>JASKUP010000002.1:12489226-13788452 GCA_030448955.1 Trichopoda pennipes | reverse complement strand
AAAGGTCTTTTCTGCCATTTTCAATGAAGGAAAATTCAAATCGAATGTCCGCACACATTACTTCCTCTTTCCTGCTCCCGTAACGTAATTTCCTAGTTCTGGTACAATGCATGGCATGAGTGGAGGGCCATCCTCTGAGTACTGTTCCCAAAAAAAATAATACTCTAGCGCTATAATAGTGCTAATATAAAAAGTCTTTTGTTAATGAATAGTGAAATAGTCATAAGTCACACCCAAAATTAGTCATTGTATCATTACTCCTTGGAGAGTTAATTCCTATTACTATTTCTTGTTGCAGAACTAAATCAGGTTTAAGCTTTCCGTTTTTCGATATCTAAAAATCAAAAAAACTTAAAAATTTATACGCAAATAAAGTAAAACATAAATTACATTTAAACAGCCTCCATATGTGCATATTGTTACGAAATATTTTTTATTTTTGTACTAAAATTTTACTTCAACTAAATAAAATTCTCTCTTAAATGCGAATATAAATTTTAATTTAAAAATTAGTTTATATTCCGCATTTATTTCAACAACGAAATATTTATTTGACGGTGTAATCAAATGAAAATTATTAGAGACCTTCGTGTTGGGTTAAATGGAAAGCTGCATGCAAGCTGGTCGAGCATTCTTAAAAGTGGCAGCTGTTGCAAAATATGGTGTTTAAAGAATTCAATGTGAGCGTGATTTGTTAAAGATTTTTGTTTTATACTTTGACAGCACTTTACTACACTTAGTGTTGCTAGGTTTTTTTTAACGAAATTTGAAATTTAATCTTAAAACTTACAGAAAAAAAAAAGAAAAATTTTACAAAAATGTTCTAACTATAAAACGAGGATAGTCTGAAAACAATTTGGACAAGTCTTTATATTTGATTGCTTTAAATAAAGTCATTGGTAAAAGTATAAATGCTGGCAAGCTTTAAACCATAAAGTTGTTTTTACAGAAGACAGCTTCTTTTCTAAGTTTTATTTCATTTCAGGCGGCTATTCAACTGATGAGTTAGTAGATTTAATTAGATACTTAATTATTACTGAATTATTATTCAATTAAATTAAATTTTTAGTTAAATTTTTATATAAATTCAAATAAAATTAAGCAGCAACATTATTTTATATTTAGGTATACCTTGCTTCCCGCAGGATGCAAAGAAGCTGTGCAATAGCTTCTTCGTATTCTATTTAATATCATATTTATTACTATTTTTTCATTTTTTGCGGAGTTGCTACTAATGAATCGATCTTTTTCAAATTTAATTTGTGATAATATTTGATGCCTAGAGGAACAATGAGAATATTGCCTAGCGCGAGTACGACCGCCAAACATTTGCCACATATTTTCCCTAACGGTTAAAGGCCTCTATACTTAAATGACATCATGACAGTCAGAGATCGAATCTAATAATTAGCATTCCTTATATTACCTGTAGCTCTAAAGTAAGATAATGCTGAGCAATATTTCCTCAATTTTCCTTCTTTCTTTTGAAATGCATTCTTGCAGTTTCACTTCAATATGATACAAGTATGAGACAAGTTCATTATAAATTTAAATACTATCTGGACTCCAAAAGCCGAATTCGCTGTAGAATGTCTTTTATGACAAGCAGCTTTACGGTGCCACAACCAAATTGTAATTGAGCTGCTAAAATCCTTTGGAACTCCTATAACTAGGCATTTACACTTTTAGCGGAAAAGATATCATTGTAGCCGTCATATAAATAAGCTATAAAATGAATTTTATACCTAAAGGGTATCCACATAAGTACGCTATATTCGCTATTAAAATTTTACATTGAATATATTGTTACATAACTGCCTTAATAGCAAATGCAAGAAATAAAATTCAAAATTAAAGGTGGCGCAATAAGAACGTTTACGTTCTTATTTCTTTAACTTTTAATGCAAATCCATGTAGTTTATATAGAATAAACAGTAATGAGTGTGATTTGTTTTACATCCGCGCCTGGCTATGTAGCCTAAATCAGATGGTGGACAAACCACTATACATAATTTGGAACGTCATGCTCGTCCTAGATAGCCGAAGGCATAATTCTAAGTAACAGAACCACCTAGTTGCAACTTTAATGATTCCAGGACAGGTCTGCAAACCATCACACCTTGCTAAAGAGTTGGAGACTTTCTAACTCCTGTCCAAAACACATGTCAAGCATGCTCACTGGACTGGATCATTCACTTTGCGTGTCATTATCAGTGAGATGATCCTGGCCACCATAATAACCATTATACTGTTAGGGGGCCGCAAAACCACAACCACCACGATGCTCCCATATAGCCAACCTCAATGATCAGCCAGAGAACTATTAAATGTTTAAAGAGACAAATAATGAACTCTGCGAGCTCACTGATCCCCGTGGAAATAAAGTGGAGTTTCCAGTTGTCTCCCTGTCTGACTTCAGGGGACTGGGCTCCCTTTTTCCCCCAGTTGCACAGATCTAGATAGCTGTTACGTACTATAAAGACCATAAATGTGCCCCCGGGGGTAGAATAAACAGTAATATGTTCATCTATAATAATAAGTGTAGAAACATTAAAGTGAAAATAAAGGTTGCTCCATAAAAGGGATCAGCTTATCTTATTAATCGCCGGCAGCAGATCTTTTAAACAGAGAGTAGAATAGAGTATGCCATATATGGCTAATACTCACATTTGACTCATAAATAAGTAAAAAGGAATACTTCGTGTGTAAATCCCACTCGAAGTTGGTAAAATTATTTTTAATAAATATGACAAGTTTCAAAAGTTTCCAAAACTTTTCGAAACTATAACAGCAGCTGATCTTATATTATAAAACCAGCAATTCACGAGGCTTAATTCAAATCATTTGTGTGCGTGCATGATTCGCACAGGGAATAGAGGTGCAGTCATTGTGTGTAAAAATAACAATCTATATATATAAAAATTAAGCCCAAGATAGGTGTCCGTTGGTTGCCAGTGTTTGACAAGATGGGCCGTCGGATTTCCACCAAATTCACAGTACCTTCGTAATGGTCATTCGCTGGTTTGTGTCTTTATTTCCTGCGTTTACGCACAATAGTGCGTCCACAGTGCGTGTTTGAAACAAGACAAATTTTTAAAAAAATCCAAATTTTTTTCCATTGAATAATTCGACTCAATGTTTTGTATCAAATGAAATGTGTGTTTTCGTTGCTGTGTGTGTACTTGCACAGAATGCGACGGCAATACAAATCGAAATATGCTCATGTTCATAGCAATTGGATGTGCAAACAAATAGAGAATTTTGTTTTTAATATTCTGTAACATTTTGTGTGTGTGTATAATTTGCGTGGTCAATTGCAAAATTAACCCTCAGCCGAACGTTTTTCAAAGCAATTGTTAGATATTGAGGATGCTGCAATTCCAATTGATGCCACCACAAAAATGATTACGCTTCCAGATAATTTTTGCAACTTTGCACAAGCAAAACAAGAATTGGTCACAAACATATTTCCCGATATTTCACAAAATTTTAGAAAGAATAATTGGTTGGGGAAAGAGCTATCTTAGCTTCGAAAAATGCAAATGTTTCGGATGTCAGTATGACAATTTTGAATGATATCGGGGAAATTTTTACCAAAAAATCGGTTGACTTTGTTACCAATCAAGACGATATTGTAAACTATCCAGTCGAATTTAAAAGTTCGTTTGATTTACCTAGACTGCCGTCCCACCGCCTACAAGTGAAAGTTGGTGTACCAATTATTTTGCTTAGAAATATCAGCCAGCCACGACTTTGCAATGGGACACGTTTAGTAGTCAAAAAAGTCATGAAAAATGTGATTGAAGCAAAAATTTTAAAAGGAAAATATAAGTGCGAGGATGTGCTAACACCGCGCATTTCTATGATTCCTCCAGATTTGCCGTTTGATTTTAAACAGCTTCAGTTCCCCATACGTGTTGCTTTTGCAATAATTCCTGTTTTTCGCACGGTCAGTTATATGTATCATGTTCTTGTGTTAATAAACCAACTGCTTTGTTAGCGAGAACCAAAATCAATCAAAGAATGTCGTATTGTCGTAGAATAAGACGTATTATATAAGCACACAAAAATATTGAATTGTGAAAAAGATAAAATCATTAAAAAAAACATAAGAACGAAAAAAAAAAGAAATTGTGTTCTTTCCGAATAATTTTCCTCAATGGTTGATTTTTTTGGCGCACACAAAAAAGAACGCTAAAGAATTCACGGGCACGCTAGTAGAATATAAAAACTCCAGGAAATTTTTCTTTAAGGAAAAGCAGCAACATATTGAACCGCTATGTTGTAAAGAAATCGCATCAAGTTGCACTATGCATATGATTATCGTCATCATTATCTCCCAACTAAATGCAGAAAATCAGTGAAATTTCTAAGTAGGTGCCCCTGTAGGCTAGTAGGTAGTGTACTAGCTTATCAGTATGGGGGTTGTGGGTTCGATTCCCAACGAAGACCTTAGTTTTTTTCACTACTAAAATAAAAATTGACTGTTGGAGGGGCTGCTCAGATTAAGGCATAGTCACTGGTCGCTGTGCTGTCTTATACGGCAGTTAATTTCCAACTAACCTTCTACTTTCACCACTTATTTTATCTCTTCTCTACCCCTTTCCTAAAGAATGTAGTACGGTACTTAACTTAATATGCATTGTTGCCTGAAGTGCTACTTCTCTTAAAACAAAAAAAAATGAAAAAAAATGAAAAAAAATGAAAAAAAGTGCAATATTTTTGTCAGAATGGAGCCTCTAAATTTAAGCGATATGATTATTAGTGGATCCAATATTTTTAGAGTGGCTAGCTTACAAGGTATAGGATTATAAAACTCAACTAGATATTGTAAAAACAATTTTAGAGAATTTTAAAACCTTAAAAACTTACTACAAGAACCTAAGATATTACCAGAAAACCTTATAGCTCATTTACAGTTTGGCGTTAGCTGTAACAAACTTTGTATTAAGTTGTTTGGACTTGTTCCATCAGTAACTGAAGTACTATTATCATTCTTTCGCTGTAAACCACCATTGCTGGCTGTTTGTTTGGTATGACCGGCAAGAGCTTTCGAAGTGATGACATCATTATCAAGTGGTGTTCATAATCAACACTTTGACAACACATGACAACGATTTTGTTTTAATTTAGTTACCTTAAGTGGAAGAGCAAGATATCATCTTACATATGCAATACGGAATCATATGAAAGTTACGGAATCATAGCATTATTATTGCATATTTATTCTCCAGTTTTAAATTAACAAGAAATATTTGTATGAGGGCTGTTAAATAGTGCCAAAATCATATAGAATAAATTTAGTTTCAAGTAGTTTTAGGGCGGCCCTCAAACTTATTCAAGATAACTTATAAACTCTTTTCTACGAGTCCTTAGACTTGTCTGCATAAAAACCTTAAAAAATCTTTATTTCATGTTTGCAATGTGTTGCAACAAAATCAATTTTTTTTGTTTTGAAATGGAAGGGAAACTTTACGTGTTCATGTCTTGTGAAAATGTTTACTACAGCAGAAATACTACACATATGTATGTATGAATAACCAAGCATACATACATATATGTATGTGTTAACATCTAATAGCTGTTGTTTGTTATTGCGTGCTACATTTACATGACTTTTTAGCATGTGTTGCTTACGCCAATATCCTCAAATGTTTCGTAGCTGAATGTTGCCTTCAAACTATGGTAGTTTCTTTTATGTTTAGTTTTATTATTGCTTGGAGTCGTGGTGCATTGAGTGTTTTGTGTACTTAGGAAGCTACAGAATTTCGTTAATCAAATTTAAACCTGACTCGTGTCATTTTTCATGCCACCAAAAAAAAAAAAAAAAAACAAAAAAAGAAAAAACAAAGAAAAATTTTAAACAAAATAAAAAAATTGTATAAAAGTTTTTTCAAAATTTTTGTAAAAAAAAAATTAAATGCACAAGCAACAGCAAATCAAATATGTTTGCTTTCTTTCAAAGAAAACAAGATGCAGCAAAACGAGTTTCTTTTTAAATTGAATAATAAAATATGGTGGCAATATATCAGTACATTTTTTTACTGAAGTTTTTACAATCATTTGAAAAGTGTGGCAGTTTTATTAAACGAAACAAATGTAAGTTGCTATTTGTTAAATTTTTTTAATAGCTATTCCTCCTTCTAATATTTGTATCGAACTAATATATTTTTAAAAGATGATTTATTATTTCTAAATGTCGCAGAAATATTTTATAGCCACTACAACTTACTTGTGCATTCTTTCATAGTCTACAGCTAAGGACTTGTAGAACAAAATAGTCTTAGAGCAAAGTTTTTAAACTTTATTTCATGAAGATGATCTAAATAGTATATTATTTCGAGCAGTAAGTAAACTTATCTAGGTATTTTATTTTTTATCATTTTCAGTTTTGATGCCGGATTGGAGTGATGTACTGTGTTTGAAAATTGAGACTTTCAAGTTTATATAGACTAGATAGTATAAGAACCCACTAAACAATAATGTTTCGAAAGAAGTGTTGCTAAAAACTTTCACCATAATGTTCTGCTCACAACACTTTCAGTTTTAATGATACTTCACTTTTAAAATAAATTTACTTATTTATTATAAATCCTAAGTGGTTAACAAATTAATTTAGGTTAACAAAATACGATTGTGAAATAGTGGAATCCATAAGAAATAAAAATTTTATAGTTTGATAAAATATACAAATATCAGTCAGGTGTCGCAGTCCTAATAAAAATTAAATCTCAATTATGACACTTCGTCGAGGGTAGAACTCATACAACTGTGAGCACAGCAATACTCTCTTTTTAACATTTCATTTCTTCCATATTTTCGTTCTTATTGAAAAATTAGATTATATTCCTCACGTATTTGTCACTAAAACTGACTGATATTTTTTGCAGCCTTTTAGCGTATTCGCAAGAATAGTATATCCCTGTTTTTCTACAAGAAGAGATTGGTATTGATATCTAAAATGCTCTAACTACCGGCCACTTATCGTTCTCTCCCTTGCTCAACTGCGACTACGAAAATAGCAGATTTTACAATGAAATTATTGTGAATTAAATATAATGAATTTCGTAGTCCATTCTTAAAGTTATTCCTGAATAACCAACTAAATTATCTTAGATCGGCTTCGGTTCATGTACATTTCAATTTCATAATTAAATAACAAACAAAAATTATTAAAAAATTTTGTTAATTTTTATAGAAAACAGGCATAATTATACTGTAGCAGAATGTGATGCAATATTTCCTGGAAACTTAATTCAATGTTCAAGATTTTTCATAAAGTCTGCTTATTTTAGCATTAGGAGCTATAGCATTTTACCATTGCAACACTGCACTCCCATTATTGTCATTCATGTCTTAGCAGACAAACTTTCACCTAATTAATAGAAAAACATCACATGTTATTAGAAATACTTTGTCGTTATTCATAAGACCCACTTTGGCGTTCGGTGTTGTACCATTAGAAGTTTCAAGTCGATATACAAAATTTAATATCTTAAGTCTTTTTAATCTTCTGTTTTATTGTACCCTACTGTTGACAATATTATCTTAGCATTAGTACATCTTTGCTTTTGAATTTCCTATTACCGGCTGCAGTATACATTCTTATTATACGACCGTCATTCTAAATAAATTAACTAACTGTCTACAGATCCCCGATAATATTTTCGGTATTGGTGTAATTTTATCTCCCTCCTTGATTACGCGGTCTTGATGGACATCTTCCCTATCTTGACATATGCTTTCAGAGGTAAACGGTGGCATCAGTAGCCTGGGCTAGCAGAAGCCCTAAAATACATAGGTCTCTGGGAGTCCAACCGGTGACTTTAAATGCACACACTGGTAGCACTACTTGAACCAGTTGTGCGCAGGACTACTGACCTGTTCTAGTTATTTGTGAGGTTGCCTTAGAAGCTTCTATGTTAACGCAGACTTCTCAACCAATGTCTTAGCTTGCACGTGCAACAGAATAAGGAGTTGGATAGTCTCCAACTCTTCAGCCAGTAGAGGGAGCATGGGCCTACTTCTACCATACCGAAGAGCGTCTAAGGACGCGGATCGATATTCTTCCTATACGCAGTAGTAAGGCCACCATCAGATTAAGGCCAAATGGCCCGACGCTGATATGAAACTTATCTCATTCATCACGTTCTAATCTACGCGAATTCTGGTAAAGACTTTTTTATTGCAACAATCAGCTTTTTTCTAGCATTTCAGACAGAAAAGAGTTTTCCTTGTTTTTTCGTTCAGTTAACCAGTAATTTCTTGTACATTTTTGTATTTGTTGATGTAGGCCAAAATGACCTGCAAACCAAGTACTAAGTTCTCACAATACATTCATATAGCATATACTACACAACTGGAAGTGAAGTGTTTACAAACTTAGTTGTCACATGCAACTCTATTTACCATTGATTGACTACGATACCATTGATTTTATAGGTAATTATTGAAATTAAGCTTTGATAGTCACATTTGCTGGCACACTTTGGTTTGGTGCCGATGGAAAGAGGAAAAGAGATTTTTTGAAATTTTACACAGGTTATGTTCCCTGTCATCATATCAATTTTCATTCGAAAACTAAAAATAATATTAATATTTTAAACAAAAACATTTGTAGTCTTGCGTTTCTATATCTAAGTAATGCGTAGTGTTAAACTAGTTTTGCTAAATTTAAATATTCCAAATTATAGCAACCATTATTCTTTGCATATTTTTGCAAATTAACTTTATTGCTTAATGTTGTCTGCATTATAAATGACCTGTTTTTCTGCAATAACTTTTTTTTAGGTTAAGCAAAAATAATGGAAAGAAATTGCATGCAAATTATCTCACTAAAGTTCATTGGCTTTATATTTTATTAGCATAAGTAAAGCAGAGTTTAGAATAACTGTTGAACTGTTAACTTTAATCTAAATGATGTTATAAATGTTATTATTTTAACTTTGATGGTGTGTAAAAATTTCTAGGAAAAATCGTAAAAATATTTGATTTGAAACATTTTATCAGCACCAAAATAGGTCTTTAAAAAAGAAGGATATCAATTCCTTTTTCATCGAAAGAGAAGTATCACCCCGTTTACAAAATAATAATTTTAAAATGGGAAGGGTAAATCACTTGACAATTACAAAGAAAGTGTCACACATAACACAAGCATCGGGTATTTTTTTATAAATATGTAGAACCTTAAGTAGACAACACTTTTTTTATCAGCTGTCAAATGTTTTATGTTTACTTTAGTTTGCCATTTCAACATGAATAGAGAGACGCCTGAACAACTCTCCAATATTTTGCAAATCGGGCCCAATTCAATATTGCCATCAATCCCGCTATTTCTTTATAGATGAAGCTCACTTTTGTTGAAATGGATGCATACTTCATTTAAAACCATGCTAGTCACAATGTTACTAACAATAGTGACGGCTATAATGTAATGATTAATGACATTTTTGTTCATCAATTAAATAACCATGATGTTTAGGAGCTGATGTTTTAACAACATTACGTGATAAGGTTTACATCTGCACCTGGCCGTGGGCCTTAATCAGATGGTGGCCATTACCACTGTGGATGGTATGTAGCGCCATCCTCGCCCTAGAAGGCCTTCAGATATGTATACCCTCCGGTCACTCCTAGTTGCAATTTCGAAAGCTCGAAGTAGGTCGCAGCCTTTACTCCTTGCTAAAGAGTTGGAGACTATCCAACTTCTGCTCCAGAATGCATGAAGCGTAATATAATTAAGAATACAACGGCATTCATACTCACTGGACCTGAACCATTCATTGTGTTCATTATGAATGATCCGACCCACAAACTCAAACGAGGGGCTCGAAACACACAGCCACCACGATAGTCCGAAAAGGGCCTACCTCAATAATCAGCCAGAGAGAAAAATAGCGGAACTCTGCGGGCCACTGATTCCCGTTGAAATATAGTGGATTGTCCAGTTGACTCCTACTAGAATTGAAGGCGACTGGGCTCCCTTTTACCCCACAAGACACCAGTCTAGATGGCAGTTGTAGGATCCATAAAGACTATCACGTGCCCCCGGGGGAACGGTTCAACATATCACATAGCTAATATCACAATTGATATATTGAAGGAAGCGTTGGTAACCGTATTCTTTCACGTTTCGTATTTCTAAACTGGCCGTCAAGTATGTGCGATTTAACACCGCTAGACCATTTACTGTGGGAAAATGTGTAGTCATTAGTTTTTGCTGACAAGCCTGAAAGGATTGAACACGTGGAGGAAACTATTCGCTAATATTAAGTCACAAATGTTAGAAAAAGTAATCGGAAATTGGATCTCTAGATTACACTACGACTGAACCAGCCATGGGGTTTATGAGCTAAAAGTCATATTTAAATTGTAAAGCCATTAGAATATCTTCCACATAAAGAAAATTTTATGTAAATTTACAAAATTCATCTTTGTTTTAATCCTTTTCAAGTTGTAGACCTCTATAAGAAATACCCTTTAAAAGTATTTAATTTTGCAATCTAAAGGATGTCTCTATATTTGATGCAATTTAATGTACATGACTTTTTTTTTGAAAGAGAAGTAGCATTTTAGCAACAATGCCTCTTTACCGTGCTACATTCTTTTAGGAAAGAGATAGAGAAGAGATGAAACATGTGGTGACAGAAGATGGATAGTCGGAATTCAACTGCCGTATAAAGACATCACAGCGACCAGTGACTATGCCTTCATCGATGAGCAGCCCCACCGGCAGTCAATTTTTAATTCTGTAGTGAAAAAAACCAAGGTTTTCGTTGGGAGTCGAACCCACAACCCCATACTGACAAGCTAGTACACTACCTACTAGCCTACAAGGGCACCTAGTCTCTTGATTCATTATAGACAAATAAATATATCTACAGAATACTATAAAAAAAGCATAGCATTGTAGATTATGGAATAAGGAGATGTCACGAGAAATGATGTATATCGCTTTATCAATGGAACTGCTATAGGCACCAATGGAAATTCAAAGCAACTGTGTATTACAGTATCCACATTAATATATACTGTAACAACAAATATTAATTTCTAATATTGCCAATTAAAGGGTTTTCTCATAAGTGATGCAGTATCTACATAAAATTATCTTATTCCTTATAGGCACAAAACTGAAATTTAAAAAGTATTCGAAGATGATCTGCTCTTCCGTCTATTGTTAAAATCGTTCAGTTCTACGTGATAATTTGAAGAACAATTGCCTTATTTTCAAGACTTCATTAACTTAAGGATTATTCACGTTGCAATGACGTACAAGTAATACAACTTAATCTCTTTTACAAGACCCAGATATTTAGGACTTTTCCCGGTTAAATAAGTTTTAATGGAGCCATAATTTTAAACAGAGTTTAAATTCATTAACACATTTAGGAGTGTTATTATTTTAATACAAAGATGACTTGTTTAAATTTTAAAAGAAAATAATTGTCAATAAAAAAGTAAACGAAATGACCTTTTGTGTATTTTTGCAAACTACATAGCTTTCTGGAAAATTTTGTACACGCGGGACAACAACAACAGGTTTATAAAAAATTCCACAAAATAAGCTAAACAATAGAAAATAAAAACAACTAGCACAGAACTAGAAATAAAATATACAGCCAACCATACACCTACACTGAATGATGATAACAAGAACAATATGGTACTTCTGATTACCTGAATATATACGAACCTAATAACAGAACTGCCTGAACGCCAACACTGACTTATCAGTACAAACTAAAACGCGGCTTAAGAATGATGCATTCGCATCGAAAGCGCTCGCCATCGAATACGAACCAGCCAGTTAGGATGGAAAATGACAATATTACAACAATATGGGGTGATGTTAAAGCGGAAATTTCTTGTACATGCTAGAACTGCTTAAACCAATCCAACAGCTGGGCAAACGAATTCAATTCAAGTTGTAACATCGTAAAGCAGATTTTAGTCGTTACAGTGATGAAGTTACCATTGTGTTTATTTTGTGTGTATTGAAAGTGAATAAATCGTTAAATATATTTTAAAACTTTAAAGTGCTGTATTACTACTTTGCAATAAAAGATCTCAATATAGCAAAAAGTTTATTAAAAGGCATAAATGTAACAATATTAATGAAATGTTGTTTTACTGCAGAAATGTAATGGAATGTAAATATATCTAAAAAATTATTATGTTAAATTAATTACAATGGTAACATTTCATTCTATTACTGAGTTTTTTGCCTAATATCAGTGACTATGTCTTATTTTATTGCTAGAAAGGCTTCAAGAAATTCTTTATAATATCAACGAAATATGGTAATTTAATTAAATTTTTAATGAAGAAGTTTCTTCACTTTTATAAATTTTTTTTTACTAAGCCGTGTTTAAGCATGTAGCAATGCTGTGCTAGCTGTACCAAGAATCCATAAAAAACTTTCGTAACATTAATGTAATAAGTCGTTATATATACGAATTCATTACTTACAGTGTAAATGTTGTGCGTTAGAAGTATAATTTTTTGGAATTTTCATTGCCGATGGTTAAAACAAAATATAAATTATATTTAATTAACTGATTTATTGTTGCCTTTTGTTTCGGCATAAACCGTCATTGGTGGCTGTTTGCTCGATATGAGCGGCAAACGCTTTCGATGTGATGACATCATTTTCAAGCCGTGTTCTAGATTGTACTGATAAGTCAGTATTCAGGTTTAGTTGGTTCTTTTATTAAATGAGTCTCGCAGCTGAAATTTGGAAAAAATCTTTAGGAAGTAACTCCTTTTGAGGAACATTCAACCTAATTTTTTGTGACTGTTTTTGAACCTATTCCTTTTAAATCCCTTACAGTAATTTTTATAACTTTTTTATATATTTTTTATCGCATTTTTACCTTAAACATTTAATCTTTTGGTTTTGATTATAATTTTTTCCATTTCCTTACATTTTATTGCTTCATTGGCCACGATGTAGCACAAAATGATGTAAAACTTGATTTAAAACTGATGCTGATGGCTGTGTCAGCTGTTACAAATTTTTCTTTTGCGGTTAAGTGGTTAAACATTCCATTATATATTGCTGCATTTTAAATTGTTGCTATTTTATGGCGGTGTATCATCTTCGTTATTTGACTGACTAGCTTTAAAGAGTTTTTCTTTTCCATATACAGGGAGTTTTTATAAATAAAAACCATATTTGCAATAACTAAAAACTTCCATCTACAATAAATGAAATCTCTGAATTCAATGGCAATTATTTGTAAGAATCTTTTAAAACATGACAGCTGAAAGCATTTTATCTACATATTAGGAAAATTTTGTCTATCAACCTTTATCTTTTCTATTTTTGGCAATAGAAAGAAAATGTTTCCGAAATAAATTGAGAAAATACAATTGCTGCTGTGCAGTTTTATGGTCAAGTGAACAAAATTTTTAATAGATTTTTAAAGTGAAATCTATAAAGTATATTTTTTTTATAAATAAATTTTTATTAATAACAATTTTAATCTACAAATAGTGTTAGTGTATGCATAACATACGAAGCTTAAATTTAAATAAGAAAAAATGTTTTAGAAATTTGTGAAAAATTTTTTTGAAACGAAATATGCAATAAAATAATTAAAAGATAAATTAAAATAGATTAAAAAATAAAATAATAAAAGAAAAATAGATGCTTAAAAATATTTTTAAAGTAATTGAATGTTTAGCAAACTTCAAGTAATAAAATAAGCAAAAGTGTAACGACATGTCTCCGCTGGTTGCTGGGGTAGGCTCAGCGCAGTCAGTAAAGCCCTAGAGTTCAGCTATTTGTCTCTTTAGGCATTTAGCTGTTCTCTGACTGATTATTGAGGTAGGCCCTGCGGGACTATCGTGGTGGCTGTGTGTTTCGAGCCCCTCGTTTGAGTTTGTGGGTCGGATCATTCACAATGAACACAATGAATAGTCCAGGTCCAGTGAGTATGAATGCCGTCGTGTTCTTAATTCTATTAAGCTTTATGAGTTCTCAAACAGGAGTTGGATAGTCTCCAACTCTTCAGCAAGGAGTGAAGGCTGCGGCCCAGGTGCAGATGTAAACCTTATCACGTCACCCATACCCTCTGCTCGGTCGAATGATAACCTCGTGTGGGAGCTACCGGCCGAATTTTCCATTAGAGATTTACGACAACTATTACCCGGGCGACGTTGTCTCAGGTGGGTCAGCACGATCTTGACCCCTAGTCTTCAATGACATACGGTGACGGGTTTATCGTGGTAGCGAGCGAGCAAGATCTCCTCCAATGTATGTGTACCCAATGACAAGAGCTAATCCTACTGCTCCTCCACCATGAGCCGCCCAGGAATTTAGCATTGGAGATGTGCCCAACTCCAAGGATAGACCTCAATTTCCATTACGTTTAGATTGTTAGCGATTGTGTTTAACTATTACTCTTTCTTGTACCGAAGCACGAGCTGCCGGTCAACTGCCTCTTGTTCAGCGAACATTCGCCCTTTATACCTCTCGGCTGTACACACATAACTAAAATAAACTTAAAATAGACTCAAAATAACTTCCTTCTGAAGCCATACTGCGCAGGAGACAGTTCTTCCAATCTTTATAGCAGTGCTGCAACTCCGATACTGGAATAGCCTTTAGCTGGACGATTACAACTATTTAAATGTTTCCCAAAATGAGTTCCCTTGATATGATTTGTTTTAACTTCGGCGAATATGGAGGCTAGGGAACTGAGGAATGTTTTTACTGGTTAAAAAACTCGTTTATTTTTTTTTTTTATTTTTTAAAAGAGAAGTAGCACTTCAGGCAACAATGCCTATTTAGTCAAGTACCGTGCTACATTCTTTAGGAAAGGGATAGAGAATAGATGAAACAGGTGGTGAAAGAAGGATAGTCGGAAATTAACTGCCGTATATAAGACAGCACAGCGACTAGTGACTATGCCTTAATCGCTGAGCAGCCCCTCCAACAGTCAATTTTTATTTTTGTAGTGAAAAAAACCAAGGTCTTCGTTGGGAATCGAACCCACAACCCCCATATTTTCAAGCTAGTACACTACCTACTAGCCTACAGGGGCACCTATTGAAATTGTTGTGTGATAAGAGGCGTTATCGTGAGGTAACACTCATTTCTTTTGGATGTTTAGTCTTACGCGAATGATACTTTTCCCAAGACTTTCAAGAATCTCCTGGTAAAAGTGTTGATTGACTGTCTAGACTTGAGGTATATACTCTTTGTAAACGGTTCTGGCGTTTGGATTTTGGGTCGTATTAAAACACCCAAGGCTTCTCACCAGTAATGACACGTTCCATAAAATGGGTGTCATTTTCAATCGAATGCACAAAATCCAGGCACCTTTTCTTCCTGACATCCTGTTGGTTTTGCGAAAGGTGTTTTGAAACCGTTTTTGCGCAGATTTCTCTCATCGCCGAATTCATTGGTCAAAATCTGATGAATGGTGTGAGGCAAATTTAACTCCTCCCATCATTCTGACTGTCAAGCGACGATCGAAACTCTCAAAATCTCGGATTCCGTCGACATTTGCATGGGTTCTTGATGAAGATCCCCGCTTTGTGGTTCACCTTCAATCAATTCGTTTTTTGTCTCTACAAAAAGTCATGTTACAATGAAAGTAGAAACTCTTCAGTTAAAAATAATACTTGTTAAGATAAAAGTACTTTTCGTTAAAAATCCGTCTAGTTGGTGAAAAAAGTGAACTTTTGAAACAAAAAAACTTTCTTTGGTAAAAAAATGTCTGTTTTAGGAAGAAAAGGTTTTTTGGACAAAATATAGGACTTTTTAAAAAAAATACTTTTTTAGAAAAAAATATTTTTGAAAGAAAAAAAGTACTTTTTGAGTGAAATGGGACATTTAAGTTATAAAATTACATATTAAAATAAAAGGACTCGCTGGAAGAGATGAATCTTGATAAAATAATTTTTAGAAAAATGCCTTCTTGTTAGACAACGTGAGGTATAAAATTGTGCCAATTAAAGTAATGTGACTTTTTTGATGGAAAAATTAATTTCTTAAAGAAACAGGAATTTGTAAAATTGGCTTTTGAAAATGCCTTAAGCCATTTGTTGGAGAGGATTATTTTTTCATCACTAATTAGCATCGTGATTATTTTCTGGGTCATGTAAATCCTTTGGTCTTTTCTTTTTAACATATTTACTTACAAAATTAATGCTTGATATATACAAAATGTACCTTTAATAGAACTGTTAAATAGAATAAAGTTCAGTTGTAAAAACTTGCGTGAAGCCACAACTAACGTCGGTGTTATTTATTAAAAGATTATTAAATAATTCTATTACATTACACCATCAAAAAAAATGGGCTCTTGACAAAACACTATGTCCGTAGGTCTGCTGAGGTATAGAAAGCGTTTCGGTTGCTCTATGCCTAAACCTGATAGCACATCATTGTTCGAAACTGGTGTCACTCACAACAGAAAAAACTATTTCCCAAAAAATTGCTTCTAACGAAAAAATGACTCGAGCGATGTCAAACCGGCACAGAAGACAAATGACATATTCATCTGTCGCCTCTCCAAGTCCAGCGCCTTCAGCGTTGCCAAATCGAACGTAACATTGCCAATACTCATTACTTAATTTAAAGTCCTCTTATCTCGTTTACTGGCGAAACAAATCAACACAACTTAATACCAAAAGCTAATAACTTCGTATTATTTCTTTTATTGCTGTTTAAAGTTTGAGCAAATGGACCTTTTATTTTTCCTGTATTTAACTCCAGCCTATATTAGTTACCATAAATTTTAATACGCAATTTGCATATTTACAACTATTTTTATTTAACAATAACTTTTTATATTCAAATAAAAGCATAAAAATATACCAAATATAATTATAATAGTTTTTATTATATTTGAGCCAGGATGCATATGGAAGAGGTTGTTATTGTTGTTGCTGTGTCGGCAGGCTAAGGGAATTAGGAAAATATACCTGTTTTGATTTTTTATTTCCTTTATTCTTTAACCATTTTATAAATTCATGGCTATAAATCTCAAGAGTTTTGTTAGTTATAAAAACGGAATATACGAAGCAGAAAAATAGGAGTGCTAACAAAAACTTTTACAACACAAAAGAAATCAAAAAATAAAAAAAGCAAAAACAAAAAACCTCTGCAGCCTCAAAGAAACTTTTTTCTGAAAAAAATAAATAAAAATGCATTTTAATAACAATGAAAACAATGGCCAGCTAAAAAAGTGTCAACAAGTTTAAATAAAAAAAAATTCCCAACTAAATTAATTTGTAAAAAGCGACAAACTTTTAGGAAGAATAACAAGAAAAAGAAAAATAAGTCTGCTGTGAACAGACCTAATACAGCAAGTGCATTGTTAAATAATTTCTTAACTTTTAAATTTCTTGCTTTCTTCTTTAAGTTGTTTTCGTGTTTAATCATCTACCAGCTATTGCCCATGTATTACATGTTTATTTTATGATTTAAACAAAAACAAAATGTAAAAGCAGCTTGGCATACTTTTAGGATTTTTAAAATAGTTTCTTCTTCAGAGATATTCTTTTGTTTAAAATCTTTGTTGTTCTGCTGGTATATTGTTATAAAGTATTCCATTATACATATTTTTTATATGCTGGCATTACTATCATGCAATAAATTTATATGTATTTTAAGCTACTGTATCTAAAGTCAATGTTTTGGCCTACAGCTAAAGCAGTCTTTCAGGCTTTATAACAATAACATGCATGTAATTTTTTTATTTTATTCCTTTTACACAATAACTTCTTAGTTTTATTATTTCAGTTTTATTTTCATAATAAAGAAATTTTATTTTAATTGTTAGCAGCATTATGAAGACGTTCTTAGAAAAAGTATCCTCTGGCTGAAATAAATCTAGATTAATATGAATTTGAAATGTAAAAAGTAAAATGTAGTTTAAAGCAAGAATATTTTAGGAGTTACTAAATAAGACTAAAGCAGTTAGTATTTTATTGTGCGAAAACAAATTATGATCAGATAAAAATTTTTGATTAAAAAATTCGTCGTTGTTTATGGCAAATATACTGTGGCGAAAACTTTATTTTTTAATGAATTTTTTAGAAAGATCCCAGAGAACAGAACACAGTGCTTTTTTTATATAAAAAAAAATGTTTGTTGAAAGAGAGATAGAACCTTTTGGAGGAAAACATAACTTTTTTGTCTATAAAGAGAAATGTTGCGATGAAATATATCAATTAAAAATAACAGAACCTTTTCAGGAAAATCTTTCTAGTTGGCGGAAGAGGTGAATTCCTGTAATAAAAAACATTTTCTGGAAAAAAAGAATTTTCGCTTTTGAGAAATGGTGAAGACATATTTATCTTTTTCAGAAAAAAAAGGTTTTTGGAACAAAAAGAAATTTTTTAGAAAGGAATGGACTTTTTTAGAACAAAAAAAACTTTTAAAAGAAAAAGAGTACTTTTTGCGTAAAATCGAACTTTTATGTTAAATAATTGCATATTACAAAAGAGGTATTTTTGATAAAATTATTTTTAGGAAAATGTCTTCTTGTTACCAAAAGTGAGATATAAAAGTGAGGCGAGTGAAAAGTATAAAATTTATTTCTTAAAAAACACGAATTCTTCTTTTTTGGTGGAAAATTGGCTTTTAACCAAAAAAAAATAAGGTTTTATGAGAAAGCGAATTTTTTTGGAAAAAAAAAATATTTTGATAGGAAAGTGAAAGAGAACGAAAAGTGACTTTTTAATGAAACAAGTGCTTATATGTAGAAAAGTTATCTTTTTCTCTTGGTTGAAAAACTACTTTTCGAGAATTTAAGATTTTCTTTTGAAAAAGTTAATTTTTCGAAAAAAACTGCTTTTAAGCAAAACCTGACTTTTAGAAAAATCACTTTGCGATAAAACGGTTTTTTAACGGTAAAGTCATTTTTTGGAGACAATAAGAGTTTCAAGTAGAACAGTTAATTTTTCCAAAAAAGTGACGTTTGGTGGAAAAGTTTCTTAAAAAAAAAACAACTTCTAGGAATATGATTTTTAAGTGGTTGAGTGATATTTTTGGGAAAAGAAGATTCGCTGGTGGAAAAGCTAATTTTTCGAAAGTTAGTGGAAACATATTTTTTACAACAAAAAATCCTGACTTCAAGGAAACTTTAGGAAAAAAAAAATTCTGAGAAAAAAATGACGTTTTTGATAGAAAAAACAATTTTTTTGTATAAAAAGATACTGAAAAAGCGTTAAAATGACTTAAGACAATTTTTGAACACACAGAAGTAACTAACTAACTAACTTACTTTTAGCTAAGACAGCCTGGAAAAGCGTAACTTTAAGATGACAAAATCTCTCAGTTCATTTTTAAGTCTTTAAAAATTGGATTACGCTTTCGTATATGAAAAAAGCTTCTGCTAGTCCAAAAAGATCAAAAGTATCCTTAATATTCATATAGAGTCTACACTACAAGTTTTAAAATATTTATTATCGTTGCTAAAACTCCACTATAATTCCATTATTAAAATTTGTAAGTCCTGAAATTTTCTAGAAATATTGATAGAAAAAATGCCTTAAAACCATTCTACATATTATATTTTACACCATAGTATTCTTTTAACATTAACTCATAACTTTTTACCACTAACTCATAAAATGTTTAACTCATTGAAGTTATTAAGCCATTTAATGCAATTATTTTAATTAAAGCTCTGTAATTTTTTTTTATAATTTAACACTTGCTATCAAACTTACATCCGTACATGCGCTTTAAACATTTTTATAACTAAAACTTTTTTAACAAATAATTATTATAATTATAATATTAGATTTTTGCACATCTAACTCTTTTTTGTGTGTCTTTATAATCATATTAAGCTCCCTAATGTATGCTGTAAATATTTATATATAAACTATTCGTAGATGTATGCAAAGAAATTTATTTTTTATTCAAGTTTGTGGCCGTTGCACCACTAAATTATAATAAACAATACTCTGCAAATTCATAAAACAACTAGAGATTTTTATTATTTTTTTTTTTGTTGTTTGTTTCTATTTACTTTGCCACTAAGGAAAAGATACACAGATTTTTTTTAGGAGTTTTAGAACACACATACATATATAAAAAAAATATTTTTTATTAAAATAAACAAATGTTAGAGAAAAAACGCCTAACAAACTTTATATTAATTCAAGTGTATAAAACATGTGGTTACTTAGGAATATTTAGAGGTATGTTATGTATCATATGTACCCTACATTCTATAATTATACTCTTCGATTAAAGTTAGAGTATATTTAATATATTTAATAGAGTTTGTACGGCAATGAATATTTTACTTTTAAATTCTTTGACATCAATTTTGAATACGTGAAATAAAAGTTTGGTATCTATTAAGTATTCAAAGACCCAAATTAATACTCCATTTAAGCTTGACAAAATTATATGATTCAAGAAAACTTATCTTAAAACAAAATCTTAGATTTTTAATAAAAACTATTACAAGTAAAAATGTACTTTGTCATAGTTTGCTATGACAATCTAATTTGTTTCTTTTATGTGTGACACTGTTTTAAATGAAATACTTTTTTTATTCTAGAAATAATGTTTTTGAATAAAACTTTCCTTAAGACAATATCTAAGATTTTTAACAAAAACTTTTTTAACTAAAAATTTGCTACGTCAAATTTTGCCTTAAAAATCTTTATTTGTTTCTCTGATATGTGACCTTTTTTTAAATAGACTAAAAATACTGTTTTTGAGTAAAATTTACCGTAAGACAAAATCTAAGATTTTTAACAAAAACTTTTATAACTAAAAATTGGCGACGTCCAATTATGCACTGAAAATCTCGTTTGTTTCTATAAAATGTGACCTTCTTTTTAATAAAATACATTTTTTATTCTAGAAATAATGTTTTTGAAGAAAGATTTTTAACAAAAACTTTTATATGTAAAAATATACTTCGTCAATTTTTGCAATAAAATTTACATTTGTTTCTACAATACGTCACTTTTTTTTAATAAAATGGGTTTGTAATTTTAAAAATATTGTTTTTGAAGAAAATTTGTTGAAACAGGTACCTCAAAATAAACTACTTTGCCTTTGAGCCTGTGGAACACCTGGGTCGCCTTGTGTTTGCGTTTTACATTAATGATCTACCAAAAAAACGTAAACATTGTAAAGTTGGATTATATGCTGATGAGGTGCAGCTTTATATAAGTTGTAACATTAAATCAGCTGAGGCTTGTATTAGAATTTTAAATAATGAACTTCATCGCATCTTTGAATGGGCTACTGCTAATGGCCTGGAGATAAATCCAACTAAATCCTAATGTTTGATCATCAAGAAGAATTTATTATAACTTGATTATATTCCTGTTTTAATCTTAAATAGTCAACCCACCGAAATTGTAAACGTTGTTAAAAATCTGGGAATTTACTTTAACAGCACCCTCACTTGGTCTTACCATATTAATTTAGCTTGTGGTCGTGTATCTGCTATGTTAAGAAATCTTTGGCAAAGTCATTGTTGCACTCCCTTAAATATTCGCATACTTCTCGCTAAGGCATACTTGATGCCACTTTTACTGTATGGGTGTGAACTTTTTTCGAGTTGCGATAGTATTAGCAAAATTAAGCTAAATGTGACTTTCAATAATATTATTCGTTATGTATATGGTTTGAAAAGATATGATCATGTTTCTTTTTATGTTTGCGTCTTGATGACTACTAGAAGAGAAGGGTTTTAATCCTAATGCATAAGATTATATACACTCGTAAACCCCGAGTACTTATATGAGCGATTGAACTTTTCAACCCTTAATAGAGGTAAAATACTACCTTACTTTAGATACAGCTCTGTCATATCTCAATTCCAATTCTATATTTATGCACTACGACTCTATAACGAGATTCCTCATAGCTCTCACACCATTAGCAACCCACATCATTTCAAAAGAAATATAGTTTGTAAATTTTCAAGTTTGTGTTAAGTAATTTCTAATATATATTTTTATTTTCATTATTATTTGTTTTATTCATTTCGTAATTTTTTTTTGCTAAACTTTTAATTTAAATTTTCGTCGTACTTGTACTGAGTTCCATACTGCAATATAAGACTTAAAGTCTTGTGTGCGGGATACTAAAATGCGTTTTTCATTCTAAAAAATAATGTTTTTTACGAAAACTTGTCTTAAGACAAAATCTTAGATTTTCAACAAAAAAATGTATAACTAAAACTGTACCTCGTCATATTTTGCCATGCAACTCTCATGTGTTTCTGTAATATGTGACATTTTTCTTTGAACAAAATACGCTTTTCATTCTAAGTTTTATTAAAAACTAGCGTGCCCGTGACTGCTTTGCAAGTCATTTCTTCGACATTTGTTGATCGATTTTGGTTCGCGGTATTAAAAAACAAAGCACGTGAACGTGATACATATAACTGACCGTGCAAAAAACAGGGATCATTGAAAAGCAACAGGTATGGGGAACTGAAGTCATTTAAAATCAAACGGCAAATATGCAGGAATCATAGGAATGCGTGGTTTCAACACATCGCCCTTATATTTATCTTTTAAAATTTTTGCTTCAATCACATTTTTCATGACTTTTTTGACTACTAAACGTGTCCCATTGCAAAGTCGTGGCTGGCAGATATTTCTAAGCAAAATAATTGGTACACCAACTTTCATTTGTAGGCGGTGGGGCGGCAGTCCAGATAACCTAAGCGAATTCAACATTTCGGAAGTTTTAAAATTTTGATATTTTTTTTTAGTTTTTTTTTTGTAAATATCTTCGGAACTACATAACCGATTTAAGAGATTGATATCTCGTTTTGAAAAGCATAACAATGGCTTTAAAAAATAAAATAAAAAAGAAAAAAAAAATAATAAATATGTATATCTATATGTCATTGGTGGGTTTTGCCACGCCCCTCCGCCCACAGACCGAAAATCAAAAATCGGACTTCACAGTGTCACCCGCCTGAATATTCTGAAGATTCTCTGAAAATTTCACCAAAATCGGCCCAGCCGTTTTCGAGTCCATTTCTTACATACATACACACATCCTCTTTTATATATATAGAATTATTTGCTGTACTAGATATATATTTTTTTATTATAAATTGATATCTCTGTAGATTTCTACAGCAAAAATTATATTTATCCGTTAAAATAACTAATTTTTTCTGTTAAAACTGATACTTTTTTTATAAAAAATTAACAACGTTAAATATTTTTATCTAAAACCGAAAAGTTTTATTTTTTGAAATTATTTTGTTATTTATCTATTCTCTTCTATCGAAAATTTTCTTTTTCTTTAAAAATAAACTCCTTCATTAAAATTCATTTATTCAAAAGAAAGCAATTATTCCAGCGACAGTTTATTATACCCAAAAAAATTCACACTTATCACTAGAAATCAATTTACGTTCTCACCTTTTCTGAATAGTTTTCTATTAACATGTATTTTGTTTTTTAAAATAAAATTTCTCTAAAATGTTTCTATTTTAACGAAGGTCGTTCTCCTGCACTATGTCTATATAGTGCATCAAAAATATTATATTCAATTGCCTGTTTTTGTTGTTGTTTCTTTAAGATTTACGTTTGTAGTTTTTCTTTCTCTTCTCATAGAAACGTCTGTATCTCTTAAAGTGTCTTTTCTTTTGCTATTTATTTATTTTTGAGTGTTTTTTTTTAACATTTATGCTCTTCTTAAGGCTCAAGTGGTGACATCCTAGATGATGAGTATGTTAGTGGTAAAAATGACAATAAGTGGTTAAAGTGTTTGTTCAGCTTTTGTTATTTTATATGCCATCTCGTCTATATACATAATATAGAGGCACTTTTAAATAAAGTGTATAAATGTTTCTATTGTTTTATACACTTTTCTTTTCTTTTATTAATTTTTTATTGTTGTTGTTTATTTAAATAAGTGCACATGTTTTTTTTGTAGACATAAATTTCAAGTGTAAAAGACGTTAATTGAGGTTAAAAATGTGCTATAGATTATTTATTTGGTTTGGTAGTAGTTATTAGGGTGTTCGGTAAATCGTTTTTTTGATCTGATTGAAAAATCGAACATAGATTTAGTGCCGACCGGTATGTATTTGACATGGGTGATAAGGTTTTATCAGATGGTGGTCAAATCACTGTAGAATGAAAAGCAACGTCATTCTCGCCCTAGGAAGCCGAAGACTAATTCTAGTAACAGGTCTTTCCTAGTTGCAATTTCAGCGGTTCCAAAGCAGGGTCGCAAACCATTACTCCTTGCTGAAGAGTTGGAGACAATCCAACCCCTGGTCCAGAACACATGACTAGCATGCTCACTGGATCCGGAATATTCACCCGTTGTTCTCAATAAAGGTGAGATAATCCTGGCCCCCTAATCAAATTCATGAGGGACCGCGAAACACACAGCCACTACGATACTCCCGAAGAGCCATCCTCAACAATCAGTCAGAGAAACTGCTAAAAGGCTAAAGAGACAATTAGCAAAACTCTGGGGCTTACTGATTTCCTTGGAAATAACGTGGGGCTTCCAGTTAACGCCCTGCTGCTTTCAGGGGACTGGGCTCCCTAATACCCCAGAACGACACAAGTCTAGATGATTAAGTAGCCCATAAAGACTGATGAATGTGCCCCCGGGGGAATTTATTTGACATAGTAGACTTAAATCAAAAACTCTTTATTTTTAATAATTTTTCTTTAATTAAAAAGAGTTAAAATAACTGAGAATTTTGCAATATCGCTAAGTTAAAAAGGAGAATTTTGAATAATATTTCCACAAAAAAAAAATTGCAAATAAGAAAAAACACTAAACATAAAAATGTCAAAACTACTCGAAAGATATAAAAATGAACCTTCGATGTATGTAAAAATTAATCGGTTACTTGAATATCCCAATATCTTTTGTGTGCAAGAACCTAAAGGAGAATAATAAAGGCGAATTTAAAATTTTTTCAGGCTTATTAAAATATTTAACGCACAAATAACCTTTAGCAACAACTTTTATTAAAAAATGCGCTAAGATAACTTAAAGGAAGTTTTAACTCTATTACACACAATTGTTTCTCAGAGCTCATTTTCATAAAATTTTTATTTAACTTATTTTTATACAACTTAAGTACAAAAGTGCAGTAAACTAACAGAAAACACCAAGATAAGAAATCTTACTAAAGTTTTTGTTATCCAACATGGCGTAACTGAAATAATTGGAATTGTATAAAAACATAAATAACAAAATTAGCGAAAAGAAACTTATTTTCTTTATCATAAAACACAAAATCGTGGTAAGGAAAAGAAACTGAACCCAGCAGTGCAATAAAACACTAAAATCCTTTAATTTTTCTCACAATAAATACTTTGTTATACATAACTCAGGCTTATAAATGACTGGAAATTTAAAAATGACACTGAAAGGCTTCTACTGCAGCAATAAAATTAATTGTAAAATCGTAATAATGATTTGCTTAACAAAGTAAAAGGATGAGAGGAGCTGCATTTGCCCAGCTTTAGTGTTTTAATATTCCCACCATAATTTATTTGGAGTATAGCCAGGGACATAGGGAAGCGTCTTAAAATATTATTACGTTTTTTCCTTGTTTAATAAGCGTTTTGTTAAATTTAATTCCCTTACGCAAAAGAGTTGTAAATTATATTAAACGATTTATTTACCTTTAATATACACAAAGTAAACACGATGGTAACTTTGTTGTCTTTACTCAACGATGATTCAACTAGAATACAATCATTCGCGCAGCAAGTGGTACTTATATAGCTTCTTTAAGCGGCCCTCGCATATACAATAATATTCTACTTTATCATCCCTCCATATTGTTATTGTTATTATCATTAAGTGTAGATATTGTTTGATATGTTTGGTTGTGTGTTTTCTTTTGTTCTGTCTTAGTAGTTTTGTTTTATATTGCTAACTTATTTAATAGAATTTCTTATAAGCTTGTTATTATTGTCTTGTTATACACAAGATTTAATAGAAATAAGACGTTTCGTTTACTTTTTATTGATAATTATTTTCTTTTAAAACTTAATACCACGTCATTATTGTTATATTCGTAGATAGCATACTCATTATTATAATCTGCACATATCATATTTATATTTCAGCCATACTTTTGCAATTATAGTCATCAAAATCTTATCACAGGATAGCTATAGTTTAGTTATAGTCAATGTAGCCACATTGTAGGTAATTCATAGGTTATGGACAAAACATTTTTAACTTAGGGTCTGGTCCATCAATAGTTTAGTTATAATCAACGAATAGTAATTTTATATCCAAGAAATGTTATGGACATTGTTCAGACATAATCCTCAATAATATTTTTAAAAAAATTTTTTTAACACATTGTAAAATTAAAGTGTAATATAAGTGTCTTCATAATGCATTATTTATATAATAACAATGCACTGACAGTATAGTAAGAATTATCTAAATATAGTCTATTATTAGCCTGATCATAATCAGATTAAAATTAAAGTCTAATTGTAGTCCACTTACATTCTTTGAAGTATAATCAGGGTCACAGTCTAATCATAGTCACACGCTAGTCTTTGGATTCTTTATTCTTTTTTTATGTAATATTTTTGTAAACATTTTCTCTTGTCACTCTTCCACAAAGAGTTTAGGATTTAATCCTCTTCTACTTAAATTCATTCTTATTATGAGCAGGTGTTTCAATATTATTAAAAATAAGGAAAACATTTTCAAAAAATCTTTATGGACAAATGTTTACTTTAAGATAAAAAGTTTTCACAGAACTCTGGCGTTGTTGTTATAGTCGGTCATAATTTATTCATATTACAGTCCTATTCATATTTCAGTTATAGTGCAGTTATAGTCATCAGAATTTTATCACAGCATACATAAAGTTTAGTCATAGCTTATTCAATATTCACATTGTAATAAATTCATAGGTCTAGACAAATCACTTTTAACTTATAGTCTAGTGAAGTAAAGTCCATTAATAGTATACTCTCCAAAGTATACACTCTGAGGTCACAGTGTACTAAGTGCCTAGTAATAATGTTTTATTTGTATAATTAATATGTGGTTCTAGTGAAGTCCTTTCATTGTCCTGATAAAGTCGTTGCCTTTACATAATCAATAATTTTCTTTGAATTCAAACTACTCATCGCTTTGTCATTATATTTTAAAAAAATTTTCTTTACTCATTGTATAAACAGAGTTTAATCAAAGCCTAGTAATAATGCAGTGATAATATAGGTATAACCCAATCTACTACAACTGCCTAATAATTTAATAATTCTGTTATGTCATTCGCTTGGTCATTATATTTTTAACAAAATCTCTCGGTTAACTGTATAGGCCAAGTTTACACAAAGTGTAGCCATAACCAAGGCATAGTTCTGCCTAATGTAGTTGCCTAGTTTATCCATAGTCTAGTCGTAAGGTAGGTATAGTTCACATATAGTTTTATCATATTGTCAGACGAGGATTCTTTCTCGAAGCATAGTTATAGATTAAAGACAGAGCTACTAGACATAGTGTAATTATAATTTGACCATAGCCTTTTGGTATTTATCTAATCATCGTCCTGTTAATTTTTATTCACAGTTTAATAAATTTCTGATAGCTAAGTTATGGTCCAGGAAAGGTAAAGTCTTAGATTAAACATATTATTACAAACGTATCTGGCTTTAATTTAAAAAGAAAATAAATAAGTATTAAAGTAAATGAAATAACTGGATATGCTGTATACTAACTGTATAGTTTTCTAAGAATACCTATGCACGCAAGACAACAACAATTTTCTAGTTACAAACTGCGTAGAAATCTTATACACGCAAAACAACAACAACAACTATCTTAAAATAAATTCCAAGAAGATACTTTAACAGCATAAAGACAAAAATAAAAATGCACACATCCCAACAGGCTCCTATACAATGAATGAATAACATAGAAACAACAAAGTGTAAAGGAAGTAGAAAATTTTTCATTTTTCTAGACCTCTAGTGGACAAATATAAAAGACAGCATCTGATTACTTAGTTAGTTATTTAAAACATAAATCTCGTGTAATAAAGACTTGAATCTTTAGTAAATTGTTCTATAGTGCCAAGGTACAAATCTTGCTTTATGTACATAAACTAGTAATTAATTTAAAAACTAAAAACTAAAGTACTCAGTAACAACAAAACCTTTATAAAAGGTATAAACGTAATATTAAAGTCGATGTCTATGTATAGACTAAAAAGAAAACAAATTCATTTATATTTAAGCTGCTTTATTTATAATTTTATTTGTTTAATCGGCTTATATAGAAAAAATATAAATTCTTAATGCTGGCAGTTTAATACATATAAAATTTCAGAAAATCCTTCTGAAAGCCTTTTTTATTAATAATAAATCCTTCTTTCAATAATAAACTGAAACTTTCATACTTATTTAACTAACATTTTCTGCATGTTTTTAAATTTTTAAACATTATTTTTAAACAATAAAATTTCAAACAATTTGTAAAAATTTCGCCACTTAATCTGGCTTAAAGTTTATTTAAATTTTTTTTTTGGGCGGTAATTAAATAACTTTTATCTTTTTTCCGTACAATTTCCTTAAAGGGTTTCCCGTGTGTTCAAATTATTTTATTGTATTTTTTATTTATTCTACAAACATATTTTAAATTTATCGCATATTTGCTGGGGCTAAAGTTTGTAAATTATTCATTACGAAAGATTACAACTGAAATATTATTATTGCTATTTGTATGTATTTGTGTTTTTAGCTCTTTTAATTTTCAGGCTTTTATTTACAATTGTGCATTATAAATTTCGAAATATCAGAACAGTCTGTCGAATGACAGAACAATAATAATGAACAAACAAATTTCAGTTACTCATTTTGTTTGTATAAATCAATATATAATTTAATCAACAATTTACAACATGTTATCATTAAATATACTTAAACACATGCCTGTTAGCACATACTCAAACACACGCACAGAAATATATACACACACACACACACATACATGCACACACAAAAATATTAATTTACAGAAAATGGTTATAGTATTATTTAATAATAAATTCATTTTAAATTGCAAACACAATAAACATATGCAGCTGCTTTTCAATTTCGTTCAAATCTATTTTAGTGCTGCCATTACGTCGTTAACAAATATCAACAACATCTAAATGACATACCAATAATTGCAAGTTTTATAAGAATGAATTTTATTTAACAAATATGATCACACTGTTAGTGCATTAAATCAATAACATGAGCGTGTAACCATATTAGAATACAACCTTGAACAGACTATATGATTGTGTGGTTAAACTTCATTAGACAGTGGTTGGACTTCTAGACTATGGGTAGAAAAAATTTAAACTATAACTAAAAAGAAGTAAACAAAACGACCCAGTGTGCATTTTACAAACTGCCTAGTTTTCTAAGAAATCGTATACACTCACGACAACAACAACAACATGCTCATAAGAAATTCTACGAAATAAGATAAACTGCGGAAAAAAATAACTAAAGTATGGTTCTTAATAACTTATGCACAAAAAAAGATCTTGCATAAGATTGCCATATAATTAAGTTTTTAATAATTTTAAACATATTGTTACGAAGATAGCTTTTTAAATTTTAAAAGAAAATAATTATTATAAAAAAAAAATAAACGAAACAACCCACTGTGTATTTTACAAAATGCGTAGTTCTAAAAGAAGTTTTATACACACAAGAATATAACAACATGTTTATAAGAAATTCTACGAAATAAGGTAAACAACAGAAAACAAAAACAACTAACACAGAACAAAAACAAAACATACAGGTAAGCAGGTGCCTAAACTAAATGATAGTAAAAACAACAATTTAGGGTGATATTAAAGTAGAATATTCTTGTATATGCGACAACTCTTTAAAACAACTATATAAGCACCACCTACAGGGCAAATGAATTAATTCAAGCTGCGTCATCATTGAGTAAAGACAACAAAGTTACCATTGTGTTTGTTTTGGGTATATTGAAAGTAAATAAATCGTTTAATTTAATTGAAAGCTCTAAATTGTTGTGTTATTATTTTGCAATAAAAGAATTCATTATAGCAAAACGTTTATTAAAAGCAGTAAAACGAAGAATATATTTTATAACAAGATAAAACAAATTTCTACTGAAATATATCAATAAATTATTAACATATTTAATTAAAAGAAAAATAACATTAAAGTCTAATTATTTAAATAGTTGGATTAATTAATAGGTTTTGAAAATTATACATTAAGTAAAACAAACTATTTATAATTTGAAAACAAATTTTTTCTGTGAAAAAGTTTTATGCTATACTATACACTATAAATAGGCTATACCTAGAGTATGAGGACTCTATGACGATAATACGACTAAACTGTAAACAAGTTATATTTAGACAATGAATATACAGACTATTAATAGACAATGACTAAGACTACAGCATAACTCTTTAGTAATACATATAACTATTGGGACTTCATTTTGTAAGTTATGTGAGAAAATTCTCACATAAAACATTAGGTATAAAATACCTAATTTACTCTATTTACATGATATTTTCATGTGAGAAATTTATTACTCGAAATACAAAGCATATGCTATAAATAGACTAAGAGTAGCCATATAAAAGAGACTCCGACAAGACTACGGCTATGGTCAGACTAGCATAGTGATTGCGATCATAAAGTAAAATGAATAGAATAGAGCATATGCTCATAACGTATTTCACAGGTGCCCCTGTAAGCTAGTAGGTAGTGTACTAGCTTGTCAGTATGGGGGTTGTGGGTTCGATTCCCAACGAAGACCTAGGTTTTTTTTTCACTACAAAAATAAAAATTGACTGTCGGTGGGGCTGCTCAGCGATGCATGCATAGTCACTGGTCGCTGTGCTGTCTTTATACGGCTGTTAATTTCCGACTATCCTTCTACTTTCACCGCCTATTTCATCTCTTTTGTATCCCTTTCCTAAAGAATGTAGCACGGTACTTGACTAAATAGGCATTGTTGCCTGAAGTGCTACTTCTCCTTAAAAAAAAACAAAAACACAAAAAAAACATATTTCACAACGAAATTAATAATGACGACACTATTATTGGCAACGACTTTAAATAAATAATGATGATTTTAAAGCGAAACTATGATTAGAGATAGACCAATCTATAACTAAACTACAGTTGGATTATAACTGTAGCAAAATTGTATGACAAGACTGCGGCTTTGCCTATGGCTAATTTAGCATAGTGATTGTGATTATAATTATAATGAATAGAACAAAGTAGAATACAATATAACTGAAAAACATATGCTTAGAGTGAAAGTAAACTATTTTCCACGACTTAGTAATGACGACACTATTATTAGGAATGACTATAGATAGATGATGACGAGTCTAACGTGAAACTAAGACTAGACATTGGCCAATCTATGACTAAACTATAGTTAAACTGTAACCATAGCAAAATTGGTATAGCAAGCAGACTAAGTCGGGGTTATCACATCATAATATTATGAACAGATTTATGAATGGATTTCGACTGCATGGTCATGACTAGACTACATAGCTAAAAAAGGTTTTACACCCATTTAAATATTTATTTAGATTCAAATTAAAATTTAATGGAAATTTTTAATTAATTCAATTTTGTATTTAATTAAAAAAAGTTAATAATTTACTTATTAAATAAACAAGTGAATCATCTATAAATTTAATTAAAAAAGCCAGAAATTTACACTTTTTAAAACTTTTAATAATTTTTAATCTAAGTGCAAATAATAGGAGCTTAGTAATTGTTTGAATAAATATTGTTACTTTTTTCCTTTTAATAAACGCTTTGTTATATTGAAAGAATAACACAGTACAAGGTTTTAAATTGAATTAAACGATTTATTTACTTCCAATGTACATGAAATACTCAACGATAACTTAACTTGAATTCATTCATTGCTCATATAGCTGTTTTAAGCGGTTCTCGCATATATTTACTTTTACATCACCCCATATTGTCGTTATTATTAGCATTCAGTATATATGCCTGCTGGGCTGTTTGTGTGTTTTTTTTATTTTGTTCTGTGCTCGTTGTTTTTGTATTCGGTTGTTTAGCTTATTTCGTGGAATTTCTTAAAGCCTATTTTTAAAGTCTTGTGGGCATAAGATTTATTAAAAAACTACGAAATGATCTATTGTAAAATCCACAATAGGTCATTTCGTTTTTTACTTTTGTACTGATAATTATTTTCTTTGAAAACTTATACAAATCATCTTCGTAAAAATAGTATTCTTCATTTTTTGGAGAATGAGTTCACAGAGAAATTATTTCTGGAAGAAGAGTGAGTTAGCATATCACAAGACCTAAACTACAATTCTTATACAACTAGTCCTAGACAAAGCTATAAGTATAAAATCGCTATTGTATGTTTTGCTTGTGATGAATTTATTTTGACCAAATTAGCATAATTCCCACAATCTTTATACTATCTACCTCTTTAATCTAAAACTAAAAGATATACTTTTATAAGAATTTGTCCTAAGATTATTTCTTTATAACTAATATATTTTTCCCTTTTCTTTCTTTACAGTTTGTTTAGCAGGTTACAATGAAAAGAGACTGTTACATGATCTATTAGATACATATAATACATTAGAACGTCCGGTTTTAAATGAATCGGATCCATTACAATTAAGTTTTGGTTTAACTTTAATGCAAATAATTGATGTGGTAAGTATAAAATATATAAAATTATTTTATTGAATTAAAAACAATAAAACAAAAAAACAAAATAAAACTTATAATCCGTTGAAAATAAAGTGTGTATATCTGTGGTTTATTTACAAAAGATTTCATAAGTTGATACAAATTAAACATGATTTGTTGTACAAATGTAATATTATATTTATGTGAAAAACATGTAAAGTAGATAATCCCTTTTTAAATAAAAAACGAATACACACACTCAAGTTTTATACTTTTTTTCTCGGTATAAAAAAAAATTTATTTCAATTGGAATTATAGAATAAAAATTGTTTGTCAACAACTTGCTGTATTTCGGTTTTATTTGTGTGTGAACGCAATGAAATTAATATTATTATTTATGCTTAAACTGTTTGTATGTTTTAATATAATTTCAAGTGTCAGACGGGATCGATATGTGGATTCACATATATAATATATTTTTTTTTTATGTTGATGTTGTAGAATTCATCATATTAATTAGAATTTTGTTGAAAACTATTCCCATTACAGTAGTCTACGGCTTAAGATAGCTGCAATTGTAAAGAAAAGTCCACATTAAGGTAAAGTCAAGCCGAATAGAAATGCTATCCCTTTGGATTTTTTTTATATTATTTAAGAGCAGAAATGCTCCGAAATTTTTCACGAGTTACATCGTTGCATTTGCATATTGGAATCAAATATTTATAATTGTACTGTACGTGTGTTGCGACTGAACTCCTCCTTAACGGCTCGACCGATTTGCATAACGTTTTTTGTAAGCGTTTGGGTGGCGGCCCGGATGGTTTAGATTTACTATTCGGTCCAATTGGACAAAGGGGCGTGGTACCTCCCATACAAACCACAAATTAAAAACCTATTACTTCTGCTTCCCATAACGGTATTTGAACAAAATTTGGTACGTCGGTTTGGTGTGCATTTTTTAAGTGCTGCTGCAAATGTGGGTGGGATTGTAGAAATTGGCGTGGTACCTCCCAAACAAACCACAAATTAAGAATCCAATATTTAGCAGGACTAACGGTATTTAAACAGAATTTGGTATTTCGGTTGAGTGAACATGTTTTAAGTTCTACTGCAAATATAGGCGGGATTTGATAATGACGCGTGCTACCTCCCATACAAATCTTCTTTATGTATATAATTCTTATGTACGTGTGTATGTCACTGAAAAATTTTTTTTTGCGTTCGTTTGGGTGCCATCTTAGATTGTTTACATTCACAAACCAGCCCGTCAAATGGCGCTGCAGTCGGTATCGAGGTTATTCAACTACACTGCAACTACACGACTGGATTAACTTGAATGAATTTTTGTGTATTCCTTCATTCAATGCATTTAATTCTTTTGTGCGCTGTGTTTTGATATTATATGGTATCGCATTTACGTAAATCTTGAGCGTTGTTTACATCAAAAATACACACACGCCATAAATTCGTCGCCAACCGCCAACCGCCAACTGCCTCCAATGTGCATTGGCGGATGACGGTGGAAGGCCCAAAGTAACATGGACTAGATTACTGCCGCCGTTAAAACAGTCGCAGTGGGCATCTAGCTTTCTTTTCTTCTTTGTGATCTCACAAATTCGTTCTCAGTGGGTCAGCTTGTAAATTATAAATTATATATTTCATTTTGTTCATGCCGGTCCAAAGAGTATTTAAGATGTTTTTATTTTTATTGAACAAGTTTTATTTTTATTGAGTACGTTTAGTTTATTGTATTAATAAACATTATAATACAATTAATGGCGAGTGTCCAAATTTAGTGGATTTTTATACTTTCAGCCTTAACACCGGCTTTGCAAGTTTTAGAGTTCTAATACGGGGTTTCCACTTAACAATATACTAGAATTAGTCTTTTGAATGCTTTGGTTAGTTTATTTTATTATTTGCCTTATCTTTCAATCTTCTAAACCTCGTGCTATTCATATCACCTAAATCTGTGCAAAACTGGGCTGGCGCCCCAAAGTCTATTTTGGAGTAGCTCGACCGCGTTCAAAAGGCTTATTGGAAACAGTAGGGCATTTAACTCTAGAGAATCGATGCAATGACGATTGTACGAGTACTGTACGAGTACCAAAAGAACACTGAAGATGGCAAACAGCCGAAACCGGTTTGTTCACAAACCAAATTTGACGAGGGTCGACGGAAAACCGTACCCAAACAAAAGATTTAGTAGAATTGCTTATCACAGCCTGCTGTTTTTAATTTCTTAAACTTCCAACAATTTTTTCTAATGTGGTCCTTCAATTAACAAATTACTTTTTGCTTCTAACACTATTTAGAAATAAATTTCAATGCGGTGTTATTTGTTTAACGTCATTATTCTTAAATTAAGCTGATTTGCATCACTTTTATAATTACTCATCTAAGTTACTTACTTCCAAAGCAGTCACCAAGGTATCATACTATGTTAAAGTGCTCAACAATATTGCCACCAGCCATCGCCTGCTAAATTGCTGACTTAAAGTCTCAAGTTTTTTAAACTAAACTTAGGAAATATCTTGCTCCATGGTAAAACGCAATCCAAGAATCTTGCGCATTAATCCAATGCTAGAACTCAATGTTTTTTTCTATTGCTTTCTTGATTAAAAGGATTTTCGAGGCTTCCACCAATAACCCGATTATTGCTAAAGCTTCCCCTCCCGGGCGCACATTGATATATCTTGATGGAATCCCACCATCATTACATGTGTTACCAGAGGTAAAAGGGAGTCCAGTCCCCAAAAGGCTAGTAGGAGCCAACTGAGCAACTCCACGTTATTTCCACGGGAATCAGTAAGCTTCACAGTTTAGATTTTTAGCTGTTCTCTGACTGATTATTATTGTTAGCATTGTGGTGGTTACAGTTTCGCAGCCCTCATAAAATGATTAAGGAGTCACGATCATTTCACTTTTGATCAAGAACATAAGGTGAATGATCCGGATCCAGTGAGCATCCTTGTCATGTGTTCTGGACCACGAGTTGGATAGTCCAACTATTCAGTAAGGAGTAGGGATGACGGCTTCCTAGGGCGGGGGTGATGCTACATATCACCCAAGTGGTTTGATCCACCATCAGATTATAGCTTAAACAAATAGGTAGTGATGTAAATCTTATTACACATTGCTAAAGCCTCGTCATTTTGTTTATTCCAATCTGATGTTCTTGATGGTGAAATTTTAGTTACACAGTACCAGAGCTTTTCACTTTTCAAATATGCTCTAGTTTATATTTCCATAAATTATAATTATCATTAATTAATTTTGGAAAAGATGATTTCCATTGTGTGACAAATATTTGGAAAGCTTTGAACTGTAAATCGAAATAGCTTTAACATTTTTTTTGATTAAATAATCTTAAGTGTTGTTGTCATTTTCATTGGTGTAAGCCGTCATTGCTGACTGTTTGTTCGGTATGATAGGCTAGTGAATTAGATGTTGTGACAGAACACGGCTTAATAATGATGTCATTACATGGAAAGCGCTCGCTGGTTATACAGAACAAACAACCAGCAATGACGGTTCTCATCGAAATAAATGACAACAGCATTTCATTTAATTGATGTATTTATTATTAATTGATTTATTACATTCCTTCTATACTTTTCTTTTTCTGAAGATGCCGCCCAATTGTGTAGTGAAATATAAAAAATAACAATCAAATTTATTTAAATTTTTAATTTTAATTTTATATAAAGACCTTATGCTTTAAAAAAATGTATTTAAAATAAAAACTAATAATTTTCTGGTCTGTTGGATAAATTCATTTAATAAACGTTTAAAAGTTTTAAACTATAAATAAAAAATAATTTAATTTTTTCTCCAGTTTCTTATATCATCGACTATTACACTTTAAATCAAAATTTTACTATTAAAGCTATTCAAATCCTTAAACGTTATTTTCTTTAGAATCTAGTTTTATTTATTTATTTATTTTCTTTTCCTGTATAAAAAACAATTTATTTTAAAACACGTTTCTATTTTCATTTCGGACACATAATTAAAAGCTTTCACTTTCTATGTGTGCACACCTATTTTTCTTGTATAACACGGAGACAATAGGAAAAGCAAAGGAATAAAGACAAAAAGTCAGATAGAAAATTTTCTAAGGAACAGTAACAGAAACTTAAACCTTTCAAGTCAGTCACTTTGTGTTGAAGGCAAAAACAACTACAACACAAAAAAATAATAAAAAACATAATAAAACATTTTATGCATGAAAAACCGTTTTATATTGTCAACATGTTCCATATCCATACATCAACATATAAATACTTTGTTTGTAAACATACACACACACATGCAGCTACATGCACGTTGTGTGACATAAATATGTTAAAAATTTGTTAACATCCAGGTCCTGTATCCTTTATATTTTGAACTTTTTTTTTAATATGCATTTTTCTTTTTTTTATATAACTTTTTAACTTGGTCTATATAAAGGGGATGAGCATCAGTGATATGATAGTCCATTTTTATTTATTCAGCACACAAGTTTAACATGTTTTATACAATTTTGTACGATTTTATGTTATTAATGTATTTAAACTGGAATCCACTTTGGCTTGTATATGTTTTTATGTATGCTCCACAATAACCTCAATTCATAATAAATAACATAACCTAAAAAAGGACGGATGAATATAAAGCTTTAAAGAAATTGGGGAACAAAATTGAGATTTTTCGGGAAGAAGACGAATGTGACTAGTCAAAAAAGGAAAGGTGTTTAGCTGTAATAGGCACATTGGTAGGAGAAAACAGGGTAGAGAAAAGTATTATTGTGTTATAAATAAAAATAAATAAATAATAAAAATATAAATTAAATTAAAACAAAAATTTAATATCATTGTTTAAAAACAAAAATTAATTATAACAAATAATTTATGCAAACTCCACACAAAAATGTTTTTACAATTCTAAAAATGTTATTAAATTTTCAATTGATTTAATTTATTATTATTTTTTTTATTAAAAATGAATTTTCTTAATTTTTAAATATATAAATATATTTTAAATATATATAATGAATACAATTACTTATTTAATTAAACAAATGTTTACATATCTTCCAGTTAAAAATAATAAAGTTTTGTTTTTCATTGTGGGAACACCAACAAAATGAGAGTTTTTACATTTAGCTTTTTGACGTATTCGTGGTAGATGCATTGGCAATTACTACAATGAGTTCGATTTCACACGACACTCGCTTTAAAATAATTAAAATCCACTATGAAAATGGTGGTTCTGTTAAAGTCACATTTCGTAAAGTTTGTAATATTTTCGGACAACATAACCGCCCTTCTCAGACTGTTATTAAGAAATTTTGTCGTTAAATTTGAGTCGACATGCTTGATACAAAATGTGCACACACCAGCGCCTTTCTGACCGGGTCGTTCAACTGAAAACATCGCAGTTCTGAGCCACAGTTTTGAAGCAGATCCAAATAGGTCAATTCTTCGACGTTCTCAACAATTGCGGTTATCCAGAACCACCACATGTCGAATTTTACCTAAGGATTTGAGTGGGAAGCCCTTCAAGTTTCCACTGGTGCAAGAACTGAAGCGAACAGACCATTCATATCGCCGTAGATTCGCTCAATTCATTTAGGCACAACCGGCTGGTTTTTCTAAAAAAATAATTTTTTCACTCAAACCCCGTTTTCACTTGTAAGGATACGTCAACAAACGAAATTACAGCATTTGGGCTTCTGAAAATCCTAGAGCGATTATTGATTACTCTTTGCATGCTCATAGTGTCACGGTATGATACGCTATGTGGCCTGGAGGCGTGATTGGGCCATTTTTTTCGAAGATGAGGCTGGAAATGGGGTATCGGCCAATGGATTACAATGTTCGCGAGGTGCTAACAACTCAATTTTGGCTTATTATTGACGACGTGGATATCACTGACATGTAGTTTCAACAGGACAGTTCTACATGCCACACAGCCAATAAATCAATCAATTTATTGCAAACCAAATTTTCAAATCGCATTATTTCACGACAATCAGTAGTTAAGTGACCAGTTATAAGGTGTCATTTAACACCGCAGGATTATTTTTTGTGGGACTATGTTAAGGGAAGAGACTATATGGAGCCAATCGAATCGATTTCAGTCTCAAAACTTAAAATCCATGATGTGTTTAATGAAATAGGACCGGCATTTTGCCAAAAAGTGATTAAAAACTTTGATGAAAGAATCAACATCTGTCAGCGTGGTCGTGGTGGATCAGATACCATTTTTCTCTTCGTAATACAATAAAAATTTGAATCATCTTAACTAAATTTTTTTTATTTTGTTTTAGAATACAAACTTCCTGTTGAAAAATCATTTAAATTTGAAAACATTAATTGTTTAATAGCAACTACCAGTTTTTGCTTGGTCTCTAAAAATAATTCGTTTAATTAAAGTAATTTTTTTTTTTTTGTATTCTAAAAAGAAATTTTTGTGAATCAATATTTCTTTAAATCTCCAACTAAAGTCGGTCCTCAATTATAAAACTTTAAAAAAGCCTCATGTACCTCCTTCTTTGCTATTTCATTTTGAAACACTTTCTCTTTAATCTTTTGCTTTATTTTGCTTTCTATTTTTCTTTTTATATGGCTAAAATAACTAAGTGTTTGTATGACCAGAATCTTTATATTTCTGTTCGCTTTTATTTCTTTTCTAAATGGGTTAAAACAACAAACACTTCAATGGGATGCAATAAATATTTAAATTACAAATGTATTTGTATCTTTACCTGCTCGTATGCACATGTACGATAATGATTGCAATTTAGCTTACACAAACGAACGCATACATCTGCAAAAAAATCAAATCAATTTCATATACACATGGCTGTGTTGCATGAAATCGTGTTTGCTGAAATCCTAAAATAAAACAATACCAGAGTGCCGATTTTCTAGTGTTTGATTTTACGGGTTTTCTTAATATAAATTTAGATACTAAATTATGTGTGACGTTAAGCCAATTGTCTTGCTAGGTAATAATAGAATGGTTAAATTAAGACTTGCAATAGGCTCAGTATCTCTATTTAGGTTTTTCGCTATAAATTTCTACCAGAAGCTGTTCAGCGTCATATTATTTTGCTTATCACAAGAAGAAATTTTTTAATATGCAAAGTGGGCCTTTAATTATATCTTTTCTTCGCCCCTCTAAACCTTACCTTGAATTATAAAGCAGTTAATCTTGAAGACAAAATAATTAGGAAATATTTTAAAAACATTTCTTGTAACAAAGACATTATTAAAGCTGGATTCAGCCGGACAAAATTATTGTGAGAAGAAATATTTTTTTCTGAGAGTTTTCTACAACACGATTCACCCATTTCGAAAAATTAGTCCGGACAAACAAAGCTGCCATATGAATACATAAATAAACAAGTCATATTAATTTTAAGTGTGCAGCTAAGCAGCAAGTGATTAAAGACAAAATCTTGGTGTGAAATTGAAAATTTTTTATTATTTTAATATTTTGCTTATTAAGTAAACAGTTTCAAATATTGTGGAGTCTACAGTTTGTCTGCACGACTTTCTTCGAGAGAGAGCGTCTTCAGGTTATATGCAAACCGAACTTGTTGACAGAGAAGGTTTAGATCGGGCTATTTATTCTGAACTATGGCGAGAGGAAAGAAGTGAACGCTTTAGTTCCATAGGCCGTATTGGTTCCAACCGAGCATCTAATGACGCCATAATAGTGAGGAAAATGTATACACATTATTTTAACAATTGTTTAACCTAATTAAATTTTATTTCAATTCATTTTATCTTAATTCATTTTTATTTCAAAATTAGTAAAAGTTCATTTAAAAACAGTCTACTATTTTTTAATTTAAATAAATAAAGTGATGAATTTAAAATGTTAAAAAGTTTAAAATGTTAAAAAGTTTTTTAAAAAAGTTTATGTCTATGCTATGTTGATTTTATGAAAAATTCTCATAGAATCGGTTTGGCTTTGGTTTTTCCATACAATATGGGGGTAAAATTCACTGATGAGCTACTTGAGCAATAGTGAAATTGCAATGGATGTGCTCTCCGCCATTACAATATATTTCATATATTTTTATTTTTATTTGAATAAATAAGTAATTTAAGGCCGTGTCAGATAAAACTTTTGCTTTGCGTTGCGTCAGAGTTTCGCTCTGACAAACACCTGGCTTTTATTATTTGTGTTTGTGTATTTGTGTGTGGGCCTAAACAAAAAATTCATGAGTGTTTTCAAAGTTTATTGTGACATATACCACTTGATTTACGCTTTTGCTTAAAAGTTTCAAATGTCACGCAAAGCAACAAAGTTTTATCTGACATCGCCTTTACAATTATTCGGAATCATTTTTAACATAAGCAATTTTATTTCGTGCTTGATTCCCTTAAATAGATATTTCATGATATTCTCATAAAATAATTATTACAAACATTTCTATTAAAAAATAAACATCTTATGATATTCTCATAAAACATTTATTCAAATAAAAATAAAAATATTTGAAATGTATTGTAATGGGGGAGAGCGCATCCATATTGCAATTTCACTGTTGCTCAAGTAGCTCATCAGTGAATTTTACCCCAATATTGTATAGACAAACCTAAGAGTCTTATATCCAAAGCCAAACTGATTCTATCAGAATTTTTCATAAAATCAACATAGCATAGACAGCAAAACTCAAAGACACTTCCATACAAACACTACAAAACATTTCAAAACAACAAAAAAGATTGTTTATTTTCAATCATAAGATATTTATTTTTTAATAAAAATTTTTGTAATAAATATTTTGTAAGAATATCATGAAATATTTATTTAAAGGAATCAAGCACGAAATAAAATTGCTTGCCTATTAAAATATTTAAATGTTTTTTAATTAGTTCATTTGAACACTCCAAACGTTTTTTAATTAGAAAACTTACTCATGTTCATTTGAACACTGATCAACACAAATAAAACAAAAGCCAAATTTCATATTATGCAAACACTATATGATGTGGCAACTCTATTCAACTTTTTCAGAAAAAAAAATTTAGTGGCAACTCAGTTCAGTTTTGTCCGAACAAAAATTATAATTAAACCAAATCAAGCTGAGAGTTGTCTGGACAAAATAACTTCTCTCACTCTCTGAGAGAAATGTCTAACAACGTATAAAAAAACGTATAAAATAGGTGAATCCAGCTTAAGTACTTACCCTCGCATGTTTCATGTACGATTATTGTAGTTTCATTTCCTTTTTCCTTTCTGTTCTCACACAATGCGTCGGTTCTTTGTAACCGTTTGCATTTTGACTGCTGTGCAGGCTACATTATTTTATATATTTTTCTTTGTCATTGTTTCCGTCTATCTATCTATATATATATATATATATATATATATATATATATATATATATATATATATGGGCGTGTGCGTGTTTATTTTTATTTATCAAAGTTAAGCCTTAGTGACAAAAAACGTTATTTCAAAGAGATAGATTCTTTCAAGGGTTTTAAATTGAAGTCTTAATAATGATATAAAAATAATTTTAGAGCAGAGATTCAAACGTGTATTTTAATTAATTAATAAATTAATTGAGAAGAATGGCGGCATCAGTTCGTATTGTTGGACACATCTACGGGAAAGATCCTACTTGCCTACTCCCCCGGGAAACCGGTCGGCGTATATTACCTTAGTCAAACTCGTCATTGAGGAATGGCAGCAGCATCTCGTGTCGTTGGATATATCTACGATAAAATATCCTGCTCGCCTACTCCCACGGGAAACCGGCCGTCGTATAGTAATTCGGACTAACAACAGCATTCGGACCAGCAGCAATAACTCGTATGATTGTACACATCTACTGATGAAGAACCTACTCACCCACTACTATCGCCCGGGTAATAAATGTCGTAAATGCCTATTGGAGAATTCGGCGACATCACCCACACGACGTTATCATTTAATCCAGCAGAGGGTGTTCTAGGCAGTACCCAACTTGAATAGAATAATAAGGATTATAATGTTTAATTGTGTGGATTATTATTTTTTTAACAAGCCTGAACTCTACTTGAGAGTCTACCCTGGCAACAAGCGGAAAAGTGTCCTTACAGTTTAATTGTTTGAATTGATATATCAATAAACAAAACTGTTATATGTGGAATGATGGTTACCCTTAAGTACATGTCGTGACACCGTCACAACCAGAAAAACTGGCTGTTTGGTGGCTGGTCAGAACGTTACAATAAAGCATGATCGCTACAGAGTCATGACTAAACTGCATATATGGAGTGATGGTAATAGTCAAGTACATATCGCTAAACTGTCACATTCAGAAAAACAGACTGTTTGGCGGATGGTCAGAACTTTACAATAAAGCGTGATCGCTACAGAAACATGACTCCTGATGTTAGTTTATTAATTGAAAAACCATGATGTGCAAGAAAGCTCATGGGACAATTGAGGAAACGTTTAGTAACCGCATAGTTTCGCGTTAGGGAACATAAATTGGCTTTCAAGATCATACTATTTAACGCCGCTAAACTATTTTCTGTAGGAATATGTGAAGTCGCTAGGCCGATAAGCCTCAAACAATTCATCAGTTGGAGGATAATATTAGTCATGTCATTGCTGATATATGGCCACAAAAATTTATAGAAAATTGGGCGTGCAGATTAGACTACGTCCCAGCTAGCTGTGGCGATCATATGTCAGAAATTATACTTAAATTATAATACCGGAAGGTTATCTTTCGAATAAAGTAAAGTTCATCTCATTTTGAGTATTCATCTTTATTTTATTCCATTTGATAGTTCAGTAACGGAAGGTTATCTGTCGAGTAAAGTAAATTTCTTGTTAATTAAAACAAACTCAACTTTACTTTAATCCACTTCAAAACTCTATACCTCTATAAAAAACCGCCTCCTGCTGGATTAAGAACATTTGTAGTCCAGACATAATTTATCTTTGAGTATCTATGTAAAACGTTTGTTTAAAATGCCTTTCTCTGGATATGAACACAGAGAATTATTCGAATATAAAATCATTTTTTTTATTGGATTTTTAAGGACCAAATAAAATTACTCCTGGCAATTTTTAAGGATAAAAGCTTTTAGTTATATGGAAGCAATATAAAGATAATTAATGCACCTGTAATAAGGGCAGAAAAATCCTTTTTTTGTAGCGATAGCAGAAATATAGGATCTTTGTTCCAACTGCCCATGTATTCACATCATTTTAAGGATTTGTATTTTTTTCGTTGGTTTTTATTAGAAAGATATTGATGTCTGATAAAAACAAAGCAGCAACAAAACATTAAGTTAAGGCCTTTTAATATTTGGCGCCTATAAAGAAATGGAAAAAATTGATCTCATGTCCACCTCAAACGAATAGTTGCTTAAGTACTTTCATTTATTTCATTTTTTGTAAATTATAGCCAAAATTTTTCACTTTAATCATTGGAAAACCAATACATTTTAGAAATAGTAAAAAAAATGTTCTCTATTAATCTAAACATTCTCATGATTTATCAAGAAAAAATTGTAATAAAAAAACTGGTTTAAAATATCTTTTTATTTTTAAATCAATTGATAAAACTCAAATCCTGCAGCACAGTTCTTGTCATTTTTCCACATCATCTAACTAAATTTAAAGTTAAAATACCAAATTGAAATTAATTGACTTGAATGACACTTCGTTAGAGACACAACATTTATGTCTTTAAGAAGCACTAAGGGGGTATAAATGGACATCAAGTGGGCGCTTAAATAAATGATTAGAAGTTTCAAGTAGAAAGATTTATTTCACCGCTAAAATAATCAAGATGATGATATTGATAATGTGAGATGAGGATATCAGCAAAGTTGTAACGTAATGAAAGTTATTTTTAAAATAAATTGACAGTATTGATAGTTGATGAAGTTAGTTAGTCTACTTTTAATAAAGCTTGTTGAAAGTGTTTTTAAATAAGTAAGGAAGACAGTAGAAGGACTTTTCTGCTAAAAATCAATTATTGAAAATTTTTCTTAATTCATTAACTTTTAAAAACTTTTATTAAAAACACTTACTTTATTTACCTAATTTTATTATCACATAGAAAAATAATTTAATAACAAATTTAAGCATCATCTTCCTTCTTCCTTTGGCAGCAGTAGTTGGTGCAAAAATTGTTGAGAGACACATTTTCTACTTTGCAATTTGTGTGGATAAAAATTACAGCAAATTTTATATTTACTTCACTGTGTTTTCCATTTATCAATATATTATTCTTTCATTGATGCATAAGACATCCTTTCTATTATACAAAAGAATTTGATGAATATGTACATTGTTCAAAAAATAAATACTTGCTTTTAAAAAATGTTTAACTATATTAACTGACAACTAAAATATTTATAAATCAGTGATAGAAAAGCTTAAAATATTTCAATGAAGTTTTGCTTAAAACAATTGTGAATTAAAATAGATAACATTTAAAATTGAATTAAAAACTAAACATTTAACGAAGTCCTTTCAAGGACTATCCAATAATATAAGTCTGCTTTAGTACTTTGTCGGCCTACCATAGCATTATTTGATTCTTCAAACTTCGTAGCTGATATTAAATCAATTAATCTTTAAAATTAATATATCGGGTTTTCAAGCAAGAAGTTTGTTTTTCATTTGTGGCAACACCAACAACATGATAGTTTTAGCATTTACTTTTTTGACGTATTCCTAGTAGACGCATTGACAATTGTTACAATGAATTCAATTTCACACAAAAATCGCTTTGAAATATTAAAAATTGTGGAACCGCACTATTCGAGTTGTTATAGATGGGATTTCATCAGATGAGTTCAAGATGAATTCGGGGGTACCGCAAGACTTTGTTCTTTCTTCTACGATATTTCTTAATTTTCTAAACGACCTTCTTTGTCAAACTTTCAACCCTTAATACTCTTTCGCAGATGACAGCACCATTTGTCATTCGTATTCATTTAGTAATAGATCAAACCACTTGGAGGTAAGTTCCATAAGACAGAACATGAGTGATACGCTAAATAACTATCTCACGGCGTTCTCCGAATGGTGTCATGCGAATAGAGTCGATTTTAATGCCCGTAAGAGGCAATGTTGCATGCTTACTCATAGATCTGTGTTCGGAGATGGTGCTGCACCTGTTGCTATGGCTGATGTAGGTATTGCGGAATAGGAATCCCTTGATGTTCTTGGCATGAAAATTCAGTGTGATGTTCGATGGACTAAACACATTTTTTCAGGTTTCTAAAGAAGCTAGGTTTTCTAAAACTGTGTAAAAGATACTCCATCCGACCTTGGTACTATTTATACCACCTTTAACTGTCCAAAGATGGAATACAACTTTCATATATGGGCCGCGTCCCAAACTCTACCGTGGAGTAGAGGAGACGGCCAAGAGGCTCATTGGCGACGGTAGGGTATCCAACTTTATTCTTTCTAAGACCGCTATCAAATATTTGGTCATTAAATTTGAGTCGACAGGCATGATACAAAATGTGCGAACACCAGTGCATGTTCGACCAGGTCGTTCAACTGAAAACATCGTAACCGTGAACCACAGTATTGATGAAAATCCAGCTCGTCAAATCCCAAAGCAAATTTTGCGTTGGGATTTGACTTTGTCGCCTTACAAGTTTCAGCTCTTGCAGGAAATGAAGCCGACCAACCACTTACATCATTGTAGATTTGTTCAATTCATTCACGAAAACCCGGCTGGTTTTTGCTGAAAAAATCATTTATTCAGACCAAGCTTATTTTCTCTTGTCATGGTTGTCAACAACCAAAATTGGCGCATTTGGGTTTCTAAAAATCCTAGAGCGATTATTGAGAAGCCTTTGCATGCTTAACGTGTCACTGTATGGTGGGCTATGTGATCTGGAGGCTGGACTTTGCCGTTTTTTTTGTCGACGCTGAGACTGGAAATGTGGTAAGGGTCAATGGATAACGCTATTGCGAGATGCTAGCAATGTAATTTTTGCCCATTGTTGACGACATTGATATCACTGACATGTGGTTACAACAGCACGGTACCACATCTCATACAGCCAATGAAACAATCAATTTATTGCAAACCAAATTTCCCGACCGCATAATTTCACGACAATCAGCAGTTAAGTGGCCAGCCAAATCATGTGATTTAACACCATTTGGATTATTTTTTGTGGGGCTATATCATGGTCATATTCTATAAGGAACCAATCGAATCGATTTCAGTCTTAAAACTCAAAATCCGTGATGTGACTAACGAAATAGGCCAAAAAGTGATTCAAAACTGTAACGAAAGAATTGACATCTGTCAGCGTGGTCATGGTGGATAATTGCCAGATATAATTTTTCATTTATAATTGCCTAACCTGTCATTCCTTAATAAAATAAAAATTTGAATAATCTTAGTCTAAATGTATTGTTTTATTTTATTTTATTTTAGAAAACAGACTTCTTGGTTAAAAACTCTTTATAAGCCTGCTTTAATACATTGTCTTCACATGGCAGCATTATTTCACTATTCATCCTTGGCAGCTGATATTAAATAAATCTTTAAAATTATATATATTTTGGAATCAAAGGGAAAAGTTATTTAAAAGCAATTGTTCACAACATTGCCTTTCATTAGCGCAATTTCATAATAATAATGAATATAACATTCGATACCAGCCACTACCGTATTTGAATAAAATAGCAAACCAACATTTTTCTCCAGCAAACAATCGGAATTGATTAAAAGGCTTTCAGTGCTGATTTTGTAATTGATTTTTGATTAAGAAAACAAAGATTTTTGCAATAAATAGAATTCAATACTAGAATTTGAATAAATGAATTTGGAGTTACAAAATAAAACCTACAAATTCAATAAATAATGAAAACTTAAAAAAGAATAAAAGGCACAGAAATCTTACTGGTTTACTAAATAACGTTTTAAAAATAAGTTATAGTATATTTGATAGCGATTATTTTGATAATATTTTGATTTAAATTCCATGAATTTATGCAGTACTTTTTGAAAATTTAAGCAATTTCAGTTAATAAAAGTAATTGTTGATAAGGCTTTTATAAAATCACAAAATAAGGTCAAATGTTTTTTAACACAAACATTTCAATGGTGGCTCATAATTACTGTTTTATATATAAAATAAAAAAATATAACAAAGTAGTATCAGCATAAAACAAAAGAATTATTTTTGCAAAAGAAAAGTAGCAAAAAAGTAAAAATTTTTTAAGATGGCAACATGAATAATATTTAAATTTAAGCTTTAAAAAAATATTTTTTAAAATATCAAAAAGGCCATTAAACACTAACCTAAATTTTAAATATAATTAAAATTTATATTGTTACGTTTATTCCTGTTATGAAAAATATAATACAGCTTTTTAGACTTTGAAATTAAACTAAGCGATTGTTATCACTTTCAATACACACAAAATAAACACGGTGGCAACTTCACCGGCTAAAAAATGTTTTATTAATATTGCTATTTTCTGTCCTAACTGGCTGGTTTGTAGTCGAAGGCGAGCGCTTTCGATGCGAATGCATCATTCTCAAGCCGAGTTGTAGTTTGTACTGGTGAGTCAGTGTTGGCATTCAGGCAGTTCTGTTGTTTGGTTCGTATCTATTCAGGTAAGCAGAATGCCAGCCACCTGGCATTTGTATGCAAAGTGAAATATCGATACCTCCGTCTTTTATTATTATCTAAGTACGTGTGTCCGTCTGAGGGTGTTTTTCGTTTGCCCGTTTGCATGAGTAGTTTTAATAGTGTGAAAATTATGTCTGAGGTCGTGCTTATCTGTTCGTTTATAATGTCATTGTTGCAAGTTTTTGTTTTGTAGATTTCCACGTTTTCAAGAATGTCTAGTCTTCGTCCTTCTTTGCTAGGATGTAGTAATGTCATACATTCATCTATTGCTCATGGTGTGTGTCCGTGAGTGTCAAGGAGTAATGCAAAGTTGGGTTCTTCCTTTTTCATTTCTATGAGCGTATGTGTTCTGTAAACCTTGTTTTTAGTGTTCGTCCAGTTTACCCTATAAAAGTTTGTTTGCAGGTACAGGTAAGTCTGTATACCCCGCTGAAACTAAATTTGTCAGTTGTTTCTGTCGTTGTTCTGAGATTATCTCTGAGGATGTTTCCACTTTTTAATGCTGTGAGTATTCCTTCTTTGTGCAAAAGGTTAGTTAGTCTATATATTTCTGGTCCTGTGTAAGTAAAGATGTGCCGTCGTGTTATATCGGCTGTCTCTTTGTCTTCTTTATTTCTGTTCTTAGTGTTCTATTGTCTAAAAACTTTATTGATGGTAGTGGCCTGGTAGCCATTTTTTATAGCTTTGGCGTAGACTGTGTCGAGTTCTTTGTTGTACTTATTCAGAGTAAGTGGAATTATCTTAAGTCTGTGTATCATATGTCTAAATGCTGCTAGTTTAGGTTGGGTAGAGTGGTTTGAGGTATTGTGGATGGTAGTGTCAGTCGTAGTTGGTTATCTATAGATGCCCAATGTGAATTCCTTTTTTCCCAACAAGTGGTGCTTTTATAGCATATACAAACATATATTCTGCTTTAACATCATCCCATATTGTTGTTGCTATTCTGCTTGACTGTGCGTTTTGGTTTGCTCTGTTTATTGTTGTTTAAATTGTTACGTAGAATTTATAATAGGCATGCTGTTGTTATCTTGTGCATATAAGATTTTTTAGAACACGATGCAGTTTGCAAAATACACAATAACTCATTTCGTTTATTTTTTTACTCATAATTATTTTCTTTTAAAATGTAAAAAAAAACATCTTTGTAGCAATTTGGTTTGTGAACAAACCGGTTTCGGCTATATGCCATCTTCAGTGTTCTTTTTATATTTATTACTTAAGAAACGAAATGAAATTCTGAAATATTTTAAAATGGGCCAGTATCATTTTTGTACCATAAAATAATAATTACCAAAAATAGTACCACATTTATATTCATTATTACTTTGTTATGTTTAAATTTATTTTAAATGGTATTTCGAGAGCTAAAGATGTTTCTTGTCTTTTTAAAAATATTCAACTCTCTGGACTGACATAACCGAATCTAGTACTGGTTTTAAGGGCTTCCGGTTGTATTCTTATATTACAGATAGACTAGCAACATATTATTTTCAAACAATGCTTGGACACAGAGCCTTAAATCTCATTTCTAATCCAGTTTATCTTTATTTATATAATTTTACTATACGTGTGTTTGTCAGTGAACACCTCTGGCTTGACCGATTTGAATAATTTTTTTTTATTAAAAAATCAGTCCGGTAGATGGCGCTGTCGGTATCTTAACTTATTTATTTTATTTATTTAGCCTCAATTTTCTATAAATGAATTTATAAGAAATCCTTTAAAGGCGCTGGGTAACAAAACCATATGCGCACGATTATAAATTTTAAAAAATGTTACAATACAAATCGGGTATTTTGTGTATATGTTTTCTTAAAAATAATTAAATAAAGGGGAAATTATTAATGAAAGGGTTAAATTTCTGTATTCCTTGACACTTTGGAGCGATTCTTCAAAGTAGCACAGTTGAGAACTTCTCTCAAGAGGTAAATCAATTTTCGATTCATGGCAGTCAATTAAGATGTGTGTAACAGTAAGCGTAACATTACAAAAACTACAAGCGGCCGGCTCGATCCTGTTGTAGCAATGCTGTGTATTAGATATTGTTTTTGCTACTCTTAATCGTGCAAGGTCGATGCATTCCCTGCGTGTAAGGCTTTTGTTGTACTTATTTCTTCTAGGAACCAGGTTTATCTGTTCCGCAAAATGATTAAAGGGTCCTTTCAAAGCTTTAGGAATACATGCTGCATTTATTGCATTTAATTCAGCTACAAAAATTCCAACGAAACAAACAATGAAATTTTTGTTGTCCAAACTTTCAACTACGGAATAGGATGATATACCATTATCATAGGAGCCATCCGTGAATAAAAAAAAAATTAGTTGAAAAGCAATTTATTTTCTCGGTCATACATTTTTTGAAAACGTATTTTTATTAAAAAAAGGCAAGGCAGTCCAATGTTTTGTTTGTGATGAGTGACTGCCTAGGACTGCGGGGAGATAAAATCTCTGCACGATTTAAAATAGATATTATTTTCTCAATAGCACTTCCACATGATAATGTATTCTCCAGGTTTCTCCAAAATGTGTTATGGGGCCCATCACTGGTCATGGTAATTGATCTTGAAGCCATCACTACTGATCGCTTCTCTAGAAGTGATTTAAATTCAGCAAAATCTGCTTCGGCTCTCAATAGTCCCAAAGGTGTAGAAATAAGAAGGCTGGAAGTTGTTCTGAAACAATTGTTAATTGCTGTGTTTCAAATTTTGATATTTTTGTTTGACGTCCATCCATATATAGTGATGCCATGTAGTATACAATCTAATGAAAGAGATTTACATATAGATAGATTTACATATAGATATTGGGGCCCCTTACCCCGTGAGCATATAAGTTTTAAGAAATTATTTATTTTTGACAGTTTGTTGGACAGGGTTAAGCACAGAATGCGCATTTCTTCTTTGGCGTTAATGTCGGATCCTCTTAGTTTAACCGATGTGTAAGTGTATCTCAACTTAATGTAATTCATTCATTGATTTTAATTTCTACAAAATTATTTATGAGAGTAAAATGGCATGAATCAAGAGACATATAATATACACAATATATATTTATTGGTGTTTTTATAAAATTGCACAACGAAAAAGAGGATGATTCTAATTGTTCGCAGCTGTAGGTATGTAAGCTTTTCTTAATACTTGTAAATTTAAACATTTTGCCATTTATATTAAATTTGGCCAAAAAAAATTTTTCATCATTTCCTTTTTGAAGCTGTATAGTTCATTTGGAAGCTTTATTTTTGCTTTATTTGCCTTAAGATATATTTGCACTTAGTGCAACAGCTTTTAAATATAAAATTGTTGAAATTTCTATTGGACTCTTAACTAGAAATGTATAAAAAAACAGAATAGTTGAAGTCACACATTGACAATTGATAGAATATTAAAAAAATATATCAAAGGTTCAAATATTAGAAAATATAATTTTTAGAATTTTTTGCTTCTATTCTCTTCTTACTGCTATATAAATCACAATGGCAGCTGTTAGGTTAATTTCGACACTTTATAGCAAAAAATAGTTTAGTTATAGAATTTCATTTTGTTTGTTAAGAAATAATAGTCAAAATTATTTTTTTAGTTACAATCTTAAACGTCATATAAACATTTAAAAGTTAATAAAAGGCTAAAAAAACAGTAATACGCCTTAAGTTATGCCATAAAATATTTTAAAACATGTTACTTAAATGCATGTGTGTTAACAGAATTAATAATTATTAAGAAATGTTAATAAAATATAAAATCAAAGTAATTATGTAGATAATAAAGTTTTGTGGTTTAACTTTAGGCTTTTGTTTAAATAGTTTTCGCTATGTTTTATTATAAGATTAAAATCAGTTTTTTTGTCATAAATTAACTGAAATATAAAAAATTAGCTTAGAGGAAAACAATTTTTAAAACAAAAATTTTTAAAAAAACTTTTTACATTAAACGAATATCTCCGTTAAAAATATTGACCTGATGGCTCATGTAAATTTTAATTTAAATAATTTAAAAAAATATTTGTATGTCTTTAAAGATATAATGCTCGAAAAATTAAATAGGAATTAAGTTATTATCCACTTAAAAATGAGCCGCTAGATTTAATTCGGATTCCAAAACTTTTTTATTACAAATTCGCAATTCTTTGGCGATTTCTTCTCTATATTCTTATTGGCTTTATAATAATACCAAAAAAATATTTCATGGAAACTAACGATAAAGCAGAAATAAATAGATATAGATCAATATTATTTTAATAAATATCTCTTATTCTTTTTTACGGTCTTTTTAAATTAAATTAACAATATATATTTTTTTCGATATTTTTTTTTTCCTGAAGAGGCTTTCCATAGGAAAGCGAAATATCGAAAAGAAAAAAATATATATTGTTAATTTAATTTAAAAAGACCGTAAAAAAGAATAAGAGATATTTATTAAAGTTAAAAAAAATGTCGATTAAAAAACTACAAAAATTATCAGATCAATATTATTTTATATTGGCAAGATGCCCTGCAGGCTAGTAGTTAGTGTACTAGCTTGTCAGTATGGGGGTTGTAGGTTCGATTCCCAACGAAGAACTTGGTTTTTTTCACTACAAAAATAAAATTGACTGCTCAGTGGTGAAGGCATAGTCACTGGTCGCTGTGCTGTCTTATACGGGAAATAATTTTTCGACTATCCTTCTACTTTCACCACCTGGTTCATCTCTTATCTATCTCTTTCCTAAAGAATGTAGCACGGTACTTAACTAAATCCGTCGTTACTGGCTGTTTGTTTGGTTTAATCGGCGAGCGCTTTCGAAGCGATGACATTATGTTCAAGCTGCGTTTCTAAATAATACTGGAGTGTTAGTATAAATAGTATTATGTTATGTCGTTTTTTTATTAGGTTCGTATATACTTATGCAGGTAGATTGTCCTGCCAGCTGGCATTTTATGCGGTGCTAATTTGATGTTTCCGTCTTTTATTATTTGCTGGGTAGTTGTATCCGTCTAAGAGTGTTTTTCGCTTGTCAGAAAACATGAGTAGTTTTAGTGATCTGAGGCCATATTTATCTGTTCATTTATAATGTCACTGTTAAAAGTTCTTGTTTTGTACATTTCCATGTTTTCAGTCTTTGTCCTTTTTTGCTAGGATATAGCAATTTTAAATATTTACATATTTCCCTTTGTATGTGTCTGTGAGTGTCCAGGTGTAATGCAAAGTTGGGGTCTTCTCTTTTTCGTTTGCACAAGTATATGCATTCTGTAAATCTTGTTTTTAGTATTCGTCCCATTTGTCCTGTATAAGTATGTTTAGATGTGCAAGTAAGTCTGTATACTCCGCTGGGATTAAATTTCTCAGTTGTTTCTCTTTATGTCTTCAGAATATGTCGCAGAGTATTGCTGGTATTTAATGCTGTGAGTAAATCTTCGTTGCGAAAAGGGTTAATTAATCTATATGTTTCTGGTTCTGTGTAAGTAAATGTTTGTCATCATATTGTATCAATTGCCTCTTTGTCCGCTTTATTGCTGTTTTTAGTGTTACATTGTCTAACCAGTTTGTCGATAATGGTGGATTTGTAGCTATTTTTTTTAGATATTGTGTAAATCGTGTGGAGTTGAGAATAAAAATCGTTTAAAGCTTTTTGCCTGGCTATTAAATTGTTCTGCGTGAGGAAGAACATTCCAGAGAGGCGATGTTAAATACATAGAAAAATTGGCATTCAGGTAAAAGAAAACGGTGTAAAGGATTAACATTTGTTTTCCCCTCACTGGCCTTAATCAATATTGCAGCGTTCCTGAAAAAATAATTTTATGAAGAAATTAAAGCATACGGATATAAAGGAAGTTATTGGGCGAAACTCCATATAGCTTCGAAGAAAATTTGGGATCAAATCATCTCAAACCCTTAATATATTTAATGATATTGCTGCATAAAGCATTTAACTTTCATTAACTAATAAAATGACATCCTGCAAAATGTTTACAACAGAAAGTTAACTCAGAAATAAGATAAAATTTTACAATGGGACGACTGAAGACATCTCAACTTTGTGTAAGTTCAACCCAAAAGTGGGTTAACATGGTTTGTTCCAGAAAGATTATTATTCATTGTTATTCGGAGGTTTTGAGCAGCATTTACATTTAATATGATTAATACTTTTCTTATGAATTATAATGCATTTTGGCTTATGGGCATTTCAGTAAAATCTATTTGCAGTTGCCCGCTAAAATAATTTTTTTAGATCATTATTCAATTTTGAAATATTTTCAGCAACGGAGATGACTGAATTGTTTATTTTTCATGAATGCTGACACTTAGCTCATGTTTGATTTAACAGATAATTAGTTTTATCCTTACGCTGAACGAATATGTTTGTGTATACGCTTGAATAATGCTTCGCTAAGTGGGTCTGCGATCGACTTACAGAAGATGTAGATTTTGGAAAAAAAAATTATCTTTTCAGATGGAGCTCATTGGCCTTGGCGGGTATGTAAACAATGACGATCGTTATCGGGCCATTTTGAACGAATTTTTGTTCGCAAAAATTGAAGAGGAGGATATTGGCAACATTTGGTTTCAACAGGACGACCCTACGTGCTTCACAGCAGAAGCTGTGTAGTTTTGTTTATGGAATTTAAAACAAAAAAAAAAGAAGTTATTTAGCGGACCCTATCGATTTTGCAGTGCAAAATCTGCTTAGGTAAATCACTAGCATAAATAGAAAAAAGGAGTGGAACTCCCTTATATAAATATGACACTGAAGATTAAAGATTGTTTGACAATACAAGCTGCCAACGACTACAGAGGTATAAAGATAGCAGTCGCGATTCATGCAAAAGGTGCTATATTCAACGTCGTCTGTTCCACTAAAGCAGAACCATAGTCATGATTTAGTCAAAAGCCTGACTGCCTGCTACACAAGGCATTATTTTTAACAAAACAAGACACTTGATTGTGAAGACTTTTTTCAAAAGCTTTAAATAAAAAGCACAAGATGATAATTAACCTGAACTTCGAGTCATTTTTAGGAATTGTAACAATTTTCGCACACTACCAGTTCGACGAAAACGTGCGTCATTATAATAGTGTTAAATAAATATGCTTTATACGGCAAGATTACAAGCAATCATTCCTTTACAAATTTACGATGTAAGCTATCAAAGCCAATTACTTGATCAATTTTTAGATTAAATAGACTTCATATTGGCTTACACAAGCGAACTGAAATAAATTGTATACGTTGTCGTGGGATTATAACTTGAAAAGTTAGAAAAAGTGTGATCTATTATTAGTAGCGGTATATTACTGAAGGTTTTGTTTTATTTTATTTTTAAGCCGCAAAACAAAATGATGCTACGCCAAAACATATTTAATGCTTTTTAAGCAATTAACAAAACAACCCAAAAAATCAACTTAATGCCTCTTAGTTATCCATATGTAAAAATAGTTGTTTTATTAGGCTTATCCTTTCACAAATAAAGAAACATATACAAAAGCTGCCAGAGTTTTCCAACTAAGAAAAATCTAGATGTTTTAACTCACCTGAAATCGCATTTACAATAGGTGCGGCAGTACAAAGCAAAACATCGATCATATAAAATGCCTATGCATGACAGAAAACCGACAGTAACAAACAATAACACTATGCAGAGCTGGGTTAAAAAAGTAAACAAATAATGAAAATTATTCTTGACCTGTTTTATGCTGAACTAAAAACTCCAATAAGCAAGTATAATGTAAAAGTATGTAAGAAAAGTAAAGGCGAATGTTAGTTAATTAAGCTGTGATTAATTACCATCAATTTTAGCATTCAGTTGACTATTTCATTTCAAACGAATATTGCATTCTGATTTATTCATATTAAATTTTATTATACACCTTTTGGATTTTAAACCAATAAAAAAGAAAGCAGAAACAATTTAAATGCAGTAAAAAAAAAACTCTGAATACGAAATGTAATTAATTCATGCATGCCACAGCAATAAATTATCGCATTGCATTGCATTGCTAGTAACAGTTGTAACATTTCCTGTTTTTACCTTCTGTTTGAGGTCCAGGGCAGGTTTCTTCTTCCTTTGTACATACACAAACCAACACTCACATATACACAAAATACATATGGGTGCAGTGGTCAAAAGGGTCATATAATATTAGCACTTTATACATGAAATTTGCAAAAGGCATAAATATAAATTGTCCATGTAGTAAAATGGAACTAAAATTTGGTTGCATGTTATAATTTAACCAAATACAAGCACAAATAGCTATCGCAGCCTGAGTGTAGGCAAATAAAAATAAATATAAAATATCTGAACAACACAACACATACATTGAATTTGTTAAAAAAAAAAGTAAGTGTTGCATACATAAAGGCGGCAGGTATAATAAACATTCTTTACACTAACTTTTTTCTACCTCCCTGCTTGAACAAACATATTTATTTAATTTCGGATTTAGTTAGATTTGTAAAAGCAGCCCGTCTAACAGTAACTGCTAAAGCTGTGCAAATATTAAATGTGGTTATTCAAATTACTAATATTTTTTTTTTACAATATTTTGTTTTAAAAAGCGAAGTTTAAATAGAACCGTTTGGTTGAAATATTGCTGTTAACATAAAAAGGAAAATTTTTAAAGGAAATGTGGGAGTTTAGAAAAACATATTTAAAATATCAGCACCTAATCATTTTAAAAATATTAGAGGACATTATATAATAATTAAGGGGAAGTTTTAACAAAAGCAATTATTTTCCTAAACAAGTTAGGAAAAGAAAGAATAAATTAATTAAAATTTAATATTTAAAAAAGAAATGTTTGCTACTTAATTTTTTAAACATTGTTTTCTAGCAACATGTATCTGGCAACAAGTTTCAAAGTGCAAAATAATATAATTTTTTCTGGCTTTACATTTCCTAACACAAGCTACCCGTCAAATCCTTCAAGAGATATAAGTGATTGTTTCCCTCAGCTTTGGAGATTTTAAGAGAGTGTTTAGCTTCAGTCATGGTCCTCAATCGATATACGTTAACATTTCGGGATTTTGAATAAAAAGTTTGTTTTCAATTGTGGCAACATGTTAGTTTTGACATTTAGTTTTTCAAAGTATTCGTTGTAGATACATTAGCAAGAATTAAAATCCACTATGAAAATAGTGGTTCTTCCAAAGGTACTTTTCGTAAAACTGGCGATAGTTTCGGACAACATATTCGAAGTTCTGATAAAAAATGTTAAACTGAAAACATTATAGCCGTGAGCGACAGTATTGAAGCAGATCAGAACTTGGTCGACCTTTTCAACAATAACTCGAAACTGCCAGCCTTACAAACCTATTCACATCGCCGTAGATTCGTTCACTTTATTTAGGAACAACCGGCAGGTTTTTCTGGAAAAATTACTTTTTCAGACCAAGCCCAGTTTCACTTGCCGGGGTATGTCAACAATGCAAAATTGCCGCACTTGGGACTTTTGAAAATCCCAAACATTTATTGAGAAGCCTTTGCACGCTCAACGGGTCACTATATGTAACACTATATGGTCTGGAGGCGTGACTAGGCCTTTTTTAAAAAAAAAATGTATAAGGAAATAATTGTCAATGGAGAATCAATAGATTTTCGTGGTTTTCGATCAGTTCAAATTAAGCATAGACTGCGGAAATAATGACTAGTTGACATTACCTGGAAAAGGAATAGGAATAAATTTACCAGGAATAACTTTATCCTCTTCTCAACATTTTACAAGAGAAAACATCAATTCAGACATCATCATGGGGTGTAGAAGCCATTTAATGTAATGATAATCAACAACTCATATATCTGGAGTTGTTGATCATCCAATACTGCTTCATTTTCTGGCAAACTTTGATCCGTTTGGGTGTATGATCCATTAGGTCTTGCAGCTTTACCTCTACCGATACTTCAGTTGCCTTTACATTGGATTGCACTGCTTCTTTTTTCGCAGATGTAAGCTTTTTGTACTCAGGAAGAATATTCACATTCTTTATAGAGCTACTTAGAAGTTCATAAACAACGCTACGGCTTTTTTATGCTATTCTTTGTGAGTAAAGCCACATGTTACACAGCCAATGAAACGATCAATTTATTGCAAATTAGATCGTGTTATTTAACATCACTGGATTATATTTTGTGGGGCTATGTTAAGAAAATCCAATCGATTTTAGCCTTAAAACTCTAAATTCGTTATGTGATTAACGAAATAGAACCGCCATTTTGCTAAAAAGTGATTAAAAGCTTTGATGGATGAAACAACATCTGGCAGCGTGGTCGTAGTGATTTTATCATATTACATTCAATATTATCGAGTATTTCTCTTTGTAATAGAACACAAATTTGACTCACCTTAACCAATTTTTTTTTTGTGTTTTATTTTGCTTTGGAATCATTAATTGCTAAACTTGTTCCTTTTATGTAGAATGCTTCAATAAATAGCAACATGTTTCTGGCAACATGTCAATCTAAGAGCAAAATAATTTAATTTAATCTCAATTCTCACATAATTTCTCATAAATAAAAATTTTTTAAATTTCATATAAACATTTTTTGTCTGGAATGAATAATAAAATGGTTCTGGTATCACTATTCTCGAACTTTTAGATAATACAAATAAAATAAGTAAAATTTCAGGAGAATAGCTTGGTTTTTTCTAATTACTCTTTTTAAATATGGGAAAATTGTTTAGCAACATCATTTATTTCGCTGCAAACATTTTACAATTAGCCAAAAATCTGGAGTTAGAGAATAATTATAGCTGTTATTGGCTTAAGGAAAGTGGCATGGCAGCAATTTATAATAGCAAATTATAACATTTTCACTCTTTACCAAATTGTTGCCTGAACATTTCATGACTTTTCAAAAAACAGAACAGCTTCAAAGTTCAGCAACATTTGCCTATTTGCATTAGTTCGCAATATGTTGCAAGGGCTTTTGCGTCCTTTTAGAAGAATGTATTTTGCATAATTTTTGTATAAACTTTCGTAAAATTTTTTAAAATAATTTTATATTTTTAAAATAATTTCTTAAAACTTAAATATTCGTTAAAGTCAAATATTTTCTTTTAATAGATTATAAATATTTTACAAACTTTCTTTTATCATTTATTTTGCTATCCACTAGTTCTAAAGGAAACAAAAAATCCCTAATGACTATACTATCAACAACTATACTGTTTCAACTACGTACCTTGTTGTTTTTCCTTTTTCATTTTATTGCACATTATCTTTGGCCATTGTTATTATATTCTGGTTAACCGTGCTAATAATTGCCAATTAAATTGGCTAGCTTATTTACAATTAATTGGAAAGGGAAAAATTTTTAATTGATCTTTAGATGAGGATAAGAAAATAAAAAGAATTTGAAGTGAAATTGATATTAGTTTCATAATTATAACTATTGCTGCTTTATATCCACAGTAGACAATTTTATAATTTTATTTTTTTTTTTATTATAAATAGAATATATTTATCACTATAAAAAGCTTTTTCCCATAAATTTCACCACACTTCAATAGCAAAGAGAGAAAAATTAAGATTTTACATTTTATAAATAGATTAGAGTAGCACTATAATATATAGGCTAACATTAAGCTGGAATCATAATTATACTATGGCTAAATGTCGCTAGGCTGAGCTTCAGTTTATGTTAAAAAAGGTCTTCGACTGTATAAACGACTTAACTGCGACTAAACAATAAACAAGACTGCGGTACAAATTGACTTTAGCTACAATATATCTTGACAGTGAGTGAGGTGTGACTAAAGAATAACTTAAATTTATGTACACTGTAATAAACAAACGATAAAAGTACAAATAGATTATGCCAAGGGATTGTCTATATTAATACTATAGCAATAAAATTAGACACAGCATTTACCTTCAGTAGATTAACAATGAGCAGATTATGACTAACCTTTTGCTACACTATGACTAAACATTGATGAAACCAAAGATCCAAGAAAAATTTATAGCGAGACTATAGACAAAATTATATGGGATTATCAGCTCAGTATGACAAAACTACGATTTGGCCACTGTTTAGCTGGGATTTTACAATTTAGTAAGTTATAAAGATATCACTACCTAATGGTAATGATAAAAATTTTTAATAGAAAATTCATTACTGATAAGATTTTTTTACAGAACAATCATGACATGAAGATTTTTTTTAGAATAATCATGTCTGATGAAATTCTTAACACAACACCAATGATTGACGAAAATTTTTTACAAAAAAAAATGTCTGATAAACAATTTTAACAGAAAAATCATTGCTGATGAAAATCTTTACGGAATAATTATGACTGGTGAAATTCGTCTTCAGAACAATCATTACCTATAAACACTTTTTGTATATATTTTGAAAATGTTTTGAAGAAAAGTCATGACTGATGATCGTTTTTTAATAGAAAAGTAATAACATAAAATTTTCTACATAACTGAAGAAATTTGTATACAACACAATCGTGACACGAAAAGTTGTTGCAGAAAACTCATTACTGATGAAACTTTTTTACATAAAAATAATAAAATTAAATTTTTTTTTCAGAAATATCAAGAATAGTGAAATTAACAGCACAGTCGTGACTAACGAAACTTTACCACACAGCAATCATGACACACGATTTTTAATTTTAATAACTAATAAAAATTTTGGGCTACGCCGTGATATTTTATTGTATCTATGGCTAAATAGCATAAAGACTTATCCTACACGATAATAATATAGTGAGAAGTTTTAACTAAACTAACCTAATGGTGCTTAGGCGACGACGATGTGATTTAATTACGCCTATGAGTAAATTACATATAACTACAATTTTACTAAGCTTTGACTACACTAGACTATTAATAGGTTACGAAATGACACGATTGTAACTTTATAGTGACAACGCAATGAAAAAGCTATGAATTGACTCTAACTTAAATACGAATACGACTAGACTTACTTTTTTAAAAAAAAAAATCATAAAATTAAAATTGCTTTTATAGAAGCATCACAAATAGTGAAATTTACAGTACAATCAGGACTAATGAAAATTTATTACATAACGATCATGACGTAACAATTTTTAATTTTAATAAATAATGAAATTTTTGGGCGTCGTTATTATATAATGACTATGGCTAAACATTATAAAGACTTCTCCTACACGATAACAATATTGCGACAAGTTTTAAGCAGACTAACTAATTATGTCTAGGCGACGATATGATTATGTATGTATGTATGACTAAACTACTTACAACTACACTTTGACTTTGTTGCGACTAGACTAAACTACGAAATGACCAGATTGAGACTTTATATTGACAACGCAATGATTTGGCTGTGAATTAACTATAACTTTAATATATTGTTACGTATATACCTTTTATAAAGGTTTTGCTGTTGCTGAGTTCTTTATTGCAAAATGAATAACACCAGCTTTTAGAGTTTTCAAATTAATTAAAAGTTTATTTTCTTTAACTACACACAAAGTCAGATTTTTACGTGGCCACTACAGAACAATTTAGTAAAGATGCAAGTCTTTATTTCACGAGGTTTATGCTTTAAGTAACTAACTACCCACTCACTCTACGCTGCCTTTTATATTTATTCACTAGAGGTCTAGTAAAATTAAGAACCTTTACATTTTGTTGTTGTTATGTTATTCATTGAATATGTAGGCGCATGTATGGCTGTGTGTATTTTTGTTTTTATGCTGATAAAGTTTTTTGCTGGAAAATATTTTAAGATAGTTGTTGTTGTCTTGTGTACATAAGTTTTCTTAGAAAACTATGCAGTTAGTAAACAGCATACCTAATTGTTCTTGTTTTGCGTGTATAATATTTCCACGCAGTTTGTAACTAGAAAGTTGTTGTGGTCTGGCGTGCATAAGTTTTCTTAGCAAACTACATAGTTAGTAAAGAGAATACCTAATTGTTGTTGTTTTGCGTGTATACAATTTCTATGCAGTTTGCATTCGTACATAAGTTTTCTTAGCAAGCCACGCAGTTAGTAAACAATATACCCAGTAGTTTACTTTATTGCTAAATTATTTTCTTTTAAAACTTAAGTAAGACGCATCCGTAGCAATATATATGACTAAATTTTATTGTAACTATATATTAAAAAGTCGCTGCAGACTATCCTTTTTTTGTGTACAATCCACGGCTGTAAGTAAACGCTGAATACACTTTAACTTTACTATGACTTGATAGTGAGCAGACCATGGTTTGCTTTCCACTATCGATTGAAGAATGGCTATCACTAAGCTGTGATTATATTGTAACTATATTTTATTTGATTGATTTATAATCCTGAAGTTTTAAGGATGTGTGTTTATAGCGAACATAATTTTTAAAATTTGTGGTTTATATTCTAAAACACTTAAACTTATTTGTTATTTCTTCCTTTAAATTACTTTTGCAGTTTAAATACAGCCGCAGTCTTTGTAATTTTATTGCAAGATGGTGTTATGATTCTGCAACCAAACATTTTTGGTGCAAAAAGTTTTCTTTTTGAATAAAATTGTGGCTAAACACTTTCTTATTGTTTAAACTATTTCTTTTTGTGGCAGCCAAATAAAAACTTTGTATAATAAAAACCACAACTCCAAAACACTTAATTCAATTGATTTCATTGCTTGATTATCTTTTACTTGGTCTTCAATCTTCAGTTACAGTTTTGGAAGAAACTTTGTAGAGTAAAGATGGAAAAAACAATAAAATTATTGGATTATTTTACAAATAGCGGAGACTTCACGTTTATTTAGGACGGTTTATTCTAAATGTTTCCTTAATTTATTTAGGTATATTTTTACAACTTTTTTCTTTAGTCTCAGCTCACATATATAACGAAACTTTGTACATTGAAAGTATAACATCAATTGCAATATTTCTTTCACTGCATTCAATATGTTCTTTAAAACTTTTACCACGGCACACCCACACCCTCACACACCACAAACCAATTACATGAACTTAGCAGAAAACATTTTTCTGTTTTTGCGGTTGATTTTAACAAAACATTGTAGCATACTTTTGGGGTTTAATATTGGTAAAGTGCAGATTGGCGAAAATGAAGTTATAAGATAATATTTTTATTACATTCAATATCTCGTTGCACCAACAGAAATAAGTCACAACAATAAATTATTAATATTCTTAGCAATCAATGGAAAAAGTGTGATGAAAAATTTATAGTTTTGTATGCCAACCGGAAATGAAATTTAAAAAGGATTTTAAGAATGCATTTACTTTTTTTAAGGAAGCGGATATAGTAAAAAAAAATTTTAAAAGAATAATTGGTTTAAGGACAACATCCTGCGTAAATAATTCGTGTTGGAAATCTTTTTACTTTTTTTGTAAAGGGTTTTTCAACAAGAAGTTTGTTTACTAAAACAAATTAAAACAAAAAATTTTGGTTAAGATGATTCAAATTTTTATTGTATTACGTAAAGCAAATTCCGGCAGTTATGAATCAAAAATGATATCCGGAAAATATCCACGACCACGCTGATAGATGCCGATTCTTTTATCAAAGTCTTAAACCACTTTTTGGTCAAATGATGACCCTATTGCGTCAATCACATCACGGATTTTGAGTTTTAAAGCTGAAATCGATTCGATTTGCTCCGTATAGACCCTGCCCCTAACATAGATCCCGCAAAAAATAATCTAGTGGTGTTAAATCACACGATCTGGCTGGCAACTTAACTGCTAATTTTAAGTTTTAAGACTGAAATCGATTCGATTGGCTCCATATAGTCTCTGCCCTTAACAGAACGCCACAAAAATAAATCCAGTGGTGTTAAATGACACCTTATATCTGGTCACTGAACTACTGATTGTCGTGAATTAATGCGATTTGAAAATTTGGTTTGCAATAAATTGATCGTTTTATTGCCTGTGTGACATGTGGCACCGTCCTGTTGCAACCGCATATCAGTGATATTTACGTCGTCAATAGTAGACCAAAATTGAGTTGTTAACATCTCGGGATAGTGTGATCAATTTACCGTTATCGCCATTCCAAAAAAAGGCGGCCCAATCACGCCTCCAGACCACATAGCGCAGCATAAAGTGACACTTTGAGAGCTGTAAAGGTTTCTCAATAACCGCTCGGATTTTCAGAAGCCCAAATGCGGCAACTTTGTTTGTTGACATACGCTGATAAGGGAGAATGGGCTCCGTCTAAAAACGTGATTTTTTCAGAAAAACCAGCCGGTTGTATTTGAATGCTTTGAGCGAATCTACGGCGATGTGAATAGTGGGTCGGTATCAATTCCTACACCAATTGAACTTTGCTAGGCTTCAAAGTCAAAACCTTACGCAAAATTCGCCTTGTGGTTGTTTTGGATGACCCTAATTATTGTGAATTGAGATCGAGAAATTGGCAAATTTGGATCTGCTTCAACCTTGTGGCTCAAGGATGTCGACTCAAATTTAACAATTAAATTCTCAATAGCGGCCTCGTTTTCGGGTATCCGAAAATGTCACGAATTTTATGAAACGTAACCTTAACAGAACCACCATTTTCATAATGGGTTTTAATTATTTTAAGGCGATTTTCGTGCGAAATTGAATTGATTGTAAGAATTGCCAATGCTCCTACTGCGAATACGTCAGAAAACTAAATGTCAAAACTATAATGTTGTCGGTTTTGCAATAATTGAAAAACAAACTTCTTGTTGAAAAACTCTATATATTGCATAAAATTGTCCCTGAGATGGAAGAGTAATTCGTAGATTGCTAATTAGTGTCAAATTTGGATTAATAGATTTTTAGAGTATATATTTGCAAGTGGATATTATGGATGGAAGGGTTGGGCTTTTGTTTTCTAAAAAAAAATTTTGTTCATATATTGAGGACTCCGTGAGTTCCCTCTGAGGTCCTATATGTTATTATATACAATTTTCAGCGGCATTTATTATTATGAATGAAAGCCTCAGCCGTTTTCTTGTTTTAATTTGAGCAGCTGCATTTCCATAATGCATGTTAACTATACCATATTAAAGTCTACGCCATACAAATTCTTTATGAACAGTTAAATACATTTATAACTCTTAATACAAAATACATTTTTTTGTTAATTTCGGTAACCTTTCATTATTTAAATAATAGGAATTGTTTTCAAATGATTTAATTATTTATTCTAAACAAAAAATTCTATTTCAAGAATTAGCCCTTAAAGTATTCTCTAATCAAGTTATACAATTTTAATAAAGGGTACTTTTTGCAGTTTTTAGTAATAAATACTTTTTAAAAAAGGTTCCTATATAATAAAATTACCTAAACAAGACAAGTACACTTTTATCCAAAAGAACATTTTGAACTTTTCGCAAGTTGTATTTTGGTTTTAAAAAAATAACTTTCAAAAAACATTTTCTTAGCATGAGTTAATTTTTTACAAAAAGTACCTTGCACAAAAAGGAGCAACTTTCAATCCAAAATTTTTTCTGATTAAAAATAACCTTAAAAGCTAATATTGTGTAAAATATAATATACCTAGAAGACGGTTTATAGCAAATAATTTCTGAAATCAAAGACTACCAGAAAAGATAACTTTTACAAATAGTACCTTACAGTTTTATATATTTTTTTATATTTTTATTTAGGTCTATAGATTTACAGACTCTAAAAATATTTAATACATTTTTACAATATTAATTATTAAGAAAGAAAACACTACTTATTTCCTGATAATAATCAATAAATCTATAATGATTATTAAATTCAGAAAAAATCCTTAATAATGGATCCCAGTTACCATAGTTAGCTCTGCAAACTCGTAGGGATAGCGGAATAAAATTACGTGTAAGACTTGATGCAACATTAAAACAGATATCGATGGACACATTTCCTTTAATTAGATTAAGGATGAAACTAACATTTAACACTATTGTACGCCTTTTAAGCGTGGAAAGTTTAATTAAAACAGGTCTATTCTATTATTATAAGACGCTAAAAATTTGCATATTGCAATAAAAGCCATGGAGACAAAAGAGCAAAAATTAATTGTGAACAGATCCGACAGTATTAATATGGACTTTGTAGGTTGGGTTTCAAACCATACAGCCATATTCCAAAATAGGTCTAACTGCAAATGTATACAATTGCTTCTTTATATAAGGGCCAGTAAACTCTTTAACCCAGCGTTTTATAAATCCCAAGATTTATTCAGTTAAGGATCAAGTAAGACACCTAGATCCAAAATTGCTTCAATCCTGTTCAGTATTTCATCGTTCAATGTGTTCAAATGTGTTCTCCGCACTTTTTATAATTGAGCTGCATAAGATTAATTTTACATCAGGAGCTAATGGCATCTAAATCATTTTGACACCATCGGCATAAATGAGGATATTACTGTGGCTAAATCATTGATGAATAAAGAAAACAAGAACGATCAGAGATTGTTTCCTTGTGGTACAGGCATTTTTACACATATCGGCTTAAATGTCGGATTCGTAAAGTAAGCTTTCTTTATTCTGTTCAACCAATGTGTCCTTAAGCAATAAGTGAATTTCTTAAAATTTTTTGTAAATCTTAGTGTTTTCAAAATACTTTTTTCTAACAAAACGAAAATTTCAAAGGAAATATAAGGAAATCCTATGAAATCGAGTGCGCAAAAGGTAAATTTTAAAAACTGTTTAATTAGCAAATGGTGCTAAATAATGTTTGAAAAATTGCGTTTCTAACAAAAAGTACTTTTAACAAAACTACCTTTAATTAGAGGTAAATTAATGAAAAATTATTTTTAAGTTAAAAATTTTAAGATCTTTCAATAGAATGTACATTTTTTAAAAACATTTTTTGGAATTAAAACTGTATTTTAAAAACAGAAACAGCCAGGAAATATTTTTTCTTAAAAGATGGGTTTTTTTTTGGCAAAAATATTATTTAAAATATCTAATTATAAATATAAGTACTTTATTTCAACAAAAAGTATATTTTAAAACAAAAAATTTTTTTAAAAAAAGGAGTTTTTTACATAAAGTAGTTTTTAGCCAAAGTACTTTTTAGCTAAATATAATTTTTTACCAAAATGCACTTTTTTAACAAAATGTACTTCTTTTGCTTTTAGCATTAACAAAAAAAAACATAATCAATTTTTTTCCAGCAGATAAGTTGCTAAGGATCTAAATAACTTGTTTGAAAAGTAAATTCTCAATATGCAATTTAAATTATTACACAAAATCTCTTACCCTAACATTCAGGCTTTATTCCCATTGAAAAAGTATGCATATCAATTGCTATAGAGATCTTAAAAGTATTTAAATTTTTATGCATTTAAAAACGTCTTAAGTGGTAACTATAATTTTACTTATAAAAAAAAATATTCAAATATTTTGTGTATAGAATTGTGTGCTGTTTAATGTAGGTACAATAGAAATTCAAAGAGCAACGTACAAGAAATTGAAATATTTTTGAAATGCGTATTCAAATTATTTCCGTTCATATCTGCACATAAAAATATTTAAATAAAGTGTGATTTTTTATAAATATGATATTAAAGACCATTGATATAAATTTTTACAGTGGCGGACAAAAACTTTTTTTCAAAGTTTAAAATTCAATATATTAATAACACATTAAAGGATTGAAAACTCTTAAAAATGCCAGTAGTAGTAAATTTTTTTCCCAAATTTATAAATATTTTAAAATATTTATAAATATTTTATTAAAACAATTTAATTATTACTTTTTTCCTAATTTGCTTCGGTTTAGTAGAATGTCCTTAATATCCTTATTATACTTCTCACTGTAAACGTTTAGTTTCAATTCAATAGACACAGCACGGTTTCATTTCGTTTGTTTCTTTACACAAATCATACTTTAGAGACTCCTAGCACACAAGCATATTTGCATATGCAATAAATACTTTGCTTAAGCATTAAATCATGCACATCATAAGTACTCAACCTTTGAAAATCACCTGAACTTCATGCTCATGGCTCTGACGGTAACGATTATGAATATTATTTCATGCTGGTGGTTGTGACAGCAAAACATTCGAAATATATATTTTAATGTACAAAGATTATCACAGATTTGCATGTACAAAGAGGTATTTGGTGAGATACAAACTCAGAAGACCTTTAAATATATTCAATTGCACAAAAAGCAAAAGATTTTACGACAAATACTTAGGGAATTTTCTGTTTAAAAGAATTTTATTTTTATTACAAAAATACAAAAAGGAAGAAAAGAAAGGAAAAGCCACTTGCCTGTACTAGACTCCATAAACTTTTAGTGTGAGTTTGTTTGTATTTAGAAATTTTAATGCATACTTTTGGGAGTATGCAAACTTTAAACGATTCTTGTAATTAAAATTCTCTTAAATTTTTTTGCACAAGAGTCTTAAATAACGCCTTTTTAATCTAAAAGTATTTTTGATGACATTGATATTTGTAAAAGATTTAGTGAATTTCATTTAAAAGGAATGCAAAACTTCTCAATAGCAGTTTGTTATTAATACAGATTGCAACTGAAAGCCAGCAATTCAACTAGAACAAAGAAAAATTTATAAAAAAATATATTAAATATTGTAATTGACTTGATCAAAAGCGCAAATTGACATCAGTAACAGATGTTCATAATAATAATAATCCCTTAAATTATGCTGCACTAAATAATTTTTACGCATCTTTAAAATATGCTACAAAATTTTTCGATTTAAAATACTTTTTTTAATTTAAAAAATCTTTTATTTTGCTGTCTAATATCTTAATATTTAAAAATAAATTTGTTACGATTTAGTGTAAATTAGAACTTAGCAAGATACCACATATATTCGATTTATCGAATTATGTTTCGACTAACTATGGAAAGCACTTGTGATCAGTAAAGAAAGAAAATAAAAACATGAAAACTAGATCAAATGATGATAGCAGACATACAGTTGCATATATCGCCAAGCTCTTCAGCTATTGGTTTCCAAGCAGTGGTAACAAAATAAAATTAATTTTGCTGATTGCACTATTCCACAATTAACTCTGTGTTGTGAAAAGCAATATTACCAACTACGGTGTATTTTAAAAGAATAATAGAAAAAGGGTGATTGCTTAATTGTTAAAGGGAATATCTCAAGTTTCGAGTTCAAATCTCGAAAGAGATTTAAATGTATAAAAAAAACTTGCTGTAAACAACTGTCGTAAAGCCAAAAATAGAAACAATAGAACTAGAGCCGTAACTCTTTTGGGCGTAAATGTACAAGAATCTTGGGAAAAAGTATTAAAATGTCACGCTGCCATCATAAATCCCACAAATCTCGGAGATCAATACAAAGGACTGGCAAGCTAAGTGGCAGCCAAAATAACAAAAATCATCATTAAATGATTTATGAAGTAAAACATCAATACTAGCTACTGAAGAGGCTTTGAAAGATCATTATAAATCCAAAGTAACTTAGAAGTGAGGAATTCCAACGAGTAGGCGTATGTGTAGGGATACGAATGTTCGATTTCACTGAAGTTTATAATCGTATATTCCACTCTTCGTACCACGGTTGTTACCAAACATGGCTTGTCGTCATATTAGCATGAGGCATGGCTTAAAAGGACTAAACTCTTTGGTGTTAATTGCATGCGTCCTTGGCGCTCATGCTATTTGATATTATGCTAGCCGAAAGTAGAAAAATTTGCATAGATCCATTGTCCATAGCAGGCTTTTGTTGTAAACTAGATATGACTTCTCAACCTTTTGACAAAAATCTGGAAGGCTTCTTAATGGGTCAAGGTGCAGCTATTTTGATGTTCGAAGATTTTCAAGATGTTATTAAGCGCAATGTACACATATTAGGTAGAGTGTGATTTGTTTTACATCCGCGCCTGACTATGTAGTCTTAATCAGATGGTGGCAAACAACTTGTATAATTAGGAACGTTATGTATACGTCATAGATAGCCGAAGACATAATTCTAAGCAACAGATACCACCTAGTTGCAACTTGAATAATTCCAGGGCAGGTCTGCAAACTATCACACCTTGCTAAAGAGTTGGAGACTTTCTAACTCCTTGTCCAGAACACATGTCAAGCATGCTCACTGGACTGGAGATGATCCTGGCCACCATAATTTCATATAATCCCTTATGGGGCCGCAAAACCACAACCACCACGATGCTCCCATATAGGGGCCAACACCAATGATCAGCCAGAGAACTATTATAAGTCTAAAGAGACAAATAATGAACTCTGCGAGCTCACTGATCCCCGTGGAAATAAAGTGGAGTTTCCAGTTGACCACCTGCCTGTCTTCAGGGGACATATTAGGTAGAGAGTAAGGTTATGATATGTCTGATGATGAATAGTATATAACGTCACCTAGTGAAGTTGGAACGGAGGCTGGCTATGCACAAATCAGCCGGAGGAATTAAGTTGTGTTAATGCACATGCGACGTTAACATCTACAGGTGATCGCATTATAGCTCATGTTAAATTCTTGACTACAATAACAATATAATAAAACAAGAAATGATATAGCTAAGATGTTTAACTTAGACGAAGCCTTAAAAAGAGTCATTAGTGAAGGGTAATCATGCACTACTGAGTTAAAAGAACCTGGTTGATAAAACAGAAGATGACGTGTTCCAGTCTTACTGCAATTACAGCTTAGTTCTGGTCTAGATAGATATGCTGGTTATAGAAGTATATTTACTGAAGGTACCGTAAAATAACTCCCAATGCAATAACTCCTAAGGAAATAAGTCCCAATAAAAATTAAATAATTCCCAAATTTAAAAACGGAAAAAAAACCCCCAATGCCAAAATGAAATAAGAGCCAAAAACTTAACCGTTAATTCAAAATAAAAATATTTTTACAAAAAAAATTAAATAACTTCCAAATGAAATAAGTCCCAACAAAAATTAAATAACTCCCAATACAAATTATATTTGCATCCGGGCACTATTTAACTGTTTTAACCTCTATGATATTGCAGGCAACTCCCGATGGAAGAGGTCTTTAACTTTGATATCATTCCGTATATCATAGATATATGATCAAAGTTTATACAAACAATATTTTGTTAGCGAAGCCGTTGTTACACATACCATAGAGAGATCATTGAGTCATCCCGGTGTGTGTAACCACCCTTTGGGCGGGTGGAAGGACTTAACCTCTATAGTACAACAAAATCCGGCTCCACAGACCAAAATTTTCCTGCATAGCCGGCCTCCAGCCGGCCGCAAGCATTTTATTCTCTACGGTCTAACAAATACCGGCTTTGCTGACTAAAACTTTTCCCTGGAGCCAGAATAATGGAATAGCATCCATTAGGTGACTCCTAATAATTAGCTAAAATGAAATAACTTCTATTTCATACCTGAAGGTTGTAGGAGGAAAATAATTTGTTAGCGAAGCCGGTGTTCGAAATAGCACAGAGGAGAAAATATTTCAGCCCGGGCGAAGGCCGGCTATACAGAAAAAGTTTATAAACGAAAACATGGAGGTGAAATTAAAAAAAAAAATAAAACAACTCTAAATGAACTGAAATGCACTTTTAGTCAAATGAAATAACTCCCAAAATAAATGAAATAACTCCCAACAAAATTCAGTTAGGAGTTGAGTTATTTCATTTGGGAATTATTTTATAAAGAAATAACTCCCAAATTGTATGGGATCTTTTATTTTTTTCGAGTTATTTCATTTGGGAGTTATTTCACGGTACCTTTAACATATATAACACCTAATAGTTCTTGTATCCCTGATATAGAATTTTATGAAATCGATAGCCGCGAATGCTAAGCAAATGTGAGATTATGAGTAATAATATAGCCAGAACTGAAGAGGTAGAAGTATAAGACAGTAAAAAATATCATAGACGAGAATGATTTCAATAACAGTCTTCCTTGACAGTGTAACCTGTACGGCATTAATTGTTACTAATTCTAATTTTCAGACAGTATTAAATTATTAGTTATTATATCAAACGTGATAACTTTCATGCAAACGGAGAATATTTTGAAATTGGGTAATTTCATATGTCTATAGCTCATTAATATTATTATAATATTTCTAACATCGTTAATTTCACCGAATGTTAGGCCATATCCAGTTATCTAAATGCTAATACAATTTTATTTAAAATTTTAGTCATATTTTAGAAACACAAAGCATTTTTACTGTTATGTCTAGAAATGTTTTTACCTTGTTTCTCAAGCGTGGAATAATTCACTTTTTACAATCCTACAACTAAATGTTGTGTCTATATTTAGAATAGTATTAAAGTGTCTGTAGCGTTAAATAAGCATATAATAGGTTTTTGAATTTATACAGCTGTTTTATTAATTTTTCTATTAATCAGCTTAAAACACTTCTTCTTATATAACTCTCAAAGCTAATTTCCCATAAAGGTGAATTCCAAAGAAAAAGTGATGTTCAATCTGTATGTGTTGTATTAAGTTGTTTGGATTCTGTATGTGTCCTTATTAAAAAAACACAGTTATAACAAGATGCAGGTAATAAAAGAAGACTTGATATTTGAAATTTACATACACATAACAACAACATGCAGAAAAGTGTTATATACAGAATGTGATATAAAATACATCACAATGGTGACAACCTGCAGATTTGATATTTTTCAACACTTAAAAACATGAAGAAACCTGCATATTGAATGTGCAGTAAGGAAGCAATTTATAGCACAAAAAAAATCTGAAATTCCAAAAGCAAGAGTAAAAATAAATAAATTAAATTAAATAAAAAAAATTTAAAGCTTAAATTATTTAAAACCCCAATTTTTTTGTTGAAATTTTCCTAAAAGTATGCTATATTCTCTAATAAAAATTATTTAAATATTCAATTTGCAAACGAAATCATAAGCATGTGAATAAAAGCACACCTGCTTCTTCTTCAAAAAATACTATTTATCCTTTTTCATCCTGGTATTTGCATAAAAATGGACAAACATGTAGTTGTTGGTATAATAATCCTGATAGCTTTAATCTAGCCAATTAGAAATGAAATGAAAATTAGGTCAATATTTGAAATATTTGAATGTAAAGAAACTCAGTGAAAAATATAACATAAATTATAAATTTAAAAAAGTAAACTTGCAGACAGAAATTGTAAATAAGTAAAAGTTAAAAAAAAAATTATTCCTTAATTTATTATGAATTTTTTTTATTTTTAGGATGAAAAGAATCAATTGCTGGTAACAAATGTCTGGTTGAAACTGGTAAGTTTACTTAATATTTTAAGAAAGTAAAGTTTTTATTTATTAATACACAATAATGATAAATTTAATTGTTTAATTTGATGGTATTGTTATTTTATAAAATATGGGATAACCAAAAAAAAAAAATTTTATACAATGTAGCTTAAATTTTCTAAGCATTTTAAATACTTAAAAAATATTTAGAAAATAATGCAGTTAGTTTTTCTTCTAAAAAAGAAACAACTTAAAAAAGCTACCAGATTTTTTCATACTCAAAAAATCTTGGCGTATTAACTCGCCTATAAATTTAAACCGTATTTGCTAGCAGTGTGGTAGTACACAATAAAAGCTTGAACAGCGAAGAGCAAAATATTCTTCTCATTAGCACTTTTATCAACAAAAAATAAAGGGCTATGAAACAAAATTAAATCAAAGAAACAAATTTTGGTGTGTTTTATTTGACAATTAAAAGAACTCAACGAGTAACGTAGAACGTAGCCGTTGTTGGTATTGTCTTTTTAATTATATTTGAGATATTTTACTGAATAAAATTCCAACGATATATTTACTACGTTTGTGAAGTTACAGCGCATTAAAAAGCAGTTTTTTTTAATTCCAAAAGTTTATTGCATGAAGAAAGCAACGACAAAGAGCAATACAGGACTCATATTAGAGGCCCTGTAATTAGAATAAATACACCTTAAAAAATACCTGTTGGAGGGAAAGTTTGATGTTAGCAGCCGCGGTAACTCCAGCTCCAATAATGTATAATAAAGTAGTTGCGGTTAAAACGTTCGTAGTTGAAACTGTACTTCACACGGGTAGTACAACTATAATTAAAGTTTGTACTGTACCTTATGTATCCCATTAATACGTCTTAATGTAATCTCACCATTGAGACATGTGTCACCAAGAGTAAAAGGTAGTCCAGTCCCCTAAAGGCTAGCAGGAGCCAACTTCCACTTTATTTCCACAGGAAGTATTAAGCTCCAGACTTTAGCTTTTGCTGTTCTCTGTATGATTATTGAGGTTGGCACCTTGGGGAGTATCGTGATGGTTTTGGTTCGCAGGCCCTCATGAAATGATTACGGCCAGGATCGTCTCACTTTTGACCAAGAACACAGGGTGAATGATCCGGATCAAGTGAGCATGTTTGTCATGTGTTTTGAACCAGGAGTTGGATAGTGTCCAACTCTTTAGCATGTTGGCGACCCTGCTCCGAACTTCCAAAACAGTAACTAGTAGTGACTAAAGGATACAGATATCGAACGGCTTCCTAGGGCATGGGTGAAGCTACATATCACCCAAGTGGTTTGATCCACCATCAGGTTATCTCTTACACGGCTAGGTACTGATGTAAATCCGATCACCCATGTATCTTACGTATGTAAGTGTATTACTAGTATGTTATGTGTATTAAATACTCGTATTTTTCACATATTCCTCCTATTTATAACTGCTTTAATGCTTTTCAGCGAGTGTTGTTGCGGGTCCGTACAATTACTTTGCACAAGTTGGAGTGCTTAAAGCAGGCTATAAATGCCAAAATATTTTGTGCATGGAATAACAAAATAATACGCGAGTTCTAATTTTATTGGTTTTTAGATCAAAAGGTAATGACTAATAGAAGCAGTTTGTCGGTTTCAATATTACGACGCGAGAAGTCTTGGACCGTCATAAGACTAACTTAAGCGAAAGCATTTGCCAAAGATGTTTTCATTAAACAAACACGAATGTTAGAGCTTCGAAGGCGATCAGATACCACCCTAATTCTAGCCATAAACGATGCCAGGTGCCCCTGTAGGCTAGTAGGTAGTGTACTAGCTTGTCAGTATGGGGGTTGTGGGTTTGATTTCTAAAGAAGACCTTGGTTTTTTCACTACAAAAATAAAAATTGACTGTCGGTGGGGCTGCTCAGCGGTGAAGGCATTTAATTTCCGACTATCTCTCTACTTTCACCACCTTTTTCATCTCTTCTCTATCCATTTCCTAAGGAATGTCGCACGGTACTTGACTACATAGGCATTGTTGCCTGCAGTGCTACTTTTCTTAAAAAAAAAAACCATAAACGATGCCAGCTAGTTGCCATCATGGCTCTGTTAGTCACTTCCCTGGAAACTAAAGTTTTTGGTCCCCGGGAGAAGTATGTTTGCAAAGCTGAAATTTAAAAGAATTTTTGCAAGGGCACCACCAGAAGTAGAGCCTGCGGCTTAATTTGACTCAATACGAGAAAACTTACCAGGTCCGAACATAAGTGTGTAAGACATGGTGGTGAATGACCTTTCTTAGTTCGTGGAGTGAGTTGTCTGGTTAATTCTGATAACGAACGTAACTCAAATATATTAAACAGATGCTTGCAGGATTATGGTGTTAGAAGCTTTGTGTAATCTTCATTCATGAGCATAATAAAATATGTAAGTGTTTGATGATGTCTACAGGAGTACACATGTATCTATTGGTTTGTCCCATTAGAAGGGTACTAGCTTTTTAAATGGACAAATTCCATTTAGCAATAAGAATATTGAACAATAACAGGCCTGTGAAGTCCTTAGATGTATGATTTTTTAAAATATATTTCATAACTTTTGCATTAATACTTATGATATTGATATTTAAACCTGAAAATATTCTATTAAAGAGAAAACAGTTAAATAAATGCCTAACTTCTTAAATCATGCAGCCAACATGATTTAAGAAAGCAGTCAGTATGTCTCTGACTCTAATTGCATAAGGGTAATCGTTAATGCAATAAATTCACCAGCGCTTGCAATAAAATGCAATTAAAACAAATCTTTGCCTTAAACGAAGATAATTTCTTTGGCCATAAAAAAGATATTTTCCCACACAAAAGCATTTATAGAATTCATTTCATGCGTATTTAAAGCTGTTTAAGCTTTAAATTACTATTTTCATACATTTCTCAAATGACCGAGTAAAAAAGGTGAATAAATACAAAGGAGAAATAATTTAATATGATGTAACTGTGTATGTTTGTGTAAATGTTTGGTTGTCATGACTATGTGAAATTTGTTCGATAATTTGCAAAACTTCATACAAAACTTCACACAAACTGATTTCTTAAAAGTTCCGGCATAATTATAAAAGTTTGCTTGGATTATAATATTATAATTAAATTATAGACTTAAGCAGAGAATACATATTGGAAGAATTTTTAGAATCATGGTATGCTTACCGAAGAAGAAAATTATTTGCCCAAGAATACAGAGAGTGAACGATATATCTTAAGAAGAGTAGGACCTTAACTGAACAAAGAAAAAGAACAAATGGGAAGAAATCCCGAATCGAATCAGGATTCAAATAGAACCTAAACTGGACCATATATTAAAAAGTATGATTATCTCGAATGGTAACAACAACTCTGTACAACTGTATTAGAGCTAAAAAAGATATGGGAGAACTTAAGAAATTGACTTCAATTAAAATACATTTAAAGCAGAACTCAATTGCTACTAAACTAAAACTAGAAGAAGAAGAAGAATTAATGTATTAAGTTTTTTAACAATAAGTTTGTTTTTCAATGTTTTTCAACAACATGATAGTTTTGACATTTAGTTCTTTGTTAAATATCGTAAAATTCGTAATATTTTCGAACAACATAACCGTCCTTCTGAGACCGCTATTAAGAATTTGGTCATTTAATTTGAGTCGACAGGCCCGACACAAAATGTGCGAATACCAACGCGTGTTCGACCAAGTCGTTCAACTGAAAACATCGCAATCGTGAGCCACAGTATTGAAGCAGATCCAAATTTGTCAACTCCTCGACGTTCTCAACAATTGGGGTTACCCAAAACCATCACATGGCAAATTTTGCGTAAGGAAACCTTACAAGGTTCAACTTGTGCAGAAATTGAATCGCCGTAGATGCGTTTATAATTTTTCAGACGAAGCTCATTTTCACTTACCAGGGTATGTCAATAAACAAAATTGTCGCACTTTTTTTTATAAAGAGAAGTAGCACTTCAATGCCTATTTAGTCAAGTTCCGTGCTACATTCTTTAGGAAAGGAATAGATAAAAGATGAAACAGGTGGTGAAAGTAGAAGGATAATGGAAATTGACTGACAGACAGCACAGCGACCAGTGACTATGCCTTCATCGCTGAGCAACCCCGACATTCAATTTTTATTTTTGTAGTGGAAAAAACCAAGTTCATCGTTGGGAATCGAACCCACAACCCTCAGACTGACAAGCTAGTACACTACCTACTAGCCTACAGGGGCACCTGTTTCTAACTAACTTCTTAAAACCAAAATCATGATTGAGAAGCCTTTGTATGCTCAACGTCTCACTATATGGTGCGCTGTTTGGTCTAGAAGTATAATTGTGCCGTTTTTTTTTTCGAAGATAATGCTGAATATGCGGTAACGGTCAATGGATCACGCTATCGCAAGATATCACTGGCGTGCGGTTTCTAGAGAATGGTTTCATATGGCACCAATCCAATGAAACGATTAATTTATTGAAAACCAAATTTCCCGATCGCATAATTTCACGACAATCAGAAGTTAAGTGCCCAGCCAGATCGTGTCGTTTAACACCCCTAGATTATTTTTTATGGGGCTATGTTAAGGACAGAGTCTATGCGGAGCCCATGGAATTGCAACTCAAAATCCGTGGTGTGGTTAACGAAACAGGACGGCTATTTTGCCAAAAAGTGATTAAAAACTTTGATGAAAGAAGCAACATCTGGCAGCTTGGTCCTGATGGACATTTGCCATAGTTGCCGAATCACAAAAATTTGAACCATCATAATCAAAGTTTTTTTATTTTATTTTGTTTTAGAAAACAAATTACTTGTTGAAAAACTCTTTATAAGTAGACTGCAATTAAATGAAAAATTGTGCAAGATATTAAGTATTTAACGAGAATTGAAGTCACGAATGTTTTCAAAGCCTAAAGGGACCTTGCTCTTCTCCCTGCTTCAAGACTCCCGGGTACCATTTAAGCCTATCAAAATATGGTGGATTTTAACCATATTTTTAAGTGTAATGAAAGATCCCCAGGTCATTACCTGGTTTAACTCTGTGTCCTATTGTCTGTGCCTGCATATACTCTAGCCCACATCAATTTTTCAAATAAGAATATAAAGTCCAGTGATGGCTAATAGCCGAACTGTGATAAGAATTTTATTTCAAATTTTTTTCTAAGATTTTCTAAAGACTGCAGATAAAAATTAAACACACAATGCAGCTATTTTTGCTTGTAATCAAGAACTGTTCTTTTAATTTCTAACATATTTTTTTTTGCTCTTCGTTATTGCTAAAAAAAACTGCAGATTTATATTTTTTCATATTATGAATTTTTAATTAACCCCTTTTCTCTTTTCTTATTTCTCCTTTTTGTTTGTGTTTGTTATTTTCTCCTTTAAAATTTCTGGCATCCCACAGGAATGGAATGATATGAATTTGCGTTGGAATACTTCAGACTATGGTGGCATTAAAGATTTACGTATACCGCCGCATCGGATATGGAAACCGGATGTGCTGATGTACAACAGCGCTGATGAGGGTTTCGATGGTACATATCAGACCAATGTGGTGGTACGCAATAATGGCTCATGTCTATATGTGCCACCGGGTATATTTAAGTCAACATGTAAAATTGACATAACATGGTTTCCGTTTGATGATCAACGTTGTGAAATGAAATTTGGCAGTTGGACATACGATGGATTTCAGGTTTGACAAAATATTAAAACAAAAAAAAAAATGAAATGCTACATGCTGCATTGTTTGTAGCATGAGAATTTCAAAGTAACAAAGGAGTGATTTTATATTGTTGACGCTGCTTTCTTTTAAGCCTTTAATTAAGTGGCGAAGGGAGTACAGTGTAGTTAAATTATAAGATTTTCATTTTTGTCTTCTAATTTTTATTTGTAAACTATACTCGCTTTAAGTTTATCTTTTAAAGTTTTTTTTTTTGTATCCTGAAATTTACAATTTGTTTTGTGTAAATATTTTTTTTTTTGTATTAAAAAAACAAACAAATTCTTAATTCATCAACGTATTTCGACAGCTGGATTTGCAATTACAAGATGAAACTGGCGGTGATATCAGCAGTTACGTGCTCAACGGCGAGTGGGAACTACTGGGTGAGTAGTTGTATATACAAAAAGAAAAGGCATCTGCTTTCAAACAAAAAACCAACAAAACAAACAAAAAATTTAAACATATTCATTCATGTGCTTAAAAACAACGTTTAAATCTAAAAATCCTTTCTAAACAGAATTGAAACGTCAGTTAATAATACTTAAACACTATCAAAAAATAAAAGTATAAATCATGGCATTTTTGTGATTTTTATTTTACTCTATTTTAGAGAAGTTGTTTCCACACTTATTTTTCCATCATTTTAAAAACAAGTAGTTGTTACAAAATAAAAATAAAAAAACTAAAAATAAATATATTTTCCCCTGAAAACTTTTATACAATAAATATTTAAAATGGTTGTTGTTATATTATTATTGTTGTAAACTCTATGTTGTAAATGTTGATGTTACTGCTGTTATAAATGTTGATGTTGCTTTTAATATTAATGTTTTCCAAACAAAACTAACAAACAAACAAATAAGATAACAAATAACTTAAAAACCTATAAAGATAAACTGTAATAAACAAAATAACTATAATCGAAAGAAGAAACCTTTGAACGTTGAAATAAACTAAGATAAAGAAAAAAAAAGAGTTTTATAAGTAATTTAAGCTACCCTACACAGCTGCGATAGTAGTGGAGAAAAGAGTTGTCAAATCATAATTGTAGACAGAAATATTTGCTTGGTTAAATTGCTATTTCGTTTATTAAAATATTTGTCTCTTGGTTAGGTGATGGCTGTTGAATGGCTCTCCATTGGCAGCTGTCCAATATCATGTTCCTCGATTTTTATTGCTGCTAATTTATATTTGAGCTTTTCTGGGTTTTGTTATCATATCACAATTATTTAGCTGGATGTTTTGCTGTTGCATCTATTCCCATATTTAAGCTAATTGATTTTTCTACTTCAGAGTTTTTATCTAATGCAAGCGTGATGGCAAAAAGCTTACAAAAGATCATCTGCTTTTCCAGGTGATGATTTCTTAATGACCCTAAATAATATATTTTTGTTTCCCTCATTTTTATATTATTTTCTCCATGACCTGACGCTTATTATGGCGCTGCTATCTTAGCCCTCTTTATTTTATTCCTTTATATCTTACAATAATGTTATAGTTCTTTTTGAATTTTAACCTCTTACTCATTGCTGAAACATTGTGAATATTACAGGCAGATAGCCTAAGTACTATGCAAAAAATAAATTCATGATCGTCATAATGTCAACATTTATGGAAACCCCTTAATTTTTTCTTTCACAATGTTCACATTTCTACATACTTGACAAACTAAAGTCATATATCGTAAAAATACATCACTACAGGAATACCCTTTATATTAATATTTTAACTTTATTTAAATTTATTTGCATTGCTCCTTTAGCATCAAAATTCTTAAACATAAAAATATTTTCCCGAAATTCTATTTATTTTTACTGTGATGTTGTTTAGAATGTTCTTTCTGTTGTTTGAAATAATTTAAGTTCTCGGAAAGTTTTAGGAGAGGAAAATGGTTTCACAATCGTTACTTTTGTGATCTTAATGGAAATATCATTTTTGCGACAGACTTGAGATTTTATTTGAACATTAAAATCAAATTTTTTGTTGGGGCAATAAATCATAACAGTTCTGTTCATTTTTATATCATCTAAAACACTTGGTTACTAATTTTTGCATGTTCTGAACAGGATGTGATTTTTGGTTCTTGTCTAATAATTTTTCTCAATTTCTACCATAGCGTTATTGCTGGTGTTTGCTTTAAAAGTCTTTCCTTTTAACATGCTGTATATGAGATGCCTTATGCCGTGTTAGCATTTTATTTATGTCTGGTTTCATGTCATTGTCTTTAAGTATCCTTTAAAATTTAAAGAATCTAATCATGGTCCCATTTCTACTCGGTTGAGCTCCATAGGGGAGTGTCAATTTTTAAAGACGGATATTTCTACTGCCGCATTATCGTTTATATTTGCTTTACACTGAGGTCCCTAAAAGTATTTTATGCTGCATTCTGAAAGTCTGTAAGACAGTTCAGTACTTTATATGTGACAACCTTTTTTTAATTTTAAAGAATCCAACCATGGTCCTATTTCATCTCGGTTGAGTTCCATAGGGGAGTGCCTCCCAATTTTGAAAGAAGGCACTTTTGTTCAACATTTGATTTTATGCTATGAAATCCTCTCAGATTATGAGTATTGGGAGGACATTTCTACTGCCGCGTTATTGTTAATATTTGCTTTACAGTGAGGTCACTAAAAGTCTTTCTATTTACCATGATGTATATGAGATTCCTTATGCCGTATTAGCATTTTATTTATGCCTGGCTTTATGTCATCGTCTTTCAGTGTCCTCTTATTCTGGGTGCCTGTAAGACAGTTCAGTATTTTATGTGTGACAACCTTCTTTTAATTTTAAAGAATCCAACCATGATCCTATTTCTACTGGGTTGAGCTCCATAGGGGAGTGCCTCCCAATTTTTAAAGAAGGAACTTTTGTTCACCATTTGATTTTATGCTATGAAATCCTCTCAGACTCTGAGTATTGGGAGGACGTTTCTACTGCCGCGTTATTGTTAATATTTGCTTTATATTGAGTTCGCTAAAAGTCTTTTATTTAAAATGCTGCATATGAGATTCGTTATGCCGTGTTAGCATTTTATTCATGCCAAGTTGCATGTCATTGTCTTTCAGTGTCATTTCGTTCTGAGTGTCTATAAGACAGTTTAGTATTTTATGTGTGACAAGCTTCTTACATCTGGTGTAGTATCGACGTTTATTAATCTTTCGTGTCGATTAGATAACTCCTGAATAGCTGTGTAGTCATAAAGATACTTATTAGATCATCTTGGTTTCCTAAAGCAATACCTTTTCAGCTTTAGCATTTCAAATTTCTGCTTATAGAATAAAATTTGTTAACAACCAATTGAGTAGATCTCCCCATTTCCCCAACATTCACATGTGAGTCCACTAAATGACTTTTATATATTGCCTTCCTCAGACTGTTTGCTGTATTCAATGATATTTTGCTTCTTGATGAGTATAAATGTATAAAAGCTCCTCCTGCTCAGAACTCCACTTTACAGGTTCGTTAAAATATAAACTAAAGTTAGGATTTTAATTTTCTTTGAGCTCCACTTCCTTGGCATAAGCCACTGTGCCGTAAATGTGTGTTGTTTTAAGGAGTTAACTTCTATTCGTTCGGTCTATATATCCAAAAGTCCGAGCCCTACATCCCTGGGATAAACTATTGTGCCATAAATGCTTGTTGCTTTAAGGAGTTCATTTCTATTCGTTCAAATTATATATGCAGAAAATGGAGACATACATCCTTGATATAAGCCATTGTGTTGTTTTAAGGAGTTCTTTCTATTCGTTCAGCTTACATGTCCAGAAGACCGAGACATGGATCCTTGGTACAAGCCATTGTGCCATAAATGTATCTGGTTTTAAGCAGTTAATTTCTATTCGTTCAGCCTATATATCCAAAAGCCATGCTTTCTTGGTATAAGCTATTGTGCCATAAATTTTTGCTGTTTTAAGGAGTTCATTTCTATTCGTTCAGCTTACATATCCAGAAGACCGAGACATGCATCCTTGGTATAAGCTATTGTGCCATAAATTTTTGTTGTTTGAAGCAGTTAATGTCTATTCGTTCGGCCTATATATCCAAAAGTCAGAAGTCCGAGCAATACATCCTTGGTATAAGGTAATGTGCAATAAATGTTTGTTGCTTTGAGGAAAAGTCCTAATAGTAGTTTTGCTAGGAAACCGACTGTTTCCAACATCAAAAGTTGGTACATTTTACCCTTACGTTAACTTACTTTAATTCTCCAATATCACAACAATGTGTAGGGTATATCAAACGATTTAAAAGAATAAAATTTATAAATACTAAATGCATTGCTTAACAGAGCAAAAATGAAAATTGAAATAAATTTCTATCATATTTTTTCTAACTCTACATTTCTAGCCAATCACTTAACACATTAGTTATCCACTAATACGAACAAAAAAACGGAAAAGAGAGGAAATTTGAAACAATATGAACCAGAATTTGCAGTTTGTTTGTTATTTAATGCTTTCAGTGAACACAACAAAAATTTAATAATTTATTTACCTTTTTAAAAGATTATTTTTTTTTAAACGTAAAACAAGAAAACAGATATATTTAATATGCAAGGAATGTGTTGGAAATTCTTATGTTAAAAAAAAAAAGATAGTGAGAGAGAATTGTTAAGAGGCCTTAGAAATTTTCAAATTAAAATGTTAGTTTTTCAGGTAACAACAGTGTCTGCTTGTAGATAAGTTCGACATGAGAACATCTTCCAGTAGTTTGCTTTGAATTTTAGTAATTTTAAGTAAACAGGCAATTATTATGAATTTGGTTAAAACCAGAGTCTTCAAATAATCCAAAAGTTTCCAACAATGTTTTTTGTTTTTGACCTAATTTAAAGAAAAACTTTGTGCAAAATAAGTTTAATGTTCTAAAAGAAATATTTATAACCTGCATTCTAGAAAGGCTTAGTTTAATATTCACAACAATGATAATTCTTTCAGGCAAATAGTTTTTTAGAATTTTTATTAAAAATAGAAAAACTTTCAAATTCTTTTACTTTGTATGCGTTCATGCACTCAAGTAAAATATAGTAAAATATGCCATAAATGTTACTGGAAAAGTTATCTTAAATAATTGTAAAATAAATATTAAAAACACAAAATTTTACAAGCATTTATTTCCAATAAAACTTTATACATGATTTCATAAACAGACCATTTGAGCTTAAGAATATTCTAAATATCAAAAACTACACAAATACGTAATTGAAAAAGAGACTTTTCTTAAAAATTATATTATACAGAAATTGTTTTAAATATGTTAAAGCAAAATGGAAATATAATGGAAATTACTTCAAGATATTTTTTAAATTGTGTTACAACTATTATAATTAATTTTCATTTAAATTCCAAACAATATTTTTAATGTTTTTACAAATAATTGCGTGATTGAAGAATTTTTCTCGTTATTTTTTATAGTCAGTTCAAGAGAAAAATTTCTTTGCTGTTAAGGAAAATTTATGTTAATGATTTTTTTTTAATAGTAATTAAATAATAATTTTATTATATAAAATATAAAAATTTACTACCAATATTTTTGCTTTAGAATATTTTCTTGTAACCACTATTTAATTTCAAATATAACATAGCTAACGATAATTTGAGTCATATATAATATTTATTCTTATCCTCATGCAATATTGATAACATGTATAACCTAAAATTTTTTATATGGCAGTTTTTTGTAAATAACAAAGAAAATTTTTGCTATCAATATTTTTTTTTTTTCAACTTTCAATATGTGTTTTATCGACGAATTTATAAAGATAATTTTCTTTATTATTGCTAATAAAAAAAATATATAGGAATAGTTTTTCTATTTAAAAAACTCTAAATTGAAACTATTTTTGTTATCGATAAAGAAATAATAGAGAAATTTTCTAAATTCATTTTTAAGGAGAACAATTTTTAAAATTGCTTTCCAAGGAAAAAAATATTTGTCAAAAAATAGTAAAATAAGAGCGAGAGAGAGAGAGGGAGATCTAAACGAGAGCCTGAACTGGACAAAGAAACTATTTTTGTTATCGATAGCTTTAACAGAATTATTTTGTAAATATAATTTTAACAAGTACAATTTTAGATTTATTGTGTTATATTTTTCAGGTGCAAATTTTTAATAATAATACTAGAAAAAATTTCTAGAAATATGTTATCGATAATTGTTCTACCAAATTTTTGTTACCGATATTTTGTAGGAAAATTTTTGTAGGAGAGTTATACATTATTATTTTATCTATAATTTTTCTAAGAACATTCTCTGTTTTGCAGGAACATTTTCTGTTTTCGATAATTTTTCCAGGCATATTTTCTGTCTTCGATAATTTTTCCAGGAAAATTTTCTGCTTTCGATAATTTTTCGAGGAAAATTTTCTGCTTTCGATAATTTTTCGAGGAAAATTTATGTTTTCTATAATTTTTCTGGAAAAAATTTTTGTTTTCGATAATTTTTCAAGGAAAATTTTCTGTTTTCGATAATTTTTCTAAGAAAATTTTCTGTTTTCGATAATTTTTCTAAGAAAATTTTCTGTTTTCGATAATTTTTCTAGGAAAATGTTCTGTTTTCGATAATTTTTCTAGGAGCATTTTCTGTTTTCGATAACTTTTCTAGGAACATTTTCTGTTTTCGATCATTTTTCTAGGAATATTTTCTGTTTTCGATAACTTTTCTAGGAACATTTTCTGTTTTCGATCATTTTTCTAGGAATATTTTCTGTTTTCGATAATTTTTCAAGGAAAATTTTCTGTTTTCGATAATTTTTCTAAGAAAATGTTCTGTTTTCGATAATTTTTCTAGGAGCATTTTCTGTTTTCGATAACTTTTCTAGGAACATTTTCTGTTTTCGATCATTTTTCTAGGAATATTTTCTGTTTTCGATAATTTTTCAAGGAAAATTTTCTGTTTTCGATAATTTTTCTAAGAAAATTTTCTGTTTTCGATAATTTTTCTAAGAAAATTTTCTGTTTTCGATAATTTTTCTAGGAAAATGTTCTGTTTTCGATAATTTTTCTAGGAGCATTTTCTGTTTTCGATAATTTTTTTAGGAACATTTTCTGTTTTCGATCATTTTTCTAGGAATATTTTCTGTTTTCGATAATTTTTCTAGGAAAATTTTCTGTTTTCGATCATTTTTGTAGGAAAATTGTCTGTTTTTGATAATTTTTCTAGGAGCATTTTCTGTTTTCGATAATTTTTCTAGGAGCATTTTCTGTTTTCGATAATTTTTCTAGGAACATTTTCTGTTTTCGATCATTTTTGTAGGAATATTTTCTGTTTTTGATAATTTTTCTAGGAAAATTTTCTGTTTTCGATCAAATTTATAGGAAAATTGTCTGTTTTCGTTCATTTGTTTTAGGAAAATTCTTTGTTTTCGCTAACATTATTAGAACTAAATTTTTTCCATAATTTTTTTTAATAGTGTAAAAAATTTTTTGCAGAGAGGTCTTTGGATAGTATATGGAAAAATATATGTGAAATATTTGAAATATTTATCTTTTAACAAATTATTTATAGAATAATTTTTCTTTGACCTTTAAGCTAAGAAAACCATTGAAGAAAATTTTCCTTTCAAATTTTTCTATCTTATTTTCATGCCTTAAAACACCTTCAATGCGAGAACTATTTAAAAACACATTTCATTATTTTTATCACGAAACTAGCAATTTGTATTTATCGTTCTTTTTTAGCGCCAGGTAAACCGCAATTGCTAATGGTGGCCAATATTCAATTAGTTTGAATGTATTATTATGCAAAAGTAAGCAACTACTTTGGGTTTAGATAAGAATAAAGTGTTAGAGAAACTTTTAAGACCAAAATGATACCCGCAAAGCTTTTAATTATTAATAGAAAAAAAAAGTTTGGGAAAGCAAAATAAGTGGTTGGTAACAGGATTCAAAAGTTGTAAAGTTAATGTTGTTAAAGAAAAGGAGATAGATTTCTGAATCTACTTCATGATTGTGTTATTGGCACTCGTGGTCGAAGCAACAGAAATAACAGCAACTAAATTATGTGAGCTCCTTAATTTGAACCACGTTTGCATATAAAGAAAACTAAGGACAAAATCTGGTGAAATCTTTGCAGTTGAAAGCAAGTGGCAAATGATGTTAACATGTTAGCAAAGATAAATTTTTCATTTAATTTTTAAAAGCAGAAATGGAATAGCTAATTTTGTAAAAGCTTTAATAAGCTCAAGATGAATTAAAGCAAGTGTTAGGAACTAAGTAAAAAGATAATTTTCAAATATAAATATTAATAAATTTTACTACATTTTTCCGGACATAGATTCATAAGCCTTTCCATTTTTGATTAAAAAATTTTTTGATGAGTCATTTCATATTAGAAAAAAAAATATTAATTTTTTTTTAGTTTTATTTCCACAAAGAAAAACTTTGGACAGCACAGACTCTCATATTAAATACTATTAGAAGGTGGTTCGTATTGTTTCAATTTTTCCTTTCACATCAACATTTGAATTCAATTAATTTCTATCCTTCATCTCCTAAATCACATATTATTGAAAATGCAGTAGAAGAGATTAAAAATTTAATATACAATTAGTAAAAAGCATTATTTTGCCATTTTAAAATAAAAATTATTAATCAAAAATGTATTTTTTTTTAAATTTTAAAGAAATATAAAATATTTTTTTTATTTCTTCTCTGCTCATTTCTTCAGTTCTAACTATCACAACCATTTCTACAAGGATTTAACTCTTTTAATAAATTAATCTTTCATTATTTATGGAAAATATTCAATTTTCTCCAAATTATTTAAAATAAATTAATAACTAAAAAGAACAATAACTATAAATATTAAGCTAAAATTTATAAACAACTGCGACCGCTAGTAAAAAATTCAATAAAAACCAATAATAATTAAGCAAACAGATAATCATCGAAATAAAATAAAATTAGCTTTAACCACACTTTGCTTATCCAGTGTTCTCACCCTCCTACACCAAGTATTTCGAATACAATATAAAAAATTTATAAATAAAACACTTCACTTTTGTTGATAAATGCAAAACTCACTGCATAACATTGGGCGCTTTAACTTTACAAGACCGAAATATCCGCCTTAAATGTTTCACTATGTAAACAAAAACACAACAAAAAAATTTTTTTAATCAATCGTGAGAAAAATTAAATTTTTTCCTTTCAAGAAAAAAATTATATTTTTCTCTAAAAAAATATTTAAAAAAAAAAGAAAAAAATTTAATTAATAATTCAAGGTAAGATTTTTTAATAATAACAATTCTTAAAAACAAAAAAAAATTGGAAAACATTTTTAAAAGCGATTTTCATTCTACTGTACAGTAAATAGATCTTTGATCAATTACCTCTCGATTTCATGTACCCATATATTTGTTAGGTCCGTCAGAAAAATAAAAACAATAAACTTCTCAAGTTTGCAGTGTTATATGCTAAACAGTATATTTCTGTAGCAAGAACAGAGACAGAGAGTAAATGATTTAAAAAGAAAAACACTCACAAATATTTATAACATTTTGCTTTTTTATCGATTGTTTTTTAAGAATTATTTTAGATTTCTTTTTTTGTAAAATTTCAATCGGTTATTTCTGGTTACACTTTCTAGGAGAAAATTCTGCTATCGATTATTTTTACAAATGAAATATTATTTGTTAAATATTTTTTTATAATATTGGAATACAGAAAAATTTTATAGATCGATTTTTTCATTTTATAGAAAATTTCTTTTTGCTTTTATCCATAATTTTCTTTGAAATTTTATTTTTATTGATAGTTTTCCTAACGAGAGAGGACATTTTTTATCGTTTGTTTTTTAAAAATCATCTAACACTTTTTTTGTAAAAGTAATTTTAATCGATTATTTTTAGATGCTTGCTGTTGAACAAGAATTTTTTTTATCAATAAACTATCCAAGAAAAAATTTTTTTCTCGATTACTTCTACCCAGAAAATTTATTTATTAATATTTTTTTAGATTTTAATACATAAAATTTTTTTTCTTCAAGTATTTATTTTAAAGAGAAAGATTTTGTTTTGTTGATAATTTTTTAGCTAAAAAATTATTGTTGTCATTTTTCTAACGATAATTTTTTTTGACAAATATTTCTTTTTATCGATAACTTTTCTAAAGAAAAATTTCTTTTTAACGATAAAATAACTTTTCCAAAGAAAAATTTCTTTTTATCGATAATTTTTCTAGAAAAAAATTTCTTTTTAACGACATTTCTTGTGTAGAAAAATTTCTTTATATCGATGATTATTCCAGACGAACTTGTTTTGTTTGCCAATTTAGATAGAAAATTTATTTTGTTTGGCAATTTACCTGGAGAAAAATTTCTTTTCATCGATAATTTTTCTAAAGAATAAAAGAATTTTTTTTATTTAGAATTTTTCAAAAGAAAACTTATTTCACTGTTAACTCGACTAGAAAAAAATTATCTTTTTAATATTTTACTATAAAATTAGTAAATAATTTGCAAAAGGAATATTTTTTTATCCAACTTTTATAATAAAATAATGTAATCGATTACATATCTGATGAATTTTGTTAGTGAAACTTTTTTATGCCAAATGTTTTTGTAGAAGTTTTCTGTTAAAACATTATTTTCGAAAGTGTTTTTTCGATTATCCTATGCATGTTATATTTAAAATATATTTTGATTGGCAGTTTACGCAGCTTGCATTTTCTTTTGATTTTTAACTTTTTTATAGAATTTTTTTTGTTTTCAGAATTTTTTGAAAAACGATTGTTGAAAAACAAGTTAACTCGATTACAAAAAAAAATTACTTTAAAATAGGTAGACAATTTTCAACCGAAAAATTTATTTATCCAATTTTTATTCACAATTAAAGTAATCGATATCTGATGAATTTGTTAGTAAAATTTCGAAAAATGTTTTTAGGATTTTCGAATACATGTTATCTAATTTTAGAATTATCTTTTTCACTATTATTTCTCCTAGAAAAAATTTTTGTCCATAAATTGTTTCTCCCAAAAAAAATGCAGAGATACTTTGTATATAATCCTTTCCACAAAAATTATTGATTATTTAATTGAGAGTAACTATTACCTAACTATATTATTATTGAGAGTTTTATTTTTTTCTATTTATTTAAAATATTTGTAATTAATTTTTTAATTTATATTTTTTTTAAAGAAAAATTTTCGTAACTTAAACTCTTTTAAAGACCTTTTTGGATAGATGACCGTTTCCTTTTAAAATTTTTATATCATTTTAACTTCATAGAGAAAATGTATTCATTTTTATAATTTATTATCGTCTAATATTCTATGGAAAATATCTGTCATTGTTCTACAGAAATACATTTCTTTAACATACTTAAAAAAAACTGTTACAAAACAAATGTGTCACTTGCAATTTGAGAGTTTTTAAACGGCACTTGTAATTTTCTGACATTATTTAAAAATAGGCCTTAACTCTTTTTATGTACATACACATAGATTAAAAATTATTTATAATATTTTATCATTTTATTTTTTAAATATTTCCTGTACATACATTTTTATTTAGTATTGCATGCTTCTTTGCCTAAAGTTTTAATCAATTTTTAATTAAATTTTATAATTAAGCAAACAAGGACCTCTAGTGCACAATTAGTGCTAGTATATGATACGTTTGATTTACCTTTTTTTAAGAATTCACTATAACTTTTTTAGAGATTTTCGAATTTTATTTAAGAGCTTAAAGAATTTGGGTACAAGAACAGTAATAAATATCTTCATACACTTAAAGATGCAAGAAGCACTCAGAGTGTGAGTTTGATGCGTTCGATTTTTAAATTATTTATGTAATAAAGAGTATAAAATCCTTCCAATTAGTCCTTAATATTCTAAATATTTTCTTAAACTCTTGCACTTTAATGCAATTTATCTTAATTTAATTAATTTAAAATTCATATAAATTCTAACACTAAATTATATGGAATAAAGTCGTTAAATATTTTTTGTTCAAATTAAATCCGAAATGCTTGAGAGCAAAACAAATATTAAACAAAATAAATTGCGAATAAATTTCATAGGCAATTAAAAAATTAAAGCACAAAAAATAAGGGAAAATAAATTTACAAATTTCCTTAACAAACAAAAAATAAACTCTAACACAAATGCTATAGAAAATGTCGGGTAAAAAATTTACAAAGTGAATGAATGCAGCATAAACACAAAATTGCTGATAGTATTTATTTTCAACCAAAAAAAGATTAAACAATTTTATACTAAAAAATGTTCTTCTCGATAATGTTGATGCGAAAGTATGCAACACAGTTATTTTGTATAGTCCTTTCTTAAGTATGCTTCACTTTATTTATTTTGCCAAAAACAGGAAAATAAAGCCAAATAGAGTTAAAGCAAAAAGCAAGTATGCAAATAAATGCAATAAAAACAACTAAAACAATTTAATAATGTTTTTTGTTTAGCAAATAAATTTAAGTTTTTTTTCATTGTTGTATTTTTAGCGAAATAAATATTTGTTTTACTTTTAGTCATCTTGCTTTTCTTGTCGTTTTTTTTTTTGTTTTTTAATGCTTAAAAAGTTTAAATTGTTTCAATTTTTTCTGTAAGCTCTCGGTTTCTAATTAATTAAATAACTTTTAGATTTAAAGAAAAATAAACAATTTTGTACATTTTGACAATTTAGTTTTTCAAAATCAAATATAATTTTTGCTTTAGAAATATTCTTAACATTAAAGTATTATAACCATTGTTGTTTTTAGTTTTAATAAAGAATAAATTTTCGATAAAATATTATTCTTAAAAAAATCTTGAATCCGAAAATTCTTTCAATATAATATCGATCAATTTTATATAGAATATTAATTTTGTTAAACCTAATAATTGGTTAAAAACAATTGTTATCGACAACATCTCAGTATAACATACAAGTATTAATAACTTCCTATATAAATACTTTATTTTAAATTAATATTACCATAAAACTAACTCTAATTAAATAAGAATAAAACAATTTTATTTTTTCACATACTTTTTTTTATCGCATTAATGTTGTTATCGATAAATTTTCAATGGAAAAATTTATGTTTCAAAATTTTACACAAAACGCATTGTAGAAAATTATTTCTGATTACATATGCTTTCTTTGAAATAAAATAAGAAACTATTTATAAAAAATATTTATATAAAATGTTTCACTACAAGAATATGGTTATCGATAAATTTTCAATTGAAAAATTTGTGTTTAACACTTTTCCCTAAAAGCATTGTCTTAAAAATCTTTCCATAGGAATGCTTTTTTTTAAAGATAATAAGAAAATATTTATATAGAATTTTTCATCGCAATAACCCTGTATCGATAAATTTTCAATGGAAAAATTTGTGTTTTTAAAAATTTGTCAAAAAATATTATAGTCAATAATGCTTTCTTTAAAAAAAAATAAGAGAATATTTTATAGAACTGTTCGAAATAGAACATTTTTTTTGCAAAATATTTAATATCGAGTTTTTCAACAGGAAGTTTGTTTTTCAGTTGTTGTTGGCAACACTAAAAACATGATAGTTTTGACGTATTCGCAGTACCTGCATTGGCAACTGTTACCATGACTTCAATTTCACACGAAAATCACATTAAAATTATTTTAATCCAATGGTGGCTGTGCTAAAGTTACATTTTGTAAAATTCGTGATTTTTTCGGATAACATAATCATCCTTCTGGGACCGCTATTAAGAATTTGGTCGTTAAATTTGGGTCGAAAAGTTCTATACAAAATGTGTGACAATCAACGCGTATTAGGCCGGGTTAGTCAACTGAAAACATCGCAGTTCTGAGCATTAGTATTGAAGCAGATCCTAATTTGTCAGTTCCCCGACGTTCTCAACAATTGGGGTTATCCTAAATAACCACATGGCAAATTTTGCATAGCGATTTGACTTTGAAGCCTTACAAGGTTCAACTGGTTAATTGTCGGTTCAATTCACATCGACGTAGTTTCGCTCAATTATTTAAGGATCAACCGGCTGGTATTTCTGAAAAAATCATTTTCACTTGCCAAGGTATGGCAACAAGCAAAACTGCCGTATTTGGGCTTCTGAAAAACCTAGAGCGATTATAGACAAGCCTTTTTATGCTCAACGTGTCACTATATATTGCGCGATATGGTCTGGAGGCAGGATTGGGCCGTTTATTTACTTGCCGCATTTGGCTTCAAAAAATCCCAGAACGATTATTGAAAAGTCTTTCCATGCTCAACCTGTAACTGTATGGTGCGCTATGTGGTGTAGAGACGTGATTGGGCTGTTTTGTTTCGCAGATGAGGCTGAAAATGTGGCAACGGTCAACGGATCACTCTATTGCGAGATGCAAAAATCTCATTTTTGACCTATTATTAACGACGTGGATATCAATGGCATGTGGTTTTTATAGTATGTTGCCACACACCCAATGAAACGATCAATTTATTGCAAACCAAATTTTCCCATCGCATGATTTTATGACAATCAGGAGTTAAATGTTCAGCCAGAGCGTGTGATTTAACATCACTGAATTATTTTTGTGGGGCTATGTTAAGGATAGAGTCAGACGGAGCCAACCGAATCGGTTTAAAGCTAAAAATCCGTAATGTTATTAACGAAATAGCTCCGCCATAATGCCATAAAGAGATTAAATATTTTGCTGAAAGAGTAGACATCTGTCAGCGTAGTCGTAGTGGCCATTTTCCAGATATCACCTTTCATTCATAATTTTTGAACTTTTCTCTTCGTAATACAATAAAACTTTGAATCATCTTAATCTAAATTTTTGATTTATTTTAGTAAAGAAACTTCTTGGTGAAAACCCCACTGCCAGAGTCCTATTAAAAATTTTTTTGCAAATTTTTTGTTTAACAAAATTACCTTTCACACAATCTTTGTAGAGAAAAATATGTAAACACAAAGTTTTGAAATAAACCTGTTCAGAGAATTTTCTCTTAAAAATAATGGTATTAATTTTTGTTATTTAATATTTTTTTTCGGGTTTAAATTAAATTTATAAAAGAAATTAAATATTTTTATCTATGCTCTCTTAGTGACAGTTTTATAACTCTTTTTGCTTTTTCTTACTATTAGCAATTAATGTTAACATAATATTTTTAATTAATTTTTAAAATAATTTTTTACCTTTTTTATATTATCAAATTTTCATAAAATCCTTTTTAAATTATTTTTTTTTGTCACAAATTAGACATGACAAAGTTATCAAATTTCTGTTGCAGACAAAATTTTCATGTTGTTTTTTTAAGAATATTTCATTGTTGATAATTGATGTGGGAGAAATACATAACATTCATCGCTATAAGGATATACTAAAATCGTTGGTTGCTCTATAATTATTTATTTTAAATTTTCAAACCTTTTTTTATTTTAGTGCTATTTACAGAAAAAAAGATAAATAAAACAATAAACTCTCTAACTGATTTAATTTTTGAAAAGAAACAGTAAAAAATTGTATTTATTTGACATATAAAATTGAACCAGTTTAAACAATTGATAATAATACCAGCATATGTTGAAAAATATTTCAATTTGTTTAATTGAAATTGAACTTTGTAAATAATAACGATCCAAAGCAAATAAAACAAAAAATAGCACTTTGCTAAAAGCAACAAATAGTTAACATCATGAGTTATTTATTATAAAATAAAAACTATGAAACCAAGTGGCCTGTTTAAAGTACAAATGGGTTAAGCACAAATAAATAGCCTACTTTAAGGAGTTATAGCTACAGCCTTTTAATATAACAATAATTTATGAATGCTTTATTAATTTCAATATTTAAATTAAATGCATGTTTTTTTGGCTTTATTTTGTAGATTTAAATTAAACAATATTAATTGAAATGTAGAAATATAATCTTGTCATTTTTAATAATTTATAAGCTTAATTCAACAAAATAACAAAATAATAATAAAATTCATTATTTAAAAATCTCATCTTCTTGCAAAAAAAAAAAATTGTACAAATTTTGTTAATATTATTATATTATGCATTAAAAATATGTATATAATTTAATTTTCTAAATTTTTTAAAATTATTTTTACTCCTGCCCAAAATAAGGTGTGCCTGGTAAACGTAATGAAATTTATTACAATTGCTGCCCCGAGCCATACATTGATATAACATTTGCGATTATAATACGAAGAAGAACTTTATATTATTTTTTTAATTTAATTATACCCTGTGTACTGATTGCATCAATGGCTCTATTAGGGTTTACCCTACCACCAGATTCTGGAGAAAAATTGTCATTGGGTAAGTTAAGGCATCAAAAATGTTTTAAAAATATATAATTTAATCATTCAAAATAAATACATTTTATCGTTTGTAGCATAAAATTAATTATGCTTAAAAAAATTTCTTTTCAAATTCTATTTTGTTCAAGTTTTAATTGCAACATTGAGGTTAAGTTAACCTATTGAATCTTTGTAATCGTATAGAATCTGTGCTTTACAATCTTAAGCCCATTTTCACCACCGAAAGGTACGTTCTTTTGTTACCTTTTATCAGTGTCAGTTAATTTGTAGTTTCTGTTTAGATATATTATCATGGATCCTGTTATTTTATTCCACAATACAAGATAGTTGTTCGAATAATTATCATATCCTTTACTATAAGGCATAAACGATTGCTGTGTTCACTACAAAGTAGTTACTATGCAGTTTTGCTTACTCGCCCAAACTCTGCTGAAGTTACCTGTACTTTTCGAAACATATCATTAACTTACACCTTCTAAGCGAAATTATAAGTTTAAAAGCGATCACGGAAACAACCAGCCTCGTTCCCTGCTCGATTATTTTATAAACTATGGAATTTCAAGAATAATCAAAATGTCAAAAATCAATAATAGGTGTCGTCATAGGAAAACTCACTCTATGAATGAGATATATTTTTTATTGATTGCAGTAACTGCTTGGCGTTACATCGAATTAGTTTCAGTAATAATAAATCGTAGATTAGAAAAAAGATGGAATAGCAATAGTGACCAACTAAAAATATTCCTGAATTATTAATTAAGTACTGAACAATTTTGACTCTTTTAAAGAATGATCAAATATTCACTGAACTGGCTGCTAAAGGGAACCTTTCAGCTGATATATTTGCAAATAATTCTTATTCCCAGGGAAGTAGTGTTTCAAGCTCGAGCGGTTATAAAAGTTTCAGCAGATCTCAATAGCAATAAGTTTCCTGGGCCGGATGGGATGGGACTCCATCACTAGTCTTGAAACAGTGCTCTTCAATACTAGCATGTCCGTTAGAGCCCATTTTCAGCACGTTGTATAATGCCAGCGAGTTTCCAAAGTATTACAGACTTGCTAATGTAATACCGATCCCCAAAAAGTGTGAGGCTAACAACTCTGAAAATTACCGCTCAACTGCAATTTGTTCTGCATTTTCTAAAGTAATGGAAAGTATGATTAATTTTCACCTTGTGAGGTACATAGAAACTAACAGCTTACTTAGCGAACGACATCAAAGTTTCCGTAGGGCTGACTATAGCGTTTCTTTCGGAAAAATGTTTAACTCGATAATCATTTTGCAGAAATCAAGGTGGTGGCTCTAGATATTTCCAAGGCATTTGAAATCAGTGTTGCGTGATGCACTTCTGTCAAAACTTATCGCTTTTGGTGTCGATGACAACTTCTCTAAATTTATATCAAGTTTTCTTGGGAATCGCACTATACGAGTTGTTATAGAAGTGATTTCATCAGACAAGTTCAAGAGTACCGCAAGGCTCCGTTCTTTCTCCTATGCTGTCTCTTATTTTCCTAAATGAGTTTCCTTGCCAAACTTTCAACCCTTTATACTCTTTCGCAGATGACAGCACCATTTGTCATTCGTATTCATTTAGTAATAGACCAAACCAGTTGGAGGTGAGCTCCACAAGGCGGAACATTTTTTCTAAAGAGGAGTAGCACTTCAGGCAACAATGCCTATTTAGTCAAGTAGCATGCTACATTCTTTGGGAAAGGGATAGAAAAGAGATGAAATAGGTGGTGAAAGTGGATAGATAGTCGGAAATTAACTGCCGTATATAGGCAGCACAGCGACCAGTGACTATGCCTTCATCACTGAGCAGCCCCACCGACAGTCAATTTTTATTTTTGTAGTGAAAAAAACCAAGGTTTTCATTGGGAATCGAACCCACAACCCCCAGATTGACAAGCTAGTACACTACCTACTAGCCTCCAGGGGCACCTAAACATGAATAATGAACATGATTAATACCCTCAATCACGATCTCGCAACAATCTCGGAATGGTGTCGTGTGAATAGAATCGAGTTCACTGTTACTGTGGGTGATATAAGTATTACGGAATCCGGAGCTCTTGATGCTCTTGATATGAAAATTCAATGCACTCAGCACATTTTTCAGGTTTCTAAAGAAGCATTAAATTGCCTTGGCTTTCCGATCTTCGTACCATTTATACCACATGTATCTGTCCAAAAATGGAATAAAAGTTTCATGCAAGGGCCCGAGCTCGAAGACTATTTTAGAGTTGCTTGACTGCGTATAATAGAGGGTCCAGAAGCTCATTGGGGACAGTAGGTTGTAAAAGTCTATTGATTCTCTAGAGCATAGACGCAATGTAGGTTGTATTTTACTGTGTTATCGTTACTACAATGGTAAGTGCTCTAATGAAATTAGGGAAATAGTTCCCGTTACTCTCACGTTTTTGCGTTTAACTCAATTTTCATTGAGGGCGCTTCACTTTGTGGTGGGGAAAATTAATTTTTTAGCATAACAGTCCGTTTGTAGAATTAACTCCCTCGAGAGGGTTTTCCTCTCACTTTCAATATAGGAAAAATCAAATCAAATGTTTACAAACACTACTTCCTCTTTCCTGCTCACCATAACATAATTCCCTAGTGCCTTGCGTGTGTAGGAGTCACCCCTGAGTGCTGGTCCAAAAGAGGCAGGAAGTAAGATAATAAAAAAAATCTTTAAATTTTACAGAAGTTCAAATGTTTCTAAATGAGAACTCAGATATTAGTTTACATATTACGCAGACGTTTAAAATAACAAAATTGAAAAATATGTTTGAAAGCTGGAAAAAGTTCCTTAAATTTCTCTCTTTTATCTACTTTTAAATTTTGGTTTATTTTCATGCCTTAAAACCATATTCTGGACTACACAAAGTGACTCAATTTATTTCTTTTTTTGTTATAATCCTTTCCTTTGAAGTTGTTTGCTATTTTTTTTCCTGTATGTTTGATGTTACTTAGAAGTTTTCAAAACTTTAAATTTGAATAAAAGACTAAAGTACTCGTGTTAATGTTGTAACTGTAAGTGGCTTAAAATTAATGCAATTTTAGTTTTATATTTGCTCAGGGAGAGAACAAAAATATTGTTGGCCTTCTAGGGATGTAATAAAGATGTAAAAGGGATAACAATAATAATGTGAATTAAAAGTGCTTTTGTAATAGGTACATTTTATGTTAAACTGTTTAGCAGTGCAATTTTGTTGTACCACTACTATAGCCGGTTTATCCAGACACAAACATTAAGTTAAGTGCTGCAACTTTCTTCGTTTATTTGCTAAAGGTATAACTTTTGTGGTTACCTAATGTAGGGTGCTTTTTCAATCTCTTAGGTTTCTTAATGATTGCAAGATTTTGCACTACCCCTCTTAATTTTATTGAATTTAAGTAATGCCGTCGTCGAATTCCATCTCCTAAAATAGAATGCTTTTGTTTTAAAAATGGGTTACTTCGCTTTCCTGTCCAAGACTAACTAACCATTGCCTGCCATTTATAAGGTTGGTAGTCACTGGAGACTATATACCAGATATAGAGCTCTTGCAGCAAAGCCTGTCTTAGTTGAGGTTATTGACAGAATTGTCTTAAAATTTTCAAACGTTTTCACTTGCTAACTAAGAGAGAAGAAGAAGTATATAGAATACAACCTCAAGGACAGAGTCAAAACTTTAGTTCTGAGATAATATAAAATAAATGAAACTCTGTAAACGAATTTATATATATATATATATATATATATATATATATATATATATATATATATATTCGGAAACATGCAAATAGGTGAAAAGCCTAAAAACTCGCTTTAAAGTATCATGGGCAAGGTGAAACTTTCTGACTAATAACTGTAATAAAAGGTAACTGTAATATAAATTAAGAGTCGAACTCCTGCCAAATCGTGACACTGTAACAGGTAACTCCTCAGTTTAATTTAAAAGTTTAGCTCAGCTGTCTCAGCCTCTTTTAAATACAGTTTAAAAACCACTGGATCTATTCGATTAAGCGCACCTGCAGTTATTTACGCCATTTTTAGAAGCTGGTGCTTTCTAATTGACTCCATACTTCGGGCGACTTCAAGCCAACACTTTATTTATAGGGTGATTATATTTTCTCCGAAATTTACTGGACCCCAAGACCTGTACTTTAAAGCTTCAGTTCAGTCGGCTATGCTGTATATTTTTTTTTCTGGCATTTCTTCTTCCAAAGTTTCTGCTGTTGAATGAGACTTTTTCCCTTCCACAATAATGTTTGAACAATGCGACATTTATATTTTTCTAGGATCTTTTTTTTATCTGCTTGAAAATGCACCCATAAAATGCCCATCTATGGTTTAACCTGCTGGAATCTGTATTCAGACAAGTGAATTTATATCTCAATTGCCGCGCAGCAAGTTTTAGTATTTCGCATCCACTTGGATTACCTACCCAGCCAATCAAAAAAAAAAGAATTACTTACATCGTGACAGTGAGTTTAAGGCATCATTGCTTCACTTCCGAAAAGAACCAGCTAGAAGCACGTTTATGTATTTAGAAGCTTTTTTTTTACAAGAAGTTTGTTTTCTAAAACAAAATAAAAGAAAAAAAATTTAGATTAGGATAATTCAAATTTTTATTGTATTACGAAGAGACAGTTATGAACGAATAATTATATCTGGCAAATGGCTACCACGACCACGCTGACGGATGTCGATTCTTTCATCAAAGTTTTTAATAACTTTTTGGCAGAATTGCGGTCCTATTTCGTTAATTACATCACTAATTTTGAGTTTTAGGACTGAAATCGATTTGATAGGTTCCTCATAGACTCTGTCTTTAACATAGTCCCTCAAAAAAAAAATCCAGTGGCGTTAAATCACACGATCTGGCTGGGCACTAAACTGCTGATTGTTGTGAAATTATTTCACATGTGGCACCGTGCTGTTGAAACCACGTGTCAGTGATATCTACGTCATCAATAATATGCCAAAATTTAATCATTAGTCTCTCGCTATAGCATGATCCATTGACGGTTACCTCAGTTAATGCCTCATATGCGAAAATAAACGTCCCAATCACACCTCCAGACCACAAAGCGCAACATGCAGTGACACGTTGAGCATGCAAAGGGTTGTCAATAATCGCTCTAGGTTTTTCAGAAGCCCAAATAGGGCAATTTTGCTTGTTGACATACCCTGATAAGTGCAAATGCGCTTCGTCTGTAAAAATGAGTTTTACTGAAAAAGCAGGCAGTTGTTCCTAAATGAATTGGACGAATCTAAGGCGATGTGAATGGTCTATTGGCTTCAATTCCTGCACCAGTTGAACCTTGTAAGTCAAATCCTTACGCAAAATTTGCCAAGTGGTTGTTTTGGATAACCCCAATTGTTAAGAATATCGAGGAATTGACAGATTTTGATCTGCTTCACCGCTGTGGCTCATGGCTGCGATGTTTTCAATTGAACAATCCTGTCGAACACTCATTGGTGTTCGCACATTTTATATCGAGCCTTTCGACTCAAATTTAAAAATCAAATTCTTTATGGCGATTATGTTGTTCGCAAATATCACGAATTTTACGAAACGTAACCTTAACAAAACCACAATTTTCAAAGTGGATTTTAATTAGTTTAAAAGCGATTTTCATACAAAATTGAATTTGTTGTAACAACTGCCAATGCATCTGCTACAAATGCGTTAAAAAACTAAATGTCCAAACCATCTAAACTGAAACTATATTGTTGTGATTGCCACTATTGAAAAACAAATTTCTTGTTGAAAAACTTGATATATGTCACGCTTTTAACTACAGCCATCTGTCTTAAGCATGAAATCAGCATTTTATACAGTTTCCTTTAAACTGTATCATCAGTTTCAATTTCTTAATCTAACAACTTCTTGATTTAATTAAATAACAATGCAATTTTGGCATTTCACATTAACTGCAGGTTATTTGCTACCCACATACGAAATCAATTTACGTACTCCTGCATAACGTCAACGAACATATTTTGACTAAGAGCAGCTAAAATTTCTTGTGGCTTCAACACAACCTAAATACTATGACTCAATAAACATGTTCGAAAATACCAGTTTTAAAATATGAACTGTTAGCCGGAAGTAAAATTTTGAATCCAACAAATTACATTGAAAATTCCAACAACAAAATTAAGCAGACCTAATAAATCAACACAGAAACTGTAACAAATTGACCGCAACTAAGATCGTGGGGATATACAGGCATACTAGACAATGCTTAAGTGTTTGTGTCTATGTGTGTGTATGTGGGTGTGAGTTTGTGTTTCATATCCAAAGTATGTTGTTCAGGTATATTTGTGGCTATTTATTTGTTGAACTGCCAAAGCAATAGTCAATTAAATTTAGTTTTTAATTAGAGGCCTTAACAATTGAATTGGAAATTCAATGAATTTCAGGTAGTAAATATGTACAATTACATATTGCAAAGGTTGCCAACACATTTTAAATTCAAATAGCATCTCACATGAACACATTATGCTGAGCATAATGAAATGTAAAATAAAAAAAATAAAAAAAAGGAAAACAAAATTAATGAACTTAAGAAAATCTTACAAATACTTGTATTTCTAAGCCAGCATCTTTTCTTACAAATTTTACTATTTACTTATGACCGACTGTATTATACTTGAGTTAATTTAAAATGTAACAAGGTCTTTTGCTATTTTCCAACATCAAAACTTATTTAAGTTTAATTTAAGTTTTCCTTTTAACTCTTCTCAAACAATTGTAATTTTTGGCTTGCAATTTTTCTGAAATCGAAAATTTTATTCTTTTAGTTTTGGTTTGTGTAAATTACATGCGGGTCACTTTCGTGGTGTCTTTGAATTTTAAGTATAATTTTTGCTTGTGGTTAGTTTTGTACATTAAAGTATTCTCAAACTATTTAAAGATTCATTTGAACATCAAATATTTATCAACACTATGCCAATCTAACAAGGGAGAATATAATTTTCTTGGCAAATGAGGAAAAAGTTTTAGGTTTTAAGTTCTAAAAAGATAAAAATATCCCTGACATATTGAGCTCAAAGCGTCAATAAAAAATGAAGTGAAATGTAAGTAGAAAAGAAAGTTATAGGAAACATAAAGTCTAAAAGTTGATATACATTTTCAAAAGATAATGGAATCAGAAAAATTAGTGACAAAGACGAATATGCCACGTAAAATAATAAAAAAAACGTTGCTGGTTATAAGTAAAAATAGTGTAATTTTAGCTTTCGCCTACAGCTAGTTCACGTGGGCAATATGTAATCTCCAGTGCTTAACAATCATCCAGAATATAAGATTGATAAGATTGACGTTAGTACTTAACTGTGTAAAGTGACGGTAGATCAAACCACTTTGGATGATTTTAGCGTTACCCGCGCCCCAGGAAGCATTCGGATATCTCTATCCTCCAGTCACAACTCTGAGAGCTCGGAGCAGACCAAAGCACTCACTGCTTGCTGAAGAGTTGGAGACTATCCAACTCTCGATCAAGAACACATTTCAGAACACAACCGCAAGCATGCTCACTGAACCAGGACCATTCATTGTGAATTATCCGACCCACACAACTCAAAGAGGATCGCGAAACCACAACCATAACGATGCTTTCCAAGGGCCAGCCTCAATAATCAGTCAGAGAATAGCCAAAAAACCAAAAAGCTGAACTCTGGGGCTTACTGATGCCCGTGGAAATAAAGTGAAGTTGTCCAGTTGGCTCCTGCTAGCCTATTAGGGGACTGGGCTCCCTTCTACCACAGTGACACATGTAATGACGGTGAGATTCCGTTTAGGTCAATATCAGATGGTGGATCATTACCACAGTGGATAAAATGTAGCGTCATCCTCGCCCTAGAAGGCCTTCGGATATGTATATCCTCCTGTCACTCCTAGTTGCAACTTCAAAAGCCCGGCGCAGGCAGCAGCCTTCACTCCTTGCTGAAGAGTTGGAGACTATCCAACTTCTGGTCCAGAACGCATGAAGCTTAATATAATTAAGAACACGACGGCATTCATGCTCCCTTGACCTGAACCATTCATTGTGTTCATTGTGAATGATCCGACCCTTAAACTCAGACGAGAGCCTCGAAACACACAGCCACCACGATACTCCCGAAGGGCCTACCTCAATAATCAATCAGACAACAGCTAAATGCCTAAAAAGACAAATAGCGGAACTCTGGGGCTTTACTGATTCCCGTTGAAATATAGTGGATTGTCCAGTTGGCTCCTGCTAGCCTATTATGGGACTGGGATCCCTTTTACCCCCGCAAAACACAAGTCTAGATGTTTGTGTGATCCATAATAAAGACATAAAAATGCCCCCGGGGAGGACAATCCAGAGTATATTATGAATCTTTCAAGATCTTACAGTGAGACTTTGGTTAGAAATTTCAGGTTATTAAAAACGCAACTGCTCAGAATTATATACCAACCAATAACTGGCTTTATTTCTTCCTTGTTTGTGCACCTTTTTCTGTGTTCACTCTCGAAAATACTTTCAAGCAAACAGAGCCTTTAAATAATAGTCACCACTAATGAGAATAGTTTTTCCAAAAATTTTATTATGTTAAATTGGTATATTTGGTACTTTTTCAATATGCTATTTTATAACTTTTTTTAAGCTAGATTTCGAGTACTATTTGTAAATATATCTTATTTGTAAATGTGGAACGAAAAGCTGCAAATTAGTACTATTCCTTAAATATAGAGAAAAATCAGGCTTTCTAACATTTTATAACACAAAGATTTTACTACTTTAAGAAGGAAATATGGGATAAATTTTGGTACTTTTTAAAATTTACTAATTTATATTTTTTTTAACTATATTTACTCACATTTGTTTGATTATTTTTAAAGGTATCATTTACAAAATTTTTAGTTTAAAAAATATATTCTGGCAAATTGAAAATTAGTACTTTTTCTCTACTCAGAAACTTGAGCTTTATTTATCATTTGAAAATTGAACCTGAATTTAATTTAAATTTAATTTTTAATTTATAAAACAAGATTTGACAGCATTAAAAGATAGAATTGCGATAACTTTTTATGGTTTTTGAAATTAAGTGACATTAAGAGGGAAAATAGGGATAAATTTTGGTGCTTTTTAAAATTGACAAATTTATGTTTTTTAGCACTATATTTACTCGAATTTGTTTGATTATTTGTAAACCAACATCATTTACAAAATTATTAGCTTAAAAAATATATTCTGGTAAATAGTTAAACCAAATTTTAAATTGGTACTTTTTCTTTACACAGAAACCTGAGCTTCTACAGCTTCAAAATTTTAGCGGATGCCGATTAATTAATAAACAAGATTTGAATGCATTAAAAGAGAGAATTGGGATAACTGTTTGCACTTTTGGAAATTTTTTTGTGACATTAAGAAGGAAAATAGGGATAAAAATTGGTACTTATTAAAATTGACTAATTTAGGTTTGTTTTAATTCAAGATTTACTCGAATTAGTTTTATTATTTGTAAGTGAAACATCAACAAAATTATAAATTAAAAATACATTCTGGTAAATAGTTAAACAAAATTTGGAAATTGGTACTTTCCGAACTCAGTTTAATATTTAACGCATGCAGGTTAATGTATAAAACATAAAACTGAATGCTTAAAATATAGTATTGCTATAACTTTTTATACTTTTGGTCATTTTCTGATTTAAAATTAATCTGAGTTAAAAGGAATATAAAACGAAAGACGAAATAATAATCTTTTCTATATTTTTAGTATCTTAGAATTGTTTACTATTAACAAGAGATAATAGCTACATGACTGTATGACCAGCTAGATCTGATAATATTTTTCTTAACACTCTAAAAAAATAATATAAAATCTCGTTTTTTTAGGCGTTACTATTTTATTGTCTTTAACGGTCTTCCTTAACATGGTTGCGGAAACGATGCCAGCCACATCGGACGCCGTACCACTTTTAGGTAAGTTCGTTTAATTTAAAGTTTTATATGTTTGTGTTTTTTTTTCATAAGTGTATCTGTGTGTGTGTGTAATATTTATATTCTAGCTAGATAAATGTTATTATCAGTGTGTGTTATTGTTATTATTATTATTTTTTAATTTTTTATTTGATAAGTTTTTCCTTTTTAAGTTACTGAAATTCTATTTTATTTTAATCAAAAAGAAACTAAATAAAACGATAAAAAATTTTCATATTAAAATTTATTAAGAATTCCATTTTTAATTTTTTTATTAAACAAAAATTATTTTAATAAAAATATTAAAATAAACATTTCTTAAAAAGTTTTTAGTAATGAATTTATAAAACAATGCATTTCATTAAGTAAAATGTTGTTTAAAAAACATCATGATGATTTTATAATATTAAAACTTTGACACCCAAATAAATATTAAATGAATAACCATCCTTTAAACTATCAATAGCCAGTTAGCTTAAATTTGTTTTAATAATGAAACATAATGTCTTTTACAAATTTTTATTGGCTTGAATTTTATTTGTTATAAAGTTTTTAGCCGGAAATTTGTTTAAGCCAAAACAAAAGGAAGCCAAAAACAATCATTAATACAAATTGACCAAAAAATTATTCCTTTAAAAAGATATTTAACTCCCTGCTCTTCATAATGCCATATGCACCAGAAATAATCACAGCAAAGTATTAAATAAAAAAAATAAACAAAATATATACAATTTAATTAGGCTGCTTCATTAACGATTAAATTTCATAAATTTTTTGATAACTTTACTTTCAAAAAAATATATATTGTTTTTAAATTAAAAAAAAAAAAATTTTAAATAGATTCTAGCTCAACTTCTTACTTCTTTTTATATAAAAAATTGCTAAATGAAATTTTCGTAAAATAGCTTTAATGTGAAATTACTTTCGGCATGGAAAAGAAAACAAAACGTTGTCATTCGTTTCGGTGAAAACTGTCGTTACTGACTGGTTTTTTAGTATGATCGGCGAGGTCTTTTGATGCGCTGACATCGTTATCAAGTTGCGTTTTAGATACTACTGCAGAGTTAATATTAGGGCTGTTAGTATAAATAGTGTTGGGTTTAAGCCGTGATTTCATTATGGTCGTATCTATTTATTTACATAAATTGTCCCGCCACCCGACAAAGTATGTGGGGCCTTCTTTTATTATTTGTTAGTGCGTCCGTCGAGTAGTTTCAGTGGTGTGAAAATTGTGTCTGAAATCGTATTTAGCTGTTCGTTTATAATGTCACTTTAAAAAGTTCTTGCTTCAATTTCCATGTTTTCAAGAATGTCTTGTCTTCTTCCTATTTTGCTGAGATGTCGTAATGTCATATATTCATCTATTTTCCTGGGTGTGTATCCGGGAATTTCAAGGTAAAATGCAAAATTGGAGTCTTCTCTTGTTTGCTTGTACGAGCATATGCTTTCTGTAAATCTTGTTTTTGGTGTTCGTCCAAGAAGTTTCTCAACAAGCAGTTTTATTTTTTCTACAACAAAATAAAACAACAAATTTAGATTAAGTGGATTAAAGTTTTTATTGTCAATATTACGAAGAAAAATGATATTTACCAAATGCCTACCACGAACACGCTGACAAATATCGACTCTTGCATTACAGTTTTTAATCACTTTTTGGCAAAGCGGCGCCCCTGTTTATTTAACCACATCACTGGTTTTGAGTTTTAAGGTTGAAATCGATTCGATTGGCTCCGTACAGACTCTGTCCTTAAAATAGCCCTACAAAAAATAATCCACTGGCTGGCCAATTAACTGCTGATTGTCGTGAAATTATGCGATCGGGAAAATTGGTTTTATCGTTTCATTGGCTGTGTGACATGTGGCACCGTCCACGCCGTCAGGCCAAAATTAAGTTGTTAGCATCTCGTGGATAGGGTGATCCATTGATTGTTACCGCATTTCCAGCCTCGTCTTCGAAAAGGAAAACGACCCAATCACTCCTCCAGTCGACATACCACCCCATAAAGTGACACGTTGAGGATGGAAGTACTTCTGAGTGATCACTCCGGAATTTTTAGAATGCGACAATTTTGTTAGACAAGCGAAAATAAGATTCGTCTGAAAAAATGATTTTTTCAGAAAAATTAGCCGGTAGCTCCTGTGTGAATTGAATGAATCTACGGGAATGTGTATGGTCAATCGGCTTCAATTCTTGCATCAGGTGAAGCTTGTAAGGCTTCAAAATCAAATCCTCACACAAAATTTGGGGATTTGGATAACCCCAATTGTTGGGATCCTCGAGGATTTGACAAATCTAGATCTGCGTCAAGACTGTGATTTCAGTTGAATGACCCGGTCGAACACCGGTTGGAGGTTTCACATTTTGTATCGAGGTTGTCAATTAAAATTTAACGACCCAGTTCTTAGTAGCGGTATCAAGAAGACGATTATGTTGTCCGAAAAATATAACATTAACAGAATCACCATTTTCATTGTGGATATTAACTATTTTAATGCGATTTTCATGTGAAATTACTACGAGCACGACAAAAAACAAAATGTGAAAACTATTATCTTCTTTGTGTTGCCACAATTAAAAAACAAAATTCTTGTTGAAAAAGTCCTATCAGCTTTCTATACAAAATTTGGGTAAAATCCTTACTTTCCCCATAGTAATTCATATTTCAATTTTTTCTTAACAATAATTCAAAATTGTACAAAGAAAAATTAAAAAATTATAAGTTGAGCTTGTAATCTATTTAAAAAATTATTTAAGTATTTTTTTAATTAATTTATGTTTAATTTAATTCATTAAAATTATAATTAAATTTTTTGTTTTAATTCCTTTAGTCATTTCACTGCACCAGTTGTAAATTGTTCTCTTTTGTGTTGAAAATTTAAATTTAAAAATTAAATTTATCACCCATCCCTCCAATAAAATTTCAAATAAAATCTCACATTTGCAAAATATATTCTCTTTGTGCACGCACTTAAATCCTTTAATTAAAGTTTTTTATAATAAAACCATAAATATTTAAAATTAATACTACATTGAATTTTATATGCTAAATTAAAAAATATGACATAAATAAACTTAATTAAAAAAAATTTTTTTGAAATTTAAATTGGTTAAAAAAAACTGAAAAATAAATAAATAAACAATTTAAATGCAAAAAGGTAAAAGGGAATAATATAGCAAATAAGGCTTAGATAGTTAAAGCCTGCAAAAAATAAAAAAAAATTATTATAAAAAAAACTAATTAAAATCTAAGAAAAGAATAAATATAATTTTCTCTTATTTGGGTACGGTTTTCCGTCGACCCTCGTCAAATTTGGTTTGTGAACCAAGCGGTTTCGGTCGTTTGCCATCTTCAGTGTTCTTTTCGTACTCTAAGCACATATCGAATATAATTTTCTTTGGAATATTTTAGCAGGGTGCAGTTCTTTCTCTAACATAATAAGGGCATATCCCTATTTAATGGTGGGGTGACAGAGAACAGGTTTATATTATACCAAACATTTGTTATACAAGTTTTTCAAACTCTTAAAACATAACTCAAAGATAATAACAAAAATTTTTTTTTCAAGTCAAATTTTTGTCTTTTGATAACTACTCTTCGGTAATGAGAGTCAATTGAAATACAATTGACAGCGCAACCTTGAAAAAATTCGGATTATTATTAAAATTGTCATCAAGAATATGCAATTTATATCAAATTTTCATTATATTTAAATTACCCAAAATTATTTAAAAAAATTTTACTTTCTTGGAACAGTAGGAAAATCTTTATTGAGTGTATATAAGGCTCCCCTTCGTGCTCAAATTTTTCTTACTGATGGCCGGTTTGAACTTTATTTCTTAAAATATATTGCACGCTCGTTTGACAAGAAGAAGAAACACATGTATTTGTACTTTATAAATTTCAACTCCACAAGTTTAAAATCATTACTCACTCATATATCTCTTGTGATTTGTTTGTGTAACTATATATTTGGAAAGCTTAAACACTAAAGTGACTAAAGTGACTAATAGGCCAGATGATTCTAGTAACTCTTAGTAGGGTTTGGTCGCTGCAAAAGTAATATAAAGACAAATTGTAATTGTAACTTAAGAAAAAAAAAACTAGACTTTGATTTTATTAATTTTGTCATAATTAAGCGGAGTGACTTAACTTATATTTTTTCTATAATCACTGCTGCTTTGTACTCTAGCACAGCAGGGTAAAATTACACGTTTAAATTTCACTAGTCCTAATTTTGTATCAAATCATTGCTTACTCCTAAATCTCTTTTGTTTGCTTGTATCGCTACTCATTTCTTCGCTTTAAAGTTTCATTATTATTATTATTCTTCAAATTCCATGCAGCAAAAGCATGACATTTCTTGGGCTATATCCTTAAGAAAAAAAGTACTTTTACAAAACGTCATTTTCAAAAAGTATCTGGTTAAATGAAAAAGTATACTTTGAATGAAACTTAAAAGAGCATTTAAATATAGAATTTAAATAAAAAATACATTTTAAAACAGTTGCTTTTTAAAATAGTACTCAATCTGGAAAGTACTTTACAAAAAAAGTACCATAGTTGAAGTCTTAAGGTCTTAAAATTTTTTTTTAATTAAACAATAATAAAAAAAGTTTATAAAAAATAAAACCATTTATTAAGGATTTAAGGGAAAAAAACAATGCTTTCATGTTGTTATTAGATATTGTTCTGTCAGTACTAATTGTGTGTTCGGTATGAACGGCGAGTGCTCTCAATGTGATAACATCATTCTCAAGCCGTGTACTAAACTGTGCTTTATTTTCAAAAGTGATATTTTTAAAGTGTCTACACCCTTTGAAGTTATTTGGACTTGTTCGGCTAGAAAATGAAATAGTGTTTGGAATCCCTGTGATGACAACAAAGCTTTTGATGCGATGACATCATTGTCAATGTGCGTTTTAAATAGTACTGGAGAGTTAAAATTATGTCTGTTAGTTTACACCATTTTTGCATTTAAATTGTTTTAAAAAATTTACACAACAATAAAGTAAAATAAAATAAATAAAATAAATTTTTAAAATTTAAAATCTTTTAATTGAAACAACTAATAAATTAAACTTAAATTCTTTGTTATAACTAAATGTTTTTTAAAATGTGTTTCTTAAAAGTTTTGTAACTAAATTAAAATTATTGTGGTTTATAAAACCAATGTTCAATACTGTTTTAATATGTGTGTAATTCCCCTCATTCTATTTAACCTTTATTTAATAAACATTCTTGACATATAAAAAATTTTTAAAAAATATGTTGTTGCCAGCAGAAAATTTAAATAAAAAAAAAAAATGTGTAAATATTTTTTGCTATTTTTATAAAATTCTTTTCTTTTTTTTCTCTATACTTTTTTTTCCCCACCATTCAACTTAACTCAAAAAACAAACATTTTGATACACTTTCCAATTCACTCCCCTATTTTTCACTTAAACATTTTACATTTAAACGCAACATTTTGCTTTCTGCTACAATACTAACCTGAAACAAACCAACCGTAATTTGATTTCTTTCTTAAATTCGTTTCCTTTAATTAAAATTTCTAATACGAAATTAAAAATATCAAAAATTTCAATTGTAAAAAAAAACTTTAACTGAAAAAAATTTTTTTTTTGGCCAAATAAAAATTTTTCAAAATTCTCCTTCATATATTTCCAAAAAATAAAATTTAAAACTGATCATAAAATACTTTAAAAAAATATATAAATTATGACACGCCCAACCAACCAACAGGTACATATTTCAATTGCATAATGTTTATGGTAGCTTCATCCGTTGTGTCAACGATTTTAATATTAAATTATCATCATCGAAATGCTGATACGCACGAAATGTCCGAATGGGTAAGTTTGGTTTTGTGTTACGCTAGAAATTTCTTTCTTACTTTTTCTCTCTCACTCTCTGTCAAACTCTGTCCTCATAACGCATTCACTATATGTCAGAAAATAAAAAATAAATAATTAAAAAATTCATTTGATATAAAATACGACTTAACAAATTTAATTAATGTCATGACCATACTACAGTCTGGGCTTTAGATTAAAGAGCAGTAAGAAAATTATAGAGTTGTATAAAAAAGTTAAATAGTTTTGCCTATACGTTAGTTGGTGGAAAGGAACTGTAATATGTTACTTTCGATGGGGTTTCACAAGCTAAGGGTATTTCATTATAAGACCATCTCACTTGGTCTCTTCTGATACCCATTTGGTGAACAAAGAGGGTAACTAAGTCAATAACCAAAAGCATAATTATATATATCCAAAAAGGCAATCGACATCTGAGCGGCGGTAACGAATTTATTCCATTGATACTGCAACTTAAAAATGCACCAGATCTTGTAGCTTCAGATTCCCAGAGAAAGCTACCAATTTGTAAAGAGGGTTGAATAATGGATGAAGAAATCCTCTATAGCCTCTTTCTCCTCAATCAGGCAACTGTTTTAGAAATCCTTAAACATAATCCTTAAGCATAAATCAATATTGTATATACTCTTTTGCAGATGGCAGTACGATTTGTCATTCATATTGATTCAGAAATAGACCAACCTGGTTGGAGTTATGAACACTTCGCTCAATCACGATCTCGCAACAATCGCAATGCAGTCGTGCGAACAGAATTGATTTAAATGCCCGTTAGACTCAATGTTGCATGCTTACTCATAGATGTGTGTATGGAAATGATGCTGCGTCTGTTATTATGGGTGATATAAGTATTACGCAATCGGAAACTCTTGATGTTCTGATGATATCTGAGGTAGAAAGAATATTTATCAGTTTTTTAAAGAAGCTTTCAAGTGCCTCTGTTTTCTAAAACACTATAAAAAATACTTCACTCCATCCGATCTTTGTACTATTTATACCACTTGTATCTGTCCAATAATCTAATACAACTCTCATGTATTAGCTAATGCCCTAAAATCTATTTTGGAGTTGCTCGATCGCTCACATAAGAGGACCAAGAAGCTCTTTGAGGACAATAGGGTATCCAACTCTATTCTCTAAAGCGCCGTCGCAATGTGTGTTTCTATTTTACTGTTTTAATGTTACTGTTTAATCGCACTACGCATTACAGAGAAAATTCGTGTTTTAGCAGAAGTATCCGTATGTAAAATAAACTCTCTCCAGGTATCTTTCCTGTCACTTTGAATGTAGGAAAGTTCACAAGCACTATTCCCTCTTTCCTCATTCTCCTAACCTAATTTCCTACTTCTGGCGCAACGCAATTTTTGCAGAAAGGTTTTTATGTGGAAATAAACTCCCTCCAGATCTCTTCCCTGTTACTTTCAATGTAGAAAAGTTCAAATCGAATGTCTACAACCACTATTCCCTTTTTCCTCCTTCCCTTAACTTAATTTCCTAGTTCTGGTACAATACATAACATGGCTAGAGGTACTCTAGTGTAAACATCAATTATGCAGTGGCAAGTCAGCACAGCCGCAGATAACTTCCTCTTCCCATCATACTATGGCCATAGAAGCCGCGACAGCTACAGCTGTAGAGACAACTCTGTTCAACTATCCGGTCTGTTCGATTCAACTTCATAGGTCCCAAATCTATATTACTTCTTCCATTACAGCAAATGCCTGGTGAAATATTTCATTCTGGCTGGTTGGCTGTTTGTTAGGTATAAACGACGAGCGCTCTTGATGTGAAGACATCATTCTCAAGCCGTGCACAAGTTACAGATACAAGTTACACAAGTTTAGGTAGTTCTCTGGTTAAGATCGTATCTACTCATGTAGATAGAAACGCCAGGTGTGACTTTATGCGAGGTTAATTTGAATATTTCCCTTCTAGTATTATTATCTAGGTATGTGTGACCGTCTGAGGAAGTTTTCCGTTTGGTGTGAGAATTGTGTCTGAGGACGTATTACAAGTCTTAGTCCTTTCATATTTCATTTACTAAAGAATTTATTGAAATTATACAGGGTGTATAATTCAACGCATAATATTATTTTTAAAAATTTTGAACTCACTTTAGCTACTTTAGTTTAGTAAAAGGAATAGTCTTGGCAGGCAAACATGTCCAAAGAAGGAAATTAATTTAAACCAATAAAATTAACTTTCTTTAGAAATCTAATTGAACTGCTCTTTAATAATTAAACCCCACTGTAAAGCTTTTCCCAACGAACTAAAAACAAACAAGCAAAAGTATTTAGTATTGTTTGTATGTGTGTATGTATGTGTGTAAATTAATTAACAAAAATTGAATACAACCAAATAGAAAACAAAAAAAAATAATTTTATATCTGTTAAAATGTGTTAGTGGAATGATTGTTGTATTTAAAGCTCCAAGCAAAAATTTACACAAAATGTTTAATCAATATTTTATTTTGTTAAGTAGCTTTTAATTTTATAACTCACATTTCTGTAGTAATTTATGTAAACAAAATAAAAATGCAAATGCAAAGATAACACTATTAAAAGTAAAAATTATTTTAATAATGATAAAGTGTGATATCATAGTCATCCATCATTATGATTTTAAAATAGAAAATTAATATTCCAAATTATATTATTTTTGGCTACTCGTATTTATCAATCGCATATGAATTTATGACCCAAAAAACAAAGTCTACTTTTAGGCTTGCTAGTACCAGAAAATAAATGTTATTTTTAAGCTTTGAACTATTTTATCAAATTTTTTTTTGTTAAAGATATTTTTTATTATTATTTTTGCAATTATATTTTAAAAGTTTTTATTAACTGAGCTTCAGTGTTGTCAACGTCTACCATTTAAAATATGTAATGAAAAATATCGTAATGTTGATGTTGGGCCATATATACTAGAGTTTTATATTGATTGTGAACAGAAAATATAAAATAAAAATTAAAGCAAAAGTATATATATATATAAAAATCGCTATGTATGTGTGTGTTTAAAGATAAAATATATTGAAATTATTAAACACTTAAAATGTACTGAAAAATAATTTATTTGTTTACTGACATAAAAAAGGCGTTCGGATTTTTATTACCAACCTCATAATAAATAAAATATTTTTTTCCCTGTTTATATTTAAACAATAAAAATTTTTATAATTAAAATATTTTTAGCATTATAAATATCAGGTGCAGCGGACTAAAGTTTTCTTTAGCAAGTGCAAAAATTACTTTATAATTTTTTTTTTTAACAAAAAAATTTAATTTTATAATTAATAGAATTTAAGGCATTCAGATGCACTTTGATGTTTTCTGCTTAAGTTATATTGAAGCAATTCAATATTCTTTAAAGGGGATGGACCCGCTATCACAAACATATCTATATTGAGCAGAGTTCGAACAATGGGATAACCAGCTTTAGTATTAGATATAATTGTAGCAGCATATCGATGTTTCCTATAATTTTCTGAACTGCATTAGAGTGAAATAATAGTGATGATCCAAACAGTGAAAATTTATTTTTAACATTTTCTTTTTTTATTCTCCTTCCTTTAGACATTACATAAATATATCGCCACAGGTACTCTTGTTTATTAAACATGCTTGTACATGTTCGCACAAGAAATTGTCGTATTCTTTGCGACTGAAACAACTTGTTTGCCTATATGCTTTATAGCTGCTTAGTTATCCTTACCTCTCTTACTTAGCCCTCTAAAGGGACTTCCAAGATCTATATGTATATCTTATACGCCTTTCATACACTATTACGTTGTTACTTTCTTTCTTTTACACAACAGGCGCTTCCATCTTGATAGCTTAGTCCTTCTTATGCAGTCATCTCAATGGTTACACAGCATAGATTTTCTCCTTGTTATCGGGGAATCAGGATATATTTACATTGCGCCCTAACTATTCAATTGTATATATTTTTGTTCCTTCTCCAAATTAGTTGCGGAATTTGAATCCATTACTCGTGATCGTACATGCCTGATAAGATTTACATCTGTACCTAGCTGTTTAAACCTGACTATGTAGTCTTAAATCAGATGGTGGTCAACCACTGTGCATAAATAGGAACGTCATGCTCGTCCTAGGAAGCCGAAGACTAATTCTAGCAACAGGTCTCTCCTAGTTGCAACTTTAATGATTCCAGAGCAGGGCTGCAAATCATCACTCCTTGCTGAAGAGTTGGAGACTATCCAAATCCTGTATAGAACACATGTCTAGCATGCTCACTGGACTGTATCATTCACCTAGGGTTTCATTAACGGTGAAATAATCCTGGCCACCATATTGAACAACAAACCTGAAATAGGGCCGCGAAACCACAACCCCCACGATACTCTCATTTAAGGGCCAACCTCAATAATCAGCCAGAGAACAGTTAAATGTCTAAAGAGACAAATATGGGAACTCTGGAGTTTACTGATTCCAGTGGAAATAAAGTGGAGCTCCCAGTTGACACCTGCTGCCTTCAGGGGACTGGACTCCCTTTTTCCCCAGTTGCACAGGTCTAGATAGTTAAGTATTCTAAGACCGATAAATGTGCCCCCGGAGGATACCATAACCAGATGGCGGATTATACCACTGTGGATGAAACGTAGCATCATCCTTCAGATACGTATATCCTCCGGTCACTCCTAATTGCAATTTCAAAAGCCCTTGCTCAGGGCTTGCTGAAGAGTTAGAGACTATCAATCTCCTGGTCCAAAACGCATTAAGCTTAATAAAATTGAAGAGCACAACGGCAATCATGCTCACTGGACCTGGACCATTCACTGTGTTCATTGTGAATGATCCGACCCACAGAACTCAAATGAGGGCCTCGAAACCACTAGCACCACGATACTCCCCAAGGACCAACCTCAATAATCAGTCAGAGAACAGCTAAAAGGCTAAAAAGACAAATAGCGGAACTCCGGGGCTTTACTGACTCCCGTGGAAGTATAGTGGAATTTTCCAGTTTGTTCCTGCTTACTTTGAAGGGGTGTGGGCTTCCTTGTACCCCCAAAAACACATGTACTGACGGTGAGATTCCGTCAGAACATAATAATGTGCCGACCGGGGGGACTCATAATCGTACATGACGTGATAAGATTTACATCTGCACCTGGCCGTGGGCCTGAATCAGATGGGGGGTCAATTTCACTGTGGATAAAATGTAGCGTCATCCTCGCCCTAGAAGGACTTCGGATACGTATATCCTCCGGTCACTCCTAGTTGCAACTTTAAAAGCCCGGAGTAGGCCGCAACCTTCACTTCTTGCTGAAGAGTTGGAGACTATCCAACTCCTGGTCCAGAACGCATGAAGCTCAATAATCAGTCAGAGAATAGCTAAATGCCTAAAGAGATAAATAGCGGAACTCTGGGGCTTTACTGATTCCCGTGGAAATATAGTGGTTTTTCCAGTTGGCTCCTACTAGCCTAAGAGGACTGGGCTCCCTTTTACCCCGGCAAGACACAAGTCTAGATGGTTGTGTGATCCATAAAGACTTATAATGTGGGGGGCGTTCGTGATCGCACAATAAATAAACTAGCCTATACTTCTGTCTTCGCAGCTACGAAAGGTATTCAATATGTTAGAGTAAACATTCTTTCACATGCTATTACGTTTCTACTTTCCTTTATTCTTCTACAATACAGGTGCTTCACCATATCAGCTCTTATTTATGTTTAGTCTTTTTTATGCAGTTATCTTGATGGATGCATAGTATAGATTTTTTTTTCTAATTAGAATAACGAGATGTGTTCACTGCATCCTAGCTATTCAACTGCAATTATTTTTGTTTATTCTTAAACTTTATGTTGGGATATAAACTCATGACTCCTGAACGTCCAATTAACAAATTTGCAGATACTGCTGTCTTTGCAGCTACGAAAAGTGTTCAATATGTTTAAGGCAACATTTAGTTTGTTTACCTATGCCACAATTTTTGGTGTTGAAACCAACACCTTATTTAGCCCTTTTACGTATTTTATACTCTATTACGTTTATACTTTCTTTAATTTTTTTACAGCTATTGTTTCTTATGCAGCCATCTCTATGAATACAGAGTATAGATTTTCTTTTTCTAATCGAAATTATGAGGTGTTTTAACAGTACCCTACCTACTTGACCGCAAATTTTTTTTTTTAATTCTCATACTTGGTGATGGGATTCGAACTCATGACATGACCGTCCAACTGAAAAATTAGTAGGTACTGCTATCTATACAGCTACGATAGGTTTATGCCATTTTTGTATTTTGTTTGCTAAAGTCACTTTTTTTGTGATGGAACCAACAACTTATTTCTTAAAGCGATAATAAGATCCCTTAACTTTAAAGGTGACATTAGCTTTTAGCTTAGGCAATCTACTTATATAAAAAGCATTTTGTTAGAGAAAAATTAATATAACAGTCCCTTTCTGGCCATGCGGTCAACCATTATTATGTTCTGAAACTAATTTACGTAGTTAAATATTATTGTATCTATCTTTAATAACACTATTTATTCTATAACTGATTTTAAAAGACTCAAAGTAGAGTTTTTAACATTTCAATAAAAGGTTATTCCCATTTCTCGCATAACCTTCAATTGAATGATTTCAAAGTTTTCGTATGATAGAAGTATGACGATGCGTATGCGTAATAATAAATTTTTTTAATATATTACTTATACGCCAACTTATATGTTTAACAAATTTGTTAGGGAAAAATCTCATGTAATTTATTTTTTTTTTATTAAAGTTAAGGTTTTAGATAATCGCATTTGGTACCAAACATGGGTTGCTTTTACTAAATAAAACATTTTTTTTATTTCATAGCATTAATTACATATTTTTTATATTTCCTGTTTCGTGTTTCTTGTTTTCGCCATCTAATAAATAAATGGTTGTAGTTTAAAATCTTATTTTCTTATTTCAATTTTTCCCTAATTGGGATTTTTGTCACGCACATTCTATTTTTTGTTTTAATTTCTTTGACCGTCTACATTTCTTTTTAATTATTTTTAGTTTAAGGATTTTTAGCCATAAGTATTGCAGAACTTTTTTTATCTGCTATAAATAACTGATATAAAAGCAAAACCACAAAATCCAACTAAGCACAATTTGTAACATTCTTTTTTTTTTTGTTTCATACACAATAGATAATTTTAAGTAAAAGACGAAAGAGGGGAAATTTAAGTAATTATTTTAAATCCTCTTTATAGAAGTATTACAAAAATAAATTTAATTATAATGCAAAATTGTTTATTGTGATAATATTCGCTGGTTTTAATTGACTCTTAAAAAAATGTAGAGTCTATGAAATATGTTTTAAAAATTAATTAAATAATTATTGGAAACAATATAACTAATAATATTTTGACCAACATTGGAAAATTACAATAATCAAATGAAATTGCCATTAATTTTTCTTTATTTTCTGTTGTCCTTGTAAAAACAACTGTTAAATTTTGTAAAAAAACAAGACACGTAAAAGCTTTTAGGTTTGTTAATAAGAAGCATATGGTTTATTTCATGGTAGACAGTAAGTTTTTAATATCTGCTAAACGATTAAACTGTTTAAAACCATTAAAATTTAAAATGTCATTGATAGGATGATGACATGTTTTTGGTGATATATGTCTTTGAACTATAGTAAGACATTTTGTTCAAACTCTGAGATAAGAAAGATTAGTTCAGTGAAATTTCTTTAATATTTTTGTAAATTAGTATTCGAAACAAGTACATATTTATTCTTAAAAATACTTAAGTGAAATTTTGTATTTTGGTGTTAAATATTGCTTATTCAATTAAATCAAAGGCTGAAATTTCCAATTTATATACCAAGAATTCCAAAATTAAGGATTTTGTGAGAGTTTTATTCCTGCGAAAAATATTTGCTCTTAGGAACATACAATAAAATATGCCCTTAGAAACATGGAATACTTTTGAGAATAAATAAAATTAATTTTTTTAATATCAGCTTTCGAAATTTGGAACTACAAACCAAAATAAATTTAAAAAAAACAAAAATATTTCGAAATGATAAGTTACTTGCAAAGGCATTTGTATAGGGTTAAAGAGCGTAAAAATAGACACAAAGTATTACTGAGTCAATATAGTGGAAAATTGCCTAGAAAAATTTAAAATAAAAACTTTCTTAAAATTAATTTCTTTTTAAAAAAATAGTTAACAAGAAATAACATTTTTATTCGCATTTTTAGTATATTAAATATATGGCACTAAAGTTTTATTTGTTTCATAATTTTTATTTTAATGTACAAAATATTAGAGAAACTAGAAAAATATCCTAAAAAATGTAGAATCAAAATATTTTCAATGTAATACAAATTCTAAGCTCTATGGTTAAATTCTCAAATAGGTAACAGGCTATAAAATCTCACAGGAAACGAATTACAAAAATATAAAAATGCACGAATGCACGAGCTTTCCATTTTTGAGAAAAATTTTTATATGTCTGGCCTGCCCAAAGCTTAAAGCTTAAACTAGAATAGTTCTCTTTTATTTCTTGTTACTAGCGTTAGTAGTATTTTCATAAATTATTTATATGAGAGGAAAATCTGTACATTAAGGCCAGATGGTGTAGCTATATCTTCATATTTTAATCTAAGAAGCCATTTAATAACTATTACTTTGATAAATATAAATAGAATGTAAAATATCCATCAGTAAAAGTAGTTATTATAAACGGACCATTGATTTTTGAACGCATATTTTTTAATGGAAATCCACGATCTATAGCTTTTAGACTGTGCTTTAACTGAAATAATGGTTTCTTATACTACAAAATTTCTGCTCATAACAAAAATCGATTTGCTTGTCACCTTAACAAATTTTTAACAAGTCAGCGATTCACTGCCGAACATAATATAATATTAAGTGAAACAACTTTAATCATATCCATTACTCACTACTCCCTTCATTCTTTAGTTTGTAGACCATTAAAAACACTGCCGATATTTAAGAAGTGAATCAATATAATATATCACAAAAATTTTGGGAGAGAAATCAATAAAATATTTAATCTCAAAAGTTAGTGTGTTATTTAATCATATGAGATAAATTTCGAAGGATTGTTTGCATATAAGAAAGTATTTTATAAAAAAGTTTTTTATTTCGTGTGTATATTTTTAAGACGCTTAAAAGCATACGAAACATCTCAGTAAGAAAACTTTTTTATTTATGTAATTTTTATACAGTGTATTTTTTTTATAAAAAGGTACCATTTAAAAATCTTTTTTTTTTTAAATGCATTAAAGAGCTTTTTTCACACCCCCCCCCCCCCCCCTTCGCACTCTGCGCATAATTCTTCATAAAATTACTTTGGTTAAAATTATCTTTAAAAAAATAATAAAAACTCGATTTTTATATGAAAATTAAGCTAAAAACTTAAAATGGCTGTATCTCCGTAAATAAGAGGAATTTCGCAAAAATAAGCATAATTTGGGACCACCTATAATCTTTATACCTAAAAGGGCTTGCAAAAAAATGCTTTTTCCAAAAATATATATTTGTAAAATAAGTACATAAAAATGTGCTTTTATAAAATGTTAATGGTACCATTTGTAGAAATATATATTTTAAAATAACTACTCAAAAATGTACTTTTATAAAATGTTAATGGTACAATAAATTAATTAAATAATTGACGTATCATATTATTGTTATTGCCCTGGCCTAGGCAATTGTTATGTTAATTCAGATAAAATTTTTAAGTGTATTTTTGAGGTTTTTTATCTAAAATTTTTAATACAATTAATTTTGACCTAATTTTGCAGTTATTTGAAACACAAATATATATTTTAATAACCGCCAAAAACTGAAAGTATGCTCATAAGCGATTAAAAATTCCTTAAGACATTCTATTTTTATTCCCTGCTAACAAAAAAAAATGTTTCTCCTGGTTTTTAAAGAATTTCATCATCTAAGCTAGTAATCCAACATCACAACAAATTTTTCCATCTGCCTTAGTATACACTTTCTTCTAGTAAATACTCTCCGCTATTTATTATTTAAAGTTACTTGGTACTATTTTGAAGAGATTACTTACTAGCATCGCTTTGCATTCATCTCGGCGTTAATCACTCTATAATATTGACACCCTTATTAGCTGTTCCTAAATACAAAGGATTTGTTAGCGCAAGTAGCACCTATTATATTTTTCTTTGTGTTATTTTATTCATTTAGTTACATTATTAAATTATGTTTTAATTAAAAATCCCTGCCGAGAAACTTGAATCATGTTTTTTCAACTAATAAATGATTCCTTAATACCCTTGCAACTGATGCTTAAGTATTAAATGGAATTTTTTGAAATCCCTTAAGCTTTTTATACAATTGCAGTTGCATATAATAGCGCCTGCTCCTCAATCCACTATTTATATATAAACTTAAAGTATATATATCACAGTTATTCATTGTTATAAGAATTGAATTAAAAATTCTTAAATGTGTGGCACTTAAACTGTATAACAGTTATTACTTGAATCAAAGAATTTATAAAAGTTTTCAATTGCTGTAGTTGATATGTATGAATTATTGATATCGTTGGTTACTGCATATACAATAGCTATATAAAAATACTCTGTTTTATTAAAATTCCTTTTGTATAAAATATATATAAGTGTGCATGTATGTGTGTGAGTTTAATGCAGTTGCCTTTAATAACCTATAAAAAAAGCAACTAGTTTACACAATAGAAAATCTTATTAGCAATAAATCTTTGGCATAAGAATAAGATTTTGACAAACGATAAAAAAATTTACATCTCTTGGTGGAGGAAATGCAGAGGAAAGAAAACTGCATGAAAAACATAGAAAATAAAATCATGATAAGATAAGCGTTTGAAAAAGTACCAGTTACTGCAATTTTCAACTTTTTACAACTACTTAAGGTCTTATGCTTTTTGAAAACTTTTCATTGTAGTTTTATTCACAATTCTATTTCCTATTTTTCTTCGAAAAAGAACACTTTGTTATCAGTATTTCTTTATACTATTCGTAACAATAGCAATTTCTTTTGAGTACAGAAATATTTTTATAATTTTTTTGTTGTTTTTCATATTTTTTTCTCTAACTAAACGAGGTCTTGAATCAATAAAAAGTTTAAATTAATAGAAAAAATTAATGTCCAAAATTTTAAAATCAAGGTTTAATTCTACTAAAGGATGTGGTTTGTATTAAAGTATAAAAGTTTATAAAACTTTAATCACTTCAATGCGTGAGATAATTATTCAAACAATATTATATATGAAGACCTTCAGGTTTAAATTCGCTATAATTATAAAACCTGTCTTCCTTATTAAGAATGCAATGTGGAAGTGCAATAAAGAAGCAAAAAAATTTCCGTCTAATTTTTAGTTTTCAGTTAATATTCTTCCTGTTATAATTATAAACTTTTATTTTATATATTATGTATATATTTGAAAAATATTTGAAAAAAGTGTCAAATAGTTTATATTTTCTTAGCCGCGAACCAAAATTAAAACGGCCAACAAAATAAAAAATCTTTTAAATAAGTTAATTATAAAAAATAATAAGTATATTCAAAAGGATAACATATATCTACTCTTTGCTTAAAATAAGTGATTTCTTACTCAGGTTCTTTGCGATAACTGATAACGACTGTGTAAAAATAAAGCCAACCTTCACCATGACGAGCTAATTGTTTTATTAAATTTTAAATTTAAATCATTTTCTTGATTTAAAATTTTTCTAAATTTTGTAAAAGGAAAATTTATCTTTTAACAAAAAAGGTACTATTTGCAAAAAATACTTTTTTGAAAATGGTACTTTTTGCAAAATAATGCTTTATAAAGTGTTTCTTATGTGTTTCAAAAAAAAATTAATAAAAAAAACATTTTGCACAGTGGTACCAAACAAAGTATTACCTAAAAAATTTTATTTTATAAAAAAAGTTTTAATTGCAATTTCAAGTATTTTTGTTAAGCGGTTTAAGTAAAATGTTTTTATCGAAAATGGTACTTCATTAAAAATTATATATTTTTTAAACTGACTTTAAATATAACTTTTTTGATGGGAACTATTAAAGAAAAATATATTTCAAAAAGTTTAATAAATTAATTTAATTAATTTATTTTCACAAATACTTTCTAATATCTCTTTTCTACTCTCTGAAATTAGCACTTCTGAGAAATTAAATAGTTGTTTACCGAAAGTTATGTTATTTCTAATTACTTTTATGTTTAGTCCCTTTTTGAAAATAATACTTTTTGATCTTGGATCGACAGTTTCTTCCAAAAAATTTTATATTTTAAAAATAGTAGTCGTTTAATCAAATAGTTTAATTACCGTTTTGGTACCTCTTTGTAAATAGCACTATTTAAGGTCTATTCATATTGCACAAAACACTTTTTCTGAAAAAGTTCATTATTTCAGAAAACTTTTGTTAAAGACGTATCGGCATAGAGTTTTTTTAGTTTAAAGCTACAATTAGTTAGAGGGATGTAGAAGGAAAGTCATAAAGAAATGTGTTATACTGTTCGAAAAGAACAAAAACTTGTTGTTCTATAAGAAAAAGCAATACTATGTGGAGTTCTAGTATATCCAGTGAATAGTGTAAACCTTGTGTCACCTGACTATTATTTGCTTCCTGTCTCTCTTCGAGAATTGTAATTTTTATTTAGTCAAACCACATTTTTTATGAACATCAAAATAACAGCGATATTTTTTTTTATATAGCCAATAACACTAAATAATTATATGCGAAAATAGCCGCGTTATATTAAATTCATGCTCTTAATACGAAATTCATTATCTGAGAGGGTCTCAGTTATAATGAACGAAAACTGCATAAACAACTATGCAATTATGCAGACATATGTCTTCGTAAGTGTTATGCATGCTGCATCAAAAATGTGTTTTATTTGTCAAATATTCATTTTGAATTAATGGTTTATGGTCTTCAATCTATTGTTGGTGTTTTTTTTTTTATTTTTCCTTTTTATTTCACACAAATTTAAATTAAAGCCATCAATAACAAACTTTTGCTGACACTTTGCGAAATGAAATGCGGAATAATATTAAGTCCAACAAGAGCACAATAATAATAATAATAATATTATTGTTGAATGAAGTAAATTTTTAATGAATATAACAGGCTATTATGTTAAGCTTAATGAAACTTAATAGAGATAAAATAATAATTTAATTAATTTTCATAAAAATTGCTTTTAAAATAAACGTTAAAATCCGAACGCCTTTTAGGCAGCTCTATTTGTATTTTTATAAATTTAAAGCTTTATTTGTTAGTAATGAATAACAAGTTATGCTGCATGTATGTTGCTAATAAACTACTAACAAAACGGGAAAAATTCTTTCTAAAATAACTGACATAAATATCTTCAATCGAGCAGATAAAAGAAAGTCTAACAAGAGGCGCGAAAGAAAAACCTTTTTAATCACCAACAAATTCATTTTATTAACAAAAACCAATAACATTTTCCAACAAGATGTTTAAATTTATTATATTAAAAGAAACTATTTACTAATAATTTGTATATTTTCTTAAATTAATTAAAACTGTTAAATAATAAACCCCACAACAACAATATGGCGTAAAACTTCAAATGACAAATTGCATAGATACGTGTGGTATTTCTATGCTGGTTGCCCTGGATTTTACGTATGCATCGTCCAGGCAGGCCTATTATATTGGATTTTTCATCTACACCCTGTTCGGATACTTCGTCGGAGAGGAAACATCAAATCTTATCTGATGTGGAACTGAAAGAGCGGTAATTATTGATTTCTTTCTTATAAAAAATAACACATCTAAAACAATTATTTCTTTTTAATTTAGGTCCTCGAAATCTTTATTGGCTAATGTTTTGGATATTGATGATGATTTCCGTAATGTACGTCCTATGACACCCGGCGGTACACTGCCTCATAATCCTGCATTTTATCGTACAGTTTATGGGTATTTAAAATTATTATTTCATAACATGGGTTTTATGTGACTTTATGTGATTATTTTAACTATTCAGTTAATAATATTTTGTATTTTTATTGTTGGCTGTATAGACAAGGTGATGATGGTAGCATAGGTCCAATAGGTAGCACCCGAATGCCAGATGCTGTAACGCATCATACTTGTATAAAAACACAAACGGAATATGAATTAAGTTTAATATTAAAGGAAATACGTTTCATCACTGATCAGGTATGATTTTTTATTTTAATTAAAGAAACTACAACTAAAGGAAAAGTTCAGTTTGAAGACAATAAGCAAGAAAAAGTTACAAATACAATTAAGTACTTTGACTTGAAAAGTAAAATTACACAGAACTACTTTTTTTCAGTTAAAAATTAAGAAAAAACTAAAAAAAAATACAATTTTTTTCAAAGTACCTTTTTTAAGAAAGTACTTTTTTGAAGATAGTACCTTTTTCAATAAAGTATATTAAAAAATAATTTTTCGCAAGGAACTTTCCTATTAAAGTATATTAAATTTTTAATTTATTAAAAAGTATATTTTTTCAAAAGTACCTTTTTATCAAAAAAAAATATTCATTAAAAATTTATTGCACTATTCTGCCAAAATAGTTAAATTAATTATATTCTTAATAATATTAATAATAATTTATCAAATATTAGGTACTTTCTTAAAATACATGTTTTTTGTAAAAAAAAGCTGCCTTTATAACAATGAAGTTTTTACCGAGCTGGTTATTTTTTAATAGAAAAGAACCCATTTATTCAAAAATAAATATTGATTTAAAATAACGTCCATTTTAAGAAAATTTTTTAAAAAGCATTTTAATTAAAAATAAACATCTATACCCTTTGCAAGATACTATTTTCTGCAAGGTACCTTTTCTTATCAAAAACTTTTTATGCCTTAAAAACTGTCTATTAAATAAAAATAAATTTTACTTCCTAAATATGGTTTCCAATAAGAATCAAATTTTTATTATTATTATTTATTTTTAAGTCGCTTCTATAAAAAAGTACTATTAACTACAAAACTATTTTTTTTCTTTTAAATATAAAATATATTATAATACAAAATTTTTGTAAAGTTTGCCTACCTACCAAAAAGTACTTTTTTAAAAGTACTTTCTGTTTTAAAAGTTCCATTATAATAAATTTTTGTAGTTCTTGAAATATTCTTTGATGAAAAAGTACTATTTTAGAATACACTTCAATTAAATGATGTCGTTACTTAAGCAACATTTCTTATATTTTTTACTAAAGCATTGTTTACTTTCAGTAGTTCTCTTTCAGTAAAAAATAATTTTGTATAAAAAAGTACCTTTTTATCTATTTTAATAGATAAGATTCTTAAGGATACATTTTACAAAAACACTGCAGAAAATCGCAGAACTATTTTAACTATCGCTATAGTACTTAATATATGTAAATTTAAGTACAAATTAAATTTTTGACTAGATCTTTCTTTTTAATAATAATTGCCTTTGTTTTAAAAAGTACTTTACACTTATCTTCAAAAAGTACTTTTTATAAAAATGACTTTTAAACATAACTGCTTTTTATAGAAGTATTTTTGTATATTATAATTATTTCTTATTAAAAATTTTTAGCAGTGTAAAAACAAAAGATCTAAATATTATTGTTACTTAACTGAACTTTTCTTTTCCCCTTTGTTTTAATAAATGTAAATAATTTAAAATTTACCCGCAATTTACCTCTTACTTTTTACCACAATTTTCTATTTAATTCTTAATTTCTTTCTCTTTAAAAATATAAACTAAATTAAAATAAAACCTTTATCTGACCTTTGACCTTAACATAACTAACATTTACAACACTCACTTTCCATTTACATTAAATTTTTTTTTAATCCATACTTTTTTTTTAATTAATAATTAAAAATACGCTATATGTATATATAATTATGTATCGTATAGCTTCGCAAAGAAGATGAAGAAAATGATATAGCCAATGATTGGAAATTTGCCGCTATGGTCGTTGACAGACTGTGCCTTATCATATTCACAATGTTCACAATATTAGCTACAATAGCTGTACTACTATCAGCACCACATATTATTGTCTCGTAGCTATATGAGAGAGGTGGTTATTGTTATTGGTTTTATCATAAAATCAATTTGTTAATTATTAAATTAATAACGAAAATTTTTAAATAAACAACCATGCAAAAAACAACAAAAAAAATTAAATAAAAAATTTAAAAAAAAAATATATAAATAAAAAAGTAATTAAATAATTCAAAAATTAATTATTAAAAAAAATCGTAAAATTTAAAAAAAAAATTAAAAAAAAATTATAAAAAAAACAAAAAATAAAATAAATTTTTTCTTCCTAAAATTATACAAAAAAAAAATATATAAACTTAAATAAAAAAAACTTTAAACTATATCCTTTAACTAGAAAACCAAAAATAAAAATATGTTTTTATTCTTTTTTATCTTATCCTTTGAAAACAACAAATATTTTTTTCCCTTCCCAAATGCACCTGTCCACTTAAAAATCAATTCCTATAACAGAAATTTTAAAATCATATTCTTCCATTTGTTTTAAATTGAAATCGCATCTTTAGATAAAATAAAATATAATTTCTTTTTAAATTTTTGTAAATATTAGGAACTAACTCGATTAAAATATTTATTATTTTTTCAATTTAATAATTTTATTCAACATAATTTTCATATTAGTTTGTAAATCAGACCGGCCTCATACTCATAGGATACGATCAAAATTTATCAACAAAAATTAAATGCAAAAGGCAAAGATCCTGTAGCAATAATGTAATAAGCTTCTTAAAGTCTACAAATATCCACTAAAAATATGCCTATCACATGCTTTTCTTAAAATAATAACTTTAAATTTTTCAAAATTTAAACTACACCTAGTTATTAATTTCTCACATCACCCTCGTTATAAATTGCTTGCTTTAGTACAATGTTTCTTAAAAAGTCATCATCATCAGATTTTACCTCTGCTAGGAAATCCTCTTATTTAACTTAATTTTCTACTTTAAAAGAAATTTCGAGATGAATATAACCACAGACTGCTTAATAAAATCGTACGAGAAAAAAATTTTCCTTTTACAAGTTATGAGCTTTAACCTCTATATGCCTACTACTACAATTCCTAAATAAAAATTTCGAATTTGCGGGTAATGAGTATGTTAAATACTCATTACCTCCAGATTTGATATTTTTACAATACATTTTTATTAAATCTAGAAAATATAATAAAAGTAAAAGCAAGTATATGAATTTCTATTTTCTTTCTAGAGTGAGATAACTTATTCTAAGGCTGTAAATTCTACAGCTGTAAGGAAATATTTTTCTTTCATAAGGTTCTTAAGGCAAATAATAAATACGTAAAGCTTCTCCTTGACCTTAAGCGAACTATCATCAATATATAACCCGCTTAAGAAAATTATATGAGAAGTATATCATCCTTTGGGAAGTTAATAGTTTTAACCTCTATATGTCCACACTACTCTTTTTTAAAATTTATAACAAACTCATTACCCGCAGATTTGTTATTTTTGGCATACATTTTTATTAAATGTAGAAAATATAGTTAGAGATCATGCATTTTTCTTTTCTTTGCTAGTCTGAGATAGATTATTCTGAACCTGTAAATTCCATCGCTGTAAAGAAGTACTGTTCTTTCACAAGTTTCTTAAGCCAAACAAAAAAATAATAGGTGTATGTAAAGGTTTTCTCTGACCTTAAGCGAACTATCAATATATAACCCGCCTGTTAGAAACGGTCGAATTTTATAAATGTTATTCTTAATCCTTAGATAGAAAAAATAAGCAAAATAACAAAACAAATGCATCACAGTTAGCAGAAATGCTACATAAATTTACACGTCTTCTTTTAAGCACTGAAATTTCATTTAAATAAACTAAAACCCGACTAAAAAATTTTTCTTAGTACAAGCTTTAGTAAATTTAGCTTATTTTTATTCTACTTAAAATATTCAAATATGCCGTAAACGCAAAGTTATGTTCTTATATCCTTTTTCGCCTTTTCAAATAGCACTACGTCACACTTTAAACTTACCTAAAAAAATAAAAATAACAAATGCATCACAGTTAGCAACATTTGCTATTACAAATTCAAATCATTTTGTTTAATATTGAAATTTTGTTTAAATAAACTTAAGCCTGACTAAATAATTTTTTTTTATATAAGAACTTAGCAAATTTTTACTCTACTTAAGATATTCGAATACTTTTGCGTCTTTCGATATGTTTCTTGTTAACTATATTTTACTTTTCTTATTAGCAAATATCTCTTTAATTGATTTATAATAATTTGCTGACTTATAATATATATTTTATTGCATTAAAGTATGGATTATACAACATTTTTATAAACACATTTCGGATATTAATCAATAGGTACCATTTTTATTAGTAGCATAGCTTATGCGTTCTCTCTGGTTTGCTATATTTTAGCTAAGTTCAAATTCCAATGACTTGCTTGTATATAATACTGCAAAGACTTTTCAGCTGGCCCAAATTACATGTGATGCGATGCATTTGGACTAAATCAATTCAGTATATATAATCCAGTAATTATAATTAAAACCTCCATTACTTCAAATTAACTTAATATTTCAATTGTCTTTCCATTAGCAATCAATGCAGCCTAAGTTATTGACGGTCGTAATGGCAAACTTTGAAATAATTGGATGCAGTTCTTATATATCGAGAACTGACCCAAAATATTATAAATCAATAACCACCATTTTTATTAAAAGCACAACTTATGCATGCTCTGTAGTTTGCTATATTTTAGCTAAGTCTAGATAGGGAAAATCCAAGTTCCAATGACTTTCTAGTATATAATATTGGTAGAAGAGAATCGGGATGACTGAATTAAATCCAAATTAACTGACACGATACGTGTAGAAACCAGCGAAAACAATTAACTTTACCAGCTATCTTTAAAGCTGATTTTTATAAATAATCCAGTAACTATAATGAAGTTGTCAGTTGTCTTTCCAATAGCAATCGATGCAGCCTAAAATGTTGCCAACCGTAATGGCACTTTTTTTAAATAATTTGATGCAGTTTGGATATAGCGGGAACTGAGTAAAAACATAAATTATATGAATCAATGAATTAACTTATGTCCCTTTCGATAATGTTATGTATGGTGTAAGGGAATCAATTTTTCATTTTCGCTTCGAAAATTCCAAATAAGAATTTTCTAGCTTTTAACGGTCTAATCTGGGTTTTCGTATATTTTCATTAAATTTTCTATATTTTGAGGCTGTTCTGGATTTTTTTTTTAAAGATGTACAATTATCAATTAATTGAATTTTTAATTAATTTTTTTATTATTATTACTATTAATTAATATTATTAATCCTATTATTATCATTCTTATAATTATTTTTATTATTGTTGTTATTTTTATTTATTTTATTTTAGTTTTTATTCCAAATTCAAGGTTTCCTTATATAAAAGAAACAAGAAACTAAAAAAATAATTTAATTAAATTAATTAAAAATAAATATTTAACTATAAAGAAAAATTAAAAACTGCCATGAAGTACCAATAAATTAATTTTTATATTTTTTTTATAATAAAATAAACCTCCATAAAAAATGAAAAACATAATAAGCTTCCTTGAAAGTCCTTTAACTTTATACCTTTAAACTTCCAAAAAAAAAAGATATGATAACAAATTAAATTAAATAACTAAACGTGGGGAAACAGTAAGATCTAAGTGTTGTTTTTCTTTAATATTAAAAATCTTTGCAAATGCAAAATTATATTATAAAAAAGATTATTTATTATTACATTATAGAGAATTAATTAAATAATTATTATTCTTAGTAGCGGTCCTTTTTAAATAAATTTAACAAAAAATATAGTGTTAAATTTATTTAAAAAATATCGCTACTAAGATTAATAATTATTTATATAAAAAAAGAGGTCGAATAAAAATAATAATCAAATTATAGAGAATTGTTAGATTAAAGAAATTTAACAATTTATGTCTATATAAGCTTAACATTAGCGAATCTTTAATTATTAATCTTAAATCCAATAGAGATAAAATTTATGGCTCAAAAAGTATTCCAAATAATTGTTTCCAAAAAAACCTTTTTCCATTAAAATATGGTACCCATGCGAGATTCAATATGAGAGGCACAATTGCATTTTTTTAGAAAATCTCCAATAAGTCAAGGATACCTCTTCATTCGCTATTTTAAACAGCACCCTGTTAATTACTTAAGAAACATTATTTTAGTTACATAGAATCATATCAGTATAGCTGCTCTTCTACCCATTTGGAAAAAAATATGTTTCTATAATCAGAGATAAAATCAGAATTGATCGGTAACCAATGCATGCACAACAGCAGATCCAAAGCCTATAGATAGAGGATTTTTTTTGAAATCCCAAGAACAATATTTTTATATCAACAATAAAATTAAAAAATTGAATTGATTTGCTATCATAACAAAAGGAATTTAACATAAATATCTTAACAGGCTAAGACATTTAAAGTATTTTAACACTATATATTATTTCATTGCTAAGATTTTACTGTTTTCCCTTCAACCCTACAGAGTTACTGTTTAAATAACAAACGAAACAAAACCAATAGAATAACCCATAAAAAGCATACAATAAAGGCTGATTTTGAAGTCTTTACAATAATTGGTGTAATAATTCAAAAAACAAATAATTTAAAATTTGGAAAAAATAAAATAATTAGAAATTCCAAAAAAAAATAATAAACCATTAAAACAAACAACAACAACAAATATTTTAATGAATAACCCATTAGAATAATCAAACCATTTCATAAAACACACCTCAAACTCATACAAAAAAAAATACAAATTATATATAAACATTAGATAAAATCTTCCAAAACAATTAATGTTATTTTTACAAGGTTTTGTGATAACACAAACCACAAATAAACAAATAGTTTTGGAAAATTATAAATGTTTATAAAATAATTTGTTTTAGATTTTAGTAACAAAACAACACCACCAACTAAATTAAAACACATTAGAACAACATAAAACAACAAAAATATAAATATTTAAAAAAAATATTTCAAATTACTAAATTATAACACAACAACAAAACAATAAAATGGTTTAAAAAGGATTGATAAATAGTAAAATAAAAATCGATCAATTAAATATTTCAGTATTAATGAAATAAAAGGTGGCTGCGAGCAATAATATCTGCGTGTTGATGAAAATGCATAATTTTTAGTGTTATGCACAACTATTTATTTAATAACAAAAACAATCGAACAACTTATTGTTGTGAATTTGTTATGGCAACAAATTTAAACAAAAAGCTGTTGGTTTTGTTTTTTTTTTTCACATTTTAAAACAAACAAAAAAATAATTATAAAAATTAACACAATACGACGAGCACTTTAACATGACACAACCAATAATTTTAAAACCATTAACACAACTCTTCATAAATGAGAAAAAAATGTAAAAATAGGGGAAATTTAAAATTTAAAATTTATTTTAAAAATTAAAACAAAATATTTGAAATATGAAACTAACAGCTTTGTTTTGGCCGATTTTTTGTTTTCTAGAAACTAAAAATTTTAACACTCAAACTTGTGCTTGTTTGTTTCTTTAAATATTTTGCAACTATTTAAAATGCAAAATATAAATCATTCACCTCTTAATAAGACTGAAAGTAGTCGTGCGCCGATCACTTTAATATAAATCCAATATAATGGTAATGATTTGCAAAAATTCCTTAAGGATTTCTTCTTGTCTAAGAATGCATGTGTTTGATGGGTGTTAAATACAAATAAATTCGCTTAATATTGCATGTAAGAAATGCATATGAGAACACCTATTATGAAATTGGTGAATCTAATCAATTGAGAGGTGTAATTGAAAAAATGATATTACTGTAGTATAAAGTCTTGAAGGATACAGGCTTACATAAAAAATGCAAATGCACAATAAACTTTGGGAAGTAAATAGCTCTTACAACTGTCAGCTAGCACTGCCGTACACCATATGAACGAAACAATCGTATTTTAGCTGTTACTTAATGAATGAAAAAATAACAGAGACAATATGATCTTATCTGTTATTTTCCATTATTATAGCACATCTCGCTTAGATTACCCCAACTTTCTAAAGTTTGAAAAGTCTCATTAGCATTTAAATACTCAAAGTCTTTTAACATTTATTCTTCTCTCAGGATCAAATATTTAAATGTAGACGTAGACCAAATACATTTATAATATTTAAATCCAATACACCAGGAGGTTAAAGCTTAAGCTTAACACAGCCAAGTTTAGTCCGTTATGTATTTTATATTGTTTATCTCTATCGAAAATGCATACATATATACATGCTGGAAAACATTTTGAGATATTTGTTTCAAGGCTCTGCCGCCACACAAAATAGTTTATAGTATAAACATAATTTTTAACCACATAAAAGTAGTGGTATCAATTTTCAAAAAAAAGTAGCAAAATTTGGTTTCTGTAAAGCATTTTTTGATATTTTATATGAATCTAGATTCTCCTGATATGAATCAGTAGTCAGTTTACTAATAAATATAAGACTGACTACTGATGTATACCCCTTCTGTTAGGGGTTCTTTTATCATCATTTATTTATTGGACTGATATTTGATGGTTTTTTTCCTTGCTTAACACCGAAATTTTTTTCTTAATTATTTAATTTTTAATTATTTCTAATCTTTATATATATAATTCTACTGTACGTGTGTTGTGACTGAACTCCTCCTAAACGACTGGACCGATTTGCATAAATTTGTTTGTATGCGCTTGGGTTGCGCCCCGAGTGGTTTAGATTTACAATTCGCTCCAATTGGACAATGGGGCATGGTACCTTCCATACAAACCACAAATTAAAAATCTATTATTTCTGCTCATGATAACGGTATTTGCCAAAAATTTGGTACGTCAGCTTGGTGTGCATTTTTTAAGTGCGGGATTTTACAAAGGGTCGTGGTACCTCCCATACAAACCACAAATTAAGAATCCAATATTTCTGCTCCTGCTAACGATATTTGAAAATAATTTGGTATTACGGTTGAGTGAACATATTTTGAGTTCTGCTGCAAATATAGGCGGGATTTGATAAAGACGTGTGGGGCCTCCCATACAAATCTTCTTTATGTATATAATTCTACTGTACGTGTGTATGTCACTGAATAAGTTTTTTTTGCATGCGTGTGGATACCATCTTGGATTGTTTGCATTCACAAACCAGCCCGGCAGATGGCGCTGCATTCGGTATCCAGGTTATTCAACTACAATGGATCGACTTGAATCAAATTTTGTATATTCATTCATTCAATGCATTTAATTCTTTTGTGCGCTGTGTTTTGATATTATATGGTATCGCATTTACGTAAATATTAAGCGTTGTTTACTTCAAAAATACATACACGCCATAAATTCGTCGCCAGCCGCCAACTGCCTCCAATGAGAAATGGCGGATGACAGTGAAAGGCCCAAAGTAACATGGGCTCGATTACTGCCGCCGTTAAAACAGTCGCGGTGGGCATCGAGCTTATTAGAGTGCGTTTCTTCTTTGCGATCTCACAAATTCGATCTCAATGGGTCGGCTAGTTTATATATAAACCTTAATATAAACTTTATTTTACTTAAATGTGCTCGCGTAATTGGGAGGTCGACCCAGTGGCCGTAAAATAGTTTATCCCCATCAACTATGCTTCGTTTTAAAAATGTTACAATAATACAAAATTCTATTATTGAAAATTTCGTTAGATATTTCAAGGTAGTAGTAACACTTTAATCAACAAAATTTACTTGTAAATTTACATGTATTTTTTCGTTGAAATGGCATAAATTCTACATAAATATGATATAAAGAATATCAAATATGACCAATAGTACTTTTCAAAAATAGTGTATTTCTTTCATTGATGCGAATTTAAAGTAAGTTCCCAGAAAATTATTTTACTTTCAAAAGTTGGTATTTAGACTTTAAGTTTATGATTCTCTCAACCACCCACAATGTTTTTTTTTTGTTTAAATAAATCATATATAAATCATATATCTTGCTATAGTTTAATTGAATGCCCATCTATGGTCCTCATTCTTCAAGAACATAGAGGAATAAGTTGCTTTTCTAAGGAGCTTAACTCTTAAGTCTACCTAAAATTAGTTCTCTTCTGGCACCATTTCTATGGTACAGAAAAATAATTGTTTAACATTTAAGTTAATGCCTCATATTATGACCACCATAGTTATTTAAGCCAAATCATTGTAAATCGGTTCCACTATTTGTAGCATGTAAAATGCTCTAAATCGATTCAAAGTTTTCGCTAAATTAATGATAATTTTTGTAGAGCAAGCATTAGTTTTATGGGCAGCAGACGTCGAATATTTTTAAAATCACCTTCGGCTTTCTAGAAAAGGAATCACAGCAGTTTTACGCGGTGTTAGCAGCAGCTAAGAAATATTGCAAATTGTCCCATATTTCCACTTTTAAATATACTCTCGATAGGCTTAAAAAGGTAGTCATCCTGCCCAATGATATTTAGAATAATCATTTCAGATGGCTTAAGATTCTTATTTTATTTTTATAAATGCAGTTCTCGGAGACGTTTGGTATATAAAGCATTATCAAATCAATTAGTCCTTTCCCTCTTCCAAAACCTCTTTTTTCGATAGCAATAGGCTGGCCTAATTTTTAATATTTACAGCAGCTCAAAAACTGCAAAAAAAAGTTGGCTGCAATAATTATTACGCCTTTGGTACATACGATGAAACATTAGCAAGTAGCAGAGTCAACTAATTCGATTTCGCCTCTGATAATATCCGTTTTGTTGTTTTTATTTATTCGATACAGAGAGTTTGTCATAATTTTAAACATAAAAAGCAGCCCATAAAATTATAAATACAGTTGGTGTACTTGAACAGAATTGCTTTAATTGTCATTTTATTATATTCGTCTATTAGGCTTACTTCGCTAAACTTATATGACAGGCAAAGGCGTTACTTTTAAGTAATTTAATTAAAAAGTATTTGAAATAAAGTATTGAATTAAAAAATATCTACTTAAATATATTGCTTAAATGCTTAAAAGACTTTTTCGTACAAAAATCTCTACGTCTTTTATCATTATAATTGAATTATTGTTTAATAAAACGGCGAAACCAAAGTTGTGCGATTTAAAAAATTTTCCTTATTTTATACTGACACCATTTTAAGCTTTGAAATTTAAAATTTATATTCTCTTAAAAATAACTAAAAAAAACAAAAACATTTCTGGAGACATTCTTACAAAAAAAAAAAAACATTCACTTCAGTTAATTACAAAAGAAATAATATTTTAATAAATTTTAATTTTAAAGTTACAGCTATTCAGCTTCTTCATTGTAAATATTGTGTAATATAAAACCAACCCCCCCAAAATACACTCAGAATTTTTTTATATCCCAAGTTATAAAAATAACAGTTAAATTAAAAAAAAAAAAAAAACAAAAACAAAAATTTTCTTTGAATATAGAAATTTATAAAAAAAAAATATTAATAACATTAGAGATATTACAAAAATTAAAAACTAAAAACAAAAAACTTATAACGAGCAAAAAATAGTTATAGTTCCAAGTTTAAACTGAAAAGTAAATTTTAATTCGAAATTGTAAATAGATTTGATAATTGTTAGAATTGTAGAATTAAGTAGAAAAAGTATATTTTAATGGTATAAAAATCAGAGAGCACTTCTGCTTATATATATTATTTTTTACTAATTTAAAATTTTGTTATTTATACTTAAATTCGATTTTTAACACAAATCACTTTAGTTTATTTTTAACGGGAGTATAAAACTTTTTTTAATTAGGATGTTATTGTAATAAGATTTATATACTCATCACTTTCTAAAAATGTATTCTTAGATATTAATTTATATTTCTGGACAGTGGAAAATAAATATAATAATCGAAAAAATTATACAAAATATTAGAACAAAGGATTTTGAAACACAATATAATTAACGTGAAGCCTCTGAATACTGATTGTACTATCAAAGAGGCGTAGACGTACTTTGACAAAATGCCTCAAAATGTAATTCATGTGGTTATATTAAATAAACATACGGATAAGAGTTTTTATTTTTGAAACGTTTTAAAGAAATTCTTCCCTTTAATTTCTCTTGTTGAACCTAAAAAATTAAATTTCATTTCATGAATTTCATTTCATGAATTTTGATTTTTATTGTAGATTTTAGGCACGATAGAACTTAGGAAAGAGCTAACTGTCACTCACTTTTAGGTATTTACAGGCAGATTTCCCTTGAAAATCAGTTATCAATACAGCCGTCAATCATATTAAACAACAAACATTGCAGACATTAGATCCATTACACTCAGATAATGATTCGTTTGGTGCGGTTCATATGTCGGTGGAATAATTGAAAGTTATTCACAACCGAAGCCGGAGATCAAGTAACGGTCGGTAGAGATCATAAGCGCATCATATTCTACGATATCGGTGTCACTCATGTCGGTAAAACGTAGTTTAGTTGTACAATCATCGTAACAATCGAAATTTTGAAATAAAATTTTTTGTGATAAATGGATCAAGGCCATGCAGTTTTATACCTCCAGCATATTAAGTTTTCAGTGGGGCTCCTTAAAGTGACTGGTTACTGCTGGTTGGTCTCGAACATTAACAATGTTCATTTTATTCATGTCACTGGACAAGGGAACCATTATATCCATTGCACTCGGAAAAATACATCATTTCGTGAAGTTTATATGACGGTGGCATAATTAACCTTGTTTCTTCACAACCGAAGCCGGCATTCTACTTACGAACGATGGACATAATAACCGCAATATGATCCACGACTTTTCAGTAGGATGTTATTTTCATACAACTGAGTTTCCTGTACGATGATCGTAACCATTGACTTTTTGGAATAAAATTTTTGTCATAAATGGGCCCACGCCATGCGATTTTACATCCATAGCTTCTATGCTTTCAGTGGAGCCGCTTAAAATGACTGATTAATGCTGGTAGGCCTTAAAGGCCAACAGTGTTCAATTTTTTCATGCCACTGGACGAGGACTGCTTGAAAAAAGTTTCAAAATCGGACAACTATTTTTAATCTGTTAAGAACTGTCTTGATGGCCACAGATTTAGTTTTTGTTGTTTTTTGCAATTATAAATTTTGTTTTAAATTTTTGTTCCTTTAAGTTTTATTTTATAATAATATTATTACTATTTTGTTTTATATTTTATTAATTTATTTAAGTTTTCTTATTTATTGTTAATTAAAGAAAATATTAATTTTAGCATTCCTGCATATAACAGGATGACTATAATATTTAAATGTGAAAATGTTCTCACTTTGTTATGAAAATCAGATACCGGATTCAAAATATCGCAGCGAATTACTGCCATTTAAATAATTTTGAAATGTCCGCTTCGGCTTATATTCTCTGTTGAGCTATGGGACTCAAGATTGTTTGAGAACTATTCAGTCTAATTTAAAATGATAATTTTCATAATTAGTTATAATAAAAATTCTTTTTCTTAAGAAGTGCTCTTTTGTGACATTCTTTGTATTATACAAATTTTATATTTTAAATTTAAAAACAAATTAATGAAAAATGTATTTTTTTAATATCATAAGTTAAATAATTTTAGTGAAATTTTATTTTAAACAAAATATTTATAAAAGTTTGCAGAAGTAATTCAAGTTCAAGGTTGATTTTGAAAAAATTCTTTAAAAAGAATTCGAAAGTCATAACTGCTGATTCATGTCTTCTCTAATATAATTAACGATTTTTTTGCGTACTTTAGGAAACTTAGTATATGAAATTCTGTAGATAATATTTCACTATCTCAAGAGCTCGGCAAATATTTTATTTCACATGGGGTAAATTTTACTCTTCTCTTAAGATCTACTTGATTTTATTCCCTCACTACTGCTATTTATAATTTGTCTTAACTTAATATGGCGACAATCCTTTTTCAGTCTATGAGAAAAATGTGATGAATAAAAAGTAATTAAGCTTTAACACGATCAGCTTTCAATCTCTAGGATCGCAGAAATGAACACAACGCATGCAAAAAACTTTATTGTCAGCACACATTAAACACTCCATTTTATAGAAGCTGGGAAGAGTTCTAAAGAGAAAAATAAACCTGATTTTTAAAAGGCTAATTTTAGCATATGGCAGGCTTTTATTTACAATAGTCTCCATATCTGAATGATAGGATATTTAAGTGAACTATGAACCGCAGAAACACATTTAGAAATATGCACCTTTTGTACAGCTTATACGACGAACACGAAACCAAAGTTCATATTATAATCGGTGAAGATTATTTTGAAACCCATTAAGTTATCCCAAATCAACAAGCATCTTATAAATTAACTTTATGGCGAAGCTGGTTTACTCATAGTTAAAAGGTTTCCTTCTCGATGAAGTTGAGATTAGAACCCCTATTATCTTGTGAGATTAATTGTGCAATAGAATGTAGATTTAATTAAACCCATACTAGAAAATTTTAAGGATTGAATTAAGGGTGCTAAAACTGAAGTTTTTAGTGGTTTTGTTTTTTCCAGATAAAAACCTAAATCGTTGTCAATCAAAAATTTGTTTGTATAAGTTCAACATGGTTTAAGACACTCTTCTACCACATGAGAATTTTAATATAATAACTGTACCACTCTCCACTTCATATTTCTTTTTAATACCAAAAAAACGCAAGCACGTTTTATATTTAAATTTACAAAATGTATTTTTCTAAGCTGAAAAAATTATTTTTAATCTTGTAGAAAATCATAGGTGTAAGAGCAACTTACGAGCAAGTGCTCTTGTAGCCAACATAAAGAAAATTATTTGTAAATTTAAAGTTAAATAAAAGTCGAATAAAGTCTTGACCTTTAAACAAGCTTAACTATTTAAACCCAAAATTCTAAATTTAGGACTCATGGCTTAAACAAAAATTTGTCGCTTATTTGAGATAGTCCCTACCTACTAATTATAGTTTTTATTAAAATTTCACATATGCTTTTGCAAATTCCATAATATAATAATAATTAATTTAATTTCACTTACATTAACAACAACAATTTATTTTATTTTTATTTTTCCTAAAGCAAAAAAAAAACGCACAAATTGTAAATAATCAAAATATACTTAATAAAATTTCTTTAAAATATAAAGCAAGAAAACTTATTTTAAATTAAAAAATAAATACACAAATTTTTATTTGGCATTTTCAGAAAAAGTAATTGTTGCAAAAAATTTATATTTTTCAAAAGACTTTGTAAAATTTCTTGGGGAAAATATGAATTTTATTAAAAAATTTATATATATGTAGAAATAACGCAACAATGCTAAATAAACGTAAATAATATTCTAAATTATAAAATAAGTGACCAAAAGAAATGCAAAGAAATAATTTTTGAAAGAAGACCAAATTTAAAAAAAAAATATTAACGTAAAAAATGGCATAAAAGCGAAAACAAAAGAAATTATTAAAATTATGTAAATATTAACAGAAAAATTAAAAATTAAAAAAAAAATTATAAGCTTTAAATTTAAGTGTAATTATGTTCAATAAAAAAAATAATAATAATAATAATTTAGTAGCAAAACTGCAAATTAAAAAATAGATTTCAAAATACTTTTCAAGCAATTTTAATTGTAAATTAATGGAAGAATTGACTTTAATGTGGAATAAAAATTAAAGCATAAAAAATATTATAAGAATTTATAATTAAATAAAGAAAGAGAAAAAGGTTTAATTTAAAATTTAAAAAAGCAATAAAATTTCCAAAAAAAATGTATTTAATTTGTTTTAAAAAAATTAAAAAATCTGAAATAAATAAATAGAAATCTTAGGAAAAATCATTTATCATAAATTAAACACACGGCAAATTTGTGTTTCTTAATTATTTTTTATTTTATAATATTTACAATATTAACTGAGCATGTTCATAATATGTTATATATTGAAAATTAATAAAATATTAAAAACTATTCTAGGTATAATTTTTTTTTAATTTTTAAGAAAAAATTAAAACGAAAATTTTTTAAGAATATTTTATACTTTTTTTGATAAGAATTAAGCAGCAAATTTTTTATACAGATTTTATAAATTGTTTTTTATAGTTTTTTGTACATTTTGTAAATATTTAGTACGCAGAGTTATTTTTTAAATATTTCAATGTTTTCAATGTTCTTGGATTTTTTACAAGAATATAAACGACTTTTTAAAGTATGTCGCAATTGTTCCGAAAATTCCAAAAAATAAATTGGACCATCACCATCATAAGGTAACATGACCAGTATGTTAGAAGAAATGTTTTTTAATAATTGTGGTCTTGTTGCTAAAGGTAAGAGGCCCTTAGTAATCTTAGTAAAACAATTTAAGACTTACAGATGAAAATTATAAATTTCCTCTTCTATCTGTATTTACAAGGAGCTGAAGGCTTAAACTTAGCACTTGGTTTAGTCCCTTACATATTTTACAAGAAATGCATAGAAGGAGTACCCGCTGGAGAATATTTAGAGATATTCACTTCAAGGCATTGCCGCCACGTAAAACGGTTCATAGTATAAACATTATTTTTCGCCACATACAAGTAGTGGTATCAATTTTCAAGAAAAGTAAAGTAAAAAAAAATAAATCATATATAAACACGATCTTACTATAGTTTTATTGTATGCGTTGCTTTTCACAAGCTGCACATTTCTTTCATTTTGTTATTATTTATCAGTTGTTATATTCTGGTTTCGGTGCATGCATTTAAGGGGCGCAACTCTTACGTCTACCTAAAATTACTTCTCTTCTGGCACCATCAATGGTAGATGAAAATTTAAAAAGTCCTCTTTCATCTGCATTTAAAAGGTTCCTGTTTAATGAAGACACCAGTCTATGCTACCAATTTGCACAATGGACGCTGCCGTCTTTTAAAAAAAAACGATTTCTCTTGCAAAATATTTAGTTGCAAACCAGATCGAACTAATTTGTCAGCCCTCCTTTTCATTTTCAAGTCAATTCCTTTGTATTCATTTGTGTTCTATAACTCTACTGCTAATGCATACTTTTTCAAAGTAATTGTTACAGAATGATGTCCACCCACTTGAACTCTAGCTGTCAGTAACAGAAAATAACAAAAATCGAAGAATAAAAATTTAAAGGCATGTCCGAATGCAGTTTGGCTTATATAAAAAATGACACAGAATGTGTTCATCTTGAATAATATAAAAAAAAAAAATTTTAATTAGAATATTTTCTACAGTTATAGATAGATAACTGAAATATTAATTTTAGATCATAGGATGTTTGTTTGTTTTGAAGTCATTGTTTGCAACAACAATTTGATTTTCAGTTTAAATTTTGTTTAATAACCAGACCAACAACAGAATACCAATAAATCAGAAATGTATTCTTTTGCATTAATATAGTTTAATTAATAATAATTTTTTTTTTTATAAAAATTATTACATACAAATTAATATATAAAGATTGAAATTAAATTTAAAATTAAATATTTAAATTAAATTAAAGAAATTAAAAATAAAACATTAAAAATTATAATCATTTTTTAATTATTTTATTGTTCAGTTTTCAAACAAGCAGGTCTTAATCTAAACATTCTTATAAATTTTATTTTTATTTTATATAAAAAACTCCTTTGTATTTATAAAATTAATAATAAAATAAAAAACTATTAGTTTAATAAAAACCACAATTTTAGCAGGGTTTTAACCCTTAATAATAAATTTAAATAAACTTAATTTTTTGTTACGGTTATAGTTTCAATTTATATAAAAAATAAATAAAAATCTCAAAAATAAAAAAATAAAAATTAAAAGTTATAGAAAATTAAAAAAAAAATATATAAAAAAAAATTACACAACTATAAATTCAAAGAAATGAGTAAAAGTAATTAAAAGGCATAATTCTTATTATAGATTTAAAAACAAATAAATTTAATAAATAAAAATTAAAAAAAAATTAATGAAACTAGTTTAAAAATTTCTTAAAATAAAAACTATAATTTAAAATTTTTGTAAATTAAATAAAAACACACAAACACACTCACACAAAATAGCTTTTTTAATAAGAACATTTTTCTTCTTAAAATAATTTGTAATTAATATAATAATTTAAATAAATAAATTTAAATAAGTATTAGAAAAAAAAAAACTTTTAACTATAAAATTAAATTTAAACAAATAAAAGACTTTGAATTTTAAAATAAATATATAAAAACATTCACACAAACAGATTTCAATACCATTTAAAAGTCTTATAAATTCACATAGAAAATAAATCAGCAAAAACCGTTAAAAAGAAATTCACATTTAAATCATTAACTTTAATTAAAAAAAATAGAATAAGAAAAAAAATAAAAAAATATTAATTGCAATAACACAAATTTTCGAAATATTTTTAGCGTTAAAACGTAAAAGCAACAAAAAAACAATTAAGAAATAATGAAAATCCTAAAGGTGTTTTACTGTAGTTAAATGAAAAATAAAAAAGAAAAAGTAACAAATTTTTTGTTAAAAAAAAACAATTTTTTTATATATTATGTTTATAATATTAGTTTTAAAAAATTAAAAAAAAGCGAAAAAGAAATAAGAACTCAAATATAAAAATAATTTAAAAAAATTTCAAATCTTAGAGTTTTTAATTAGAATCTCTAAACCCAAAAATCAAAGTGTTGCATACTTTTAGGCTCTTAAAAATATTAAATAACGAATTATCAAATAAGTAAGAACGAGAGCCCATCTTATTAAAATAACATTTCATCTTTTCATCTTTAATTGAACATAAAACAGTCTTCCCAAAAAACAAATGTTTTCCCCCACAAATGTTCTTCGTATCTGATGTAGAGGGTCAACAAATTTAAATGGATCCTGTTATCCTAAAAATAAACAACTTTAATTCTTAAGTAAAAAATATGACCTGATAATGGATTATTACGTAAGGCAACAGGTCACTTTCAACGTGTGCGCAAGCATGTGCTGACGCCAAGAAATTTAGAGCTAATTTTTGTAAAGGGTCAATAACAATTATTTCGTCAACGTGGTTCAGTATTTCCAGTGTTTGAAACAAGTTTTTCTTTTCAAATAGCCACAGAGAAAATATTTCAACAGCTCTCAATGTCGCCAAGCAATGTCACTGGAGCAGTTATGTATGGCCACTTATGTGGTATCAGTCATCTAAAAATGATTAATATCAAATCAGGGCACATAGACCTACATTTGGAATGCAGTTGTGTGTTGAGACTCTTTGTAGACTATGTGAGACGTCATTTTAGAAAATGAACTGCACGACTTGGACACTTTTTTTGAAATTGAAAAACCCAATATTTTCCTTTATTTTTTTAAGAAGCTAAACTTCTGAAAAATTGCTCTTTTTAAGACATTACTCGAAGAGGACATTAGCATTACTAGAATTTTTCTGGAGGTTGCTGCAGTCCTAGAACAAAAAGGAAAATGTGTTATGTATAAGACAACTTCCTTGGCCTTCCTATGCCAATGGTACTAAAAGTTGTCCATTATAATGCCCGGTTATAGCGAACTTCTACGAGTTGCCGATGTTCAAAGTGTGATTCGCTCACTACGATCTCTACGAACCAATTCTTTTGGTTAATTGTCAGGTTAAAGTTCGTGTACCTACAACTTGAATATTAAAATACTAAAAGCGGTTACTAAGACACTCTGACTTAACATTTCATAACTCAACAAATAATTAATTCTATGACGTCAAATTTTCCGATCCATCTCAAAAATTAAAAATCTTAAGCGCTTTCTTTTTACACGTTGTAAAATCAATAAAAAAATTTTAGATTCTTTCTAATTGCAGAAGCAAGGACTACGCTTTGGTAACCCAGCTTCATTTTTCCAAATTGTGTGGATCTTTTCCGCCCATAAATGAAATACTGTTGTTATTGTCTGTTTAAACTGAAATTTCTGGGTGTTTTTTGGTTGTTAGAGTGGTTTTAGTGGTGTAAAAATTTTGTCTGAGGTCCTGTTTACCTGTTCGTTTATAATGTCCCTGTTAAAACTTTTACAAAAGTAGATTTCTATGTTTCAAGAATATCTAGTCTTCGTCCTTTTTTGCTAGGATGTAATAATGTCATACACTTATCTCTTTCCCATGGTGCGTGTCTGTGAGTGTCAAGGGCACGTTTACCTTGAAACGGAAGTAATTAATTGGCCCCGCATAACTATGCCAGGTGGCGGGCAATCTACCTACTTCAGCTGATACCTGTCTGATGAAAGAATTACCCAAACCTGAACGAACACGATTTAAAAATGATGTCATCACATCGAAAGCGTTCGCCCGTCACATCAAACAAACAGTGAGAAATGATAGTTTACACTGGCAACAGTCATTTTTCCAACATCATTTCTCTACTACGTATTCCAATTAGAAAGAACACATAAAGGAATATTTTCTACAATAAAAAAAAAATAATAGCTATCGAATAATAAACTTCATAAACGATATATTTTTACAAATATTTTTTTTGGTAAACAAATTTTATTGGACCTTACAACACCGTATAAAACCTGAAACCGCTGCACTTATGCACGCAATAAAGAGAAGTAACACACGAAATAGTATCCTGCTGGAGAACAAACAACACACCTGAAAAAAAAGAAAAAAAAATTGGAAGAAATTGTCATCAATGAAAATCTTAAGGCAAAACTCTGACGGCTCACAATTCCAGGTCAGAATAAAATAAAATTAAAAAAAAAAATAATTAACAACAAAAAATAAATAATAAAAATTATTTCGTAAACAGATATTCAAAGAAAATCTAAAAAAGAAAAAATTTAATCCCGAATCTCTTAACAAGAATAACACTGGTTTGAAGTAAAAAAAATACCAACAAAAGTTGTTAAACATCATTTATAACATCAGTCCATTAACAACTATTTGTTTTAAGTCAATTCTTGTTTAGGAGATTTTGTCTAAAAAAATTCTGTTTAAAATAAAAGTGAACAGTCTTGTCAAATGATAATTATTAAAAATTATTAAAAAAAAAAAAAACAAACACACAAACAATCAAAGAAAAATTTTCAATTATTAGAAATCACGACTTCGGACTGAAGAAATTTTTATTTTTAATATATTTTAATTTTTGTTATTATTTTTTAAAACTTTTTCTCTTTATCTATCAGTTAAGTTTGTAAATCTTTTAAAACTATAATATTAAAGCCTACTTGTATGGATAAAATATCTGAAGAATATAAAACTAAGGTAATTAGATTTAATGTTAAATACACTCACCATCAATTGAATAAGGCATCTATAGAGGTGAGAATATGCTAAACAGAATTTATGTTATTGTTTTCAAGGCAAAATTTAGTGGACATTATTTTGATAATAAAAACAGTAAATCAGAAATTCACAGAAATTTTATGCCATATTCAAATGAATAGCAGTGTAATTTTTATTATTATTCACAAATTTAAAAATTATTGTTTTTCCAGCTACTAATCATAATTTTCTTTCAGGAATTTTAACAATTAAGGGATTTGTATTCGTTATAAAAATTGGCCGAATATATTTTAACACGAATCACATTTTGAAAATCACTGTATGTCTTAGTATAACATATTTATACTTAAGAAGACAGTCTTAAATATCACACTTTTAAAATTATAAACTATTTAATAGAGACGATTTCTAAAAAGAGAATCAAATTCTTTTTGTCACAGCCCCTACTCATGCAATACATTAAACCAGAACTAGGAAGTTTGATTATGGGGAGAGGGAGTAGTGTTTGTGGACATTCGATTTGTATTTTCCTACGTTGAAAGTGACCGGAGAGACCACTGGGGGAAGTTTATTCCATATACTAACTGTTTCGCTAAAAAATGCATTTTTCCTGAAATGCGTAGTGCGAGTCACTGGCCAATCTACCACAAATGGATACCGTCTCAATGAAAATAGAGCAAAAATAGTTTCGGGAACAAGTTCCCTAATTTCGTTAGAGCACTTACCATTATGGTAATGATAAAACAGTAAAATACAGTCTACATTGCCTCAATGCTCTAGGGAATCAATAGAGTTAGATACCCTAACGTCCCCTATGAGTCTGTTGGTCCTCTCCTGTACGCGGTCGAGCAACTCTAAAATAGACTTTGGGGCGCCGGCCCATACATGAGAGTTGTAATCCCTTTTTTGCCGGATATAGGTAGTATAAATAGTACGAAGATCAGATGGAGTGAAGTATCTCTTACACCGTTTTAAACAACCGAGGCACCTGAAAGCTTCTTTAGAATCCTAAAAAAGGTGTTTAATCCATCGAAAATCACACTGAATTTTCATGCCACAAATATCAAGAGCTTCCGATTCCGTAATACCTATATCACCGATAGTAACAGGTGCAGCACCATTACCGAGCACAGATCTATGCGTAAGCATACAGTATTGCGTCTAACGGGCATTAAAATCGACTCCATTCGGAGATCGACGCGAGATCGTTATTGAGCGTAACATTCATGTTCGCCTTTTGGAACTCACCTCCAACTGTTTCGGTCTATCACCAAATAAATGCGAATAACAAATGGTGCTGTCATCTGGGAAAGAGTTGAAAGTTGTACAAAGAAGGTCGTTTAGAAAAATAAGAAATAAAAATAGACTCCGTTCTTAGCTTTGCAGTAGCGCTAAATTAACGTTTAAGGCGCTTGTAACTAGATTAAATAATATTACACTTTTAATAGCGAAACTTTTTCTTATTAATAAATCCTTATCATTTACTTAATGCCAATAAAACTGGATAAACTTGAATCAAGTGCAAAAATATCGTATTTTACAGGTAAATCTATATAAAAAAATAACACTTGAACTATATATTTAATTGTTTTTGTAACCTCTTTAAATATAAAACACACCAGCAATCACTAATAAAATAACTTTTCTACTTAACAGATAACATATAAAACTGCAGCTAACACCTTTTTTAAAAATCACTGGAGCCATTAAGTCAAACACGGTTACCATGACTAAACGTACAAGGTTAATAAAATTACATTTTTATTTATTTATTTTGTTCTTTTTGTTGTGATTCCATTAGCCGGAGTACATTGCACGAAACGTATAATAATTTTATGACAACTATTTTTAGATGCAGGCAAAAAACCCAAACAGACAAAATGAAATTTACAGGAAATCCTGGCAAAACAGCTAAATAGAATAAATATAGCAATTTTTTTTTGGAAAATAATGCAAAAAGTAGAACTCATTGCACAGAAATTTGAGGTTAAAAAATTTATTTAGTGGAAAAGCAAGAACACACAGAGGCAGCATAAAAATAAAGACTACAAAAATTGCATGCAGACACTGGTAATGTTGGTGGTGCTATTTATAACTTAAACATCATTAAACGTGAAAAAATAAATATAGACTTTGACTTCACAAACAGCAATAGAAAAAAAAACTAAATACAACATTTTCTGAAAATAAAAAAATAGTCAGGAATATAACACCACAAATATTTAGTATATTTTAGAAAAAGTTAATTTAAAGTAAATATTTGTAATAAAACTTAATTCAGTTTAAATGTAATTAATTTTTTAAATTTTCTGCTATATGTATAATTGGTATTTGTATGTTAAATAGTAATTTATTTACAATACAACACCCTTACTTGAACACGCTATAAAATAAAATTAATTTTGGCAATCAATTATTTAAAAATAGTAAATAATTAAAATCACATAAATGCAAAATAATTTTAAATTAATCTTAATTAAATAAATTATATGAAAATAAATAATAAAAATCGCCTTTAAACAGAATTCTTGTGTACAAAAAAATTTGTGCAATAGAAACAGACCGATTAGAAAAACATGGAATATAAAATTTTAAATTACACTAAACTTTTTATATAAATTTCCAAAAATAAATTTATACACATCAACTTACATCATCTATGATACTCCCTTTAAATTTCGAATTTTAAAATATTATACTATTGGTATAATGGTACTTAATGGTTCTCTCTAAGTGCCAACTATCGGTCTGTAACGTTTCACAGTATAAGATCATATACGTTAAATAAACTCCCTATGTTCCAATTTTATACTTATTACTATAGCGTTATTTTAAAAGAAGAATAAATGAATGAATGAATTCAGATACTACATGTATCTGATTATAACAGTTCTAAATATACCACTATACAATTTCGTTTTCTGAATAATTGGTGTTTTTGGTTGAGATTAAAAATAACATTTCTTTTTGCTTCTTAGGGATCATTAAAAATTCGTAAAAGTAAGGCAAAATCACTGCAAACTCTCACATGTTTAAATAACCCTCAGCATACCAATGCTGCAACATAAACATTATGAATTCGATTTCTAGAATTTAGCGGTAACAAACATTTTCTTACTCCGGCCAACAACTAAAAGAGAAATACAAGACACAATTTAATAATAATATTTTATTTATATAAGCATCTCCTCTGAGATCCCCCTCGGGGGCACACTGATATGTTTTGACGGAATCTCACCGTCATTACATGTGTCACCGGGGGTAAAAGGGAGCCCAGTCCCCTAAAAGGTTAGCAGGAGCCAACTGGACACACCACTTTATTTCCACGGGAATCAGTAAGCACCAGAGTTCAAATTTTTGGCTTTTTAACCTGACTGATTATTGAGGTTGGACCTTCGGGAGCATAGTGGTGGTTGGGTTTCACTGTCCTCATTTGAGTTGTGTGGACTAGATCATTCACAATGAACACAATAAATGGTTTGGTTCAGTCAGCATGCTGTAGTTGTGTTTTATTAAGCTTGCATGTATTCTGGACCGGGAGTTGGATAGTCTCCAACTCTTCAGCTACGGCCTGCTCCGAGCTCTCGGAGATGCGACGAGGAGTGACTGGAGAATAAACATATCCGAAGGCTCCCTGGGGCGTGGGTGACCCTAAAACTCATCGACAATGGTATGATCCACCGTCAGGTTATGACTTACACAGCTAGGTAATGATGTAAATCTTATCACGCATCTCTTCTGAGATATTTTTGTAAAAAAACTACAAAGAATACCTCACTTATAAAAATAGTGCAATTTATTGCATCTTCTTATCCTGGTTTAAATTAGAATTTATATTTTTTATGAAAATACATATCTTTCCTGTAGTTGGCTTAAGAATAATCTAAAAATCGGATACTCTTCGGGGTTAAATGTCTACTGGACTTCAGTTTTGCTATATCCGTTTCATTTTGGCCCACAGTACATGTTTACTATTGTATGTATATGGTTATCCAAGAAGAGTTCTATGGGTGAACCAAATTTTCTTAAATTATTTGAACCATTTAGTCATGTTTAAATAACACCATTATTCCGGCTTAAAAACCTTATTGTTTAGGGAGCTAGTAGTCCAGCTCACTTCTGTACTTATATAGCTATGATATCTGTCCTCCTTATATACTTATTCTTACTTCTAATTTGTTTACCAAAAAAATACTAAGAATTATTCTTAACAAATATTCTTATGCTAAATGTGCAAAAATAATTTGCCAATATTTTGGTAAATTATTTTCCCAGACAGAATTATTAATGCGATTGTGTGTGCTCACATTTGTAAGCTTACTCGTACTCCCAACTAAATCGCTGTACATTATCCAAGTTAGAGTGCTTATGAGCATTCCTAGCTTTATTTACATATGTATGTTTGCCTGTGCATATCTAAACTTGAAATAATACATTGTTAGCGATCGCTGCTAGTGTGAATTATTTAAAGTGATATATACCTCGTAAACAATTTTATTTATGGATTTATATGCAGTTACAACAATTAATTCGCACTGCACTGTTAGATACACGTGACTGTGTATGCACGCTACAAAATAACAAACATCCAAACATTATATTTATATTTTTATAAAAATTAAATAATATTTTGCAGCTCAACTTTTAATATACTTTTACAAATATTTAAGAATATTCACCCTTTCGTATTAGTTTTTCCTACCAAGGAAAACGCTCACAAAAGTTTTTAATATTTTTAACTTAAAGTCTTGCGTTTTTAAAGTGCATTTAAAAGTCTCTCTGTACTAAGAGGTTTTAATATTTTAACCAAAGTTTGTTCTAATTAATCTACTTAAATTTAGAAATTTAGCCGTAGAGCTTAACTATCAATAATAACTTTATGCAAGCCTCGTCACAAGTATACACTGTTGCTTTAAAATTAAATTTCTGTATGAGATTTAAATGAACTAACAAGCTTGATGTTCTTTTTTTCCAATAGTCAATCGAAATTTTAGTTTCTCGAACTTGTCACCTACGAAAACTATACTACAGATAGTAAAATTATTTCCAAATATCGTAAAATATCGAAATATAGCGCACATGTTACCTCTTTACAAATTAGTATAAAATTTATTTGATAGTAAAACTTTCGTGTTTAGGTTATATTAGTCACATTGATATACAAGTTCATTAAAACTTTTTAATTTTTTATTAATTAAACAATATAAATAAAAATTGTTTGGGTTTATTCGACCACCATCATCATCTTCAGATGATATATTCACATCGAAAGCGCTCGCCATTTGCGAACAGATAGCCGGGAAGGAAGAAGAGGAGGAATTGAAAACAGTAGTAAAAATAAAGTTTAAAATTTTAATATTCTATAATAATTTTAAAGAACAAATTTAAAAAATTTTAATAGACAAAGGAAATTCTTTTCATAGTTAAAATAACGTCAGTGCCAAGCAATTAGGGTTAAAACAAATACATAAATTGTATAAATAGAATCGTAAAGTTTATTTTAATTCTCACTTACATTTAATTCATATAATTCATACCACCTGCTGTTCTTTAATTGTAGACACATGTGTTCTAATTACCTTGTTACGTATAAGACCCATCATGGCCTTTAATCGTACTTTCACCTTTTCTTTATCAAGTACTTTTTCAATTTATTTATAAATTTTAATAAGTCTTCACTATTTTTAAAACTAACAAAGCTGTCATGTTTGTAAAATTCCTATTAATAGAAGCGTAGTAATTGCTACATTTTAAATTTCGATATATTCTTTTAAGGACGCGAAAAACATATAAAATATTACTCCTTTACTGATTAAATTTAATAAGCTATGATATGCTTGTCAAAATTTTCCATCAATTTACAAGAAGCTTTTTGCTGAAAACAAAAAAATATTAAAATTTACTTTCGGGTTGTTGTTAAACTCTATAAAGGATTTTATCAACTTGAAAAGTAGCTGGTTGAAGACCCTACCATGATAATAAATTGCCAATTTTTATCAACTTAAATTAGATATCAATATTACTATTGAATATTTATATGAAAATAATTACTCCTGAAGGAATGAATGAAACAAAGTGGTCATAACACTTAAATAATACAATCATATCATTGTATCCTGCCTAATCAGTTCGAAAAATATTTTCTACATTTATTGCTTGTTCTTACTAAAGATCTATAGGTCAGATATTTAAATACAGTATCGATGTAATGCAGCTTTTGAATATATAAAGTTCATTATCAACTTCAACAAGACCAAGGTATGGTCTTTTAAGGATTATATTGGCTATTCACCTGTCAAAAGAGTACTAAAGAAATTGAAGTACTTTACATCGTCCGTACAATGGCTTTTAGAAGTTTTTGAAAAGAAGATTCATTTAATTTCAAAGTAATCGAACTAAAACTAAAAAAATTCAAATTGAACTTTGAATCAATCGTAGGTGGTTTACAAAATATAAAATCTTTACTTAACGTAGGCTGAAATAAACTAACGCAATTATCTACACCATAATATCCTCTAACTTCTTCAAGACTCTAACTACTTGATGTTTTGTTTAATCAACAAGCGCCTTTAAATAGCACAGCTGTCTAAGCAAGAAATACGCTGTCACTTCATAGAAAAACGATGGATTTTTGCTAACCAGACTCATTATTCTGTTTATTCATATATCCTTTCAAATGAAAATGTGCCTCATACACCCATTATGATTTCTTCAATAAAACTAGGGGCTGTCATGGGCCTAGATGGTGTTGTGGAAGAAGCTCTTGTGTCAACTAAATCTTCTATGCAAACAAATGCAAATCGTTATGCAAAATTGTGGTCAACATTGTACTTTGAAGACCAAGCTCCTGAGCACGGCATCGAATTGCGGCTGATGGATTGCTTTGAACACTTTCTTGAGCAGCAGTAATGGTTTCAGGCGATCTTGCAGTAATTTATGGTCCATGCCGTTTTATTGGCACATTGTTCCCCAAAAATTTCACGTAACCTTATCATCCCGACAGTAATCGATGTTTAATTTTGATCAAATGTGTTAATGATTGAAACATGTTGGTTTATCGAATATTTTTTTTTATAAAAAATAAGCCACCAATCTACTTCATGACTGCCTAATATGTACTGTTAAGACTAATGTTTATCAAAATCGCAAAAGAACAAAGTAATATACTTTCCCGGCGGACACCCTGTATATACCATTAGTTTTAGTTTTACGAGATCTATACATTAAGTAATAGAACTGATTTTTAAATTTCCTTTCATTCAAATAAAATTACAATTTTATATTGTCACCCTCGCAATAACTTCTTTCCGTAGCCACACAACGCCGGAGATTCATAGCCTTCAGCTTGTCAATTACATATATTTGAATGTTTCCGATTGCCCAAAATGAAATCCCTTGAGATGATTTTGCAACCTCGGGAAGAGAAAAAAATCGCAAGTCAAGTAAATATTGAGGCTAAGGCGCCACTGGGATGTTTTTACTGCCCAAAAACTCTTTTATTGAAATTGCTGTGTGACAAGAGGCATTATCGTCATGCAACACCCAGTTGTTATTGATGCTTGGTATCGCACGAGTCACCCTTTATCGAAGCCTTTTAAGAATCTCCCGATAAAAGCATAGACGGACTGTTTGGCCTTGAGGTACATACTCTTTGTGAACAATTCCGCTGACATAAAAAAACAAATCAGCATGCATTTGACCATCGTCTATCTCTGTAGGTCTGCTGAAGTTTAGCAAGAGTTTCCGTTTTACTGTGTCCAAGAGAGATGCAGCGTTGTTCGCATCTGATGTCTTCCTTTTTTGAAACACAACAGAAAAAAAATACTGTCTCACAATAAAAAATCGCTACTGACCACCAAATAAGTAGAACGATGTCAAACCCGCTCTGAAGGCATCTCACATGTTCATCTGCCACTTCCCCAAGCCCAGCGTTGCTAGATCGAATGTAGCGTTGCCCCATTAGTCTCATTACTTAATTTACAGATTTCGTATAGGGGCACAAACATTTTTCAAAAGTGAAACCACCAGTAAATTTATACTGATAATGAAATTCAATTTGTACTGATTAGTGCAATAATCAGTAAATTGTACTTTTATTTGCAGTGCCAGTAAAAATTATTCTATTACCTACACATGCTGACCACAGTACTAAAATATCTTAAAATAACTTATGCATTAAACGCGAAAGTAATAATAATATAATAATAATATTTTAAATGACGGAAAGTTACTCCAAATAATTTTAGTAAAATTTATTGATTTCTTTCACTAATTAGTATACAATTCTGTAATTTCGCCGTCATTGTTAAGTGCACATCTGTGTTTTTCGAACTTTTGTTTTAAATGTACGAAGTGAAGCATATTAGTAAATTTATATTTAATAATACAGCATTCTGAGCGTTATATAAATGTTCTATGACAAAGAATTTTAAAATAATATTGTTTAAAGAAACCTGTTTCAATTTATTATCATTCCTAGCTTTTTACCAAAAGCGGCGTTTTATATTAGACAGATTATTTATTTCGAAGAAAATTACATTATACAATAAGACGATAACAATTAGTCAATTTCACGTGAATTTTATATTGTCTATTTGTAATTATATATAAAAGTGTTGAATCATATAAAATATTTAGAAAAAACAATTACTTTTGTGTAGTTCGTTTTTTCCACCAATGACAGTGAAAATTAGGAAAAACACACAACACAATGGAAATTCTTCTATGTAAAATATACAGAGTAACTTAAAGCAAAACAAGTAAAAGTAAAAGGACGTAAAGACATTATTTTTTAAATGACTTAGTTAAGAAATATTCCTTTTTTATATGATTTCAAAGGAGTTAAGCAGTGAAATATTTAGGGCATCAGTGGATTCTTGGCTAAAAACTCTATAAAAATAATATTCGTAATTCTGCGGAATATTTTTTTTAATAACCAGCTAATTTTATAAATAAGAATATGAGAATGTTTTATAGCCGGTTTTAATTTGTTAAGGCAAAATCAACCTAAAGGTTTTTCGTTGTCTATACCACTCCTTCTTATTGTCGGTTTTTTTGCATCAAATCACAGTAGATACTGTTTCAGGGTCATACTGACTGTTTTAAAATAATAATAATTTTAAATATCGAACTTATAGTTGTAGTTTGTTAATCTTTTTTACAGTATTATATTTTTTTTTTTAGATAAGATCTAAAGGTAGTGACGAAATATCAAAAATATACTTATAACATTATTATTTATTATCGATCAACTAGGTTTGTAAGGTAATCAATTCGATAAATTAACCGTACAGAGCAAAATGGAAAATTGCTAAAAATGTATAAAAACAATATTTTAAAAACTGAAAAGAACTTCAAAAGCACTTGGTTTTTAAATCGGTCGATTTCTATAACACATCAGCAAAATTTCTAAGAGAAACTAAATAAATCAAATTTATTTTTTTATCAAGTCTAGTTATATATTATTACATTTATATGTTCTATAAACGTTTTGTTGTTGCTAAGTTCTTTATTGCAAAATAAATATTACCAGATTTAAGAGTGTTCAAATTAATTACAGGTTTACTTAATTTAACTATACAGAAAGTAATTTGTACCTTGGCACTATAGAACAGTTTTCTAAAGAATGCAAAGCTTTACTTCACGAGGTTTATATTTCAACTAGCTAACTATCCACTCAAACGCTGCCTTTTATATTTGTCCGCTAGAGGTGCAGAAAAATTAAGAATTTTCTACTCCCTTTGTATCACATTTTGTTGTTGTTATGTTATTCATTCAATGCATATGCGCCTGTTGGTCTGTGTGTATTTTTGTTTTTGTTTTTATACTTATAAAGTTTCTTTCTGGAGATTATTTTAAGATAGTTGTTGTTGTCTTGTGTGCATAAGTTTTCTGACAAAACTATGTAGTTGTTTACTTTATTAGTTAATTATTTTTTTTTTTAAACTTAAGCAAGATGCATTCGTAACAATATATTTTATATATATAGCAGTTAGGACCTTTTTAAATTTTTTGAATAGTTGTTTAAAACAACAAAACAATATAAAAGCAATAGTTTTTAATTCACTGTTTAGCTCGACACTAATTTATCCATGCTAAATATATTGTACAGTAGTTGTGTAAGAATGATGAAAGTTAAAATGCTTGAAAACCCAGTAAAAATGATTGTAGGCTTTTTTTTACATGCTTTTCTTGTTATTGCTTCTAACAAGTAAACACACACACATAACAACAAAATGAAATTTAAAAAATTCAAAAAATTTTAAAGCAGCAAAATAACATGGATTTAGTGTGCTAAAGAAAGCAGTAGTTTAAAGACGAAACTAGAAAAACAGCAAATTATACGATAAAAAATAAATATATTAAATATAATAATATATTATTAAACTTTTATTATAAAATATTATATAAAATATAAATGTGTTAAAATAATTTAAGTTTTTTTGTTACAAAAAAAAATAAAAATAAAATATAAAAGAAAATATTTTTCATTGTAAAAAAGAATTGTTACTCATTGTTTTATACACAACTTTAACTGGCTACGGTAAGTCAAACATTTTATTTAACCTCTCTTTTTTATTCTCCCAAAAGTATGCTTTACAATTAGCTTAAAATCTATTTATTTACAATTTTCACGTAATGTCAATTGATTAAGAGTTTTTTAGCCCACCAAACGTATACGTAATATTCATTTCCTTAATCCATTATTGGCTTAAATGCATGCGGGTTATTTAATTATAAACAAGCGTTAAAAACAATTATAAAGGTAATTTAATGTATATAAAAATTAATAACAAATTTAGTTAAAAATCAACTGCAATAGTATGAAATAAAATTAATTCATTTAAATACATAAAACGAGACAATATTTCGGGAAATTTTGAATCTTAATATAGGGTTTTTGAACAATAAGCCTGCTGTTCAATTGTTTGGACATTTTAATATTTTTACGTATTCGTAGTAGACGCATCTTACACGAAAATCGCACTAAAATAATTAAAATCCACTATGAAAGTGGTGGTTCTATTAAAGTTGCATTTCGTAAAATTCGTGATATTTTCGAAAAACACCAAATCGTGTTCGACCAGATAGTTCGACTCAAAAGATCTCAACCGTGAGCTACAATGTTGAAGCAGATCCAAATTTGTCAATTTCTCGACGTTCTCTACAATTAGAGTTATCCAAATACCTTTACACGGCGAATTTCCCGTAAGGATTTGACCTTGAAGCATTACAGGATTCAACTGGTGCAGGAATTGAAGCCGACTGAGCATTCACAATGCCATATATTCCATCAATTCACTGAGGGACAAATGGCTGGTTTTTCTGAAATAATTATTTGTTCATCATTTCAATCTAATTTTTTTGTTTTATTTTGTTTTATAAAACAAACTAATTGTTGAAAACCCCCTTATAAGAACTAACTGAGAGTTGACACAATGCTTCAACTTGCTCTCAATTTATGTCAGAAAGGTAAAAATGAAAATACCCAAAGTTTTTCCAAGTTTTTTGGCAAATTGGTTGGCGTTGGCAATCTGATTAATCATAGCCTGCAACGACAACATGGAAAACGAACTGCATACTGTCATGTTACACATCTTAAGCACAAAAATTAAAAATTGTTTCTGAACTGATTCAATATGGTTACTATTCATATTATATTTTGGGTCCCATAATACTGAACTATATTCCAAACTTGTTCTCACAAGTGATGTGTATACCTGTTTTGTTACGTATGGATCAGTGAACTCTTTTACTGAACGCAAGTATACCTGTAGCCTTATTAATGGCCGTGTAAATATAACATACGAAAGTTAATTTTGATGGACACCAAAAATTCCCAAATTCCAAAATGTTTCCCTAAAAGGTAATGAGCACTGTACAGCTTTTTTCTGAGAAAGAAATAAACTTGCTTTCAGTAGGTGTAGTTTCATTAAGTTTATATCGCAACAACTGTGAAAGCAATTCAAGTCAGATTGAAGCAATGATTGATCCGATAGATTAACATAACTGAAGAAAATTTTCCCATCATCTACATACATGGGAATGTTGGAAAATTGGATAACATTTGAGAGATCATTAATAAAAAGGGAAAATTGGCCCAAGATGACTCTCGAAATCTTGTTTTGAATAGGACACGTTGTTGTCAAACAGATATGATGAAATCCATTTAAGGGCATTCATAGGGAAAGCCAGCAAGCTCAATTCATGCAAAAGAGGTTTATGAATCACTTCGTCAAATGTTTTACTAGAGTCTATTTAGACAACATCAAAGTGCTCACCTTTGACGAAACTCTGATTATGTATTTTAATAAAATGCAGTAAGTTTGTAATAGTTAAACAGTTTTTATGGTAACCATGGTATGCGTGATAAGATTAACATCTAGCCGTGTGGGCCAATATCAGATGGTGGATCATTACCACTGTGGATGAAATATAACAGCATCCTCGCCCCATAAGGCCTTCGGATACGTATATCCTCCGGTCACTCCTAGTTGCAACTTCAAAAGCCCGAAGCAGGCCGCAGCCCTCACTCCTTGCTGAAGATTTGGAGACTATCGAACTCCTGGTCCAGAACGCATGAAGCCTAATATAATTAATAACACGACGACATTCATACCCACTGGACCTGGACCATTCATTGTGTTCATTGTGATGATCCGACCCACAAACTCAAACGAGAGCCTCGAAACACACAGCCATCACGATACTCTCGAAGGGCCTACTGCAATAATCAGTCAGAGAACAGCTAAATGCCTAAAGAGACAAATAGCGGGCTTTACTGATTCCCGTGGAAATATTGTGGATTGTCCAGTTGGCTCCTGCTAGCCGTGAAGGGGACTGGGCTCCCTTTTACCCCCGAAACGCACAAGTCCATGTGGTTGTGTGATCCATAAAGACTTATAATATGACTTATATAAATGCTTTATGTAAAATATTCCCTTTCACAATGGCAACTACTTTTTATGCTGTAGCTCAGCCAATTGAAAGAAAAAAATTTCCGCTACCGATGACTGTCAAAAACATTAAGGGTACACTAGTCGATTTTCAAGTTCAGCTAATAACTATCAACTTTCCTTTTGCATCACAAAACTGACATAAACTCCAGCATTCGCCTTAAATGGTTCATCTAAATCTAATATAAAAATTTATTAATTTTTTTTATTTAATCTAATTTAATTTTAAAAATTTATTTAATTTGATTTAATAAATATTTTATGATATTTTCATAAAATATGTATTATTCAAAAAATGGTTTTAAACATATTACTGTAGGGAAAGCATATCCATATTGCTATTTCATATAGCTCATCACTGGGTTTCAGCTTAAATTTTGTACAGAAAATTCACGTGTCTTGTATCTCAAGTTAAATTTATTAAATGAGAGTTTTCATTGAACTAACAGAGCAAAAAGACAAAAAAAAACTAGTAAATACTTCTATTATTCCAATGCTAACTAGTTCTAGAAAGGATGTTAAAATTTGTGCTGTCATGCTAGTGTAGCATTTTAGCTTATCTGCATGAGTTTATATCTGCTGGAAACTCTCGTTTTGAGTTCTCAATAAATGTCAAACCGCCAAGAGACTGCTATTAAACCACAAATATATTTTCGTGCTTGCACCGGCTGCATAACAACAAAGTTATACTCTTGTTCTTTTACTTTTTAAGTAGTAATATTCCTCTGTTGGATACCTCCTCAATAGTTTTAGATAGAAATCACTGAATCTACTGGTAGAGTTCCAATAATTGGCCTTCATTATCTGTTTCCACAGTTCTCTTCCAACCATCTTTTTCGAAATCGATGGTGATTAATATTAATCTCCCCTTATTTATTATAAATTCACCTTTAAAAAGCTTTCTTACACAGCCAAGTGAACCAATACTGTGAGTCGTTCTATCACGGATTATGGTGTTACTTTACTCGAATTTAGACGCTACCACAAGCAGAAATACAACCTAATTAACGGCAAGTTACGAATGTTAGTTACCTCCAGGAAGGATAAATGTCCTTTTTAGCAAATGCTAGCTATAGGTCGATTGTATGAGTCATTAACTAATGTGATTCCTAAAAATTGTTTTCAATTCAATTTTAAAATTGAATTCATAGTCAAATTGTCTTTGTACTGAAATACAATATTAAATAATGGATTTTTTATGCAAATAACAAAACGCTTCATCAGTGTGTATTTGTGTGTATGTGTGTCTGTCATTCTGGAAAAATTTTCTTGTCAGCGTTTAAAGTCAAATTCAACAACACCATTTCTTACCATTGATTTTTTTAATATGTAATTTAAACATTCCAATTGCCTTCCCTCAGATCCGTTTGCTACTTGTGTGTTTCACTTTCATTCATTTTTTTTTTTTCAATTAGTCAATTTAGTTTTAACTGACCTTTTACAACAAAAACGTTCAATAAACTTGCAACTATTTTCGTTTGGCCACATAACGTTTTCAATGAACATGAACTTTGATGGCCTTAACTTACGTCTGGTTAACAGTTTTTTTAAATGTTTAAACGGCTTTTACTTCCAACTCCATAGCTTCAAGGCATGTGGTAATTCCATTACCACATACCTTGGAGAAAGCAGAGAGTGAGAGAGAAAGAGAGGGAAAGATAGAAAGCTTTAAGAACAATTTATTTTTAACAGTGAAGGTTTGTGACTTAAAATAGAAAAACTAAATTTAAAGAAAATCAACTTTTTAGTGGCGATATAGTCACATATTAGCTGATTCCTTATATTGCTTATATCATATACATACGCTAAGTCTTTGGTACAATTTTATTTCAAGTACCTTATCCTCCATTTATTATTCAGTACAATTCAATCAGATTTCAAATTTACCGCCATCGTTGCTGAGACAGAAGTTTCCAGAATTTTGGTAAAATTAAACGACACATTAAAGAACATTGATTTCTATGGTACATAAATTCTACAAAATATATAACAAGAAATAAACTAGTGTATAGAAATAGGATAGTGTATAAAGCAAAACCCCTTCCATTTTTTGCTAAACTTACAAGCCGTATGGATAACATTATTGAAACAGTATGGACAGTTTATTCCTTTAATGGAGGTTTTATTGTATTGAGTTCTTTTATTGCAAAATAATAATACAGCACTTTAGAGTTTTAAATTAAACTAAACGATTTATTTTGTTCAAATACATACAAAATAAACACTATGGTAACTTTACCACTGTAACTTCTAAAAATAACTTTATTATCTTTATGTCTGCACTCCACGAAGTTTTAACTTGAGCTTCCTTTATTGCCCAGAAGATGGTGCTGATGTATCTGTTTCGAGCGGCTCTTGTATATTCAAGAAAAATTTTAGTTTATTGTCATCACCCATTGTTGTTGTTCTCATCATTCAGTGTAGATGCCTATAATAAACCTAAATTAAAAGAAAATAATTTCATAAATATTGGTACACATGCTCAGGACCAATAGCGATAAAAATAATAAAAAAAATGAAATAATAAGAAATATAATTTAATAACACAGTAAATAACTTAATTGCATCACAAATAGTTTGAGAAATTTCTATAATTCCTATTTTATTAGTTATTTTTGTTTTCTGTTGTTTAATTTATTTCGCAGAATTTTTCATAAACATATTGTTGTTGTCTTGTGTGTATAAGATTTCTTAGAAACTATGAAATTTGTAAAAATACACTAATTTTGCTTTCAGTTTTACTGATAATTGTTTTCTCTTAAAACTTAAATAAATCATGTTAGCAAAAGTACCAATAAAATCCTTCTTCTTAAAAAGTTGGTTTAAATACACCAGAAATTGAAATAATACACAGGCTCATGTAGTTTCATGTTACTTAGCGTAGCTTAAGTCTTTGCGTCTTTTAGCACAGACATAATTTTCCTATGAGACAGAAAAGGTATAAGTCGAACTTCCGCAAATGCACTTGAAAATCACATTTAAAGTTGTTATTTATATTTAAATGATATTGATATTGGATACTAAATATTAGAAAAATATAATATTAGTTATAGTTCTTGTAGTTAAAAATAAATTGAATGTACATTAAATGAAAACTATTCGGCTGAAATAACAAGACTTTCATGTCGAGATAATTAAGCCTGTCGTTTTAACGACTTTTTGCTCTGCTACATAAGAAATAATTTTGTAGTTAAGTAGCACAATAAACTTAACATACCTTAATATATTTTAATATCTTTTAGCATATTTTTGTACATTTTAATATATTTTTATATATTTCAATATATTTTCGTATATTTGTGTATACTTTAATATATTTTAGTATATTTTAGCATATTTTTGGTATATTTTGATATATTTTATTATATTTTTAGATCTTTTAATATATGTTTTATATGTTTTAGCATATTTTAGTACATTTTAATATATTTTAGTATATTTTAGCATATATTAATACATTTTTGTTTATTTTAGCAAATTTCTTGGTATATTTTAACAAATTTTAGTCCACTTAAATATATTTAAGTATATTTTAATATATTTTAATATATTTTTGTATATTTTAGTATATTTTTATATATTTTAAAATATTCGTATATTTGGTTATAAATACTTTAACATATTTTAGTATATTTTAGCATACTTTTTGGTATATTTTGATATATTTTATAATATTTTTAGATATTTTAATATATGCTTAATATGTTTTAGCATATTTATTTATATTAATATTTTAGTATATTTTATCATATTTTTTTTAGTATATTTTAATATATCTTAATAAATTTAAATACATTTTAAGATATTTGAGTATATTTTTTACATATTTTAGCATATTTTAGTATACTTTCATATATTTTAGTATAGTTTAGCATGTTTTAATACATTTTTGTTTATTTTAGCAAATTTCTTGGTATATTTTAACAAATTTTAGTCCACTTAAATATATTTAAATATATTTTAATATATTTTAATATATTTTTGTATATTTTAGTATATTTTTATATATTTTAAAATATTCGTATATTTGGTTATAAATACTTTAACATATTTTAGTATATTTTAGCATACTTTTTGGTATATTTTGATATATTTTATAATATTTTTAGATATTTTAATATATGCTTAATATGTTTTAGCATATTTATTTATATTAATATTTTAGTATATTTTATCATATTTTTTTTTAGTATATTTTAATATATCTTAATAAATTTAAATACATTTTAAGATATTTGAGTATATTTTTTACATATTTTAGCATATTTTAGTATACTTTCATATATTTTAGTATAGTTTAGCATGTTTTAATACATTTTTGTTTATTTTAGCAAATTTCTTGGTATATTTTAACAAATTTTAGTCCATTTTAATATATTTTAGTATATTTTAATATTTTTTAATATATTTTGTATATTTTAGTATATTTTTATGTATTTTAATATATATTCGTATATTTGGTTATACTTTAATATATTTTAGTATATTTTATGATATTTTTTTATTATATTTTAATAAATTTAAATACATTTTAAGATATTTAAGTATATGTGCTTAAATTTAAGTATATTTTTCACATATTTTAGCATATTTTAGTATACTTTAATATATTTTAGTATAGTTTAGCATGTTTTAATACATTGTTGTTTATTTTAGCAAATTTCTTGGTATATTTTAACAAATTTTAGTCCATTTAAATATATTTTAGTATATTTTAATATTTTTTAATATATTTTGTATATTTTAGTATATTTTTATGTATTTTAATATATATTCGTATATTTGGTTATACTTTAATATATTTTAGTATGTTTTATGATATTTTTTTATTATATTTTAATGTATTTTAATAAATTTAAATACATTTTAAGATATTTAAGTATATGTGCTTAGATTTAAGTATATTTTTCACATATTTTAGCATATTTTAGTATACTTTAATATATTTTAGTATAGTTTAGCATGTTTTAATACATTGTTGTTTATTTTAGCAAATTTCTTGGTATATTTTAACAAATTTTAGTCCATTTTAATATATTTTAGTATATTTTAATATTTTTTAATATATTTTGTATATTTTAGTATATTTTTATGTATTTTAATATATATTCGTATATTTGGTTATACTTTAATATATTTTAGTATATTTTATGATATTTTTTTATTATATTTTAATGTATTTTAATAAATTTAAATACATTTTAAGATATTTATGTATATGTGCTTAGATTTAAGTATATTTTTCACATATTTTAGCATATTTAGTATACTTTAATATATTTTAGTATATATTAGCATATTTTGATACACGTTAGTATATTTTTATATCTTTTAGCACATTTTGGTATATTTTAATATATTGTTATATTTATACCTTTTATAAAAGTTATGTTGTGAGTTCTTTATTTCAATATAAATAACACGAGATTTTAGAGCTTTAACATTAATTAAAAGTTTATTTACCTTAACTACACACAAAGTTGACACTGCAGAACAATTTGCTTAAGATGTACGTCTTTACCTCACGAGGTTTATTTTTCAACTAACTAACTATCCACTCAGACGCTGCCTTTTATATTTGTCCACTAGGAGTCTAGAAAAATTAAGAATCTTCTACTCTCTTTGTATCGCATTTTCTTGTTGTCATGTTATGCATTCAATGTATAGGCAATTGTAGATCTGTGAGTTTTTTTTTGTTGTTGCTGGAATTTGCTTTAAGATAGTTGTTGTTGACTTGTCTACATAAGTTTTCTTAGAAAACTACGCAGTTAGTAAATAGCTTACCTAATTGTTGCTGTTTTGCGTATACAAAATTTCTACGCAGTTTGTAAGTAGAAAGTTGTTGTTGTCTTGCGTGCATAAGTTTTCTTAGCAAGCCAGGCAGTTAGTAAACAGCATACCCAGCAGTTTTCTTTATTACTTAATTATTTTCTTTTAAAACTTTAGCAAGGCGAATCCGTAATAAAATTTTATATATATTTATATATATTAATATATATTTTATATATATTTTAGTCTATTTTAATAAATTATTTGGTATATTTTAATAAATTTTAGTACATTTATATAGATATTTTAGTATATTTTAATATATTATATATTTCGGTATATTTTAGTATTTAAAAAAAAAAATGTAAGTATAATTTAATATGCTTTAGTTATTTTAATATATTTTTGTATATATAAATACATTTTAGTATATTTTAATATGTATATTACTTTCATCATATGATAGAATATATATGTCTACCACTGTATTAAAAGTTGTTTTGGATAAAAGCTTAATTCAACTTGTCACTGTTAACCTAACATAATGTTTAAAGTTTTTAAAAGTCACATACTATTTTATTATAGACTTTACAGAGCCACTGAAAGCTTTTTTTTGTATTATTTATAAAAAGCTTTTTCTTTTAAACTCTCCAAATATTTAACACCTGTTATTCAAACAAAATCATTTATTTGGAAAAAATTCAGTTGTTGGCCGCTCGCTTGTGTGAAAAGTTGTTAAATTTGTTATAAGAATGCGGTTTGGGATTGAAATAAAAAATGTTTTATGCCGGCAAATCAAAGTGTAATCAAAACTAGTGCGCTTGTACTTTAAGCGAGTTATTGATTAAAGAGTAAAACGTAAGGCAGGCAAAAAATTAAATGGCAATACCATTTTTAAAACATGATAAAATTTAAATTCTTCTAAACCGTTAGAAATCAGTTTTTACACGTGCGCGAGTTAAAATTCCTAGAAACGTCAAAGTATTAATTTGTAAATGTATGAATATAAAGAAATGAATGTCTACTTTGTAAAACGACGTGACCAAGATTTATGGTGTCAAAGGAAATTTTAATTTTTTTTTAGAAGCAAAAACAAACGGGTATGAGAATGTGTGTTTATTTGTGTATTTTAGAAATGTTAAGAAGCATGAACATGAAGGTTTAAATATAACTGAACTTCAAGGATTCAAATTAGTTCTTAATGAACAGTGTCAAGTAAAAGATTCGAAAAAAATATTTGTGCAAAAAACAAAAGGAAATAGAAAAGTTTTAAAAATTTCTTTGTTTATATAAATAAAACACATGTGTTTTTTTATTTAAAGCGTTAAAAGTAAAATAAAAAAAAACAACAAAAAAAAATTATTTTAAATTCCAAAATTGTATCTGATTTTAATAAAAGACTTTTGGCATTAATAACAACTTTATTTGCTGCATATAAATTCTTAAAATTAAACTGATAAAAATTAAACATACTTGAGTAATAATTCAACAAAAAATATTTAAAAATAACAAATTTTAAAATAAACTTTAAGGTACAATAAAATAATTTCTATATTCTCATAAATGTCACATATATACCAAATTCCCAAATTGTAAATATTTAAAAAAATATCACTTTGTGCCTTTTGAAAATACAATTAAAGTGTGCTTAATTCTTAATTAAATATCTTAAAGTGTAGTTAAGGATTTGAATGAAAAGCTTAACAAAAAAAAGTTTTATACCATCTTTAACCTTATGAGAATTTTCGGTTTTCGGTAACTAAGTATAGGATGTGTTTAAAATTAATTGGAAGATTTCTTAATTTATAATTATTTAAAAAGTTGACCTTTCACCTGAAACAATTTAAAATAAGGCAATTATTTATCCAGCAAATATAGTATTTATAACGAAATGAGGTTTAAGCGTTGAATAGAAAAAGAAGTTGTTGATGTGATTTTTTAAGTAAATGACGATTTTCCTACTAAATGCTTTTATTCTAACAAATTTTTAATTATGTATACTCAAAGCCTTATAAAATTAGGACTCATTTGATTCTCAACATTGCTTGGAATGTTGATCACATTTCGAATAAAATTATACAGGGTAACCACCACCAGACCCTCAATTTTTAAAGGACGTAAAGGTGACTGTTGAATAGTTTGAGGGTTTTCTATTCTACAGAGCCGACTATTCTATTTATTCACATATCAATTCAAATGAAAATGTGTCACGTCAACTATTATGATTTTTCATGAAAATCAGGGTTGTCAAGGGCGATCTGCAGTATCTTATTGGCATATGTACTTCTGCGTAAATGGTGTTTTGGAAGAAGCTCTTGTGTTAACTAAATCTTATACGGAAACAAATGCAAATCGTGGCCAAAATTATTCTTTTAAGACCAAGCTCCTGAGCACGGCTTCGAATTAAGGTTAATGTATTTTTTTTAACACTTTATTGAACAGCAGTACATTGTGGCCCATGCTTCGGCTGACAATAAATCTTAATATAAAATAATATATTACAATTTCATTTCATTTCATGAAATTTTTCAATTTAAAAATTTATTTTAATTATATGCGTTTTCCAATTTAATAGCATCACAATTTATCTGAGGAGTCTCCGTAACTGAGGATGTTAAAACGTAAAGCCGCTCTTGTAAGTGAAATATTTTGTTGGTGCTTGAAACTCTTTCATTTGAAAGTTCTGTAATTTGTAGGTCCTGTTTGCCAATAGTTGAATTTAAACTACCTCATGCAAAGCGTATGATATATATCACTATCACTAAAATTAGCTAAAAAGTGCATACTCAGCGATGAAACTTTTTTGATATATTCCTTTTAAACATTCAAATTTAATTGATCCCAAAAACTAAATGTTAAATGTTATAAAACGATCCGGACCTAAAAATGTATTTTTTATTTGGAGGGTCTTAATTTGTGAAAAAAAAGAGCGAAATTTTTCCGTGTACACATTTTTCATTGTTCCATAGAAAACCCAAAAAAATTGTGCACTAACCTATATTACTTAGCAGCTCAATACAGTCCTGAATTTTAATTCAAATCTTACTATATGCTACTGGAAATTGATGAAATTGTAACTGTCAGTTTTTTAGTTTCATTTCCAATATGTCTAAACAAACAATGAACTTTATACAATTTGTTGTTAATTTTTTCGAACAAGTGGCAGCTCTGATATTATACAGGTGTTACCCATAATTGTTTCTATTATTAAAAAAGTACATAGAAGAGACCATCATAAAAATGGCGATACTTACGCCAAAACCACTCACTTTACCGGAAAAGTGTACTTCAAGAAGGGTCTTAAAAACGATGTACTTTTTACAATTTCTTTTTTTAATTTTTTGAACAAGTGACAGTTGTGGTATTAAAACCATGTTACCTATAATTGTTCCTATTATTAAAAGATAGAACACAAGGGAAACCTTCATAAAAAATAGCGACTTTCGCTAAAACCACTCACTTTACCAGAAAATCGTACCTTAAGAACAAAAAGTATCTGATATTAAGCAAATGCTGCCTATAATTGTTCCGATTGTTAAAAGGGGAATAGTACACAAGAGAAATAAAAAATAGCATAACTAACGCTAAGGCCGCTAAACCGGAAAGGTGTGTCTTAAGAAAAAAAAATTGCCCTTAAAACATAGTACTCTTGATAATTTTTTGGTACTTTCTTTGAACAAGCGGCGGCTGTGATATTACATAGCTGTTAGCTATAATTGTTTTAATTATTAAAAGTGTTATAGTAAACAAAAGAACCCATCATAAAAAATAGCGAAACTTGAGTGGTGTTAACCACTTTTTTTACCGACAAAGTGTATTACCATCTGAATGGATTCTTTAATTAATAAAATTACTTATTTACGACTTCGGAAGTTATCAGGTTAATATCAATATTCCAAGAATCATCGGTTGGATATAGATATATTTTTTATGCTAAGAGCAATGTCGAAGTCATCAGAGCCGCAGTAATATATTTGTTTTGCCGCCATTTTTTTAAATATTAGTCTTTTGGCAGTTCTTATTTGGCAGTCGTGTAGTAGATATGTGGCAAATTATTTATGGAAAAATATTCGGCAAATCATCGTGTTTTAAGCGTTAAAACATTTTATCAAAATCAATTATCGATTACTGTGACGATGAGAAAGTTAAGTGAAATTTTTGAGAGAAACAACCTGCCAACAAAACGCACTATTTATAGTGTAGGGAATGATTTCGAAGAAAGAGGGTCGGTTGGTGACAAACCCAAGCATGCACCTCAACGTACTACAAGATCGGCTGAAAACATTACGGCTGCTCAAGAAAGTGTTTATCATTTGTGATCAAGTGAGATCCATTAATCGACGCCGAGCTCAGGAGCTTGGTCTTCAAAGAACAACTTTTTCATTTGTTTTCATATAAGATTCAGTTGACACAAGAACTTCTTCCACAAAACCATTTATGCCTTCGTACATATGCCAATAAGATGTTACAGCTTGCCCAGGACAACCCTGATTTTCATGAAAAAACCATAATGAAGACGAGGCACATTTTCATTTCAATCGTTATGTGAATATACAGAGAAATAGATTCTGGGAAATGGGAAACCCTCAAATTATTCAACAGTCAGCTTTGCCTCCATTAAAAGTGACAGTCTGGTGTGCAATTTGGTTAGGAGGAATCATTGCACCTTACTATTTTGAAAATCAAAACGGCGTAACGATAACTATGAATGGGGACCGATATCGTTATATAATTGAAAACTTTTTAACGCCACAGCTGCATGCTTTGGGCTTGATTAACACGTGGTATCAACAAGGTGCCCCTCTAGGCTAGTAGGTAGTGTATTAGCTTGTAAATATGGGGGTTGTGGGTTCGATTCCCAAAAAAGACCTTAGTTTTTTTTACTACAAAAAAATAAAAATTGACTGTCGGTGGGGCTGCTTAGCGATGAAGGCATAGTCACTGGTCGCTGTGCTGTCTTTATACGGCAGTTAATTTCCGACCATCCTTCTACTCTCACCACCTCTTTAATCTATTCTCTATCCCTTTTCTAAAGAATGTAGCACGGTGCTTGACTAAATAGGCATCGTTGCCTGAAGTGCTACTTCTCTTTTCAAAAAAAAAAAAAAAAAAAAAAAAAAAAGATGTTGCCACATCGCATACAGCCTGCAATGGAATTACTGTGAGATCTCTTTCCATAACAAATAAAGCATTAATATTGGGAATCACTTTCATTTATTTAATTAAATATCAACGTCTGTTCTATGGCCTAAAGCTAAATTTAGTTCAGTTCTACTTTAGTTCTAATTTATTTTAGTAAACAGATTTATTAGTTCAACTCTAGCTCTACTCAAGTTATTTATTTAAATTTTTTGTTAAATTTTTTAAGCTTTTTATTTAATTATTTTAATTCAATTCTGATTAATTTTTAAATTAATTATCGTTCTAATTCATTTTTTTGCAAATCTAGTTCAGCTATTGTTCAGTTACTGTTCAGTTCTAGTTTGTAAACTTAAAAATCCTTTCATTTGTTTATGTCTGAAATCAAATTTAAATGACTTACTGTACAATATTAAAATAACATTCAAGTAAAAAGTGAGAATTATTATGTTCGTGGTTTGAATTTATTTAAAATAAAAAGATTCGCTACAAATTCAATTAATGACAAAATTGTTTGCGTCTGACTTTTTGCGTTTTATGGATTTTTAGCACTTAATTAAAGGAGAATGAAAAAAATGTTTAAAAGTTATATAAAATAATTCTTTACGAACTAATTGCATAATATTGTTATTGTTTTTTAATTATTTGGGATTGTGTTCTGACAAAATATTTACTTTCAAACTCCTTTTAATTAAAAATTGGCGAAATATTTTGGTTAGTTGTTATGGCAAAATTAATTTAAATGGGGAAAACACATTCAAAAACGATTTTATTTTAAACAAATTGAGCCGTCTTCTTTAAAAGTGGTGTAACTCCATTTTATATTATATGGAGTTATCTAAGGGTTTGTCTTTAAATAACTTGATAAAGTTTGTTATACATTAAAATACTTATTTTATTAAATTGATTAAATTTAATAACGTGATCGCTTTAGAAATACAAAAGGAATTAAACCTTATTTTTATAATCTTAAATGGACTTATATTATTTTCAAAACTAAATCAAAATTATACAATTATTATTAAATAGGATTAAATAAAGTTAGATTTCTTTAGATTCGTTAATCTATATTTCTTGTTTATGCCATTATATATTGGCACTATTGAAGTTATGGGCCTGACATGATGGTAAGTGGTGCTACCACACTTCTTAAGTTTTTGTAAAGGGTTTTTTAAGAAGAACTTTGTATTCTAAAACAAAATTGTTGTATTATTATTATTATTGTATTATGAATAGAAAAGTTGGAGAATTATGAATAAAAAAATGATATCTGGCAAATATCCATTACGACCACACTGACAGACGTCAATACTTTGATCAAAGTTCTTAATCAATATTTGGCAAAATGGCGACCCAATCGCATCACAGATTTTGAGCTTTAAGGTTGGAATTTATTCAATTGGCTCCATATAGACTTTGTCCTTAACATAGCCCCATAAATAATAATCTAGTGGTGTTAAATCACATTATCTGGCTGGCCACTTAAGTGCTGATTGTCGTGAAATTATGCGATCTGCAAATTTGGTTTGAAATAAATTGATCGTTTTATTGGCTGCATGACATGTGTCACCGTCCTGTTGACATATCAGCGATATATACGTTGTCAATAATAGGCCTAAATTGAGTTGTTAAGATCTCGCGATAGCGTGATCCATTGCACGTTATCGCACTTCCAGCCTCATGTTCGAAAAAACAGCCCAATCACGCCTCCAGACCACATAGCGCACGATACAGTGACACATTGAGCATAGAAAGGCTTTTCAATAATCGCTTTAGATTTTCAGAAGACTAACTGCGACAATTTTGCTTGCTGACATACTCTGACAAGTGAATATGGGTTTTATCTAAAAAAAAATATTTTTTAAGAAAAACCAGCCGGTTGTTGCTGAATGAATTAAGCAAATGTACGGCGATGTGAATGGTCGGTGGGCTTCATATTCTGCACTAGTTGAATCTTGTAAGGATTCAAAGTCAAATCCTTATGCATAATTTGCCATGTGATTGTAGTTTTGGATAACCCCAATTTTTGAGAACATCGTGGAATTGACAAATTTTAATCTTCTTCAATACTATGGCTCACGGCAGGAATGTTTTAAGTTGATAGACCTAGTCGAACACGCGTTGGTGTTCATAAATTTTATATCGAAACCATCGATTCAAATTAAACGACCATATTCTTAATAGCGATCTCAGAAGGACGCTAATGTTGTCCGATAATATGATAAATTTTACAAAATGTAACTTTAACAGAACCACCATTTTCATAGTGGATTTTGATTATTTTAATGCAATTTTCGTGCGAAATTGAATTCAGTATAACAATTGCCAATGCATCTACTGCGAATATGTCAAAAAACTAAATGTCATGTTGTTGGTATTGCCACAATTGAAAAACAAACTTCTTGTTGAAAAACCTGATATTTTATAGCATTAACTTCGTATGTGTATTAACAAGATGATGAATAATTTCGGCAGGATGTTTTTAGGAATTTTTTTATAAATGAAAAAGAGCTGAGAGTAATGCCAATCAGTGTTATAATTAACTACATTTTAACCAAAATTGGACATACACTATTTTAAAGCAGCACGGCTCATGTGCTGATAAACTTTAATATTAATTTTCAATTTGGTTTTCGGGGTTTTTCCTTTACAAAACTTCGCTTCATGAAAATATTTTATTTCGCTTTTAATATCACGTATTTATTCAACAGCTAAAAGTTTTACTTACATTTGTACCTTTTATTTCTTCAGCCTTTTGTTATTAATATTTATTTTTATATAACTGCGTATTAGTGGTTTTCTGGATGCGATTATTTTACAGCTATTCAGGCTAGTAAATTCGATAGCAACCTGAAATATTATTAAAAACCAAAATTATAAACAGATGAATATATACATAGATATTTACATAGATACATTATTCATTGCGAGCACTATATAAATCCAAACAAAATAAAATATATGACTTTAATAAAAGTAACTTACAAAAACAACTTTTAATGTGATAATAAAGATAAGCAAAGACAACTTTAGAATGCGCTACATTAATAATGGATTAAAATAAATTGAGTGATACAATAAAATTTAAAAGCATTCATAATATTTTACAAATTTTTCTAATGTTATAGTTATTATTATTAATAATTATAGGTCCAATAACTATAATTAATATATTATTATTAATTTTTATTATTATAATTATGGTGGTTTTACCATATGCTTTTATTATCATTTTTGTTTTAATTTTTTCATTATTATATTATATTTTATATATAAATGAAAATAAATTTATAAAGCGTTCTTATTTTATTATTTAAAAATTTCCCTAATATTATAATTACACATTCATAACGGATTGAAATAAATTGCGTGATACAATAAAATTTTAAAGCACTCATAATTTTTTTAAAAATTTTCCTAATGTATAATTATTATTATTATTCTTTTCTTCTTATTCTTTTTTCATGATTTAAAAATATTCCTAAAATTATAATTATTATTATTATTATTATTATTATTTATTATTTATATTATACTTATAATTTTTATATTGTTATAATTATTATTGTTTATTTTTTTATTGATTATTATATTTACAATAAAATTATAGTGTCTAGTAATAATTTTTCTTATATTATAATTATTCTTATTTATTATAACTATTGATATAATAAAAATTATATCGGTATTATTATATATGCTTATCTTGTTGTAATTTTTCTATTGTTATATTTTTTTTATTATTATATTATATTATATTATATTTTATTATATTATACTATATTATATTATGTTATATTATGTTATATTATGTTATATTATATTATATTACATTATATTATATTATATTAAATTATATTATATTATATTATATTATATTATATTATATTATATTATATTATATTATATTATATTATATTATATTATATTATATTATATTATATTATATTATATTTTATTATATTATATTATATTATATTATATTATATTATATTATATTATATTATATTATATTATATTATATTATATTATATTATATTATATTATATTATATTATATTATATTATATTATATTATATTATATTATATTATATTATATTATATTATATTATATTATATTATATTATATTATATTATATTATATTATATTATATTATAATATAATATTTCATTATTTAAAGGTATACCTAATATTATAACTATTATTACTTATTATTACTTTTATTTAAATTATATTTATAGTTTTAATATTGTTATAATTATTATTTATTATTGTTTTATTATTATATTAATATGTTTACAATAAAATTATAGAGTGTTCCTGTTTCATAATATAATAATTTTTCTAATATTATAATTGTTATTATTATTATTATTATTATTATTATTATTATTATTATTTTATTCTTATTTATATTATTATAGTTATGCTGGTATTACTATTTTCTTTTATTATTATTATTTTTGATATTTTATATTATATTATATATTATATTATATTATATTATATTATATTATATTATATTATATTATATTATATTATATTATATTATAATATAATATTTCATTATTTAAAGGTATACCTAATATTATAACTATTATTATTTATTATTACTTTTATTTAAATTATATTTATAATTTTTATATTGTTATAATTATTATTTATTATTGTTTTATTATTATATTAATATGTTTACAATAAAATTATAGAGTGTTTCTGTTTCATAATATAATAATTTTTCTAATATTATAATTATTATTATTATTATTATTATTATTATTTTTTTTTTTATTCTTATTTATATTATTATAGTTATGCTGGTATTACTATTTTCTTTTATTATTATTATTTTTGATATTTTTGTTGAATAGTTTTATTTTATTTTTATAATAATTTTGTTATATTGTTATAATTATTTTATTATTATATTTATTTTATTATTATATTTCTTTATTTTTATTATTTTTATGTTTTTAAATATCTTTGGTAAATAAATAATTCTTTTCTATTGTTGGCTTGCTTCATCTCTATCAATGATTTTTGATATCCTCTACTAGCTGTAGGGTATATACCCTCCAGAATCAGCTAGGCTTTATAACATAAACAAAAAAAACTGAACATACCTCTAATGTTGATTACAATTTTTGTTATTATTATTTATTTTGTCTTTTTTGTTTTAATCTGTTAAGTGGTTATTAACAACAAAAAAAACCCAATTATTGATAAACAAGAAGGTTAGAGAAATAAACAAAATTCGGTAAATAAAATGCAAATTTTACATAAAACTCCAAATTTAACAACAAACAATTTTGATTTAAAATCTTGAATTATTAATAAATATATTTAAGCTTCGTATGGTAAAAGTGCTTAAATTTAAAGTGTTCAAAATTTAAATGCTAAACACATCAAAATAATTAACGTGAATTATTGATTGTTTGACTTCAGTTGTGAAGAAAGAGAAGAAATAAATAAAAATTTTGTTTGAAATGTTGTACGCGAAAAATTTGTATAAATAATTCTTAAATATATAAAGTTGTTGTTACTGTATTATATTAAAAACGGTGCTAAACATTTCAACTTGATAATTAATATTTTAAATTAAACCTGTAGCCAGCTTTGTGACTAATATTAGCTGTAGACTTTAATATTTACAAACAATGCGAAAGTATATCAATGTTAAAATGACAAATCACAAAAAGTACTGGACCTTAAAAAAAAGGACTGTACCTTAAAATAAGTTAAATGTCAAAAACTTTTATCCCACATTTTTGCCTACCTTTTTTATCGCTCTTTTATTTTATATTTATTTAAATACTGTATTATAATAAATAAATAATCTTCATTTTAAAAAATATAAATGAGTATTAAGAGAAATAAAAAACAGAAAACAAGAATCTTCTGTAACCCCCTAGCTTCTCTAATCCCTTCGGGAATAAGCAAAAAGTACCTGCGTTTTAAAATAAAAAACGAAATCTACATATAAATCTCATGTCGTCTGATTCTCTTAATTGCCGGTAATAAAATACATGGAACAAAATACACCGAACAGTTTCATAAAAATTTAAATTCTTAAACAATTTTAATAAAAAATATATTATTTTTAAAGTATTATTTTCCTTAAAAAAATTGTTAAAAATTTTACAAAATAAAATAATGTTCTAAAAATAATAATATCTTCCCCAAAAAAAGAATTCGAAGCCATATTTGCCAATAAAAATTAGAGTTCTGATATTAATATTTTAGATTTTTTCTGCCAGTAAATGAAATATTTTGTCATTCTTTACTTTCTTTTGTAGCAGTTTGTTCGATATGAACGGGGAGCGCTTTCGATGTGAAATCGTCGTTTTTAAGCCGTCTTCTAAACTCTACCAGTGAGGCAGTGTTTGGGTTAAGATTTTTTTAAAGAGAAGTAGCACTTCAGGCAACAATGCCTATTTAGTCAAGTACCGTGCTACATTCCTTAGGAAGGGGATAGAGAAAAGATGAGACACAGGTGGTGAAAGTAGAAGGATAGTTACGGAAATTAACTGTCGTAAAAGACAGCCCAGCGCCCAGCGCCCAGTGACTATGCCTTCACCGCTGAGTAGCCCCACCGACAGTCAATTTTTATTTTTGTAGTGAAAAAAAACCATGGTCTTCGTTGGGAATCGAACCCACAACCCCCATACTGACAAGCTAGTACACTACCTACTAGCCTACAGGGGCAACTAGATCTGTTGTTAAGGTCGTATCTACTCATGTAGGTAGAGTGCTAGCCACCTGGCCCTTTTATCAATATCTTCGTCTTTTATTATTATCTAGGTACGTGTGTCCGTCGGAGGGTGTTTTCCGTTTATTCGAGTCTATGGTAGTCATTTCCCTTGGTGTGTGTCCCTCAGTGTCAAGGTGTAATGTAAAGTTGGACTCATTCAGTTGTATGAGCGTATGTGCTTTGTAAATCGTGGTTTTAGTGCTCGGCCAGTTTGTCCTGGTACAAGTAAATCTGTATAAGCCGCTGGAACTAAATTCGTTAGTTATTTCTGTCGATATCCTGAGATAATGTCTAAGATTATGCTCGTTTTAATGCTGTGAGTTAACCTTCTTTGTAAAAAAGGTTAGTTAGTCTGTATATATCTGATCCTGTGTAAGTAAAAGTGTGCCATCTTGTTGTATCGGTTGCTTCTTTGCCTCCTTTTTACTGCTTTTGGTGTTGTACTGTCTAAGAAGTTTATTAACAGTGATGGATTTGCAGCTGTAGTTATTAGCAATGGCGTAAATTGTATCGAGTTGTTTGTTGTACTTATCTAAAGTAAGTGGGATTATCTTAGGTCTGTGTATCATATGTCTATATGCTGTCACTTTATGTTAGATAGTGTGGTTCCGGGTGATGTGGATCGTAATGTCTATGGTAGTTAGTTTGGTATAGATGTCAAATGTTAAACAGTCAGTTTTTCGTGTTATTGTGATGTTAAGATAATGCAAGTTTCTGTCGTGTGTATGTAACATTATTATGGATTGTGCTTAAGTCTCCTAGAATTTGTTCGGCGTTGCCTTGTTCGACGATGCATATGATGTCTATAGTAATAATAAGCCTGGTAAATCACGGCCACAAACTTTAGAAAAATCATCGAACATTTTATATCAATTATATTTTAATTATAATGTCAGAAATAAAATTTATCTTTGTTTTATTCCATATCAAAGTTCTATACCTTTATACGGTTTCGTAACTATCTCCGAATGGGGTCGTGTGATTGGAGTCAATTTGAATGCCCGTAAGACTCCATGTTATATACTTAAGCATAGATCTGTGTTTGGAAATTATGCTGCATATGTTGTTATGAGTGATATAATTATTAAAGAATCGGAAGCCCTTGGTTTTCTTGGCATGAACGGAAAGTGTGATATTCAGTTAACTAAGCACATTTTAAGACTTCTAAAGAAGCTTTCAAGTGCCTCGGTTTTCTAAAACGGTGTAAGAGATGCCTCACTCCATCCGATTTTCGTACTATTAACAACACCTATATTCGTCCAGAAACGGAATGCAACTATAGGCCGACGTCCTAAGTCTACTTAACTCTATTGATTCTCAAGAGCATCGACGCAATGTGGATTTCACCGTTTTATCGTTACTACAATGGTAAGTGGTCTATAGAAATTGGGGAACTTGTTCCCCACGTTTTTGTGTTTAACTTGATTTTCCTTGAGAGCATCCATTTATGGTTGATTGACCAGTGAATCATACTACGCATTACAGGGAAAATTCCTTTTTTAGGAAAACGGTTCGTATGTAGAATGAATTCCCTCCAGAGGTCGTCGCTGTCACTTTCAATGTAGAAAAATTCAAATCGAATGTCCAAAAGCACTACTCCCTTTTTTCTTCTCCCCATAACTTAATTTCCTAGTTCTGGTATAATTCATTGCATTAGTGAGGGTCATCACCTAAGTACTGGTCCGAGAAAAAAAATCTTATAAAAAATTCCCTTTACAATTTCTAATTCTAGTGTGTATACTTCGGATAACGATAAAATAAAAGATTCTTCCCAAAAACCATCTCTCAAGTAGTTCCAAGGATCTTCTGATAATCTGTTTAAAAAATTTAAGATTTTGTTGGATTCATGTAACAATGAAACAAACAATTTCAATAATTTTTGAAAACGTAACTATTTTTCAAATAATATTTATTTTTATGTGGTAAAATTCTAAACGATAAAAAATATAAATTTTGAATTTTTTTAAGTTAATTTAATAAACTGGCTATTAGAACGTGTTCAACATTTAAAATGACGAAATAGCAACAATGTTTGAATGCTTGTATCGCATACAAAGAAATATTGATAAATTAGCATTTAACTAGAAACTAAAGGGTGAACTTTCAGAATATATTAAATAGTGCTAAATTTCTTAACAGCAAAATCCAATTTAATAAATTCTCGGAAAAATAATTTCAGAATTATACTGCTCGTTCAATAAAGCAAAAATCAAGAAACTAGAATTAGGAACATAATTATAATTTTATTTACTATTTTTTAAAGTAATAGATTTTTTAAAGTAATAAATTATTGGGTTTTTCAACAAGGAGTTTGTTTTTCAATTATGGCAACACCAACAGCGTGATAGTTTTGACATTTAGTTTTATTGACGTATTTGTAGTAGATGCATTGGCAATTGTTACACTGAATTCAATTTCGCCCGAAAATCGCATTAAAATAATTAAAATCCACTATGGAAATGGTGGTTCTATTAAAATTACATTTCATTAAACTCATGATATTTTCGGACAACATAATCGTCGTTCTGAGACCTCCTCAAGAATTTGGTCATTTAGTTGGAATTGAAAAGCTCTGTGCAAACACCACCGCATTTTCGACCGGGTAGTTCAACTGAAAACATCGCAGCCGTGAGCCACAGCAAAGTAGATCAAAATTTGTCTATGCCTAGACGTTCGAATTTTGCGTAACGATTTGATTTGAAGCCTTAAAAAGTTCAACTGGTAAAGGAATTGAAGTCGACCAACCACTCACATCGCCGTGCATTCGCTTAATTTATTTAGGAACAAATGGCTGACTTTTCTGAAAAATTAATTTTTTCAGATGAAGCGCATTTTGATTTCTCAGAGTAAGTCAACAAGCAAAATTGCCGCATTTGGACATCTGAAGTTCCCAGAATCAATATTTAGAAGCCTTTGTATGCTCAACGTGTCGGTGTATGTTGGGCTATGTGACCTAGAGGCCAGATTAGGCCGTTTTTTTTCGAAAATGAGCCTGGAAATGCGGTTACGGCCAATAGATCAAGCTATCGCGAGAAGCGTGATAAGATTTACATCAGTACCTAGCTGTGTAAGCCATAACCTGATGTTGTATCAAACCACTTGAGTGATATGTAGCGTCACCCTTGCCCTAGGAAGCTGTCGGACATATCTTTTTTTGTTTTCTTTTTTATTAAGAGAAGTAGCACTTCAGGCAAAAATGCCTATTTAGTCAATTACCGTGCTAAATTTTTTAGGAAAGGGATAGAGAAGAAATAAAACAGGTGGTGAAAGTAGAACGATAGCCGGAAATTAACTGCCGTATACCATAGTGACCAGTGACTATGCCTTCATCGCTGAATAGCCCCACCGACAGTCAATTTTTATTTTTGTAGTGAAAAAACCCAAGGTCTTCGTTGCGAATCAAACCCACAACTCCAAGACTGGCAAGCTAGTACACTTAAGGGGCACCTAGTCACTCCTAGTTGCAACGTCGAAGAGTTGGAGACTTTCCTACTCCCAGTGCAGAACACATGACATACGATGCTCACTGGACCTGGATCATTTACCCTGTGTTTGGTCAAAAATGAAAAATCTTGATGCTCCCAAAAGACCAACCTCAATAATAAGTCAGGCAACAGCTCGTGAAAATAACGTGGAGTTGTCCAGTTGCTAGCATTTAGGGGACTGGACTCCATTTTACCACCGGTGACACATGTAATGATGGTGAGATTCCATCATGGCATATCAGTTAGGTCTCCGCAGTTAGGAGGGGGCTATCGCGAGATGCTAACAACTTAAATTGAATGAAATCTGCCCCCGGGGTACATTATAAGTCTTTATGGATCACACAACCATCTAGACTTGTGTCTTGCGGGGTAAAAGCGAGCCCAGTCCTCTTCAAGGTTAGCAGGAGCCAACTGGACAATCCACTATATTTCCACGGGAATTAGTAAAGCTTCAGAGTTTCTTTAGGCATTTAGCTGTTCTCTGACTGATTATTGAGGTAGGTCCTTGGGGAGTATCGAAGTGGCTGTGTGTTTCGAGGCCCTCGTTTGCGTTTTTGGGTCGGATCATTCACAATGAACACAATGAATGGTCCAGGTGAAGTGAGTATGTATGCCGTCGTGTTCTTAATTATATTAAGCTTCATGCGTTCTAGACCAGGAGTTGGATAGTCTCCAACTCTTCAGCAAGGAGTGAAGGCTGCGGCCTGCTTCGGGCTTTTAAAGTTGCAACTAGGAGTGACCACATGGATATACGTATTCGAAGGCCTTCTAGAGCAAGGATGACGCTACATTTCCACCGTGGTAATGGTTCACCATCTGATTAAGGCCCATGGCTAAACTAAAAATCTGTAATGTGATTAACGAAACTTTAATAAAAGAGCCTATTGTTGTCAGTGTGAACGCGGTGCCCATTTGCCAGATATCATTTTACGTAAATAAATGCCGAACTTTTCTCTTCGTTATAAAATAAAAATTTTAATCATCTTAAACTAAATTTTTTCTTTTATTTTGTTTTAGAAAACAAACTTCCTGTCAAAAACCCTTTAAATGAAAAAGGTTAATCTTAAAACCACAAAATATAAACAAAACTTATAAATTGTTAGCCACACCTGAAATTTAATGTAATAATATTAACAAATTTATTAAATGAATATTAAAAAATAATTGTTTGTAAAAAATGCTATTTTTCATACATTCATTTCAGTTATGTCTGTCTTCCGTTTTTTTTATTAATATTTTATTTAAAAACAACAAATTTCAGCTAATGTTACAAATGTCAAATTATATCGACGTATTAATTAATAGTTAATTAATTTATCTTGTCGTTTATGATTTATATTGATGCTGTAGCTATTTTTTTTTATAGATAATTTAAATCAATTTATCTAGTTGTTTGAAAAAATGTTCAAATTTGTTCTCTGTCAACGTTTAAATATTTTTATTTATTGCGCGGGTTTCTTAAAACAATTCATTGTTTTTGCTTCTGTTGCTTTCGCTTGCTATTTTTTTTTTTTGTTTTTTTTTTTTATTTTGTTTATTTAAAAATTTTATAAACTATTTCAACAAATTGTTGCTTTTTATAGTCAAGCAATAAATATGACTTAAAAAATACTTAATTTATAAATATTTGCAGTAATAATTGTGTGTAAATAAATGAATGAATAATGACATTTAACTATTAATAATTATAAAAACTTTATGGCTTTTAGTGTAACGTAGAAAACAAACATAAAACTGGAAGTGAACATGAAAGTAAAATAAATTCTGTGTTAAAAAGTAAAAAAATTAACCCTTAAAAGTCACTTTTGCAATTCTTTTCTTTCAAGTTGAATTGCTTTACTACAGAACGTCATTAACAGCGAAAGCGGAAAGTATAGACAAGCTCTTCACTTAACTCTTCAATTACAATTTAGATTTCATAAATTTTAATTTTAATATTGCGGCTGACCCCTACTCCTACGAGGGTGAATTGATATTTATGGCGCTTCACGCACACTTTCTGCCACAGCAGAAATATTCTCCGGTGTATGCACTATTTTTGGCTTTTTACGTTTTGATTTATCGATGACGATACCAGTTTCTTTCACTTTTTTCACAATATAATGAACATACTAAAATCCGTACGCAATTTTCGCACACATTCTGCAACATTACCATGATTTTCAAAGTAATGTCGCAATATTTCCCAGCATTGTTCAAGCGTATACACAACCGTATTCGTTCAGCGCAAGAATAAAACTAATCTGTCAAATCAAACATGAACTAAGTGTAGCTATTCACGAAATAAGCACTAGTTGAAAAAAAAACGTTAGATGGCGGACCCTTTACTTTCTATTTTAATTAACAAACGCACTATAATATCGCACTTAACATTTTATTTTATATTCGATATAAATTCATTCAGGCACTCTGCACAAGCTGCTAAATTCGTAAATTGTTCACAAAAAAGTATGGAAAATCACGTGAATGCTCGAAAATAAAGCGGAAAGCAATTTCTTAAGACAATCAAAAGTGTTTTTGACAAAAACCTGCATGAATTATAAAAGATGTGTTGAATGTTGTATTATATGTCAAACGAACTTGACAATATATTCCTATAACTATTTTGTGATTAGTTGAATTGAAGTAGGGTGCATGATTACTGAACTAAAGCAGATAGAACATAAACTTAACTGAAAATTAATTTACAATAAAATAGAACTTAACTGAGACCTCACATATCTCGAACAAAAAGTCTTTAACAGGTAACAAAATGTCAACTTGAACCTAATACGGAAAAAGCCCATGCATCCATGCAAGTCCACGGATTGTGGTGAAAAATTAACACGAAATTGATTTCATTAATCAATAATGGCTAAAGAATGCTGGCATATTCTGAAAAAATACTAGAATTTAATAAGAATCAGACATATACTAAAACAAAAATAAGATAATACAGAACTCGAATATAACTAAGCAAGAACGATGTTAGTGCTGCAGTAGTACCGACCTTTAAATGAATTAGAACTCAAATAAATATAAAGAACAACTAATTAAAATGTTACGATATTAGAACAATGCATTTTTCTAACCGGTTGCGAAATTAAGTAAAAATTAATATATAAATCTATAATAATAAAGGTCAAAGGTCAACATGCTATAAAATCAAGTTCAAAAACATTTTTATTTTATTTAAAAAAAATATAAATTTTAAAATTATTTAAAACTTATTTTTATAAAAAAAATTTTTATATAAAATTAGAAATTTTAAAAAAAATGTAAGAGGTCAAATAACTAAAACTTAAAAGATTAAAATATTTTCGAAAAAATATATATCCCGAAAAACTCTTAAAAATTTTATTTTTATAAGATCCCTTTAAAGTGTTGAGAAAAACCAAATGACAATAAAATTTGAATATAAAATAATTAAAATTTGTGGACAAAAATTAAAGTGTTTAAAATAAGACTTTAATTATTAAAAAAAAAAAACAAGAAAGTTAAAATTATTTAAAAATAAAAACGAAAAAGCATGCATGATTTAAGCGTAACAATTGTAGAGGAGCATACAAAACGTTTAAGTCGCAATTTGGCTTTGACCCAAACTCGACGACGTACAATAACCTTTAAAGATCCCAAAGAAATAGAAATTGAAAATCCTAATTCCAATACAACCATAATAAAAAACTCCAAACAAAAATCTATTTGCACAACAACAACTACAGAGAGATCATTGAGACCAGCAAAAGATCCACAAACTTCAACTGTAACCACAACCACAGTGGCAGTGCCTTATAAAAATTTTAAAATTTGGACTGACTATGATCAAGAGCAAAATTTTCTTTTACACATAAAAGAAGAAAAGGATAAAAAAGAATTGCAACAAGGTCAAATGAAAAGGATATGATATATAGAAGAAGTAGAACCACAGAGACGAAATAGGGGTTCTAAGTTAATTATCGATTTGAATTGATATCAAAAACAAAAAAGAAGACAAAGATAAACAATAGAGATAATTTTAGCAGCTTTTTAACAATAATTTTGTAAGTATTTAATTTATATTTTTAATTTATAAAATAAGTTAAGTTAGAGTTTAAAATAAATATATTTTTTACTAAATGAAGGCCAACGTATCACAAACCACAATATTTAATCCTATTGTTGTTGCGGAATTCAAAAATCAAAAATATTTCTGCCTGACGCTAGTTTATATGATTGTTAGCAGCTAAAAATTATTATATTTAATCCCGAAGTAGGAATAACACCTTTTATTTCTTAGTACTGAGGAAAGGACTAGACCCAGAATATTAGCCTACGGACTTTTTTTTTTATATATAAATATATTATTTATTGTATTTTCAATATAATTGAACTATCAATAATTGCTCATATCGTAAGTCTAAAAATTTAAAGTAGGTCCAGCCAGTGCAAGGCAAAATTGTATGTAAGTGACGGTTTAGCTTGCGTACGGCCAAAAAAAGCTGTATCCCTTCTTTTTAGTCGGATGTAACCAGGTTCATTTAGAATGCTACGCGCCAAAGGATTTGAATGAGTTTCAAGCTTCTTAAAATACGTTACTGCATGTTTTCTTATTTCTGCTTTGACTGATGGCATGTTTAGATCTTTGTGGATGTTAGAATTCTTTATATACCAGGGCGCAACTGTGATTATTCGTAGAATCTTATTTTGGTGCTTTTACATTTTTTCAATATTGCTTGCTGAAGCAGTGCCTCACAATTGTATTTCATAGCACCAATTTGATTTGAGGATCGACTTGTACAGTGGAAGTTTGCAATCTAAGCTGAGTGTTCAGTTTCTGCCAATAAGCCAGTTTAGTTATGCCATTTTTAACTGCATTTCTGTTAGTTTGGATTCTATGTGGCTTTTCCATGTAAGGCGGCGATTAAGATGTAAACCTTGGTATTTGACGTCTAAAAGCTATGGTATCATTTGGTTAATTATGCGAATAGGGTGACATACGCAGTGTGAAAGTTATATGAGTACATTTTTGTTCATTCAGCTTTATTCTCCATTTTTTCAATCATTTTTCCAAGTTAATCTTGTAAATTTTGGGAAGCTATTTCTGCCGTATTGAGGATACTTAAAAAATCTGCGTCATCAGCAAGATTTACGTCGGTATGTAGCTATGTAAGCGATAACATGATGGTAAATCAAACCACTTGGGTGATACGTTGCGTGAATCTACGTTCTTAGTTGCGATTTCGAAAGTTTCGGAGCAGGGCCGCCAACCCCCACTCGTTACTGAAGAATTTGGGAGCTGTCCAACTTCTGGTCCAGAACACATGACAAGCATGTTCAATGGATCCGAATCATTCATCCTTTGTTCTCAATAGAGGTGAGATGGCCCCTTGATCATTACATCAGGTCCGCGAAACTAGATCATGATGCTCCCGAAGGGATAACCTCAATAATCAGTCAGAGAATAGCTAAAAGACAAAAAAGCTGAAATGTGGAGCTTACTGATTCCCTCGGAAATTACGTGGAGTTGTCTAGTTGGCGCTCTGCTAGCCTTTAGAGAGCTGGACTCCCTTTTACCTCCGGTAACACATGTAATGACGGTAAATTTCCATCAAGACACATAAATGTGTCCCCGGGGGAGAAGGAGGGGGTGCTAAAGCGTAATGTTACATTTGGCATTTCGATTGCGAATATCCAACGCCACATATTTTTATTTGGGTACGGTTTTACGTCGACCCACGTCAAATTTGGTTTGTGAACAAACCGTTTTCGGCTATTTGCCATCTTGATGGCAAATAAATTAAACCCCGTCGGAAAATATACGCACATATCAACCACACATATGGTTTCCAGCCGCCTAAGCTTCTTCCAAATAAAGGCACCATTTTTCACTGATTTCATCTTAGTTAGAGAATATATTGTTACGATAATAAAATATACTAATTTTATTATTATCTGTGCCTTTGTGGAAGTTTTAACTTTCACAACATGAAGGAAAATGTAGTTTAATATACGTCAAGCAGCAACGTTAGATGCACTTATAGAATTATCTGCTTAAATAACAAGAGGCTTGAGTTCAAATCCGAACAACGACTTGTGTAAAAACCCAAGTTATTGCTATATTGAGTAGCCGATATTATTTGATTGAGTAGATGAAATTAGTTGATTAAGGTGCTGGTCTTTATAAACTTCAACATAATCTTAGTCGGAGAGAAAAGTATCAACATACCAACAGTGTAAGGTAATCGTGGAAGAGTTATTGACATGGTTGGAAAGACAGCAAACCGTTAGTTAAAATGTAGCCTGCATGTTTAAACTAAAAGTTTCCAAAACAAAAAATATCGGTTGCCTAAACATAAAAGAGTTTGTTTGTTAAGACGTTTGCCTAGTATAACTGTGCCGGTGTCATCAAGTAAAAAATATTTGCTGGTATATGCAATCAAATGAATTCCTCTATTTGTTAAAAAAAAGGCAGCCGTGCAACTTAGAGATTTTATATTGTATCTAAAAACTATCTAAACCTCCAACAGTTTTCTAAGCACTAGTCGAGTTTAGGTAGATGTGCAGCAATATCTTTTCAATTTTAGGGAATTAAAAATTTGTAAGTTCTTGCTAGGTTTCAGTCTACAAACCGCAGCATATAAGGGCATTTTCTACTTTAATTTCCTTAATAAAAATTATTCCTCTGACTAACAGCTGTGTTAGCTCTCGGAATACATTCTAATATTATCTTTTTTTTTGACTATTTAGTCAAGTACCGTGCTACATTCTTAAGGAAAGGGACAGAGAAGAGATGAGACAGTTGGTGAAAGTAGAAGGATAGTTACGAAAATCAACTGTCATATAAGACAGCACAGTGACCAGTGACTATGCCTTCATCAGTGAGCAGCCTCACCGACAGTTAATTTTTATTTGTAGTAAAAAAACCAAGGTCTTTGTTGGGAATCGAACCCACAACCCCCAGTCTTGTAAGCTAGTACACTACCTACTAGCCTACAGCGGCACCTATGTCCGCTTTCGTGTTTGTCATGAACATTGATCTCGAGTGTAGCTGGTTCTCTATTAAAAGCATGAGGCAGGTCTTTGTTACGATTCATATGATTAATTTTCAATAAGTACACATTTGACACAATACGTTTTCGATACAAAAATTTAAAACGTAAAGTAAAAGAGTCTGTCAATTCTATAACTTTTTTAACATTTTTAAAAAATTCTTTGGTTGGATATTCACTTTTTATGAGAACAAACTGTTTATTCAAATGTCCATTGACTAAATGAAAAAGTACCAATTTCAGCATCATTAAATGCCATTCTGATATACTAAATCATGCACCGACCTCATTCTTCTCACAAGATTTAGTATAGATTAAAAATCATTTATTTAATTTTTACCCTCGACTAAGTTTCCAGAATTATTTAGAGAATAAAAAACATCAATTTTAATTTTAAGCTAAATTAAAAGATATCCATCCATTGATCTCAGTAGATGAAAGTGCGAAATAGCCAACAATTATAGTATCCTATACATATTATCCTTATATATTATATTATATATTATTATTTTTATATTTTCAATTCGTGTTCATGATTTCCATTTTGTTTCCATTTTATGACTTTCAAATGTGATTCATGTTTATGCCCTAGTCCTGAATACATTGCTTAAGTCAACCCTGTTTAAACTTGACTATAAATAATACATGCAAACTCAATTGTCCTTCTTTTACATTTTTGTTTTATTTTCTTGTATTAATTTTAATATAAGGGAGCAGTTTATTTTTGAAATATTATAAAATTTAGATCTTTGTTTAAGATGGTTACTATTTTATACATTTCTTAACTTAGTTGAAATGCATGTTTTATTTTCAGCTTTTTTAGCAAAATTTAAGAAACTATGCCCATCACAACATAGTTTTGCGGACATGATCATTAATATCCTTGGATCCTTGGAATATTTATAGATAGACTTATATTGTTATACATACCGATGAGAAAAATTTTTGCTTTTGAAATGGTCACAAGAATTATATTATGTTCTCTGTAATATTGTATAGTTGTACTGTAACAAATCATAGTATAAATAGCACAATAAGCACAATCAATTTATTTAAGTTATCCAACAATAATATAGTACTTATAACCATTATATTTAATTTATAAACATTATATGTTGAATTTGCATCAGTAAGTTTGTATGACTAAGCTAAAAAAATACTGTGTGGTATTAAAAACTAATTCCCTTATGGACATGTTATCGGCTTAGCTCACTAAGCTAATTTTAAAATAATTTCTTGTTAGAAAAAGAAAAAAAAAATTAAAGAGTAGCCAGAAATATAAATAAATAAAAATATATCAAAATCTATTAAATCTTAATCTCAATCTTTTAAACGGTCCTTTAAATTGTAACGATTTATTTTTGTTTTTGAAAAATATAAAAAATAATTTCCTGCAGAAGCTTTCCACAGGAAAGCGAAATATCAAGAAAAAAAATAAATCGTTATAATTTAAAGGACCGTTTAAAAGATTGAGATTAAGATTTAATAGAAATAAAAAAAGGTCGAATAAAACTGAAAATAATAATATATCAAAATCTTTTAAAACCGGTTAAGGACTCTTTTTATCAGAATATAATTTTGATTTATGATTATATTTTTATACTTTAAGCATGATTATGATTATATTTAACAATGTTATTACTTAACGTTTGTTATAATTTAACAGTTAAATTTAACTCACAAGTATAGTTCCCATGATCATATGTTCTCATATGTTCATGAGTGGCTTTAAATTAAAATTAAAATGTTATTTTAGCGTCATGGTTATTAGCAGTAAATATATTTTTCTTATATATTTTCCTTAAGAGATGATTCATGCTAATGATAAATATGTTATTTTGTAGCAATTAATTTTTTTTAGTGAGTTAATGAGATTTAAATAATAGACAATCGGTTAATGTGTACGATAAATATTAAATTGAATCAATATGGGCCAGGAAGTGGAAATAAGTGGACCCTATTAACTCTAGTATTAATGCATTTTCTATTTTCTAGTAACCTTGAAAATGATGTTTTATTGTCGGTGTTTTGCATTGCCATCAAAATACAGGGTGTAATATAACGTTCATTGTTTTCATTTGTGGGGGATTTATCATGGCTAAAGAAATTTTAGGAAAAATTAAAAAATTGACTATAACAGGATTAAAATATCAAAAGATATATATTAACAAATTTTTATTCTATAATGTCAAATGTTGTTGTGCTAAAAGTCTCAAAAAATTACATTCAATCTTGTAAGCAAAAATCCTTTTTTCACGGTTTATCATCACTGAAGTTAATGTGTCTTGGAAAAATAATACAATGGCAAATCAGCATGAACGTTCATGAACTACTGAACCTTTTCAAAAATTATTCAATATCAACTACCTACCAGCACATATCATTTATTATATCATTCAATTTGTTGCTAGACTTTTTAACTTTATCTTCTTTAGAATAGTGTCAATAAGAGCTTGAATAATTTTCGAATGAACTGGAAGTTTGCCAATTGAATACTGATTTTCCAAAAAATAAAACTAAGGACAATAAGCATAAAAGTTGAAAAGAAGTTATTAAGTTTCAAGATAATGCAAATGACATCTTACAAAAAAATGGTAACTTATTATTGTAATTTTAGTTAAAAAGCCAAAAGTAAAATTTGAAAAATTCAAAGGTCATGCGGAAATAAAACTTAATTAAAGAATTTTAAAATATCCCATTACAGAAAAATTGTACTTTAATGTCTTGTATAACACTTATAAAGACCAACAATTTGCTATTAAGAAACTTGCATGACCCTACTTAAATTTTATATAAAACTACAAAAACTTACAACAATAAGTCGTCTAACATTATGCAAATGAACTGCAACTATTGTTAATGACCACTACATAACATAAATTATTGTAGTCTCTGTGATTGTAATAAAGGCTTGCGCGAAAACCAAAGTAAAATTGAAAAGGACACTGAATTAATTTTAAAAGTATTTTTTTGTTTAGAAGTGTGACAAAATATGTAGATTTTTAAAGGCCATTTTTGCAACAATTAAGGACAGGAAAAACCTTTAAGAAGCAGTTATTTAAATTAATACCCACATTCTTTTTTAAAGTATTTTAAGTATTGTAATTAATTTTTTCACACATTCCTGTTTGGCTTTTAAGAGAATTTTCGAAATTAAATTAATTTTTGCATGCATTCCTAAAAGTTTATAATTTAATCCTTAAAAATTCGCTGCGATGGAATAATATGTATAATTAAAATTATTTAAAATGTTAATAGAGGAGAAATTGACATTTAAAAATTGTTAAATGGGATAATACCTTCTAAATATAAAAAGGTCCTTTTCAAAAATAGCTTTGATTGCTACGAAAAAGAGAGTTCTCGAGAACTATTAAGGCTTGTAATGGCCAAAAGAGATTGTTTTTTAAAAAGGACTCTCTGTAAAAAAGGATATGTTTTGCAAAAGCGAGATATATTATTCAGAAATCGAACTCTTGGTTAAGAAATATCGTGCATGCAAACAAAGGATGTTTTGTAGAAAACCTTCTCTTTGTGCAAAAAAAAGAAACTTTTCAAAAGAAATTTTTGTGATAAAATTTCGGGATTTCATGTTGTTAGACCCACACCCAGAGGATGACGCCCTTACTAATGCAAAATATTTTGCCAGAACTATTAAATTAGGATATGGGGAGGAGAAAGGAGTTGTGTTTATGGATATTCAATTAAAATTTTTCTACAGTGAAAGTGCTAGGAAGGACCTCTGGAGGGGGTTTATTCTACATACGAACTATTCTGCTAAAAATGGAATTTTCTCTGTAATACGCAGTGCGATTCACTGACCCTTCAACCACAAATGAATAAGCTGTCAGCAAAAGGCGTATTCAACGCAAAAACGTGCGATTAACGAAAACAAGTTTCACTAGAGCACTTACCATTGCAGTAACGATAAACCAATGAAATACAACACACAATGCCATTGAGAATCAGTAGAGTTTGATATCCCACTGTACCTAATAAGCCTCTTGACCTTCTCTGTTACTTGGCTTCAAAATAGGCTTTGGGGCGCCGGCCCATAAATCCAAGTTGGACATTTTTGGACAGATATAGATGGTATAAAGAGTACATAGATCGGATGAAGTAAAATATCTTTTACACCGTTTTAGAAAATCGAGGCACTTAATGCTTCTTTAGAAACCTGAAAAATATGCTTAGTCCATCGAACATCACACTAGATTTTCATGGAAGAACGGAACCTTGCGTTACCCCTGAAGTACCCTGTTTTGTGCAAAAATGGGACTTTTTGTAAAATATCTTCGCTTTGTACTAAAACTGCACTTTTTGTGAAAAACTTAATTTTTTTTAACAAAAATAGAATAATTTGTGCACAGTGGGAAGTTTTGCGAAAAAAGTGAATTGTTATAAAAAAATATTTGATGAAAAAAATTTAATTTTGCGTAAATTTATATTTTCATAAAAAAAAATCGTTTAATACGAAATAGAAACTTTATTGAAAAAATAGCTTTCATTGCACAAATAGAGTTTTTGTCTTATACACCTTTTGTAATAAAAATGACATTTTTCTATTGAGAAAGCTTTTTGATAACTTTTTAGTATACTCCAATTAGAACTTGTGTCATTTTTTTACACTTAAAATATGTTTTTCACATAAGAAATTTATTTTAAAAATTTTTTTCTCTCCCAAAACAATGAATAAAAATAATTTTGAAACATAAAACATTTAAAGAAAAGTAAATAATTCAAATTAATGTTTAAATTTTATTCGCAGAAGAAAAAAGTAGTGTTGATAATAAAAATATAAAATGTTCATATTTGACACTGATGTACAACATCTGTTGAGAAAACTACACCAACGGTTTATTATACTTAATATTCATTAATAATTTAGTGTGTTTAACATTTTTAAACAAGTAATTGATATTTTACTTATTGCGTCATTTTGCTTTCTTTTAATATCTATTTTCTTAGACATTTCATTGCCTCTACATGCAGATGTATTTGTTGAGAAGTCGCATTTGACAAAGTTTTATTTGAGTTAATAATCGACAAATGCAAACTTTTAAAATTTAACTTGGCCGTTACACTGGAACTAAAAACGTTATTTTAATAATATTTTTTTTTACGCTCGAACTATTACTCCTTCATTTCTTAAAAGGCCTAATTTTTAAGCCGAATTTTAAACAAATTGAAAAGTTATTGTGTTTATTTTTTTGTTTTTAAATAGCACTATGTCATTTTGTGCTAAAATATCACTTTCGGTGATATTTCGAAATTAATTTCGAATTTTGTGAATTGTAGGTTTGCTTTAGTTCTTGCTTTAATAACATTTTTTTATTATTAAAATTGCAATTTTTTGTTTTAAATCTCAATTTCGAATTTTCGAAATTAATAAATGATTATAAAAATATTTTTTTAACTAGCATTTATATGACAGAATATAATATAGGGTTAAATACTTGGAGTATTTGATAAAAATTAGAAAAAGTTCGATATATAATACGAAATTTCAATATATTCAAATTTAAAAATTTTTATTTTCGAAAAAAGCAAAAGGATAGAAAAATTCAAAAAAACAAGATTTTGAAAATTCATAAAAAATTGACTTTTATACAAAATTAATCAAACAACTCAAAATAACAAAATAAAATTATATGGCTCATGAAATTTTAAATAACTGAAAAATCATTAGTTAAAGTTTGACGGTTAAAAGTGTTAAGTTAAGTTGACTTTGTGTAAAAACTCATTTGTGAATAGTAAATTTGGCTTAATTTTTGTCTTAATTACAATTTTTTTATTAACTTTATTAATTGCTATAAAAATCAAGAAATTTGTTAATTATATTAAGTTTTTTTAATTTTAATATTTCTTTGTTAAGCGTCTATTTTCGAGCTAGATGAATCGTGTTTATGTGTATTTTTTTAATTAAATTTAGTAATATCATTTAGCAAGTATATGAGAATCAAACTTCAAAGCACAAACCTTTTTAAAATAGTAAATATTTTCAAATGTAGCACAAACAGGTGACTTAGTAGAGATTTTAAGGTGTTTTATTAATGCTTGTGTTTTGAATTGTTTAAAAAAGTAACAATTTATTTCTTTAGCATCTGCAATTTCTTCGTTAAAAATATTTAGTTTCAAGTTAAATTTCATACTGAATTAAATTGTGTGATTAACTTTTTAACATGAGCTAATCCTAGTCCAATTTAATTTTTTATTTGGGCTTAACTTCTGCCCTGTCAGGCCTGTGGTGGATTATTCGTTATACAGATGTAGATATTTATGAAACGTAGTAAATAAGATTAGCGGAAAGTTCCCTATGAAGATCTTCTCTTTAATTACCCTTTCACATTTAAAGTCAGTCAAAATTGCCGCTTTTAAATGCCTACTATAATTATACAATTGTTTACTTTTACTTTACGTCGTTATAACATTAAGTGTTACACTAAAAGCAATTATAACATAATTTTAAATTTGAAACTTCAAGTGCTAATGGTGACTAAGCTTGCAATAAGGACTTTCTAAATATATTTATTTTTATTTTTAATAATGAATATAAGTATGTTAAAACCAAAGTCGCTGAGTCCCTGTTTTAAAAGAAAGTCAAGTTTATGGAAAAATATCCTTTGGGTCTATTGAACGTGCGACATTACAAAATCCATTTGTTTCGTCAAAGAATGAATTGCCCTTAAAAAATATATCGGGCAATGATGTCCTCAATTGTTATACTATAACCAATGAAGACTTAAAAGCAGCTTACTTAATAACTTTAAATCTTAAATTTAGATTCCATGTTATCCAACCTTGAAAAAAAGAGGAACAGAATATTTAATTTTTTTTTTTAATTTCCTTATAAAAAGATGTAACACTCAGGTATTATTGCCTAGTTTTATCATTCTTTCGAATGGGATAGAGTAGTGGAGATAGGTATTTCGTGATAAGATTTACATCTGCACCTGGCTGTAAGCCTTAAACCGATGGTAGTCAAACCACTGGGAATGAAAAGCAACGTCATTTACGCCCTAGGAAACAGAGGACTAATTATAGCAACAGGTCATTCCTAGTTGCAGTTTCAGCGGTTCCAAAGCAGGGTATCAAACCACTACTCCTTGCTGAAGAGCTGGAGACTATCCAACTGCTGGTCCAGAACACATGACTAGCATGCTCACTGGATCCGAATCATTCACCCGTTAATGTTATTAAGGGCGAGATGATCCTGGCCCTCATAATCAAATTAATGCGGGGGCCGCAAAACCACAACCACCACGATACTCCCAAAGGGCCAACCTCAATAATCAGTCAGAAAAACAGCTAAAAGTGTAAAGAGACAATTAGCAGAACTCTGGGGCTTACTGATTCCCATGGAAATAACGTGGAGCTTCCAGTTGACACCCTGCTTGCCTTCAGGGGACTGGGGTCGCTTATACCCCCAGCAGCACAGGTCTAGATGGTTAAGTAATCCGATAAATGTGCCCCCGGGTGTAGGGGGGGAGTGGAGATAAGTATGGGATAATGATAGTTTGAAGCCTTTTAATTCACGCAGTCTATTATCAGATAACTGTGTTAAGTAATACCAAACTAATTTGGCTCTGCCCATATAACAAAAGATGATTAATTTAAAATAAAGTAAAGAAAATCGTAGAACATATTTCAGAATTTTTAAGCATAAAATATTGTAATTTTTTAATTTAAATTCTTAAATAGGTGGGTTAGACATTATGATTATTTTCTCTTTTACATTATCATCAAAAAAAAATTTGAATATTATTTCATTTCTCTAGCTCGGCCTGTAATCTTATATCCTCCTACCTTGCTAATCGATCTCAGGTAGTCTCTGTTACCGATAGGAATTCCGATCCTCTTGGGGTTGATAAGGGAATACCATAGAGCTCTAATTTGGGACCACTTCTTTTCTGTCTTTACATAAATGACTTGCCTGATGTTGCTATCAGCAGTAAAATTCATATGTATATTGATCATGTCCAACTTTATAATTGGAATAGCATAAATGCTATTTCCATTTGTGTGGGAAGAATAATTGATGATTTGAATATGATCAACTGCTGGGCAATGAATAATGTATTGTATATCAACGCTTCAAAGTCGAAATGTATTCTCCTCTCGAAGCCTAGGAAAACTTTTGATAATATTTATGTGCAAAATATTATTGAGTTCGTGAACTCTGCGTCTATTTAGGTGTAGTTTTAAATGGTAGACTAACGTGGACTAACGTTAACTGATCATATCAACACTGTTGTTGGCAGAGTTTTACGGAAAGCATCGCGGTCTATGGGTGAGAAAGGAAACCACCCTGTTGTTTTTTTTTTTTTTTAAAAAGTAGTACTTCAGGCAACAATGCCTATTTAGTCAAGTACCGTGCTACATTCTTTAGAAAAGGGATAGAGAAGAGATGAAACAGGTAGTGAAAGTAGAAGGATAGTCGGAAATTAACTGCCGTATATAAGACCGCACAGCGACCAGTGACTATGCCTTCATCGCTGGGCAGCTCCACCCCGACAGTCAATTTTTATTTTTGTGGTGAAAAGAACCAAGGTCTTCGTTGGGAATCGAACCCACAACCCCCATATGTACAAGCTAGTGCACTACTTACTACCCTACAGGAGTACCTTGCTATTCGCATGCTATAAGTAAAGACTTACCTGATCCCTTCACTCCTTTATGGCTGCAAAATTTATGCTAATTGTGACAGTAGGGACAGACGCAAATTGATAGTGGTATACAATAATATTGCTCGCTATATATTTCAGAAGGATCGCCGCGATCATATCTCAAACTACTTTAAACTTATTTTTCGAATAGCATTCGAAGATCTTTTGCAATGCAGGCGCATTTCTTGCACAGGATCATAGTTTCTCAAAAACCCGAAATATTTATATGACAAAATAGTTTTTGCAAGATCACAACATGGCAGAAATTTAACCCAAAGGAAATACAAGAGTTTGCTATCTCAACGGCATTTTTTCATTGGGAAGTCTTTGCCACACCATATTCAGAAACTTGGCAACGCTTGTTTGTTTAAAAGGGAGATATTTAAATTAATCTACAGAACGATATTTTCTATTTAATTTTTATCTTGTTGGCTGGTTTCATTGGGGTTTTTTTTATTTTTTTTTTTTTTTGATTTATTATTTTTTTATTGTATCTTCAAAAATATTTCAAACTATTTAGATCTTAAAACTATAAATTTCCAATTAATTACACCCACTGCTGGACAAAATATATATTTCACGCAGATAATTTATTTGCTTAAATTAAAAGGTGTCTCTCCTCTTCAATCGAATGTAGCCACTTTCGTTAAGAATGTTGCGGGCTAGGAGGTTAAGATGATATCCAAGCTTGTTTCTGTAAGTTAAGGCGTATTTAACAATCTCTTCTCTTACCAAGGGTACGTTGAGGTCCTTACGAATATTGGAATTTTTGATATACGATGGGGCGGTTGTGATCATTCGCAGGATTTTATTTTGTCTCCTCTGTATTCTTTCTACAGTTGTCATTGGAGTTGTATATGTTTTCTTTATATTACAATTAGTTTTACAATATCACCAGTACCGTAATTTATAAAAATCCATCTTGTTTTTCTAGTTGACTAACTAATAAATAAATAAAAATAATGAAATAAATACAACAATAAACGAACTGGAGTCATTTTTTTTTGTGAATGGTATAAATTGCGTTTAACATAACACGAAAAAACAAAATCCTGCAACATATTTCAGAATATTTTAGCATAAAATGTTTTAATATTTTCTGTGATTGTATTGCTTAATTTTTGTCAAAAATGGACTTAATATATTTTTAAAGACAATGGCCTTATTTCATAGAAATCAAAATATGCCGATTCATTTTGTTTTTTATTTTGTTTTCGCTAACTGGAACATGAACCCAATTTGTTTTATTTGTTTAAATATTTTTTTTTGCCTTTTGTCAATTTGTAAATTTAACTCTTTCTTTTTTTTGTTACATTTTTTGTAAATAAAAATTTAAATATAATGACGTTAATAAAAAACACAATACAGTTAAAGGGCTGGTTATTAGGTACAGGTAGACATTAAGATAATGTAAAAATTAGGAAAAAAAATTTATAAGATTTAAAAAACATTTATCTGCTTTTTATTATAAATTTTTTTTTTCAATATTGGATAACCCGTTGGCCATCCGATTGGAGAACCATGTTACTTGAATTTCCAAAAAAAAAAATTTGGAAAGGATGTTTTCTTTAATAAACAAAAACAATAAGGATTTAAATTATTTTCCCGTGCCTATTGGATAACTCCTTTTTGCGTTAAGACTAATTTTTAATTATTTTCTTTTCCTGCCAATGAATTGAATTAAAGTAAATTTTTTACTTTCTTAAATTGTTTTCGACATATGACATCCGTTTTAAAAAGGCAAAGTATTCTGCCAAAACTTGTTCAATATTCAAGGTCAGAATAATATATATGTTTAAAACAGAACAAAGTGTTATTGAAATAGAAAAAAATAAAAGAAAAGTAAAAAAGTTTTTTTGACATAAATCATAAAATAACAAATATCTCATTAAGGGTTGTAAAGAATTAAGCAATAACTTTTATATGTATATTCACACAGCTGGCGCTAAATTAGATTTATGTGTTTTATTTCAGTTGGCTTATTGAGCAATTTTCTGCAATGTTAGTGTTTATTTACTTTAATTTAAAATATTTGTTTTAAAACAGTAGTTATACTCTTTAATAGCTTTAATAAATATAGCATTTCACTATTTTTTTTAAGACTGTCTGCATTTTAGTTTTAATCACCTCCAACTTGTAAATTAAAACAAAATAAAGTTCACTTTTATTTTACACCTAATTGCTAATTCATTACACATAAATATAATTAGGCAGTTCACACTGTGTTGTATAAAATTAGGAATTATTTCTTTAAAAAAAAATACTTCTTCAATTTCTATAAAAGAAGTCGTAAGGAATTATTTTTCTACAAAAATAATTTACTTAATTATTGATTTAGTCTATAGATGTAGTCCTTACAGACTATAAAATATATCTTTCACGTTAAGCTACAACTAGTCATTGAATTAAATAATTATATTACGCTTTATAACATTTTATCAAAAATAACCAATAAACTTATGCAGACTATTAAAGTGTTTACAAATTCTTCAATTGGATCCGCAGTTGAATAATTATTTCGAAAGCACTCTGAAAACAGTGGCGGATAACACCGAGTTAAATGAAGCGGGACATTGAAACAGTTATTAGAAATCAAGAATTCGATAGCATTTTTTTTATTAATTAAACTGATTGCAAAAGCTACTTTAAAAATTGCTATGAGGCTTTTCAGCGTTGACAATCTGATTAATCTTAGCCTACAATAATAAGATGGCAGATTAACTCCACATTGCAATGATAAATCTCGTAAACGTTTCTGGCTTGTTTGCATAAACCTTGCTTTTCAAATATCCCCACAAAACAAGTCCGTAGCAGTCAAATCAGGCAACCGTGGAGGCCAACAACATCACCATTTCTTCCAATAACTTGTTGTTGCCAAAGGGCTCGCAGTAATTTCATTGTAATCCTGGATGTATCCCACGTGTTTTAATCTTGTTGATACCACTTGTTAGTTCAGCCCAAAGCATACAGTTGCGGCGTTAAAAAGTTTTTAATCATATCACGATATCGCCCCCATTCACAGTAGACATTACGCCGTTTTCGTTTTCAAAGAAGTAAAGTCCAATGATTCCTCCTGATCAAATTGCACACCAGACTATCACTTTTAGTGGTTGCAAAGGTGACTATTGAATAATTTGAGGGTTTCCCATTCCCCAGAACGGAATATTCTCTTTATTTACATAGCCATACAAATGATAATGTACCTCGTCACTCATTATGATTGTTTCATGAAAATCGAGCGAACTGTAACATCCTATTGGCTGGCAGCTTCGTAAATGGTATTGTGGAAGAAGCTCTTGTGTCAACTGAATCTTATATGGAAACAAACACAAATCCCTGTTAAAAATTTTGTCCATAATTGTTCTTTAAAGACCGAGCTCTTGAGCATGGCGTGGAATTGAGATTGATGGATTGTTTTGAATACTTTCTTGAGCAGCAGTTATGTTTTCTGCCGATCTTACAGTACGTTGTGCTCCATGCTTAAGCCTATCACCTACAGACCCTCTTTCTTCGAAATCATTCATTCATAAATAGTGCATTTTGTTTGTACGTTGTTTCTTCCAAAAAATTCACGTAACTTTCTCATCGTCACATTAATCAACAATTGATTTTGATCAAATGTTTTAACGATTAAAACATATTTGCGCTAGAAGCGTTTTAGAACCCTAGAAATGCACGAATCATATCGCATTGCACGGAGAATGACAAACAGGCTAATTAGGAAAGCAAAATATATCTATTACGTGGCAAAATTTTCCACAGCAACTGACTCTAAAAAAAATGGAAAGCAGTTGGTGAAATTGGAATCGGCAAGTCTATCAATCATGAGTTTTATGACATTGACTGAATAAAAAATTTTTGAATATTACTACTGCTTCTCCAATTCTTCTTTAGACAATAACTTTTATTTCACTAATGTTAACCGCAATGATTTGTGTTGCCAGTAAAGTCTAATGCAATAGCAGCTGATGGCATTGATCCATAACTTACCATAATTAGCGCCAATTATAACATTCATTTTCAACGAGATTTTGACTACCAACTGCTACATAAAAATAGAGAAGCTTGCGAGAATCATCCCAATAAAAAAAATTAAATTCTGATTACAGGGCGATAGCATTCCTCTCGAAAGTTTTTGAAAGGTTGGTTCATTATCAGCTGACTCTATACCTTGAAAATAAAAACATTCTCACAAATTGTCAATCTGGTTTTCGAAAAGAATACTGCTATATAACAGCGCCAGTGGATGCTTCAGTAGATATTAGACAACAAGTTGATTGGGGCAATTTTATATTTTTAGTACTTTTCGATCACGCGAAAGCTTTCGCCACTCTCGATCATTACAAATTAAAATCTTTTCATAAGTTTTCATCAACTTCTACTGATCTGATATTCTCTACCTATCTGAGAGACATCAAGTTGTTTGAAACAGGTACCTTAAAATTAACTATTTTGCCTTTGAGTCGCGGTGGTCCACAGGACTCAATCTTGGGACCCCCACTACTTGCGCTATATATATATGATCTACCAACGAAACTTAAACATTTTAAAGTTATATATGCTGACAACGTGCAGCTTTATTTTTTTTTTGTTGTTTAGAAGAGAAGAAGCACTTCAAGCAACAATGCCTATTTAGTCAAGTACCAAGCTACATTCTTTAGGAAAGGGATAGAGAAGAGATGAAACAGGTGGTGAAAGTAGAATGATAGTCGGAAGTTAACTGTCGTATAAGACAGCAGAGTGATTAGTGACCATTACTGAGCAGCCCCACCGACAGTCAATTTTTATTTTTGTAGTGAAAAAAACCAAGGTCTACGTTGGCAATCGAACTCACAACCCTTAGACTGACAAGCTAATACACTACCTACCAGCCTAGAGGGGCACCTAGTAGGTAATATTAAATCAGTTGAGGATTGTGTTAAAATTTTAAATGATGAATTCCATCGTATCTTTGAATGGGCTACTGCTAATGGCCTGGAGATAAAACAGACTAAACCCAAATGTTTGATTATGAAAAAGAATTTATTGAAACTTGATTATATTTCTGTTTTAATCTTAAATAGTCAACCCATCGAAATCGTAAACAGAAATTTACTTTAACAGCATCCTAACTTGGTCCAGCCATATTAATTGTGCTTGGGATCGTATACATTTTATGTTAAGAAATCTTTGACAAAGTCATCGTTGCACTCCCTTAAATATTCTCATATTTCTCGCTAAGGCATACTTGATGCCACTTTTACTAAGTGGGTGTGAACTTTTTTCGAGTTACGATAGTGTTAGATAAATTAAACTAAATGTGACTTTCAATAATATTATTCGTTATGTATATATATGGTTTCAGAAGTTATTATCATGTGTCTTCTTACGTTAAAAAACTTTATGGCATGTGTCTTGATGACCACTTGAAGGTAAGGGTTTTAATTCTAATGCTTAAAATTATATACACGCGTCAACCCGAGCATTTATATTAGGGATTGAACTTTTCAACCCTTAATAGAGGTAAAAGACTACTTTATTTTAGATACAGCTCTCTTATATCTCAATTCCAATTCTATATTTATGCAATACGACTCTGGAACGAGATTCCCCATACCTCTCAAATTATTAGTAACGCACATCATTTCAAAGGAAATATAGTTTGTTAATTTTGAAGTTAGTGTTAAGTAATTTTTAATATATATTTTTATTTTGATAATTATATTTTTATACCGCAATAATAAAAAAAAAACACACATTGGTTTATCGAATATTTTTCCATAAAAAATTTGCCACGTGTGTTTACCAAAGTTGTGGCGGACACCCTGTTTACTGCAAATGATTGATAGAGAATTATACATTCCTAAATAGTAGACCTTCTAAATATAAAAAAAAAATTTTTTTATTTGTCTTATGATAAAAATTGTGTTTCTCTATTTATTTATTTATTTTTTCCCTGTTTTATTAAGAATTATCTAGTTTTAATTAGCTGACTACCATTTCGCTACTAAGCTGTCTTGTTATTTAATATCAAAATAAAATTTTTATATATTTTGGCTTCTTTTTTGGCGAAGGCAATTAAGTTACTTATCTTGGGTCTTAGCAAATGTTTTTTTTTTTTTTGTTGTATGTCTTTGAACAATAATATGCGGCGTCTTTTTTTATCTCAATAAACAAAAACTTAAACGAACAGACAACCATTTACAAGGTAAAAACATTTTTAAGACCTGCACTAAATAATATTTAAAAAAGAAATGAAATAAAATTTTCAAAAACAAAAAAAAACAAAAAAACAGTTGTTTGTGCATGTTAAATCTTGCTTTTGCATGCATTCGCTAATTTAAATTTTATTATTCTTATCTTTGTTTAAAATTTCCTTTCAGAAATATTTTTCGTGTGGATGTTTTTTTAAATATTTTTTAGGATTAAACAGATAAATATTTAAAAAAATATGATACTTTAATACTTCAATTGTTTCTGTAAAATTTTGTCTATTTTCTTACAGGTGTTGGTAACATAAATTTCATTAATTTTTATATCGTGTAATATTAATAATTAATAAATCAATTGAGTTGTCAATGTTTTGTAGTCAAGTTCTAGCCAAGGGATTGAAAATCAACTCCTCGTACTGCAGCGCTGTAGACAAGGTTTGGGCATTTTTGCCAAATAATCTTAATTATTTATGAGTAATAAGTTTATCTATACAATAGCTTAAAACGTTTGTTAGGTTATTTTACCAAAAAGCGATGCGCATTTAAAGTGCAGCTAACACCGAACTGTCACATGTCGCAGTAACTATTACAACAGATTTGTACATTTTCCCTTTATCAACGAAAATTTTTTTTCTAACGCTTTAAACTACAATGGGCTTTAACAAGCCTGATTGAGAATCAATAAACAAACCGTATTCTACCTTAACAATACTAAACTTATAATTACTATTTTTATAAGTATAATTTCGAGTAGGAAGGATTAGAGGGGCAAAGGTAAAAAGGCACTCTTTCGGGGACTAATTAAGTGTTAATAAATGGTTCAGTCTTAGGACGATAGGTGCCCCTGTAGGCTAGTAGGTAGTGTACTGTTTGTCAGTATGGGGGTTGTGGGTTCGATTCCCAACGAAGACCTTGGTTTTTCTTCATTACAAAAAATAAAAATTGACTGTCGGTGGGGCTGCTCAGCAATGAAGGCATAGTCACTGATTACTGTGCTGTCTTTATATGGCAGTTAATTTCCGACTATCCTTCTTCTTTCACCACCTTTCATCTCTTCTCTATCCCTTTCCTAAAGAATGTAGCACGGTACTTGACTAAATAGTCATTGTTACCTGAAGTACTTCTCTTTTAAAAAAATATATATACCATGATTATGTGTGTTGTGTCTAAAGACATAATTCTTTTACATTTACATGCTTTCATACTCTCCAATAACTGTCATTTAGGATATTGAAGATCAAGTCAAGTAAAGGAATAATAAAATAAAAAAAAGTCGAAAAAAATATAAACGTTTTCTGTCAATATTGACTTCATGTCAACATTTTAATTGTTTTTATCAGATAATTTTATTTTGTTAATGAATTTATACTTTTTTGCATTTTACTCAATTAAGGCATATTTTACACTCACTCGCTTCTCTTCCAATGTGGTAAAAAATTTTAATTTATTTTGGTTAATAAAAAAATTATGGCCATAATTTAATGAAGTGTCTATAAACTTTTGGGTAAATAATGAAATAAATACTCTGATTGCTAATTTCAAAATTAATTTTTTAACAAATGATTAATTATTATTGCGGGACAGTCAGGCTTTAGAAAAGTAAATAAAAATTAGAAATTTACTGAAGACCTGAAACTAACATAAGAAATGTAATCAAATGTATAGCAAAAATTATTCAATTACAATGTTTTAAATTTTGCTAATGGGAAGGAAGGAAGGATTACAAATACTGCAGATAAGTGTCATGTGATACAGAGCAATTCTTGAATGTTAATCTTAAGAAAAAATTAATTTAATCTATTCAAAATCTTTAAGATGATTTATATTTTTACTGACTGAAACTTTAACAAAATATTTGAAAATGAAGAAAATCAAGTGTTTTATTGAAATTTTCCTGAGGGTGGACAAACTTTATTTTGGCACAGACACGACCATCTACCGCAAAAAAACATAGTTTGTAGATTAAATATCATAAGAAGTTCTACAAAGATAATTTGTTTCATTGATTTATGAAGACCTTTAAAAACAGAAAATTGTAAAGTTTTCCTTAGTTATGGATACAAGAATTAACCCTCTATAAAATTTTTTTTGAGTAGACATATATCAACATCTTAATATCAACAAACAAAAATGTCAATGTCCTAAGTCTCCTGGTTCACGAACTACAGGATGTTGCGTATAGGCAACATTGGGCAATGGTGTTATAATTTAAATACAAGTTGATTTTTTTTCAAATGCCAAGTGCACATTGCATTTGCTGCATTTACAGCTTGAAAACCCAGTGTTGCATAGCCTACATCTGCCCCTTATTCCGGCCAAGGATTATAACCATCAATGCTTTGGCATTCTTTCTGTGAAATTAGTAGAATGCCAGAGACAGTATTTTAGGCACACTACATTTCAATTCTAAGCCTTTGCATATAAGTTAGTTTCCTCACATATTTTCTGCCGCAGTTCATCCGCAAACAAATACTGAAATATTCAATAGGTTTTTTCATCGCATTGATACATAATTTACTTTTCCAGCTGGTCTCGCTTTGGATAAACTCTGCATTCCTCCACTTCAATCTCTGTAAATCAATTTTTTTCCATCACCTCATTTTCCCTCAAATCTTCATCATTTTCGGTTGTAATAAATTGGTCAATCAAACTAACTTGCATATTTTAAGCTCTGCAATCAAAATTTTTCAAAGTTTATTCTATAATTTCTCGTCAGCCGAATCATTCCAATCAAAATGGGCAAATTTTTCAATTTAAGCCTGAGTCAGAACTCTTGGGCGGATCTTAGAAAGTGCATACAAAAAAGTTTTCATTTTTCCAAAATTACCACAATAAACCAATATTGCATATGCCCAACACTACATTTACAAAATTATTACAGGCACATTAAATAATATTTTCATGCCGCATTTTTTTTTGTTAAATTAATCACTTACCTTTAGTATTTAATTGCTGAACTTGGTTTTAGGATGAATTAACAACCTTTTTTTTGCAAAATGAATTTATCAACTTCGCTCTCGGAAGAGAATAGCTATTAACTGAACACGTGCACTACTGACTACCAACCAAGTAGCTGCAAGCCTAAACAACACATAAGGCGATATTATTGCAAAAGGTTAAACAAATATTTAAAATAGCGGCACTTAGGCATTCATAAGCACAACGTTGCATATACGAAACATCGCGCATGAGAGGATTAATTAAATAATAAAATGATTGGTTTTTATATAGACTCGAGGCCAATTCTTTTTGTTGTCATCCCTTTCGATAAAAGCCGCCATTACTGGATATTTGTTTGCTACTATCGACTATCTCATTGGAAACGCTCGCCGATCATTGCAGACAAGCAGCCAGTAACGACGGTTTTCACCGAAAGTACTTGGAACAAATCCAAACAACTTAATACCAATCCTTTCTATTTGAATAAAAACCTCTCTTTGCTTTATTATATATTATTTTATTATTTCAAACACTTTCGGAGCTCTTCATCAGGGAAGCATTTTACTCTTTTTGAAAGCGAAAAGCCTTACTCAATTTTTTCCTGATATAGAACACCAAAGGTGTTCGAAATAATAAAATAATATTTATTTAAACAAAAAGAGAGTTTTATTTAAATAGAAAGGATTGATCCCAAGCCCAAACAAAACATTTTATATAGTAAAATAAATAATAAATAAAACAAACTCTATTCTTTGTCTAAAACAACTTTTTTAATAGTAATGAAAAGGGAAATGATTGCCGTACAAATAAAACCAGATAACAGTTTGAACGAAACTGACAGGAACAATCCAATAAAATTTTTATATTAAATCATGTCTTGGCTCAACTTTTACACATGTTCTTTTTTAAGAAAAATTTGTTTGGACTTATTATTCTGAATTTTTATGAAAACCTCTTAAGAAATTTTCTCTTATTTTTTGCAGCAGCCAACTCTCGTTAAAATTATTTTAATAAAAAAATTTATTATTTAGAATCATTTTTAATCTGCGTTAATTTTGTTAGATTACTTTAAAAATAAATATTTAATGATATGGTGTTAAGTTGTTATTGTCATTTGTTTCAGTGTAAATCGTCATTGCTGGCTGTTTGTTCGGTATGATCGGCGATCACTTTCATAAAAGAGAGTCCAGTCCCCTAAAAGGCTAGAAGAAATTAACTGGACAACACCACTTTATTTCCACGGGAATCAGTAAGCCCCAGAATTCAGCTTTTTGGCTTTTTACCCTTGTAGCTGTTCTCTGACTGATTATTGAGGTTGACGCTTTGGAAGCATGGTGGTGGTGTGGTTTCGTGGCCATCGTTTGAGTTGTGTGGGTCGGATCATTCACAATGAACACAATGAATGGTCCTGGTTCAGTGAGCATGCTTGTGATTGTGTTCCGAAATTTTATTAAGCTTACATGCGTTCTGGACCGAGAGTTTAATAGTCTCCAACTTTTCAGCAAGGAGTGAGGACTCGGAGTTGCGACCAGGAATGACTGGAGGATAGACATATCCGAAGTCTTCCTGGGGCGTGGGTGACGCTACATTTCATCCATAGTGCTATGATCCACCGTCAGGTTATGGCTTACACAGCTAGCTACTAACGTAAATATTACCACGCATTAGGGTCGTAACTATTCATATGTGTAGATTGCCCCCACCTGGCATTTTATATGGAGCTTATTTAATATTTTTGTCTGCTGTTATTATTCAGGAAAGGGTGTTCGTCTGAGGGTGTTTTTCGTTTGTTAGAATGTCTGAGGTAGTGTTCGATTAAAATGTCGTTGTTAAAAGTTTTTGTTTGGTAGATTTCCATTTTTTCAATAATGTCTAGTCTTCGTCCTTTTATGCTAGGATGTAATACATTCATCTATTTCCCTATATGCGTCTCCGTAAGTATCAAGGTGTAATGCAAAATTGGACTCTTCTCTTTTTCGTTTGTATGAGCGTATGTGTTCTGTAAATCTTGTTTTTATTGTTCGTCTAGTTTGTCCTATATTAGTATGTTTACAGGTACAAGTAAGTCTGTATTTTCCGCTGGAACTAAATTTGTCAGATATTTCTGTCGATGTCTTACTGTGGAGAAAGCATATCCATATGGAAAATTCAACTACTGCTCATATAGATCATCGGTGGATTTTACACCAAATTTCTAAACATTCGTCAAAATATTTGGTTTTATGAGAGTAAAAAAATTACTTCTTTTGGCCAAATCGTTGTTAAGATGGCGTGTAATTTGACAGCGTCTCATAAATGTAATAAGAATTATGCAGTCACTGATGGCAACTAAGAGCACTTTTTATTTAGTGTTTGAGTAGGTTCAAAAAGTCCATCAATGATCGGTTCAGTTTAGCAATAAAAAAGTTTTTCGCATCAAATAAGGCAACAGAAAAATGAAAGAAATTTGATTTCAGCAAAGCGACTTCTAAGATATTTTCTTCCGGTTTGACTTTTTGAAGTTTTTAAAGTCAATATGTCTCGATTTTGGATTATTTACATAACTGAAGTTCGGCCAGTAGTTTCTGTCATGCAGAGCCATTACATACATATTGGATCTCGCCACCTTTGCAAACACCTTTAAAATTGCAAAATATTTTAAATAAATTTTAACACCAAACAATTGCTTTTGGGAAACACTAAGTGATATGATATGAAAATGATAAAACAAAAAAATCCTAAAATTTTATAAAATTTAAGCAATAATAAAAACGTATACGAAAATGTACACAAAGATGATGAAATAGTGACTTCCTAAATAATCACTCTATTAAAAGAAAACATCAACAGCTAGAAATTTATCAATGAATCATTTAAATAAACCAGTATAATTATACTGCAATAGTAAACTAAAGATAAAATAAGGAAACACAAAATGAAGATAACCCGCAATGAGAATAATACAAAAATAAAAATTAATGAGAATTAAATAAAAACGAAAAACTACAGGCGAAATAAATGACATTTGGCAGTACATTTGGAATGTCCTTAATATGGCGGCGTTAACCTGAATAATCTCAACCTTAAAACATCATTTAGCAAGTAAATTAAAAACAAATTTGCCAATGTAAATAAATAATATATGTAAGGTCTGTGCAAATCCTTATACAAATCAACAATGGCTAAATAAAACAATTAAAAAATAATTATTTAAGTAAATACAGTTGTGTAAATATGTTTTTTTAAATAAAAGTTCATAAAACTATAAGAAATTTTTAAATCTTAAGGTAAAATATTTAAACTAAAAAATTATTTTTTTTCAAGATGGTTTACGATAACAGCGAATTTTAGGAGCACTCTTTAGGAAATTGCTTTTCGAAAAATATGGCTTTATGAATGGTTATTTTGATAAGGCCTAAAGATAGTGTAGCTCCTCTTCATAGAGTAGCTTTTTAATTTTTATGTAAACTTTATTTTACACTTTCTGGCAAGGGTAAAAAGTACTTTTTTCTTAAAGTAAAAAGTACTTTTTTTTAAAAGTACTTCTTATAAAAAGTACTTTCTTTAAAAAATGCTTACTTTTTGTACAAAAATTATATTTTTAAATGCATTTCCTTGAATTCTCTTTTTAACATTTACTTGTTTCAAGAGATAATTACAAAGTATTTTTAATGGCGATATCAAAAAAAATATTTTTTAAATGGGGCCAGGCTTTTTAAAAAAAGTTTGCAAAAAGTTTTTTTTTATAAACTTTTGCCTAAACCTTTTGATGATTTTTAAAATAAGTTTTCTTTAAAAGTAGTTTTTACTAAGTACTTTTTTAAGTATTTTTTAAGCGGTACTTATTTAAGCCTTTTCCATAAATATTCTTTAGTCCTAATCTATCTAATCCTGCTAAATTTGCATTTTTTAAAAATTAAGTTTTAATTAGTTTTATTTTTTAGTTGTATAGGTTTTAAGTGCTAAGTACTTTTTTTACGCAAACATGCAAAAAGTAACTTTCTTTTAATATTATTTTTAAAGGTACTTTTCAAAAAAGTTACTTTGTAATAAAGCTACTTTTCAACAATAGTACTTTTTAATAAAGGTACTTTTCGAAAAATTTTAATTTAGCTTATCGGAAGTTGATTTTTGAGAAAAAAAGTACTAAACTAACTTTGTTTTTACTTATTCCAACAAAGATGCCTTTATTTAATTTTTTTGAAGTACTTTTACTGTTTCGAAAGATACTTGTCCATTAAAAAACGAGCTTTTCTCAATAATACCTAAATAAAAAGTATTTATTTAGCTTGTTTAAATTAAGATATTTTAATAAACAAAATATTTTTTAAAACGAAAGCGAAAGTTTTTAATGGTACTTTTTATTGGGCATGATTTTACGTTATCCCGAGTCAAATTTGGTTTGTAAACATACCAGTTTCGGCTATGTGCCACCTTCAGTGTTCTTTATTTTCTATACTAGTTGTATTTTATTGTCAGCTGTGTTTATATAGTTCGTCTTGTTCATGTCTCTCTTCGTGTCTGTGTTATTCTTTTTGCCCTCGTCTCTTGCTCCCCCTCTGTCTGTATCTCTCTTCCCCCAGGGGCATATAAATACGGTCTTTATAGAAAATTCCACTATCTAGACACAGTGCAACTAGGGGAAAAAGGGAGCCCAGTCCCCTGAAGTCAGACAGGGGGACAACTGGAAGCTCCACTTTATTTCCACGGGAATCAGTAAGCTCGCAGAGTTCATTATTTGTCTCTTTGGACATTTAATAGTTCTCTGGCTGATTATTGAGGTTGGCCCCTATATGGGAGTATCGTGGTGGTTGTGGTTTCGAGGCTCCTTAACAGTTTTGTTTAATATGGTGGCCAGGATCATTTCACTGATAATGACACGCAAAGTGAATGATCCAGTCCAGTGAGCATGCTTGACATGTGTTCTAGACAGGAGTTAGAAAGTCTCCAACTCTTTAGCAAGGTGTGATGGTTTGCAGCCCTGTCCTGGCATCATTAAAGTTGCACCTAGGAGGTTCTGTTGCTTAGAATTATGCCTTCGGCTATCTAGGACGCATGTATTACGTTCCAAATTATACAATTGTGGTTTGTCCACCATCTGGTTAAGGCTATACAGCCAGGTGCGGAGGTATAAAGAATCACACTCCCTTTTCATTTGTTTCTTTTTATCTAATTTTTCTCTCCCTCTCTCTCTCCCTTTTCATTCGTCTTGCTTTCAACCCAAATCGTTTCACGATCACGCCCGTGTAAATATGCGGTGCATTGGGTTTTCTCCCATGATATAATAATCCGTAATTGTACGTTTTCGAGGTTCCCTATTGCCCTGGTCGTTTGCACCTGTGCAACGTGTTTGCGCTAGGAATTGATTTTGGTTCTCGTAGTTTTCTGTTCTAGTCTCCAATGTGTTCCCTAAATCTGGTCTTAATTTTTTATCCTGTTTGCCCGATATAAATATATTGGCATGCATAAGTTAATTTGTACACTCCTCATTCGTCCAGTATACTTGTCCCGGCCGTTCCATTCCGTAGTACTCCCGCTCCGAATGCCGTATTGATGTTGTGTTCCCTAAAGAAGTCTGCCAGTTCGTACGTCGACCCTTCCATATATGTCAGTATAGCCCAGTTTTTCCTATCATTCTCCTGTTCTTGGTTCTCTTCCTTGTTCGTCTCAATCCGCCTCCCGTTGTTGTCTACCAGGTACTTTTCATGTTCTTTATAAATTTTGTCTTTTTTTAATTAAACATGCAGCAAATATTATGACATGATAACATTTATTAACTTATCAAGTGTATAATTCTACAATAAAATAAAATGTTTATCTGCAATTCTTATCGTTAAATTCCCATTTGTTAATATATCGTACTATCTACTATCGTATGAGAATCAAAACGAGACAAATTGGCAATATGTATATCTCCAATCTTATGCTTTTTACAAAAGGCAACTTGCCGAATGATTTTAGAAATTCATCAGAAATGAATGTAGGTGGGGTTCCCATAGGTGGAAATATGTCAAAACAATTTGCTGCAAAAACTTGTTCTAAAGCTGATTAAATGAAAAATATAGTAAAAATATAAAACCCAAAGATATAAATACACAAACATACACATGGCTAATATGTATTTGTGTTTATGTTGTGCTACTGACTAGAAATATTTTTAAAAATGAAGAGCAGCAGTGAGTTTTATTCAAATCGTACGATCGGAATCGCTGTTATATACAAAGGAAGATTTAAACAATTTTAAGAGAAACATAAAAATATTGTTAGCACGGTTATTTGTTTTTAATTCTGAAAACGTTCTATAATATCTCAAATAAATCTCCGTTTGCAGTAGATTAAACAGTCTGCTACAAAATTAAGTGCTCACAATTTTATCACTTATCATATAAAATCTTTATTATTTATTATCTTTTATTTAAAATTATCTTGTTTTATTTTTATTTCAATTAAATTCTGCAGTCCTCTAAAAACTGTATATTTATAGTACTTCTTTTGTGGTACTTTAAATCAAGTGATTTTATCTGCTGACTTTGTTTATTTTTAGAACATTTTTTTTTATGTTTTTGTATTTTGTTTCGTTTTTGTTTTTGAATAAAACTGTAAATCATTTAACTATAAATGAAGAAAAAGTAAAAGTATTTTAAATTTAAGATAAAAAACAAAAAGAAAACAAAAATTAAGCACAAGACTTAAAAGTCAAAGGTAAATTTGAAAATGTTATAGTCGGCTGATCCGAATATAAAATAAATTTCAATAAAACTAAGCGGTATTCAATTTTTAATCCCTTTGTTTTTAGATTTTTAAAAATTCAGAATCCACTTTCATAAAGGGTTCTTCAACAAGAAGTTTGTTCTCTAAAACAAAATAAAACAAATTAAAATTTTTATTGTGTTACGAAAAGAAAAGCTCGGTAATTATTAATGAATAATTATAACTGGCGAATGTCCACCACGACCACTCTTACAGATGTCGACTCCCATCAAAGTTTTTAATCACTTTTTTGGCAAAATGGCGGTACTATTTCGTTAATCGCATCTTGGATTTTGAGTTTTCAGGATGAAATCGATTTGATTGGCTCCATATCGCCCCACAAAAAATAATCCAGTGGTGTTAAATCACACGATCTAGCTGGCCACTTAACTGCTGATTGTCACGAAATTATGCGATCGTGAAATTTTGTTTGCAAGAAATTAATCGTTTCACTGGCTGTGTGATATATGGCACCGTCCTGTTAAAATCACTTGTCAGTGATATCCACCTCGTCAATAATTGCCCTAATTAGAGTTGTTAGTATTTTGCGATAGTATGATCCTTTGACCGCTACCGCATTTCCAGTTTCATCATCGAAAAAAACCGGTTCAATCACGCCTCCAGACCACATAGCACACCATACAGTGATACGTTGAGCATGCAAAGACTAATCAATAGTTGTTCTAGGAATTTCAGAATCCCAAATGTGGCAATTTCGCTTGTTGGCATACCCTAAAAAGTGAAAATGCGTTTGGTCTGAAAAAATTATTTATTCAGAAAAATCAGCCGCTTGTTCTTAAATAAATTGAGCGAATCTACGGCGATGTGAATGGTCGTTTGGCTTAAATTCCTGTAAGCCTTCAAAGTCAAATCCTTACGCAAAAATCGCCACGCGAGCGTGGATAACCCTAATTGTTGAGAACCTCGAGAAATTGACAAATTTGGATCTGCTTCAACACTGTGTCTCACGGCTGCAATGTTTTCAGTTGAACAACCCGGTCGAACATGCATTGGTATGCGCACATGTTGTATCGAGTCTGTCGACTCAAATTTAACAACTAAATTCTTAATAACGGTCTCAAAAAGACGGTTATGTTGCCCGAAAATATCACAAATTTTACGAAATGTAACTTTAACAGAACCACCATTTTAGTGGATTTTAATTTTTTTAACACGATTTTCGTCCGAAATTGAAGTCATTGTAACAATTGCCAATGCTTCTACTATAAATACTTCAAAAACTAAATGTCAAAACTATCATATTGTTGATGTTGCCACAATTTAAAAATAAACTGGAAAAATAGAATAGCTGTTAAGGGCAAATTTTCTTCTAAATATTTATCACCGATAGATCAAAAATCAAATTATTAATTTATTATCTTTTTAGTTATAGTTAAATAGAAATTATTTAAAATAAAAATTTATCTTCCAAATGTATATTTTTGTCTAAGTACATTTTGAAGAATGATTTTTTTTTTCTAGAAGTAAAGTACTATTTTGAAAATAGTACTTTTTTAATGTAGTGAAATAAAAAGTGCCAAAAAATAAAATGCACATTGTAGCTAAATAAAAAAAGTTTCTAAAAATAAAACAGTGTTTTCGAAGAAGTACTTTTTCGGCAGGTACTTTTTTAAGAGATTATTATTGTTTTTTATTTTAACTATGAATAGTACTTTTATAGTCTATTTAATTAAAAATCCATCAAAACAAATAGCAGTTAATAAAATATTTTTTTGTTTTTGTTTAGAATAAATATTTTGATAGGTACTTTTTTAAGAGATTAATTTTTTTTTTATTTTGATAATGCTAAAGAAATTTTCCATGAATAGTACTTTTATAGTCTATTTAAATAAAAAGTCCACCAAACAAATAGCAGTTAATAAAATATTTTTTTTTGTTTTCGAAATGTTTGCTGTGTTTTTGTATAGAAGTATTTTTGGTTTTGTTGTCTGTATTGGTTTAATCAAAATTCTCATTTAATCAATTTGGCTAGAAGATATAAGACTCTTGAAATTTCTATACAAAATTTGGCGTAAAATCTATTGATGAGTTATATGAGCAGTAGTGAATTGTTTTTCCCCATAGTAATACATATCAAGTATTATTTTTTGAATAATAAATATTATCGGAGAACATCATAAAATATTTATTAATGGAATATACCACAAACTTTCTCATATTAAAATTAAATTTTTTTAGTAAAATTCTGTTATTAGGGAATAATTTTATTATTTTCAGTTTTATTTGACCTTTTTTATATTTATTAATTTTTTATTATTATTAAAATTTCCTGAAGAAACATTCCACAGGAAAGCGAAATATCGAAAAAATAAATCGTTAAAATTTAATTTAAAAAGACCATTTAAAAGATTAGTACATATTTAAGAGGAATAATTTTATTCAAAATATGTGTTAAAATGTTAATTAAAGCTTATAGAGTATATATAAAACTGTTTGAAATATTTTAATTATTCTTCATTACTCAGCCATAGTGGCTCATTTGAAAATTTACTCTGGTCAAGCAACCTTAACTAATAATTTAAGATCAACTAAATATTATTCAAGAATTTTTTAAAAACTTTATACAAAAAATATGAAATCTAAAACTATTTTTTGCAAATATTTTCCCACTACTTAAAAAAAATTAGCCCCATTGTGCATTAGTAATACCTTTCATTGACGTAAATTGTCAACATAATTTAAATTAAAATTTGTCTTTAAATGTTTCCCATCATTTGAAAAAAAAACTAATTGATATTTATTATAAGTAAACAAGTGTATACTGAATTGTATGTACGTATGAGTGTACAATGTATCATTTTAAAGCAAAAGAAATTACCAATTTTTCTTAATTTTAATACACCTTAAATCTATGAATATTCAAATACATAATTCGAAAATAAATAAGTACAAAAAATAAAACAAATAGACGTCAAACAATTTTATATTTTGCAACAAAAATAAAATTATTTTAATGATTTATTCAGTTGTTCGACAGAAACATTAAATATTTAGTGACTTTTCAGAGAACAATACGAAAAATAATTTTTTTTTAATTAATCATTTAAATAAAAAAAAACATTTTTAGGCTGTTGAACTAGAGCAGAGTACAGTGTTATAAATAATCAATAACTATAAATAACTATTTAATATAAAATTAAAACGGAAAATTGTACAAAATTTAAAAATATTTTCAATAAGAGAAAGTGGGACTGTTTTTTATAAAAAAGAAATAGCTTGCCTTTTTCTCTTAGTGTCTAGACTCTTTGTTACTTAAATAAACAATATATTGTGTTGGCATCGCAAATGGTTATGGGTAAAATGCAAAAAAAAACCAATTAAATTAAATGTAAATGTCAGCTGCTTAACAAAGAAATAGATACACCGGTTTAGCAATAGATAGACTATTTTCTTTAATAGATAAATAAAGAATTTAATGAATGGGATGTTTAGTATTTTTGTAGCTGCAGCAATTTCAATTTATATTAAGTTTAAAATACAAAAGCTAAGTGAGTAAAAAATTCTATCCAGTGGCCTGATTTAAAGATTAAAGTAAGAAGAAAAATTATTAGTGATAAAGAACTTTCTAGAAAAATCTAGTTTTATTCTATAATCATAATAGGCTTGAAAATTAATTTAGCTTTAAGCCGAATATCGGGTACATGAGTATCCTTAATGATATGTGCGTATTTTGTCCGACGGGGTTTGATCTAATTGGGTATGATTTTACGTCATCCCGCCTTAAATTCGGTTTGTAAACATACCGGTTTCGGCAATGTTCCATCTTCAGCATTCTTTTTTCTCTATACAGTACAGAACAGTGAAGATGGCACATTGCAGAAATCGGCATGTTTACGAATCGAATTTGACGCGGCATGACGTAAAGTCATACCCAATTAGTATCCTCAATATGGTTATGAAATAGCTTAGGGGTCTTAAATGCTGATGGATTACAAGAGTAGAAGAAATGTGGTCGAAGAGCTACATAGGACATTCATTGGGAAAGGCGTATATAACGTATATTTTAGCTTCCTCAATGAGCTAACAGAGTATAAAAACGAAGCTTTTAAAATTGTTTACTTATGGGCCATAGAGCAGAAGCAAATCTATACTTATCTGATTAAAACTTGCCCTATACATTACGTTGGTCTTGATATGTTACCATTTACCAGGCAGCATAGCTTGATTATTTAATGGGCTAAAATGATGCAAAAGATGGTCATCGTGCTTGAAAATCTTTCGATAATAAAACGCGAATATCTACTTTAAACCTAAATTACAAAGTGATACTAGAATAAGAAATAAGCTTAAAGAGATATTAATCAGCAAATGAATTGAATTAACGATCACATAGACACAGCTGTTATTTGGCAAAAAAGTTATTTGCTGTAAATTTCTACAGACCAGAACCAACAATTTCCCTGAAGAAGGACTTCGTACGAACAAAATTCTTACAATAGTCAAATCCATAAAAGCGGAAAAGATTGAGGGAGTCTAACATTTTTAGACATACTCATATCGTGCTTTAAGACCGACCATTCCAATCGCCTTAGATTCGCTCAATTCCTTCAGGAGCAACCTGGTTTTTCTGAAAAAATCATTTTTACAGACAAAGACGATTTTCAAACAGATGAAGCCATTTTCAACAAGCAAAATTGCCGCATTTGGGCTTCTGAAAATTCTAGAGCGATTATTGAAAAGCCTTTGTATGCTCAACGTGTCACTGTATAATGCGCTATATGGTCTAAAAGCGTGATAGGACCATTTTTTTCTCGAAGATGAGTCCAAAAATGCGATAACGGCCAATGAATCATCCTATCGCGAGATGCTAACAACTCAATATGGTTGGTCTCTTATTAAATAAATGCCTCAATAAGCAAAACAGGCTATATTTGGGGTGATGACAAGTGAAGCCGTAGATTCGCTCAATTCATTCAGAAACAACCGGCTGGTTGTGTTCTGAAAAAATTTATTTTTCAGACGGAGCTTATTTTTACTTGCCAGGGTATGTCAACAAGCAAAATTGCCGCATTTGGGCTTCTGTAAATCCTAAAGCGATTACTGAGAAGCCTTTGTATGCTCAACTCGTCACTGTATGATGCGCTATGTGGTTTCTTTTCTTTTTTTTTAAAAGAAGCAGCACTTCAGGCAACAATGCCCATTTAGTCAAGTACCGTGCTACATTCTTTAGGAAAGGGATAGAGAATAGATGAAACAGGTGGTGAAAGTAGAAGGATGCTCGGATATTGACGAATTTCCTAAAAGTATATTACTGTCCAAGATAAAAATTGAACATGTAGTTTGTAAACTGTACTCTGATAAGATTAACACGGTAGTGCAGGTTGTGTGTGAATGTCAAGCAGCGTAAGGCTGCTTAAGTAAAAAGCTATGGTGGAGCTAAGCTTAAGACAAATGCTAAAAATAACAAGGGGGTCTGCCATGAAAAGGCACATCATTAGCTATAACTCTACAAACTAAAATCAATAGAATCAAGAATAAAATCTAGATTCAGCAAGAGACGTGATAAAAGTAAAGCTAGATTCAAAATCGATTGTCTGGAGCAATCGGTTGGGAAGAGAGTGAAAAGCGACCCATATAATAAGCGATCAGTTTTGTTATGTGCTCTACATTAATAACAAATAACCATGTACATATTACAAGAATGCTATAGAACAATATTTAATTAAAAATTAAAGCGTGCCCCTATAGAGACGTCTATTTCAAGATTTAAATAGTTACAAGCAGACATATAAAAATTGCTTATAAATATAATAAGAAGCATTAAAACTTAAAATGTGTTTCCTTGAAGAATTAAATTATTACATATTGTTATAGATGCGTCTTGCTTAAGTATTTAAAGAAAATAATTAAGTAATAAATTAAACGAAATTTTTCTAAGAAAAATTATAAACGCAAGACAACAACAACTTTCTTGTTACAAACTGAATAGAAATCTTATACACACAAGACAACAACAGCTAACTTAAAATAAAATTCCATGATGAAACTTTAAAAGCATAAAAATAAAAATGCACAGAGACCAAAAGGCGCCTATACATTAAATGAATAACATAACAGCAATAACAATATATAATACAAAAGAAGTAGAAAATTCTTCATTTTTCTGGACCTCTAGCGGACAAATATAAAAGACAGCATTTGACTGATTAGTTAGTTAGTTAGTTAAAACATAAAGCACGTGAAGTTAAGACTTGCATCTTTAGTAAAATTTTCTCTAGTGCCAAGATACAAATCTTACTTTGTGTAAATAAACTTGTAATTAATTTGAAAACTCTGAAATCTGGTGTTATTTATTTTGCAATAAAGAACACAGTAACAAAAAAACGTTGATAAAAGATATAAACTTAACAATATATTATATTGTCTTTTAAAGCTTGAGTAGCTTTACTTCGATATTGTAGCTTCTTAGACATACAACATGATTTGTAATACTCGCTAAGAAGTACTATAAAAGAAACTAATAATAAATTTTAAATTTAGGGAGTCCCCGAGGGGTTATACCTCCGAGTGATGCTTCCTTAAAAGATAGGCAAAAGTATAAAAATAGTAAAGCTTGTAAAACATTCCAGGAGAATTGGATCTCTCTGTTGAAAAGGTAATTGCAGATTTAAAACGCAACACAGCCCCTGACATCTGCAGGACATGCGGTAAATAAGATGCTAACACAGCTGTAAATATATCCGTAAGTCGTTTAACTTTCAAAATGGTCCTGCGCCCTGAGTGTTATGCTTTAGAAGATTAGATTGATGCGTTGTTAAAATCAGGAAAATTCCACAGAAAGGTTAAATTATGTAGAACAACATTTGATCAAACGATTTCAAACTATTCGAGAAACTATAAATAAGCAGAATGGAACCATACTCCGACTGAGAAGGGATGTATTCAAAATTATTAATTGAGATTTTGAATACACAGATTAATTAATGTGGTAAAACTTTGCCTGTATTTAAAGCTAAAATCATTGCTGGTGACTTGAACTTTCACTTATAAAATTAGTTTATAATTTTTATTATAACATTATAATTTAGTCGCAAATCCATAAGGCTTATGTAAAAGTATGGTTATAAGTTGTAGGATAGTAAAGTTAATTATAATATAGTTAAAGCATATTATAATTGAATGTCTAACTATTATTAAACATAATTACAATATTGTTTTCAGTGGAATGATATTATTGTCAAATATAATAATGTAATAAAAATTGTATCATAGTAATGTTTAAAGTATAATCATATTATGGTTATTTATAATTATAGTATAATTAGGAATTATTAAAACTATTTTAAGCTTTTAATTTCTACTTTGTTTTATAGTATTGTATAATTATAGTATGATTAGGACTTATTTAACCTACTTTAAGTTTTTAATTTCTATTTTGTTTGATATTAGAAAATACTATTTAGCACTTGTACATTAAACATTTTCAAGAGAACTGATATCTTACAAAAATTTGCAGATTTTACGAAAAACTATAAATTTCATTGACTTAAATAAAAATATTTTTAAACTCATAAATTATTTAACCGTTTATTATTATTTTTTAAGCGTGGCACACATAGATCGTCAACATAATATTTTGTCTGTATTTAAAGCTATAACCTTTACAGGTGATTTCAACATACATTTGGCAGATCAGTTCATAATTTTTAATATAAGATGATAATTCCGTCGCAAATATATAAAGTTTATATAAAAGTATGTTTATAGTTTATAGCAGAAAGATATCAGTTCTAAAAGAAAACAACACAACATAGTTAAATTAATTATACACTAATCAAAACATATTACAAATGAATTAGATGATTTTAGTCTACATTACTTGCCATCCCGGCGAACTCCTTTTCGCCACCAGATGGAAAAATTTTATTTCATTGCACAACAGTAATGAATTCCTTTCGATTACAAAGATGAAGTGGAATTTAGTTGAACTTCTCTAAGTAAAAAATGAAAATGAATCCAAAGTAAATACCGAATCGAAGCGTTATACGTGCCCGCAAATTATCCGTTTCATTGAAGTACTCTTTGGTAAACCACATTTTTTAGTTTTTGGTCGGATGTTAACACAAATAAAGCGGATGGTTTCCCAACTCTTGAACACACATGTTAAAAACAATGATTTTCTAAATTTATTTCGCGCACACTATGCCATTGGTGTTGCGACTTGTTAATTGTCATTGCGAACGCAAGGCGAACCGGAAATTGCAACCGTTTGAAGTCAAACGGAAGATCAGTCGGAATCATTGGTATTCGAGGAATACATACATTTTCACCTGCGTACTTTCCGTTAATAATGGTTGCCTCAATTAAATTTGGCATAAGGCTTTTCACCGCAAGTCGAGTACCGTTGCAAAGTCGTGGTGGATTCAAATTACGCAATATCATAATAACTGAACCAACTTTGAGTTTCAAGTTATGTGGTGGCGATCCTGGTAACTCCAGAGAGTTCAAGAACTCCGTTGGATAATTTACTGCATCATCGGGATTTTTTATGGAATCAACGGATTTGTATATCACCAAATCGCCATCGATTTTTTATTGAATTCAGTGCGTGTACATCATTATTCTTTGCGGCGAGAATTGCCCGTTAACTTAACCAAGCATAATTCTGATAATTCTCACTAATGTTTGGGAAAACATTTTTAATAAGAGCTAATTGAGAGTCTACAAATCGGCAAAAGTCGTTGATAAGAGTAATTAATCCAGCTGTCGCATCAACTGAAAATTTTCCATTTCCAACAGCTAACAATTGTTTAAAAAATTGTGCAGCACTTTGATCATTTTGAAGTTGACCTCCCCCATTAGTAGTTAGCGATGATGTTTTTACGTTATTCAACAAAGGTGATGCCTTCAGGCAAGCATTCAATTCATCTGCAGGCGTTGCACGGGGAACTACTGGCAACGTCTGCCTGAAATTGCCTGCTAACAATATCATCAAGCCGCCATTGTGCACTCATCCCAAACAATGAGCTTGCATTGCATTAACAACTTTCCCATTGCACTGGATCGTGAAATTGCGTGATATGATTTACGTCTGCGCCTGACTATGTAGTCCTTAATAAGATGGTGGTCAACCACTGTGCATAAATAGGAACGTCATGCTCGTCCTAGGAAGCCGAAGACTAATTCTAGCAACAGGTCTCTCCTAGTTGCAACTTTAATGATTCCAGAGCAGGGCTGCAAATCATCACTTCTTGCTGAAAAGTTGGAGACTATCCAACTCCTGTCCAGAACACATGTCTAGCATGCTCATTGGACTGGATCATTCACCTAGCGTGTCATTAACGGTGAAATGATCCTGGCCACCATAGAACCATAAACTGTTATGGAGCCGCGAAACCACAACTACCACGATACTCCCATATAGGGGCCAACCTCAATAATCAGCCAGAGAACAGTTAAATGTCCAAAGAGACAAATAACGGAACTCTGGGGCTTACTGATTCCCCTGGAAATAAAGTGAAGTTCCCGGTTGACCCCTGCTGCCTTCAGGGGACTGGACTCCTTTTTTCCCCCAGTTGCACAGGTCTAGATAGTCAAGTATTCTATAAAGACCGATAAATGTGCCCCCGGGGGGGAACTGGATCGGGAAATATTGCATGTTGGAGTATCAATTGTGTTTAAATTGAGTGGCAACTTAAGAGCAGAATGTGCAGTACGACCGCCATATAGAATAGTCGTCGCAATTTCAAATGATGCTAACGTTAAAGCTATGTCACATCTGGATCGAAAAATGGCCAAAATCAATGAAATGACAAATATTTTTCCTGTTCCTCCAAGTGCGTCCAGGAAGAATAGACCTCCAGTGTTCGCCGCTTGTATAAATGTTTCATATAGTTGTTTTTGCTGGTCATTCAGCAACGGCACATTATTCGAATTCCTGCAATGTATCAACATTGTATTGCAGCTCTCGATTTAATTCTTAGTTGATGCATCGTGCATCGATCGATTTGGCGCAATCATTCCCACTTCAATCAGTAGTAGCTTGTTTGCAATAGTCAAGCATTAATCCTTAATCAGAATCAATCCTTCATTGTATATTTTATCGGTTATTTGCATGTCGAACGTACTTATTTTCGTGAGGGGTACTCGCACAGCACGTACTGGTGCCGTTGTAGTACATGCTATGTATCGGAGATAGCGCTGTATGTGAAAAATTTAAATTTTTCCTGAATTTTCTTTACTATAAACCTCACGGAGCCCGAGAAACAATGCAAAACCGTGGAAATCGGTTAGTGCGTTCTGGAGTTATAGCGTCAGGAAGGAAAACCCGACTTATTTTTCTATATTAAAGATTAAAATAATGTTTTTCGTGGAATCATATTATTGTCAAACATAATAATACAATACAAAGTAATGTTTAAAGATCCCATACTATGGTAATGTTTAAAGTATAGTAATGATATTCTTGTATAGTTATAGTATGATTCAAAATTATTATAACTATTTTAAATATTATTTTAATAGCTTTTTTATATGAGAAAATATTATTTAGTACTTGTATACTAAACATTTCCAAGAGATCTGTTGGGTAAAAATATTCACAGATTTAATGAAAAATTATAAAATTTATGAACGAAAAAAAATTTTAAATCCACACATTCTTTAGCGATTTTTTATTATAATTTGATTGCATATATACTTTATTGTAATTTGGAACAATTATTATTATAATTATGGTTAAAATCTTAGCAAAAATTAATTATATCGAAAAAACTAACTAAAACCAATAATCGTGTAATAAACGGTGTTGTCGTAATCATGTTTTTTAGCAACTAAAATTTTGTTAAAATTGAACTTTAAATGATTTCCAGCAACCATAATATTTAAATAATATGTTTCTGTGCAAAAACCTAAAATACCAAACTCTAAACAAATAACACAATACAAAAATCAGGTATATATTTTTTTAATCTTATAGGAATTAATAAGATTAAATAAACAAAGACTAAAATAAAAGGCACAAGAAGTGTCGAACACCTTGTCGTTTTGAAAATAACAAAAGAATATTAAACATTAAACAAATAAGCGCCAAGATAACAAGGAATTTGTAGTTGTTGTTTTTGTGTTTTTTGATTACAGCGCACTCAAATATCGTATGGCCAAGTTTAATTAATAAAAACAAACAAAATAAATAAAAAAAAAATTCATTTTATTTAACATTTTTTTTTGTTGTACAAAAAATAAACATAAACTTGAACTTGAAAACGAAAACGAAAACAAAAATTTAAAAAACGCAAAAGAAGAGTCGAAAATGCAACACAAAAAATTAATTACGCTCCTCAATTACGAGTTCTTAATGCAAAACAAAATTAATTTCCAACAATAAAAATATATTAAAAAAGATAAGCAAGAAATTAGCTTAAAAGAAATTTATAAAACAAAAATTCTTAACCTTTTTGCTTTAAACCCATAAAGTTTTATATTTATTTTGAAATATAATAAGTAAAATATTGCTAAATGAAACAACGTCAAGAAGTCAATCATTGTAAAATTACAAAAACAAAACAAAGTATTAAAATAAGACCACAAATATTTGTTAAGAACTATAAAGGAAAGTATGCTCACAAAATTCTCAAGCTAAAAGCATTTCAAAAATACCTTGCGTGTCAAATAATTATTGTTATTTCCAAAGCAGATAAGCCTGCCTTAACAGCAAAGAGGTTAAACAAACATTAATTCACCAATGCACTGAATAGAATACGACACGTGTCTACAGCCACTTGTGCCACTTGTCATTAATTAGAAATTCTAACACGAACATAAAACTGGCATGTCAATATTTCCAAAATATTCAATATAAATAAACGTTAGTGTTTAATTAATAGTTTCGCTTTTCTTCAGAAGTAAACAAATGTCATAAAATTAAAATCACATAAAAATTAATCGTTTATTGATCGCTCTTCTATTTAAATTGAAAATTGGTTTAATATCAGCAATAAAAATGTGTTATTAGTTTTGTGTTGGGTATTCCAACTCAATTGTGTTAAAAATTATCACTCAATCAGTTATTTAAATAACAGCAAGTCCACTCAAAGGTGTAGTAAAGCTAAACTTGTTAAAATCGTAGCATACGTTAGGGATAAAAGTAAAAATTATAAAAAGTTAAGACTTGAAGTAAATAACAAAGGCTGCCAGATGTTCATATTGCTCATTAATTGTCGTTTAATGGTGTCAAACATTTTCTCTTGATGATGTGACGATTTTTGATTTTAATCCAGTGTCACTGTTATATCTCTTATTTAGAAATTGTTGAAATAACTTTTCCAACAAATTAAAGCAAATTTAGATTAAATGTTCAAAATTATATAGTTTTTGAAATTATAGGACAAAACTTATAAGATTTATAAGATTTTCTCTAACAACAAAATTCTTATCAAGAAAATAAATAAAGAAAAATGAAAATGATAGAAAGTTTGAAGGAAATTGCGCTCACTTACTTGCCAAACAGCTTTTTAAGTGGAATTGTACACATTTAGGATTAGATGTGATAACTTTTTTTTTGTCTTTAATGAATAAAAATGTTATGGGAACTCCGCAATAGGGAAGTGAAGCAAAAAATCTGTGCTATGTGATAAATTATTACCAATTTTGCAATTAGAATGGAACAAAAGATCTCTAAATTGATGATTGTCTTAGTAATTTATAAATATCTTTTGCATATGACAGTACCATTTGTCATTCGTATTCATTTTGTAATTGACCGAACCAGTTGGAGGGGAGTTCTAAAAGGCTGAACATGAATGATACTCTCAATCACGATGTCGCGGCGATCTCCGAATGGGATCGTGCGAAAAGAGTCGATTTTAGTGCCCGTAAGACGCAATGTTGCATGTTTATGCATAGATCTGTGTTCGGAAATGGTGCTGCACCTGTGACTGTGGGTGATATAGATATTACGGTATTAGAAGATTTTGATGTTCTTGGCATGAAAATTCACTTATTTTTTAGGTTTCTAAAGAATCTTTCAAGTGCCTCGGTTTTCTAAAACGGTGTAAGCGATACTTCACTCCATCAGAAATTCGTGCTATTTAACCACCTATATTCGTCCAAAGATAGAATACAACTTTCTTGTATTTGCCGGCGCCCCAAAGTCTATATTGGAGTTGCTTCACTGCATACAGGAGAGGACCAAGAGGCTCCTAGGGGATGGTAGGGTATCCAACTCTATTGATTCCCTAAAGCATCGACGCCATGTAGGTTGTGTTTCCCTGTTTTGTCGTTACTTGTTCCCAAAACTCGTACTTTTTTGCGTTTAACCCGATTTTCATTGATATTAACTCCGTCCAGAGGTCTTCCCTGTCACTTTCAATGTAGGAAAATTCAAATTAAATGTCTACAAACACTACTCCCTCTTTCCTCCTCTCCATAACCTAATTTCATAGTTTTAGTACAATGCATTGCATGAGTAGGGGTCATCCCCTGAGTCCGAAAGAAAAAAATATTTCTCCTTTTATTTATTACCTATTTCTCTATTGCTTACTCAGCGGCTTCGCGCTTTAACACGCTTACCTGAGCTACAACATTGCGTTACTCCGACAAAACTCAAACTATTGGAATCTCTATTTTCACGTAAGACAAACATGACTTAAAATCATCAATATAACACTGAGGTACGACTACAGAACGTTATAGAATTAACATTAGCACCTGGCCGCTGACGATGGTCTTACCATTGGGTGTTAGAACTAGTGTCCACCTACTCTTAAGACACATACACACTAGGTGTATATACGCCTTAGTAGCAATTTTCAAGTACACGGCGTGTCCCCACTTCCTGCTAAAAAGTTGCAGACTATCCAACCCCTAGTCCTGTTAGATGCGCAAACTAGGACTTTGGATGTTAATTTTTTCTTCAAAGCCTAGTTAAACCACAGCCAACACGTTGCTCCACAAAAGGGCCTCACCAATAACCAGTAAAGTGCCGTAGCCCTGCGGGCAACTAGTTTCCGTGGTGCAAGTGTGTGTATAATAAGTAACTGGTCGATCTACGAGAGTTCTATAACTCTTCCAGTTTCAAACTCCTACTAGCCCAGGCGTCTGGTGACGTCTTTTACGCCCGAAGGCACATTTCAAGATGGGAATAGATCCATCAAGACTGCATGTCCCCAGCGATATGGCTCGATGACTTTCAATACAGATCCTTTTGCCAACATCAGCCACGAATAATGTTATATACTTGCTTCTTTATACTCAATTAACGTTTCGACACCGCCGTTAATTTACAATGCTTAACATCTTAATTTTATTTTTTGCGGTTCTAATGTAGTGACATATTTCGTAGCTCATTTACCGCCATTACACACATTTTGTATTTTTCTTTTTCAAATTCTTCTTTTCGTATAAAAAAACCTAAACTATCTTAGCTTTTGTTTTAATATATAAATAGCTTAGCCTAATCATATTAGTCTAATCTAAAAGCAGAAAGGCGTTCACATATGCCTTTCTTCTCTTACATCAAGGTGCTGTTTGTATAAGACACTCCGGTAGGTTAACTGCAGTTTTTTACTTATTTACCTCCCAAATAACTTATGCTTTATTGCTTTTATTTTTTCTTTGCAATTATTGCGCTGATAGGAGTTGAACTCATGAGTCGTGATTTTCTGTTTTACATCAAATCAAGTAAGATACAAGATTAAATTTACTAATTAACAATTTGTTTAGGCATGGTCACTTTAACTAATTTCCAAAAAATAATGTAAATAAAGTTGTGTCTCCGTATTATTAAAGAGATATCCTTAAATATAATACAAACTACCTAAACTTAGCGCTATATCCGAACTTTTTGAAAAAGTTGTTACTAATCACCTTTCCCCTCAAGTATCATCTACATTGGCTCCTGATCAGCATGGGAATTCTTCAACTGTTACTAATCTTTTGGAATTAATAACGCTAGTTAATCGGGGATTTGTTCAATGAAAACAAACTGATGTTATTTACACCGACTTTAGTAAGGCATTTGATAAGGTCAACCACAAAACACCTGATAAAGAAACTTTACTTTATGGAATCCACGAACAATTGTCTTATGTGGATTAATTCATATCTCTCAAATAGAACTGAAAATGTTCGATGTAACATGCTTACTTTCAAAGAAATTACTGTTTTATTTGGTGTGCCGTAGGGTAGCCATCTGGATCCTTTATTATTTTTCTTGGTTATTAATTATCTACCTAAAGTCGTTAAATACTCAAACGTTCTATTATCTACTGATGGCTTGAAGATATTTCGAACATATAATCGTCACGTTGATCATAGTCAGCTGCAAAAGAACTAAGATTTTTTTAAGAGAAGTAGCACTTCAGGCAACAATGCCTGTTTAGTTAAGTATCGTGCTACATTATTTAGGAAAGGGATAGAGAATAGATGAAACAGATGGTGAAAGTAGAAGGATAGTCGGAAATTAACTGCCGTATATTAGACAGCACAGCGACCAGTGACTATGCCTTCATCGCTGAGCAGCCCCACCGACAGTCAATTTGTATTTTTGTGGTGAAAAAACAAGCTATTCGTTGGGAATCGAACCCACAACCTCCATATTTACAAGCTAGTACATTACCTACTAGCCTACAGGGGCACCTAAATGCCCCTGCATTTAATTGCTGGTGTAATATTAACCTTATGGAGTTAAACCTAAAAAAGTGCTAATATATGTATTTCTTCGCGAAACGTCGTGCATTATATTGTTATGAATATGATTTATTAAGTTTTAAAAGCAAATAATTATTAGTAAGAAAGTGAACGAAACGATCCACTATACATTTAACAAACTGCATAGTTTTCTAAGAAATCTTATACATATAAGATAACAACAACATGCTTAAAATTCTAAGAAATAAGATAAATAACAGAAAACAAAAGCAAGTAACACGGAACAAAAATAAAATACACAGCCAAGCAGTGTGTAGGCAACTGAATGATAATAGAAACAACAATATGAGGTGATGTTAAAGTAGAATATTCTTGTATACGCAAGAACCGCTTAAAACATTTGAATTAGCATCACTTGCTGGATAAATGAACCAGTAACAAAGCACATGCAGTTCCTGGATTTTTAAAACGCTGGGCGTAAGAGTTTAGTGACCCATATATCACAAAACATCTTTATACTTTCTTTTGTCAGACCTATTCTGGAATATGGCTCAGTATCAATTTATAAAGTCCATAGTAATAGCAAGGAATCATAGCAAACGCAGTTCTGGTTATTTTGTCTTCTAGGCTTATAATGGAATCCCTTAACGTATGCCTTTTTAATTTTGTACTCCATCTCCGTGGTTTGTAGTGAGAGAAAATGTATATGCTCAGTATTCTCAGTTGATCTCAGTAGCTTGCTAATGGTCAATATATAAATAATCTCAATAACTCCTATGCCAAATGTTATTTTTTTTAAGTCCTTAAAAGGATGTTAGAAACCACACATCTTTCAGACGTAACGTTATCTTTACCGTAATAAAAAATAACGTTATCTTTCTAGGGTTAATTATACCATTCTACACTAGTACAGTTGCTCTAATAAAGCTGCCGGCTCTAAAAGGCCGAAGAATAATAATAAATATCACCTTTGTTTTAAATTTAACAAAAGGAAATGTCTCAAATTTTTATTTAATTAGCAACATTTCATTTAATGTTCCTTTTGGTCCTATGCGCTATTTTAATTGATTAACAATTAAAGTATTCAGATAAAATTATGCTAACTTTGGCCCATTTTTAAGAATTTATACTGAGTTTAACAAATTTTATAAGCATTATGACTTTTCTTTAAATGTTAATACTGTTAAATGTTATCTACTTTTATATTTGAATAACTAAATTTAAGTTTTTGGTACTATTAGTATTTACTGTTATAATGTCTGTAGAGATTTTTTATCCATAGACTCAATATAGCTAAATAAAGTAGAGATAATTTTTTGCTCCCAACTGTACATTTTACTATCCTTCGAACTGAACTAAAATAAAAATAAATTTAAATTTGGAATATGAAAATATATTTACTACAATAGCCAGGGGAAAGTTACTAATACTTTAGTTCTTAAGATTTATTATAATTTTAATTATAAAATATGAAAAAATAAATAAATAAATATTTACAATAAATACTACAGTACTAACATTTCCATAGACTACAAAAGTAATTTCTTATAAAATAGAATTGAAAAAAATTAAAATTAAATAACAAAATAAAATGTAAACAAATTTAAAGCGAAATTGAACAAAATAGTTAAAAATCTTATACATAACAAAAATATGTTAATTAATTGCTCCAATAGCAAGAGAAAAATAAAATACTACAAACAGCCATAGATTTACAGTAATAGTCACAAAACTAAATTTGCTATCAGCTATAGAGCTAAAAAAATATTAAGTTATAGCAACAGCATTAAGAGTCACTCATAAAGGAATTGAAAGAAAATCTAACTTAATATGAATGTGAATTTAAATTAAACTAAACTAAGCAGAGTGGGGTAGAGGGAGAAGCTAATAAAATTGAATACTTGTTTATTTATGTACTTTAGCATTGTACATGAAATTTAATTTCATTGTGATAAACAACCACACGCCATTAGAAATCTTGAAATAGATGTGAAAAATCTGAACAACAGATAAGTGAGGGAAACTATGCATTACTTCATGGATTATATGAGAATTCAGATGGCTGATTTTTCTTTTTGTTAACTTTCTAGAATATATTCTTTGAAATATTCTTTAACTATGGCCTTGAAAAATATCGATTTTATTATATTTCGAATAAATATTTAGTCTTAATAGCCCTCGTTGGTACCCTTTGCTGCCCTAAAATTTAAAAACGATCAGTGTTGCAACTCTCAACAAATATAATAATAAATAATTATTATAATTTTCCTCCATCAATATCGTCAGCTATAACTCAAAAAATTAATTAAATCTTATATCGGGTTTTTCAACAAGAAATTTGTTTTTCAATTTTGGCAACACCTACAACATGACAGTTCTGACAATTAGTTTATTGACTCAATTGTAGTAGATTCATTGAAAATTGTTACAATGAATTCAATTTCGCACGAAAATCGCTTTAAAATAGTTAAAATTCACAAATCGTGGTTGTGTTAAAGTTATATTTCGTAAAATTCGTGGTATTTTCAGACAATATAATCGTCCTGCTGAGACCCCTATTAAGAATTTGGTCGTTAAATTTATGTCGACAGACTCGATACAAAATGTGCGAACATCAGCGCGTGTTCGACCGGGTCATTTAACTGGAAACATAGCAGCCGTGAGCCACAGTGCTAAAGCATATTCAAATTTGTCAATTCCTCGACATTCTTAACAATTGGGGTTATCCAAAGAATAACTTTGAAGCCTTAAATCCAAAAACTGTATGTGTTTTGCTACTGGTTCATTTGTCCAGCAAGTGATGCTCATACAGCTGCTTTAAGCAGTTTTTGCGTATACAAGAATATTCTACTTTAACATCTCCCCATATTGTTGTTTTTATTATCAATCAGTGTGTAGGCAACATACTGCTTGGCTGTGTATTTTATTTTTGTTCCGTGTTACTTGCTTTTGTTTTCTGTTGTTTATCTTATTTTGTAGAATTTTAATCATGTTCTTGTTTTCTTGTATGTATAAGATTTCTTCAAAGTTATCCTTAATTAAGATCCGCTTAATTGATTCATTTCTTCAGACGAAGCCCATTTTCACTTGTCAGGGTATTTCGTGATAAAATTTACATCTGCACCTGGCCGTGGGCCTTAATCAGATGGTGGTCAAACCACTGCGAATGAAAAACAACGTCATTCATGTCCTAGGAAGCCGAAGACTAATTCTAGCAACAGGTCTTTCCCAGTTGCAATTTCAGCAGTTCCAGAGCAGAGCTGCAAACCACTACTCCTTGCTGAAGAGCTGGAGACTATCCAACTCCTGTCCAGAACACATGACTAGCATGCTCACTGGATCTAGGATCATTCACCAGGTAGGTGTTATTAAAGGTGAGATGATCCTGGCCACCATAAAAACAGACCTGTATGGGGCGGCGAAACCACAGCCACCACGATACTCCCGAAGGGCCAACCTCAATAGTCAGTTTGAGAAACAGCTAAATGCCAAAGTAGACAAATATCGGACACTCTGCGGGCTACTGATTCCCGTGGAAATAACGTGGAGCTTCCACTTGACTCCTGCTGCCTTCAGGGAACTGGGCTTCCTTATACCCCCAGCAACACAGGTCTAGATAGTCAAGTATTCTATAAAGACCGATAAATGTGCCAGGGTATATCAACAAGCAAAATTGCCGCATTTGGGCTTCTGGAAATCCTCGAGCGAAAGCTTTGCATGCTCAACCTGTCACTGTATCGCGCGCTATGTGGTTTGAAGGCATGATTGGGCCATTTTTTTTTCGATGATGAGGCTGGAAATGCGATTGTGGTCAATGGATCATTGTATCGCGATATTATGTGATAAGATTTATATCGTTACCCAGCCATAACACGATATTGGATCAAAACGCTTTCAGTGACATGTAGCGTGGACCCACGCCCTAGGTAGTCGAAGCATAATACTATCCAACAAGTCATTCCTAGTGGCAATTTCTGTCCAACTCCTGGTCCAAACCACACAGCATGCTTACTGGATCCGAATCATTCACCATAAGAAGCTTAAAGTGCTTCAGACTTTCTACTAAGTGACGTAAACTGTCTTCTAGTTGTTATTTCAAATAGCTTTTCCAGAATGGACAGGCTTAAGAGCTCGAGCCTGTGAGAGTCGATAAGTAGTTTAGTCTTCCCAAAAACAAATGTAAATGTCACAGCTTAGCCACGTTTAGTCTTTTCCTTTTCGAACGTTTTATAACCATTTGAAGGTCTTATGCTATCGATTTAAAACTCGCGAATCTCAAGCACCAATGTCTGTGTGCAGGCCCCAAGTTACGCTTATGTGAAAATAGAGTGGGTTATTCACAAGTTCAGATTCGTATCGATGACAAAACTGTAGTATTGTATTCTTGATTCATTGCCATACTCACGTACTCCTTCTCTTTATTTTATAAATAAAAATAATCGAAGCTTTTTATTTCATTGTATTTTCATAAAACCCTGGTTAATGTATTTCCACTTATCCTTATTTACAGATGTTACATTCACGCTTGCTAGCTTTATACTACATAAGCAATGGCTACAAAATCTGCCGTTTCTGCCACTGAAACTTTAATATCTGCTGTCACCGGCCTAATGGAAGAGTCCCGTCAATTCAAGGAAGTCATCAACAGTCAAAAGGAAACTAAAGATCATGTTCCTGAGGCTAAACATAAAATATTTCTAAGTAAAAACGCTAATCAGTTACAAGTTCCCAAAATGATGAGAATGACTAATGATGCGGTAAAGGAATCAAAACTTTTACAAGAAACATCAAAACAACAACCGAAACTAAGCATATCGAAGTCACAAGATGATGAAGATTTGCAGGAGGAGCAATATGGTAGTATATCACCTATACCATTTAGCAAGCCCATGTATACAACAGTACGACCGGCTATAAGTACGTTAGGGTCTTCAAGAACCGTTGATTTTCGCATGAAATTTCGTAAAAGTCATACTTGTGGAAGTTTATTTGCAAAATGTAATTGTGGCACCGACACCTCAACCCAATTAGATACAAGTCATTTAAATAACAGCTCACGTGCCGCTACAACCGATAATACAACGCCAGCAAATATTATAAAATCAGCTTTGCTGCCATCAGTGTCTTCAACAGCAGCAACAACAACAATAACACAAGCAACAATACACAATCAAAATTTACAGCAACAGCAAACAAATACGTTTTTTTATCAACAACCACAACAGCAAAATTTGAATGTATCTATGTCACCCTCATCAAATACTGAGCTGTCACTAGCCTCCTCAATATCAGATGGTGTCAACAAAAAATTAACAGCTAGTTCGGGTTTTTATTCACTCTCCACACAAACATCATCGGCGACATCGGCTTATCTATCCAGAGAAGAGAGTCTAACAGCCAGCTTTGATACTCATCTACTCTCACCCACAGAAACACCACCACCATCAGCAGCGTACGATTCAATAAAACTTTCAGCAGCCAATACCGATCATTTAGCAAAACCAGCCGTTAGTCAAGAAACAGAATTAGTATCATTAACACGTTCAAAAGCTCAGTCAAAATCACAAATCTCTTCACCCCCTCTAGTAGAAGCTATTGCTGGGAGATCCTTAATTAAATCGTCACCTTCATCATCGGCAAAAAGTTCAGAAGTGTTACAAAAAACAACGACAACAACAAAAAAACTCTTTCAATCGTATTCCCATCCCGATACAGATTTTATATTTACCGATGAAAATAAACATCCGTCACGTGAATCGTTGTCACTGCTGCAAACATCTCATACGCAAACTCAAGAAACTATTATAAGTGCTAGAGGTGGCAGAGTAGAAATTAAACAACCGAAACGTTCCTCTTCGCCAAATATAGGCCACTTTCATGTTTTAGATGTAGCCGTACATCCAGATATTTTGGTAAAAATATCTCCAAAGCATTCGCCATTGTGTGAAAATCGCCGTCCAGCTACTCCTTTGACGGCCCGCTCTACAGCCCAACGTAGACGTCTATTGCAAAGATCTCATGAAATAGATTCTGGTGGTTCAACTTCGGAATCGGAAAAATCATTAGATGTTAGATCATCAGGTGAAAATCTCAAATCGCAACGGAGTCAAAATAGTTTAAGCAGCCCAACGTTATCCACGAAACTACTGCCGGGTCAAAGTGCAGCCACTTTAGGTAGTGATGACCATTTTGATGCAGCTCAAAAATATTTTGCCGAAAGCGGTATTTTAGGACCCATCCATCATCAAAGCAATTTGATACGTAAAACATCGAAGGCTCTACAAGATGCGAATGTTATGGAGCAGGTATGTTCATTATTCTCATTTGAAATTAGTTTCTTTTAACAAGGCACTTTTTTGGAAAGTACTTTTGTAAAAGGTTTGTTTTTAAATGTATGTTTTTAAAAGCACTCTTATAAAGTTTACATTTTTGAAATGTTTTCTAAAGAATTTTTTCAAATGCGCTCTTTTGGTTCCATTTGTGAAAATCAGCTTTAATTGTTAGTTTTTCGAAATCTATTTTTATTGTTTAAAATTCCTTTTTAACAAATGGTACTTTTTTAAAATAATTTATATTGTCTTACGAAGATAGTTATTTTCAAAGCATTTATTTTATATAAAAAAACTCCTTTTAAGAAAGTCTAATTTTGGTGTTTTCAAAAAAGTACCTTAAAAAAAATGTTATTTTGGTCTTTTCAAAAGGTACTTTTTAAAAAAATACATTTAAAGTCGGTAGTTTTTCTTTTTTAAAAAAGTATGTAGGTAAAAATAACATCTTATATGATTCTTATTGATTTAAAAGTACTTTTTTGAAATTTTAAAAATACTCTTTTTAAATCGAGCAGCAACATTTTTGAAATAAAAATTTTTAAAGGTACATACCAAATAACAATGTTTTTAAAGTTACTTGTTTAAAATTGCCTTTACCTTTTAAACGCTTATACCTAAAAGACAATGGTTTATTGATATTTTTAAAAGTACTTTTTACAGGTTCTTACTTATTAGATTATTAATTTGAGGTAAATTGGCCAAAGTGTTTTTTTTTTAATTTGCAAATGTATAGTACAAAGTTGCATATATAAAACGTACTTTTATAAAGGAAATCTTTTTGAAACAAAAGTATTACCTTTAAAAATTTATTTTTTTTTAGATATTTTTCAAAAGGTACTCTGCAACAGATGTTATTAAAGTCTCTGTGTATTTATCACCATTTTAAGTATTTTTTGAGGTACTTGTTAAAGAACGCTTTTGTTTTGAGCAGTGTAAATTATTTTGTTTTTTTTTAGAAATCCTATCTTAAAGGTTCTTTTTAAAAAGTACCTTTTTAAACGTATTTTCGAAAGCTTTCTTAGAATCACTGTATGTAATGGAATATTTAAAATAAAGTTCTTGCAAGATATGCTAAAAAAATCGGCATTGGAAATTATATATATCTATATATGATTTCTAAAAAAAACCTTTTTATTAGGTAGCAGTTTTTAGGTACTTTTTTTAAACATATATTTTTTAACGTATTTCTTTAAAAGTTTTAAAGGCTTAATAGTTATTTCAACATTAATTTTTGAGGCATTTTTCAAGATATTTTTTTTTAAATAAATATGTAAGGTACTTTTTACAATGTGTTTTTAAGGTACTTGTTTATGAAAGACTCCTGAAAAGTACTTCAAATAATTAGACTTTTTATTGTGATTTTTAAAGGGATATTCCTTGAAAATTTTTTGATTATTTTTCAAAGTTTTTAAAAGTACTTTTTTAAGGGTTTTTTTTTTAAAGATGCTTTTATTAGGATAAATTAGAAAAATTATCATCACTCAAAGATATTTAATGTTTCTAAAAGAAGTATTTTTTTAGAGTGCTTTTCCAAACGGATCATTTTTAATGTTTTTAAAGGTACCTTTTTCATGGAATTTTTTTAAAGATACTTTTTGTGGGATAAATTTGAAAAATTAAAGTTATTGAAAGATATTTAATGTTTGCTAACTTAATAAATTATTAGAGTACTTTTCCAAACGGGCAATTTTTAAAAGAATGCATTCAATAGTTGCTTTTGTAAACATTTTGTAAAAAAAGTGTTGGAGTTTGTACGTGTCCAAAGAATATTTTTAAAAAAGTATTTAATAGAGGCATTTCTTTCTTTTTATTAGGTAAGCATTTTTAGGTACTTTTTTCAAAGATATATTTTTAAAGCATTCCTTTAAATGTTCTAAGGGGTTAGTGACCACTTAGTTCAACGTTAATTTTTAAGGGATTTTTCAAAATATTTTTTAAAGTAAATATGTAAGGTACTTTTATCAATGTGTTCTTAAGATACTTTTCTATGTATGACCATGTTTTGAAAAGTCTTTTTAATGTGATTTTTAAAGAGATTTTGCTAGAAAATTTTTGTATTATTTTTCAAAGTTTTTAAAAATACTTTTGAAGGGATTTTTCCAAAGATATATATATATATCTTTTGCCATAAATTTAAAAAAATATCATTATTCAAAGATATTTAATGTTTCTAAAAGAAATATGTTTTTACAGTACTTTTCCAAACGCATCATTTTTAATGTTTTAAAAGGTACTTTTTCATGGATTTTTTTTAACGATACTTTTTGTGGGATAAATTTGAAGAATTAAAGTTATTCAAAGATATTTAATGTTTGCTAAATAAAAAAATTTTAGAGTACTTTTCCAAACGGGCAGTTTTTAGAAGAATGCATTCAATAGTTGCTTTTGTAAACATTTTGTAAAAAAAAGTGTGTTGGAGTTTGTACGTGTCCAAAGAATACTTTTAAAAAAGTATTTTTTAATAGAGGCAATTCTTAGTTTTTTAACACTTTTTATGAGGAGACTTTTTTTATATAAAAATATTGATACAGGGACTTTTATTCATAAATGCATTTGTAGTACCTTTATGTGATTTTATTTTTACTCACGTTTCGTATTACACTTCTTCTCACAGATTCGTAAGAACTCAATGAATTTACGTTCAAATACACTCAACAGTGGTAATATTAGTGGCACTCAGTCAACTAATAATACGTCCTTGCATAAGAAATCCTCAACCAGTCCCAATTTATCTGGACTATCGTCACCCACAGATAGTAGCAGATTGTTGGCAGCACGTAATTCCTTAACCCTGAAAACACAAAATACCACAACACCACCAAAAACCACTTTAACAATTGCACAGCAAAGAAATCCAGTTTTAATTTATTCACCACCTACACCACAATCACCACACACAATGGCAACCAAATGTGGTTTTAGTCCGAATCTTACAACACAAAGTTGCATGGTGATCGATGACAAAGATGCACAAATTAAATCGCTGCAGGGTGAAATAGTATCCCTCAAAGATGTCATTAAATCACGCGATGCTGAGATTGTTAAGCTGAGAAGAGAAATTCATAAATTAAAGGTAAATTTTAAATGAAATTAATTTTTATTATTTACAGTGTATTTCTTTTACACAATTTTTAAATAATGAACTAGAAATTTCTTGGCCATTTAAAGAAAAAAAATTCTGAATGTTTGTTTGTTTGTTCGTTTAGCACATTTTGTCACATTGAAAGACAGTCAGTTATTCGTCAGTTTATTTGTTTGTTTCATTTCATTTTGCTTTACAATTTTATTATTTATTGTTTTTTATTCAATTGTAGATAAAAAAAGGTTATAATTTTTTATCAGGTTATAAAAGAAAAGTAACAGCACAAATTTTTGCTTAATTGAGGATCATTTTGAAAATAGAGATACTTTTTATCATCTATTTAATACGTATTAATTTAAATTATGAGTGATATGATTTTCGTTCAAAATAAGCTGTTACTCATAAATTAAGTGAAACTTGAGGTCACATTTTTTTAATATTCAACGAAAGGGCGTAATTGTTTTGTTTACTTGAAGTAAGGAAAAACCAATTACATGTAAAATAATAAAAGCCCTCTGCCTTGTACTGCTTTTGGGTACAATGTCACAAGCTTTAAACACATGTTTTACATAACTTTCTTCACACGATTAATTTGAGTGTTAACAATAACCTGATTCATTTTATTATACCATACAATTCCAACTACTGATCCCCCTTTGATGGAATAGAAATACCCCCCTTCCAATAGAATAGAAATACTCCGAAAAGTGGAAATACAAAATCTGAGGCGGATATATTTTTTAACGCAATTTAATTATTAAATACGTATTCTGGGTTTAAGCTTTCAAAATAGTTTATTTAAATTTATTTTTAAAGCCAATCTGATATTCAATCCGGAGATAGCTTAAAATGGCTTCTCTTGCCCTCTTTCAAACTTCTACTATCAGATTTGTTCGGTTCAATCTACTCTTCAGTACTGATAAATGAACGGCAATTAATAAAGTAATTAACTTATCCACTTTGTACAGGAAACTGTGTGATTCGATTTACATCCGCACCTGGTGGTGGATCTAACCACTGCATAATTTGGAACGTCATGCTTGTCCTAGGAAGCCGAAGCTATAATTCTATGCAACAGAACTTTCTAGTTGCAACTTCGATGATTCCAGAGCAGGGCTGCAAATCATCACTCCTTGCTTAAGAGTTGGAGACTTTCCAACTCCTGTCCAGAACACATGTCCAGCATGCTCACTGGACTGGATCATTCACTTAGCGTGTCATGAACAATGCGTGATTTGATTTACATCTGCACCGACTATATAGTCATAATCAGATGGTGGTCAAACCACTTAGTTGATTGGACACCCACTACGCCCTAGAAGGCCTTCAGATACGTATATCCTCCAGTCACTCCTAGTAGCAATTTAGAAAGTCCGGAGTAGGCCGTGCCCTCACTCCTTGCTGAGGAGTTGGAGACTTTCCAACTCCTGGTCCAGAACGCATGAAGCTCTTATTTCTCAAGAACACGACAGCATTCATACTCACTGAACCTGAACCATTCATTGTGTTAATTTGAATGATCCGACCCACAAACTCTCAAGAGGGTCTGAAACCACAACCACCACGATACTCCCATATAGGGGCCAACCTCAATAACCAGTCAGAGCACATCATTGTCTAAAGAGAACAATTAGTGTACTCTGGGTCAACTGATTTCCCGTGGAAATATGTGGATTGTCCAAAAACTCCTACTAGCCTTTGAGGGGCCTGGGCTCCCTTTTACCCCGCAAGACACAAATCTAAATGGAATAGTAGGTTCCAAAAAGACTATAATGTGCCCCCGGGGGAACGTGTCATGAACACTGAGATGATCCTGGCCACCATATTAAACAAAAGACCTGATATGGGGCCGCGAAACCACAACCACCACGATACTCCCATATAGGTGCCAACCTCAATAATCAGCCAGAGAACTATTAAATGTCTAAAGAGACAAATAATGAACTCTGCGAGCTTACTGATTCCCGTGGAAATAAAGTGGAGTTTCCAGTTATATCCCTGCTGACTTCAGGGGACTCGGCTCCATTTTTCCCCAGTTGCACTGTGTCTTGATAGTCGAAGTTCTATAAAGACCATATTTATGTGCTCCCGGGGGGAACTTTGTACAGGAAAGTTTGCATTTAAATTGGAGACGTACGGTCCACGACCCCTCTTCAACCGACCTGTGAAATAAAAATTTCTAACAGAAAGTTTTTGGCCGCCATTGAAAAAGTCAATAGTTTGTAATCAGCTCCTCTTCTCCATCCCTACTATATAAATTTAAGCAATGACCAGACATACCTTAAATTTTAATTAAAGAAAAGTCTAAACACTTGTCTTCTTTTTAATTCTCAAGCCAAACTAAATCTGCAACGGAACTTTGAAATATTTAAATCGTTTTCGGCAAATCAATATTACGTACCAATCTCTAAAAGAGAACAGGCGAACATAGTTGGATATTTTCCATGTGGTACATGATAAGGTAATTGGAAGCCATTTGGACTTAAGCTGATGGTGGTCTTATCACTTGGTGCAGGAAAAGCGGCCACCAGCGCCCTAAGACGCATACACGCCTAAGTCGCAATTTTTGAGTGCGGGGTAGCAGAGACGTGCCGCCGTTTCTTGCTAAAGAGTTAGAGACCGTCCTGGCTTGCACATGCAACAGGACAAGGATATTAATATCTCTTTAGATACTCCCCCCGGAGTCACATTATAAGTCTTTATGGATCAGATAACCATCCAAACTTGTGTCTTTCGGCGTAAAAGGGAGCCCAGTCCCCGTCAAGGGTAGTAGGAGCCAACTGGAAAATCCACTATATTTCCACGGGAATCAGTAAAGCCCCAGAGTTTCGCTATTTGTCTCTTTAGGCATTTAGCTATTCTCTGACTGATTATTGAGGTAGGCCCTTTGGAAGTATCGGGTGGCTGTGTGTTTCGAGGCCGTCGTTTGAGTTTGTGGGTCGGATCATTCACAATGAGCACAATGAACGGTCCAGATCCATTGAGTATGAATGCCGTCGTGTACATAATTATATTAAGCTTCATGCGTTCTGAACCAGGAGTTGGATAGTCTCCAACTCTTCAGCAAGGAGTGAGAGCTGCGGTCTACTCCGGGCTTTTGAAGTTGCAACTAGGAGTGGCCGAAGGAAATACGTATCCAAAGGCTTTCTAGGGCGAGGATGGCGCTACATACCATCCACAGTGGTAATGATCCACCATCTGATTAAGGCCTACGGCCAGGTGCAGAAGAAAATCTTATCACGTCATCTCTTCAGATACTTTCTTCACAGCACCGATAAAACCAACAGCCACCACGTAATTTTTCAAGGGGCCTCACAAACATCTAGAGCAGGGCCGTAACCCTGCGGTCAACTGGCTCCCGTGGCACCAGCTTGTGTGTATTAGGTTCACTGTTCCGGCTTCGAGAGTCTTATGTCTCTTCCAGTTTGGAACTCCTGCTAGCATAGGCGACTGGTGCCGCCTTTTTCACTCGAAGGCAGATGGCGAAATGGAGAAAAGATCCATCAAGACATCGTGCCACGGGGTAAGAAGATATTTTTTTTCGTGGGGTATAATATTAAATAATAATATTTAATTAAAACATTTTTAAGTCTTGTAAAAAGAAGAAGAACTATTCATGTTTGTAAGCCGTATATAAAATAGCTCACTCTATGGTGTCCTTAATTATATATAACCAAAAGAAAATGAAATGCAGGTCTCCTTAATATCTCGATTGAATGAAGTTAACAAAGTTTTACAATTAAGCCCACGTATTACAGTATTATTGCTGCTACAACAATTTCTGTAAGCTAGGAAACCTAGTCTTTAGCACAACAAAGCAATCTCTTTTTTAAGAACTGAACAAGTCTGGATCAAAGCAGATAACATTTCTTCAAGGGTATTGCTCATATGTTGAAAAAAACTCGCCGTAAATATGTATGGAAGAGGGAGTAAGACCCTTCAGCCTCAATTCATTTCGAAGTTTTTATGACCTATCGCAGTTGCAAGTCACGATTAAATCTTAACAAATTTATTTTTTAATTCCTCTGCAATGGTTAGTTTGGAAATAAACTTTCTCACCTCTGAGGCGGTATTATTTTCCATCTCTTTCAAGCTCCTCTAATAATCTATATAATTGATATGTGCGATGGGGTTTGATTTATTTGGGTATGATCATATTTGGTTTGTGAACATACCGGTTTCGGCTATATGCCATCTTCAGTATTCTCTCTTTACAGAAATCTATATCATTCCCACTTCTTTCTGAGAAATATCCACCCCAACTCTTTCAAAATTTTCTTGTCCATACCTGGCGGAATCTTACGATCCTGTGTGATTTTATTAAAGGAAGAGCCGATAAAGCTGGAAATCAACAAGTAATAAGAATTTCGTTTAATCTAAAAAGGCCAAACTGTGAAGGTCAAATCACGTAAAAGTGCTGTAATTTTTAATATCGTTGTTTCAAGAGAATGGGCACAAGTATGGTTCAACAGCCTTTTCCATAACACATTTTTCTACTCCAGTAAAATTCATAGCTGCAGTATTATTTATTAATTTCTTGTCTTAAATAATAAAAGTTAAGAACAAAAAGCATAACAAGAAATCATCAAACTTATACCTGCAAACATGTGGGCTCAGTACAAACATGTTACTCTCACACTCAGCTGTCCATGTAAAATGACCTTAAAGCTTTTCAAATAAAATTAATTTTCCACCGAATGACGACAATTTGTTTTTGTTATTTACCTTTATTGTTATAATTTTTTAAACAAATTTGTTTTACCTGAAACATTTTGTCGATATCGATCTTCAATGCGAAAATTTACGCATTATTTTATTTAATACAAAAGTTTTGCCGGGTCAAAATATTTAACAAAAGTTCATGCACAGACACAAAAGAGAACAAAGAATATTTTTCTAAAAATAATGAATTCACAGTTATTTTATGAGTTATTTTTAATTTTTGTTTATTTCTTGTCTGTCTTCACTTGACTTTTTTGACACCTCTTTTTATTTAGTGAAATAAATAAAGCAAAAAACAAAAACAAGCATCTTTGTCGTATGTAGTTTTCATTGTAATCATAGTACGCTAATCAATTAAACTTGTTGCATGTAAAAACAAAAAAAAAGTAAAAACAAATAAGTAATGGAATGATGATATCGTTGTTTTTATTGTTGTATTCGCTGTTGCTGTCATAATTTACATGCCATTTATTTAATTTGGATTTGCTTACAGTGTGACCAGATTTTTAAAAGTTATAAAAGATTATTCAGAACTTTCAAAGAATTTAGATATAAATCGATTATAATTATTTTATCAAAGAAGATGTCACAAAAAAATTTTTTTTTGATTATTTAAATAGCTAATTGTATAAACATATGTGTGTCGAGGATTCTAAAAGAGCTAAAAGTCAAATTTAGCTGGAACCCCTATAACGTGCATACATAGTCACTTATAGCAGTACAGTGTAGTGTGAGTTGATTATTGTGATTGCCTATACACTCATTAACTAAATTGTTTATGAGGCATCGAATGTCACTCTAAATAATTCACACTAGCAGCGATAATGAACAATGTGGATATGCACACTCAAACATATATATATATATATATATATATATGTAAATAAAGCTAGGAATGATAACAGGCACTCCAAGCTGGACAATGCATAACGATTTAGTTGTGCGTACGAGCATTACTCGTAATGTAAGTACACATAACCGCACTAATACTCGCTATGTTTGTTACACTTCATATTCTGTCTGAAAAAATAATTTACCGAAATATTGGCAAATTATTATCCTACACTTTAGCATAAGAATATTTGATAAGAATAATTCTAAGCATTTTTTATAAACAAATTAGAAGTAAGAATAAGTGTATAAGGAGGAATATTTTCTTTATTAATAATCAGAATTATACAAAGAAGTGAGCAGGACTGCTAGGATAATAAAGTTTAACAGCCGGAATACTGGCGAAATAAAAACCATTGTTTAATTATCTTATTTATATTTTGATTTGAAAATTTTGTTAACATCTCATGTCTTGACATTTAGTTCCATTGTCAATCCCACTTTTCTTCTAAATAATTTTTCAAAGCACCGATAAAACCAACAGCCACCATGTAACTTTACAAGGGGCCTCACCACTAACCCTAAGATCAAATGGCCCTCGTGGTACTAGTTTGGCTGTATTAAGTCGACTGTTCGGACTTCGAGAGTCTTATGTCTCTTCCAGTTTGGAACTCCTGCTAGCATATGCGACTGGTGCCGCCTTTTTCCCCCGAAGGCAGATGCCAAGACGGGGAAGAGATCAGTCAAAACAGCGCGCCCCCAGGGTAGAAGTTCTCTTTCCATGTAGTGTAATATAAAGTCAATATATAATTAACCCATTTTTAAATCTCCTAAAAAGAAGAAGAAGAAGAAGTATTTTTGCTTGGAAGCCGTGTATAAAATAGCTCACTCTGTGGTGTCTTAATTATATATAACCGCAAGAAAATGAATTGCACGTCTCCTTAATATCTCAATCGAATGAAGACAACAATGCTGTCGAAATTTAGCCCACGAATTACTGCTACTACAACAATTTCTGTAAGCTAGGAAACCTGTTCGTTAGCATAACAAGGCAATCTCTTTATTAAGAACTGAACAAGTCTGGATTAAAACAGATAAGTTTTCTTCAAGCGCATTGCTCTTATGTTGAAAAAACTTCCCGTTAATATCTATAAAAGAGGGAGTAAGACCGTTCAGCCTCAATTCATTCCAAAGTTTTCATGACCTATCGCAGTTACATGCAACTGGTAGTTTTTTTTCAATTTCCTAGTGCATAACAAAATCCATGTCACAAAAAATTTCTATCGTACAGAAGTAGAATGGCAGCCAATAAGTATCGTTGCCCGATATACAACGATTCAACTTTATTCAAACAAAGTGTATTAACGTAATTTTTTATCACGATCTGGTGTTAAAGATTCAATACAATATTCTCAGCAAATAGCTTTCATCTAGAAGTTTGTCAGGGTTCTAGAGATTAGTCATTGGAAACCGAAAATCAGTAATTTACTTCTCAAAATTCTTTTCTTGTTCCCACATTTCCAAAAACTCCCAGGTATTCGTTATTGTTTTTTTTTTTTCAGAAATTTTTTTCAGTCTACAATTTTTAACACATATATATTAACTTGTAACTTTGTAGAGCCGAAAGTTAACAAAGACTAACAACGAATAATGAAATGGTCGGAAGAAAACTTTCTAAACTTAAATCCTTCAAAAACTCGTAGCATGTGGTTTTCGCAGATATCTGCTAAACCTGACTTAACATAAGACAATGAGAAAGTTGAATTTATATCACATAATAAAAAATTAAGATTATTATTAGTAAAAACTTGAGCCTTGATAAGTGAAAATAAACATCGCATTTGCCATAGCAAAGTAACGGGCTTTCAACAAGAAGTTTGTTTTTCAATTATGGCAACACCAGCAACATGACACTTGGGACATTTAGTTTTTCGCCGTATTCGTAGTTAATTCATTGGCAATTGCTACAATGAAATTAATTTTGCACGAAAATCGCATTAAAGTAAATCAAATCCACTACGAAAATGGTGGTTCTGTTAAAGTTACATTCCGTAAAATTTGTCCTTCTGAGACCGCTATTAAGGATTTGGTCGCTTTATTTGAAAACCAAAACGTTTTTCATCGGGTCATTCAACTGAAAACAACGCAGCCGTTAACCACAGTGCTGAAGCAGATCCAAATTTGTCAATTCCTCGCCGTTCTTAACAATTGGGGTTATCCAAAACAACCACATGGTAAATTTGTGCGTAAAGATTTGACTTTAAAGTTTTGCAAGATTCAACTGGTGCAGGAATTGAAGCCAACCGATCATTTAAATCGCCGCAGATTCACTCAATTCATTTAGGTTCTTCTGAAAAACATTATTTTCTCAGACAAGGTCAATTTTCACTTGTCCCCAAGTAATATTGCCATATTTAGGCTACTAAAAATCCTAAAGCAATTATTAGGAAGCCTTTGCATGCTCAACGTATCACTGTGCAGTGCCCTATGTGATTTGGAGGTGTGTTTGGGCCGTTTTTTTTCGAAGATGAGGCTATAAATGCGGTAACGGTCAATGAATCGCGCTATAGCGAAATACTAATAACTTAATTCTGACCTTTTATTGACGACATGGATATCACTGACATAGGGATTCAATGAGACGATAAATTTATTGCAAACCAAATTTCCCAATCTCATAATTTCACAACATTCACTATCTGATGACCAACCACATCGTTTGATTTAACACCACTGGATTATTTTTTGCTAAGGTTATGATAAAGACAGAGTCTATATTGAGCCAATCGAATCGATTTCAGCCTTAAAACTCAAAATCTTTGATGTGATTAACGAATTAGGACCGCCATTTTGCCAAAAAATAATTAAAACCTTTGATGAAAGAATCGACATCTATCAGCATGGCCGTGGTGCACATTTGCAAAATAACATTTTTCGTTCATCTTAAGCAAAATTTTTTTATTTGGTTTTAAAAACACAAACTTCTTGTTGAAAAACCCTTTACACTGACAATAGTAAATTATTTATATTTTCCTTTAGTTTTTGCCTAGGAACTGATCACATTAGAATACTGTGGACTTGCAACTTGTGCCGCAGCCCGACTAAAATATATTTTTTTTTCTCTTCTTTTATTTATTGTATCTTCGATGTAATCGAACTAACAATAATTAATCATATCTTAGTTCCAATAATAAAAATCAAGCCCAGCCAGTGCCAGACAAAATTCTGTATACTATAGGCTAACTGCTATTATGAGCGGGTCATCCCCCTGATGTTTGAGCGAGAGAAGCAGTATCCCTCCTTTTCAGTCTAATGTAAGCACTGTCATTAAGTATATTACGGGCCAGTGGACTTGGATGTGTTTCGAGCTTCTTTAAATATGTTATTGCATGTTTCACTATTTCTGCCCTAAGTGAGGGCACGTTTAGATCCTTGTGGATATTTGAGTTTTTTATGTACCAGGAAGCATCTGTGATCAGTCGTAGTATCTTATTTTGGCGTCTTTGAATTTTTTCTATATTGCTAGCTGAGGCAGTGCCCCATAACTGGATTCCATAAAACCAGATGGGCTTCAGGACCAACTTGTAAAGTAGAAGTTTGCAATCCAAGCTAAGAGTAGAGTTTGTGTCAATAAACCAGTTTAATTGAACGGCTTTCAACTTTATTTGTGCTAACTTGGATTCTATGTGGCCTTTCCATGTGAGGCGCCGATCAAGATGCATACCAAGGTATTTGACCTCTGTAATTTGTGGTATTATCCGGTTATTCTTGCGAATGGGGGGGCATGAGTCCCTTCGCAGTGTGAACGTTATATGTGTACATTTTTGTTCATTCACCTTTATTTTCCATCTCTTCAACCATTTTTCCAAATGAACTATGTTGTGGTCTTGTAAGTATCGTGATGCTACTTGGGGATTTTCGTGTATGCTTAAGAAAACCGTGTCGTGAGCAAATGTTGATGTATGTCCTCGGTTATAAGTTGGCATGTATGAAGAATACAGTATATATAGGATAGGTCCCAAAATACTACCTTGGGGAACTCCGGCCCCAATCAGCTATGGAGAGCTTAAAAAGTCTCCTTCTCTCAAAGTAAACTTCCGATCAGTTAAATAACTCTCTAGCAAGTTATAGTAGTTTCCAGTTAAATTTAGCTTCAACTTGTATATTAGGCCTTTATGCCATACTTTATCGAATGCCTGAGACAAGTCTATGAAAAGTACCGAACAATAATTTATTTCTTCAAACGTCTTTTTGACCAAATTCACTAACCTGTGTGTTTTTTCAACTGTAGTGTGCTTTTTTCTGAATCCAAATGGATGGTTCGGGATACATCTTATCTCGCCTAGAATTGCGTTTATCTTTGAAACTAAAATCCTTTCGAATAGCTTTGATATGTTTGATAAAAGGCTTATGGGTTTATATGATTTTAGTTTTGTATGATCCTTTCCTGGTTTAGGAATCATAGTAATCAAAGAAATCTTCCAATTCGAAGGAAAGTATTCAAGTAAAATTACATTGAATATAAAAAGAATAATTCTTGGTGCTCTACTGGGTAGCTCGATCAACATCCTGTTACCGGTTTTATCAAGACCAGGCCCTTTCGTAGAGTTAAAATCTGTTATTGCCCTTTTAATATCCCGAAGGTCAAAACTTAGGGGAACTGCCGGTTTAACATCTACAAGTGGCAGCTCAGCTATTTCAGTTAAGACATTTGGAGTGAAGATTTTTTTAAATGTTCGACAAATAGATTATCTTTTTCGATATCATTTCGTGCCCCGCACGATGTTCGTAAGGGAGGCATGCGTGAGACTAGTCTTTTTAACTTCCTACATGCACGCCATAATGAATAGTTTGATTGTGGAGTAGTATCAATATCCTCTAAGTAACGTTTTAAGGATGCTATTTTCTGTAATTTTAGCAGTTCTTTAAGTCGTTTTGTACATTCTCTTAGTTTGCTTTTAAGTTGGGGAGATCGGTGTACTTGCCTTTCTTTTCAAATTCTTCTTTTTTCACTTAACAGCCGTTCAACATCCGCAGAATAAATATGGTTGTAGCTAGTTGGTGTATATATGCTAACAATTAAATAGAGAATATAGTCTCGTGTTGTATGATCTTGATTTTTATTAACGAATTTAGTATTGACACTAACCGCATTGTTAACTGTGAAATAGATCAGAAGGATGAAAATTAGTATACAAAATTTATTAATTTTTAATTACATTTTAAGGATGCATAAAAGAAATACTCACGATCTTTAATTATAGACAGAAATGGGTAGAAAAATATAATCAGCCATGAAAATTTTTTGTTTTAAAAATCGTCAAATTGCAATAAAATGTCGGATGTGGCAACTATATTTTGAGGAAGTTTTACTATTTATGTTCTTGGTAATAGGAAGTTGTTTTATTTTTACTAGGTTCTCGCACAACTTTCTGGTTTTTAGCTAGACATACATACATAAGGTTTAAGTAAACATACATACATATATTTATGTATATGTAACTTAAATAATGTGTGTAATTATGCTAGTACAGCAAATTATTGATTTATTTTTTGTTACTTATTTATTTACATATATTTCTTTTATTATTTTTTTATTCTTTTTTCTTATATGAATGATGAATGTTTTAAAAATAACTTAAGTAAATTTTTATTTGCTCTACCTTAAATGTTTGTATTTTTCTCTTTTTGCTGTTTCTCCTCTCTTTTTTCCTAAAATTTTTTAATGGACTTTTAATTATTTTAAGCAACAATCAGAGTTCAAGAAATTCAGTGGAGAAATGGAGGTAATCAATCATACAAAAAAAAAATAATTACAATTTAAATGATTAATAATTATTAATTATTATTCCCTAAAAGCAAAATGCAATGAATTTATTAAAATAATTTAATAATTCCCAAATTTTAAGAAACGAGCGAAATAAATAAAAGGACGCGCCACCGACAATGAAAATATTGAATTTGTATCATAATATAAGATATTAGGATTATGTTTAGATAACAGCTTAAGCTTTAATTCTCAAATAAATGTATCTTTAAGATTAGTTTTGTTTAGAGGAAATTTAACACATCTCGGTTGTTACCAAGCTAAGTAAAGGAGTGTGTTGTCATGTCATTATGTGTTCCTGTATTATTGTACGGCTTAGAGATTTATTTAGGTATATCACAGACCACTCTAAACAGATTAAAACAGTGTTTCTATAGATTTGCTGGTTAAATCTTTGAAGCTTAATTTAAATCACATATACATATGACGTTATACATGTGACTTTAAGTGGCTACAGTAATGCATCTCTTAGATTGATAAATATTTTAAATTTTAACCCTCAAATCACCCTCAAAATAACTTACGTTAGTTGCCCCTGTGTGGTTTTTCACACATATGCCATGTCTATGTATTTTGCTGAAGGAACATAGTTATTTTTCAGTCAACATCATGATTTTTTATGAGTATTAATGGCATATTTATTTTATATATCGTTTTATTTTTCATTAATTTATGTTCAATACATTTTTCACAAACATTGCGGTTATGGGCACGCTTACAAACGCCCTTTTTGCAAAAACAGCACAACGTTTGGTGAATATAATTTTTATATTTTGACTTTTCGCTATAACAAATATGCATCGAGATTATAGGAGAAATAGTTTGTTGCTTTTTTGAAGGAATTTCGAACGATTGTGATAAGCTCTGCTCAGCTCTAGATGGTTCACGGGACTGGGTTATTGAGCCACTTGGTTTATCCACTAAATCGCTTTGGTTGATAGCAGAAAGCACAGATACTGCTAATTGAGTTCTTAGTACGCCCTTTCGTACTGCCATGTAAGGCTTTGCGAGCGATATTCCAAGCTCGCGTTAAAAAAACTCGACATACAATTGGTTTGTTTAATTTCCAATTTGGATTTAGATCTTTAAATATAATGTACGCATTTAAAGCTGAAATATCAACCATGTTTGAGAAAACAGCAACTGGCCATCTATTTGTTTTTCTTTTCGAACTATAGCACGATAACATTTTGTCCATGGTATCCACGCCACCTATAGAATAAAGTTGTAAAGCCAAAGATCAATAAAGCTAATACAAAACGAACCTTTAGTTTTGTTGTAGAATTGAATGATTTTTGGCAATTTTTTCGCATCACATTCTACTTCATTCGAATGATGCATTATGCTTTGCAGTACTACTCAGTTATCCTTTCTCCCTACATACGACACAAGAGTTGTACTTTCGGTGAATGCAAAAGTTGAATGGTACAGGGGAATCTCTTTGCACTCTAATAATCTGGCTGGTATACTTTTTTATTTTTGCGCATAGTACCTGCAATTGTTAGCCCTTAGGACAACAACTTTTGCCCAAGTTGGTAGGATGAGAAAAATTATCCATTGTTATATTGTGGCCCTCCAGTCTAACTAACTTCAAAACAACACGTTCCCCCTGATTTTTTTTCAGCTATGCTACCAACAGCCTTACCCAAATATGGCTGGATTTTCCAAACGTAGCACGTTTCAGAGCAAACTAAGAGCCAAAAATTTAATTCCATATCTTTCAGGCTTAGAAGGCAGATATTGCCTAAACTTGCATCGTCCACGAAATCCAAGCAGTTATTCATCAACTGTAACACACTTAGATGGATTGAAAAAATGAGTCAATAACTCGCCCCATTTGTCGAATATTTGACGAATATTTTATCTGTAGAGGCTGGTTTGACGTCTGCTCATAACGTCATCAAAACGAATAACACTATTCATGTATTGAATAGTGTTATTCGTTTATGGGGCCTCCATATTCACTATCGAACAAATCTAACATTGTTTCATTCTTTGATCTAATATATTATAATTATAACTGCAAATTACATTGAAACTGCATATGTGTGGAAAACCACACAAGAGGGAAACTTCGTAAGTTTTGAAATATTTCGTTACTAAAAAATATTTTTTAATAAAAAAAGGTGTTTTCTGTGATTAATTCATTAACAAAGTCAGGAAATTTCTTTAGTATACCCCAATTTTTTTTTGATTTATCGTATAAACATGGTTCATCATGGTTTGTGTGGTTTTCCACACAAGGGTGATTTAAGGGTTAATTATAAAAATGATTATCAAAATAATCGGTGTTTTTGTGAAACTATATACCTGAAGAACTACTACGAAATCATACACAAACAACTACTACGAAAGCCTGAACACCGCACACTGGGGATTTCGCGGAAAAAGTCAAATTGTCAACATACTCTTCATGCATTATGCAATAATATTTTGAAATTTTAGACTAAATGGTACAATCAAATCAAAAAGAATTACTTCAATCTTACTGCTAGTTTTTTTGTATAGCCGTCTCAAACTCAATACTTGTATGTTTTACTGAACCAACTTAATTTAAACCTAAGACTTTCAAAACGAATATTTTGTTTTCATGTGAGCTCACGTTTTTCTTTTTATTTTTTATTTAAAATCGGATATTCTTGTATACTAAAATTGAAAAAATAAACTCTGCAGAGACTTTAGTTTTTTTTTGTTTGTTTATTTTTATGAACATATAAAAAAAATACAGAGTAGCGAAGTGTTCACTCACTGTTCATACATGTATGAATATGTACATTTCATTTTTTAGCCGCTTCTTCTCATACATGTGTGAGAGACTGAAAAATATTTTGCGTTTTCTCATTTATGAATGCGACGATTTATTTTTTTCTTTCTATACATAAGTGAAAAAATGAGAAACACACAAGTGTTCATTTTTGAATATGTACAATTTTAATAATTTTTCATAAATGAAAAGATCGTAAAAATATGTGCGTTAAGCATTCGCGTACATAAACGCACATATTTGATAATGCGCAATTGTCGGCGTATGTAGGAAAAAAAATGTTTTTTTTTATATCTTTTAGAATATATTGCAATATTGTATTTTGTGTTAATATGTACCCATGTGTTTTTACTACATTTTACGGTAAACTGCGATCGTAGGTAGAAAATTTTTTCACATTCATTTATGAGAAATTTTATAAAATTTCAACGTTCATAAATGAACATGTACATTTCTGAAAAAGAACATTAATGAGAAGTAGCTGATTTATCATTTATCACATATGAATAAGACAAATAATTCTTGTTGTGCGCATTCATGTATGAACATAAGCAGAACATTTTTTCTTGTTCGTTTATGCGCGTGAAAAATAAATATAAAATTTTAGATTTCTCATTTATGAAAAATATCATGAATGTTGATTTTTGAATGTTCATAAATGAAAAATTCTGAACCCTGGTTAATATGTACCCATGTGTTTTTACTACATTTTATGTAAACTGCGATAGTAGGTAGAAAATTTTTTCACCTTCATTTATGAGAAATTTTATAAAATTTCAACGTTCATAAATGAACATGTACATTTCTGAAAAAGAACATTAATGAGAAGTAGCTGATTTATCATTTATCACATATGAATAAGACTAATAATTCTTGTTGTGCGCATTCATGTATGAACATAAGCAGAACATTTTTTCTTGTTCGTTTATGCGCGTGAAAAATAAATATAAAATTTTAGATTTCTCATTTATGAAAAATATCATAAATGTTGATTTTTGAATGTTCATAAATGAAAAATTCTGAACCCTGAAAAAATATCTTTTTTCTCCAAACATTTGGACCTGTAATTTTAGCCATACTTTCCCACAGTTGGAAATCACTACTAATACATTGTATCATATGTGTTTTTACATTTTTAATTAATTTCAAGTGCCACCAGGTGCCACCTCTCAATTTGTTGCATTACACAGTAAAACATTTTTCAGCTGATTGATTCGCGACTCAGTTCTGATAAGGCCCTTTGTGTTTAACATAACTCAAGAACCACTAGTCGGATTTTACTTAAAGAAATTTAGAAAAATCAAGAATTACAAGTACTTTTATCTGTTTATATAACGTTTCGCTGCATAAGCAACAGTTTCGAAGTTATAAATAAATGTATGAAGAAAAAAAAATATTTTTAACCTAAAAAGTTAATTTTTTTTTAATTCATAAAAAATCCATAACGGTAAAAAAAGCGTTCAGTCATATTACTTTCACGTAAAGTCGTATAACTTATGAACAAAATGAGACATAACTCATAAAAATCGATGAACGAGTTTCGCTTTTATGCACAATTAAGTAAAGGTATGAATTTAAAAAAATTGCTCGAGATATGCACAAAAAAAACATGGATTATTTTTTTTATGATTCTTTGCTAATCTTGTTTTGATTTTCGAAATAACGGGTCTAGATGAAAACATAATCAAGAGGTTTTCAATAATTCTCGAAGCTATAACAATCAAGTAGTAGATCCAAAGAAATTTGGTGATTTTTGTTTGGAGACGGCAAAAGAGTTTGTTGCACTGTACGAGTGGTACAATATGCCACCTAAACTTCACAAAATTCTGATTCATGTAGGCCTACTATCCGAAGAGGCTCAGGAAAGTCATAACAAAGACTATAAAAAATATCGCCTTAGACACTCCAGAAAATGCAGTCGAATTGCCACGAACGAAGATATTATGCCCCGAATGATGGTAACATCAGATCCCATGATTTTACATTTGACGCCTTCATTTAGCCAGAAAAAGCATAGTGTTATAAGCGACGAAGTTAAGTTTCTTTTAGAATAATAAATTAAAAATAGATTTAAAATGAATAATAAATTAAAAATTAAAAAAAATCATTTAAATTTTTTTGTTAGTTATAGCTTTTTCCATTGCAGGTAGCGATCGACATTTCTCTAACTTTCTTTATTTTGATTACTTTTGTGTATTACTAGATAAATAGAACTAAATTTGTGATAAAATCACTAAATTTTTTGACAAAAATATATTTTTTTCATCACCTCCATACAAAAATCCCCGGTGTGTGCCGTTGGTGCTCACGCCACAAAATTAAATCATTCTTGTAACGATTTAACCCATCTGTGATATGGCGATATTTCTATATTTCGGGCCTGCAGAATTTTGCAATTCTTGTGGACTGCAATGTCAGTTGGATAAACCTTTTTATCTGAGTTACGCAACCTAGCTACCTCCTTTCAACACTCGAGAATCCACGACATTTTGTGTAGCCTAACCTTACTATTTTAAAAGATTAAAAAAAAAAACAGATAGGAAACATAATTTTTACAAAAATGCTTGTCAAAAAACAAGCCAACCAAATAGTTTGTTGACCAAAATTCAAAATGACATAAAATTTTCAAAAAAAAAAAAAAAATATTCTATAGAATTAATTTTTATAAAAAAAAATCAATTCAATTGAAAAACTTTTCCATTCGAAATTTTCTTTCTTCTTTTTGGTAATCCAAATTGATGCTTAAGTGAACAAATTAACTACAGATTCCATTTTTATTTTTTTCTTTATTTAGAGTGTTTTACAACAAACAACTAATCACATACCATTGGCACGTGATGAGCTCTTACAGCCACCCTCACCAACCTTTAATTCTCCCAAACGTTTACCGATGCCCTTGCAGTGCAATGATATTTCCAGTTCACAGGATAAATTTTGTGAGAAGTGTAAAAAGCGTATTGCTCTCACACTCGAACGTCCGAACAGTGAATTGCGTGTAACACCGGAAAGTAATGGTAGTTCTGTAGATTCCAGTATATCTGATCAATATCAGTCATGTCAATCACGTTCAGCTTCCACTGGCAATACTTCTGAAACCTGGGCACCGGGTGAACAGGACGAGGCGCAACATATCGATGCCAACGAATCTAATGGTTCGGTTAAGCTAAAACATATTAACGTCAATAGCCACCCTGTGCTCAAGAAACAAGGTGTATCCGGTGAAAGTTGTGAAATCTCAATGCAGCAATCGATTAATATTCCTATTCCCAAATATGACAAAGACTATAGTAGTAAACAGCTTATCAAAGAGGCTATTATGGATAATGATTTCCTAAAGAATATAGATGCCTCTCAGGTGAGAGAATTAGTCGATTCTATGTATTCGCTGAGCATTGAGAAGGGTAAATTTGTTATAAGAGAAGGTGAGGTTGGTGCTCATTTATATGTCTCGGCTGAGGGAGAATTTGAGGTAGAGAAAAATGGCAAAATTTTAGGAGTCATGGGATCAGGAAAGGCATTTGGTGAATTGGCCATATTATACAACTGCACTAGAACCGCTTCAGTACGTGTATTGACCGATGCTAGAGTATGGGTATTGGACAGGCGTATATTTCAACAAATTATGATGAGAACTGGTATGCAGCGCATTGAAAATAGTGTGAATTTCCTAAAATCAGTTCCATTGCTTAAGAATCTCAGTGAGGAGGTTTTGGCTAAAATAGCAGATGTTTTGGAAGTGGTAAGTTTTGTTTTTTTTTTCATTTTTTATATAAATAATTTACAAACTTCTGTACATATTTTTGTTCGTCAGGAATTTTATCCTGCTGGTACTTATATCATACGCCAAGGAGCCAGCGGTGATACTTTCTTCTTGATATCTCAGGGCTGCGTTAAGGTAACGCAAAAACTTACACCTTCCACGGAAGAAAAGGAAATACGTATCTTACAAACGGGTGACTATTTTGGTGAACAGGCCTTGATTAATGAAGATAAGCGTACTGCCAATATTATAGCCATGGCTCCTGGTGTTGAGTGTCTAACGTTAAATCGTGATTCTTTCACTCAATTAATCGGTGATCTTTGCGAGCTTAAAGAAAAGAACTATGGAGATGAGAATCGTGTCATGGCTATGAAATATTCAGAGAAAAGTAAAGAGATTTTTGGTGCAAATATTAAACAAGGTGAGTAGGGGTTTCTCTAAAGCATCCCAAAAATAAATTTCAGCAAAATAAAACAGGAATCCTCAAAAATATAAATTTTTTTGCTCATTTTCGTTTTAACAGAATTTCCCAACATGAAATTAACTGATCTAGAAGTGGTGACTACCTTGGGTATTGGTGGCTTTGGACGCGTAGAACTTGTTAAAGCCTATCAGGATAATAGTGTAAATATTTTTGCCCTTAAATGCCTGAAAAAACGCCATATTGTGGATACTAAACAGGAAGAGCATGTCTTTAGTGAGAGAACTATAATGTTGTCTTGCAATTCACCTTTCATTTGTCGCCTCTATCGTACATTCCGTGATGAGAAGTATGTTTACATGCTACTAGAAGCTTGTATGGGCGGTGAGATATGGACCATGTTAAGAGATCGTGGTTCATTTGATGACAATGCTTCACAATTTATAATTGCCTGTGTTTTGCAAGCTTTTGAATATTTGCATGCTCGTGGTATAATCTACAGAGATTTGAAGCCCGAGAATTTAATGTTAGATGAGAGAGGTTATGTTAAATTGGTAAGTTTATATATACATAGACTTTCAAAGAATTGGGATCTTTGATGACTTTTCTATTTTTTCAAGGTGGACTTTGGTTTTGCCAAATATATAGGCAACAGCAGCAAGACTTGGACTTTTTGCGGTACTCCGGAATATGTGGCCCCTGAGATTATTTTGAATAAAGGACATGATCGTGCTGTAGACTATTGGGCTATGGGCATTTTAATACATGAATTGCTTAATGGAACGTACGTAACCTTATTAATACTTAAAATGTTTTTAGAATAATTTGGCCGTTTTAGACCGCCCTTTACTGCCAATGATCCCATGAAGACTTATAATATCATACTAAAAGGCATTGATATGATAGATTTTTCTAAGCAAATGTCAAGATCGGCTGTGCAATTAATTAAAAGATTATGCCGAGATGTTCCTGCCGAACGTTTGGGCTATCAAAAAGGTGGAATACAAGATATCAAAAAACATAAGTAAGTTACACGCTTACTTTTTCTCCCTCTCTCTCTCTCTCTCTCTTTTCGCTTTCTCTTTATTATTAATTGGTCTCTTCAATTAAACTCTTAGATGGTTCCTGGGCTTTGATTGGGATGGCTTACAAAATCAGCTTTTAATACCACCATTTGTGCGACCAATTGCTCATCCTACTGATACTTGCTATTTCGATAGATTTCCTTGTGATCCCAATGAGCCATCCGATGAACTATCCGGCTGGGATGATGGCTTTTAATTTATCACTTTATCTTAAGAACACAACAAATTAAACTTAAGTGCCTCAAAAATAAATCTATATTTTTGTTTAAGAATCTTAAAGATATAATAAATTTTAATACAGCTTAAGTTATTGCTCATAAGACTAGTGCCTTAAAAAATAAAATCTTTGCTCAAAGCCTTTTTGTAGTTTCTTAATTAAAATAATATTTTATTTTTAATATAAATATTAAGTGTTAAAAATAATATGAAGGCAAAGTTATATCAATTTTATTAAACATGATCTATTTATGCATTCTTTATAGCTTTTTGTAAACGTTTTTACATTTTAATTAAAATCAAAATAGAATAATTGGTATTAAATGTAGTTAATATATTGTGAAATCGTTATAGAATAAAAATATTTAATTATTTTTGAAAAATACATAAAACCTTCAAAATATAGTTTTTCTTAATTCATTAAAAGTCTTCTCTGTAAGATCTTTGGTACAAATGTATGTCACGACTTCCATACAAATCTCGATTGAATATGGTACAGCTAAACTAGCTCGCTTGTGCAAACAATTAGTACCTAATGATCTAAATCGTCATACATAACTATAGCCCTCATTTATTTAATTTTTGTTCCATTATCCTATGTTTAGAATTACCGAGGTTGCACACTTTCTCCTCCAGCCTCAAATGTTACCTCAGTTACCATTCACAGATTTTACAGCAATATAAATGAAAAACATTACCTTACCAGGGATTAAACTTGCAGTTGTATAACTTATAGCAGTATTATGCCAACTAGATCGGTATAAATTTTATACCAAATTATTATAAGGAACCTGTAGGTGATATAAAAGCAGTAAAATACAAGTAACTGACTTATGACCCATTAACCTAAGTCTAGACTTACTGAGGTAGCACAATTCCCCTCTACAGCCTCAAATGTTACCTTAAGTTATCTTAAGTCAATTACCATTCACAACTTTTACAACAATATAAATGAAAAACATTTTCTTACCAGGGATTGAACTTGCAGTACTATGACTTACAGCAGTAATATACTAACCACTTCGAAATAAATTTTATACTAAATGATTTTAAGGAAACTGTAGGGGAAATAAAAGCAGTCATCAATTGAAATTGTCTCTATTTCTTTTCATCTCCTAATTTTTTAATTATTTCGAATTTAGCAATTGTAAGTGAAACATACTCCAGAATTCCTAGTCACAAGAAAATTCTTTAGGAAGTGAAAGATTGATTGCATTTGAATGTTACTAAATTAGGTTCTTCCTATAATGACATCATTTTTGAAACAAAGTGTTTATTGCTGAAAACATAAAGGGTTTTTCAACAAAAAGTTTGTTTTCTAAAACAAAAAATTTAGTTTAAAATGATTTAAGTTTTTATTGTATTACAAAGACAAAAGTTCGGCAATTATGAATGAAAAATCATATCTGACAAATGTCCACCATTACCACGCTGATAGATGTTGATTTTTCATCAAAGTTTTTAATCACTTTTTGGCAAACTGGCGGCCCTATTTCGTTAATCTTATCACGGATTTTGAGTTTTAAGGCTGAAATCGTTTCAATTGGCTCCGTATAGATTCTGTCCTTAATATAGTCCCACAAAAAAATCCAGTGGTGTTAAATCACACGATCTGACTGGCCACTTAACTGATGATTGTTGTGAAATTATGGGATCGGGAAATTGGGTTTGCAATAAATTAATCGTTTCATTGGCAGTATAATATGTGGCACCGTCCTATTGAAACCAAGTATCAGTGATATGGTAACCATTAACGGTTACCATATTTCCACACAAAAAAAAAAACCACCCAATCACGCCTCCAGAGCAAATAGCGCACTATACAGTGGCACGTTAAGCAAGCAGAAAGTTGTCAATAATCTTTCTATGATTTTCACAAGCATAAATGCGGCAATTTTGATAAATGAAAATGGCTTTCGTCTGATTTTTTACAATCAGCCGGTTGTTCCTGAAACAATTAAATGGTCGGTCGGCTTTAATTTCTTCACCAGTTGGCTTCAAACTCAAATTCTTACGCAAAATTCGCCAAGTGAGGGTTTTGGATAACCCGAATTGCTGATAACGTCGAGAAATTGATAAAAATTGGATCTGCTTCAATACTCTGACTGACGGCTGAGATGTTTTCAGTTGAACGACACAGTCGAACATGCGCATTTTGTATCGAGACTGTCGACTCAAATTTAACGACAAAATTCTTAACAGCTGTCTCAGAAGGACGAAAATATTACGAATTTTACGAAATGTAACTTTAATAGAACCACCATTTTCACAGTGGATTTTAATTATTTTAATGAGATTTTCATGCGAAATTGAATGCATTGTAACAATTGCCAATGGATCTAAAATTCTCATCTAGTTGAATCTGCTTTCCTGATTTTTGTCTATAATATTAACTTTTAGTAAGTTTGGCTTTTGTGCCCCCGGGGGGGGGGCACATTTATGGTCTTTACGGTACGTAACAGCTGTCTAGACCTGTGCAACTGGGGGTATAAAGGGAGCCCAGTCCCCTGAAGACAGGCAGGTGGTCAACTGGAAACTCCACTTTATTTCCACGGGGATCAGTGAGCTCGCAGAGTTCATTATTTGTCTCTTTAGACTTATAACAGTTCTCTGGCTGATCATTGAGGTTGGCCCCTATATGGGAGCATCGTGGTGGTTGTGGTTTTGCGGCCCCATAACAGTATAATGGTTATTTTGGTGGCCAGGATCATTTCACTGATAATGACACGCGAAGTGAATGATCCAGTCCAGTGAGCATGCTTGACATGTGTTCTGGACAGGAGTTAGAAAGTCTCCAACTCTTTAGCAAGATGTGATGGTTTGCAGACCTGCCCTGGAATCATTCAAGTTGCTACTAGGTGGTTCTGTTGCTTAGAATTATGTCTTCGGCTATCAAGGACGCATGTATGACGTTCCAAATTATACAAAGTTGTTTGTCCACCATCTGATTAAGACTACATAGTCAGGCGCGGATATAAAACAAATCACACTCTGTACGGTTAACCAGCTCATTCACAATAGACAATATTAATTACACTGCACAACAAAAACATATTTTTTGAATGTTTCTTACTCTAAGTTAATCAATTTCTACTAATTTTAGGGTGATAAAAACGAAAATAACAATGAAAAATTTTTATTAGCTCTGGCGCAATAAAGATGCCTTCCTTCACTTTTGCATCACTTAACCTGGGAAACTTTGCTCTAAAGTACTTAAAAGCTTGTCCTTCCTGGCCCATGGCCTTAACAAAGTTTTTCATTAGTCCCAACTTAATATGTAATGGGGGAAAGAAAACATCCTTAGGATCTACAAGAGGCTCGTCAACTACATTTTTCTCATTAGAGATTAGGTCTCGTGTAGGCCAGTTCACTTTTTTATAGTGAGATTTTTTATTCCGACTGTCCCACAGATACAAAAAATAACATTACTTGATGAACCCTAATTGCATTCCTAGGAGTATAGCAATGACTTTCAGATTACCACAGATTTGCCACTTGTGTTGTTCATATTTGATTGATTGGAGAAGTGTTTTTATATTTATAAAAGTTTCCTTCATGTGAACTGCATGACCTATAGGAATAAAAGGTACCTAATTTCCATTATGCAAAAGTACAGCATTTAAGCTTAGTTTTGAAGAGTCTATAAACAGTCTCCATTCAGATGGAGTGTGATCCAAATTCAAGCAGTTCATCAAACCATTAACATCAGAACAAACTACGAGGTTTTCTTTCTTCTCAAAAAAAGGAAGCAAATCTTTTTGACGCTGTCTGTACTGAGATATTTTCACATCATGTTTTAAAAGATTCCACTGTTGTAATCTTGACCCTAAAAGCTCAGCCTTTTTCTTAGAGAAGCCAAGATCTCTTATAAGGTCACTCAACTCTGCTTGACTAATTTTGTGCGGATCACTAGACCTATCGGTGACCTCAAAATCAGGGTCATAAGATGTAGAAGGGTGGGTTGCTCCTTCTAAACAGTCTTTATTACCTTCCTCTAAAATTTCATAGTTTTGGAGTGGAGAAGGGACTGGCAAAGTGTCTGAGTGTGGTACAGGCCGAAGAGAAGATGGGAGATTAGGGTATTTTCTTATAGATAAACCACGATTAATGGGAGAAGTTAAGCAGAAATAACAGTCGTCTGTATTATTGGTAGGCTCACGCCAAACCATAGCTACTGCAAAAGCCATTGCCCACTTTTTAAAGGGTGTTTTTTAAGCCCGATAGAAATTGAAATTGTAAAAAATAACACAAAAAATTAAATTGTAATCAAAATTTCTTTTTTTTTTTTTTTTTTTTCAGTTTTGTTTTTGCTGTGAAACGTAACGGACGTAAAACAAAAAAAAAAAAGTGCTTTGAAAAATAAATCAAAAAATTAAAATAAAAAGGAAAAAAAAAACTAAACTTTTAAACTTTTTATTTCTTCCGGATTTAAATTAAAAGGCGAAAACTGATTCAATCTGCAGAGGCGAGTCTTTATTCAACAGTGCTTGTGAATAGACATAAGCATATTGAAAATATGGCTACGATGAGTGGAGATGATGATAGTGATGAAAATGATGGTCCTTGGCAGCAAATACCAGAAAACAAAAACAAGCGTAGGTTGGCACATTCACCCAAAATGCATTTGCATAAGAAAGCAAATCTGACTACGGAGCCTAGTACATCTAATGTAAATAAGTTTGCTATTCTTAACGAAGATGATAACAAAAATCCCATTCAAGAAGACGAAGAAGAAAAATCACCAAAACCCCCTCCGATTTATATACCGTTTGTTGAAAATATTAATGCTATGGTTAAGTTTATATCTAAGGTTATTCCTAATAATGATTTTAATTATAAGTCTATGAGGGATAATCAGATTAGGTTGATGGTTAAGAATGTTGAGTCGTATAGAAAGGTAGTTAAGCACCTTGATTCCAAAAATATTTCCTTTCATACTTATCAGCTAAAACAGGAACGAGCATACAGAGTAGTAATTAAGGGTATTCACCATACAACCCCAGTTGCTGATATAAAGGCAGAATTGGTAGGACTAGGCCATCAGGTGAGAGATGTTTTTAATATCAATAGCCGTATCACAAGGCAACCTCTTTCCATGTTCTTTGTGGATCTAGACCCAAACCTAAATAATAAAGATATTTACAATATACGTCACTTAAATAATGCTTTAGTAAATATTGAACCACCCAAAAGAACAGGCGATCTTGTTCAATGCTACCGTTGTCAGGAATTTGGACACACCAAAACTTATTGTAAAAAGCCGTATAAATGTGTAAAGTGTGGATGTGATCATAGAACAGCAGATTGTACCAAGAACTCCAGTACCCCACCAAAATGTGCACATTGTTTGCAAAATCACCCAGCTAATTATAAGGGATGTAGAATATATCAGGAGCTTGTTCGTAATAAGAGAAATATTAATTTAACATTGCGAAATCGGGAAAATAATCAAAATCTGGATTTCTCTCAAACAAATCCTACAACTAATAATAGAAACCCTGGTAATGAATTCGGAAATATGACATACTCGCAAGCTGTCTCAGGAAATCATAGTAATGGTAATACTGGTAATAATGTCATGGTTAGATTAGAAGCGATGCTTGATAAGTTAATGAATTTAATGACAGTACTTATAACAAAGCTATGCAAATAAATTTAAGAATCGCAACATGGAATGCCAATGGGGCTTCCAGTCATGTAAAGGAAATTGAAATTTTTCTTAAATTAAATTTTATAGATATACTGTTGATCTCAGAAACTCATTTTACGGCAAAAACTTATTTTAAAATTTTTGGTTATGATCTTATTGAGGCAAATCATCCAGATGGAAAAGCGCATGCAGGATCTGCTGTGTTAGTAAAGTCAAGCATTAAATATCAAATTTCAGACGCAGTAAAGAAACCTACAATACAAGCTAGTGGTATTCAAATCACTTGTGACAATGTCGACGTGGCAATTTATGCTCTATACTCTCCGCCAAGACATAAAATAACGCAGCAAGATTATGATAGCTTTTTTAAAACCTTGGGGCGCCGATTTATTGTTGGGGGCGACTTTAATGCGAAGCATACTTGGTGGGGATCAAGACTTATTAATCCAAAAGGAGGAGAGTTGTATAAATGTATTAATGCAAATAATTTTAAGGCAATATCTACTGGTAGGCCTACTTATTGGCCAAGTGATACAAATAAAATACCTGATTTACTTGATTTCTTCGTTACCTCTGGTATATCATGTCATTTATTTGACATAAAAGATAGTGATGATATGAATTCAGATCACACGCCAATAATATTGAACTACAATACATCGCTGCAAACTATGTGCAGAAATTTGAAATTGCTGTCCAAGAAAACCGACATGGATTCGTTTCAATATTGGATGGATAGAAACTTAAATTTAAATATATCTCTGAATTCTGGTGAAGAAATTGATTGTGCTGTAGACAACTTTACAAACCTTATTCACGAAGCTGCTTTTCTTTCAACGCCGCAAATGGATCAATCAAATGGTAATCAATTATTAGTATCAATGGAGATTAGAGAGCTAATAAGAAACAAAAGACGGCTAAGAAGAATCTGGCAATTAAGCAGAAATCCATTAGATAAAACTAACTATAATCGTGCTGCTAATGGTCTCAAAAAATGTATAGCTGAGCATAAGAATGAGGAACTTGCTAACTTTTTAAAAAAACTTAATACAAATAATAATAATTATGAACACAGTCTATGGAAAGCAACTAAATTTTTGAAAAGGCCAGCTAAGAGGAATGTCCCAATAAGAGATGAAAATGGCTCTTGGTGTAAATCATCCAAAAGTAAAAGTTGTGCTTTCTCAAAACATTTAGAAAAAACATTCCAATCATTCCCAACTACAAATTCAGATGACGAAAGAAAAATTTTTAACTTTTTAGATTCTCCATGTCAAATGGATCTTCCGATTAAATCATACTCTCCGTCAGAAGTAAAAAACGAAATTCTTAAATTAAACAACTGCAAATCGCCAGGTTATGATAAAATTGACTCGTTGGTAGCTAAGCATTTGTCTAGGAAATCTATATTGTATTTGACTCTTATTTTTAATTCCGTAATGAGATTATCTTATTTTCCCTTACAATGGAAGTGTGCGGAAATTATTATGGTTCACAAGCCCAATAAGCCAGAAAATCAGATAACTTCATACAGGCCAATAAGTTTGCTGCCAACGTTTTCAAAAGTATTTGAAAGATTATTGTCTTATCGTTTGCTATCACTTTTGGGTAAGGAAAACATAATTCCGGACCACCAATTTGGATTTCGCCATAAACACGGAACTCCAGAACAATGCCATAGAGTTGTTGATATAATTGCGAATGCTCTTGAAAGAAAAATGTACAGCTGCGCTGCATTTTTAGATGTTAAACAGGCATTTGATAGGGTTTGGCATGAAGGTCTCTTGTTTAAGCTCAAATCATTTCTATCAACGCCAGTATACTTAATACTTAAGTCTTATTTACAGGAAAGAACATTTTATGTCAAGGTGGATGATGAAATGTCTGAAATTTGTCAAATGAACTCAGGAGTACCTCAAGGCAGTGTTTTAGGCCCTATATTATATACGTTATATACATCAGATATGCCTGTAACGGCTGATGTAACCATAGCGACGTACGCTGATGATACAGCTTTTATATCGTCGGATGTGTCTCCTATAATTGCATCAACCAAAGTGCAGAGTCAACTTAACTTGTTAGAAAATTGGCTTAAGAAATGGAAAATTTGTATCAATGCGGACAAATCAGTACATATAACTTTCACGTTAAGGAAAGATGATAGTCCTTCGATTTATATTAATGGATGTCAAATACCTACCTCAAATAGTGTGAAATACTTAGGAATGTATTTTGATAGAAGACTCACGTGGAAAGATCACATTAAAAAGAAAAGGGAGCATTTAAATATAAAGACAAGAAAACTACATTGGCTGTTAGGACCTAAGTCTGAACTAAGTCTTGAGAATAAGATCATACTTTATAAAACTGTATTAAAACCAGTTTGGACATATGGTATACAGTTATGGGGAACTGCAAGTAATTCGAACATAGAGATCCTGCAACGGTACCAGTCGAAAGCTTTGAGACAAATTGTTAAAGCGCCTTGGTATGTAACAAACAAACAAATTCACAACGATGTAGATATTCCATATGTGGCTGATGAAATTAACAGGTTTAGTTCTCGCTATCTAGAAAGGCTTAGTAGCCATCCAAATCCTTTGGCCATTTCGTTGTTGGATGAAACAGAGGAGATTAAAAGACTGAAAAGATTACATATTCTAGATTTACCTTACAGAAAATGAAATAGTTATTGTAGTAGTTTTGTGAATAATGTATATAGTGTATATATATAGGTTATAGGTTATTGGGTTTACTGAAATTTAATAACATAGGTTAAGTACTCACTTTGTTATAATATTTACTTAATATTGTAAAAATAGATTGTAAATAAAGATAAAGTATAAAAAAAAAAAAAAAAAAAAAAAAAAATTTCTTTTTTATTCGAAGGATCAGTACGTGACATTAACATTTGAAAATGATTTCGGGCATATGGGCACCGCGGCTGTTCTTAACGAAGCGCATTCTGGACGTCCAATTTTGGGCCACTTTTTCGAGCACTGCTGGGCGTATGTCACGAATAACACGAACAATGCTGTCCTCCAAGGCGTCAATTGTTGCTGGTTTATCAGCATAAACCAGTGACTTCACGTAGCCCCACAGGAAATAGTCGAGTGGTGTCAAATCGCACGACCTTGGAGGCCAATTGACAGGTCCATTTCTCGAAATCAACTTATCGCCAAATTTTGATTTCAATAAGTCGATGGTTGCGTTCGCTGTATGGCACGTAGCGCCATCCTGTTGAAACCACATATCGTCCGGATCAATGTCATCCATATTTTCAAACAAAAAATCATTGATCATGGTGCGGTAACGATCTCCATTGACCGTAACGCGAGCTCCGGCCTCATTTTTGAAGAAATAAGGTCCGATTATGCCACCAGCGTGAAAACCGCACCAAACGGTGCATTTTTCTGGATGTAATGGAGTCTGTAGGGTCTGTTGTGGATTGGTCTCACTCCATATGCGGCAATTTTGCTTATTAACAAACCCGTTAAGCCAAAAATGCGCCTCATCGCTGAACACAATTTTGCGATAAAACAACGGGTCAGTTGCCAACTGCTCTAGAGCCCAATCGGCGAAAGAACGACGCATATAATGGTCTCGTGGCTTGAATTCCTGCACCAGCTGGATCTTATACGGGTGTAGGCCGAGATTTTTGCGCAAAATTTTCCACGTAGTGGACGGACAGAGCCCCAATTACTGCGACCGACGACGAATTGATAAATTTGGATCTTCTTCCACACTTTCGTTTACAGCGGCGATATTCTCTTCAGTACGCACATTCCTTCGACGTGTTGGTGTTATTGCATCCTCTAGAGAGTATGTGGTACGAAATCTATCGACAGTTCGACGAATGGCTTGTTCAGATGCACGATTATGTACGCCATAAAAATGACGAAGTCGTCTATAAGTTGCGCGAATCGACGACTGCTTTTCAAAGTAAATTTGGATAATTTCGTAGCGTTGTTCAAGCGAGAGTCTATTCATGATGATTTGTCAGAGTATACTGAAACAAATAAAAAGATATGTTTCATCAAAATTTCATTTTTTGTGTTACTTTTTACAACTTAAAGTTCTATCTAGCTTAAAAAAACACCTTTTATTTTTCATCCACCCTCGCAATATGACGGAACACGAATTGCAGCATATACGAGGAGTCTATGATTTATCTTTCACACCAAAATCATGTTCATAGGCAGTCTTAACGATAGGTGTCATTTAACGTTTCTGAGCCAAAAATGTTATTTCACCACATATATAGCAAAAGCTATCATACACTTTCGAGGCATTTCAGATCAACAGTTACATTAATTTTAAAATCAACTTCACACAATAATTTCAATAGCAACCAGGCGCGTTCAACTGACAAACTCACATAGGTTATGTTTACTACTTGTGAACAGCTGAAGAGTTTGAAATTATGTAAACAAACATGTGTACCAACTGTTGGTGATGAAATATTTCAATATATACAAATATATATAATATAATGATACTATATTTTGAAAATAATAGCTAATATGTAATTTTTATGATCATTTTTGGTTTTAACACGAGGAAATGCATTACAATCAGTTAATTTCAACCCCGAAACAAAAACTTTGTTGTTCAGTGTTATCAGACACTTGTTTACTGTGAATTATAAATAAAACCCAATATTTATATCGCACTTGATCAACAAGAGGGTATTAACTCAAAATTTTTGAATTTTCAGTAGAGTCAAAAAACTGTTTGTGGCCACATTTTAACAGAATTTAAAAATTCAAATATACCATAGGAAGCAAATTCTATTTGAAAATATATAATATATATTGTTTTTTTTTTTTTATTTTACCAATCATTGCAAAAAAATCTATTTTTTGAGTTAACACCATTTTTTTTTTTTTGGTATTATTTTGAATTATGACGCTTTTGTTGAAATTTTAATAAAATTAAAAAAAAAAGTTTTTTTCAACAAAAAGGTAGTAACTCGAAAAGTGAATTCTTATTTTACCTAATGATATTTACCAACGATAAAATATTAGTTCACATTTTTATATAATATATTATGTATATTGAATACATGTTCTTTATTTCAGATATACTACTACGAGTATTCATTATTAATTGAAAAAGGTAACAATTATTATTTGTTTAAATTAAGTATCAATTAAATTTTTGTAATACACCTCATAAATGTGTTTTGGGATTATATTTTTTTTTACAAGTTCCTTAAGATCCTTTTTCTTATTTTCAGACAGGGGTAGCATTTCCGAATAAATAGAAGATAAACTGAATAATTAAAATTAATATAACATTAATATAAAGAAAAAAATGAATTAAAAACTTACTTAAGATTTTCCCAATAGCTGGTACATTTGAATTTGTTTTTCTGGACCGTTATTTTTGAAAAATCTTTATCTTTATAGGAATTTTTATATAAAAAAGAATTAGGATTTTCGTATTCTACACGCAAAACTTTGATATTATGCCAGTTAAAATTTTCATTGGCATCATTTTTAACAAAATTTTTACCCCATTGCTCTTGTAAGCTCTTAAGATCATAAAATTGATCATACTTTAAGGCATGAACTTTATATGGCGTGCCAGTCTTTTTAGCGGTGGCTATTAACGTGATGTATTGGTCTGCCGTATATATCGGTTTGCTTAAAAGATGTCGTTTGACTTGCTTTTCAATAACACTATGAACGTTATCTCCTTCATTTTGGGAGTGGCCTTGAATTAAATATTTATGTGTTATGCTCCGTATGTTATATTTTTGTACAGCATAGAAATACATCGAAAGCAGGTATCGGAGTAAAAAATTAAATCCAAATTTTGAGTACTTTTTGCTTCTTGCACAATTTTTTGAATATATAACAAAACACACGTTCCAACTTCATTCGACCCACGTTTTCCATCGGTTTCAGCCCAAAAGTAACATTCTACAAATTTCGCCTTAAGGTCTCTTACTGTAAAGTTGTAACAATTTATTTTGCTTTTATAAAAAAAGCTTGAAGTTAGTCCTTTTGGCAATGGAAGAACTGCTTGCAAATCATAAACAGCTACATTACCATGTTGTTTATCTATATCTTTTTCTTTTCGACATAGTTCCTTTTCTTCGTGGTGGGAAGTGTAATCCTCATTTAATTTTTTTTTTCCATTTTCATCAGAATTGGAAAACGATGCGCAGAGATCACATTGATCTTTTTTCGGCTTAAAAAATGAAATATTAAATTCTTCCTTGAATATTCTGCGGAACATCATGTTGCTTCCAGGTGTTGAATGATTATTTTTACAGATTTCTTCATAGTCCTTGTATAAGTCGGCAATACTTTTACCGCTCTCTATAAACTCACGGGATGTTTGCGCGCGCAAGTAGTGGGACTCAATTTTTGGAATATCTTTTATAAATTGCCTTATTCCATCTTTGATTTCTGGGCTAACGCACTTGTGCTTATTATGCTTTCCACGATAATCAGGTTCCACAAATCCTTCTTTGCTCGTTTTTTTAATTACTGTTGCAATAACTTTATCATTTATGTCGGGAGTTGATTTAAAAAATTTTTTGCATACTCGGATAAGTTTGGAGTCCATTTCCAAGAAAAAAGCGTTGTTTAAACTACGATAATTTTGAGTGCTTGAATATCTATATTTGGGGCTTATAGGTTTTGTGTGACTTGAAATGAATTCCCTCTGTCTTTGTAAGTCACTTGTATCCCAATACTTTTGAAATATTTGATAACGTGAAGATTCTGTTATTTTTTCGTTGCACCTAAAACGGCAGTTTTCTCCACAAGGAGTTCGCAGGCGCTTTTCTTTTTTTTTATATGTACGATTATATAGCGAAGTATATGAATATCCTGTGTTTCGCAAATGCTGTTGGCGTTTTTGTTTCTTGTTTTGTGCCTTATAATTAGTAAGTTTTTTTCTTCCGTTAACCACTTCCTGCATTTCTATGTCCGAAGAACTGCTTTGACTTACTAACGATGGATTGAAATCGTCATTGGAATCACTGCTGAATGGATCTGCAGAGCTATAACTATTATTATCACTATGAATATCCTGTAAACGCAAAGGCGCAGAATAATGTTGTAGGTTTGGACACGTCATATTGAATTTTTATTAACTATTGTTGGTTTGACCAATATAAAATACAATGATTTTTATATATTAATATTTTTATTATTATTGCAATGAGTAATTGATTTCGTTATCAACAAGTTTTAATGTTAAAGTAGATTAACTAAAAACACGATATCATGTAAATGGTTATAACTAAAGAATTTTTTTATGAAAAGGGTCACAACTCAAAAAAAATTTGAACAATTTTTTCACAAAAAGGGTCACATTTCGAATTAAAATTATAGAATAAAACAAATTTTATCAAAAAAATAGTATCAACTCAAAATACAACCAAATATAAATAAAACAGTTTGATTATTTTTAACATAAATAAAGGCTCAAATCAAAATAATACCTTTTTTATGAAAATATACGATTCATACCTATTTCAACTTTTGTATTAACTCGAAATAATACCTTTTTGTTGAAATAAAGGTAATCACTACATTATCATGAATATGGTCTCAAGAGTGGTTTTCGAGATGAAAGAGTAAACGGAATACGTTGAAATTTTTACAGTAGATAGATATTGATGTTGTTAGCTGATTTCTTGAAAAAAGTGATATTTTAAAAATTTTGAGCTAATACCCTCTTGTTGATCAAGTGCCATATGTTAACAATAAAACTTTTTCTGTGTAAAATAGTACATGCAAATGTTTTTTCCAACTTTTTGGATCTTTTGCGCTACTTGCATACCACATCAGCATTTTGATGGCATTCCCTTTTAATGTACAGGTATTACAGTATTCTTTGTCTTACTCTGCCTATCAAGATTTCCCGGTGTGTGTTTGTGACGTTACCAATCCAAAGTAGTTCATCAGGTACTTTCTTTGCAGTAAAAATAATCGCTAAAGTAATCTTTGTCATGAAACCCGAATGAATTTGTCGAAGCTTTTACTTTTCTGCGAATTCTAAATTGCAAGCCTCAAATTTATAAAATTTTTGTTCAAAAAGTAAAAAAAATTGATTGATTGATGCAGTAAAAAACAATTGATTTACATATAATCTGCTTATTGGATTTATTAACAATGGATATTTTAAGTTTAATTATTTTATTTCCATTTAACGATAAAAGTACGAATTTGCATTGGTACTAAAGTAATTATAAACTTATGAAAAGCGTCGCTCTTTTTGGCCGACAAAGGAGTGTGTTTGGCAGTATAATACTCCACTTTCTTGGGTACTGTACCATCTGGTTGGAATTTAAATCTCTTCATATCGGACAATTTCATGTTACCATCTAAAGTTGTTTCACGTATCGTTTCCCCACCTAAAGCATCAAAAATAGGACGTATGTTAAAGGTAACGTTGGAGGATTCGGTTTTATCTAAAAAGTTTTCCAAGCGCAATAAACGCTCATTTTGGTTATAAGGCTCTAAGGTTAAACACTCAATTCCGTAAGGCAAAGAAGAAAAATTTGCAATTTTTGGGACTTTCTTTTTTGCAGCTTTAGTCTCATTGCTATAGAATTGCCAGGGGGGTAAGTGTAATTCTTTGGCCGCATAACGTTCCTGAATGGTGGCTTTATTGGCTACTCTATTGAGTAACAATAGAATTTTTCCACGTGCTATCAAACCTTTACCATTAGCCGTTTCGTTAAGGGCTTCGCCTACACCAAACGCATCATCATGCAATAGACGACGATGCAACATTAGCTCTAGGGCACCATCCTTTAAGCTAGAACCACCCTGAGCACGATCATTTAGCAAAGCAAAACGCACTGTTTCATTTTGCAGAGCAATACAGGCAGTAACCGGGTAATAATTACCCGAAACTGTTTCATTTAAATTGGGCTTGAAATTTTCTCTTCCATTACGTACTCTCCTTAACATTTCACGACCATTCGCATCGGTATAGAAAACACCCTTCGAGTTTATACCGCTTGTAAAACGTGTTATAACTTCCTTGCCTATGTTGTCTTTAATGGGTATGGGACCCACCAGCCATTCAAATTCCACAAAGTTTTTACCCTTATATAATCTTATGACCTGAGAAATCCAATCATTGAAACGTTGATGAACTTCTTGCACCAAAGTGCCATTATATACTTTAAGTTTAGCTGAGCCACTAACTGGAACTTCTGTTCCATTGGGTCTGAAGATATAGGCGCCCGAAGAACGAAATTTGAATTGTGTATTATTACCTAAGGCTCCTCTATAATAATGGAACTCTTGCTTAATATTTTCCGAAACACCATTCATTTGGATGTTGGTCAATAAACCCCTGTTAAAAGTTAATCTAACCAGCTAGAATTAAAAGAAGAAGAAAAAAGTTAATTTAGAAATCATCTAGAGTTAATCTAAATATCCTGAAACTCACAGAATTTCTAACTACTACATCACCATCATCTTTGATCTTTACTTCATTTGTGGTAACTTCGGGCTTAAGTTGTGGCTTAATTTTTATATAAAAATTGGCCAACTTTTCCACATACGCTTCAAACACCAAATCTGTTTGTGTCATATTATTTCTTAAATTGTCTAAGGCCAAAACCTCACTTGGCACTGGTAAAATTTGATGACTCACTTGCTTTCCTAGGGCATCTGTTACTACATAATTTACATTTGGCACAGGTATTCTAACATAATGAGTAACTGGATGACTAAGAGGATTAAATACGGTGACCACCAATTTATCCGCTGATTTTTGTGTAAACTCACACAAACTTATGTTGAGTTTCAAGCACGAAACAAACTCACCACTAGTCATTTGGGTAAGTTTTTGTAGTGCTAAACGTGTGTTTTGTTCAGCAGCCTTTATAGCATCTGTCAGGAGTCTATCATAATCATAGGCAACATGTTGTTTCTCTGTGCCAGTTATGGCATCATGATGCTGCATAATGCCCATAACCTGCCTTAGTTTATCCAGATTTTGCTTTGCCATAGGTGTGGTGAGATTAGCTAAAGCGGTGAGTTGTTTGGTAACCTGAAGGAAATGATTTCCAAGCCTTTCAAATCTTTTTTGAGTAGGTCTGGAGCTAAAGTAACCAGTCCAATAGGTGTATGGATCAGTACTGTAAGGGAAGAAATCTTGAGTCTTAATAGGCCATGACAATTTTGTGTTCCCATGTATAGACTTCAAATAGCAAGAGGGTGTGGAGTATATTAAGTTGATTTTTGTGCCCGTCAATTGACGCTGGTTAACGTATCTAGGGATGAAAATAAAATTGAAAGTTCATATACATAGATACATACATGCTTATATACAACACACACAGACTTATATACATGCATACCTTCATAAATACACACACATATAGGCAACACACATACAGACAGACATTCATACAATCATACATGCATGCATACATACAACATACACACATACATACAGACAATACAATACATACGGCCATACATACATGCATGCATACATACATACATAAATACATAGATGCATATATATTCATACACAGACAACATACATACAGAAATACATACCTACCTACATACATATCTACATACAACATACATATGGACACACACACACACACACACACACACACACATACATACATAGATACATACATATACATAAAGCATCAAGGACACAAGGGGCATTGTCCCGAATGCTTCCAAATATCGGTGGTGCTGGATATGGGCGCAGAGTACTACTGTCGCGAGTGGTCAGCTCTATTCTGTTGTATGCTGCCCCGATTTGGGCAAGGACCTTGGACAGTGAAAGGAATAGGAGAACAATAGCATCGTTGCATAGGCTTTGCGCGATAAGGGTCATAAGCGGCTTTAGGACGATATCGGATAATGCCGCGTGCGTCTTGGTCGGAATGCTACCTGCTGATATAATGGCAGACGAACTCAGAAGAGTGTTCCTTAGGCGAACTATGGATCGCGAAAGAATGAGGAGTATAAAAGACGAGGAAAGAGCTACATCAGTGGCTCTATGGCAGACTAGGTGGGACAATTCTGTGAAGGGTAGATGGACATACAGGCTTATCCCTGATATCCGCTCGTGGATATCGCGGCCGATAGGAGACTGTGGTTATCACGTTACGCAGTTACTATCGGGTCATGGAGGCTATCGTCAGTACCTCCACAGGCAAGGGCACGACAGCTCACCTCTTTGTCCGGTGTGTCCAGGGGTGAATGAAGATGCGGAACATGCAGTTTTTCACTGTGGACGCTTCTCAGAGCAGAGACAGTCGGCGAATATACCAAGCCCAGAGGACCTTATTTACCATATGACAGCTTCGGAGGGAAGATGGCAGGAAATCGTCTCATTTGTGATAGCTGTTCAGGCAAGCCTCCGAAGAGCAGAGGCACAGAGAAAGGCCCATAGGGCCGCTTCCTGAATATAGTATATTTATTACTAACCAGCCCCGCGAAGCAATACCTAACGGCAGTCCCGCGGGGAGAGTGGTGGAAGAGTGCAGGGTGTGGGTTTAGCACGTAGGCGCTTCCCAGAACCGAGTATTTGGGTGCGAATCGTGCATGCTGTTATCCATTGATATCAGTATCTTAAGAATATTCCCACATCCTTGGCGCGGCCGAAAAAAAAAAAAAACATACATATACATACACAGACAACACACATCCAGAAACATATACATACATACATACATACATACATACACACATACATACATACATACACATAATTATATACATATATTATATAAATTATAATTTTTGTAAGCAAGTTTTGTAGGATAATGTTTTTGCTGAATGGGAAAATTGATACCTGAATTAAAAATGGTCTTAATTGAATCTTTATATTATTTTTTAAAAAGACATGCCAATATATATCTTTTCCTTATTTATAGTAAATGATTTTAAAAGAAAATGAAGTAACGTCGTCAATAGTTAAAAGTGATACCATTTACCCTGTTATAAAATTTATGCTGAGGTTTAAGTTATACTAAAATTTTAACATTAAAATAATTAATTCAAATAATAAATTTCAAAATTGAATTAAGACGAATTAATGCACATAGAACATTTCTAAAGCTGTAAAAAATTTAAACTCACTTAATTAATTTATCAATATTCTTAAAATTTATTTGGGCATTTTCGAAATTAAAATCATCACCCATAGGTACAAGCAATTGATCGGAACGATAATTTTTCGCCATTTCAATAATATATTTAATGAAAGCATCTACCTAAGAAATTAAAATGATCGCGTAAACAAATTTAAAAATCTAAAATAAATATAATTACAACTTACTTTTGCCTTAACATTATTATCGTAGCTATTATCATCGATAATTGGATTATCATTGCACAAAGTATCAAAGCAGAAACCGCTAGGCGCAGAATAATGATTGTAAAGTAGACCAGAAAATAATTCAGCACTTTCATCCAAATTATCGGAAGCTTTCCAAATCATTTCAGCAGTTAAATTTCGTAAGCGTAAACCTTTTTCTACCCAATCCATGCGAGCAAAAAATTGGCCATCATAGCCCATTTGAGCAAACAATGAGGCCATTTCACGTGAATGGCCAAAAGGATCAATTTGCCAGCCTACACGTGGGCGTCCACAAGAACCAAATTTTTCATCTAAAAATCTAAAAATTAATTAGAGTTATTCTCTCCAAAAAAAAAAAAAAATATTATTTTAACGCCTACTTTAAGCCAAAAGCAAATTGATCAATTATACTTTGATAATGCACAGCTGCTTCATCATTCATACTCCAGGCACCGCCTACAAATTCCAAACGTCCTTGTTCAACTAATCTCTTAACAATAATTTTTACATCTTCTGTTTGTTCGTTATACCATTTAAACCAAAAAGCTGTTTCTACTTGAATAAATCTGAAATTGTTATAAAAATATTGTTTTTTTACACACAAATAAAATTCAATTAAAATGTATAAATAAGTATACCTTCTCGATTTATTTTGAACGAGTGCCGTAATAACACTATCGAATATGTATTGAACTCCAGCATGTTGTATGTTATTGCGACTACCATGATAGTATTGATCAACGGTTTTTAGCCAGCCAACATCATCGTGAGAATGAGGTACCAAATGAACATTAATCATATTTGGTTTGGTGGGGTGACATGACTGGGAATAATTTATTATTGTTATTATACGATATGTTTTTTTTATTAACATACATACATTTGCAATAAAATGTTTTATCTTATCTTCTGCAGCTACTAAAAATTGTACAAACACGTTTTTCAGGACTTGTTTTTCTATTATTTTGGTATCGCAAAATTACTAGTTGTTACCCTGATAGTAATGACATGGCTCAATTAATTTGTCAGTAGAGAAAAATATAACTAGACATTTAAACCAAAAAAATATGCCTCACATTATTGTAGAAATATTAGTCTAGATTGAAATACCAGTTCTACGGATCTTTATTTTTGCAACAATATTAGCCTTTTAATAAAGTATTTTCCTATGTAAATATCAGTATGAATGGGACATATTTTTCTGTATTAATAGTTTGCCTGAATACGGCTAGTTTTTCTGAAGATATGATTTATTTTACTTACAATGATATATACATAACTCCAAAAATAGCCTGTTACCCTGTAGAAATATGAGCCTGGAAAGGACATATTTTCCATTAGAAATATGATTCCAAAAAAGCGTATATTTCTCTTGGAATATGAGGCTAAAAAGGACATATTTTTCTGTCGAAATATGAGACCAAAAACGGCCGAAACGTTAGCCGACACAAGAGCTTATTTTTCTGTCTAAATGTGAGTCCAAAATAGCTTATTTTTCTGTCAAAAAATATGAGACCAAAAGCGGCTTATTTTTCTATCGAAATGTTAGCCGAAACAAGAGTTTATTTTTCTGTAGAAATATGAGACCATTTTCTGTCGAAATGGCCTTATTTTTCCGAAATGTTATTCGACACAAGGCCTTAATTTTCCGTCGAAATATGAGACCAAAAACGACTTATTTTTCTACCGAAATGTTAGTCGACAAAAGAGCTTATTTTTCTGTCGAAATGTTAGTCGACACAAGGCCTTATTTTTCCGTCGAAATATGAGACCAAAAACCGCTTATTTTTCTATGGAAATGTTAGTCGACACAAGGGCTTATTTTTCTGTCAAAATATGAAACCAAAAACGACTTATTTTTCTGTCGAAATGTTAGTCGACACAAGGCCTTATTTTTGCGTCAAAATATGAGACCAAAAACCGCTTATTTTTCTATGGAAATGTTAGTCGACACAAGGGCTTATTTTTCTGTCAAAATATGAAACCAAAAACGACTTATTTTTCTGTCGAAATGTTAGTCGACACAAGGCCTTATTTTTCCGTCGAAATATGAGACCAAAAACCGCTTATTTTTCTATGGAAATGTTAGTCGACACAAGGGCTTATTTTTCTGTCAAAATATGAAACCAAAAACGGCTTATTTTTCAATCGAAATGTTAGTGGAACCAAGGGCTTATTTTTCTGTTAAAATATGAAACCAAAAACGGCTTATTTTTCTATCGAAATGTTAGTCGAAACAAGGGCTTATTTTTCTGTCAAAATATGAAACCAAAAACGGCTTATTTTTTTATCGAGATGTTAGTCGACACAAGAGCTTATTTATCTGTCGAAATATGAGCCCAAAAACGGCTTATTTTTCTGTCGAAATGTTAGTCGAAATAAGGAACTATTTTTCTGCCAAAATATGAAACCAAAAACGACTTATTTTTTTATCGAGATGTTAGTCGACACAAGGCCTTATTTTTCCGTCAAAATATGAAACCAAAAACGGCTTATTTTTCTGTCGAAATGTTAGTCGACACAAGAGCTTACTTTTCTGTCGAAATATTAGCCCAAAAATGGCTTATTTTTCTGTCGAAATGTTAGTCGATACAAGGGCTTATTTTTCTGTCGAAATATTGCTTAGCTTTCTGTTACAATCTGAACCTCAAAATAGTTTACTTTCCTGTAGATATATGAGTCCACAATTGGCTTACTTTTCTTTTGAAGTTTGAGCCTGAAAAGAACTTAGTATTCTGTAGAAATATGAGTATGGAAAAGCCTTATTTTTCTGACAGAAAATCAGCCTTAAAATGGTTTAGTTTTCTGCACAAATGTAATTCTGAAAAAAGATGAAAATTAATGTAATTTTTCTTACGAAATATGAGCTTAAAAAGGACTCATTTTCCTGTAGAAATATGAGCCTGAAGAGGTCATATTTTTCTGTGAGACCAAAAAAACCTTATTTTTCTGTCGAAATATGAGTCTGAAAAAGTCAAAAAGTCTGTAGAAATATGAACCGCTAAAAAGACTAATTTTTGTGTCGGAATATGAGCCCAAAAATGGTTTATTTTTTTGTCGAAATATGAGTCCAAAGACGGCCGAAGTCTTAGTCGAAACAAGGGCTTATTTTTGTGTCGAAATATAAACCCAAAAACGGCTTATTTTCTGTCGAAATGTTAGTCAAAACAAGAGCTTATTTTTCGGTCGAAATGTGCATATGAAAAAATTCATATTTTTCTGTAGAAATATAAGCCGCTAAAAAGACTCATTTTTCTGTCAAAATATGAGCCCAAAAAAAAGTTATTTGTCTATCGAAATATGAGCCCAAAAAGACCTAATTTTTCTGTCAAAATATGAATCCAAAAAAGGCAACTTTTTCCAACAGAACATGAGCCCACAAAGGGCTTATTTTTCTATCAAAATATGAGCCGAAAAAACGCTTATTTACTGTCGTAATAAAAGCCAGAAAAGGATATATATTTTTTTTCAAATATGAGCCCTAAAACTGCTTAGTTTCCTGTATAAATATGAATGGCTTAGTTTTATTTAAAATTATGGACCTGAAAAGGACTTTTTATTCTGTAGAAATATAAGCCTCGGGAGGGTTTATTTGGAATATGAGCCTTAACAACAGTTTGGTTTTCTGTTAAAATATAAGCATGAAAAAGCTTAAAAAAACATTTTTGTTTTCTGTAGAAATATCAGATTGGAAGATGTCTACTCTTCTAAGGAAATATGACCTTAATAATAAATTATTTCTCCGTGCAAATTGAACCCTAAAAAAAGGCTTTTTCGTATATGCAAGTATAACTATGGCTTATAATTCTATTCAAATTTAAGTTTAAAAGGAACTAATTTTTCTATTGAGATATATATCTTAAATATGTAATTTGATCCTTAGAAATGTGAGAATGAATATGGCTCATTTTTTCAGTTAGAACAGAACTTATTTATCTCTAGAAATCTTAGCCTTAATTAGTCTTCTTTTTCTCTAAAACTCATTTATCAAAAACAAAAAAATATTTTTCTACAAAATTATCAGCATAAAAAAAGGGTTATTTTTCCGTAAAATATGAGTCTAAATAGAGCTGCATGAGGCTGATTTCACCGCGAAATGTGGCACATATTTCTGAAGAAATATAACTACCGAGGTACTCATGTGATATTTATGTGAGTTAAAGTAATAATTATGTTCGATATGTGCTTGGATTTTCCTACGGGGTTAAAATTACTTTTATTTGGGTACGGTTTTCCGTAGACCCTCGTCAAATTTTGTTTGTGAACAAACCGGTTTCGGAATACGAAAAGAACACTGAAGATGGCAAACAGCCGAAACCGGTTTGTTCACAAACCAAATTTGACGAGGGTCGACGGAAAACCGTACCCAAATAAAATTAATAATTATGTTTTTATATAAGAAAGTATATTTGATTTTAATACATACTTTGTAGCCGCAAGCAGCAGTTTCTCCATGTTCGAACCACGTTAATCCTAATAGTGCAACGAATGTTATAAAATAATTCATTTTAATTTGGCCGCTGCAATAGTTTTCAATAATTTAAACTAAAATTACTTTTATTTTATTGAAAACATTCAATTGTGCGAGTATAATTTTTAAGTTCGTTTTATGCTACGTCTATTTCATTGCTAAAAGCCAACTAAGTTTTTTTACAATATTTGCACTGATTTTATAACAAATTCTTTTCAAACGTTAATTGATAAGAATTTCATGAAAACAAATTTTTTTAATTGTTGGTTTGGTTTGGTTTTAAATTTACCATTCCTGATTTGTGTGTGTGAAAAAGTACCACGATTTAAAGTCTATATTAATAAGTTAGATAAGTTAGATTTATGGTAACCGATTTTTAAATTTGATTTACCTTACTATTATTTTAGTTTATTATACAGATATTTTTATGTGTCAACAAAATTTCGTTTGAATTTTAAAAGAAAATTTATTTATTAATTATAAATGACTTAAACAATCATAATGCCCTGCAATAAATTATAAACTTCAGCTGATAGAAAACATGGGTATTGCATGGGCCTGAAATAGTATTAAAAGAGGGACAAAACTGAATTTATTGTTTATTCATGTGATTAAAATTATGTGGAATGTAAATAATTACATTTTTTCGATAGATAGTTGAAGAAGACAGTTGTTTTTATAAAGCGTATAAAGTAAAAAATTCATTATCAAGTTTGACAGCCGGTTTTTTCTTTACATCCATGATAACTTCTACACAAGAATGATGTGCTGCCATTGACTTTGTAATTAGAACAAAGTATGTAAATATTCCCGCTTTCAACACATGCTGCTGAAAGTAGTTTAAGGGACAGAAGAATTACGATTTTAAGTAAAATAAAATTATGTATGCTTCCCAGAGATGGTAAATGAAATTTTTTATATTTTTAATAAAACTTGTTCGACTCAAATAGTAAATAAAATATTTTTTTTGTTATTTTTATTTTTAAATTAGTATTGAGAACAAGGAAGACTTCAATTATAATAATTTTTTTATTTTAATATTTATATACATATATATAATTCTACTGTACGTGTGTTGTGATTGAACTCCTCCTAAACGGCAGGACCGATTAGCATACATTTTTTTGTATGCGTTTGGGTGGTGCCCCGTGTGGTTTAGATTTACAACTCGATCCAATTAGACAAAGGGGCGTGGTACCTCCCATACAAACCACAAATTAAAAATCTATTATTTCTGCTCCTGATAACGGTATTTGCACAACATTTTGTACGTCGGTTTGGTGTGCATATTTTAGGTGCTGCTACAAATATGGGCGGAATTGTACAAAGGGGTGTGATACCTCCCATACAAACCACAAATTAAGAATCCAATATTTCTGCTCTTGCTAACAGTATTTAAACAGAATTTGGTATTTCGGTTGAGTGAACATATTTTAATTTCTGTTGCAAATATAGGCGGAATTTGATTAAAATGCGTGGTACCTTCCATACAAATCTTCTTTATGTATATAATTCTACTCTACGTGTGTATGTCACTGAATGATTTTTTTTTTGCATGGGTTTTGGGTGCCACCTTGGATGGTTTACTTTCACAAACCAGCCCGGCAGATGGCGCTGCAGTCGGTATCCAGGTTATTCAACTGCACTGCAACTACACAACTGGATCGACTTGAATGAATTTTTGTATATTCATTCATTCAATGCATTTAATTCTTTTGTGCGCTGTGTTTTGATATTATATGATATCGCATTTACTTAAATATTGAGCGTTGTTTACTTCAAAAATACACACACGCCATAAATTCGTCGCCAACCGCCAACTGCCTCCAATGCGCAATGCCGGATGACCTTGAAAGGCCAAATTCGATTACTGCCGCCGTTAAAACAGTCGCGTTGGGCATCGAGCTTATTTGTTTGCGTTTCTTCTTTGCGATCTCACAAATTCGTTCTCCATGGGTCAGCTAGATTTTTTATAAAAACTTTTCATATCTTCATTTTAAACTGAAAAACTATTTTTTGTATTTTATATTAAGAAAGTATTTAAAACACAAAATTTAAAAAAATAATATAAACTAAACCTATGTAATGGCTTGTATTGTATTTTTATTTTTAATAAGTTAAAATCTGTATGATCGAGAAAGAGGGTATTAATAGCAATATATTGCTTATAGTTCCAGAAGATTCTTGTAGTTAAAGTATAGCAACTTTAACCTTTATGCGAACCTCCAGTAGTTTATTTTCTTATCTGTTTACACTCTAAAGTTTAACTGTACGTATATCTGAATAAGATTTTTTTACCAAAGTTTTTTGTATGTGGCTTAAAGCGACCGATTCCAATATCATATTTTCAGACCTCTTGATTGTATGTATTTTTCTAAATATTGTTAAATTGTGTTGGAGGAATTTTTTTTGTCCTAAATTAAGCATTTTCGTTGTATAACTTAAAATTTAAAAAGTCCAAAAATTGATATTCCAACCTAGTTAAGTTATAATTAGTCTTTACAGCTATCAACTGTATCAAAAAATCTACTTCATCTAAATAAAAAATTGTCCACAAAGCATTTAATACATCTAAGTTTTAAAAAAAGGCCTTTTTTTATAATAAATATAATCATAATAATAACAATGGTAATGTTATGAGAGAATTTGTCACTAAAAATAAATAAAATTAAGAAAATTTAAATTAATTTGCAGAACTATTATTATTATTTTCTTACAAAAGACGCAATTTTCACAAAAAATTACTAATTTTGAGGTACATTTCTAAAAGACTCTAAAAGAAAAAAAGTTGTCAATTTGTCAGTTTTTAGGTATATACTTATTCACCGAGCTCGGTGATTTCTAAGCCGATTATAAAAATTATGACTTTTAAAAATAAAATGAAAAATTCAAAATTCATGATTTTCGGGAATAAACATTTTAGGTTTAGTAATTCAAATCGAGAAAATTTGGCGGCCTCGTCTACTAACAATCACCACAGTTTTTTCATTGCTGAGCCTGTTATAAAGTGCACACAAAACCTAAAATTACTTTATTTTTTATTAACTAAAAATATACAAAATATATAATAGTTATAATTTTTTGACCTTTTTTAATATTTTTTAGTAATTAATTTTAAGCACTAGGTCTTATTTAATAAAAAAATTTTTTTTTTTTTTTTAAGTTTATTTTTTATTATATTTTCGATATTTCGCCACACCGTTGGTTGGCATCATCAGGAAAATCAAAAATAATAAAATAAAGTTTTTAAAAAAAAAAAATTTTTTATTCAAGTAACTGATGCCGAACACATAATTCCCGCACAACAATTTGGCTTTCGTAAGGAACATAAGACAGTGCAACCTCTGATAAGAATACGCAATTATACAAGCTCTAATATGCAATTAGGAAAATCTGCTGGTATGGTTTTGTTAGAAATCGGGGCGGCTTTTGATTCTGTGTGGCACAGTGGTTTAATTTATAAAATGATGAGGTTAAATTTTCCACCAGCATTAATCCGAATAATATTCAGCTTTCTGTCAAACTGCAGTTTCAGTGTTTTCATTGCTTCAAACCACTCCATGCAAACTAAAATTGCAGCGGGCTGACCGCAGGGCTCGTATCTATAACTTTTATTATATAAAATTTACACATTGGATTTTCCTAGAATAAATGGCTGCCTAACTTCTATATTTGCAGATGATACGGTTCAGAAATACTCACAACCTACACTTACTGAAGTTCAATCCTACCTTATAAAATGGAAAATTCTTGTAAATCCATTGAAAACTCAAGCTGTGTATTTCTCCAGAAGATCGAAATCCTGCTTTTTAACGCAAAACTCCATTTCATTTAATACCACTTCTATTCCATGGATGAATAAGGTAAAATACTTAGGTATCGTATTGGACCCCAAAACGTAAGTTTAAAGATCACGTGCCATATATTGTTGATAAAGTCAACAAGTTAATCAGGTTATTGTATCCGTTAAAGAACAGAAACGTCAAACATAACATTAACAACAAAATCTTAATATTTAAGGCAATATTACAGGCAATGATGTTTTAGGCTGCTCCAATCTGGTCTACATCAGCACATCGTCATATCAAGAAACTACAGATTGCATTAAATAAACTCCTGCCTTGGCATTACTCCATACAACGACTGCATACACTAGCCAACAGAATCGACCGATTGACAATACATTTTAAAAACAGATGTCTTCAGTTTGACTTCATACACATCAATGAGTTGGTCTCATCATAATTTTAAATAAAACGCTAACTTTTTATTCTTAAACATAAAACTTGACTGTAAAGGTTTTTTTGAAAACTTTTTCCCTTACTTTTTAATAAAAAATTGTTATCACTATATTTAAGCAGAAGAGGATTAAAGGCCCAACTATAATATGCATAAGCTGGCTGAAGCTAACATCAAAAATTGAACGAAAAGTCTGTTTAATGCTTAAGCAAATCACTGAAGACTTTTAGGTGGCTATAATGTACTTACACGAATATAGAAATTATTATAGACAGTTGGTTTTATTCGCACTTTTGCAAAAAAAAATAATTTCTTTCTAAATAAATGAAATTTATTAATAAAAAGATGTTTAATAATCTTTTATTTGGGTACGGTTTTCCGTCGACCCTCGTCAAACTTGGTTTGTGAACAAACGGGTTTCGGCCGTTTGCCATCTTCATTGTTCTCTTCGTAATAATCATATTTTGTCCACTGCCTAATGGAGCTCCCATCCTCTTCATTTGCTTGCAGAAACGTTCCCATAGTTTGCACTGCGCCACTTTTTATAATTCATACCAATAAGGAAATTAACAACGCAAACAAAATTCTTCAAGGTATTACTTACCACTTTTGCTGCATTTTTCTTCTACTTCTTTCCATACTCATTCCTTTGAATTGCGGTTATAATAAAACGCATCTCTTTTGTCCTATTAGCAATTTTTTCTTTATACGTTTTCTATTAAATTCGCTTTTGTCCTCCATTGCAATTTGTTTACTAATGTTTCTATAACACAATGCAAAATCAGCTGTTTTCGTACGGATGTGCGATCAGTTTTGTACTTTGCTTAAGCGATTGATATTTAACGAAACTTGACGAAAAGTTTTGTTAATTACATTATAGTTTGCCACATATGATTATTAGATATTTGCACAGTTGGTTAAGTTGACTTAAGCCAGATTATGCATATTATAGTTGGACCTTAAATCGTAAACTCTTTATGAAAGACTACCGTACATAAATAAAGCCCATTTCCCCCCCCCCCCCCCCGGGGTCACATTTATCAGTCTTTATGGATTACTTCACCATCTAGATTTGTGCTGTTCGGCGATATAAGGCAGCCCAGTCCTCTGAAGGCAAGCAGGGTGTCAACTGGAAGCTCCACATTATTTTGTCTCTTGTCTCTTTAGCCTTTTTAGCTGTTTCCCTGACTGATTATTGAGGTTAGCCCTTCGGGAGTATCGTGGTAGCTGTATGTTTCGCGGCCTCTCATGAATTTGATTAGGGGGCCTCGATCATCTCACCTCTAATAACACTAACGAATAAATGATACGAATCCAGTGAGCATGCTAGTCATGTGTTCTGGACCAGCAGTTGGATAGTCTCCAACTCTTCAGCAAGGAGTAGTGGTTTGCGACCCTGCTACGGAACCGCTGAAATTGCAACTAGGAATAACCTGTTGCTTCGGCTTTCTACGACGTAATTGACGTTGCTTTTCATTCCGAGTGGTTTGACCACCATCTGATTAAGTCTTATGGCCAGCTGCAGATGTAAATCTTATCACGAAATTACATAAATAAAAAATTGAATTGAATTTGTTTTCAGAAAACATTTTTAGAATACAATATCAACTAGTTAGCATTTTTACAGCTATTTTTATATTGTTTTTAAATTTTCTTTTAACTCCATTAATGTAAAGAACTATTTTCTAATTAAGATTTTTTAAGTAAATAAGTTAAAATAATTCTTACCTTTTTCAGAAGGCAATATGCACATGTATATAGAAAGCAGAATTGAAAAGAAGAAAATAAATATATTGTAATATATTAAATAACATAATATAATGTAATAGAATATATTTTTAATGTCTAATGTACATTATACTATATAATGTTCTTGCATGTGGGGCATGTGTTTATACTGATATAAAACAGTAAAATTACGTTAAGAGTACGACGAGTACTTTTGAACGTCATTTATTATCAAACAGTAATATCGTATTAATTTTCCCATCGCTGTTTCAAAAGATCACTTTCTCATTAAAACTTATCCTCTCTCTAGCTACTTGTCTCTCTCTCTCTATCTCATTTTCTCTCTTACTTTTGAATAACTTCAGACATGGAAAATTTAAATTTTTAATTATATTTTAATGAAATTGGAATCTGAGTGTGTATTGGAGTATTCTATCCCAAAATATGATAGTTTAAAATAGTTATTTATATGCTAACATGCTAATTTTATGAGATCTTTATAATAGATTTTTTGAAAGCTGTTAAATATAACAAAAGTCGAAATTTTGTTTAATTAAAATATTTAAACTCATTGAACTAGTGGCCGTTTAATCTCAGAAATTATTTTGGTTTTACATCAAATGAAAATTCGCTGTAATAATTTCAGATTTGGATAGAAAAATCTCCTAACTGAAAATGGGCTGTTAAATTGAATACAACAATGCCTGCAGGTTATACATTGCATTTGATATTAATATACATATCAAAGAAGACTTCTTTTACTTTAATGTATATCTGCGTTAATAATAATCTTTTCAATTACCTGTCACACGACTAATCAAATTTTGAAATGACATTATTACTCTTATTAAAATCTGATTAGATGCGTTTAATTAAAAAATATATTTTTTATTAAAGTTTAAATATTGATAACGGCAAATTGCCAAAAAAAAGAACCTTAAATTAAGATATGAAGAATTCATCCGCAAAAACTAATCAAACTTATCAGTAAAATTATTAGAAAACGCAGAAAAGGAATTTTTTTGCAAAAATATTTCAACAACCGATTTTTTATGACGGTTAACCGGGTTTTTCAACAATATATTTACATATCTACATATATAAAAAAATTGGGAAACTGTATTTTGTTAATTTAAGCATATAATGAAAGAAATTAATTAACGCGAATTCCTTAATGCTAAAATTTTTATACATTCCGTTTTTATTAAAATTTGAGATTGAATTTCATATGCCATTTTTTATATTATTAAAGTATCAACACAAAGTTAATTGAATATTGGAAAATAGACGAAATAACAGATAGAATAATACAAAAAATATTTTTTTTTAATTATTTTTAATTTATCTTTAATAAATATCTTTTTTCTTTTTAACGACCTTTTTTATATATTTTTTATATATTTTTTTTCTTCTCGATATTTTTGAAAAAATAAAAATTTTTTCCTGAAGAGGCTTTCCAAAGGAAAGCAAAATATCGAGAAGAAAAAAAATATATAAAAAAGATCGTTAAAAAGAAAAAAGATATTTATTAAAGATAAATAAAAAAAGATCGTTTAAAAAAACTATAAAAATTATTTTTAATAGTAAAAAAGTAAAAAAAACAAGCAAAAGTAGTGATAACTGCTATTATGCTACAACTATAAGAGACGTTACATTTCAGTGTTTAAATACAACATTACAGTTGTGAAAATGTGATAATATAAATACATTACTAACTGCAATTAAACAAAACTTAAGTGGCTCAATAAATGAATAAATTGAAATATAGCATGGAAATCAAGGTTATTTCTCTTTTCTCTGGAAAGTGAAATCTGATTTTTTGCACCAAAAATAATGACAATCACCTTACAAGCTCATGCCGTTGAATCATCTTAAAACATTATTATTATTAATAATATTTACTGCTAAACCCGTATCCCGTTTTAATACTGAAAACCCTAATTTTCAAGTACTAAAAGTTAGAAAAAGTGAAGTTTAATGTTTCACTTCATACATTTTCCTTATCAATTTATACATTTTTCAAACAATTTTGCTATAAAATCTTTCTAAATGCTTCAAATTGAATCAGTTGGCTTTTAACACTGCAAATAATTAAAGCAAACTTTAATAAAAACTATTAATTTAATTCAAACTTAAAAAAAAAAACACTTATTTTGCTGCAGATCGAAGCAAAATGAGGCCAATCGCAATATTAAGGGCGATTTTTGTGTTAACATGTTTGAAGTATAGCGAAGCAGTTTGTGGTTATGAGGTAAGCTGTAAATAGTATTTAAAAATTATATTTTAAAAGACAAGATCAGTCCTCATTAGGATAAGATTTCTGTGGAAAAACTAAAATTTTTGCTTATATTGCTATTAAAGAATCAGTTATTCTTTAGCAAAAAATTCTTTATCTAAGAATTCTTCAACTAAGAACTTTTTAGCTAAGAGTGTATAAGATTTATTTTCTTATTTATTTATGTTTTTATTGTATAGTAATTTTCAATTATCCAATTATACTGCTTATTTGGCTATGCCTTAGCACTAGCCACTGTCATTTAATGTCTTGTATGAAATCGTAAACTTTATAAATAAAAATTATACTTTTTTTATACTAATATATAAACAGTTTCTTAAGCACAAGGTTGTTATACAAAAATTAAATAAATTATATTTTTAACACCACACCATTGGGTGGTAACAATCAATTTTGATAATAAAAATAATATATATTTATCTTTAATATAAAGAACTTGTGCTTTAAAAATTTATTTATAAAATATTAAAAATGTTAATTTACTATAATTATTATTTATATCATATTTTTTTACCACACTCTTTTAAGTGGTAAGTTATATTAGAAATCATGCTTTTAACACCAAGTTAAAAATCAAATCGATTTATAAGCACATTATTTAAATTAACGAAATATTTATATTGAATCGAAAACTGAGCTTTTTTTCCTCCAGGTTTTAATTTTTTATTGAACGCGTAAATACGTTTCGAATTTAAGAATAGACAAATGAGGGCTGTCATTTATTTATTTCGTTTTCCTTAAACCTTTTTGCATAAATATCAGTACATTTCATTAATGCTGCTTTAATATGTTCTCTGTCTTACTATGTATGTCTGTCTGTATCCGCCTTACAGGATATTTTTTATAAAAACTTTCGACTTCATGCAATCTGAGGAAGTGTGTAAAGTATTACAGTGAAATAATAATATCTAAGTGGCCAACTCTGATTACAAAAAAGGGGAAGAACATGACTAAAATGTTTGATTCGTAAAGGAATCTATGGCTTTTTGTGCACTCTACTTTTAGCGACATGTAAACACTAATTAAATTAATTTAGCTAAATTACTCCTTACCATACATTAAAACATTGCTTTGTGTTCTGAAACTGTCTTAAATTTCTCCGAACTCCAAATGCAAGAACTTTAGAGATTAGCACGGTCGTTAAGGAAGAAATATGCTTTTAAAATATGGATTATGTTTAAAATATTGTATTATATTAAAAAATGTTTGCCTTCACTTTAAAATCATTCTGGTTACAAGCCTTAAACCGTCAGCTTTCAAGTGTCCTTTTTTGTATTGTCCAAGTTTAACTTCCTGATTAATTTTAAGTCATATGTATATATGATTGTATTTCCAAAAAAAGGTTTTAGTAACATTTATTATAAAGGGTTGTTCCACAAGAGGTATGTTTTCTAAAACAAAGCTAAAACAAAAAATTAAGATTAAAATGATTAAGATTGATATTATATTACGAAAAGAAAGGTTTGAAAAATGATATCTGGCCAGTGTTCACCAACCACGCTGACAGATTTCCATTCTTTCATCAAAGTTTTTAAGTCACTATTTAGCAAAATGGCGGTCCTATTTCGTCAATCATATTACGGATTTTGAGTTTTATGACTAAAGTCAATTCGATTGGCTTCATATAGACTCTGTCCTTAACATAGCGTTTGGTGTTAAATCACACAATCTGCCTGGCCACTTAACTGCTGATTGTCGTGAAAGTATGCGATCGAAAAATTTGATTTGCAATAATTTGATACTTTAATAAGCTGTGTGACATAAGCCACCGTTCTTTAGAAACAACATGTCAGTGATATCAACGTCATCAATAATTGGCCAAAATAAAGTTGTTAGCATCTCGCGATAGCGTGATTACCCCATTTAAAGCCTCATCTTCGAAAATAAGCGGCCCAATCACTCCTCCAGAATATATAGCCCACCATACAGTGACACGTTGAGCATGCAAAGAATTCTCAATAATCGCTCTACGATTTTCAGAAGCCCAAATTCATTGGAATGCCCTGATAAGTCAAAATGTACTTCGTGTGAAAAAATGATTTTCTCAGAAAAACCAACCGGTTGTTTCTAGATGAATTAAGCGTATCTATGGCGATGTGAATAGTCGGTTGCCTTCAATTCCTGCACCAGTTGAAGTTTGTAAGGCTAAAAATTTAAATCCTTACGCAAAATTCTCCATGTAGTAGTTATGGATAACCCCTATTGTTGAGAACGCCGAGAAATTAACAAATTTGGATCTGCTTCAAAACTCTGTGGCTTAAGGCTGCGATGTTTTCAGTTGAGCGACCTGGTCGAACACGTGTTAGTGTTTGCACATTTTGTATCGTACCTGTCGACTCAAATTTAACGAACAAATTCTTAATAGTGTCCGAAAAATCACGAAAATTACGAAATATAACTTTAACATAACCACGATTTTCATAGTCGATTTTAATTACTTAAATGCGATTTTCGTGTGAAATTTAATTCATTGTAACAATTGCCAATGCACGACGTACTACGATTACGTCATAAAACTAAATACCAAAACTATCATTTTGGTGTTGCCACAATTGAAAAACAAGCTTCTTGTTGCAAACCCCGATATATTATTTAAATATATTTTAGTTATTTATAGTTATAAATTATATCATTCCTTTATTTAATTCTTTCCCAGACAAGTAGTTGTAGTATAAAGTTCAGGTAGAACAAGTTAATACTTTGATTACTATTTTAATTCATTATTAATACGAATATTAAAAACTAAAGTCATATTATATGTCATGTTCTTGAAATACATATTGTTCCCATCCCTGCTGTCGTTTTTGAGCAGCTCTTGAGTTGCTTAAATAATGCTAAGTGCCGTTTTATACCCTTCAACTTTTGTTGCTCAACTTTTGTTTTTTCCATTAGAAAGAAAGAGAAGGCTTTATATCAGTTCCCTTTCTTTCTAATGGAAAAAACAACAGTTGAGCAACAAAAGTTGAAGTGTGTAAAACCGCACTAAGTATACTTATAATTATACTTCTATTACTTAACGACTGCTCTTCATTCTATAGTTTAAATATAAATCTAGTTTTATTCTTGTAAGAATTAGTTGCGTCGAGCATTTTATATTGTTTGGTTCTTTGGTCGCTTTATTCGTTAAAACGGTTTTACTTGAAAATAAAATTGAATTAAATTAAATTAGAAAGACTTATTACAATGAGAGCCAGTTTAATGGCCAAAGAAATTGTGGTCGTCTGCATTACTTTAATTTTAGTACAATTAGCTGAACTGCGTTCGCCAAAATCTATGCCCAATGTGGGTAAAAACTGCGGTTATGCGGTAGGTCAACACAAGTTATCGCCAATAATGTAAAAATAAATTAGCATAAAACGAAGAAAACAAAGTCTTTTTAAGAAGAATAAAAGAATTCAAATTAAATGAAAGTAAAATGGTTTTTTTTAATTTTTTTTTCTAAATAGAGTTGTCCCAAGATAAAGCATGGTATGTTAAACGTTCATTTAGTGCCACACACTCATGACGATGTAGGCTGGCTGAAGACAGTGGAGCAATATTATTATGGCAGCAATAGTATGATACAAAAAGCTGGCGTTCAATATATATTAGATTCGGTGATACCGGCACTTTTAAAGGATCCTCAAAAACGTTTTATTTATGTGGAATCTGCCTTCTTTTTTAAATGGTGGCGTGAACAGTCGGCGGAAATGCAGGAGAAAGTCAAAATGTTAGTGAATGAAGGACGTTTGGAATTTATTGGTGGTGCCTGGAGTATGAATGATGAGGCCACAACCCATTATCAAAGTATAATAGATCAATTCGCTTGGGGTTTAAGGTGAGTTTTTATAATTATATGAATGAATATAAAAATTAAAAATAAGTTTTTCTATTTAAATTTAACGAGGTTTAATTAAAACAATTTTTCACACATTTGAATCACTCTTGAATAATTTATTTTAATGTTAGCTTTTTTTTAATGATAAATGTTTTGTGAGAATATCACAAAAGGTGTTTTATTATTAAAGATATTTTAAATTATAAAAGAATTGAAATTAATTTTCCTCACAAGCAATTTATCTCCGTAATAGTTAAATATATTTTAAAACAAATAATTTTTATAAATAATTTATTGTTCAAGCACAAGGCTTTTACATAAAAAATTAAAATAATTTTTATTTTTGTTTTTAATATTTCGCCACACCATTAGGTGGCATCTTCAGGACAAGAAAAAGTGTATAAACAATTTAACAATCCAGTTAACAAATAAGAAATTGTTTACTAATTTGTTAAATTGTTTATACCTACATTTTTTCTTGTCCTGAAGATGCCACCTAATGGTGTGGCAAGATATTAAAAACAAAAATAAAAAATAAATATTAACTTAATTTTTGAAACCACATGTCAGTGACATCTACGTCGTCAATAATAGGCCAAAATTGTGTTATTAGCATCTCCATTAACCATTACCTCATTTCCAGCCTTATTTTTATAAAAAAAAACGGCCCAATCATGCCTCCAGACCACATAGCGCACCATATAGTGACACGTTGAGTATACAAAGGCTTCTCAATAATCGATCTAGGACTTTCAGAAGCCCAAATTCAGCAATTTTGCTTGTTAACACACCCTGACAAGTGAAAATGGGTTTCGTTTGACAATGTGATTTTTTTCAGAAAAACCAACCGGCTGGTACCTGAATAAATTGAGCGAATCTACGGCGATGTGAATGGTCGGTCGGCTTCAAATCCTGTACGAATTGAACCTTGTAAGGCTTCAAAGTCAAATACTTACCTTAAATTCGCCATGTGGTGGTTTTAGATAACCGCAACTGTGGAGTACGTCGGGAAATTGACAAATTTTTATCTGCTTCAACACTGTGGCTCACGGCTGCATTGTTTTCAATTGAACGACCCGGTCGAACACATGTTTGGTGTTCCCACATTTTGTATCGAGCCTATCTACTCAAATTTAATGACCAAATTCTTAATAGCGGTCTCAGAAGGACGATAATGTTGTCTGAAAATATCACAAATTTTACGAAATGTAACTTTAACAGAACCAACATTTTCATAGTGGATTTTAATTATTTTTAAGCGATTTTCGTACGAAATTGAATTCATTGTAACAATTGCCAATGCATCTACTATGAGTACGTCAAAAAACTAAATGTTGAAACCATCATATTGTTGGTGTTGCCACAATTAAAAAATAAACTTCTTGTTGAAAAACCTGATATTTAAACAATTAAATCAATTTAAAAAATTAAGCTTCAACAAAAAGGAAATTGTGTTGATTTTTCACTGTACTAACCCTGCTCATATAGTCCATCATAGAAAATTAGCTTTTGTGGGAGAGAAAAATTCTAAAATTCTATTTTTATATTTATTTCTTAAAAGAAAACAACAGGTGCCCCTGTAAGCTAGCAGGCAGTGTATTAGCTTGTCAGTCTGGGGGTTGTTGGTTCAATTGCCACCGAAAACCTTGGCTATTTTTCATTACAAAAATAAAAATTGACTGTCGGTGGGGCTGTTCAGTGATGAAGGCATGGTCACTGGTCGCTGTGCTGTCTTATACGACAGTTAATTTCCGACCATCCTTCTACTTTTACCACCTGTTTCATCTCTTCTCTATCGCTTTCCTAAAGAATGTAGCGCACGGTACTTGACTACGTAGGCATTGTTGCCTGAAGTGCTACTTTTCTTTAAAAAAACAGCAATCTCTACAAAAAACTGTTAAATTGGTTTCACTCCGTTAAAAAGATGTTACTCAGTCACATCTGCCAAAGCGCTAAAATCTCCTTTAATAAAGGTTGTGCCATAAACTGGAACATTTTTATCGTTTGTCAAAGAGGTTTTTTTTGTGAGTCTTCTACCAGGACTTTTCTTCATTTCTTCCTTTAAAAGGATGTCTGATGGGTACAAAAAAACGGAAAAAACTTTATTGTGTGTTTTTCCTGTTTAGTGTTATTTGCTCTATTAAACAAAAGATATAATAACTTTCCTGAGTTTAAAAAATTTAAGGAGTGATCCTTCTGAAAATGATTTTCAGAGATTTTCTATAATAAATTTTACATGACTAATAGTTTAAAGACAGCGTCCTTCAAAAGTTTTAATAAATGTGGTGTTATTTTTGTGGTACTTTTTTTTGGCCAAAATTAGGTTTTTATAAAAAGTTTGTTTTAATTTAATTGCTTTTCAAATTCTTAGACGTTTAAATGATACCTTTGGTGAATGTGGTCGTCCACGCATTGGCTGGCAAATTGATCCATTTGGCCATTCTCGTGAAATGGCTTCAATGTTTGCTCAAATGGGTTTTGATGGCCTTTTCTTTGGTCGCCTTGACTATCAGGACAAAGACGAGAGACTTATGACTAAAAAGGCTGAAATGATTTGGAGAGCCTCAACAAATTTAGATGAAGTTGCCCATCTATTTACGGGAGCCCTCTACAATCAATACCAACCACCGCCTGGCTTCTGTTTTGATATCTTGTGTGCTGACGAGCCCATAATAGATGATAAACATTCACCGGAAAATAATGTTAAAAGCAGAGTAAGTATTTTTTCCTATTAATTTTGATTATTATTTTTTCAATTATTAAACTCTTATCTGTGGTATTTAATATTTTTATTTATTAATTTTGTTTTATTGATTTCTAACCGCTTAAATAGGTTGATGAATTCTTGAAATTTGTGAAAACACAAGCAAAATATTTTCGCACTAATAATATAATTGTAACCATGGGTGGTGATTTTACTTATCAGGATGCTAATGTTTATTTTAAAAATTTGGATAAATTAATACGGTAAAGAAAAATTGGGCTGTAAGAAACTGCATGTTTTACAAGATAATTTTGGTTTTTTGTTTGAAATTTATTTAAGAACCTAAATAATTTACCATAGAATTAATAATCTTCTATTGCATACCGTAAGGAGTTATTGCTAAATGAGAAATACTCCTTATTAATTAACTAATAAATTAATCGGTATATTTTAACTAATGTATTGATAACTAATACTGATAATCCATAATCAAACATAACATTTGTGGTAACTGTAGTAGTAGTAACGTTATAAACATTTTTGGGTCATAGTGCATCGTAGTTTAAAGACATTTTAATTAGACTAGTTACTATGACTTGCAACCATTTCTAGATTGATGAATTTTTCGCTATAGCACGAAAAATGTCTAAAGGTTATCGCACCAATAATATCTTGGTTACCATGGGTGAAGATTTTCATTATCAAAATGCCAATATGTGGTATAAAAATTTGGATAAGCTGATAAAGTAAGTTTCCACCAAACATCTCTTAACATGCTGTTTCTTAACGACAGACACACTAATTCTGTAATAGCAATTATTAATTTTCAAAAATTCCAGATATGCCAATGAACGTCAAGCCAATGGTTCTGAAATAAATCTTATTTATTCCACACCCTCGTGTTATCTCAAGTCCCTTCATGATGCCGGCATAACTTGGCCCACCAAAGATGATGACTTCTTTCCTTACGCATCCGATCCTCATGCTTTCTGGACTGGCTATTTTACATCTCGTCCTACACTCAAACGCTATGAACGTGAAGGCAATCACTTTCTGCAGATAGCCAAGCAACTTACTGCTTTAGAACCAGATTTACATCCCGAATTATTGCCACATTTGAGCTTCATGCGTGAAACAATGGGTATAATGCAACATCATGATGCTGTTACTGGAACTGAAAAGCAAAAGGTGGCTCTTGATTATGCTAGACGTTTAAGTATTGGCATGAGAACTTGTTCGGCTAATATTCGTACAATTCTAAATCGTTTAACCGAAGGTTATTTACCACGCCCCAAAAGGCATGGCAGACCCAGACCTTTTCAGTTTGAATTTAAAACCTGTTCTTTATTAAACATCAGCACATGTGATGTATCGGAGACAAGTGAACAATTTGTGCTGACCCTATACAATCCGCTATCGCATCCAGTTGATGACTATGTCAGACTGCCAGTGCAAGATGTTCATTATTTGGTAAAGGACTATAGGGGTAAAAAATATACTTAATGATCTTACGTGCATATATATTAAAAAAAAAGAAACTATAAATTCTTACAGATGTTGCGCTTATTACCCAGTATGTGCCGGTACCTGCTCAAGTTCAAAATCTTACATTCCGTCAATCGCAAGCCAAGTATGAGTTGATATTCTTAGCCACCGAATTACCGCCACTTGGCTACAAGTCCTATTATATAGAAAAGACAAATGACAATCATATGCCTCCACAACCGGATCCAGATAATATGTCTAGTCTTATAGCTATTGGCAATAAAGTTGGTATCTATGAAAACCTTAGAGAAAATAATTTTTTTAATTAATTTTTATTGGACAATACTTTCAGAATATAAAACTGACTTTCGATAGTAATGGTTACTTGTCCAATGTCGAAGCCAATGGTCTATCGCGTGCTGTTAGCCAAGAGTTTCTATACTATGAGGCTGCTGTAGGTGATAATCGTAAATTTATCAATCGCTCTTCGGGAGCCTATATATTCCGCCCTAAAACTGATGACGTGCATACGGTTACGGTGGGCCCGGAAATTACTGTCTATCGTGGCGCCTTAGTCGAAGAAGTTCATCAAAAGTTCAATAACTGGATAAGTCAGGTCGTGAGGATTTATAAACAAAAGGATTATGCTGAATTTGAATGGTTGGTGGGACCCATACCCATAGACGATGGTATGGGTAAAGAGGTTATATCACGTTTCAATTCAGACATAAAATCGGAGGGAATATTTTATACCGATTCGAATGGTCGAGAAATGATTAAACGCCTTAGGAATCATCGTGATACTTGGCATGTTGATTTGTTCGAAAAAACGTCTGGTAATTATTATCCCATTACTACCAAAATAGCTTTAGACGATGAAATAGCTCGCATGGCTATTCTAACGGATCGTGCACAAGGTGGCTCTTCTTTGCGTGATGGCTCTCTGGAGCTAATGATTCATAGACGTTTATTGCATGATGATGCATTTGGTGTAGATGAATCTTTAAATGAGACCGCCTACGGTCAGGGTTTGATAGCCAGAGGCAAACATTATTTAATAATTGGCTCCTCGCAGTTGGATCAAAGTCCCACCACACAATTGCTAGAACGTGTTACACAACTGGAAACGACTTTGCCCCTTTGGAAATTCTTTAGTGACACTAAATATCCATACGAAGACTGGAAGCAGCAATTTACAAATATTGTAAGTAGAAACTCAAAGCCTAAATGTTTAAGAGAAATAAAAGAAATCATATGTGTTAACCTGCATCTATTTTCCCACTATAGTTCTCGAGCCTTTCCATTTCTTTGCCGAAAAATATTCATCTATTAACCTTCGAACCTTGGCATGAAAACGAAATATTAGTGCGTTTCGAACACATACTCGAAAAAGATGAAGATCCTGAATATTCGAAACCTGTACAATTTAATGTCAAAAACGTTTTCCACAGCTTCAAAATTTCAAAAATTCGTGAAACTACTCTCGATGGCAATGCCTGGTTAGATGAAAATCGCCGCATGGAATTTGTACCCGATCCGGAACTAGAATGGTATGATAATTATGGAGTCTTTGCAAAATCTTTCAATTATGTACGAATGCTAAAAGCAGAAAAACCCCTAGTGAATACCCAATACCATGAGGAACGTGTACCCATACGTGGCTTGGGTGCCGAACATAACCGCTTAGAACGATCTATAAATTCAAACAACAAAGAATTGAATCGTATGCGTATGGAAAAATTGAAATTGCTTAAGTGGACTGTAGCTGAATTGCCTTTGCAGTATAATGACGATCGCGACTTTATGGTTGAAGTGAGTGCCATGCAAATAAGGACGTTTATAATGTATTTGTAATTCTTTCGGTGGAAACCCTGAGCAATGAATTTTAAACTTTAATAAAAAAATAACAGTATACACGAATATTATACGTTCGAATTTTCGAAAGGGTTTTTTACATTTTATATAAAGTAAAGTCAAGTTACATGCAAAGCAGCTTTTGGATCGTCGCATGGAGAGGAAACCTAAAATTGCCAGCCGGTATTTCTCATTTCTAAAATAACTGACCTTTACTAGTAAGTCAAATATTATGATCGTTTCCTTCTCTTTGCCTTTTGGGAGCTTTCTATAGGCAGATTTTCTAAGCCAGTAAATAAAAGTAACGACAACTATATGCAATAACGGTCTCACAAAGTAAATCAGTTTAAGATTGCAAAAAGTATTCTAAACATTCTCGTCCTAAAATTTCCGATGATGTGAGTCGTTCGTTATTCGTAACTCATAAAAAAAGAATTCACTATTTGATTCATTCGAAAAGTTCATTTCACAATTTAACTTGCATTGAATTTCTTGTCGTTTTACGGTTCCGTGCCCAAGCAATAGATCTGTTCTCTTTACTTTTCGAGCCATTATAGATAGACCCTTTAAACTTTTAAGCAGAGTTGTACTTTTATAATTTCTATAACAACAGATATAGGGTGCACCAAAAATGGCATGGTGTATAGAAAAATATTGTAATATTTTCAAGTGTAACAGGTCAGTTATTAACGTTTTGTATGTAAAACTAAGTCCGCTACAGCAACAAGCAAAGATTAAAATAAAGGGCGTCGCAATAGTGACATGATGATTCACATCCGTGACATACTTTTTTGGTGGGCAATAGCCAGACACTTTAATTATATATTTTAATTCCCCTATAAAAAAAGTCGGAAAAAATTAAAATCAAAACTCAAATAAAAAGGGTGTCTCTATATTACCATTGTTTTAAAATATAGTATTAGTAGGCAGACATTTACAATTTGCACAGAGTGTATACAAATACGGGTGTGTTCCATAGCGAAACAAATGTGAACAATAAATTTAAAAACTTAGTGTTATTTTCATAGGAGCCATGATTTTGACGAATATGGCTTAAAATTTTTGAACCATAACAGGGAGGCACTTTATATAATAAAGAATAAATGTTACAATGGGTTATGATGTGATAAGATTGACATCTGCACCGGCAGTGAGCCATAATCAGATGATGGTCGAACCACGTGGATGGAATGTAGCGCCATCCTCGCCCTAGAAGGCTATCGAATACGTATATCCTCCGGTCACTCCTAGTTGCAATTTCGAAAGCCCGAAGTGGGCCGCAGCCTTCACTCCTTGCTAAAGAGTTGGAGACTATCCAACTTCTGGTCCAGAATGCATGAAGCTTAATATAATTAAGAATACAATGGCATTCATACTCACTGGACCTGGACAATTCATTGTGTTCATTGTGAATGATCCGACTTATTCCCGTGGAAATATAGTGGATTGTCCAGATGGCTCCTACTAGCCTGGTCTGGGCTCCCTTTTACCCGCAAGACACCAGTCTAGCTGGAAGTAGTAGGATCTATAAAGAGGGGATAATGGGTTATATAAGTATTAAGCAGTCTTACTTTGAAAATTTAGTGTGATTTTCAGGTGCCTCGATTTTCTGAAACGATGTAAAACATACTTCACTCCATTCGATTTTCGTACTATTTATAGCAGCACCTATATCCGATCAAAAATGGAATACAACTCCCATGTATGGGCCGGCGCCTTAAAGTTTATTTTGAAGTTGCTCGACCGCATACAAGAGTGGACCAAGAGGCTCATTGGGGACAATAGGGTATTCAACTCTATTGCTTCTCTAGAGGATCGAAGCAATGTGGGTTGTATTTCACTGTTTTATCGTTACAACAATGGTCCGTGCTCTAATGAAATTAGGGAACTTGTTCCCGAAACTCGTACATTTTTGCGTTTGACTCGATTTTCGTTGAGAGCGCATCCATTTGTGGTCGATTGACCAGCGAATCGCACTTTGCATTACAGAATAGCAGATATTTCACTCCATTCGGTTTTCGTACTATTTATAGCACCTTTATCCGTTCAAAAATGGAAAACAACTCCCATGTATGGCCCGGCGCCTCAAAGTCTATTTTGAAGTTGTTTGACAGCGTGCAAGAGAGGATCAATTGGCTCATTGGGGACAGTAGGGTATCCAACTCTATTGATTCTCAAGAGGATCGAAACAATGTGGGGTGTATTTCACTGTTTTATCGTTACTACAATGGTAGGTGCTCTAGGTAAATCAGGAAACTTGTAACCGTTACTCATACGTTTCTGCGTTTAGTTCGATTTTCATTGAAAGCGCATCCATTATTGGTTGATTGGCCAATGAATCGCCCGAGGCATTACAAGAAAATTTCGTTTTTTAGCACAACGGTTCGTATGTAGAATGAACTCTCTCCAAAGGTCTTTCTTGTCATTTTCAACCTAGGAAAATTTGAATCGAATTTCCACAAACACTACTTCCTCTTTCCTTCTCCCCATAACCTAATTACCTAATAGTGCTGGTACAATTCATTGCATGAGTAAAGGTCATCTCATGAGTGCTGGTCCGAGACAAAAAAAAATTAAAAGTTAAAAGGTGACCTATTTATGGTAGAGAATCCTTTGTGAGGTTAACTGATGTCAAATTTATTTTTATTTTTATGATTGAATGGTGAAGTTTATAAATGAGATCTGGCTGGTCTAAGAACTGCAATCAGTAGTATTACGATTGGCCCAGAAATTACTGTCTACCGCGGAGCATTATTCGAAAAAGTTTATTAAAAGCTCAATAACTGTATTAGTCAAGCCGTGAGGATTTGTAAACGAATTATGTTTATTTGGGTACGGTTTTACGTCGACCCTCGTCAAATTTGGTTTGTAAACAAACCGGTTTCGACTATTGGCCACCTTCAGTGTTTTCTTTAGAATTATGCTGAATTTGAATAGTTGATGTGGGCCATACTTACAGAGAATGGTGTGTTTTAGCTGTTTACCTAAACATTTATGATGGGACTGGGAATAGCAGAATTAGTGAAAGTTTGGCGATTTAAAATCACCTACTTATATTAAAATAAGTAGAAGTTAGATTTTGATGCGTTTACATTTACATAGTTTAAATATATAAATACACATGTAAAATAAGCAAGTGCTTTTATATATTCAAGAAGATTTTAAACTGTTTTCTAATTTTATTTCGCATTTTATCTAATTTTATCTAAAAAATTTAATTTAAGTAATTTTTAAATCTTGAAGTTTCTTTCAACATTTGCTTATCTTTGATAACCGTTTAGATGATTTGGCTGAATATTGAAAATTAAAAAAAAAATTTATTTATTTATAAAGAAAAGCCCATGTAAAAATATTAAAAAACATTTAAGCTGCAGTTTATTTTAAGACAATTTAACATCACATCAACATCTACATAAATAATGAAGTTTGAAAGTGTCGAATTTAGCTTAACGATTCTGTTCCTTTAGAGATTGCTTGTAAAAACCAGAGTATCTAGGTAAAATAACATTTTAAGAATTTGTTTATTTTAAATAAGTGTTAATCTTAATAATAATCTTTTTAAATAAATTTAACACGTATATTTTCAATATTCCACTTTCCTTTGAAAGGCTTCTTTAGGAAATTATTTTCCTTAAAAACAAAAATTAATTTAATTTCTTTTTGAAAAAAATTAATTTCCAAAGGAAAGCGAAATATCGAAAATATACCTGTTAAATTTTTTTTAAAAAGACCATTATTAAGATTAATACTTATGTGTTTTAAGAATTTACAGCATATAATATCAAATTTAAGCATTTTAGGTTATGACACTCTTGCAGGAAACGGCCGAAATATAATTAATTTATGGTATATTGCAAATTTCTTAAAAACTATAAATATTTTTAGCAGTATAATATAATATTGTTTATGTTTTTATAATAATTATAGTTATTTGACCTTTTTTAATATTTTATTTTTTTAAGCATTAGGTCTTTATAAAAAATTTTAATCTTTATTTTTTATATACTGTGATCTCGCAGAAACGTGAACAAATTTTAACCAAAAGTGTTTCCGTTTTCGATTTTGTTCACGTTTTAGATTGCATTTTGTATATAACATATTTTAGTCTCTTTTTATCTTTTATTTAATTTAAAATAAAGTACATTATTTTTAACCTATGAGACAGGTTTTGATTCTACTTTTTGTAAGTTCCTGCCATATTTTGATATATGTACTATGCTACTATGGGTTGCAAAAGGGTTTCTAAGATACTAAATTAGAAATTAGTACAAAGATCTTTCCATTTTTGGAAGCTCCGAAGAATGCAGTGTTTTCCGTTTTCCAGGACTGGAAAATGTATTATTAACATATTCGAAATTGTATCTTTTTTGTTTCTTATTGAACAAATCGTCGATTTGACGACATTATACTTTTTCGGCAAACCAGTTACAGGTGAACCTTTTCATAAAAGCTCTAAAATATTTGACTTTTCTTGAAGAGTTAACACTTTTGGTTTTTTATTAAAAATATTTTCAATAAAAATATTTTCAATAAAAATATTTTCAATAAAAATATTTTTAGAGTTCACTTGTTAGTCAGCACAGGGAGATGCTTCCAGTAGAACTGTCGCGGTAATACCATAATAACTGATCCTGCAACAGAAGTTGTTTACAACAAACAAACTACGAGATTCTTCTGCGGGGAATCCCAAAATGTGTAAATAAGCTTACAAAATTGAACTTTAACGTTCGATAAAAAGTTTACGTTTTAGAGCCTTCAGTCCTTGTACACGTTTTAGAGTAGTCAATGTAAGAAAAACAATGTTCATGTTTTTGGATGTTCATGTTGGTGGGTGTTCACGATTCTGCGAGTTCACTGTATTATTTTTCAATATTTAGTTTTTATTAAACTACAATTCATATAAATTAAATTTTTATACTGTTTTTTTAATGCAAATTAAACTAAAACTATTACATGCATAAAATACGTTATAATAATAATAATAATAATAATAATAATTATATTAAAAAAAATCATTTTTATTTTATACTTCACTTATTTTTGTCTTAAATTTTTAATTGCGCTCTTGCAGTAGTGTCACTTTAACACTACAAGCATTTTTTATTATAATTTTTCTCAAGTATACAGTGTAATTTTCTTTTTACAGCCGCCATCTACTTGTCATCACGTTATTTTTATTTTTGCTTAGTAGCGCCACAAACCTAATATTTTCTGTGTCTGACATGAATTTTTAGTATAACCAATTTAATCGTACTTGTACAGTAGACATGTACAGAGATGTAAATGAATGATTATTCTTGGATTTTATTTTTTCTTATGAATTTGCTAAATTTTGAGTTAATTGTTTTTACAACAAAAAAGAATTGAACGAAATTTAAAGGAATTACCCAGAAGCGAATTTCTATTCATTGCTAATTAAAATTCATTTGTAAAATTTATTGCAATTCGTTTCCAATTCAAATTAATCTGTAAAATTAATTGCAATTCGTTCTTAGTTCAAATGCATTTGTTAAAGTAAATGGCAATTTATTTCGAATTCATTTGAATTGACTTAATTTTAAATTCATATAATTGAATTAGAATAATGAATTGCAATTCGAATGACTGAAATGAAAATGAGATCTAGGAGGCATGAGAAAAGGAAATTTTTCCTACCAAAATAAAAATATTTTAATATTTTGTACTATACTACCTGATATATAAGACGAGAGTAATGCTTGCTATCTTTTGGATAAAAAGTTAATTGAATATTGAAACGATAGTGCAGATTCACTTACAAAATCAATTCAAATTTCAATCAATTCAATTGAAATGAGTTGGTAATGAATTGCTAATTATTTTTTTAATTCATTTGAATTCAAACAAAATTAATTCAATTCAAATGATTTTGAAATGAATTGCTATTCATTCTAAAAAATTCATTCCATATATTTATTTATAATAAATTAATTTGAATTGACTCTAATTTAATTTAGTTTTTTGTTTTAAAATAATTAATTTAAAATTTCCTAATTCAGTTCATGAATGAATAACTCAAAAATGAATGATTCATTTACACCTCTGATATGCATATCATATTTTAATATTAAATAATAATATTGCAAATTTTTTTAACATTTAAAGTATTAAAAATTTCTATAAGAAATTCATTTTCTTTGTTTTGCATAACTTAACATACTCTGAATTAAAATTATAGTTTGAATAATTTAAAAATTATAATTTCTTTTTTAACTCTTTACCAAGTTCCAAAATTTGTTAATAAAGGTCTTTACTAAATTTATGGCCATTTACTGGGCCTGGGCCGTATCCTACATGGCCGCTAAAGCCTGCTGCGAACGAATGCCACGTTGTTCAGTGGTTTTAAATTGCAGAAGCACAACGAGATATGTGGCCATAAAGGAGATATTCTAGAAAGAGTTTAAAAGAAAAAAATAGAAACTATTTAAAAGAGTGCATTATTTTAAAAGTGCTTAAAGGGTTCTAATTTAATTTGTATATTTTTTTGTTTTAACCAATTTCATAAGTTATATTGGCAGTCACTAATTGTAATGGGTTCGCCAAATAACTTTTTTTTGTGTGTTTTAAATGCTATAAACAAAACTATACAGCTTCGGCTGTGTGGCACGTAGCGCCGTCCTGTTGAAACCAAATGTTGCCAATATCCTCCTCTTAAATTTTTGTGAAGAAAAATTCGCTCAACATGGCTCGATAACGATCGCCATTGACTGTAACGGCCACTCCTGAAAAATGGCACAATTATGCCTCTGAACCAAAATCCGCACCAAACAGTGACTCGTTTCAGGTGCGTCGGATTTTCAATGTATGCGTGCGGGCTTTCTGTGCCCCAAATGCGACAATTTTGCTTGTTTACATACCCGCCAAAATCAAAATGAGCTTCATCTGAAAAGATGAATTTTTTTTTTGCAAAATCGGCATCTTCTGTAAGTCGATCGCAGGCCCACTTAGCGAAGCATTGTTCAAGCGTATACACAATCATATTCGTTCAGCAGTTAGTTCGGCTCATGCTATCCAGTCGTATTATAAACATTTAATGGCCAAACTTTTAGTAACTGCCATCTTATTCTCTAACTCATTACAGATAAAGCTCTATCGCTAAGTATCTGTAAAATTTTCTCAGCCATTTAAGCGGCTAAAAATTTAATTCGTCGCAATTTTAGCTTTAATTGTTATTCGCCAAAATTTTTTTAATTTATTTCAACTCCAAAAGAAAACAATATTTTTGGCAACAAACATTTTAATGCGCAAAATTATGAATTAATTCTTTTATTGTACAAATTTTATACTTCAGCAAGCAAATTAAAGTGTTATAATTATACTTTGGGAATCTAAATAATACTGGCTGCTATAGAATGTAAAACATAGCGAGGCTTGTTACATAAGTAAACGTTTATTTGTCACTGTGAGTTTATTGCTCATTAAATCTAATTATTCGGGTATTTGTACTTGTCGTTACTTATCGTTAGAATGGAGTATAAAGTTTTGTCTTTTTTGTGTTAAAATGTTAATATTATACTTCTAAAAAACACACAATACAAAACATTGACATGCGAACATTTTGTTAATTGTTTACCATAATGTAAATATATAGTTACATATATATGTATACTACAAAGTCTCTATTCCCAGATAAACTGTTCAGCAGAATTCGAGGCAGCTAAAATGATAAATACTTTAGACGACATTCGAATTCTTCATAACATAAATTGAAGGTTTATTTCATTATTTAATAATTGATGGTTAACCTATAACTCAATGTAAATTATCGGACCTCAGCGGGAGAGTTATCGAAAAGTGGACGCTGAATACCTCTACATCGATATTTGCACCCGACCTTTAAATGGATTTTGTGGTAACAAAATATTTTTCATTCACAGTTTATTCTAAGCCAAAGCCACCAGGCAGCTAAACATGCCATGGCAGGGGCTAAATATTGATTACCCTATGAATAACTCTTTTACGATAAATTTTGAGATTTTTGTTTAGAACCTTTAGAATCGCAATATTAATTTAATATCCTCTCTCTATCTCTCTCTATCTATTTCTCTCTTTCTTTCTCTTTCTCTCTCTCTCTCTCTTTCTCTTTCTCTTTTCATACTTTCTCATTCCTTCTTAGTAATTTTTAATTTTAATGTCTCAGCGCTTTTTGTGATTTTTTCCACACTTACCGATGTTATCAGTTCTCTGTTAATGTTAGCATAACCATCCAAATTCATTATGGGTGGATTTTTAGCTGTTGCCACCAAAAACATTTCCACTTCTTTTTGTGTTGCCGTATCCACAGCTGTCAAATTGACATTTAACAATTGTGTTTGAAAATCCAAGCCGACTTTTTGTGAGGCATAGTGAGCCTCATTGCAAATAATGTACAAAAGGCTCATGCAATAAAAAACAATAACAAAAAGTCCAACTTCCTTATAGGTGGCACCGTGATCCATAATTTCACTCAATGAGCCATAGGTGGCAATAATGGTTGTGAAGAAGACCACTAAACAATACATGCCGTACATGTTGGAGTAGGCGCGTCCTAGAAGTAAAAAAACAAGTCGATGATAATTTCTGAAGTTGAAATGTTGTTTTAGGTCTGTTGGAAAACTAAAAAAAAATATAATTTTCTTAAGATAAGTAATAATTTTCACAAAGAAAAGCTGTAAACTCTAATTTTTGGTACTCCTAAAAATCTGAGGAGGTCTAACACACCTAAGTTCTCGAAATAAATAAAGTAATATTCCTAAAATCACAGTAACTAAAGTCTTTCAGTTGCCTGTTCCTGCAAGCCACACTAGAGAAAGCTACCTGCTTACCTTCCTCTCCTACTTACTCATTAGAAATGGTCCTATAATACAATATTTCAAAACCCATTTACAGTTAAAAAGTGTCTGCTCTAAAACGGTTCCCAATAGTATTCAAGAGGCAAGAATAATTTTTTGAGGACTGAGAGACCAAAACATTCGCAAGCCCTTTTAAGAACAATACTTTTGGTAATTATTTGTAAATATATCGTTAACCTTGAATAGCGTCTATCGTTGCAAATTTTAGAAAAAGCATTAAGTTGTTTGAATTTGTTTCGCCAGTAAATTAAATACTGTTTTCATTTCCTTCAGTGCAAACAGTCATTGCTGGTTTTTCGTTCGGTATGACCGGCGAGCGCACATCATTATCAAGTCATGTTCTAGACTGTACTTCTGAGTCAGCGTTCAAATTTCGGTAAAAGTATAACAAAGCTCCTCCGAGAGCACATTTATCAGTATTTATGGATTACTTAACCATCTAGACTTGTATCGTTTGGGGGTATAAGGAAGCCCAGTCTCCTGAAGGCTAGCAGGGAGTCAACTGGAAGCTCCACGTTATTTCCACAGGAATCAGTAAGCCCCAGAGTTCCGCTAATTGTTTTTTTAGCCTTTTAGCTGTTTCTCTGATTGATTATTGAGGTTGGCCCTTCGGGAGTATTGTGGTGGCTGTGTGTTTCGCGGCCCCTCAAGAATTTGATTAGGGGGACAGGATCATCTCACCTTTACTGAGAACAACGGGTAAATGATCCAGACCCAGTGAGCATGCTTGTCATGTGTTCTGGACCAGGAGTTGGATAGTTCTTCCAACTCTTCAAGGAGTAGTGGTTTGCGACCCTGCTTCGGAACCGCTGAAATTGCAAATAGGAAAGATCTGTTGCTGGAATTTGTCTTCGGCTTCCTACAGAGAGAATGAAGTTTCTTTTCATTCCTAGTGGTTTGATTACTAAATGATAAGCGCTTACAGCCAGGTGGAGATGTAAGTTTTATCAAGCATAATAAGCTGTTAGTTAGACAGAAGAATGAATTTCTACTATCTAAGAGCGGGGGAGATTTTTGCAAACGCTGAAGATGATTTAAGAATATCTGACATCTTCAATCGCAAAAAGTTGAATATTTAATTTTGCTACCTGAAATACTGGCAATTGAGCGTTTTACTCCTTCTCGCACTGGAGATACAATGCGTGATAAGGTTTACATCTGCACCGGCAGTGAGCCATAATCAGATGGTGGCCATTACCACTGTGAATGGTATGTAGCGCCATTCTCGTCCTAGAAGGCCTTCGAATCCGTGCATTCTCCGGTCACTCCTAGTTGCAATTTAAAAAGCTCGAAGTAGGTTGCAGCCTCTACTCCTTACTTAAGAGTTGGAGACTTTCCAACTCCTGGTCCAGAACGCATGAAGCTTAATATAATTATGAACACGACGGCATTCATACTCACTGGACCTGAACCATTCATTGTGTTCATTGTGAATGATCCGACTCACAAACTCCCACGAGGGTTTTGAAACCACAACCACCACGATACTCCCATATAGGGGCCAACCTCAATAATCAGCCAAAGAACAGCTAAATGTCTAAAGAGACAAATAGTGAACTCTGCGAGCCTACTGATTCCCGTGGAAATATAGTGGATTGTCCAGATGGCTCCTACTAGCCTTTAAGGGGTCTGGGCTCCCCGCAAGACACCAGTCTAGATGGAATAGTAGGCTCCAAAAAGACTATCATGTGCCCCCGGGGGACGTAGTGGCGATACAGCTTTCTAACGATGCTGTTACATGACGGTTAAGCAGCTTGTTAAAAATGATAGTCAAGAGGTGTTCTAACGCTAATACGAAGACGCCGAAACAGGATGAAACGCAAAGAAGCAGAAAGAACAGACAAGTTAATTCCTCTGCTAATTTTGGCTACAAAAAGAGTTCATTGAAGTTAAACAGGATCAAAATGAAAACTATAAAAATAGCGGACAAGATAATCTTTCAGTTAATTTTTGGGAAAACAAATAATTAACGGAGATAGTTGCCCCAAAAGATGGACAGATTTTAGTTCCCACAACGCAAATCTTATTAGAATTATATTAATATTCCTAAGTTAGAAGAGCAAGAATTTTAGGGTAATATCGTGTTATTGTGAATTTTTGAATAAGGAAAAGATTTTACAACCACAAAGATTGGGAAATTCTTTGGCCAAAAATCTAAACAACTCCTGTTTGAGCCTGAAAGCTAGATTATACGAACACGCTTCAAAAACCTTTAACCATTTTAATAGGAATCGTTAAGCTGGACTATTGCGCTAGTAACAGTACGGGGCTATTAGAAATGTTACCTGACTCAATTTATTATTAAAAAAATCGACTTTTCTGAAAGTTACTGAGATGGTAAGTCTCATTGTGTGCAATTTTCTAGCACATTAAAATTAGAGAGTGTAAAACTTAGCAGCCTAAGACTAGCAAAAATGCAAGTTAAGAATATAATACGATTACCCACTAAAACAAGTCTTTGAATTAAGGTAAACGTCAGGCGGCAAATTTTCAATTAACTTACCCAATTGCTGCATCATATGGCTTAAGTCCACCCATAAATGGCGATATTCTGCTAATTTTTCAGCTGGCTTATCACCTCTTAGAGTGGTTTCCAAAGATTTCAATAGAGCTTTGCTGGCAGTACCAAACGCGGTACAATTGATATACCTCAAAAATAAGAATTGAGAAGTTTTTTCTTTTCATTAACTGTAACATAACCTTAAATAAATAATGAAGCACTTACCACAAGCTACAAAAACAATTTAGCATGGCAATGATAGGATAATAGGCAAAGGTATACCATAATTCAAAATCCGGTTGCAAAAAATACTGGGATAAATTTATTAAAATACTTAAGGACCAGGAAAAAATACACAGGCCCCAAGTCAAGGAGTATAAATTTGGAAAAACGATGGGGGTACCAGTCACTTTTAAAAACTTCAGCTGATAATTAGTCCACATATTTTTAAAAATTGCCACCTGAGGACCATGACGCCAACTGGCTACAGGCAGCAAAAAATTGGTAAATAAAAGACTTATAAAAATGATATTGTAAATGGCCTCATCAAATCTTTTATCCGAGTTGACAACAAATTTATTGACTCTTTCCCTTAACACTAAAACCACCACGGTGGTTTGTATGCAATAAATGCAAATGGCCCACAAGACCTGCTTTGAAGTCCACGAGTAGCCGGTGCGTGGTAGATTTGATTTTGGCGGATTACGATGTATGGGCATAACACCCATTATTTGAAATAAAACCAATAGACTTTTGGTTGTATGATAGAATGAATCATGTTTATCCAAAAGCTCCGGATCATCTATGGTCTCATGTTTGCGCACATAATAGTCAGTTAAATTGCCCGCATCGCTACGTGACAAAATTTCCAATTGCTCCCGATATATAAGCTCATCCTGTAAAAATCGTTTTTGATTGGGATTCAACACTGGAGTGATTTTTAAAGGCGGAGATTTACTGCTGATAGAAGCCCAAAAGGCCATTTTAACTTAAAGAAATTTAACGTGTTCTTCGCTGTTCAGTTTAAAGAAAAATGTTTAAAAGTATTTTGAGGAAGAGGGCTTAAATACTAAAACATTTAAAATTCAATGATGACCAGCGTGTCTGTATAAGTTTTGTGTATTTTCGAGGAAATACAAATAAAAAGAGTTAAGTTGTTAAGTTCTAGGTTGAAGTAGGTGGAATTTTTTATTATGTTGTTGGAACAAGTTATTTTGTCTATTTTCTTTTTATCAAAACAATTTCAATTCAGTTTAACAGGTGTAAAGCAAAGAAATTAAGCTTTTAGCTGGTAAATCAAGTTATAAAAAAAAAGGTTTTTTCTAAGTTTCTGTTAAATGACGTTTGCTATTTTAGGATAACATCCTCATAATGACAGTGGACACTAGTAGAGATTTTTGTAAACAATTTATGTCGATTTTTGTCTTTTTATTTTTTCCTGCAGCGATTAAATTAAATGTTATTGTTGTAATTAGAGTTTTAGTACAGCTAGCATTAATGCTAACGATACTAAACGTAAAAACTAAAAAAGAAAATACGACTTCTTGCCAGAATAATTAGACATTAAAAAATAATTAATCCAAGCAAGGAAAAAAATACATGTTTTAAAAAAAAACACTTACAAATTAAAACAAAAACGCTGAAAATGTAAGTAATCACAGAATAGAGAAAACAGACAAATGGTAAAATACAATAAAAAACGCTTAAAGTGTTATGTGAAATAACAAAAAAAAAAAACGCCCAAATCACAAAAACGAAAAATAAAAAATTTTAGCTAAAAAATAATAAGTCAAAAAATTGCTTAAATTATGAAAAATAACAGCCAAATGTTTCGAATGTCATCATAAAATTTTCTTTTCTAAATTTTTTGTCGAATTATTGATTTTTGATGAAACTTTACGATTTTTTCTATAAAAGTTTGAGTTTTATACGCAAGTTTTGTGATATTTCGACTTTCGTAAAAATTACTCAGCAAAATTTATTGTTCTGTTCAAAAATTGTTTGTCTGTGAATAAAAATTAATCATCTTTTTTAAGAGAAATTTCGAATTTGTAGAGTAAAATTAAATTTTTATGAAAATTATGATTTTTTTAGTGAAGATTTTATTTCTGGTGATATTAAGTTGACGAAATATAAATTTTTATTATGATGATTATAATTATTTAAATTTTTGTGTTAAGCTGAAATTGGATTTCTTAATAAATTTCAATATCCTGCATTCTACTGGATGTAAAGAATTTTTCAAAACAAAAACAGAAAGCAATAGTTGGGGAGAAAAACGCAAAAAAAGGCATAAAAATGAGAAGTGTAAGTCAAAATTTTGAACACAGCTCATGAAGAACCAAACAACATTTTTTTTTTGAAGCATGAATTTCATCATACGGCGCCCAGTGGATCATTTTATGAGAAGGCGACCAAAAGTCCTTTTTTTCATGGTCCCTAATTGTAAAATTTTTAAGTTCGTTCGAAAGTAGATACTAGTGTACCTCGGCAGCCAAAAAATTAAAACTTCGTTTTAACTATATCACACTGAACAGAGTGATTCAAAATGAGTATTTTCAGTATTTTGCTAAAATGAGAAATATCTTAATAAATTTTTGATTTTTAAACATCTATAACTCTTTTGCAGTATAAGTTTTTAAACGAAAGAAACTTTGTATAATAGCGTAATTTGTTAGCTATCAGTATAAGAAAACTGAAATGTTTTTGATTGATTTTTGATTCTTAATTTTTTTCGAGATCCAAAATTTTTCTAAATTCTCTTACTAAAGTTCGTTAGGGAATGTAATAGCATTAGCACCGAGTCATAGCCCTAAATGTCCCCTATACGTCTATATCCCATTATATACTCGGCACTATCCGACCGTGAGCACCAGAACAATTTTTCTGACACAAGGTCGAAAAGTTTTAGCAAAATGGAATTAAACATTTTTTTTTATTTTGCTATTTTGTAAGAATTTTATTTATTTTTCAAATCGCCTTTATGAGAGACGTTGTTTAAATGAATATGCGTATTTTTAAAAAGAAAACAAAAATTGTTCGTCAATTTCAAAGTCATACACATGTTGGTCGCAAAAATATTTTGCTTACTTGAAATAACATAAATTGATATAATTTAGATCACAAAAGTACTTTGCTTTTTAAATTGATTTTTTAAAATATGCGATACAGAAGAAATCGAACTACACAAACAAAAAATTGTTAATTTTGGAAAGAGATTGAAAAAACTATACGGTGAATGCTCTTATAACAAGAAAAGGATGTACCAAAGTCACCATGGATGGTTGTCAAAGGAGCTTGTTTTCGAAACATTATCTATAAATGCCAATGAACGTAGAAAACAGGGTCGACCAGCAAAACAAATTGACGAATGTAGTGAAAGAACTCGAAGACGCAAACTTCAGAATATCAATGCAGAAATTTCTCCAATAGTCATCAAAGATTCATTTGTGCACCAAATTAAGCCAACGCAAAATAAAAAGGCAAAAATTGAGCTAATTGAAGCAATAATAGAAGCAAGTTCAAGGCGTTTAAAGAAGATTTTAAAACATATTCCTACACCAAACGAAGAGAAGAAATTTACTCCAGAAGAAGCGTTAGCACTATTTTTGGATTTAAAGTTAACAAAAAATCAGTACAACGAATTGCGGAAGCGAATAAATGAAAAGAGTTGTTGGATTTTCCCACAGTATAGAGATTTAGTCGCTATCAAAAAAGAATGCCTACCTTTTCAAACCGTTATATTTGTCACTTTTACTTCAGCAGAAATAAAATTGCAAGACTTTCTGGAACACACTGCCGAACGGTTGTTAAATACGTTTGAATCTAACCGCTTGAAAAAACTTGGATTTAGCAGCATTACTTTAATTTCTAAATGAAGATATGATGGATCCTCTGGTCAGAGGCAATACAAGCAATGCAATGGCAAAAATTCATCAGACGCTGATTTATTTATGATATTAATCGTTCCATTGTGATTAATAAAAAGTTATACCGAGCTAGAGTCGTCAACTAGTACAGCAACAGAAATTGATATATGGAAAAATGAAATACCCTCGTCAACAAAATATTGCAGACCAATAAAAAACAAGATCAAAAGAGAAACAAAAAATGTCATAACTGAAAAAGTCCGAAAATAAAAGATGAAATCAAAGACCTTCAACCTGTAATATTTACTATTGATGAACCGGCAATCGAAGTAAATTTAAAAATATATCTCACAATGATTGATGGAAAAGTTGCGCAAGTTTTAACTAATACAAAAGCATCATAAAGTTGCATTATAAGTAAATTTGAGCCAATGAATATATTTTTTATGTTTTTGCTACTTAAGCAGCTAATTTTTAACTCAAATTGTTTAAAAAAACCAACCTTTAGCCTTCGTACTAAAAATTTCACGGTGGCCAAAGCTTGGCCCTACCTGACTAAATTTAAGTTTTAAATAAGTACAAGTTCTACACGTTTTTTTTTAACTCTCAATAATTATTTATTGTATATTCACGAAAAGAACTAACAATAAGTATTAAAATCTTAAATTCTAAAAAAAGTTACACTAGTCCTGACCATGTCAGGCCTAACCTTTTGGGTAAAAAAAAATTGTCATAAAAAAAACAAAGCAAATATTTCTAAGATGTGTCATCTGTAGCATTGAGAATTAAAGCTGCGGTATCCCTCTTTTTTAATCGGCTATGTCCACTATAATCCAAGATATTGCGAGCAAAGGGGTTAGGATGGTCTTCAAGCTTCATCAAGTATTTGCCTGCGTATTCTGTAGTCACCAGCGGTATGTCTAAATAACAATGTATGTTTGAATTTCTGATGTACCATGGGGCGGAAGTTATCAACCGTAAAATTTTATTCTGCATACGTTGGATTCTATTCACGTTTAAAGCTGGGGCAGTGCCCCAAAGTTGGATTCCGTAAATTAGAAGCTTACAATCTAGGCTAGGTTTTGAGTTCCTGCCAATGAGCCAATGTAGTTGTGTTAGCTCAAGTTTCATTTGTGTTAGCTTTGAGTCAATATGATGTTTCCATGTAAGGCGACGGTCAAGATGTATACCAAGATATCTCACATAAGTATGGTGAGGAACAATGTGATTATTGATTCGAACGGGTGAACAATTATCTCTTCACAGGGTGAAGGTCACATGAATGCAATTTTGAACGTTCACTTTAATTCTCCATAATTTTAACCACAACTCTAACTGAGTTATATGTTTCTGAAGATTTATGGATGCTTGATGGGAGTTTTCATGCGAACTTAGACACGCTGTATCATCAGCAAACGTAGAAGTGTGGACAGTTTCACTTACAGGCATATCGCAGGTATATATCAAGTATATAACTGGTCCAAGAATTTTACCTTATGGTACGCCTGCGGAAATTGGTTTGGATACACTAACAAAGTCTCCTTCAACAACAGAAAATTTTTGTCCAATTATGTAGCTTTTTAATAGGTTGCTTATATTACAAGGCAAGTGAGCGGTCAGTTTCAGAAATAGACCTTCATGCCAAACTTTGTCAAAAGCCTGAGAAACATCAATAAAAATAGCTGAACAATACTTCTTCTCTTCAAAAGTCCTTCTTATCACCTGAACCAATCTATGGGTTTGTTCAGTTGTGCTATGTGTACTTCTAAAACCAAGTTGATGGTTTGGAATACACCCACTATCCCTTAGCATTGGAGACAATTTATCCATAAGCAACTTTTCGAAGACCTTTGAAATAGTTGGTAATAGACTTATGGGCCTATACGATACGGTTTTGGTTAGATCTTTAGCCGGTTTTTGTATCATTTTAACTTTGGAAATCTTCCAGTGGTCAGGATAGTACTAAAGCCGTAAAATGGCATTACAAATTAATAGCATGATTCTGACTGCATTACTGGGGAGCTTCTTCAACATTTTGTTACTTATGCCGTCCATACCAGGAGCTTTTTTCGGATTTACTTCAGAGATTAACTTTTGTACCTCACGCAACCTAAACTTTAAGGGTCGAGGGGGTAATCCAACTACGCTCGGCAAATTAACATCATCAGTACATATGTGTGGGGTGAATACATCTTTCAAGTAATCGGCAAATAAGTCGCCTTTTTTAGCGTTCCTTCTTGCCCAATCTCCACGCCATAAAGAATAATTGGAGTTAGGTGTAGCATCGAGGCCGTCCAAATATTTCTCAAAAGATGCAGTTTTTTCAAATGCTAGTAAGTCTCTAAGCCGCTTTGTGCATTCTCTAAGTCTCTGCCTCTGCAGGGGCGATCTGTGTTGTTGCCAATCTCTTCTAGCTCTTCGTTTTTCCGCTACGAGACGTTCAATGTCTGCAGAATAGATGTGACCTAAAGTAGTCTGCGGATGTTTAGTTGTTGCAAGCTGTGCTGGTTGTTTAACATTTTCACTAAAAGTTGCAAGGCTCTACTCCACGTCCTCCTGTGTTTCTAGCAAAATATTCTCCGAACAATGGCTGCCGAGATATTTTTTAAAACTCAACCAGTTGATGCGACTGATCATATTTGTATCAGGAAAAAACAAATGTTCTAATAGGGCTGCAAATAGTTACAATGGTTGGAGAATGATCCGAAGATAAATCCATGGAAGATTCTACTGTGACTAAATTTCTTGAAATATTTTTTGTGACAGCAAAATCTATTACATCCGGAATTTTTTGTCTGTCAGTAGGCCAGTATGTAGGCTGATCACTCGAAGCAACATCTAAATCATTACTGCTACTAGCGTTGTACAATGCTCGGCCCCTAGGTGTAATTAAGCGCGTACACCAGTAATTGTGTTTCGCATTATAATCGCTAGCTGCCATGTGACTCAAAATAGAAGGCTTTATGTAAAACAAACTCTTTGAACAAGTTGTAACACTTTACTTTTGTACCAAAAATCAGCTAAAACTTAGAATGTATTTTTAAACCTATCACAACTATTTTTCTAACCGGTCGATTTTTATACCTTAAACGAAAGCCTATGAGCTCACCTAGTAGGCAAAAAAAACAGCGTATAAAAATTACGATCCGTTCAAAGGTTATATATTTTTGAACGCCTTCTCGTAAAATGTTCCTACAGTGCGGCGCCAAACTGTAAAATTATATTTAAACAGATTAAAGCGCTCCAAATATATTAAACTATTGAAGAGCCAAAAAATTTAAAAACGTAAATTGAAATAAAAGATCGAAACGTCAAAGGCCACAAAAAACCTTGACATCAAAAAAGTCAATAAATTTCAAAAACTAAGTTGAAAATAGTCGACAATATATTATTAAGTTGTTTGGATTTCTTTCACCAGTAAATGAAAACCGATGAAAACCGTCGACCCGACACTATTTACTCTAACGCACCTTACTCTCCAGTACTATCCTAGAACGCGGCTTGATAATAATCTCATCGCATCGAAAGCGTTCGTCAAGCGTACCAAGCAAACATCGAGTCACCGGAGGGTATGACAATAGTGCAGTCTATTTAGTTTCAAATCTTTCAAAATTAGTAATCTGCAAGCTTTTTTTTTTAAGAGAAGTAGCACTTCAGGCAACAATGCCTATTTAGTCAAGTACTTAGGACAGAGAAGAGATGAAACAGGTGGTGAAAGTAGAAGGATAGTCGGAACAGGACAGCACAGCGACCAGTGACTATGCCTTCATCGCTGAGCAGCCCCACCGACAGTCAATTTTTATTTTTGTAGTGAAAAAACCAAGGTCTTTGTTGGAAATCGAACCCACAACCCCCATACTGACAAACTAGTACACTACCTACTAGCCTACAGGGGCACTTTGCTTATTTCAATAGTCAGTGAAGCTAAAAAACCATACTAACTCTATATAAGCATTTATTTGAGAAAGATAAATCCTGGATCCAAGTATACCTGTAGGCATAAGAAATGAACTGTTTTTATTATCAAAGTTAACATCAGAAGACGCTACAATTTAAGGCCTGTATTAAAAAATCGACATTATTAACTTGTATACCTACTATTAAAAAAAAACGGTAAATATTGTCAAATTTGTAATTGCTGGGATGTGAACTTAGGTCATCAAACCAATCCCCTGTTCATTTAATCAATGTGGTAATCATCAAATCTTAAGCATGCAATAATCATGTTTGATCACAGCCATAGGGAAAATTTCAATTATTTGTCTAATCGATGAAGACCATTATTGGTAATAAAAATTAAGGCTAAGTTAGTGAGGCTATTATATGATACAACCATAATTAATTTTTATGAAAAATCAAATAAATTTCCAAGAAAACCTAGACTACTGAACACTAGAGGCGCTGGCATACAACTTATGTATCTAAATCTTATTGAGCAATGACAGCGTATTTAAAAACTTAAATATTTTAAGAATTTGAAAATTTTTTTCATTAATATCTTCTACCGTAGACTAAAAGTAAGACACTAAATAACTAACTGGTAGTTAGTTTACTAAATATCGCAGAAAAAAGTTGCTATAGCAGAAAGGTCTAAGCATAATTATGGATTCAGTGTTTTTGAAAAAGGTGAGAAAATTACTGCCGTCCCAAGACCAACGAAAGATATTTGATATTTTCTCTAGGAGAGCTTTCACTGGCTGATGTTTCTAAAAAAAAAGTGCTGCCATTTAAAACTGTTTTTGTGACATAGTTTTATCAATCAAGTATGCCTCTGTTATCGCCTGCAATATTTCCCCATGCAAATCTCTTGCCCTAGGTGCCCCTGTAGGCTAGTAGGTAGTGTACTAGCTTGTCAGTATGGGGGTTGTGGATTCTATTCCCAACGAAGACCTTGGTTTTTTCACTACAAAAATAAAAATTGACTATCGGTGGGGCTGCTCAGCGATGAAGGCATAGTCACTGGACGCTGTATTGTCTTATATACGGCAGTTAATTTCCGACTATCCTTCTACTTTCACCACCATGAAACAGGTTCCCCCCGAGGGCACATGATAGTCTTTTTGGAACCTACTATTCCATTTAGACTGGTGTCTTGAGGGGTAAAAGGGAGCCCAGGCTCCTCTAAGGCTAGTAGGAGTCACCTGGACAATCCACATATTTCCACGGGAATCAGTTGCCCCAGAGTTCACTATTTGTCTCTTGAGACAATTAGCTGTTCTCTGACTGGTTATTGAGGTTGGCCCCTATATGGGAGTATCGTGGTAGTTGTGGTTTCGGACCCTCGTGAGAGTTTGTGGGTCGGATCATTCAAATTAACACAATGAATGGTTCAGGTTCAGTGAGTATGAATGCTGTCAGGTTCTTGATAAAAAAGAGCTTTATGCATTCTGGACCAGAAGTTGGAAAGTCTCCAACTCTTTAGCAAGGAGTGAAGGCTGCGGCCTACTTCGGGCTTTCGAAATTGCTACTAGAAGTGACCGGAGGATATACGTATTCGATGGCCTTCTAGGGCGTGGGTGATGTCCAATCAACCAAGTGGTTTGACCACCATCTGATTATGACTATATAGTCGGTGCAGATGTAAATCAAATCACGCACCATGAAACAGGTGAAAGAATGTAGCACGGTACTTGACTAAATAGGTATTGTTGTCTGAAGTGCTATTTCTCTTTAAAAAAAAAGCTCTTGCCATTTGGAAATGGCTTTTAAAATTATTATGCCATTTACTTTATAATTTAGCGTTGTCATTGAGAAATGCCGCTATACAATAGTATTACCTCTTGAATGACTTTATATAAAGTAGTGTTGTCAATTCAAAATGTGTCTATATAAAAGTGTTGCCACTCATAAGGGTAGAGAGTATGTGATAGAACGGGTCTTGAAAATGATGTACTCACATCGAAAGTACTTGCCATTTGCTAACAAACAGTCAGGAAAGACATTAAGAGAAGGAATTGACAACAGTATTTTATTCGCTTGCGGAACAAAGCCAAACGATTTAGTACTCAGAAATATGTTTGCAACAGAGCGTTGCCACTTGAAGAAGTCTACGTAAAAGTATTGCCAAATGTTCCCCCCGGGGCCACATTTATCGGTCTTTATAGAACTTCGACTATCTAGATCTATGCAACTGGGGGTATAAGGGAGCCCAGTACCCTGAAGACAGCAGGGGTACAACTGGAAGCTCCATGTTTTTTCCACAGTAATCAGTGAGCTCGCAGAGTTCCGCTATTTGTCTCTTTAGATATTTAGCTGTTCTCTGGCTGATTATTGAGATTGGCCCTTTTTGGGAGTATGGTGGTGGTTGTGGTTTCGCGGTCCCATAACAGGTTTTTTTTAATATGGTGGCCAGGATCATCTCGACATAAATAACACCCACAGATGAATGATCCAGATCCAGTGAGCATGCTAGATATATGTCCTGGACAGGAGTTGGATAGTCTCCAACTCTTCAGCAAGGAGTGGTGGTTTGCAGCCCTGCTCTGGAATCATTGAAATTGCTACTAGGAAGGACCTGTTGCTAGAATTAGACTTCGGCCTCCTAGGGCGTGAGTGGCGCTGCTTTTCACTCACAGTGGTATGACCACCATCTGATTAAGGCTCACTGCCAGGTGCAGATGTAAATCTTATCACGTAATTGCCAATATCTCTGTGGTATAGCACAGCCTCATGAACATGTGTTTGCAGAGCAGCAGTGTTGCCACTGGAAATTGTGTCTTTACAAAAAATGCTGCCACTTTGAAAAGTTTCTTTAAAGAAAAGATGCAGCTTGCAATTTTTTCTGTAGATATATTTTTGAAGAGAAGTCTTACTGAACAATATTTAGCGCAAATAAATTTGATTCTATTATTTCTCTGGCCACACAGTGCATAATTAGTTAACATCATGACCTTAATCGCGTGCAAAGTACATTAAATAATAAAACTTAATGGATTTCAAGTGTGCAAATCATGTTACAACAAAAATAAAATTTTTTATTAACAAACTTATTTGTTTAGGCCTTTAAATACTACAATAAACAAATAGTTACTCGTTAACTAGCAAATACAAAAGAAGCTCTTTTTGAAGTGAAACATTTGATTATGTATATTCAAGTGAAACCGCGACCACCTCCAGTATCAACCCATTTTACTAAATTGAAACCAAAACAACATAAACAAAATACAAAACGAAATGTATTTTTGTTAAAAATAAAAAACATTTTTCTAAGTATTTGGAATTATATTAAATTATACTTAGCAACCTGTGTGGCCCATTGTTATGTGTTTCTAGTTAAAGATGGCTTAACACTTTTAGAAAGGATTTTCTGGTTAATTTTAATGGCATTTAGCCATTATGTATGTTTCTATATTGCCATGCAATCGATAACACGTTTTTTGAATAAAAACAGTTACGTGGGCATTGAACGTAATTATTTTAACTGGAATACTACGCTGCCTAGCGTTACCATATGTCCCATGGAGAGATTAAATCGCCAAAAATTCGAAAATTTTTGCGAGTGAGTTATAAAATTTGTAGAAAAAATCTATTAAAAATTTTCAAAAATATTTCAGAATTAACGATATAAATGGTGAACGCAAGAAGGAGTTTTTCGATTTTTTAGAACATTTGGCAAATTCCACTTATTTCAACTTTCAAGATATTCCCCAGCACAAAACTATTGAAAGTACTTTGGATAAAATCGGAGTTAAGCCTAATAGTTATATGGAACTCATATACAATTTAACGGCAGATGAGACTATGAATCCTAATGAGAAACAACGTGTGCGTACGGTCGACAATGGAGCCAATATACACACGCGACAGATTTTAACCGAATATGGTTTGTGTTATATGACCAATAGTTTTTTACCCAAAGAATATTCATCACGCTATCTAATATTTGGTGAGTATCCAGAGAGAAATATTTATGAAGAGGAGGCTGAAGTACGACAAGTTCAGCAGGGCTCTTATCCTGATAAATATATAGATTTTAATTTCATTGGCTTTCAATCGGCCATGGATGTAAGTTGTTGTTGTTGTTAAAAATATATCAACTTGTAAAAAATTTTATTTTCATATTTTCCCTAAAAGTTTTATGGTCACAGTCCTTTTGAGGTCATGAAGGTGGATAACAATTTTGGTTATACAACTGAAAATTTATATTATGAACCGACCATTAAAGAAATCACAACGACTTCGAACTTTGAATCGTAAGAAACTTAAATTTAGAAAAGAAAAATTTCAACAGGGTTTTAATAAATTTTGTTGTCTGCCTTTGATATTTAAGTGAATCAAATATTCGACAAAGGAATTGTCGTTTTAATCATGAATCGAATTTAACACATTTTCCAATCTACACGAAAAATTTGTGTATACAAGAATGTCGTGTAAATCTGGTATATAAGATCTGTAAATGTATACCACATTTTTATCCAAATCGATGTAAGTAAAATAGGACTTTGGCTTTTGTAAAAAAAGGTAAATTTGATAATTAAGTTATTTGAATTTGTTAAATGATTTGTTGAAGACATCTTAATAATTGAAAACAAGCGGCTCGTTTTCTTTGACATTAAAGATCTGTATAAATCAATACCAACACAAGAAACCTTAAGCTGAAAGTCCATACCACGCGTTCTACGCGTACACGCTTTATACGCGTCTGTCAAAAAAGTAGAATCAGCGTAATTGTATGTGACAAGTTACACAGCACATCGCATAGAATAATTATGATGCATAGAACGCATGAAGTAGGTTTACTTTCTACTTTTCTACGCGTCGCAAGCGCCCGTTATTTTGATTTTTCAAACGTTGGTGCAAAAATACCACTCACTTCCCTTTCCAAACACAAGAGATGCACCCAAAAGCGTCTTGTTTTCTCTTGAAGTTTTCCATAGGTCCTCATTACACAAAATATCATATGCACAAATTTCATAAATTCTGTAAATTCTTGAAAATTTTCAATTTCAGTTTTCATTTTTGCAAAATTTTTTTTATTGGATAAAATTATTTACATCACAGCTGATCATAACAAAAAACTTGGCGCATAAAAAGCGTTGCATGTAACTTGAAGTTTGAAAAGCGTAGAACGCGTAAGAAGCATCAAACGCATACAAAGCGTTTGCGCGTAGAACGCGTGGTATGGACTTTCAGCTTTAGTTATCCTAAGCGACATACTAGACAACTAATACAACAATTTATACAACAAACAATTTTACCACACAAATATGCCTCTGTTACCATCTACAATGTTTCTCAAAGCAAATTTCTTACTAAAAATATTACCATTTTCAAATGTCTTTAAAAATTATTATGCCACTTAAGAATATTTTTATAAAAGCATTGCTACCACAAGTAGGTGCCCCTGTAGGCTAGTAGGTAGTGTACTAGCTTGTAAGTATGGGGGTTGTGGGTTCGATTCCCAACGAAGACTTTGGTTTTTTTTCACTACAAAAATAAAAATTGATTGTCGGTGGGGCTGCTCAGCGATAAAGGCATAGTCACTGGTCGCTGTGCTGTCTTATATACGGCAGTTAATTTCCGACTATCCTTCTACTTTCACCACCTGTTTCATCTGTTCTCTATCCCTTTCCTAAAGAATGTAGGACGGTACTTAACTAAATGGGCATTGTTGCCTGCTTTAAAAAAAAAGTAAAATTTGTCTGTATAAAAGTGTTACCTCTGGTAAATGCCTCTATACCATAGCATTGTCTCTTAAACGTGTCTCTATAAAATGTGTCTATATAAAAGTGTTGCCACTCATAAATATTTTTGTAACATAGCGTTGCCACTTGAACACGTCTCTGCAAAGCAGTGTTGCTGTAAGCAAGGATGTCTAGTAAAAGTTTTGCCACTTGCAAATACCTCTGAACATGTATTTGTACAGCATGGCTGTCACTTAGAAATGTGTCTTTACAAAAGATGCTGCCACCGCGAAAAGTTTCTTTACAGAAATGATGCAGCTCGCAATGTCTTACAACAGAATCACTTTAGAGTTAATAACCAATTTTAAAAATTATCTGCCGGACTAGGCAAACCCAAGTTTAACTATAGTCATGGAAATTTTCATGCAACATCTAGAATTATTACACATAAAGACGTTAATGAAAAAACTCACTACTATAGATACGTTGTGTATCCTCGAACATGACAACTTCGAACAATTTCTAACAGAATTTAACACAATCCGCAATAACATTACACACACAATGAAAAGAGAACAAGACAATAATTTGCATTATCTTGACATCACAATTACACGAGAAACTGACTGCTTAACATTTGACATTTATAGAAAACCAACTACGGCGGGCACTACCATCCACATCATCTGGAACCACTCTACCCAACATAAACTAGCAGCATTTATAAATATGATATACAGACTTAAGATAATTCCACTTACTCCCCCCCGGGGGCACATTTATGGTCTTTATAGTACGTAACAGCTATCTAGATCTGTGCAACTGGGGGAAAAAGGGAGCCCAGTCACCTAAAGACAGGCAGGGAGTCAACTGGAAGCTCCAATTATTTCCACGGGGGTCAGTGAGCCGCAGAGTTCATTATTTGTCTCTTTAGACATTTAATAGTTCTTTGACTGATCATTGAGGTTGGCCCCTATATGGGAGTAACGTGGTGGTTGTGGTTTCGCGGCCCCTTAACAGTATAATGGTGCCCAGAATCATCTCACTGATTATGACACGCAAAGTGAATGATCCAGTCCAGTGAGCATGCTAGACATGTGTTTTGGACAGGAGTTGAAAGTCTCCAACTCTTTAGCAAGGTGTGATGGTTTGCAGCCCTGCCCTGGAATCATTAAAGTTACAAGTAGGTGGTTCTGTTGCTTAGAATTATGTCTTCGGCTTCTTAGGACGCATTTATGGCGTTCCAAATTATACAATTGTGGTTTGTCCACCATCTGATTAAGGCTACATAGCCAGGTGCGTATGTAAAACGAATCACACTATCTATCCCACTTACTCCATCTAGACTGGTGTCTAGCAGGGTAAAAGGGAGCCCAAGCTCCTTAAAGGCTAGTAGGAGTCACCTGGACAATCCACTATATTTCCACGGGAATCGGTGAGTCCCAGAGTTCCGCCATTTGTCTCTTTAGACATTTAGCTGTTCTCTGGCTGATTATTGAGGTTGGCCCCTATATGGGAGTATCGTGGTGGCTGTATGTTTTGAGGCCCTCGTGAGAGTTTGTGGGTCGGATCATTCACAATGAACACAATGAAAGGTCCAGGTCCAGTAAGTATGAATGCCGTCGTGTTCTTAATTATTTTAAGCTTCATGTGTTCTAGACCAGGAGTTGGATATTCTCCAACTCTTCAGCAAGGAGTGAAGGCAGAGGCCTACTCCGGGCTTTTGAAGTTGCAACTAGGAGTGACCGGAGGATATACGTATTCGAAGGCCTTCTAGGGCGATGATTACGCTACAGTTCATCCACAGTGGTATTGATCCACCACCTGATTAAGGCTTAGGGCAAAAAGCAGATGTAAATCTTATGACGTCAATCCCACTTACTTCAAATAAGTACAGCAAAGAACTCGATACCATAGCTAAAATCTGCGGCTACAAACCCACTACTATTGACAAGCTGCTTAGACAATACAACACTAAAAACAGGAATAAAGTAGACAAAGAGACAATTTATACAACACGATGATACAGGTTTACTTACACAAAACCTGAAAGAGATTAATTAACCTTTTTCAGACAGCATTAAAAACCAGCAATACTCTAAAACACTCAGCACATCGACAGAAACAACCTACAAATTTAGTTAAAGCGGAGTATACAGACTTAAGTGTTCCTTACTTAATTAAATAGGACAAACTGGACGAACACTAAAAACAAGATTTACAGAATACAAACGCTCATACAAACGAAAAAGAGCTCCAGCTTTGCATAACACCTTAAGACTTACGGATACACTCCAAGGGAAATAGATAAATGTATGACATTACTACATTACAAAACAAAAACTTTTAACAGTGACATTATAAACGAATAGGTGAACGCGGCCTCAGACACAAAACACCCTCAGATGGACACATGTACCTGGATAATAGTAAAGACGAAAATATTATAAATTAGCCCCAATAAAATGTCAGGTGACGAGCATTCTACCTACATGAGTAGATACGAACTTAATAAAAGAACTGCCTATACTCGAACATTGATTGTTTAGAACGCGGTTTAAGAATGATGTCATCACATCAAAAGAGCTAGTCGTTCATACCGAAAAAATAGCCAGCAAAGGCGGAAAGGAAGGAAAACAGTTAATTTGATGACAGGATAAGATAAAAATAAATTCCCCAAACTAAAAAAGGTGGGTTTTAAAAGTGAGTATTTGATAAAAAGTTGATTTTTACTAAACAACGGAAAATATTCTTATTAATAAAAGGAAGGTGAGTTTTTGCTAAAAACGTGACTTCATACTGAAACAGTAGAATTTTTTTCAAATTGTTTACTTTTTGTTGAAAACAGAATCATCTTTTGTAAGAATATTTTTTGGAAATAAGGTGACGGTTTGCTCACATTCGGTTTGAATGGCTTCTTGTTAAAAATTCCGTTTTTGACTAAAAAAAAACTGTGACCATTTTTATAAAAGTGAATTTTTAATTTAAAAAAACAATCGCATTTTTTAATTGAAAGTAAAGAAAGAATGTAAATATTTGTTTTAAAAATGCAAAATTTTATTAAAATGTAGAACTTTCGTTAATAAAAAAAGGTGACTTTTTATTTTTTAGAATAAAATGGATAACTTTTTGTTGAAAAAATAATCAGCATTTCTTGAACTTTTTATTGAAAATCAAGGTGACGTTTTGTTAATTAAATGTGACTACTTTTTAAAAATAATGAGTTTCAGTTAAAAAATAATAACCTTTTGCTAAAACAAGGTGACTTTTTTTTAAATCTTCAGGATATTGAAAAGTAGAATCGTCTTTAATTTAAGATTTTGCGAATGAAAGAAAGGCAGTGCTATAATTACTGTTTTATTGCAAAATATTATTGATAATAAATCTATTTATAAATGGTTTTCCAACAAGAAGTTTGTTTTCGAAAACAAAAACTTTGGATTAAGATGATTAAAATTTTCATTGTATTATGAAGAGAAAATTTCGAATGACCACGTTGACAAATGTCAATTCTTTCATTAAAAACGGTCCCATTTCATTAATCACATCACAAATTTTGATCTAGTTGGCCATTTAACTGCTGATTATCGTAAATTGTGCGATCGGGAAATTTAATTTGCAATAAATTGATCGTTTCATTGGCTGTGTGACATGTGACACTGTCCTGTTGAAACCACATCGTCAATAATAGGCGAAAAATTAAGTTTTTAGCATCTCGCGATAGTGTGATCCATTGACCGTTACCGCATTTCCAGCCTCATCTTGGAAATAAAACGGCCCACTTAGGCCTCCAGACCACATAGCGCACCATATACAAAAAGACACGTTGAACAAGCAAAGGCTTCTCAATAATCGCTCTAGGATTTTCTGAGAGATGAAAATGGGCTTCTTCTGAAAAAAAATATTTTTTCATAACCCCACCTGTTGAGAACGTCGAAGAATTGACAGATCTGCATGAACGACCCGGCTGAACGTGCGTTGGTGTTCGCATATTTTATCGAGCCTGTCGACTCAAATTTAATGAACAAATTCATAATAGCGGTCTCAGAAGAATGATTAAGTTTTCCGAAAATATGACGATTTTTACGAAGTGTAACTTTAACAGAACCATAATTCTCATAGTGGATTTGAATTATTTTTCTGCGATTTTCGTGAGAAATTGAATTCATTGTAACAATTGCCAATGCATCTACTACGAATACGTTAAAAAACTAAATGTTGAAACCATCATGTTGTTGGTATTGTCACAATTGAAAAACAAACTTCTTGTTAAAAAACCACAGACTATTAGCATTTCCTAGAACTTTAATTTAACTTTCTCTTACAGTTGGTACGGTGAAAAGAGTTTGTGACTATCGAACTTTGAAAGAATGTTTTCCAAAAAACGAAGGTACTTTAACGTATCGGAAATCATTTTGCATAAGTTTGTGTATAATTATTTTTCTATTTTTAGCTTACTTTTTGAAATTGTATCATACAGTGGCCCACAATAAAATTGAGGATATAGCACCCTGTTATTGTATGCAAAACTGCATAAATTCGGTTATAAGCTTAAAAGTGTCGGTAAGTTAATATTTAAAAATTTCAATTTATTTCGAAAATAATTAAAAAGCTTTACCTTTTAGTATCTAACTAAAAGCGAGGAGTTTTTTGGCGGTAAAGGCACTATTCTTTCGATGAAGGAATGGCCTACTATACGCTTTAAAAGACAACTGATTTTTACTAACACAGACTTATTGGGTTTGTATAAACATTTTAAATAGTTAATTTTTTATTTATATCGAAAATAAATTTTTCAGTTTATATTGGCGGTACAGGTGGCCTATTTTTGGGTTTTAGTGTTTTGGGTGTAATTGAAATGATTTATTTTTATAGCATGCGTTTATTGTTTCATCTAATTGGTTATAAAATCTAAATGAGAATATTTTTAATAAAAACAATTTCAATTTGAATTAAATCTTATAGTTTAACAAAAAAAAAAAATAAAGCTTTTATAAAAATTATAAATTTTTAGTCTTTTAATTAAAAAAAAAAAATATCTTTTTGTTTTATTAGTAGTAACTGTGTTTTTAGTTGATCTTAATATTTTAAGTAACTTAAATTTAGATATTCCTCTGTCATATGAACCATATATTTAAACTATTCGCTTGGTTTGTTTTAATTTTGTTTTAAATAATTAAAAACAAAAAAAAAATATCAATAAAAAATAAACTTAAAAGTAGAAATTAAATTATAATCTAAAAATCTGCTATGAATTTCTTCACAAATACTCTGCCTTTTTTCCTCACTGCCTTTACTAGTGTTTTTTTTCTTCTCTCATCGTGCTTTGCTGCAAGAATAACAACATTTGTGTTTGTAATATTCATAACTGCAAAGTTTAGCTTTCACAGCCCACTGACAGTTTGATATCTCATCAAAACACAAATTGCTGACCCCATCATTTTGTAGGCGTTCTGACAGATTTTCTAAAAAACAAGAGCGAGAGAGAGAGAGAGAGAGTTACTCTCAATAAATAAATCAAATCCAAACTTAAACTCACCTTCACATTTGTGTGTATTACAACTTCTGTAAATAGGTTCTCTTATAGAATAACGGCATTTATTAGACTCCCTTAAAGCATTTTCATGAGCTTCATATTCCAAACATTTGACAGATCGTCTTTGGGTCCCCGCACCACAAGTTTTGGTGCACTTATTGATTTTAAAAATGATAAAGTTCCAAAAATAAAAGTTCTTTAATATCATTTCATCTTACCTCTGACCATTCGGAATAATGCCATCGAGGTCCACAATATTCGACTTCTTCATGCGAACATTTGTCTATATTTGAAGGCCTTAGTTCTTGCTTGCAATCCTCATCATCTACAATTAGCTGACTTTGTATACATAACACCTGTCGTGTTCTAGTCAAATTAAAGCAGTTTCCATTACAAGGTGACCAGGGTCCCGAAAACCAATCTCCCGACTCACAGGCATTCGAACGTTCACAGGTTTTTGTTATTTCAGGCGTGGAACGAAAATCACATCGTTCTGAATTGGGTTTCGAGCGATCGCAATAGATGGTTCTGTATTCAACACCGGTACCACAATCCGAAGAACAATATTGATTCCAGTCGGACATTAACCAAGTGCCAGCTCTTTCATTTCTTCTAACTATCGAATGTGATATATTAGAGCTTAAGCCGTGCAAACGATAACGCTGATGGGAACGTCTACGATTTTTGGGACAGTCACACAGTTTTTTAGCAACTGGTTTTTCCTCCATACAAGCCGAATTATCTACATGTATAACAATGCCAGAGGCCAATTCTTGTACGCAACTTAACTCACGTTCCTTAAAGCCTTCACCATGATGACAGTGACATTCACTCCAATCATCTAAACGCCAATAAGCCGGGCATGGTTGGGTATTACATCTTAAAAGATTTTCATTAATAACAGGCTTTTCCTCCTGCATACACCTGCGCTGGGAGTAGTAACGCAAAGGATTCTCTCTAACACATCTTATAATGGGACTTTGCGTGCCGCCACCACAAGATTTTGAACAGGTAGTAAAACCTATTACTTTCCAATTGAAACGTCGACGTTTTGTATTATGACTGCTACTGATGGATGCATCTTCTACGCCTGACTTAAGAAAACCATCACTTTCTAAAGAAACTTCGTTTTCCTCCGAATCAGAAGTTATGGGAAGCAGATATTCATATTTAATACCGGGATTAACAGTTTTGCTGTAGATCTGATTAAATATAAAGTAAGAATATTAATGATTTTTTAAATATATATTTTAATCGAAAAATTATCTTTATTTAGAACTTCTTAAAAATACATTTCACGAGCTGTGTGCTTTAGCTTTTGGCAAATTTTAGAAATTAAAATTTTTACTACAAATATTTATTTTAATACTTTTGGTAATTAAGATTTTTCTGATTAAATTTAATGAAATTTGGAGAATTTTTGGAGAAAAATATTGTTGGTTGATAATCAAAGCTAAAGTTGTTATCTAATAATCGTTGCAACTTATAATATGATACAAATTCAAATTTTTCATTGCCTAATGTCAAGTCAGTTTAAACAGAAATCTGCTAAGGATTTGAAGGATTTAAGTTAAGATAGTTTTCATTATTCGTCGTGTCTCTGTTAACTTTATGTTTCTGAATTTTTTCTGAGTTTACCAAAAAGAATAAGTCTTCTAGGTACGAGTGTCCGTCTGAGGGTGTTTTTAGTTTGCCCGTTTGGATGAGTAGTTTTAATGGTGTGAAAATTGTGTCTGAGGTCGTGTTAACCTGTTCTCTTATAATGTCATTGTTGAAAGTTTTTATTTATTTATTTATTTATTTATTATATGTCTATGGAAACATTTCCTTACAGACAATTATTGATACTAATAAATGATATTAAATTATTATTACACAAAATTAAATAAATTACAAAAAATATAAAACGAAAATAAAAACAAAATACAAAATTATGAGTTTAGAAAATTTACAATTGCATTCTTTACAACATTAGCATTTAATGAAAAGTCTATAAATCTATACAATTGATTAAATTCGTAACACATTCTTCTAAGAGGATCAGCATCAGCATAATTAGCTCTATAAACTTTTACCAATAGAGGAATAAAATTGCGGGATGTACGGGAGGGATTAAAATATCGAACCAGTTCGTATTTAAAATAAGCTCATTTAACAAATAGTAGTTTGTTCGTTTAAAACAGTAAGACTTTAAACTGACCAAGGGCTGTAAAACACAATCAGGTGGAATAGATACAAATAATTCAATAGCAGGATGGTATCGATCTTCAGGAACAGAAATAGGCGTCATTCATTTATTTGAAACAGGCTCATATCGTATAAAATGTTGAAAAAGTCATTCCAGCAATCACTGAGTTTACTTTGTACGTAATAATTATCATCAGGTAAATAATTCCAAACTACGGAAGGCAAATTAAAATCACCCATGATTATAAAAGAATCGGTATTATTGAAACTATTAGCAACAGATCTTATAGCGTCGGCATGTTGAATATATAACGAATGTGTAGACGATGGAGGATTATAGGAGCAAGTTATTATAATATTCTTATGCTTCATTTTAATGACAACTGATACAAATTCAATGTCAAGCAATGATTGATTAACTAGCTGTTCAGAATGCAATGAGCTGGAGACAGCAATGAGAACACCACCACCATGAGTACCACGATCTCGACGGTAAATATTATATTTATTACAAAGGACTTCGGTGTTAAGATAAGTATTATTAAGCCAAGTCTCAGTAAGTACAATAATCTGGTAGTGAACATGAAAACTTTGTATATACAAATTGGACAGTTTAGTTCTCAAGCCACAAACATTCTGGTAGAGTAACGACAATGAGCTCGAAGTATCACTACTTAGTTTTTTGGAATATTGCTTTTACGTTCAGGAAGTACGCCAATATTATTTGCTCTCGGTCTTTCTTTGTACTTGTATTCTCTAACTAAAGTATTTATAGGCTAGAAGTTAGGATCCAAAAGAATATTAAATATATCCGCAGATACTGTAATTTTAAAAGAAGCGATAGATCTTGGTTCAGAAAATATTTATTTATGTATCCGAATATCTGCATTACTGCCAACGTTAGATCTTATGTAGTAGTCCACATCATCAATAGAAGTAACGCTTGCCAAACGAGAAACAAAGATATTTTTCTTGGATGGAATTGCTCGCAATGGATTATAAATAGTTGTGTTACTTATTATTGCATTTGTAGATGTATGATTATTCAATTGAATTGTCGGAGTTGTAACAGTTTGTCCATTTCTTTCTTGAGGGGTAAACACGCTTGCGGAGGTTGAAGTTGAAGGCAATAAGGGAGCCTCATTAATTTCAGCACCATTTGAAATTATAGGGTTCGATGAATTCTAATTCAAAGGTACAGCAGGAGACTTATCATTCTTTTTTTTATTTTTAGTTTTGCTTTGTAGATTTCCGTGTTTTTAAAAATGTCTTGTCTTCGTCGTTTTTTGCTGGGATGTAGTAATGTCATACATTCAGCTATTTCCCTTGGTGCATGTCCGTGAGTGTCAAGTTGTAATGCAAAGTTGAAATCTTCTGTTTTCCGTTTGTATGAGCGTATGTGTTCTGTAAACCTTGTTTTTAATGTTCGTCCAGTTTGCCCTATATAAGTTTGTTTGCAGGAACAGGTAAGTCTGTATACTCCGCTGGAACGAAATTTGTCAATTGTTTCTATCGTTGTTCTGAGATTATGTCTCAGGGTGTTTCCACTTTTTAATGCTGTGAGTATTCCTTCTTTGTGAAAAAGGTTAGTTAGTCTGTATATTTGTGGTCCTGTGTAAGTAACGTTGTGCCGTCGTGCTGTGTCGGTTTCTCTTTGTCCTCTTTATTTCTGTTCTTAGTGTTGTATTGTCTAAAAAGTTTATCGATGGTAGTGGCCTTGTAGCCGTTATTTATAGCTATGGCGTATATTGTATCGAGTTCTTTGTTGTACTTATCTGGAGTAAGTGGAATTGTCTTAAGTTTGTGTATCATATGTCTAAATCAAATCATTCAACTATTACAATATTGTAGTTAGACCTTCGATTAGTTATAGAGTCACAATCAAAGCTAATCACAACTAAGGCCCAGTAGTATATGATTAAAGCCAAAAGAAAAAAAAACAAATCATAGCCAATAGATTGCGAAATCATAACCAATTTTTTCAAGTTATAGCAAGATTCAGTCATATACAAGCAAATTAGAGGCAAGCCGAAGTCAAGACATTTCCAAGTTATACAATTTATACTTTTGTATAAATTAAGTGTAAGTTTATAGGTCAAGTTATAGGCAATCAATGCTGTCATTGTAATGACATTATTAATTTTAAGCCGTGTTAATCATATTTAAGCAATAGCCATATTATGATAAGGGCACCGCGGTACCTTCAAGTCACAGACAAGATATAACTAATTTACTAACAAGACAAATTCAAGTCACAACAAGGTTATTTTCAAATAAAAAAGAGAAAGCTTAGTAACGGTCTTCGTAATTTGTATATCGTCCAGTTATAACTAGTTTTTTATTACCTGGTGGCTAATTATTAAATAACACATCCTTACGATCAAGTCAGCTATAGCCAGGCGCAAGTAAAATCATTGTCAAGTCATAATCAAGTCACAGCTAAGATGCAAATAAACTAATGCCATATAATAAGCAAGCAGTAAAAAGTTTGGCATAAGCGATTAATAATAGAGTTATAACTTTCCCGTAACATATCGATAACTTAATAAATCTAGAAAAGTAAGCCAATAGATTGTGAAATCATAAATGAATTTTTTTCAAGTCATAGTAAGATACAGTCATATCTAAGCCAAGACAGAGGCACAACGAAGTCAAGATATTTACAATTTGTAGTGAAGTCATAATCATTTCACAGTCGAGTCATAAGCATGCCAAGACTTAATAATTTATAAGTTATACTTTTAACACAGTCGGAGTAAGAGTGTGTGATTTGTTTTACATCCGCGCCTGACCGTTAGTCTTAATCAGATGGTGGACAAACCACTATTGTATAATTTGGAACGTAATACATGCGTCCTAGATAGCCGAAGCCATAATTCTATGCAACAGAACCACCTAGTTGCAACTTCAATGATTTCAGTACGGGTCTGCAAATCATCACACCTTGCTAAAGAGTTGGAGACTTTCCAACTCCTGTCCAGAACACATGTCAAGCATGCTCACTGGACTGGATCATTCACTTTGCGTGTCGTTATCAGTGAAATGATCCTGGCCACCATAAATTTCATAGTTCCCTTATGGGGCCGCAAAACCACAACCACCACGATGCTCCCATATTGGGGCCAACCTCAATGATCAGCCAGAGAACTATTAAATGTCTAAAGAGACAAATAATGAACTCTACGGGTCACTGATCCCCGTGGAAATAAAGTGGACTTTCCAGTTGACTCCCTGTCTGCCTTCAGGGGACTGGGCTCCCTTTTTCCCCCAGTTGCACAGGTCCAGATAGTTGAGTACTCTAAAGAACCGATAAATGTGCCCCCGAAGGGGACAGTCGGAGTAAGGTCGTAAGTGAAATTATAGCCAATCAACACTGTACTGCTAATGGCATTATAATTCCAGAGTCGTGTTAGTTATATCTGAGCCATAACCAGGTTATAGTTACCGCAAAATCTAGGACAAGATATAATTAATTCACAGTCAAGAAAAATTCAAGTCACAATAATGTTATAGTCAGGTTATAGCACGATTTTTGTATATTTCAGTGATTTTTAAATGCAGATAAAGGATTTGAAATTGCTGTTGGCTGTTTTTTGTACTTTTAGCGTGACTGTTATGTAAAGTTTCACACTTTATTTTTATAGTTTCGACTTTGCTTAAAACAATTTTCTATTAACAGAAAATTCCTCCCCCGGGGGCACATTTATTGGTCTTTATGGAATACTCTACTATCTAGACCTGTGCAACTGGGGGAAAAAGGGAGCCCAGTCCCCTGAAGACAGGCAGGGAGTCAACTGGAAACTGCACTTTATTTCCACGGGGATCAGTATCCCGCGGAGTTCATTATTTGTCTCTTTAGACTTATAATAGCTGGCTGATCATTGAGGTTGGCCCCTATATGGGAGTATCGTGGTGGTTGTGGTTTTGCGGCCCCATAACAGTATAATGGTTATTATGGTGGCCAGGATCATCTCACTGTTAATGACACCCTAAGTGAATGATCCAGTCCAGTGAGCATGCTAGACATGTGTTCTGGACAGGAGTTAGAAAGTCTCCAACTCTTTAGCGAGGTGTGATGGTTTGCAGACCTGCCCTGAAATCATTAAAGTTGCAACTAGGTGGTTGAGTTGCTTAGAATTATGTCTTCGGCTATCTAGGACGAGCATGACGTTCCAAATTATGTATAGTGGTTTGTCCACCATCTGATTAAGACTACATAGTCAGGCGCGGATGTAAAACAAATCACACTCATCAGAAAATTGATAATAATTTTATGTTTTTTTTTCTAGGTTTTTTGTAATAATGAAAATATAAAATAAAAAAAAAATTCACTTTCTAAAACGTACCATCAACTCCACATTATCTTTTATAGGCCCAGTACATGTAACCCATTCGGTAACACCTTCACCATGGTTTTGCAAACCATCCAAACGATGATAATCAAATATGGCTCCAGCCGCCTCATAAGCACCACTCTCCGAAACAGAATTGTCACCATTAATAATATAACTACTATCATCGGTACTAAGCACTATAAAATTAAGTATAAGAACATAAACTTTCAAATAATTTTTATTCGATATTTATTAACTTACCTAACAAGTTCATGCTATTTTTTAATTCTGTTATAGAAATATTAGAAGCTCCGGCTGGTATTGTCGCTACGTGTATATAAGCATCGTCGGGTAGGGGATCTCGCGTAAAAAGGCCGGTAATAGGACGACATAATAAACCACCACAACTAACAGCTCCACTGTTGGCTGAGAGTCCGGTGATAACATCACTTGCATGTATGGCCTGTAATAGCAAGAAATTAAATTTAATTAACATGGTTTCAAATAACATACCCTAAACAAGTATTTTATTATATAAAATTAAATTCAAATTGTTTCAACATTTTTCAAAATTTTCTAAAAATATGAAATACTGTGAATACATTTTTTTACAAATTTACATAAATCAACGGGTCTTGCTTGTAATTTTAATTCAGAAATATTATACCTAACTAAGATTAACAATGTATCTTGACCAATAATGATAACTTGTTAAATGAAAGATTAAATGAATCATTGAGCGGTATGTAGTGCCCCGGTAACTGCAGTGCTGCCACTGCAGTTACGTTTAAAAATAAAAAGTTTAGATTCGAAATACATGCTTTTTATAATTGATCTTCGAAAGCGATGTACACTGGATATTCACTAATAAACATTTAGCGTGCCTTCTGTTACTCAACATATAAACTTTCAGGAAAATATTGTTTCATGTCCCCGAGTTGTTTTCTTTAATTTCTTCTCTCGAAAATGTAAGCAATGCATTCAAGCTAAAATCTTTAAATTCAGTTGAAAATATGAATATCAATACAAAACCTCACTGGCAAACGCGCTGTCCTAATCATGTTTTCCAATTGCTAAGCGTTGCTGCAGCGCTATTAGTGTATAAGCATTATATATTTTGTATAAGCGTGGGAGTTTTTTAACAACTAGATGACGCTAAGCAGTTAACGACACTAAGCACTCATTAATGCACTGAATTAGGAAATTTTTAATTAATTATTTTCGCACAATTAAATGAATTTAATGAATTAAATGAACTATAATGCCTTTATTTGAATTGAATTAGTTTTGAATTAATTAAAATGAATTACAAACAATAATTAGCAATTTATTACTGATTTGAATTGAATTGATTGAAATTTAAAATGATTTGTTAAGTACAGGGTGTTCGCCGGGAAGCATGAAGCACAAGGTACTGCAAACATTGCTGCTGTTAAAAAAACAATCAAAACAATCCATCAACCTCAATTCGATGCCGTGCTCAGGAGCTTGGTCTTCAAATACAACTTTGGCCACAATTTTGCATAAGAATTTGCTTTTGTTTCCATATAAGATTTAGTTAGCACAAGAGGTTCTTTCACAAGACCATTTACGCCGTCGTGCATATGCCGATAGAATGTTACAGCTCGCCCATGACAAGCCCGATTTTCTTAAAAAAAAACATAATGAGTGGCGAGACACATTTTCATTTGAATGGATATGTAAATTGTTGAAATAAATCCACATGTTAACTTCGTTAAAACCAAAGAAGAAGTAAAAATATTTATTTTTATGTAATATAAAGATTATAAATAAAATATACATAAATAGTTTTTACAGTTTTGAAAGTGTTGCTAATAAAGTAAAAATATTAATCACTTTTTACAAACATGAATAAACACAATAGTCGGTCACCTTTGCGTCCAATTAAAGTGACAGTCTGGTATGCAATTTGGTCAGGAGGATTCGCTTAACCTTACTTCTTTGAAAATGAAAACGGCGTAACGGTAACTGTGAATGGGGAACGATATCGAACTGCACGCTTTGGGCTTGATTTATATGCGGTATCAACAAGACAGTAGCACATCGCATACAGCCAGGATTACAATGGAATTACTGCGAGATCTCTTTCCATAAGAAGTTATTTTAATAAATGGTGATGTTGATTGGTCTCCACGAGCGCCTGATTTGACTGCTCTGGACTTTTTTCTGTGGCGATGTTTGAAAAGCAAGGTTTATGCAAACAAACCAAAAACATTTGAGCAACTCAAGCAAAATATTCGTTATGAAATTAGTGAAATACCGCGAGAAATGTGTAAGAATGTAATGAGAATTGTGCTTCAAAGGGCATTTGTAAGACTAACAGAGGCGGGCATTTGTCTGGTACTATATTCCTTACATAATTTTCGATATTATATAAAACATTTATCAATATAAGATCCATTTCCATTCATTAAACTAAAAATTATAAACAAGCAAAGTAGTATATATTCCCGGCGCACAGTGGATCATTTTACGAGAAGGTGGCTAAAAGTCCTTTTTTTCATGGTCCCCAATTGTAAAATTTTAAAGTTCATTCAAAAGAAGATACTACTGTACCTCGGGAGTCAAAAAATTAAAACTTTATTTTAACTATATCACACTGAACAGGGTGATTCAAAATGAACATTTTCAGTATTTTGCTAAAATAGGAAATTTCTAAGTAAATTTTTGATTTTTAAACGTTTATAACTTTTTTGTTATACAAGATTTTTTAACGAAACAAACTTTATATAATAGCGTAATCTGTCAGCTGTTAGCTATTATTATAACAAAACTGAAATGTTTTTCATTGATTTTTGTTTTTTAGAAATTATTTTTTTAGAAGTCCAAATTACTTCTAAATTATCTTACTTAATAGAGCATAACTTCTAAAGTTCGTTAGGGAATGTAAAGGCATTAGCCCTAAGTTCTTAACTTACTTTCGTACCAAAAATCAGCTAAAACTTAGAATGCATTTTTAAACTTATCACAATTATTTTTCTAACCAGTCGGTTTTAAATTTTTATACCTTAAAAGCCTATGATCTTACCTAGTAGACAAAAAAAAATCGCATATCAAAATTACGATCCATTCAAAAGTTATAGATTTTTGACCGCCTTCTCGTAAAATGGACCACTGTGCAGCGACACCCTATATATTTGCAGTAATCATTACTCGTTTTTAACATCACCTAGTATAGCCCAAAGACTAATTTTTAAATTATTATTCTAATTCATTTGAATGAATTCAAAATCAAATCAAATTACAGATCTCAATATAAACAAGTCTCCTGGGCCTGATGGGATACCAGCGCTGGTCTTGAAGCAGTGCTCATCGACGCTGGCCCGTCCATTAGCAGCCCTTTTCAGATCATTGTACCATGTCGGAGAATTTCCGAAGTGCTGGAAAGTTGCTAATGTAACGCCTATCCCCAAAAAGGGGGAGGCTAACAACCCTGATAATTACCGCCCAATCGCAATTTGTTCTGCACTTTCTAAGGTATTTGAAAGTATGATTAATTTCCATCTAGTGAGATACCTGGAATCCAACAGCTTGCTTAGTGACCGACAATATGGTTTTCGTAGGGGGCGCTCTACGGGTGACTTGTTAGCATTCTTGTCGGAACAATGGTGTAACTCCATACATCATTTTGGAGAAAGCAAGGTGGTGGCTCTAGATATTTCCAAAGCATTTGACAGAGTGTGGCATGATGCACTTCTGTCAAAACTTGTTGCTTTTGGTGTCGGTGATAATTTTTCAAGATTTATATCGAGTTTTCTCAGAAATCGCACTATACGAGTTGTTATAGATGGGATTTCATCAGACGAGTTCATGATGAATTCAGGGGTACCGCAAGGCTCCGTTCTTTCTCCTACCTTATTCCTTATCTTTCTAAATGACCTTCTTTGTCGAACTTTCAACCCAATATATTCTTTTGTAGATGACAGCGCCATTTGTCACTCATATTCATTTGATAATAGACCAGGCCATTTGAAGGTTGCTTCCAAAAGGCAAAACATGAATGATACGCTTAATCACGATCTTGTGACAATCTTGGAATGGGGTCGTGTAGAGTAGAATTCAATGCTCGTAAGACACAATGCTGCATGCTTACGCATAGATCTTCGTTTGGTAGTGGTGCTGCATCTGTTACTATGGGTGATATAGGTATTACGGAATCGGAAGCTCTTGATGTTCTCGGTATGAAAATTCAGTGTGATGTTCGTTGGACTAAACACATTTTTCAGGTTTCTAAAGAAGCTTTCAAGTGCCTCGGTTTTCTAAAGCGGTGTAGAAGATACTTCACCCCATCCGATCCCCGTACTATCTATACCACCTACATCCGTCCGAAAATGGAATACAACTCTCATGTATGGGCCGGTGCTCCAAAGTCTATTTTGGGGTTACTCGACCGCGTACAGGAGAGGGCCAAGAGGCTCATTGCTGACAGTAGGGTATCCAACTCTATTGATTCTCTAGATCATCGACGCAATGTGGGATGCATTTCACTGTTCTATCGTTACTGCAATGGTAAGTGCTCTAATGAGATTAGGGAACTTGTTCCTGATACTCGCAAGTTTTCACGTTTAACTCGATTTTCGATGATAGCACATCCTTTTGTGGTTGATTGGCCAATGAATCGCACTACGCATTACAGGGAAAATTCGTTTTTCAGCAGAACAGTCCGTATGTGGAATAAGATCCCTCCGGAGGTCTTTCCTGTCTCTTTCAATCTGAGAAAGTTCAAATCGAATGTCCACAGACACTACTCCCACTTTCCCCCTTCCCGTAACCTAATTTCCTAGTTCTGGCACAGTGCATTGCATACGTAGGGGTCATCCCCTGAGTGCTGGTCCTATTAAAAAAAAAAAAAGCAATTCAAACAAATTGGAAATGCATTGCAACTTATTCTACAAATTCATTTGAATTGAAAACGAATTGAAATTCATTTCTGCGTGATTTGTTTATTTGAATTTCATTAAATTCTTTTTTTTATTATTAAAAGAAATAATATAAAATTTAGCTTATTCCTAATGATTTCAAATCAAGAAAAATTAATTCATTTATAGATCTGATGAACAGTAGTGAATAAGATTTTCTCACAGTAACACATGTAAATTTTTTAAATGTATATAAATATTTTATGACAATATCATAAAATATTTATGTTTAAAGGCATCTAGCCTAATTAATATTGATTAAATTATAATATAAAAATATAAAAAATTTAAGTCCAAGAATTTTTTTACTTACCAGTAAGATAACAAATAATTTATTTAACATTTTTATACCAAAAAAAAAATATTTATGTTGTGACTGCTTGTTAGTGAGTGAGTTATATATTCTTAAATTTGAGCATTTGATGGCGTCTTACAAAAAGATGAAAAATAACTAAATTTAAACGATATATTATAATATAATTTAAAAATTATAATATACAGTATTACATATGCATATGGCCTTCTTAATTTATTTATGTCGCTATTTCAGCTGAATCACATCAAATCATAATTTTTTTATAATTATAAACCTTCAGTTGATTTTGTTAATAAAATTTGAAAGAAGCATTCATTTATAAATATTTTCTAACAAATTGATGTTAGCAGGCCAAAACTTTTGAATAATTTAATAGACCAACAGGCCAAATGATTAAATGCTTTTAACTTTATATTGCTAACGAATATTTTTTATTATAAATAGTGCCGCTGCTTCCAATATAATTAAGTTATTAATTAGTTTACTATTTTGTTTCAGACATAATAAAAAAAAATTTTTTTATAATAAAAAGATATTTTTAATTCTGCCATTTAATAGTCTTATAAACCATTAGAGAAGATTTTAAATATAAATATACTATGCAAATGGTTTTATTAAATTTATACAGGTTGAATATTTATCAAAAACTTAACAAAAACATTTGAGTGGTCTACTTGCTAAAAGAATTGAGTTTTTAAAAAATATATTGATATTTGTGATTTTAAAATATAAATATAAAAATTTATATAACAGCATGTGATTGAAAAGTATTGTCCCAGTGGGCTATTGTTCTAAATAACATTTTTTTAATAGACATTTTAAATTAGACACTTATGCAGTTATGTTATTTCATGTAACGATATATAAATCGGTAGTCTATATCAATCTAAATAAACAAGTTTTGAAAAATATTATATTCTTATTTCTCTTTCTTCCTTAATTAAGATTTGTTCAGTTTCGGTTGCTTCTTCTAGGGCAGCCTCATCTTCTGATTTTGTGAGAGTTTCGTTATACTTCAGACTATCGTTAGCCAGCAGTCCAGTACTCTATAAAATTGTTCATGCGTAGGCTCCTCACATCATTTAATTTCACGTCCATATCAATAGAGCAGGTGTAGTGTTGTCATAAAATGTAATCCTTTTACAAAACTTTGTAATTATTCACGACAGATTAATAGGGGCAATTTTATCTTTTCGCGAAAAGCATCTTTTCGAAGCATTTAGTTGAACTTACCACATTCGACTTAATTTACCACATTCGACTTAATTTAGGCATGCTTCTCACATCAATTTATGCTACGCCTATATTAATCAAAGCAGGTATAATGCTGTCATAAAATGTAGTCCTTATACTAAAACATTGTAATACATCACGGCAAATTAATAGTGACATTTAGTCGAACACACCAAGGTCTGCATAATTTAACTGCGGCTCTTGTGAGTTATTTTCAATGCCAGAAATCAAGGTCTTTGTCAAGTCTCAGTACTGTGTCAAATCTTTTAAAAATATCAAAATAAGTTTCTAGATCAAAAGGCACTTTTTAACCTATATTATCCTTTCAATATTTTTAAAATCACGGTAGGAGGAATTAATTAAGTCCTGCAATGAGAAATATACTTGAATTTTTTTATATTATTTGAAACCTTGGCTATTAAGCAATACACGAGCACTAAAAATACAATAGAATTTTTAATTTGCATCTCTCCCCCAAAAAATTGCAACAACATGGAACAAACATTTAGAGTATCTTTTAGAGTTGCTTTTATTAATTGATAAAATAATGTATCGGATTGGATCATTTCGAGGCCTCTGGTTCTATGTAAGTATATATATAAATGTATTAAATTGTTTGGATTTGTTCCACTAAATTAAATACTGTTGTCACTCCTTTCAGTGTAAACCGTCATTACTGGCTGTGTGTTTGGTATGATCGGCGAACGCTTTCGATGTAATGACATCATTATCAAGCCGTGTTCTAGATCACTGTGAAACACCGAATGACAACAGTATATAAACGTATTTAAAATATTTTCTGGCCTATTCGCAATTTCTTGACAAACTGCTAAATTACATACAGAAAGCTGGCGGCTAAGGTCGGGAACTAAAGTAAACAAGTCTTTTCACAAACAAAAATATGTTGACTTCTGCAACCGAAGCAAGGCTATATATTTAAAATTGTTTGTGAGATTGATCTCGTTCATGTGCGAACGTCTGCTTTAGCTATATGCAATTTGGGCATCACGTTGTTAAATAAAGATCCAAAAAATCGTACTTAAATGTCTACGGCATTTTCAAAAGTAATATGGCAACTTTGAACAATTTACAGTTATTGAGCACTGAACTTTAGCACTACTGCTGAACAGTAAAGAGAATTTTGCAAGAAAACTTAATATCTTGCCAGATTTTAACGAATTTAGAACGAAATTGGAGAGAGCTTGGGGAGATATTAAATTTAATGTTGGTCTTTTTAACAAACACCTTCATAAAACACCCGATATCTAATGTCACTAGTAATGAGTAGATGTACAGAATTCTAACTCATTTGATAGACAGCATTTCCTTTTTTTTACGATTTTTGCATTAATTAGTTTAAATATTAATACAATAATTTCTTAAAATACTTATGTTCCGGTAAGGAATTGGGACCGGAAAAATTCGCTATCTTACACAAAGAATAATTATATATTTTGTTCCGGGAATATCTCTGGTCGCTATGCTCACGGGATTGTAAACACACAAATAAATAGCGTTAAAATATCCCATTTGCGTTTTTTTTTATTTGGAGTTTACAATCCCGTGAGCATAGCGACCAGAGATATTCCCGGAACAGTTGGCTTGTACACGATTTTTTTTTAAATTAGCGGAGTTAGCAGTAAGTCACAAGTGTAAAGAAGTAGAGAAGTTTTAAACCGTTGCAAGTATAATATCTCTATACTATTGGGCTTTTCAACAAGAAGTGTGTTTTTCAATTGTGGCAACACCAACAGCATGATAGTTATGACATTTAGTTTTTGACGTATTCTTAGTAGATGTATTGGCAATTGTTACAATGAATTTAATTTCGCAAGAAAATTGCATTAAAATAACTAAAATCCACTATGAAAATGGTGGTTCTGTTAAAGTTACATTTCGTGAAATTCATGATATTTTCGGACAACATAATCGTCCTTCTGAGACCGCTATTAAGAATTAGTCGTTGTATTTGACAGGCTCGACAGGGTCTTTCAACTGAAAACATTGCAGCCGTGAGCCACAGCGTTAAAGCAGACGGGCGGTTTTTTTTTCGAACATAAGGGTGGAAATGCGGTAACGGTCAATGAATTACGCTATCGCGAGATGACAGCAACTAAATTTTGGCTTATTATTCACGACGTGAATATCACTGATATGTGGTTTTAACAGAACGGTGCCATATGTCACACGGCTAATGAAACGATCAATTTATTGCAAACCAAATTTTCCAATCTGGTAATTACATGACAATCAGCAGTTAAGTAGCCAGCTAGTTCGCGTAATTTGACACCATTGGTTTATTATTTGTAGGGCTATGTTAAGGACACAGTCTATATGGAGCCGATCAAATCGATTTCAGCCTTAAAAACCAAAATCTGTGATTAACGAAATAAGACTGCCATTTTGGTAAAAAGTGATTAAAAAAACTTTGATGAAAGAATCGACATCTGTCAGCGTGGACGTGATGGACATTTGCCAGATATCATTTTTCATTTATAATTGCCGAACTTTTCTCCTTGTAATACAATAAAAATTTAAATTATCTTAATCTAAATTTTTTGTTTTATTTGGTTTTACAAAACAAACTTCTAGTTGAAAAACCCTTTATATAAAAATAAAAATATGATAGACTCACAAATATTTATTTCCTGTTTTTCCAAATCAATAAATGCTTAATAAAATTACAGACTTTTTCCTTCAAATTTGCCATCAGCCGCTTCCTTTTTCAATTAACGAATTATCATCGCCAACATCATCCTCATGCTGAGGCAATGCTATATAGCAAATTGCTTACAAAACACTAATTGTTAAAAATAAGAGCATATTGCATTAAGTGGACTGAAAACGATATTAAAATATGAAAGACAATAAACCGGTCTAAATATTTCAATCAATTTCCAAGTTAAATAAGTGAACATAAAAAATGCCCTCCCTTTTAGCACCAGTGATGACAATAATAAAAAAAGAAATACAAAACACTTGACACATTGAATGGCAATGGGATCTGACAAAATATCGTTAAGTGGCGCATAGTCAAAATATAGAGATGCCAGATAATAACACAAAAATAAAGGCTGGCTTTTTTAGATAGATTTTTTTTAGATTTTTTGGGACATTTTTTTCTTTTATCTTTATCACTTCTGCATTTTCTATTACATTTAAGCAATATTTATGCTTATTGGCGTTTAAGGTAATAAAGTCTTTTCAGTGTTAATTTCTAATATCAGAGAAAAATTCATCAACTGGGAAGAATACTCATTTTCACGATTTTTGCATTTCTATTAAACACGATATTTGTAAGCGATCAAAGGTTACTTATTTGTACTTGTTTGCGATCACGTGAATAAAGTTGTTGTTAAAATTTGTCCTTAAATCGAAAGGAATTGCTTGCATTAGCAAAATTACGAATTTTAACCATTTTGGAATTTATAAACTCCATTTTTGATCTAAATAAAGAATACATTTTTTAGTTTATTTCAGCATATCTAGCAATCCTAAAACCAGAAAACTTGCTTCCCAATTTTTATTATTAATATGTGACAGACCTCTTTGACGTTTAGTGGAGATAGCACGCTGGTCGAGACACGGCACTAGCTCGCTGGAAATGGAAGGGTTCTTTCCATTATGTTCCCTCCACATTTAATTATTCTACTTTCAAAATCTGGCACGAATAATTAAATGTGGATAGAACCTAATGGAAAGAACCCACCCATTTGCGGCGAGCTGACGCCTTGCCACGACCAGCATGCCATCGCCACTAAACGTCAACAAGGTGTGTCACAGAAGCATTTATGTTTCTTGAGAGTTATGAACTTGATCTTGAATAGACTTATTCAATTTCAATTTTTTTACTTAAGTGTAACTTTCGTAAGTTAAACATTTCTCTCTTTAGTTTTGAAAACTATTTATCTATTTTAACAAACGCTTTAGCAATTTTATTAAGCAGAACGTTTCTCCATTTTTGCAGCCGTACGAGTTGAGAATTTCTCACTAATAAAATTTTTATTCTAATAATTTTCGAAGTTTATAGGATTATTTTGAAACCTTTTTTTTAAATCCCGTTCTTTTAAGCAGTATTTTGTTGACCATAGCAAAATTTCATATTGAGGAAACAGGAAAATTGACGTTTAAAAAATTGCTTAAAATTTTATTTACATATTGCATTTATTAAATCATTTATTTATATTGTTAATACTTTATAAAATATGTTTAATTTTACATTTTCAAAAAAATAGAATTATTCTTTTTTTATTTTCTTCGGGTTATTTCTATTCCAGAAATACGAACAAGACGAACCACATTAGCACAGCTGACAATAAAACGCAAATATTATAAAGAGAACACTGAAGATGGCAAATAGCAGCAACCGGTTTGTTCACAAACCAAATTTGACGAGGGTTGACGTAAAACAATACTTAAATAAAAATAAATTAAACCCCGTCGGAAAATATACGCACATATCAGAATTATTCTTCTAAACTTTTCAGAAGATTTTGCCAAAATCTATTGGCGAAGTAGATTCGGTTTTGTGTAAGAAATCCAGTAAAAATCAATTTATTGAACTTCAAATGCTAGATTTCAATGCAGTGTGAACGCACTATTAAATGTATTATTTGATTATGCAGGACTTGTGATTATTTGATCTCAATTCTATCTTCAAACGCTTTTTAATTTATTTCGATTATGCTACACTTATGTAGCAAATTCTATATTTATTTTCCTTTAAGCTATTTTTTCTAATTATAACATCTGGCAACTTTTTGACCACACTCGCAATGCAAACTATATACACTTCATTTGATCACTCATCGATGCTTTTAACAAGCTCTTTGAATACTTAACAACAAAAAACATACTTGCGAACAACAAAGCAACACCAACAATTTACTAAACAAATAACAGTTTCTCATATGAAGTAATAAAATAAAGATATAAAAAATCCATATGGAAATTATTTAACACTGGCCGACAGAATATAAAAATACTCAATGAAAAATTGTTGTCTTCAAACGAATCAAATATTAATTACATTCGGTTGTGCTATAAATTTTATACCTAACAAAATAATTTAATTATTTTATTAAATATATGTATATACATACATATACATAGAAGAAAACGTTTTTGTTTTTTTATAAAAAGTACTTTTCATAAAAAATCTTGAAGTACCTTTTGTTCAAAAGTACTTGTTATGAAACCTTAAAAATATGATTTCTTCAAATCGGGTTTTGTAATATTTGTTATATTACAAAACTGCTTAAAAAAAAAAAGTAAAATCTGCATTTATAAGAAATCTCTGAAGATAAAAGTTTAATTTTTAAAAAGTACCATATGTTTAAGCCTTTTTATACAAATAAACTTCTAAACATGAAAATGTTTTTGTTTTAAGTTACTTTCATGAAAATACATGTTTAAAAACGCCATTTCGAAATGTATCTTTTAGAAAAAAAAATAATTTTTACAAAAAGCACCGTTTTAAAAAGTACTTTTTTTATAATAAAAAGAACCATTTCACCTTTCATAAATTGTTTTACTTAAAAATGTTCTCAATAATACTTAATAACACAGAAGTCCATTTTGTAAAAAGTATGTTCAAATATATATCTTTATTAAAATATATATTCCCGAAAGATCCGTTGCGGGATAAAGATATTTTAGAAAACCATTTTAGTCGCATTAATGTACATAACAAGCCTTAAGAAGTTTAACACATTCGGCCGCACTTAAATTTAGCTGGTGGCTGCCAGCGACTCAATTAATTTTTTCATATAAAAACGAAGTGCTGGAATTCCCGGTTTTTTATAATGAATAATTTTTTAAGCTGTGTCGAACAATTGACGGATATTACTACTATGACGGAAGTTGCCGAATTTTATATTTAAACCCTATATAGCAACTCTAACTCCATACAAAGTGAAATAAACTTTGGAAAATTTGATCTGAACATTAGCGGGAACTTCCGTCATTACTTTACTTAAAGATACGTGAATTACGTGAATTCCCGCAATTCAGCCGAATGTGTTAAGTTCATAAATTAACTTGCACTCTTAATCTCCCGGGGGGCACATTGATGTCTTAATGGAATCTCACCATTGAGACATGTGTCATCTGGAGGTAAAAGGGATTCCAGTCCCCTAAACTCTAGCAGGAGCCAAGTGGGCAACTTCCACGTTATTTCCACGAAAACCAGTAAGCTCTAGGGTTTAGTTTTTGCTGTTCTCTGACTGGACCTTCGGGGAGTATCGTGGTTCAGCAGGCTCTAATGAAATGATTAAGGGGCCAGGATCATCTGACTTTTGATCCGAATACAGTGAGCATGCTATGTCATGTGTTCTGGACCAGGAGTTGGAAAGTCTCCAATTCTTCAGCAAGGAGTGGGGTTTGGCGGCCCTGCTCCGAGCTACTGAAATTGCAACTAGAAATGACCTGTGGATAGAGATATCCATCGACTTCTTAGGGCGTGGGTGCATATCACCCACCGGGGGCACATATGTTTTGACGGAATCTCACCGCCATTACATATTTCACCGGGGTAAAAGGGAGCCCAGCCCCCTTAAAGACTAGCAGGATCCAACTGGACAACACCACTTTATTTCCACGGGAATCAGTAAGCCCCAGAGTTCAGCTTTTTGGCTTTTTAGCATTTTAGCTGTTCTCTGACTGATTATCAAGGTTGGCCCTTCGGCAGCATCGTGGTGGTTGTGGTTTCGCGGTCCTCGTTTGAGGACAATGAACACAATGTATGGTCCTGGTTTAGTGAGCATGCTTGTGGTTGTGTTCTGAAAATTTATTAAGCTTGCATTTGTTCTAGACCGGGAGTTGGATAGTCTCCAGATCTTCAGCAAGGGGTGAGGGCTGCGGTTTCTTGGAGTTGCGACCAGGAGTGGCTGAAGGATAGACATATCCGAAGGCTTCCTGGAGCGTGGGTGACGCTAAAATTCATCCACAGTGGTATGATCCACCGCCATGTTATGGCTTACACACCTAGGTACTGAGGTAAATCTTATCAAGCTACATATCTGATGGTTTGGTCCACCATCAGATTACGGCTCACACAGATGGTACTGGTGTAAATATTATTACATTCAGTACTCTTAATTTAAAGCAAATTTTACAAAACGTACCTTTTAAAAAAAAATAATTTCTTTGAAAAATATATTTTAAAATAGTATAATTTAAAAAATATAATTAAAAAATAGTTTGTAAAAATTAGACTTTAAAACAACGGTGTCTTTGGAAAAAGTTGTTAAAATAAAAATATTTTTTACAAAGAGTCTTTGCAGAAGAAACAATTGAAAAAGCAAACTCTCTAGAAGAAAAGTCAAAATAATTTTTCGCAAAAAGTATTTTTTACATAATGTACCTTAATGAGAAGTACCCTGGAAAAATATTTTAATATTTTATATTAAGTACTAACACACACAAAGAACTTTTAGCAAAAAGTACCTTTAGCAAAAAGTACATTTAGCAAAAAGTACCTTTAGCAAAAAGTACCTTTAGCAAAAAGGTACTTTAGCAAAAAGTACATTTAGCAAAAAGTACCTTTAGCAAAAAGTACCTTTAGCGAAAAGTACCCTTAGCGAAAAGTACCATTCGATAACATTTTTTTATACTTTTCTTAAAACTATTCATAATCAAAGCAAATTAGTAATAAATATTTCGAAAATGTTTTATTTATATAAGGTACTATCACATTTCTCTTGACTTTCATTAAAATTCTCTTAAGGCTAAAAGTTTTTATAAATATTTTGTTTGATTCCGATTAGTCGATTAATAATTTCTTAATCTATTCGAAAAGTTCTCTAACTTGCATGTGCAATATTTAAATATCTGTGTTGTTAAAGTTAGTCGTATAATGTTGTTGTACAAGTAGTTTTTGCAGTCAATGAATAACGTTTACATGTTAATTCAAAAGAAAATATACAAAATATCTATAAAATCAAGTCGAAGAAGCCAGCCAAAAAGGAGGCGAAATATAAACTCATATACATACATACATACATCCATACATATTTACAACCATACATACATGTTCATTTTAGTATTCATGCTTTTAGTGTTTATTTAATATACGATGTGATAATTTATGTCTTTAGTGTTCCTATAGCATACTAAAATAGTAAATTGTAAACTATTATCACTTTTTTGTTGTTGTTGTTGTTGTTGTTAATGTAAAATTTTGATTGGTGTTTGTTATTTGTGCGTGTGCATGTTTAGCTTCAAGTATTTGTAAGTCAAAGCAATAGAAGACATTTATCTTTTATTTTTCATACACATGAGCGGATACAAATTTGTTGCTTTAGTTTTCTAAATTTAAAATATTTTTTTTATAGTGTTTTTATTTGTTGTTATTGTTAGTGCTGTGATTATATCGATTTCATTGATCTATCTGTTTGTTAACTTGTCATCTTATCAACATGTTGCTATATGTTCCATGTGCAAACGATAAGATAATTAAAGTGATTTGCATAAGAAGAAACAAAAAAGGAAAATCATGAAGGAAACTTTTCAATTTGCTTAAATATGCATACAAGGAGTTTTATTTTAAAGATCTTAATAAAGATATGGAATTTACAATTTTTATAACTTTATTACTTAAAACGTAATCTACTTTCTAAATTTGTTTTCATTGAAACTGTTAGATGAAGTTCAAAGTTTGGGTACATGACTTTTTGCTGTCTTATCTTTGCTGGCTATCTTAAAAGCTTTTCATCATTATTATTTATATTTTAAATCATTATTCTTTAACTTGCCCACAATTGTTAAGATAAAAAAAAGCAATTTATTACGAGGGCAAACTGAAAATGTTATTTAAAGAAAACATTTAAATTATTTAAAATTATATTATTTTAAATTATACTAATTATATTGTATTTATACTTTTAAGCTATTTTTGGTCAGTTTTTATTTTAATTTGATGCAAATAAAATAAGTAATTTCAGCTTTTTCCTTAACGTTTCGTTAGGTTTTTTCCAACGTCATCAGGAGAATTGTTTATTAATGACAAAAAACAGGCTTAAATGGTTTTTTAAGAAGCTTGTTTTCTAAAACTGAGCAAAACAAAAAATTTAGATTAAGATTATTATTTTTTTTTTTATATAAAGAGAAGTAACACTTCAGGCAACAATGCCTATTTAGTCAAGTACTGTACTACATTTTTTTGAAAAGGGATTGAAAATAGATGAAACAGTTGGTGAAAGTAGAAGGATAGTCGGAAATTAACTGCCGTATAAAAGACAGCACAGCGACCAGTGACTATGCCTTCATAGCTGAGCAGCCCCACCGACAGTCAATTTTTATTTTTGTAGTGAAAAAAAACCAAGGTCTTCGTTGGGAATCGAACCCTTAACCCCCACACTGAAAAGCTAGTACACTACCTACTAGCATACAGGGGCACCTAACAATTGTGGTCAACCAAAAATAACATATGGCGAATTTTGCGTAAGGATTTGATTTTGAAACCTTACAAGGTTCAACTGGTGCGCCTAGCCTACAGTGGCAAGATTAAGATTATTCGAATTTGTATTGTAGAAGAGAATTGTTCGGCAGTTATGAGTAAAAGATTATATCTGGCAAACGTCCACCACGAACGCTAACAGATGTTAAATCTTTCATCAAATTTTTAATCAATTTTAACAAAATGGCGGCCCTATTTCGTTAATCACAACACGAATTTTGTGTTGTAGGACTGCAATCGATTCGATTGGCTCCGTATAGACTCTATCCTTAACATAGCGCCACAAATAATAATCCAGTGGTGTTAAAACAGACGATCTGGCTGGTCACTAAACTGCTGACTGTCGTGAAATTATACGATCGGGAAATTTGGTTTGCACTACATTGATCGTTTCATTGGCTGTGTGACATGTGACACCGTCCAATTAAAAGCACATATCAGTAATATCCACGCCGTCAATAATAAACCAAAATTAAATTGTTAGCATCTCGCGATAGCGTGATCCAATGACCCTAAACGCAATTCCAGGCTCATTCCGAAAAAGAAAAACGGCCTAATCACGCCTCCAGACCATATAACGCACCATACAGTAACACGTTGAACATACAAAGGCTTCACAATTATCGCTCTACGATTTTCAGAAGCCCAAATGCGGCTATTTCGCTTGTTGACATACCCTGACAAGTGAAAATGGGCTTCGTTTAAAAAAATGATTTTTTCATAAAAACCAGCCGGTTGTTGCTGAATGAATTGAGTGAATCTATGGCAGGAATCTACGAATTCCTGCACCAGTTGAACCTTGTAAGACTTAATTCGCTGTGGTGGTTTTGGATAACCTCAATTTTTGAGGACGTCGAGAAATTTACAAATTTGAATCTGCTTCTACACTGTGGGTCACGGCTGCAATGTTTTCAGTTGAAAGACCCAGTCGAACACGCGCTGGTGTTCGCATATTTTTTATCGACTCAAATTAAACGACCAAATTCTCAATAGCGGTCTCAGAAAAACGATTATGTTGTCCGAATGTTACGAAATGTAACTTTAACAGAACCACTATTTTCATTGAGGATTTTAATTATTTTAATGCAATTTTCGTGCGAAATTGAATTAATTGTAATAATTGCCACTGCATCTATTGCGTATACGTAAAAAAGAATGTCAAATAAATATCAAAATAATCATGTTGTTGGTGTTGCCATAGTTAAAAAACGAACTTGTTGAAAAACCTGATATAACTTAAACAAAAAACACTAATGGAAAATATCTCTACTAAACTTGGAAACTAATATCGCAGAACTTAATCGATTAATTTATTCCTTCTTCTTTAATATTGATAGATTTACTTATTAGTTGTCATATCCTTAAGCCTTCAAGTGTGTATCTTTTGTTTACTTTATTCTCTCTGTTTGATATTTTTACTCCTTTTAAATTTATGTTATGTCCCGTCTAATACTCTTGGCACTATTCCTTTATTAATGTATATTTAATGTTATTAATTTCTTGTTCCACTAACTCGTTTTATTATACCAACGTATACCCTATTAAAAATATCCCACCTTGGCAAATTATTTCATAAGCAACGTTAACTAATCTCTGCTTATCCAATTTCGTAAAAAGGTGTCTTAATGTATCTTGTTTCTTACACAAAAAACAACAAAGGTCAATATGCAATCAAAAACAACGTCTTGAACTCGCCAGGGAATACATGAATAAGCCTATAGAGTTCTGGAACGGTGTTAGTTTTACTGATGAGTCAAAACTTAACATTTTTTCATCGCATGTCAAGGTCAACATATGGAGAAATGCTAATACGGAGATGAACCCAAAAAATATATGTTAAACATGGTGGGGGTTCAGTTATGGTCTGGAGCTACATGTTAGCGAAAGGCGTAGGTAATTTAGCATTTATTGATGGCCACATGAAGTGGACATATTTGGTTATACTTAAAGAAAATCTGATTATTATTTTCATTCGATCTTTTTTTTTTCTTAAATAAATAAGTATTAATCTTAAGATAAATACTTACTTACTTAAAGAAAATCTTAAGCCCAGCGCAGAAAAGATGACAAAAGATGTATGCTGACAATGACCCCTCGAGTTACACTGGTAATAAGTCACGTATATTAAGGCTGTTTAACTGCCGAAAGGAATTAAAGAGTCTACTTAGTTGCCGGATTTCTATATAATAGAACTCGTGTGAAACTAGTTAGACAGAAAAATTTGAGAGCGACCCCTTTCGAACAGTTTAGGCTTAAAGTAAGCACTCCAAGAAGAATGTATGAAAATGTCACCAAATTACAGCAAAAGACTTGCGACATCAATGTCTAAACGATTTCAGGCTACAGAAACTAACCAAGAATTTCCAACCAAATATCAGTAAAAAAGAATGGCAGTCCAAACCTGTAAATTCAAAATAATTGTTTTAAGCAAATAGTGTGTTCGCTTTTTATTTATTGGCTATTTGCCTGACCATAAATTAACTTTTCTTTAACGAGATGTTAAGCATTTCCAATAATTCCATATATTCTACTTTTTTTATACTAATAAGAAATACTATGTTCTTGTGCTATTTTCAGTGACATTCACTATAATAGTTTAGCAGTCAAAGACTACTACGAACAAGCACTCCAACGACCTTATACAGCGATAGCAATTTATTGAATAACGTATAATGAGATAATGGTTTCTCGAAAAAAATAAATTCTAGGAAATTAAATCTTTTGATTCACATAATTTACCGCACTTTTTACTCTAGTAACTAATATGTGCGAATGTCGGCTTCATAAGAAACTGATTCACGCCGGTTAGAAATTTTAGGTAGCTGACATCTTGGCATGATAACAAAATTTTAAAATAACAGAGCCGCATAGAATCCGCCGAATGCTTCTGTTTGGCTAAAGACAATTTACATCTTAAATTGCCCCCAAACCTTTGAAGCTCAAAATTTAATAAAGCTCCAGCGACGTTGAGCCAATTGTATTAAAATGTCTTGCAAAATTTCTACATATTGTTACGCTTAATAAATTTCTTGTTATACTGAGTTATTTTATAGCAAAATAATAACTCAACACTTTAGAGTTTTAAATTAAATGATTTATTCACTTTCAAGACACACAAAATAAACACGATGGTAACATTACCACTGTGACGCCTAAAAAATACTTTATTATTTTATTATCTTTTCTTAACGATGTCACAACTTGAATTCATTACTATTGCCAGCAAGTGGTGCTTACATATATATCTGTTTTAAGCGGTTCTTGCATATACAAGAAGTAGAATATTCTTGATCCAACATTGTTTTTCTTATCATCATTCAGTACAGGCGCTTGTTTAGTTGTGTGTTTTGTTTTTGTTCTGTGTTAGATGTTTTTATTTTCTGTTATTTAGCTTATTTCGTAGAATTTTTAATAAGCATCTAGTTGTGGTTTTGTGTATAAAAAAAATTTAAGAAAACTACGCAGTTTTTAAAATACACAATAGGTCATTTCGTTTACTTTGGTAGTGATAATGATTTTCTTTTAAAACTTAAACAAAATACTTCGTAACAATGTTAATATGGGCATTTGCCTGGTGTGTTGTCCCAAACGAGTGTATTTTATGACTTTATAATTCATTTTAACCTAAATCTTTTCTAAATTTCCAACCTTCCTTTAAATCACTAAGAAAAGTAGAACAGCCAATTTTTTTAATTACTTCCCAACAAATAAAGAAATCATAGCAAGGCAGCAACAAATATTAGCATTAACATGCTTTAAAGAACTTTTCAAAACACCTGCTCATTTTAGGTTTAATTTTATAATTCCTTTTCTATGTATTTGCCAAATACTACAGATTGAATGTATTGATCATTGTGTATCTAAAACTGCGTAAATATTAAAGCAAATTTTCATTTCATATATATATATATATATATATATATATATTTAGAGAGATGTTAATATTTCTGTGAACTTGTTGGTCTATGAGAATTTCTTTCTCCAACCTCTTTAAACAGGCCCAATAAGAAATAAATGTTTTTAAACAATTACGGTCAAATGGTGTTTAAACAGCAATAAAAGTCTTTACCAGTGCAAATAGAAATTATATGAAATAAAATTTAAAGTTTAAATGATCATTAATAGCATAAGAAATAACTAATGGTGCTGTATTTCGCCGACTAGTATTTAATCTTCAGCATTATAACAAAGCATATTTTTTTTAAAAAATAATTTTTAGTGGCATTTCAGTTTTTATGATTTTTAATTTTCGGTTTTTAATAGATAACAATTCATTTTTTTTAGCTTTATAAACCTGCACCAGCTTATCACCTGGCTGAACACCTTACCATTCTATTTAAAAAAGGGTTAAATTTTTCAAAATATATATACGGTACGTAATACCCGGTGTTGTGGTTGCAATATTATTAGCTGATGCAAATGTCACCTCTGATATGTTTGGAGAATTACGTGCAACATTTGATTCTACAATTCGTAAGTTTTCCCTTATAGCAGTAATTGAATTCTGGATATTTAAATTATTAGATTCCATTTCCAATTGTATAGATTTTATTTGATTTAACAATAGAATCTGCATATCTTCTAAACGCTTGTTAATTTGAGACGTTACCTGTTCTTGGCTCTCTTGCGTCTGGTGCATACCTTCTGGATCAATACAAGCACACACAATTTCAGGCTCATTACCGCTAGAGTTTTGGAGAGTGCTAACGTTAGTTGTAATTGGAGATCTTATCATTGGCATTGTCGGAGAAAGTCCTTGAAGTCTTCTACTTTTTTTCATTAACGAATTGTTTTTTAGTCTGATCGCAATTAATTATATTCTCAAAAATCGCACCCTGAATAAAACCATAAGCAATACAGTATCAAAAGCATTTTGTTCCAAAAAAAAAAGAAAACTTGGTTCTCCAAGTAAAAACAGGACGGAGGACACCAATTAGTTCCAAAAAATTGATAAAAAAAATTTTAATAAAAAAATGTTGAAAACGAAGACTGATTGAAGTAAACGATTTTTCCATTCAATTGGATAACGAAATGTTTTATTCACTGCAAAATATTACATATTAAATTACAATGATACAAGTTTAAAAATATTATTTACACACAATTTTGTGTGTCTTCATCAAAAGTTTTCAACTAATGAAAATATACATAGACACAAATTTCAAAAATGTTCAACATAAATTTAAATCGATTTAAAAAATAAAATTAAAAACAAAGTACAGTCATATACCAACAAACAAATATACATTAACAAAAAAGAACAAATAACACCCAGGAGCTTGTCGAAAAACTTACAGACATCAATATAACCGAAAACACACGACTCGTTCTCTTTGTTATCCAAGATCTATATGCCTCAATACAAGCACAAGATACCTTAGTTATCCTACGCAGCACACTAGACAATTTATATGACACCAGTAGATCACCGGCATTATAAATATTACAGAGACGATAATAAAATAGAACTACTTTAGATTTAATAACCACTTCTACAAATTACCTGACAGTTTCGGCATGGCAAACCCAACTTCCGGTAATTTAAATGCACCATCTCGAATTACTACACGCAAAAATACTAACTGAAAAAGACAGAATAACTCATTACTATAGATACGTAGATGACATCATATGCTTCTTCGACCAAGATAAGGCCGAACAAATTTTAATAGACTTAAACACAACGCACAATAATATTACATACACAATGAAAAAGGAATAAGACAGTAAATTGCTTTATCTTGACATCAAAATAACACGAGGAACTGACTGGCTAAATTTGACATTAATAAAAAATTAAATACGACGGACACTACTATCCACATTACTTCGAACCACCCAACCCAATATAAATTGTCAGCATTTAGACATATGATTCAGAGTCTTTAGATAATTCCACTTACTGCAGATAATTCGGTTTTATAGATTTATAGTTTTGTAGGAGACCCTGTAGGCTAGTAGGTAGTGTACAAGCTTGCCAGTATGGGGGTTGTGGGTTCGATTCCCATTGAAGACCTTGGTTTTTTTCACTACAAAAATAAAAATTGACTGTCGGTGAGGCTGCTCAGCGATGAAGGCATAGTTACTGGTCGCTGTGCTGTCTTATATACGGCAGGTAATTTCCGACTATCCTTCTACTTTCACCACCTGTTTCATCTATTATCTATCCCTAGCACGGTACTTGACTAAATAAGCATTGTTGCCTGAAGTGCTACTCCTCTTTAAAAAAAAAAAAAAACAATTACAACAAAGAACTTGACACAATTTACACCATAGCTAAAAGCAACGGCTAAAAACCCACTACTATCGACAAACTGCTTAGACATCATAACACTGAAAACAGGAATTAAGAAGACAAAGAGAAAGTTGTTACAAAAAGACAGCACACGTTTACTTACACAGGACCAAAAAATATGTAAATTAACGACTACAGATAGTCTTGGCAAATATTGGCTATTGCTAGAGACTCTTTCAAAAGGAAAAAGGTTACTGACAGCGGGAGAGCCAATGCAAGAAAGTTGACAAAGTTAGTAATCTTCTTCCTCCGATACATATAAAATAATTAGATACAATAGATAGATATCCGATGCAAGAAAGCGTTGATGAGGGTAGAAAAGTTGTTGATGGAGTTAAATTCTTCTTTCTCCCACATAAATTTTTTTTTTCAATAATTATTTATTGTATCTTCAAGAAACTGAACTAACAATAAGTTTTAAAATCTTAAATTCTAAAAAAAAGTTACATTAGTCCCGACCATGTCAGAACTAAACTTTTGGGTAAAAAAAATTGACATTAAAAAAAACAAAACAAATATTTCTAAGATGTGTCATTTGTAGCATTGAGGATTAAAGCTGCGGTATCCCTCTTATTTAATCGGCTATGTCCACTATAATTCAAGATATTGCGAGCAAGGGGGTTAGGAGGATCTTCAAGCTTCATCAAGTATTTGCCTGAGTATTTGATGATTTCTGTAGTCACCAGCGGTATGTCTAAATCCCAATGTATATTTGAATTTCTGATGTACCATGGGGCGGAAGTTATCAACCGTAAAATTTTATTCTGCATACGTTGGATTCTATCCACGTTTGAAGCTGAGGCAGTGCCCCAAAGTTGGATTCCATAAGACCATATCGGTTTTAAAATAGTCTTGTAAATTAGAAGCTTACAATCTAGGCTAAGCTTTGAGTTCCTGCCAATGAGCCAATGTAATTGTGTTAGCTTAAGTTTCATTTGTGTTAGCTTTGAGTCAATATGATGTTTCCATCTAAGGCGACGGTCAATATGTATACCAAGATATCTCACATAAGTATGGTGAGGAACAATGTGATTATTGATTCGAACGGGTGAACAATTATCTCTTCGCAGGGTGAAGGTCACATGAATGCACTTTTGAACGTTCACTTTAATTCTCCATAATTTTAACCACAACTCTAACTAAGGTATATGCTGCTGAAGATTTATGGATGCTTGATGGGAGTTTTAATGCGAACTTAGACATGCTGTATAATCAGCAAACGTAGAAGTGTGGACAGTTTCACTTATAGGCATATCGGAGGTATATGTCAAGTATAAAACTGGTCCAAGAATGCTACTTTGTGGTACACCTGAGGAAATTGATTTGGATACACTAACGAAGTCTCCTTCAACAACAGAAAATTTCCGTCCAATTATGTAGCTTTTTAATAGGTTGCTTATATTACAAGGCAAGTGAGCGGTCAGTTTCAGAAATAGACCTTCATGCCAAACTTTGTCAAAAGCCTGAGAAACATTAATAAAAATAGCTGAACAATACTTCTTCTCTTCAAAAGTTCTTCTTATCACCTGAACCAATCTATGGGTTTGTTCTCCTATATACATAAAATAAACAGACATAATATACAGATAAGATTTCACATGATGGCGTTATTAGGCGTTCTGCATATTCATTCTACGTGTTTCTTTTAGCGAAGTTGTGTTTGATATGTATCCGAGACAAATAAACACACAAGTTAAAGGTTTCTCATAAAATAATTTAGTAATAATACTTCTAAGAGTATTATACTGAGTATAGCACTAGGAGTAATAAGTAACCTATGTTAGGTTACTATGTTACATTTAAATACATTACAGTGTTAAACAAAAATGTATGTTGAAATTTATGTTATTTTGAGGCAGCCTGTTTAAGACCTTCCCTTTTTTAACTTCATTTCCTTATCTTATTTCTTTTTAACATTTGAATATCCATTAAAGATAAGCTTTTTTTAACATTAATATTTGACACATTATCTTATCTATAACACTAAACATTTTTTGTAAGTTTAATTATATCATTGAATATGTAACAATAATCCTTAAATGGCAAATATAACTTCTTTCCATAAAGTCTTTAATAGCAAATGACAAAACTCCTTAAATGGTTTACAGCATAATAATGCGACTTTTAAAGCCATGCAAAATTTTTAAAACAAATTTACTCAAGTGTGAAAAATGAAACCACTAAATTGACAACACTTTTAAGTTTAGTCAATTTAAAATTATATTGAACAGCTAAATTGACAAAAACAAACAATTTATTTTTTTCTTCTTTTTTATTTTTGTTGTTGTTGTCTAGGATCTATTAATTAAGGTCAATCTAATAAGAAAACTAAGTGAAAAATATTTCTTTGGTCGACCGACAAATTATCACAAAAAAAAAAGAAATTCGCTGGAAATTGCTTAAGAAAATAATTGAAAAATTAAAAAAAAAGCATGAAATTAAATTAAAAGACAATAAATTTAAAGTTAAAACACAAAAATTTAAGACTAAATACTTAAAACACTTACAACATATTAAAAATAACTAGTCAACACTTGAGTTGCTGCCAGCTTTCATTGCTAAATGCTGTGGCGTTGGGGACGCTTATTTTATTCGTTTTTAATGGTGTATTTTGTTATTAGGACTCATTAAGAAAGACTACCTGTTAATATTTACACTTGCCGTTTGGCGTTAAAGTGTAAATTAATAGTTTTTTGTTTGTTTTTTATTTTTTTGTTGCTGTTTGTTGGTTTGTTTGTGTTTGCAATAAATTGGCATTGCGCCCATACTTAAGTCATGTATGCATTTAACAAACAAATTAAAATCGGTCAATGAATATGAGAAAACTTGAATGGTTTGTTTTTGCGTAAGCAAACATATGGCAAAATATGTGTGAAATTCTCGTGAACAACTTTTTACCTACGATTAACATCCATAATTTCATGTAAGGTTAAGAATTTTTACGAAACTCGCTTTTTAATTCAAAAATTTTAGTTGAAGTTCAAAATTAACAGAAGTATTTCCCTGTTTAGTATTTTAGGTAAAACCAAAAAGCTATGAATTTGCTACTTAGGTAGACCGTTCTTAAATATAAAGTCCAACTATAAATTAACTGACCTAGCTTAAGCTGTTGGCAAAAAGCAACCGAAAATTCGGCCAAATGCTTTAGCACCCATCAAAGACTTTTATGTGACTGAACTTAACGACTTCATTGCCACAGTGACAGCTTTTTTATAAATAAATTAAGTTTAAATTCTGTTGTACAGTTGCTTAAGTTAGCTTAAGTTGGCTTAAGCCATATTATGCACACTATTGTAGCGCCTATAATCTGAAAAGCATATTAAAGTTCATTATTGCCAGATTTCGTCATATTGCCAGCATAGTTTCGCTGAACTACCATATCGTGTGTCCACATACAGTGTGCTAGTTTTTTACACAGTGTTCTCCTGAAGCGTAATATACTTATATAATTTTAGTAAAATAATGTATGGTCTTTTCTATGAATTCGTATTATACCACACGATCAGCTATTTTGTACTTTGCTGAAGTAAATTGTGGAATTGTGAATTGTGTTCTGCAATTGCTTAAGTCAGCTTAAGCTTGATTATGCAAATTTTTGTTAGCCTTATAACCTGGCGGGTGATTTCAAATAGTCAAACTCATTATTGCAATATTTCGTCTTTGCAAGCACCGTTTTGCTAAACAAGCGCTTTATACTTCTATAGTTATAGTAAAAACATTACTGTAGTCTTTTCTATGAATTAGTTGTACGCTACACAACGAAAAAAGATGAACTGTGTCGTACTTTCCTGAAATGAATTGTGGCATTGTGGAATTTTGAATTGTATTCTACAAATGCTTAAGTCAGCTTAAGCTAGATTATGCACATTATTGTTAGGCTTTTAACCTATCGGGTGATTAAAATATTCGAATTCATTATTGCCAGATTTCATCTTTAAATGCACCATTTCGCTAAACAATAACCATATCGTGTCTCTACCTACATTGTGCTAGTTTTCCGCGCATTCTTTTGTTGAAGCGCATTAGTGTTAGTAACTAAATTTGTGGTCTTTTATATGAATTAGTAGTACGTCATACAACAAAAAACGATCAGCTGTTTTGTTCTTTAGTTAAATGAATTGTGGAAATATGAATTGCGCTCTACAAATGCTTAAGCCAGCTTAAGCTAGATTATGCACATTATTTTTAAGCCTACGATCTGGAAAACATGGTTGGCGATTTAAAATACTCAAATTCATTATTGTCAAATTTTGCCACCGTTTCGCTGAACAAAAATCTTATCGTATATCTGCCTAATTTGTGGTAGTTATTCGCTCAGTGTTTTGCAGAAGGGCATTATACTTACACATATAGTTTTGGTAAATTAATGTGTAGTATTTTCTATGTATGGTCTATTGTAGATGCCTTGGGGATATGAAAAAAGAAAACGCTTTCGTTTAGTCTCTTATAATTGCCGCAACAGACACAAATCATCTTAGTATCATCAATTCAAATAAACGTTACTACTTAAGTGATGGCCCCTAAATATTTTGACATACCTTTACTATTCCACCATCCTGTGCATGTGAAAAAAATTCTCGTATTTTATTTCTCCTAAATTTTTTATTTTGCTGTGTAAGGTTGTAGCGATCTAGAAATTGATTACATTAGTCAAATATATTAACGATGTCAAGCCTAGCTCAATGTTCAAAAGTATCACATATTTTACATTTTTAAATTAGTGAAACCATGTTTCGTCTGCAGCAAAAATACGATGCCAAAATTCTATTTCTCTTTATTTTTAAGCAAAAAACATTTGTTATGCACAATTAAAAATTATTCTAAAATAGTGTTGTTTTCGAACAATGTAAAAAAGTGTAACTGTGAACATGAAATGCTAATGTCAAAAGGGTGAATAGATTGTAAGGATTCCTGGAATATATAAATACATATATTCTGTTTTTGCAATAATAAGTAACTGTATTCTACGATTTAAATGATGACAAATTATAATAAGGAATACGGTAAAGAAAGCAACGCAAACATTAAAAAGTACGCTAAAGGAAACTACGCAAACACTGAAAATATTTTAAAGAACACAACGCAGCCATTAAAAGTTCACTACATAAACTTTTATAGTTCAGTATACATGCATAACAGGTTCACTAAAGTATACTAAAAAAAATCAATACGTTAAAAAAAGTTCGCTCGTAATGAACACGAAGACTAAGTGTTCATCAGCCAAGAATCGTTGTGTACGGTACGTACACAAACACTAAACATTTTTTTGTTATTTGTATTTCTTCGAAAAATATGTGTTTGTGTACTGATCTCAAAAACTACAGCCCAGAACACCAAGGTAGCGTACGTTAATGTTTGTTTTTTCAAACACTGACCGGTACCAAAATTGTTGACACAGCATGGTTACGCTTGTGCATGCTTCTACCGGGTTTACTAATAAAAAATTGTTTCTTTTAAATCCATTGTTTAATACTTAAACACTTTTATAGTTTGATTAGTTTTGCTCTCTTGCAGTATTATTGAGTCAATTGTCCATCACGAATAGAAACTTTAGAAAGTCCGGCCAAAACTCAGCAGCCTTGAATGCTTAAGCTGATGTAACATTTCACAAATATATAGATTAACTATAGTTTTTCACTAAGAAGATTTGGTTACTGCATTAAAAACCAGCAACGCTCTGAGACATAATTTCAGAACATCTATAGAAATAACTGGCAAATTTAGTTCCAGGGGAGTATACAGACTTTTACGTATAAACATACTTATACAGGACAAACTGAACGTATACTAAAAAGAGATTTTCATAACATATACGCTCATACAAACGAAAAAGAGAAGACTCCAACCTTGATACTCACGGAAACGCACAAAGGGAAATAGATGACTGCATGATATTTCTACTTCTACTAGCAGAAACGGACGAAGACCAGATATTTTTAAAAATATGGAAATCTACTAAACAAAAACACGGCCTCAGGCACAACTTTCACACCACTAAAACTACTCATACACCCTAACAAACGAAAACAAACCTCAGACGGGCACACAAAGGAAAAAAAATATACAGAAATATTAGATTGATACCGCATGAAAGGGTAGGAGGCGTAAGAACTACCTAAACCCCAACACTGACACTCCAGTACAGTCTAGAACACGGCTTGATAACGATATCATCACATCGAAATCTCTCGCCGGTCATACCGAAGAAACAGCCAGTAATGATTGAATCCAAACAACTTTAAATCTTAACATGTTGTTAAACCGAATAAATATTTTGACGTAGTACCTCCCATACAAACCACAAATTAAAAATCTATTATTTCTGCTCCTGATAACGGTATTTGCACAACATTTTGTACGTCGGTTTGGTGTGCATATTTTAGGTGCTGCTACAAATATGGGCGGAATTGTACAAAGGGGTGTGATACCTCCCATACAAACCACAAATTAAGAATCCAATATTTCTGCTCCTGCTAACGATATTTAATCAGAATTTGGTATTTCGGTTGAGTGAACATATTTTAATTTCTGGTGCAAATATAGGCGGGATTTGATGATTTGATGCGTGGTACCTCCCATACAAATCTTCTTTATGTATATAATTCTACTGTACGTGTGTATGCCACTGTTTGGGTTGGGTGCCACCTTGGATGGTTTACTTTCACAAAACAGCCCGGCAGATGGCGCTGCAGTCGGTATCCAGGTTATTCAACAACACTGCAACTACACGACTGGATCGACTTAAATGAATTTTTGTGTATTCATTCATTCAATGCATTTAATTTTTTTGTGCGCTCTGTTTTGATATTTACGTAAATATTGAGCGTTGTTTACTTCAAAAATACACACACGCCGTAAATTCGTCGCCAGCCGCCAACTGCCTCCAATGTGCAATGCCGGATGACGGTGAAAGGTCAAAGTGGGCATCGAGCTTTTTTGTTTGCGTTTCTTCTTTGCGATCTCACAATGGCTGACCCACGAGAACGAATTGGGCTATAAATTTAATACAATTAGTTACAGCTGAAAATACTAATATGCCACTTGCAGCATTTATTCCATTAATATCTTCAGGATACATTTCTAAGCTCACTAAAGTCACTTTTTTACCCTGCATTGCAGCTTTTTCAGTACTTTAATACAATTAGTTGCAGCCTTTTATTTTCAATTTTGTTCCGCATAATAATTTTTTAATTTTGTTAAACACATCTCTGATTAAAAATCTGCTAAAATATTCTTCTTATTTTACTTAGTTTTTTTGCACTTTCGACATATAAAATTTAGCTTCTATTTAATCGAAAAAGAAAGCTCAAAAGACATTAAATTTGCATTTAAAAAAATATTAGGAAATAAAGTCGCATAATTGTTTTTGTTCAAACATGCAGTCAAATTATTTATTAATGGGAATATTAAGATTGTCGGAATTAAATGTTATTTATATAAAATGCTCATCAAGGAGATAAGAAAATTTAATTTCTTTACCACCATAATATTGTGAAAAGATCAACTTATATGCATCTGCAATTGTTGAAGTTGTTCATTCTAAGCAACGACGATATGATAAAAGTACTTTTTAAAAGTATTTAAAAGAATCAAAAAATATTTCTTAAAAATCTTAAAAGTAAAGATTTTCTTAAAACATTTTGAAAACTCATTTTTAAAAACTCCCTTTAAGAAGAAGTTCTTTTAAAAGTGTACCCTTAAAAAAATTTGGTCATATATAAAAATTCTTTAAAAAAGTACCTTTCAAAAAATCTACATAGATAAATAATCACACGTTTGCTTAAGTAAATCGCCAGAATTTTAAGCGTTAAGGAGATCTAAAGAAATCCAAGACAAAAGAAATATTTACTCCCAGTTGTAGTTCACTCTGTCCCCAATAAAAAATGAAATGAAATGATGAAAATTTATGATACTCACAAATTTTTTTCCATGTTAATTTTGTTTTTTTAACTTCAAAATACATAAATAAGTACTTTTAAAAAAGAACTTTAAGCGGTAATTGTTTCTTTAATGTAATAAACTTTAATGGGCTTTTCCTTAGGAGTGTATTCCTAATAGTGCGTTTAAAAAGCCAAAACTATACGCTTTTCTTAGCACTTCGTTAAAAGGTACTTTTTTGGAGGCTAATTTTAAAGCTTTTTTTTAATAAATTTCATTATTAAATACTTCCTAAATATGGAGTTTTTAGGAACTTTTATAAAAAGTACTTTTTTAAAAGTATTTTTAAAAGATTTTTTTTAAAAAAATATTTTAAAACGGTTTAAGCGTATGTTTTTACAGAACTTTAAGTTGGCAAAACTTTTTTAACTGGCGGCTATATTATCAGCTGTCAATTGAAATAAAATATTAAGTTGCTTGGATTTTTTCCGTAAATCAAATACTGTTGTCATTTTTCTATGTCGTTTCTGGCTGCCCCTTTCCCCACCCACATTTATATGTTTTGACGGAATCTCACGGTCACCACATGTGTCAAAGGGGTAAAAAGCGAGCCCAGTCCTCTTTAAGGCTAACAGGAGCCAATTACACAATTCCACCATACTTCCACGGGAATCAGTAAAGCCCCAGGATTCAGCTATTTGTTCTTTTAGCCTTTTACCTGTTCTCTGACTGATTACTGAGGTTGGCCCTTCGGGAGTGTCGTGGTGGTTGTGGTTTCGAGGCCCTCGTTTGAGTTGTGTGGGTTGGATCATTCCCAATGAACACAATAAATGGTCCAGGTATAGTGAGCATGATTGCGGTTGTGTTCTTAAATTTTATTAAGCTTCATGCGTTCTGGACCAGGAGTTAAATAGTCTCCAACTCTTCAGCAAGAAGTGACGGCTGCGGCTTTCTCCGGGCTTTTGAAGTTGCAACTAGGAGTAATTGGAGCGTATAAGTATCTGAAGGTCTTCTAGGGCGAGGATGACGCTACATTTCATCAACAGTGGTATGATCTGATTATGGCTTACACAGCTAGGTACAGATGTAAATCTTCTGGCTGTTTGTTCGTATATCTTATTGAAACACTGATTGAAAATGCTGTCCTCACATGAGAAACTTTGGCAGTTTATACCGAACAAACAGCCAGAAACGACAGGAGAAAAGTGACAAAAGTGATATAAGTTTAGTAAAGAATGTGTTTTCAACATGAAAAGAATGATCCCTGAATAGCTCTTCCAAATTTTACAAATTTAGCCCACAACAAGATTGCTGTTGATCCCAATTTTCTTAAGGGAATTTTGTTTTGCAATGAAGCTCACTTTTATTTGAATGGATAAGCAAAACTGCCGTATTTGGAAAGATGACAATCCTCAACTGTTTATTGAGGCATCCACAGTGTGCTTATGGGCTAGTCGAATAATTTGTCCGTACTTCTTTAAAAGCCATGCTAGTCAGTACGTTACAATCAATGGTGACCCTTATAAAGCCATTATTACAGACTTTTTCATTTCTCAACTAAACAACCATGTTTTTAACCAAATGGCACAGTATGTCACACTGATCCATTGAAGGAAACTTTTGGTAACCGCATAGTTTCCAAGATCATGGGATTTAATAAAACTAGACTATTTTCTGTGGGGATATGCTCGCCTATACCAATAAGCTCGAAGCGATTGACCAGTTCGAGGATAAAATTCCCTGGATTATTGCCGATATACAGCCATAAACGTTGAAAAAGGTTATCGAAAATTGGACCTTCAGATAAGATTACGTCCGAGCCAGCCAGGTCATATAAAAGACGACATATTTATATTATAATGGCAAAGGATTATTTTTCGAATTTTTCGAGGTAGATTTTAAGCAGTTTAAAAACTTATCTTTATTTTATTCGATTTAAAAGTTCTATACCTGTATAAAAACACCCTTTATTTTGCAGATACTTGCTTAAATGGTGCTTTTGTTACTATAAAAGTTCTTGACAGAATTTAAAAAAAAAATGTATTTAACTATTTTTAAAATTTTCTTAAGTTATATTTTTAATTAAATTTTAATTAAATTACCTTTTCAATAGTTTCTTTTTAAATTTAGGCGTCTAAAATGTATTTTTTATTTAAAGGTTTAAAGGGTCATAACAGTAGAAACTTTAACGTATAACTTATTAAAAAAATTATTTTTAACTACTTTTGTAAGTAATTTATTATTCAATTACAATATTGCGCCACACTATTAGGTGGCATTTTCAGTTAAGGAAAAAGTGGATAAACAATATAAATTGCTTCATATAATAAATTAATTATTATAAATTATTTATAACTTTTACTTTTTCTGAAGATACCACTCAGTGGTGTGGCGTAATATTTAAAACAAAAGTAAATATTAATTTAATTTTTTTATGTCAAGACAGTGTGCTTGAACAATAAATTACTTATAAATTATTAAAAAGGTTAAATAATTATAAATATTTTTTTAAATGCCCAGGTGTCTACCGGGAAGGTATAGTACTTTGTTTGTTTATAATTTTTGATCAAATGAAAAAGAATGGATCTTCTATTACTAATAAATTTGCCAAATCTCTACTTCACGACTGCCAAATATTAACTGTCGAGACTAATGTTTAACAAAATGGCGGCAAAACAAAGTAGTATACCATCCCGGCGGGCACCCGTAAAATGTACTTAAGAGAATATACAAGACGTGATTTTAAAAATATATTTTTTCGATAGTTTTTATTCAGAATAGGCACGCACCACTTATCACCACCTCCCATTTTAGGGAAATTTTTTAAACGTATTAAAGAGGCATACAATTCCACTACTTTAAAAATAGTTTTTTTTTTTCAATTTGTTATTTTTTAGGAAACAATTTCATTGAATAAAAGGTACTTTTTTAAGTACTTTTTTATTAAATTAGGGCGTTTAAAATCCATTATTTTAAATTTGTTTATACGAATTTATTTTATAATTTTTTTAATTATTTTATAGATAACTTTTCGCATATTATATTTTTAAAAAAAAATCCTGCTTAATAAACACAATAGATTTTAACCAAAACTATTGGGCAATAGCTTAACACTCCTTGCATTTTCATAAAAACCTTATAAAATTTAAACGGCCTTATAAGTCGCTACTTATTGTATGTAACACACCCGTCTCTCATAATTGCACCATAATAAATTTATTACGTTTTAACAACGAAGGTGGTATGATAAGTATCAACAAATATACATTAATTCTTACTAAACTTATTTGCATAATCTGATCATAATAATAACTTTATTCAATATAATTTAATTAGCAGGTATCATATTTTATTTTACTTTAGCCAGTTGATTGGTGGTCTTTATAATAAATTATTGTATTGATTTCAGTTTGTTTGTTAGCTATTGTTTTTTATTTTTTTTTTTTTTTTGTGTCGAAGTAGATCAATATCAGATTATTGTATTAAATATAGAAAAAGAAACATATTAACATGTATTAAATATTTATATTTTATGTAGATTTAAAATTAGAGGGATTTGTTATACATTTTATACATAATTTTTTATATGATCTTGATAACGATTATAAATTTTGAATTATATGCAGCGATTTAAAATTTAAATTTTATTTATTTCTTTACAAAATTTTAAAAAGATTTGAATATTTTAATCTAAAAATTTTAAACAAAATAGCGTGTTAGATAAAATCTAGCAGCAGGATAGTCTTTTATAAGGGAACTTTTAAAATATAAACTGCTTTAAATGTTTATCATTTAATTAACGTTTCTTATTTCGAAGATAATATCTGGACTTTTCTAAAAGGTTGAACATATTTCTTTTTAAATCTTTACGAAAGTACTTTTCAAAACATACTTTCTGATAGTAAATTATTCTTCTTCCTTTCTTATTAAACGTATTTCAAAGAGAAAATTTTTGCTTAGATATCAACAAAATTTCTTCTTCTTCTTAAGCGTCTTATTGTTTAAATATGAAAATATATGTACGATAAAGGTACTTTTTTTAAAAGTACGAAAAAGGTACTTTTTTAAAAAATACGAAGTATCGAAAACGAAACATATTAACATATATTAAATATTTATATTTTATGTAGATTTTAAATTAGAGGGGTTTGGTTTACATTTTTTACATAATTTTTAATATGATCTTGATAACGATTAAAAGTCTTGAATTATTTGTAGCGATTTGAATTTTAAATTTTATTTATCTCTTTGCAAAATTTTTATAAAAATTTGTTTATTTTAAAGAAAGTTTTAATTACAATTTTTTTTTAATTTTTTGTTTTGAAGAGATGTTTAAAATATTAAGTTTCTTGTTTTGAAGATAATATCTGAACTTCTCCAAGAGGTTGGGACAAATTTTTTTATGGGTCTTTACAAAGGTACTTTTTTAAGGACTCTTTCTGAAAGTAAATTATTCTTCAATGTTGCTTTCATCTTAAAGCTATTTTAAGGCGAAGTTTTTGCATAAATACTAAAAAATATTTTCTTCTTAAGCACCCTATTGTTAAAATATAAAAACATATTTTTAAAAAGTATAAAGAAGCTACTTTTCTTAAAATGTGAAAAAGGTACCCTTATTTAAAGTACGAAAAGGGTGCCTTTTTCTAAAGTAAGAAAACCATACAGTTTAAGAGTTACTCATAACATAACATTTCTTTCAACAGTACTCTTCTTGAAAGACTATTTCTAAAAGAAAATATTGAAAAATATTTTTCGAAATTGTAACCTTTTAAGAGAAATAAAATAGTACTTTTTAAAGTGTTATAAAGTCATTAAATTAAAGTAGGTAGGCTAGTAGGTAGTGTACTAGCTTGTAAGTCTGGGGGTTGTGGGTTCGATTCCCAACGAAGACCTTGGTTTTTTTCACTACAAAAATAAAGTTTGACTGTCGGTGCGGTTGCTCAGTGATGACGGCGTAATCACTGGTCACTGTGCTGTCTTATACGACAGTTAATTTACGACTATTCCCTTTCACCACCTGTTTCATCTATTCTCTATTCCTTTCCTAAAGAATGTAGCACGACACTTGACTAACTAGGCATTGTTGCCTGAAGGGTTAATTCTCTTTAAAAAAGAAAAACAAAGATACTCCTTCGTTAAAGTGTTTTCTTATCGTTTAAAATTTTCGTTTTACATTATTAGTTTTAATTTTTCATTTTTAAGTTCTCTTTCTTTTTACAAAAGCAGACTTTATAAAGTACTCAGTTCTTGTTAAAGGTTTCTTTTTTGGAGGGTACTTTTGTAAGTCACTTTCTTGAAAGTACTTTTTTAACAGTAATTTTATTTTAAAAAAATAACTTAAAAGAATAATTTTGTATTTTTGTATACTTTTAGAGAAATTAATCAAGGACATTTTTTAATGTACAATTTTTAAAGTGAAATTTTTTAAAAAATATATTCTTCAAAAGATGATTTTTGAAAATGTTTAAGTATCCGTCAAAAGTTGCCTGGGCTATTTTATAAAATTTTATATTAAAGAAATTTAAAATTGTTTTGGGGTAAAATCGACTGATGAGCTATATGGATGGCGATATGGATATGCTTTCCCTCGCAGTAATAAATTTCAAATATTTTTCTTGAATAATACATAATTTGTGAGAATATCATATTTATTTAAGAAATTAAGCACAAATTAATGTAGATTAAATTGTTTTAGAAAATTATCTAAAGTTTTATTTTTTATTTAAAAAGTACTTTCTATCAAAATTCGTTATTAAAAAATTTCAAAATACTTTATTTGAAACTTCATACGATTTAAGAATAAAAGTTTTATTTCCATACGGTACGTAAATTGCACTTTCTTGACATTACTTTAAAAAAGGGTGTTTTTAAACTATACTCTTGTAAAATTATGTTTTTAAAAATGAAATTCTTTAAAAGTTACCTTTTCAGCTTATTTTAGAAAAGTCATAATTTTAACTTGGTTTTGAAAGATACTTTTTCGAGAGGTACTTTTGCAATTTTACTTTATTTAACCCAAAAATATATTGTTTTTTTTTCTATATGTTTTTTATTAATTTTTTTTATTTTTCTGAAATTTTTAAAAAAGTGCAACATTATTCTTTGCTTTATGACTTTGATTCTTTTGTTTTTCATTTATTTTTTGCACACACTCTTTTAAAGTCAAGCGTTTGGTAAATGTTAACTATTAAACTAAACTCTTTCATTATTTAAATATTTTGTAATAAAAATTAATCTATCAATATTTTAAATCCAATACAATTATTTTTATATAAAATAAGGTTTTCCTAGCAATTGTAAAAAGATAATTTGTTTAAATTTTGTTTTACCATTTATGTCGGCGTATAATAATTTGAAATTTTTATAAAACGTTTATGTTTTTGCTAAAGCAGTTATAGTCTATAATTATTTATTTCTATGATATTCATGATTATAAAAACAAAATCCAAAATATTAAAATTAATAGCAAAAGTAAAACGAGAAGTAAAATAAAATATAGACTTTAAAGAAAGAAAGAAACTAATAGATTTGTTGTAACAATTATAAATGGATTTTGTCTTAAAATGATTGAACATAATGAAAACTGCTATTAATTATGTTTGAACGGTTAAATTGAGGTCATTTTTAATACGACAATCAAAACAGTTAAAGTTTTATTGTTTGAAGTGGAAAGGGTTGTTTTGAAGTTAATAAAAATTTTTAACAATATTAATAAGAGCCATCAAGTAAATGGTAAATATATCACAGAGCCAATATAAATTAATTTGAATTTAATGTATTTCCAAAGTTAATCAATTACGTGAACATAAAGTGGTAAGAAATTTATATTCGAGCAGCACAGTATATTCGAGCAGCACCACAATACTGTTCGATAAAACAGGAAGGGATTTTTTTATACATTTCGAAAATCTGACACAACTTTTTTAAAAGTTTTTGTAAACTTTTAGTCATTAAACTTTCCAGCAAAATCATTTTAGTTTTACTCAATATCTTTACGAGATTAGAAAGCATGAGAATTTTATTTTGAAATTAGTAAAAATTAGATATTTTTATAGAGTTGTGCTACAACAAGGACTATCAATTTTTTTAAAAAATCTGTGGCGAATATATATTTTAAGGACACTTTTAGAAAATAATGTCCACAGCAAAAATTTTCTTGGATTTTCTTGAACGAAACAGTACCCTCCGGGAGCACATTGATATGTTTTGCGGGAATCTCACCGTCATTACATATGTCAACGGGGATAAAATGGAGCCCGGCCCCCTTCAAGGCTAGCAGGAGCCAACTGGACAATTCCACTATATTTCCACGGGAATCAATAAATCCCCAGAGTTCAGCTATTTGTCTTTTTAGCCTTTTAGCTGTTCTCTGGCTGATTATTAAGGTTGGACCTTCGGGAGTATCGAGGTGGTTGTAGTTTCGAGGTACTCGTTTGAATTGTGTGGGTCACAATGAACACAATGAATGGCCCAGGTCCAGTAAGCATGTTCTGGACCAGGAGTTGGATAGTCTCCAACTCTTCAGCAAGGAGTAAAAGCTGCGGCCTGCTCCGGGCTTTTTAAGTTGCAACTAGGAGTGACTGGAGGATATATGTATCTGAAGTCCTTCTAGAGCAAAGGTGACGCAACATTTCATCCAATGTTCCCGCCGGGGGCACATGATAGTCTTTATGGATCCTACAACAGTCATCTAGACTTGTGTCTTGCGGAGTAAAAGGAAGCCCAGCCCCCTTCAAGGCTAGTAGTAGTCAACTGGACAATCCACTATATTTCCACGGGAATCAGTCAGCCCGCAGAGTTCCGCTATTTGTCTCTTTAGGCATTTAGCTGTTCTCTGGCTGATTATTGAGAAAGGCCCTTCGGGAGTATGGTAGATGTTATTAAATGACCAGCTATAGGTTAAGTAAACTTATACTTAAAACTTGAACAGACATTACTAGTAGGATCTTACTGAGTACTGCAATTTTTTCAGTAAAGATTTAATTATTATTTTTACAATTAAAAGCAATTAAAATGTCTACTTGCAAGTGTTAGCCAACGTTAAAAAATTGTCTTGAAATCATTTCATTTTTTTAACCGAGTGTTGTAAATGACAGTATGACAGCTTTTGAAATTTCACTACAATTTACGGATTACTGATTTTTTTTTCGCTAATCAATTAATAATTACTGGTAATAAAAACTATATTACTTCCAGTAGAAGTAAAAATTTACAGAAATTTACAAAAATTTACTTTCATTATAAACTAATTTTATACTCAAGTTAAAAAGTAAATAAAAATTACGGAGTAATGAAAATTTTTCCACTAATCATTGAAAATTGAATTACTATTTTTGCAAGTGTTAGTAGGCGTTAAAAAATTTTCTGGAAATCATTTTATTTTCTTTAACAGTCTGTTGTAAAAAGCTGTCATTTTTTACTGATACCGCAAATAAAATAACATTAATAACACTTACTGATTACTGATATTTTTTTGGTAATTATTTATTAATTATTGGTAATAACAATTATATAATTGCAGTATCAGTAAAAATTTTCAGAATAGTAAAAAATTTTTTAGTGATCATGTAAAAATTTACTAATATGAAAATTTAATTTCTTAAATTTTTAACTTAAATTTTTGGAATATTGCAATATACCCATATCTGACGAGAACTACTGTCAATTACGTTAGAGTTTTTTTAACAACGGCCATTTAGCTCATATATCGCTTATATTCATGCTAATCAATTTGTGCATGGCTTCCCTAAAGCCTTTTGAAATTTTTAAAACATTTAGCTAAAATGTGGTCACTCCGATATAATGTTTAACTTGCTTGAAGTTAGTTATCAAAATTGTAATGCTGACAGACTGTAATTAATTATGGTAAACTGTTTTCAACTTTATTTTTAAGCTTATTCGCAACTATCCATATAATTCTCATACAGTTGCCAGTTTTAGTTCTTCTATAATAGAGTTAAAATTATATTGTTACCTTATTTGGGTCCTTGTAATATTTGACGAACAGGAAGTATATCAACTATAGATGCATTAATTCTTTTCACTGTATTTAATAAAAGCTTTTACTGCTATCCAAAATATTTTGTTGGATATTGAATTTCATCACTTGGCGACTGACTTATTTTGCTGTAATTTATTATTTTATTAGACGATAAATATAAGCTGCCGCTCTTTAAATCATTGATTATATTTGTTAATTTCTAGTATGTCGTTTAGACTGAGCTATCCTATAGTCTACACATTATTAGAAATTTAGTCAAAAGCCATAGCCAGATCGCAGTAAAATTACTATATTAATGACACAACCAAGTATCATCATGTCAATGAATAGTTTTAATTAAGTCCCAATTAATTCACATACATAGACAAATTTTCCTTAAATCATAGTAGTAATAATCATTTATTAAAAAATTTATTTCCCAACCAATTCAGTGACAAATTAAAGAGCGAAGTTATGTCAATGATAAATAAATCAAAGACATGTTTATGGAAAATTGTATTAAAGTCAGTCCTTATAAAGTCATTTGTCATAGTCCAATAGTAATACAATATTTTATTCCTAGCCTAGCTTATAGACAACGAAAAGTCTAAATGGAGGCATTAGGCTCATATGTCAATTATATCCTTTATTATGCACGGCTTCCAAAAACACTTTTGAAATTTTTGCTAAACACTCAGCTGAAATGTAGTCAGTCACTCTGATAATAAGTCATCAACATTTCAATGCTTACGGACTGCGATGAATCATGGTGGACTGTTTCCCACTTTATATTTTAGCTTATTCGTTTGTTTCATCAAATGGTACTTTAAAATAAGACTAACTAACGAAATTTTGACCAAGGTTGTAGTGAAACTAAATTTAAATTTCATACTGGTGATTTGGCTTTTTTTTAACAATTAATTACAATTAATAATGAACTTAAGTAAAACTGAAACAAAAGAGCATCTTAAAAATAATTTTTTATAACGAAAAAGAACTTGTTAAAGATATACTATTTAAATATCTATAAAGTCATTATAAATAATTTAACAAAAAGATGTTCTATAAAATTTACTTTAATGTTATTTTCATTAGTTTTGCTTTAAAATAAAAAAAAATGAAAATAAAATTTTAGTAAACAATTTTTAACACCTTTTTTATGAGTGTTAAAGTGTTTTTTGGATGTGCGTGTGTGTTTATTTTGTTAATAACTATAAAAATGTTAAACTTGAAAAAAATTCCCATAAAGTGTATTTATTAATATTTAGTAGGCTGCTTTAAAATTAGTTTTATAAAAATTTTTTGAAGCACTTTTTATTATCTTTTCAAAAGAAATTAACAAAAAAAATCAATAAACGAAAAAATTTAAATATTTTTTTTATTTTTGCTTTTAAATAATCCTATTAATTCAGGGTCTTTAACCAGAATCTTAAATATTAAACTGACTACTTCCTATGGCGCTATGTTTAAATTTTATTACATTTTTGTTTTGGCTAAAAAAACAAGATTTTAGTTGTCTGCTATTTGTGCAGTTCAGTTTTTTAAAATTATTTTTTTTTTGGAAATTTTCTAAAAACATCAAATTGAAAAAAAAAAACAATTGACCACCATTAACGTCTCATTAACAAAATATTTTTTCTTTGTATTTGTTTTATATAATTTTTTTTACTTATAACGCTCTAATGGATTTTGCGTTTTTTTTGTGGTTTTAATTTTATGTCTTGTCTTGCACGACAAAGTTATAAGAACATTTTTTAATAAAAACTTTTAACGGAAAATTAAAAATTATAAATACTGGGTAAGACAAAGGAGAAAAATTTGAAGAAACAACAACAAAAATGATCAAAACCATTGGCATTTTAATGAAAGTTAATGTCGAAAAGAAACTAAGTTAATTTATAAATTAATAAAATAAAAATATAAAGCTGACCAGTCGTAGTTTTTAATATTTTCTTTTTAATAAATTTTTAGTTAATCGTGACTAGAATATGATAAAAAAAATAGCCTCTTACTGGACTATGATTCGAATTTAGTCTAGATGCAATCAGAAACCATAAAGTAACAATTTAAATATGGTTCTAATTTATATGACTTCTGTGTAATAATACCATGGCAACTAACTTGATAGTACCTTAACTATTAACTATTCACTGATTATGACTTTGCTTTTATTGTCTTGACTATGAATTTACAGCGACCATAGTCAAACTTAATTATGTCTTGTACGTAATATAAGATACCAGCAGTCTTGATATAATTATGATCACAAGACTGCTTTACACTAGTTAAAGAGAAAACTGAAGATGGCAAATAGCCGAAACCGGTTTGTTCACAAATCAAATTTGACGAGGGTCGACGTTAAACCGTACCCAAATAAAAATTTAACTATTCCATGACTACAGCCACCACTTATATATAATTTGATTACACGACAATTATCACGTAGCTATTATTAGATTTTCTTTAAGCCTTCAATTGCTTCACAATGACTTGATTGGTACCTAAAAATGACAAGTGACTGTAATTAATGACTATATTATATAACTAATGACAAATATAATAACTATATCATATAGCTTTGATGTGACTTGACTAGGACTTAACTCTCAATATTATGACGGCTTGAATTTGTCTATACAATAACTTATTATTACCTCCTCCATTTAGACTTTTCGTTCTCTATAAGAGATCATGATTTGACTATGTCATAAAGTATTGAATTATTACTTGATTATGTGATGACTTTATAACGATTCATTTTGATACAATCTTCCATATTCAGATTTTGATTTGTTTATCATCGATATATAAGTTTGGATTTTAATTTCTTTTACGTTGGAACTATTTCTCAGGAGAAAGTTCCTACTCATGCAATGCATGGTACCAGAACTAGAAAATTAGATTATGGGAAAAAGAACAGAGGGAGTACTGTTTGTGGATATTCAATTTAAACTTTCCCACATTGAAAGTGACAGGAAAGACCTCTGGTGGGAGTTTATTCCACATACTAACTGTTCTGCCAAAAAACAAATTTTCTCTCTGTAATGCATAGTGCGATTCACTGGCCAATCGACCACAAATGGATGCACTCTCAACGAAAATCGAATCAAACGAAAAAATGTGCTAGTTTCGGGAACATGTTCCCTAATTTCGTTAGAGCACTTACCATTATAGTAACGATAAAACAGTGAAATACAATCTACATTGCGTCGATGCTCTAGGAAATGAATAGAGCTGAGTACCCTACCATTCCCAATGAGCCTTTTGGCCTACTTCTGTACGCGGTCGTGTAACTCCAAAATAGACTTCGGGGTGCCGGTCCATACATGAGAATTGTATTCCATCTTTGGACGGATATAGGTGGTATAAATAGTACTAAGATCGGATGGAGTGAAGTATTTCTTATACTGTTTTAGAAAACCGAGGCACTTAATAGCTTCCTTTTGTCACTGAATTGATTTGGAAATAATTTTTTTAATAGATTGTTATCACTTAACTAAAATACGACTATAATTTAAATAAAATAAATATAGTTTAAAAAAAATCCAAATAAAATTTAAATAAAATCTACGTGTATGACGTAAATATGACTTAAGTTAGGTGCCCCTGTAGGCTAGGAGGTAGTGTACTAGCTTGTCAGTATGGGGGTTGTGGGTTCGATTCCCAACGAAGACCTTGGTTTTTTTCACTACAAAAAATTGACTGTCGATGGTGCTGCTCAGCGATGAAGGCATAGTCACTGGTCGCTGTGCAGTCTTGTACGGCAGTTAATTTCCGACTATCCTTCTACTTTTACCACCTGTTTCATCTCTCCTCTATCCCTTTCCTAAAGAATGTAGCACGGTACTTAACTAAATAGACATTGTTGCCTGAAGTGCTACTTCCCTTTAAAAAAAAGAAAATATGACTTAAGTAAGACTATACCTTACTGCGATCTGGCTCTATGGCTTTTGACTAAATTTCTAATAAGGTGTAGACCATGGGATAGCTCAGTCTAAACGACATACTACAAATTAACAAATATAATCAGCGATCAATGATTTAAAGAGCAGCGGCTGATGTTTATCGTCTAATAAAATACTAAATTACAGCAAACTAAGTCAGTGGCAAAGTAATAAGATTAAGTATCCAACAAAATATTTTGGATAGCAGTAAAAGCTTTTATTAAATACAGTGAAAAGAATTAATGCATCTATAGATGATATACTTCCGTGTTCGTCAAATATTACAAGAACCCAAACAAGGTAACAATATAATTTTAATTCAATTATAGAAGATCTAAAACTGGCAACTGTATGAGAATTATATGGATAGTTGCGAATAAGCTTAAAAATAAAGTTGAAAACAGTTTACCTTAATTAATTACAGCCTGTCAGGATTGAAATTTTGATAACTAACTTCAAACAAGTTAAACATTATATCAGAGTGATTACATTTCAGTTGAATGTTTAGAAAAATTCAAATATTCATTTTAAAAGGGTTTATTGAAGCACAAATCGGTATACATGGATATAAGCAACATGTGAGCCTTTATGTCGGTAAAAAGCTCAAACGTAATTGACAGTAATTCTAGTCAAAAAATAAAATTATACTCGTAATTAAGTTTAATTTTCATATCAGTAAATTTTTACATGATCACTAAAAACTTTTTAAATATTCTGTAAATATTTACTGATACTGCAATTATATAATTGATATTACCAGCAATTAATTACCAAAAAAATATCAGTAATCAGTAAATGTTGCTGAAATTTCATTTGCAGTATCAGTAAAAAGCTGTCATATTCAGGCTGTTAAAAAAATACGATGATTTTCAGAAAATTTTTTAACACCGGCTAATACTTGCAAGGGAACATTTTAATTACTTTTTTTTTTTTAACTAACTTTAAACAAGTTAAACATTATAACAGAGTGATTACATTTCAGTTGAACGTTTAGAAAAATTCAAAAATTCATTTCAAAAGGGTTTATTGAAGCACAAATTGGTATATATGGATATAAGTAACATGTGAGCCTTTATGTCGGTAAAAAACTCACACGTAATTGACAGAAATTCTATACCCATAAATGTACAGAATCAAAATACCCCTAAAATTGATGTAAAAATAAAATTTACATTTACTCATAATGCAATTAAATATACCAATATCAGTAAATTTTTACTGATACTGCAATTATACAATTTTTGTTATCAGTTGTTATTAATTGATTATCGGTAAAATAGCAGTAATCAGTAAATTTGACTGAAATTATATTTTCAATATCAGTAAAAGCTGTAATTTACAATAGACTGTTAAAAATGAGATGATTTCGCCGTCTAACACTTGGAAGTAAACATTTTAATTGCTTTTAATGGTAAAAATAATAATGTAAATTTTAATGGTTACTGGAAAATTGCAGTACTCAATAAGATCTTACTGGTAATGTCTTTTCAACTTCAGTATAAATATAAGTTTACTGCGAATGAAAGTAAATTTTTATATCAATAAAAATTTATTAGTTACCGCAATTATCGAAAAAATGATACTGCAAGTTAAATTTCATTATCAGTTACTGCTATTGCTACTGAATGTAGTTAAAACACACAGCAGCAGTATGCTTAAAGACACAACCTTTTGTTTTGTTTCTATACACATAAAATTAATTAACATAAGAAAGTTTAACGGTTTCGATGCTTTAATTTATTCTGAATTACAAATTTTGTTAATAAATTAAATTTATAGATAACACTTCAAATAAACTGAATATTAGCATACAAGTTCTATATTTTTAAGCGTCCATTAAAAATAATGCAACAAATCAGTTGAAAGCAATAAATAAATAAAAGTTAATAACAATTAAGATGTTAAAAATAATAATAAACACACTGCCAAACAATTTTATATAATAAAAACTTTTAAAAAAATTTTGTTTATAAATTATTGACAAAGTACTTGAAATTTGATAACGACATAAATCAATTAAAAGTTAAGCCAACAAAACAGCAAACAATTAAGAACGAGTTAACCACTCTTGTGTTATATAAAACACAAAATATTTCAAATTTGCGCCAAGACACTTTCAATAAAAATTATAATAAATTATAATTAATTATGCACACTTGTTTTACGCGCACTATTTTAAATAGCAATATTTGTTACTAATTTGTTTTATATTATTTTTAAATGCTGTAACAAAATTTTATTTTTGCATTTAACTTTTTGTTTTTTTTTAAATTATCAAACGAATTAAAAAAGCCACCACCGTCGTTTCGTTTTAAAACCACAACACGTCTAATGTGTGACAACTTTGAAACAATATTGAGTTTTCAAAATTAAGAATATTTTGCTTAAACTCTCCAGCGAACTACAAAAAACAAACTACAACTCGCATAACTTTGCATATGTGTAATTAATGATTATTAGGGTGTGCCGCAAAAAAGTGTTTTTTTTAAAGACAAATCAAAAAATACTCTTTACAGGGTAATTTCTAAAATATATTTTTTTAATTGTGTTTTTGTTAAAAAAAATCAAGCTTTCCGTAATCGATTAATCGATTACAATTAAAAACATAATTTAAAATTTTTTTAGGCTAATAAAATTTTTTCATTAGTTTAATTGCGAATACTTTAAAAAAGAGTTTTAAAATAAATAGTATTTTCTATCAATAAAATTTGCTTCCCTAAAATTTTAATAAAAATGAAAATTAATTTAATTGTTCGAAAGCCCAGGTAACTCTTTATTTATATTTTAACATCTTTAATGTCTCGTACTCGTCTTTAAAAGATTATTGTGGAGTATAAGGAGAACACTGAAGATGGCAAATAGCCGCAACCAGTTTGTTCACAAACCAAATTTGACGAGGGTCGACGTAAAATCGTACCCAAATAAAAATATTATGGAAGCATTTATTTATATTCGTTTTATACTTTCGTACACAGAAAATTATAGCAAAAGCTGAAGAAAACATCTTTCACATAAAATATGTATGGCTTACTAAGAGTTCATTCATATTAAGCGGCTTAAGTAAAGAATTCATCAAATGGTCTTATTTAGAGGTGGTGCCAGACTGTTCTAAAAATAAACATAATGTGCATTAATAATAACAGAACTGCCTGAACGCCAACACTGACTCACCAGTACAAACTAAACCGTGGCTTGAAAATGATGCATTCGCATCGAAAGCGCTCGCCATCGAATACAAACCAGCCAGTTAGGATGGGAAATGGCAATATTATTGCATTAATAGGGTTGTGAAAAAAGGCTATTTCCTATACTATTTCCTTTAATAATGACTAGTATTTCTATCACAATAATGAAAACCTGAACGAAACTTTTGTATACATGAAATATTAAAAACTAAATTAACGAGGGCCTCGTCAAACGTAACACCTCGTTATTCACAATACGCAAATTCTTACCTTAAGTGATTGTGTTAATGCAAATTTTCTAAAATTAAGACCTCAATTAATGCAACTTTGCAAACAAAGCTTAGATTCTCTCTTTCGTTTCGTTTTTTACTTTAGTTTTCTTTAAATAAATTTAAAACTATAAACGATGGTTTAACGAAATATTTGTACGCGAACTAAAATTATCGCTTACGTTGTTTTTTAATTCAATAGTTTAAAAATGTTTCGGTTAAATCCTTTTTATCCTCCAAACAATTAAATGGAATGCTTTGCTACCCTTACTTGTCACCCCAAAGAGAAAGAACTGAAACTAGTGACGAAAATGATAACCGTTATATGTTTTCCATTCTATTCTTCAGCATATGGATTAGAAAGTGATAAAAATAAGAAAACTTCCGTAGCAGAAAATCCTTTTGGGCCATATTATATAAAGTAGAGGTTCTAATATTCAGCAAAAATAAGATTTTTAAGGTTAACCTACGTTAATTGTGCTAAATTCCTTAAAAGATTCATGAAATTGTCATTAAATATATATTATTGAAAAACTGAAAGTATATCCATATGGCCACTACTTATATAGCTCACTTATATAGCTCATCAGTGGACTTTACCCCAAATTTTGTATAGAAAGCTAAAGAGTCTTATATCTTAAGGCAAATTGATTAACTAAGAATTATATTCAACCAACACAGCAAAAAGACAGCAAAACTGAAAGAGAAAGTAATTTTATATAAAAGCACAGTAACCGGCAACAATTTTTTTGTTTTTTCTTTTAATTTGCGTAACATTGTTTGTCTTTTGGCAAATAAATTTAGCACTACCGCCCAGTAAAATTGTAAAATACTGCAAAGTATTATGTGTTCAGATAATGAATGGACTATTGAACATGAATTATCTCTCTATATTATTATAAACTACTAATGCAATTGATGAGCAATTGACTTGACAATTAGGGATTACCTAAACGAAATTACTCCCAAAATTACAAGTGAAGAAATAAATTCTTGAATGTCTGAAAGCGGTCAAAATGTTCAAATTAGAGACGAAGTTGCATTAGAACAAAGTGATCCAATACCTGCAAAATATAATCTCCGAATGCTGTAAATGTCATCAAAGTTTGTCTACAATGGGTAAAGAAGAATAACTGTCCTTGGGAATACATAATGGTATTGCAAAAGCTTCGAGAAAATGCACTTCGAAAGAATATATCTTCTCAAAAATCGCAGTCGAAAATTTCACACTGTTCAACACGATGACCCTAATTATAAATTTACATACATTAGAACGTGTATTTGATATTAATTTAATTAAATAAAGCTTAGTCTTTGTTTAATTAATTACTAATCTTTTTACTAGATTTCAAATAAGCGGTTTAGCGAAAACCAAGGCATAAACATTTTTTAAGCAGTTTTCCTAACACCATAACATTTTTGTTTCTTACATTAACCGAATTTGCACTGTATTATTATAAGTGTGAAAAATTAAGAATTGTGCCTACCCAATAAAATCGTTTCATTTTGCACACGTCTTTATGAAAAAATCCACCTGATTCTGCATGGGTGTATGTAACGTGTACTTCAAAAATATGCGATGGATCTTTCAACAAGTCTATTCGATTTGGTAATCCTTTCATAGTAGTTTTAGTACGACTACAATTCCATTTTCAGTTGCATTTCTCTTGTGTAACATTATGTCGCCTGACCACACCTTTCCTTTCGAATTTTCTATGGCCAGAACTGCATCAGATTATCTTGTGAATAAATCCTACAAATCCTAGGTAGGATAAACAGTTGTCACAACTTGGAAAATAAAATATTCCACCCTAAATTAGTCGTGAACTCTATTGAGGACAAAATTATATCACTGGGAGCAACCAATATGAATTAATACAACAAAAGGCTCTGACCTTGGCAGATGTTCGCTCTTCAATCACATACCTAAACAACATCTAAAGCCCCTTGGTGTGACCTACAAACTATCACGAGATATTTGCAAAATATTATTGAGTACTTCAATACCAAATAGCTTATTCATTACACACAAAATCTTAGTTTAAGTCCCACCAGAATTAAGCAATAAATTAAAACTATCTTCATTCTTTAAAACTACATAACTGACTTAAATAGTTACATTGTTGCGAAAATAATTTGTTTAATCTCTCAAAGAAAATAATTATCAGTAAAAAAAGTAAACGAAATGACCTATTGTGTGTTTTACAAACTTCATAGTTTTCTAAGAAATCTTATACAAACAAGACAGCAACAATATGCTTTTAAGAAATTCCATGAAATAAGCTAAATAACAGAAAATAAATACAACTAGCATAAAACAAAACACACAATCAAGCAGGCGCTTAGAATGAATGCCATTACTAACAACAAAAACAATGTAGAGTAATGTTAAAATAGAATATTCTTGTATATTCCATAATCGCTTAAAACAACAAGAGACATCGTTGAAACTAGACAAGAAAATAATAAAGCATCTTTTAAGGTATTACAGTGGTAAAGTTACCATCGTGTTTATTTTGTGTGTATTGAGAGTAAATAAATCGTTTAATTTAATTTTAAACTCTAAAGTGCTCTGCAATAAAAGAAATAAATATAACAAAACGTTTATTGAAAAGAATAAACTTAACAATATATTAAATTTCAATTTAATGCATTAAATCTAATTTAAGGACATTATTCGATAATCGGATGATTAACGAATTTCAAATTGAGGGCGAAATAAGTTTAAAACTGATCAAAACAAATATTTATGTCATAAGTAAACCATTTATAGGAAAAAAGTTTATTGGAAATTTATATGGGAAATTTTATTTCCGACAACAAAATCGATTTAAAAAAAACGAATAATTTAATTTCCTACCAATTTTGTGGTTAAACGAAGAACTTTTGGTTAAAGCTAATAACTGCATTAAAAAAAGCCTATATTTAGGGAAAAACTCTAATATAAAATTTAGGAAAATAAAATTATTTAATGAGATTTTATGTAGATATGTTGATATTGTACTGGAGAAGTTATTCGAATAATCGTTTCTAATTAACAAGTAATTGATATATTTTTAATAATTCATATATTTTCGCCAAACACTTATTTCATAACTATAACTTAGGCGCTTGAAAATTAAATAACAAAAAATTATTCGAATAATAATAATAATTTATTGTTATTAAAATTTAAAAAAATAACTTTTAAAAATAATTATTATTATTTTGATTCAAAGTTCATTTTATTTTATAATTTTCCGTATAAAATTTATATAATAAAACACTTTTATTTCGGAACACCCTTAACAACCATCAAGCCTCACAGAAAGGTGTTTCATTTTGTATTTGCCTCTGTATGTGAAAAAAATGTTGCGTTATTTCGCACGAGATTCTAATATAAGTCCGAATAAAAACAGCAACAACAACAACGACAAGCACTCAAATTAAATAAGCAAATCGAATTAGTTAGACCACTGACTGATAACTTGGACAGCATTTTCTTTAAGTAATTATGTTGTTATTGTTATTGTATTTCTTGCTGTATTTTATTTCAATAAATTGTTGCCACTAGGGTTTTGTGTGCTTTAGATATTCATCAATTATGCTGTTGTTATTTATTTATTTATTTTTTTCTTTTTTCTTTAGCTTTTATTTGCACCTTTTAAACTAAAGTAACAAACGGAACGAATATTATGATGCGTAAAAATATGATCAATTCGACTCTGTGTCAGTTTAAGCTTTCAACGCACAAAGCGCGCAACGCGTTTCTAATGACTGACAATATTTTAAACAATTCGCCTGTTATTATAAGATCAAAAACTGCAAAAACAAAAACATTTAATTCTTGTACTTTGTGAGAGTGCTCCTTTTTGTTCTATTACTGGATGCTATTTTTGAATTGATTCATTTATTAAGTTAAAGAAAACTGGAGAATGACTCAGTGAATGTATAATAAAAAAAAGTCATATATTTACTTTGATCATCTTACGTCTAAATGTAAAGCAGATGTTTAAGGCGGTTTGGAAATTAAAACCCATGAAGCCGTTAAAAATTTCATATTTTATTGTGTACGTATTACGAATAATAAAATATTTTTTTTTTTTATTTTATTTTTGGTATTTGATACTCGAATTATTTTTTGAAACAATAAAATAAATAAACAATAAATGATAATAAAAATAAACCATATATAAATAATTCAAATTAAAAAAAAATAATAAAAATTATAACGGCTATATAAAATATTTTATTCGATTATTCGAATAAAAAAATTTCAAATCGAGCTTTTAAGCAAAATGTCAAACTTTATTACAAACTTTTAAACGATTATTCTTTGTTGAGAAAAAAAATTTATTTAATTACATTAAAGAAATTTTCGATTAATCGGCTCAATTTTTCGATTATATTGAATTAGGTATTAAGTTGTTTTAATTTCTTCCACCAGCAAATACTGTTGTCATTCCGTTTAGTGAAAAACGTCATACAATCGGTGAGCGCTTTCAATGCGAAAACATCATTATCAAGCCACATAAACGAAAATACACAAAGAAAACATACCAGCATATCACGTCGCTAAACACCTCACCGCTGTACTTAAAGCAAAGGTATATTTACAAAATACATACACGTTACGTAATACACAATAACTTATTGAAAAACTTTAAGACATCAAGATAGTCGAAAACACGCGTTTTGTTTCCTCTGGCATTAAGAACCTATATACCACAATACCAACACAAGAAACCTTAGTTATCCTACGCAATACACTAGATAATTTGTACGAAAACCAATATATCACCGAGATTATAGATATTCCAAAGACGACAATAAAATAGAAATACTTTAAATTTAATAACCACTTCTACAAACTACCTGACGGACTAGGCATGGGAATTCCAACTTCCGCAATCCTCACGGACATTTTCATGCAACATCTTTAACTACTAAACGTAAACCAGTAATGGAAAAACATAAAATAACTCATTACTATAAATATGTCGACGACATTATATGCATACTAGGGCAGGATAACGCCGAATAAATTCTAACAGTCACAATCCACATTCACATTACATCCACAATGGAAAAAGAACAAGACTTGAGACTTGGAACTTGCATTATCTTGACATCAGAATAACACAAGGAACTGAGTGGTTAAATTTGACATTTATAGAAAACCAACTACGACAGGCACTATCATTTAGCCATAAGATAGATAAACTTAAGATAATTCCACTTACTCCCGATAAGTATAACAAAGAACTCGACACAATTTACACCATAGTTAAATACGACGGCTACAAACCCAATACTTCAACAAACTTCTTAGACACGACGACACACGTTTGCGTACACAAAACCAGGGAGAAGGTTTACTCACAGCATTAAAAACCAACGACACTCTGAGACATAATCTGAAGACATCGACGGAAATAACTGACAAATTTAATTCAAGCGGAGTATACAGACTTACTTGTACCTGTAAACATACTTATGTAGAACAATCTGGATGAACACTAAATACCAGATTTACAGAACAGATTCACAACCGAATAAAGAGAACTCCAACTTTGCCTTACACCTTGGCACTCATGGACATGCACCAAAGGAAATAAATGAACATATGACATTACTACATCCTAGCAAAAAAGAACGAAGACTAGACATTCTTGAAAACATAGAAGTATACAAAATAAGACCTTCAAACGGATATTATAAACGAACAGGTAAACACAACCTCAGAATAATCTAACAAACGAAAAACACCGTCAGACCTACACACTTACCTGGATAATAATAATAGACGGAAATATTAAATTAGCCCCGCATAAAATGCCCGCATAAATAGATACGACCCTAATCAAAGAACGACCTAAACTCAACACTATTTATATTAACTTTGCAGTACTATCTAAAACACGGCTTGTTAATGATGCTATCGAATCGATTGTACCAAATAAAAAACTAATAACGACAATTTTCACCGAAAGGAATTACAACAGTCTTTTGACAACTTTAGTAAATAGTATTTTCTTTAATGTATAATTGATAAAATTATTTAAAAATTAATCGATTAATCGGAAAGTAAAAAAATATATATATTTAAAGAAATTTTTCCTTAAAGCTTAATAAGCTTGGTTAGAAATGCAATGGTATTAATTCAGTAATAGATCGAACCAGTTTGAATGTGGTTCCAAAAGGCAAAATATGAATGATGCGCTCAAACATGATCTCGCCCGATTTTAATGTCCACAAAACTCAATGTTGCATGCTAACACATAGATAGGTGTGCGGAAATGATGATATAAGTATTAAGAAATCGAAAGCTATTAATGTTCTTAATATGAAAAAACAGTATGATGTTCGATAGATTAAGCACAAGTTTCAAGTTTCTAAAAAAGCTTTCAAGTGCCTCGGTTTTCTAAAACAGTATAAAAGATCACTCTATCCGATCTTCGAAATATTTATACCATCTATATGTGTTCAAAAAGATGCCCCTGTAGGCAAGTAGGTAGTGTACTAGCTTATCAGTCTGGGGGTTGTGGGTTCGATGCCCAACAAAGACCTTAACTGTTTTTACTAAAAAAAAAATTAATAAAAATTTACTGGCGGTGGGACTGCTCAGTGATGAGGTAGTCACTGATCACTGCACTGTCTTATACGGCAGTTAATTTCCGATAACATTGGCATTCTAGAAATGAAAGCTGCCCCGGTAAACAAGTAGTTATTGTACTTAGCCTACCAATCTTGGGGTGGTTGCTTTCACTACAAAATATAAGAGCTTGAAGACAATCCTTCTACTTTCAGTACCTGTCTTATCTCTTCTCTAACCTCTTCCCTAAAAGAATGTAGCACGGTTGTGACTAAATAGGCAGCAATGCTAATTCTCTTGAAAAAAAAATGGAATATAACTCCAATGTATAGACCGGCGGCCCAAGGTCTAATTTGGAGTAGCTCGACTGTATAAAAACGAGGGCCAAAAAGCTCATTGAAGACAGTAAGGTATCCTATTGTATCGATTCTCTAGAGCATCCTCGCAATATGGGTTGTATTTCACTCTTTTATCATTACTGCAACGGTAAGTGCTCTAATGAAATTAGAAAACTTGCACCCGTTACTTGCACGTTTTTGCGTTTAACACGCTTTTCGTTGACGGCCCATCCATAAGTGGTTGATTGGCGGGTGAATCGCCTTATGCATAACAAGGAAATTTCGTTTTTTAGCACAGCATTTCTTATTTGGAATAAACCCCCCTTCAGAATTTTGTCCTGTCACTCTTTTTAGAGCCTACTATTCCATCTAGACTGGTGTCTTGCGGGGTAAAAGGGAGCCCAGGCCGCTTAAAGGCTAGTAGGAGTCACCTGGACAATCCACTGTATTTCCATGGGAATCAGTGGCCCGCAGAGTTCCGCTATTTGTCTCTTTAGGCATTTAGCTGTTCTTTAGCTGTTAATTGAGGTTGGCCCCTACATGGGAGTATCGTGTTGGGTGTGTGTTTCGAGGCACTCGTGAGAGATTGTGGGTCGGATCATTCACAATGAACACAATGATTGGTGCAGGTCTAGTGAGTATGAATGCCGTCGTGTTCTTAATTATATTGAGCTTCTGAACCAGGAGTTGGATATTCTCCAACTCTTCAGCAAGGAGTTAAGGCTGCGACCTACTTCGAGCTTTTGAAATTGCTACTAGGAGTGACCGGAGGACATATGTATTAGAAGGCCTTCTAGGGCGTGAATGGCGTTGCTTTTCATTCACAGTGGTAATGGCCACCATTTGATTATGGCTCACTGCCGGTGCAGATGTAAACCCTATCACATCATGTCCTGTCACTACTCCCTCTTTCCTCCACCGCATAACATAATTTGCTATTCCTGGTAAAATGCATTGCATAAGTAGGGGTCATCCAAAAATAGACTGATTTAATAATTAATTCGAAAATAGGTTCTTCTATCACTTAACAAATCTTAACACCTGTTTTCAATTAAATATAATATTTTATCCACATATAGGCTGTGTTGAAAAATGGGATTAAGTATAGTTTTGGACGAATGTGTTCTTCAATATTTCTTTGTCGTGTTAATGCTTTCTACAGCCGCGTTATAAACACCCGCTATATGCTATTGCATCAAAAATAAAAAGTATAGGTTTGAAAAAGAGTAAGAAAAAGAAGATAGACGGTAGTAATAAAGTTGCTTAAATTGACATTTGCTTGATAAATTTTTGAAGGTGTCGAAAAGGAAAACAACTAAATTTACACAAGCAGACATGACGATTGCTGTGCAGAAGGAGAGTTTGTAGACAACTTTAAGCCACGTGGTTTGTTGACCAGGTTTACTGTTTCTTATAACTAATGTTTTGGTTTTTTGTTGTTGTTATAATAAAGCTATCAATGTCAAGGAAATGATAATAAACGAAATGACTCCAAAAGTCGTGTCAATAAATTGTGTTACTGTTGGAACACAGTAAGAATAAAGTTAATCGAAACAAAAGCGAAAATTAATATAATAAATTAAGTAGCAAATTTTTAAAACCAAACAAAAAAGCCACCATCAGCAGTTAATCAATAGTGTACAAAAACCTCAATATTATTTGTTTTTTATTTAAAGTTATAAGATCTTAAACAATACGACCGATTAAGAAAAGCAGCAAAAAAAGCCACTTGAGGTTTCTTGTAATCTTATTCATTTTTATTATTCCACAAGTGATGATTATAAAATTGATGATGATGATGATGGCGGCGGAGGTGTTAAGGCAGCTTTGAAATTGTGGTAAAAAAATAAACATTTGATACTTTCGTTATCCATAAATTTAATATAGGCCATTTACTCAAGTCAACTACTGACTTAATTCTTCCTGTTTGTAGAGCACTCACAGAAAATACTTTCATTTGAAATACTTTTTTTCTATTTCGTTGTTATTAAAGTAACATGTTTATAATTAGAATTTCATTTGAAATAAAAAACAGATGCTCTGCTATTTTACAAATAAAACTCTTAAGGAAAGACTAACATATAACCACTAAGTTATTAAGTCAATTTGCCATTAACTCCACTTAAATAAACTTCACATGATTGGTCAATATTTATTAAACAAAAATATATACATATATAATACATATATAAATAAAAAAAATATATATATTTATATATATACACCAACCATAAAACAAATTGAAATTTTCTCACTTGCTCTTACAAAAACATCAACAAGATCAAAGTAAATTTACAAAGAATTTTAAAAAGACATTAAAAAAATTTCCGGTTTATTTGCTGAGTTTTTAAATTTGAAATAAAATTCTGTAAAGTTAGGTAATGTTACTTCAACAGTGTCTATAACAGAATACTGTAAAGTTACCTTAAGAAACAGTAACATGCTGCTTAATTTTATATACAGTTCTGGTAGCATTTTAAAAGCAACCTAAAAGTATGCTTTACAAACGGAGAATTTACATTATACAGAATTTAACAGTAACAAAATAATAACAGTTCGATAATATGTTAAATATGTAGAAAATAGTATTTAAACAAAAATAAAAATAAATTAATATTTATTTGTTTAATTAACTTATTTCTTAAATAATTATTTATTAATTAATAAATTTATTAATTAATTAAATTTATTAATTAATTAATTCATTTATAAATTTATTAATTAATTAAATTTTAAAAATTTTAAATTTAAATTTATCCTTAAAACTTTGTTTTTTTTAATCAAATAAATATTGATAAAGCAACAGTTTCATGAACCACATAGTTCTTTGCGATCAAAGATAAAGGACACGGAAAAAATAATACAACAATGGAGAAGGTGAAAGCTGGGCTGAAACACAAAAACATAAGTAATATTTGAGGCAAGGTACAGCAACTATCATTCAACAGCCAGATGCCTTTACGGTAAAAACCAAATGTTAAAGATGGCAAACAATCGAGCAAAATAATTTCACTGACAAACTTCTTTGAAAACTGTGAGAATGGCATTGAAATAATGGTCTATGTGGTTTCTGTCGTCATTTAGATAATGTTTAAAATGCAGTCATCTTGACACATAGTGCTTAGAACTATCAAATTATTTGAGTAAATTTATTTAGTTAAGTAAAAATTTTTGATTTTTATTTGTTAGTCCCGTTGTTGCACTCCATTCTTTTGTACTAATTTAAATTAAAAAAATAATATAAAAATTATTCGAATAATTTTATTCGATTATTTTTAGGTATTTAAAAATTTTTAAAAATATAATTTTCAGACCTTCAACCATTATTCGGATATATTCATTTAGTTAAACATAAACTTTTGATTTTAATTTTCTAGTCTTGTTTTTATATTCCATTTTTATAATTTTTTTAAATACAAAAAAGTAAAAGAAATATTCGAATAATTTTATTCGATTACTTCTAGGAATTTAAAAAATTTTAAAAATATGTTTCAGACTTTCAGTTTCTGGAACTAGTATTTAGGTTTATTCATTTAGTTAATTAAAAATTTTTAATTTTTATTGTTTAGTTTTGTTGTTATACTCCATTCTATCAACTATTTTAAATACAAAAGGAAATAATATAAAAAATATTCGAATAATTTTATTCCATTACTTTTAGGTATTTAAAAAAAATTTTCTAGAACTACATTAAAAATTACACAATATAAGTAGTTAACACGAAAAAGCACAAATTTTGTCGAGTATACGAATAAACTCAAACAAATTACTTTAAGGTTGTAAGTAAAAATACTTTAAATAACTTATAAATCGTAAATACTAAAATTTCGGGCATTAAAATCATGGTCTATTTGGCCTCTCTCGAACTAACGAATTATTCGAGTAAATTTATTTAGTGAAGTATACATTTTTTATTCTTTTAACTATTTTAAATACACAAAAAAAATATTAAAAAGTATTCGAATAATTTTATTCGATTACTTTTAGATATTTAAAATTTTTGCCAGACTTTCAACTATCTGGAAATAAGTAAGAAATTACACAGTTAATAAATTGTTATAAGTATTTAAATAAATTTATATTTAAAAAAATAAATTATTTAAATAAATAAACTATTTAAATAAAAAAGTACAAATTTACACGATTATACGAATAAACTCACACAAATTCTTTTAAGTTTTAAGTAAAATATTCAAAACAACTTTTAAACCTGAAATAATAAAATATTATTTTGAATTTCCTTGAATATTGTTGGCCATTTTTAAAGGAATGTACTCGTCTTTTCCGTTTAATCGATTTTTCGTTGGATGTAAATACTTTAATAAATATTAACTAAAAATATTTATTAGAGTAACTATAAAATGGTAACATAATTTTTGTCATTTTAGCAGAAACATCTGCTTAAATCATGCGATTATAATTATTTTAACTCTACTATAGAATTATCAGCTGGAAACAAATTTTTCAAATTTGTTTAGATTTAAAAAAAAGAGTAAGATTATTTTTTAAAAAGTGTTTTGTTTGTTTGAAAATTATTTCAATGAATTGTACATATAAACCTTTAAAAATCATATAATTAAAAATTATCGATTATACCGCTAAAGTTATTTTGGATAAATTATTTTAATACATTTTTGTTCCCCTTTTATATTATTACTGCAAATGTAGTACCCTTAAAATGATAAAAGTAGTTCGTTTACGATAATTCGAATAAAACTATTCGATTATTCGAATAAAAATATTCGATTATTCGAATAAAACTATTCGATTACTACTAAATTTGTAACTTTCCGTTTTAATAAAATTATTTAATAATGTATAGTTAAGCTTTAGTTCTATACTATATTAAAAAATCAAATAAAAAGGATTAACTGATTTTTAACTTTTGGTTATACATGTGTATTATTTTCGAATTATTCTTTTTTCCTAAAAGACATTGTTTATCAGCTTAGCATTATGGACACATGTTACCAATATCCAATAATTATATTCGATTCTTCGCATGAGTTTATTCGATTAATATTGCAGAATTGTTTTCATTTCGTTAATTACTATCTGCTTAAATGTGTAGCATAATGACACTACATTAAATATTATAATTATTGAACATATTCTATTCGATTATTCGAATAATTTTTTTTTTAATAATTTTTTTTTTTTATAATTGTTCTTTATTTACAATCTGTCCACTTAAGGCCAATAAGTAAATTCGATATAATAAAAAATTCACATATCGTGTTGGAACCATTGATACAACACAAAAAAAAGAAAAATAACAAGTTGAGGTGTATGTATACATATGTTTAATAATTTGAAACGTTAAATTTCTGTTTGAGTTTTAATATTTAACATACCTTGCAAATACCATCAATACATACAGCTCGACCCTTGTATTTCGATCTATAATATTCAGCTGGCTTTTCACAGGGAGTACCATCAATTACCGTTGAATTTAAAGTGGCAAAATATTTCATGCCCAAGGGTTTGCAATTCAATTCACACTCAGCATCATCTGCAAGTATTTTGATATCAAATGCAATAAATGAATTAAAATAAATTAATGAAAAAATTAAACAAAAAATAAGAATTGCCTTTAATGTAAGGCTCCCATAAAAATTGTTGACCCTGGAAATCCACATTATTATACGAGGAACATTGTAAGGCTCTAAAATCCTCCTGATGAGCAGGACAAGGCTAAAAGAGACACACATTAAATTTAATTTATTATTTAAAGTGATTTTATAAGCAATCAAATTTCATTTATAGTTCAAATATTAATTTTTATATGGAAAAGCGTGTAATAAATTAATATATAGCTACCTGATCATTACATAACTGATAACGTTTGTAGACACCAACACAATTCCGGCTTAAGTGAAGTTTTCCTGTTAAAGAATTTCTGAAAATAAATAAGATGAAAAATTTCACTACTTTAAGTGATAAAATTATTAAAGCTAAAGATATTTTATTGATTTTGGGATTATAGATATTCCAAATATTTGATGATAATTTTCTAAAATGATGTTCATGTTATCTACAAAATCACTGAGACTTTTATGATAAAATATTTTAAATCTAAATTATTTTTTTTTTTAATAACCTAAGGTCTCTTCTGCAACTTTTTAGGAATCAATCTCTTCGTTAAATTTTTTGAGAGAAAATAGGATTTAAAACTTCTATGCTTAGCCACTGTACTAAATAGGAGAGATAATGGTTTCTAAATAAATTTTTACCGAACACCAAGTAACCATAATTGACCACCAAACCAAAGCAACAAAATCACAAATAAATAAGGATTTAAGTTAAATGGTTCGTACAATAAACAAAGAGTAAAGAGATTTAATATTCTGCTTAATAAGTAATCAACAAACAAATATTTAGTTATTAAAACTTCCGCGATCAATAAATAGATAATAAAGACAATATAAAAGAAAGGAATAATCGTAATGCAAGAGGCATTACAAAAGCAAGAACTCAGTGGCCTTTTATTTATGTACCAGAAAGATGAGAATGTTTGAAAACATCCGAATTTAACTATAATGGTAAATAATGAATGGCTTACAGAATATGCACAGTGGAAGAGAATCAAAATATTTTGAAATCCAATTAGTCATTTCTTAAGGGCTTGTTTAGTTACTTGAGTTTTAAGGATATCACCAAATGCTAGTGCATTTGATTCTATGTATTCAACATCCTTATAGGCATTAAAACAGTAAATAATACTAGTACATAAAACATAAATGTAGTTATTTAAATATAAAAGTAGATAACATTTAACAGCATTAACATTTAAAGAAAAATTAATATGATTATAAAATTTATTTAATTCAGTAAAAAAACGGGTCAGAGTTAGCATAACTTGCTCTGAATACTTTAATTGCCAGTGGATTGAAATAGCGGGTAGAACGAAATGGGACATTTAAGGAAATATTGTTAATCAACAAATCTGAACAGATATTTAGTTTTAGTAAATTTAAAACCAATGTGACATTTAACATTATTCTTTGGGTTTTTTTATGAATGAACGGATTTCATTGTAAGCATTGAAGACAAAATTGCAAAAACTGTTTTTGCACTGATTCCATGTTATTAGTATAGACTCAATAAATTGGATCCCGATAAACGATATTCAAGAATAGGTCTAAATATGGCTCAATAAATAAATAAATTATTTAAAGGCAGCTTCGTTTAAATCCTAAGAGCGAATGATAAAAATTTTTCCATATTTTACAAGTTATTTTTAACTTAAGTTTATTCTTTTACTTATTATTTCAAACATTACACGCGTAAATAGATAATTAACATGTATTTAGAGTGACTAGTAAAATAAAAGCAAAAAACTTTGGTCATAGTTTTATATCCGGAAAAAAGCAATCTTACGTTAGTGTGAACATCGTCTAACTAACTTAATAGTGATTAGTTATGAGTATTTCTCCTATAGTTATAGACAAGTTGCGAAGATGGCTGATGACAGATCGAGTGATCCAGAAAATGCTGGATTCCATCCAACTCGTGTTTGAGTTTGTGAATAATTTTTGTTCTTAAAAAATTTTAATAAAAGCCGAATTAAATTATTTCAAAAAGCACATTAACTATACACGCAATCACGATCTCGCAACAATCACCCAATAGAGTCGATTTTAACGCCCGTAAAGTCCGTGTTCGGAAATGATGCTGCATCTGTTACTATAGATAATATAAGTATTAAAGAATTGGAAGCTCTTGATGTTCTTAACATAAAAATCCCGTGTGATGTACGGTGGACTAAGCACATTTTTCAGGTTTCTAAAAAAGCTTTTCTAAAGAAGCCTCGGTTTTCTGAAACGGTGTTAAAAATACTTCACTCCATCCGATCTTCGTACTATTTATACCACCTATATCTGCCCAAAAATGGAATACAACGTCGTGTATATGCCAGCGCCCCACAGTTTAATTTGAAGTTGCTCGACGGCATATAGGAGAGGACTAATAAGCTTAATGGGTACAGTAGGGCATCCAACCCTATTGTTTCTCTACAGCATCGACGCAATATGGGTTGCATTTCACTGTTTTATCCTTACTACAATGATAAGTGCTCTAACGAAATTAAGGAACTTGTTTTCGTTACTCGCACATTTTTCCATTTATTACGCATTTATGGCGAATCGCACTACGTATTACAGGGAAAATTCGTTTTTTAGCAGAACAGTTCGCATGTGGAATAACCTCCTTTTAGAGGTCTCCCCTCTCCGGGGAGCACATTTATACTTGACTATCTAGACCTGTGCTGCTGGTGGTATAAGAGAGTCCAGATCCCTGAAGGCAGCAGGGGTCAACTGTAAGCTCCACGTTATTTCCACGGGAATCAGTAGCCCGCAGAGTTTCCGCTATTTGTCTCTTTGGGCATTTAGCTGTTTCTCTGACTGATTATTGAGGTTGGCCCTTCAGGAGTATCGTGGTGGTTGTGGTTTCGCGGTCCCATACAGGTCTGTTTTTTATGGTGGCCAGGATCATCTCATTGGAAAAAAACAATTTTTAATTTAAATAATTTCATAAATGAAATAACTTTATATGGAAATAATTTTCCAGGATCCGCGAGAAGAACAACAGCCAGGTGTACAGTCTATAAAGAGAAAATCTGTTGCGGTAGCAAGACCAAAGCTCCGATTGTATATCTGGAAAGACATCGATCTCATATTAGAATGTCAGGCATCGTGGTGTACAACATTAAAAGGTTCGTTTAAAATTTGGTGACGGTATATGGAAGTATCCTGGGCAATTATCTGGTAAATGACGACAAATTAAGGGGCACTTAATTGACATATTTTTGGAAAATCCCCCTCATTAGCAACATTTTACTTCTATTGCCATCTGGCCTATGATGGAGCCGAGAGAAACGGGAGAATTACAAAGAATGCTGGAAACACAACTACAAAACTTCATATATACAGAAGTTTCACACTTGTGTTTTCAGCATTCTTTACGATATTGTCTATTATAACTTGCAAATATTAGACATGCGAAAAGATTTCAAGTATTTCTGTTGCAGAAGCTTTTATAACAATCGAAAATTCAAATTGCCTGTGTTCTGCACTGCAATACTGGGGTGTTGGGTACTTAGGAAACTGCTAATTAAAACTAACTGTTCAACAGTTCTAACTTTTTTCTTTTTTAAGATGCTTTGAAGATCAACAAAAAATTGACGTAGACTATTTATTAATCCCAATTAATAATGAAGCTGCTGAAAGCCGCTGAACTTGATTCCAACTGGTGCCCCTATAGGCTAGTAGGTAGTGTACTTGTTTGTCAATATGGGGGTTGTGGGTTCGATTCCCAACGAAGACCTTGTTTTTTTCACTACAAAAATAAAAATTGACTGTCGGAGAACACACTGGTCGCTGTGTTCTCTTTATACGGCAGTTAATTTCTGAAGATCCTTCTACTTTTACCACCTGTTTCATCTCTTCTCTATCCCTTTCCTAAAGAATGTAGCACGGTACTTGACTAAATAGGCATTGTTGCCTGAAGTGCTACTTCTCTTTAATAAAAAAAAAACAAAAAAAAACAGTTCTAATCGAAGACTCTCTTGTGATAAATTTTAGCCGTCCCTGTTCTTTTCCTGGATTCTAAAATCCTTCTCACTCTCATTTTTGAACCTCTCCTTTTATAGGCAAATATCACAATGATGTCAACATCTTCGACACGCGTGGGCTGTAGTTTAATCTTTAATTTTTGTATGCTAAACCTAATGATATATAGTGAAAAACAAAGATTGTATTGAGTCCTGGAAAAATAATAATTGCATTGAAATATAAGCAACAGGATTGACAAGTCGCAATGGGAACAAGCTTCAAGCAGAAATAGATATTAAGTTTTATTAAGGTAAAATGTTAGGAAATGCTGCTTTATTTTAAAATTATTTAAGGACTTTAGAAACTTTTTTTAGACCATAACCAAGATTCGCAACTCTGCCGATATGATTTGGAGCAAAGTAGTAATAACAAGTCCTTCATTTACTGGCCAGCCCAGAGAAATATTGATTAAGAGGCCGCATTGCATACAATTGCAGTGAGTTTTTTCTAAATCCAGAATGGAAGGTTTCACAGTTGCACGAAAAATTGTTAAATTTTTTATTATATTCTTTAAAAGTAGAAATAAAAGTGTGTTCCTTTGGTATATTTTATTTTTACCTAAGTATAACTATTGCAAGTTCAATGCATTTCCATAAGAGTTAGTTTTAAAATATAGAAATTGCGTGACATATGATACCGCTGCAGTTACATTAAATATTTTTTTATTATTTATTTTAATTATATGTATGCTACACTGAAAGTTACTCTTTACGGGCTAAAGATTTATGGCAAATTTATCAGCAGAATATCACACAGATAACACTGTTATGGCGGTATCGCTAGAAAAATTTTCTGTCAGGATTTTGCTTTATTTGAACAAAGTTAAAGAAAAAATTCTCTTACTTCTACATTCCTGAAATGAACAGAAAATTCAAATCCAATTCAAAATTTTGTGAGTAACTAGAATGTTGAAATAAATGTTCCATTCTTTAAACCCATAGTGCAAGACTTAAATAAATAGTTTATTGACATTTTCCGGTTAAGTAGTGTTTGCAGGGCCAATAAAGCCATAAAATGGAAAATACAAAGAGTGAGTTATAAGTGGGTGTATTAAAGATAATATTTTCTTAAAAACAATTTCTTTACTTAACTTGTTACTTATATGATACTCTACGAAGTTTTTAGCCCCTAAAAGAGTTTATATAAATATACTCATTAATATTTTGTAGCTAGATTTTGCCATATCTGGCCCTGACTTATAGACATAATTTTTCCTACAAAAACAAAAAATACAAAAAAACGCTACCCCCGGTATTTACTGATAACAATTTTTGTATAATAGTATTTTAAATGTTTTTGTTTTATTTTCTTGATGTTTTTTTTTTAACCAAAACACTGACAGGCATCATTTGACATGCTTTATTACGTTTTATTATTATTAAAATATTTTTCCAATTCCAACTAAAATATCGATGATTTCATGTAACACTCATGTATTTATTATTTAATTCAAATTTTAATCTATAAACGTTTAATATATTTTTATTACTAAGAATATACACCCATTTCATGCAAAAAAAAAAAGAAAAAAATAAATAATTAAATAAATTTTATTGATAAGAATTTCTTTATTTAACGAAAAAATCTCAAGACTGTTTAAACAAGGCATTTCAAAAATGCCAAACAGTTTTGAAACAATTGTTTAATAGAACAGATCAATCAATTTCATATACATAAATTAAATAGAACAATAATTTATAAAACAAAAAAGAAATAAATCTGATTGTTAAAAAATATTTTCGAAAAAAGCGCAACAGTAAACGGAAAATTTTTTGATCATTTTAATAATTTATAGTGGAATATTTTCGTAAATTGAAGTAAATCGTATGCTTAATAAATAAATAATGGCCTTAAATTGGAAATTATGTATTTTGATAACATTAATTAGTTGTCAAGTGAGTGCAATGAAAATATATTTACTGTTAATCATTTTGTTAACCAGTTAAAACTTGAAAGATTTGAAGTGGAAGTGGAAATTGAATTGCTTTTAAGTGTTTAAAGTCCAGGCAATTTAAAAACAATTGTTTAGCCTGAATGATTTCTTGAATGGTTTCTTTGACTTCTAAGAAAAGCTTAGAATTTTTAATTTATATAATCAAAATAAAATTCTAAAAAGTTTTTACTTTAAATATCCAGAGAAATTTGAATGCAAAATTCGCTCATATAGAAATCAGTGAGAAATAAATAGAAAAATATTTTATGGCGATTTAGTTTAAGAAATCTGCTAAGGGGAAGGAAAGAAAAGGAAAAATAGATGAAAATAATAGATGCAAAGGCTATTATAATTCCGCAAACAAATGCAATTTGAAAATCAAGTCAACAAGAGTTTATAATGAATTCAATCAGGTTTTATTAAGATCTTCGTTAAAGCATCCTGTTATTTCTTACATCCTGTTTTATCTATAAATCCTGTGCAACCAATTTTATTTATTTATCGAATCTAGAAACTAATAATTATTGATTTCCCTACTGAGTTCACAATATCACTAGGCTTTATTCCAACATATTCTAATATGGCTTTGAGCTCTGTATTACTAATAAATCACAACATGTGATGCCTTACCTACTGCTCCTAGATACTGCCGCCAAACATTGAAGTTTTAATGTTCTGTCACCTGAACGGATAATTTAACTTGCTCTTTATAGATTTTTAACCATTCCAATTTTACTTTAGTATCCATCTTCTGTGACACTTTAAAATTAATGTATGTATTTCAACTAACGCTTAGCCGTTGCCCTCTATGAATATGTATTTGGCACTGCGCAACATGAAATATGTACTTCGACGAGCATTTAGCCTTTGTATTAGTCGATTTAGGTTGGAATTTAATTATTCATCACCGTGAAACCTTTTTTCCAATGCCCACACTATTAAGTCGTTTAACGTTACTTGAGATTTTCTTAATAGAAATCCGTGTCTCTGTATCTTCTTGAACAGATTCGGTAACAACTCATTTCATTTGGAGTATATATAAAGACCAACTTCAATGCCTGTCATGTTTGATAACCTCTAGCATAAATATCTTAACGTTAATTTTATAGATCTATTCAAAAGCACCAAGTAGACTTTTAGCCACAATCCTCCCTCTTAGGAAAAATTTTCTTAAGTCATGGTTTAAGGTAATTTTTTAAAGGATATTTATCTCACCACTTACTTGGCTTTAAGGAAAACAAATCATATTTCCAAAGCCAATTTGTATAAAGCCACTCTGAATACGACAGGACTTTCCGATATATCCTACATTATCTTCATTTACTTTAATTATAGTAATCAAAAATCTCTATTAAACCTAAAAAGGTGATAGCCAGAGATGGGAGTTAAAAAAAAATCATTTGGTTGTTACTGTACTAATGTTCATTACTTTGATCTTCTCGAATAACTGCTACATATTAATTTGATACCTTAAAAAATTTTGAGACACTTTTTATATAGAAATTTTATCAAGAGTTGAGTTAAATGGATATAAAGGGTTCACCTGTTGATCCTGTTCCAATTCACCTTTAACAATTTTTCAAGATATATAGATATTTAGAGAAGTAAGCTGGCCATGTAGTTTTTAATTAATATATCAGCATCTCTAGCATTAATAAAGGGTGTCCCAACAAAGGACATTGAAGTTGGTCTTTATATACACTCCAACGAAAATGAGTTGTTACTGAATCTGTTCAAGAAGATACAGACACACGGATTTCTATTATGAAAATCTCAAGTAGCGTTAAACGACTTAATAGTCGATTTAAGATTGAAGATAACAACATGTTAAGATTAGAGAAAAACCATTTTAATTTAAGCATGTGAGCAAAATAACAATGAAATGTAAAATTCAACGTCAGATTTAATGGCAGTACGGAATCTATGTTCGAGGTTTTATTTTTTGTTAAACTTTTGAATAACGCTTTCGCCTAAATAGGACTGTATTTCAACAATAACGTGGTATATTTTAACATTATTTTCTTACATAAATTAAATCTTCTTTCTGCACATACAAATCCAGATATTTTACCAAAATATGTTGCTTAGCGCTCCAAATAGAAGTTCTTGACTATATTATCGAGCGACTATTAAAGCTACCGACAAAAAATAAATAAAAAGGTAGATTTGGTCTCAAATTCTGTAATTTACGTCACACCGTTGATTAATTTAGCCCATACTTTGGATGACAAACCGGTCGTAATTGTTGTTTGATTTTTGTAAAACTATTTGATTATTTTTTTAATCAACCTTTTATATCATAAATAAATATGTATTATTCTTTTTAACGTTCTTTTTGATTCAATTTAAATATATATTTTTTTTAATATTTCGCTTTCCTTTGGAAAGCCTCCTCAGAAACTTCTAAAAATTAATTAAAAATATATATTAAAATTCAATTAAAAAGACCGTTAAAAAGAATAATACATATTTATTTTTGTAAAACTTTCATAATTTCTTCAATGTGTTTTTACAAAATTTAAAAATCGTTATTTGAAATGTGTCACTGTATTCTTAAATCACCTCTACTGTATGCGTGATAAGATTTACGTCAGTAGCTAGCTGTGTAAGCCATAACTTGACGGTGGGTCAAACCACTTTGGGTGATATGTAGCATCACCCTCGCCCTAGGAAACCGTCGTATACGTCTATCCTCTAGTCACTCCTAGTCGCAACTTCGAAAGCTTGAAGCAGGCAGACACCCCCACTCTTTGCTAAAGAGTTGGAGACTATACAAGGCCTTGCCTAGAATATGTGACAAGAATGTTCACTGGACCTGGCTCATTCACCCTGTGTTAACGTCAAAAGTGAATAATCGTACAAAATCACAACCACCACGATGCTCCCGAAGAGCCAACCTCAATAATGAGTCAGAGAACAGCTAAAAAGCTAAAAAGCCAAATACCTGAACTCTGAGTTTTATTGATTCCCTATGGAAATAACGTGGAGTTGTCCAGTTGGCTTCCGCTAGTCTTTAAGGGACGAAATCCCTTTTACACCCAGTGATACATATAATGATGGTGAGATTCCATCAAGACATATCAATATACCCCCGGGGGGAATCACCTCTACTGTATATAACAATTGCCAAAAATAAATATCACGGTGCAATTCGCACTAAAAAAATAGAGGAAGACTTAAATTTAATGCTCTCGTTAGGCCAACCGACATAAAGGGCATTCAATGATAAGAGGCAAAGAAAGTTACAAAGAAAATTTTCTATTAACAGCCGCTAATATTCGATCCCTCGCACCTGATTGCAGGATGAAAACACAAGACAAAATCTATTTTATTTTTTTTCAAAATATTCTCCATGAAGATTTATACACTTTTGTATGCGTTGGAACCAATTTTCAAAGCACTTTTTCCACTCCGATTTAGGTACTTCTAAAACATGGGTTTTGAATGCAGAAACTGCTTCTTGAGGTGTCGAAAACCGTTGTCCACGTAGTTTTTTCTTGATGTTCGGAAACAAAAAGAATTCATTAGGTGCCAAGTCAGGGCTGTACGAAGGATGACCCTTCAATTGAAAGTTTTGCCCTGTCAAAAACTCAATTGTTTCAGCCGATTGGTGGCAGCTCGCATTGTCGTGATGCAGAATGATGCGCCTTTTCTTTGACTTTTCTCAAGGATTTCTGGCAAATAAATAGTGGTGTACCATGCCGAATTAACCGTCTTATGTTGCTGTAATGGCACAGTCACCATATGACCGGTAATGCCGAAGAAACAGGCAACCATTTGCTTTGATGTGCTTCTTCCACGAACAACTTTGGTGGGATTTCGCTCGTCTTGAAAGACCCATACGGTGGATTGCTGTTTTGTTTCAGGATACATGATTCGTCACCTGTGCAGATATTATAAACTGCTTTTGAAGAACCTTGAGCGAATTTCTGCAACATTTTCTTGCCCCAATCAACACGACCATCCTTTTGTGCGTTTGCCAGGTTATGCGGTATCTAACGTGAACAAAACTTTTTCACATGCAAATGTTCATGCAAGATCTTATTGATGCTTGTCATACTAATCCCCACAGATGCCTAAATCTCGCGATATGTTACATGACGATCATGCTTTATCAGCTCATGCACAGCTGCGATGTTTTCTGGCACAACAACCGTTGTTGGACGACCTTCACGGGATTTATCCTGGAGTGATTGTCGGCCACGATTGAGTTCGTTATACCAGTTTTAAATGGTGCTGTTAGAAGGTGCTTCATTATCATATAAGGAATTAAGTTCATCTGTGCACTGTTGTCGTGTCAGGCCACATCGAAAGTTATGAAAAATTATTGCACGAAAATGTTCACGAGTTAATTCCATTTTCTCCTAAGATCACTTTTTCAACCTGCTATCACTAACACTAACAACAATAAAATGACAAAATGTTTTGATTGAGGTTAAGCTTAATGTGAAGGCTGCACTGGAAGTATCAGCTGGTGCCTAGCAACAGTCAGTGTTACCAGGCCAGAAATATAAATAGCAGTCCTTGTAGCAGCCAAAATTTAATCAATTAAGAGTTAATTGCCGTCTATTTGTCAAAAATGTTCATACTCATACAAAATGTATGACACCCATATCATATGGCGTTAAGCATTTGCAATTAAATATTTCCACTAGGACAATGAGTATGACTGTAAAAGTTTAACGGTGCTAGAGACAGCGCGACCTATGCTAGACGGATAGACATTCAATGATATTAATAGGGTATGAAATCTTAAGATAATAATAAACTACAACCCAAACTCAAGGAAAATTCAACAATCTTTTACAAAAACTCTTATAAAAAACTATTATACATAATATTTGTTATAAGCACATAACCAGATATAATACTTTTTACCAAATGTAAACGTTTTTGATACACCTTTCTAATAATGGCTGTAGAACTCACACTTTATAAGCACACAATTTGGCTTAAATTTGCGTTCTTAATAAAATAGAACCATCTACTCCTTTGTTTATGTAAAAACAAGGAATCCTCTTCTTTTTTATGCTTTACGCAAAATCAGATTCCGCCAGTTTACGCCTTACTTCAATAAAAAAAAAACACCGGAAATAAAAACTTACCCCAGACACCCGAATCACGTTTGATTGTTTGTAGCATGTATCAATAGAAATGCTTTTAATATTTAATGTTTTTCTGTGTTGAAGTGGCAACTCTGATATTTGCGTCCCTTATGTATAACTATTATGAATATAATTATACCAGAAACCAATTCGAAGCTATGGTCACATATTTGTGTGGATATCACAAAGAAAAGAGGAATCGACTGTTAGTAGGGTCACGGGGCTTATCTAATGGATATTATGGTGCAATAAAAATATCTCAAATCCTTAAACCTTGTGCTCTTAGTGAGACCAGCTTAGCGTAAGTTTTACCATTATTGTAGAGACAATGAGAACTTCTTGAGCACAATCGAAATAACCATAGGTAAAAGCTGTTGGGTATCAAAGTTGCCACTTAAACGAAAACATCATCCTTTATTTTTTGCGCTGATTTGTAGTTGTAGACCAATATTTTTTGGCTTTTAAAAATGAACAATATTATTTATTTATAATAACTTATAATAATTTATAATTTTACACTAATAAGAAGATTTCATATTAATTTAGCAGTTAATTTCACAGTACCAAGGCTGTATTTATTAAGAAAATTTTGTTCAATATTTAACCACTGAACTTAGGTTTAGCTAATTTAAATGCTTCAAAGTCATCAAACGTTTAAATTTATTTATTATTTAAGTATCAATCCACGGACAATCGTCTCAGTAGCTACAGTAGATATATAATGGATTTCAAATAATTTTTTACACCAATTTGATTCTTTAATTTATTTAGTTTTTTAATTCAATTTCATACATTTTTGGGCAAACGTGATATATAATGAGACTTCCAATCGACTGTTAAAACAAAGCCTTAGAATTAGACAGTTTTCAGTGAACTATCCACTTTTTTTTAACAGAAATAGCACTCATGCAGCAACAATGCCTATTTAGTCATGTACCGTGCTGCATTCTTTAGGAAAGGGATAGAGAATAGATGAAAGAGGTAGTGAAAGTAAAAGGATAGTCGGAAATTAAACCGTATATAAGACAGCACAGCGACCAGTGACTGAGCAGCCCCACCGACAGTCAATTTTTATTTTTGTAGTGAAAAAAACCAAGGTATTCGTTGGGAATCGAACCCACAACCCTCAATTTTTACAAGCTAGTATACTACCTACTAGCTTACAGGGTCACCTAAATTCTTACTGCTGTTTCTTCAGTTTTGTAAAGGGACTGTGATTTATGCTTATATCAATCAGGTTTTTCAATAAGAAGTTTGTTTTTCAATTGTGGCAATACCAATAACATGATAGTTTTAACATTTAGTTTTTTGACCTATTCGTAATAGATGCATTGGCAATTATTACAATAAATTTAATTTCACTCGAAAATCGCATTAAAAATAATTTAAATCCACTATGAAAATGGTAGTTCTCTTAAAATTATATTTCGTCAAATTCGTAATATTTTCCGACAATATAATTGTCCTTTTGAGACCCCTATTAAGAATTTAGCCATTAAATTTGATTCGACTGGCTCGATACAAAATGTTCGAACACCAATGCATGTTGAGTTCAACTGAAAACATCACAGTCGTGAGCCACAGTGTTGCAGCAGATCCAAAGTTGTCTACTCTTTGATGTTCTCAACAATTGGCGTTATCTAAAACTACTACATGACGAATTTTGATTAAGGATTTGACTTTAAAGTCTTGCAAAGTACATCTAATGCATGAGTTGCAGCCGACCGATCAATCACATCGCCGTAGATTCACTCAATTAATTCAGGAACGGTTGGTTTTTCTGAAAAAATAATTTTTTCAGACGAAGCCCATTTTCCCTTGTCAGGGTATGTCAACAAATAAAATTGTTGCATTTGGGCTTCTGAAAATCCTAGAGCGATTATTAAGAAACCTTTGCATGCTCCACATGTCACTTTATGGTACACTTTGATGTCTGAAGGCGTGATTGGGCCATTTTGTTTAAGGTGCTGGAAATGCAGTAACGGTCAATGGATCATGCTATCAATTTTTGGTCTATTATTGACGATGTGGATATCAATTTCGTGTGGTTTTAACAGGACGTTGCCACATATCAAACATCAATTTATTGCAAACCAAATTTCCCGATCCCATAATTTCACGGAAGTCAGCAGTTAAGTGGCCAGCCAGATCGTGTGATTTAAAACCACTAGTTTATTTTTTTTTGTGGGTCTATGTTAAGGGCAGAGTCTATACGGAGCCAATCGAATCGATTTCAACCTTAAAACTGAAAATCCATGATGTGATTATCGAAATAGGATGGCCATTTACCAAAAAGTGATTAAAAACTTTTATGAAACAATCGACATCTGTCAGCATAGTCGTGGTGAATGCTTGCGAGACATCATTTTTCATTCTCAAGTGCCGAACTTTTCTCTTCGTAATGCAATAGAAATTTGAATCATCTGAAGCTAATTTTTTTATTTTATTTTGTTTTAGAAAACAAATTTCTTGTTGAAAAACCCTTTATTACCGGAAAACGCTTCAAATAAGCGTTAAATCTCCGGACAGCTAATAATATTCTTTGCTAAAAAAAACATTGGATTTCGGTAAATTAAATAAAGGGCTAAACAAATTTAGCGGAATTTGTTAAAAAGATTGTGGGACACATTTAGATCAATCCAAGACCCTTAGGCTCTGTATGATTGACAGTGCTTTATTTTGAAAACAAATTATTTGAAAAGCACAGCTGGTTTCAAATTAAAAACAAATTTTATATTTAATATATTTACATACATTTTTACATGCTCGTTTACATATATGTATTATTACTACTCCTGCAACACTTGAACCTTGCAAGGCTTTAAAGTCAAATCTATACGCAAAATTCGCCATTTGGTGGTTTTGAGAACGTCAAAGAATTGCCAAATTTGGATCTGCTTCAATACTGCGGCTTACGGCTGCGAAGCTTTAGCTAAACGACCCGGTCGAACACGTCATGGTGGCCGCACATTTTTTAACGAGCCTGTGGACTCAAATTTAACAACCAAATTCTTAATAGCTGTCTCAGAGTTTTGCTGATTATATTGTCCGAAAATATCACGAATTCTACGTAATATAGGTTTAACTTTAAGAAAACAAACTTCTTGTTGAAAAACCTAATATTTTTTCGCTATAATTTGGAAAACCATTTGGTACCTGTGTTTCTCAAAGGTTTTTTAAAGAAAAATATTTATCAATTCTTCTTGATTATTTAATTTTGTGTTATCAATCAATCAATAATTTATTTTCCTATTTTTCAGCTTGCACACACCTTTATTATCTTGGATACAGAAGATTGTCATTATAGTGACAATGAATTAATACCACCGAATCCCAAATGTTCATGGATCGAGAAGGCCTTTAAAAGTTTACCAAAATATCGTAACTTCTTTGCTGGTCTCTTGCAAGAAGAAAGTGGCGAATTTGCTTACGAACTACAAGAGATTTTCAATACGATTTGTAATGCCATGACGGAAACTGATCGAAGTAAGCAGCGTGAACAATTAACGGTGGCCAAATGGTTGATGGATAATAATAAAAAATTAAATGAATATTTATTGAAAAAGGGAATATGGAAAATTTAATTTAATTTTAATAATATTTTTTCACTGTAATCATAATAATATAACAAATATAGTTTTAAAGTTTATAAAATTTTAGCTTTAAAACATACACATCTGTTTTAGGGGCCTCACAAGAATTAGTATTATTGTAAAGTTGTGTTTTTTTAATAAAATAATTTTTTTATAGTTTTCAATTTTTTATTTATTTATAAGTTAAATTTTAGCATTCACATTATCAGGACTTTACTCCTGCAAGACTAGCAGTGAAACTAATTTTTGAAGAGTTTCGCAAAGTAGAAAAAATGTTATCATTGTTTATTGCATGCGTGGTATAATATTCATTTACGGTATTGAACACTTTACACTTTTGAGTTTTTGACGACAGTTTTTTTTTTTAAGCCAGCATTAATTCTGAAGTTTCTTATAAAGTGTAGTCATATGGAAATTTGATATCAAATATGATAATAAAAGCCAATTTTATTTAATAAATTCATCTTATGTAAGGATTAAATATTAATTATTTATTGTATGTTGTTGTTGTTGGAATATCAAAACTGCTATACATTAAGGCTCAAAGAATAAGAAATAATACGCAAAAATCAGGTACTTTTTAAGAATAGCCTTTCAGCTTTAATTTTATTTGTTTTAAGAGAGGGCAGATTTTATGATAAACCGTTTAAAAGAGTTAGGCCACATTGTAAAAACCACATCACTGCGGCAACACATTTTAGTTTTCAAGTTTTTTATATAAAGCAGTTGTAACACTACATACCTTGTACAAATTTCAAGCTTCTGCCTATAACGCTTTAAAAGACCTGGCCATATTTGTCAATAGTAAGGCGTCTATGGAAATACCTTTCAATTATTAGCTTTATTTTTCAAATTTATTATCATAGTGAGCATACTTTTGCACACTCTATGTAAATTCTATAAGTCTGTACCCTAAAATTTAAAAACCAAAACCATATGTATTAAGCTAATATTACTTTAGGTACACCCTTTATATATTTATTTTTTTATTTATTTTTATAGCGACTTTTAAATTATTCAAATTGTATGCTTATTGCTATTCAAATTTAGTAATGTGCATTAAAATTACATCACTCTTAGGACTCCCTTTAACATAGAGGTATTTATTAGAATAGCGACACACACTGAAATAAACTAATTTAAAGTTTAAGTTCGCTATAGTCTCTATATAGTTAAGCGGTACAAATAGCAAACTTCTGCCCATCGCTGTTCAAAAAGAAGCATTTTTGTTGTCATTCCTTGCGGTGAAAACCTTCGTTACTGGTTGTTTGTTTGATGCGGTCTGCGAGTGTTTTCGAAGCATTGACATCATTACAAAGCCGCGTTTTAGATAGTACTTGCTTTAGCAGCACTGGCTGTTTGTTTGGTACGGGCAAACAGCTAGTAATGACAGTTTTCACTGAAAGGAATGACAACAGTTTGCTTTACTGGCGGAAGAAATCTAAGCAACTTATTACGAATAACATTTTTATGAATATTATGTTACTTTCGAAACACCCTTTAATTTTTAGTATTTGTTGTTATTGTGGTTATAGTAATATATCTTATACGGAGATCAATGATTTCCACTATGTATTAGAGCACCAAAGATTAAGGTCTTTGGCAGCAAAAATAAAAGTTACATTTTCACAATTTGAGTACCGAAGCCAAAAGATATTGAGTTATTTTATTTTGAATCCAGAGAATGTTTAAAATGGATTTCTTTTCCTTCTCACCAGCTACCAGCAAATCTTTCTTTATGGCTGTTGCTCTGTAATGGTCCTTCCGATTGCAAGCGAAATGCATGGTGCATTAAAAGGCACAAAATAACCTTGAAATCGTACATGTGCTTAATCAGCTCTATCTATAAACCGCCTTTTCAGAAAGTTTTTAAATGTAGCGGTTTTGATTGATCCTGTAGCCGCTTAGGAAATATTTAAATATGATCCTTCTATGGTCTGTTATTCCGTCCGTGGAATTGACATGATTTGAATTTGCCGAACACTAAATATTTACAGCATTTACATGACAATTTCACACGCATAAAAGAAGGTGCTCTTAAGAACAGGGTTTACTTAGCCCTTCACCTAGAGATTGAGGAGACCTCTAAAAACAAGTTTCTGTTCTTTTGGTCTTTACCAAATGGCTTTAAAGAAGCTTGTAAACACTTAAACGTGAATTTGATAGTGGATGCAAATTTACAGCGAGCGTCCTCTGAATCAAACGAATAAGTAAGTGTTTCAGAAGAGGTAAGAAATTACATAACCTAAAATTATTTCAAGTTCCCCAAAAAGTATAGTTATCTTCACCATTAAACAAAATACAGTTAAACTATTTCATTAAATTCCTTTAAACAGCTTTTATTTTTATTAATTTAATTGGACACATGTGTGGAAAAAAGAGTTGTCTATTAGAAGAAGAGAGATAGACTTATATTCGCCTAAGGATCCACTCAACGTTATGCTATCGTCAAGCATAGCGTTAATTTTTATAAGACCTGTAGCATTTTTCTCTTTTTTAAAATGATTGCATTTAACAAATGATTGCCTTGCAGGATCTACTTAATATTTGAATTTATTAACAATACACAGGAGTAATTCGTCATAGACATTTTGTGTTATCACCAGATGTAGTTTTATACATTAAAAGAATTGCAATATTTAAAACTAACACAAACTCTAGAGCTTTCATTTGTAATAATTTAGAATGACCGCACACATCGTAAATATATTCTAAAATTGAGTTGTTATCATCTCGAGATAGCGTGATCTGTTGACTCTTACAGCATTTTTACCCTCATCTTCGCACCATACAATGACACGTTAAACACGCAAAGGCTTCTCAATAATCTCTTTAGTATTTTCAGAAGCCCAAACGCGGCAATTTTGCTTGTTGACATACCCCGGCAAGTAAAAATAGTCTTCGTCTGAAAAAATGAGGGTGTTTTCCGTTTTTTAGAGTGTGAGAAGTGAAAATTGTATCTGAAGTAGTGTTCAAACTGTCAACGCTATATACTATTCGCAGATGACAGCACCAGTTGTCATTCGTATTCATTTGGTAATAGATCGAAGCAGTTGGAGGTGAGTTCCAAAAGACAGAATATAATTGATGCGCTCAATCACGACCTCGCAAGAATCTCGGAATGGGGTCGTGTAAATAGAGTCGATTTGAATGCCCATAAGACATAATGTTGCATGGTTACGCATAGATCTGTGTACAGAAATGGTGCTGCATCTGTTACTACGGATGATATAGGTATTAAGGAATCGGACGCTCTTTATGTTCTTGGCATGAAAATTTTTCATTTCATTTTTCAAGTTTCTAAGGAAGCCTTTAAGTGTCTCGGTTTTCTAACTCTGTAAGAGATACTTCACTCCATCCGATCTTCGTACTATTTATACCACCTATAACCGTGCATAAATGGAATACAATTCTCATGTTTGGGCCGGTGCCCCAAATTCTATTTTGCAGTTGCTCGACCACGTACAGGAGAGAACCGAGAGTCTCATTAAGAACGTTAGGGTATCCAACTCTATTGATTCTCTAGAACAAAGTGGGATATATTTCACTGTTTTATCGTCACTACAATGGTAAGTGCTCAAATAAAATTTAGGAACTTGTTTCCGTTAATCGAACGTTTTCGCTTTTAACCCGATTATCGTTGAGAGCACATCCATTGATGGTTCATTTTCAAGTGAATCGCTTTTTAGCAGAATAGTCCATACGTAGAATAAACTCCCTCCAGCGGTCTTTCCTGTGACTTTCAATGTAGGAAAGTTCAAATTGAATGTCCACAAACAGTAATCCTTCTTTCCTCGTCCTTATAACCTAATTTTCTAGTTCTGCCACAATGCATTGCTTGTAAGGGTCATGTCCTGAGTGTTGATCCGAGAAAACAAAATTCGGAGGGTTCATAAGGTTTCGAGTTTTACGGGATTCTAAAGTTGTTTCCCGATTTTAACTCTAAAATATTTTAGATACTTTTTTATGACCTGCGCTGCCAGGACCCAGGAGCTGGAAAAAAGTACAAGGCATGACCAATAACTTTTTTGCATTTCCAGCACCATAACAAAAGTAGTGTCATTGATTATGTCAGGAGGCTACTTTCAGTTGATTTCTGCTTTCATTTGAACAAGTTGCGTCTCTTCTTTTCAGCCTTCATCGCTGAGCAGCCCAACCGACAGTCAATTTTTATTTTTGTAGTGAAAAAAAAACCAAGGCCTTCGTTTGGAATCGAACCCACAACCCCCATACTGACAAGCTATGACACTACCTACTATCCTATAAGACTTTTACTGAAATACTGCTTTCCCTATCTTCTTGTTTGTGCGCTGTGAGCGACGAGCGCTTTCGATGTAATAACATCATTGTCAAGCCATGTTGGGAGTATACCTTTCTGTTTTTTATTTAGTTTGAAATTGCTTTACTGTTTTAGATCACTATAACAAATTACCAAAATATCTTAAATATTTTTACAACAGCTTATTCAAAAGACACGAAGACCCAATAACTTTTACAATTCGTCAGAATTGTTTTTTAATTTATTTTTAAGTTAACAAATTATTGTAATTTTTTATAGTCAAGAATTAATATTTTTTTATCTGAAGGTGTTTTTTATATATAGGGATTTTGATTTAAGGATTGCCGTTGTTACTTTGTTTTTGGAGTACTGGTTTGAAGAATCCTTATTATCACAGGGTTTTTTTTAAATAAAGCTTTAAATCTCTTTTGGCTTCCTTTAATGTTGAACTATTTCTAAGTTTAACCAACAGTGCAAGAGCTTTATATTTATTATTTTCAGTTATTGGTAGGTTCTCTTCGATGCTAAGTAAATCATCTAAAGCATCTTCCAAGTTATTGGCTGTTTCCATATAACGTTCCAAAAATTCTTTAAAACCTCTTATATCCTTTTCGGCCTTAACAATTTCAATTTCATAGGAGTAATTGGTTATATTGCTTGGCCGAATTCTACTTTTTTCTAGTTTCAAACGCTCAGCATTAAATGCTTTTGGTAAATTATACTCCGAATAATCCTTTTCGGGATTTTCAACAAGCAAACGGTCGATTTTATCATTCAAGTAGGTGGCTACTTGATTAATAGGAGTTGTTTTTTGTGCCCTACTGTTAGGCATAAGAACCACAAAACTGGCAAAAATTACAGCAAACTCCTTATAATTCATCTTCTTCTTAAAATAGTTTTTTAACGTTTAATATCCACACTTTGCTTAATGAATTAAAACTATTTGATTTTTAAAAAGCCAGTGTTTTTATATCCAAACTTTTGTTCAATAAAGTCAACATTTTTAAAGTTAAAAACTTAATTAGTTGTTTAATTGCTTTTTGACTTTAAAATGATTTTTTTTTTAATAGGAAAAACTTAATTAAAGGAAATAAATAGAAAAATAAAAATTTTTTATTCAAAAATTAAAAAGTTTACTCAATTTAATTATTTTATTCAATTTAAAGTTAAAAGAACTTTTCTATTACTTATTTCTAATATTTTAAAGATAAATTTTTATGTGGAATATAAAAAAAAACTATTAAAATATTTTTAAATAAGTTAAATAACACACAGTGTTACCAGCCAAAATCTTTAATTTTATTAGTTTTTAAATAAAAACACTGAAAGTGTTATTTTTTTTATTAAGGCTCAAAAGATGAGATATTTTACGCAGTTAATATAGAATATCCTTTTATCTTTAATTTTATTTTCCTAATTATTTGTGATAAGGTCCAATTTTTATATATATATTTAAAAGATAGAATTTACATTAAAATCCTGTCTCAACAGCGTTAAATTATTGCAATACCTTCTCTGTACATATTCCAACGACTCCCCATCACAGTTCATAGTTTCTCATTTTAAACCATCTCTGGAAATTTCAGCGATATACTTATTATATCTACAGCGAAATACAAGGCTGTGACACACAGGTAAACGAACAGACATTATAGCGAAAACAAACGGGTGACATTTTTATATTCAGCATTCGATATCCTGAAAATCTGATTTATTTTATTTTGAATTTATGGAAATTTCCATTTTAAGTTATGCGTAATTTTTCAACAGTGACTTTTTTTGTTGCTATTGTCCTTAAAACTATCCTTCCCGTTACAGTCTACATGCTTTGAAAGGCATAAAATTAGTTCAAAATCCTAAATCCTACGGTATAGAAATATTAAAAGATAAACCTGCCATGGCTAGCTTTTCTGGTTATTTATTCTGGTTCATTCGTTTTTAACAGCAGAAACAAATTTTGGATCGCTTAGCAGTAACAATAGGCTGAATTCAAGGCATTTGGATTTAGCAGCATATAGCTCTTTTTCATTGAAGGTGCTCGCAAGTACAGGGGTTACTTAATACACAAAGTGTTCACCAAAGTACTGGTAGAATCTTAGAAGTTTTTTTTTCGCTGAGTACCAAATGACCATAACGGGCATTTAGTGGTCTATACGGGCTGCGATTTACTCTGAGCGTCATAATTATAAGCATTGTCACATTGACTATCGGTAAATGTCAGAATAATAAAACGTTTTTTGATGTCCAGGTTTTATACGTTTTATTTTAGTTGTCCTATTTTTATTGGTTTTAAATCTAAAAACCCAGTGCAAGTCGGTGTTTGAAAAACCCCAATGAGCCACAAAATATGAATAAATAATTTTCTACTTTTTTATATATATAAGATATAAGATGTATATAAGATAGTAGCAACAAAAAATTATTGCATAGTTAAGCTTAAGTGGTAACTGTCATTATAGTTTCTATAATGTGGTATCAGCTCCAGATATTAATAGAACATGTCAATATGAATTGTGAGCACATTTTTAGAACAAATAACTGATAAAAATAACTATAAGACAACTTTCATTGTATCGAGTTTTTCAACAAGATGTTTGTTTTCCAATCGTGGCAACACCAACAACATGATAGTTGTGGCATTTAATTTTTTGACGCAATTATTACAATGAATTCAATTTTGCAGGTAAATTGCATTAAAATAATTGCAATCCATTATTAAAAAGGGGGTTCTGTTAAAGTTATATTTCGTAAAATTCGTGATATTTTTAGACAATATAATTATCTCTCTGCGACCGCTATTAAGAATTTGCTCGTTAAATTTGATACAAAATATGCGAACACCAAAGTGTTCGTGCGGGTCGTTCAGCAGAAAATATCGCAACCGTGAGCCACAGTGTTGAAACAGATTAAAATTTTTCACTTCCTCGACGTCTCAATAATTGAGGTTATCTAAAACTACCACATGGCGAATTTTGTGTAGAGCCTTGAATTTTAAGCCATGCAGGGTTCAACTGGTGCAGAAATTGAAGCCATAGATTCGCTCAATTCATGCAGGTGGTTTTTCTGAAAAAATCCTTTTTTCGGACGAAGCCCATTTTTACTTGTCAGGGTATGTCAATAAGCAAAATTGTCACATTCTGAAAATACTAAAGCGATTATTGTGAAGCCTTTACATGCTCAACGTGTTACGGTATGGTGCGCTATAAGGTCTGGAGGCGTGACTGGCTTTTTTTTTGGAGATGAGGCTGAAAATGCGGTAACGGTCAATAGATCACGCTATCGCGAGATGTTGTTAGCACCTCAATTTTGGCTTTGGCTTGGATATCACTGACATGTGGTTTCAAGAGGATGGTGCCACAAGCCATACAGCCAATAAAACGATCAATTCATTGTAAATCAAATTTCCCGATCACATAATTTCACGACAATCAGCAGTTAGGGGGCAGACGTGATTTGATTTACATCCGCACCTGGCCATGAAGCCTTTATCAGATGGTGAATCAAACCACTGCATAATTTGGAACGTCATGCTCGTCCTAGGAAGCCGAAGCTATAATTCTATGCAACAGAACTTTCTAGTTGCAACTTCGATGATTCCAGAGCAGGGCTGCAAATCATCACTCCTTGCTTAAGTATTGGAAACTTTCCAACTCCTGTCCAAAACACATGTCTAGCATGCTCACTGGACTGGATCATTCACCTAGCGTGTCATTAACGGCGAAATGATCCTGGCCACCATAATAACCATTATACTGTTATGGGGCCGCGAAACCACAACCACCACAATACTTCCATATAGGGGCCAACCTCAATAATCAGCCAGAGAACTATTAAATGTCTAAAGAGACAAATAATGAACTCTGCGAGCTTAATGATTCCCGTGGAAATAAAGTGAAGTTTCCATTTGTACCCCTTCTGACTTCAGGGGACTAAGATCCCTTTTTCCCCTAGTTGCACTGTGCCTAGATAGTCAAAGTTCTATAAAGACCATATATATGTGCCCCCGGGGGATTAGGGGCCAGACAGATCGTATGATTTAACACCACTGGATTATTTTTAGTGGAGTTATGTTAAGCGCAGAGTCGACGATGTTATTAATGAAATGGAACCTCCGTTTTGCCAAAAAGTGATTAAAAACTTTGATAAGAGAATCGACATCTGTCAGCGTGGCCGTGGTCATGGTGGACATTTGGCAGGTATTATTATTATTTTTTTTGTATTTTGTTTGAGGAAACAAACTTCTTGTTCAAAAACCCTTTACGTATGGAATTGAAGAGTATTCTCTTTTATTTATATTAAATCGAGTGATTTGCAGAACATCAAATAGTCAATTCCGGGTTTCGGAAAAAAATTAACTACTCAAACTTCTTTGCCTGGTTCTTATGACCGGTGTTTACAGAACTTGGAAAAACTTAGCCAAGTTAACTTTCAGCAAGACCAAAAAAAAACCGAAACTAATTTAAATCATGTTTACGTTTTTACAGCAAATTGGTATATTCTATAGTTAAAGTAACAGCATACTTCAGTAATTTAGAAGAATAAATTTGAAGGAGAACAAAATTTAAGAACCAAAAAATTATATTATTTTATATAACGTAAAGAAAAGGTAGTGGCTGCATATATTCCTAAAATGTTTTTCAGCATATTAATTTAACCAACTCGATGCTGGCTTTTGTTTTCGAGCTTTGATAGAGAGCTGCCATAAATGAGATATTAACAAATTATTATCTGAAGACTTCATTCTTTTGTCCCTATTATTTTTTATTCTGGAAATACGCTTTTTGACTTTTTATTAGGAAAAAAGGAACAGACTTAATACTGAACATATGGCTTACCATACATGGTAAAATATATGATGAGTCGAAATTCTTCGCTTATTAGAGGTTAATCAGATGTCACAGAACTGTTTACACGTTTAGTATGTAAAAATTTTATGTGACTGTCACTGAATCACTGGTTTACCTATCTTTTTTACCATATTATATGACACAAGCCTAAATGTATTTACTTCTTTACTGCAAATTGAGCTTCAAGCAAATTAAGGAATTTATACACAGTAAGAAGCTTAAATTTATTTTCATATTTTTACATTACGCAACTGTTCGTTAATGTTTAATTTAATATAATTTAGTGTAATTTTATGTCGAAAAGACTCAGCTAGGAATAGTTTATATTTACTGTCAATCATTCATGACACAGAAGAGTAAAATAAAAATTTACGCAATAGTTTTTACAAAGTGATCTTTTGATTCGACAAAGTTAAAATGCTAAAATGTTAAAGAAATTATTTTTAAATTTTTGCTATTTTATTTTAACTGGAATATCTGTCAAACTACTGCATTTATGAAAACAAAAACGCGAAAAGTCATATAAATTAGTATTTTCTCAAAATTTATTTGCAAATTTATAATTAAAAATGTATACTTTATTTTTAGTTAAAAACCAATCATTTTTTTTAAAGATTTTTAAGTTTAATAAGGTCAAAACAAAAGACAGAAATTTTTGAGGTTACTTAATTCAATTAAAAGATGACAAAGCTTTAAGTATTTAGCGAGATATATTCACGGTCCGGGATTATTACTTTTTTTCGTGTCTGATATCTTCTTCCTAACTTCGCTAAGCTTGTTATTGAAATCATTAAAAATCTTTAAATCTCTTTTGGCATCCTTTAAAGTTGAAGTACTTCTAAGTTTAACTAACAACAAAAGAGCTTTATATTTTTCATCACTAGGTAGGTCTGGATCATGTTCGATGGCAAGTAGATCATCTAAAGCATCTTCCAATTTATTGGCTGTTTCCATATAGTGTACCAAAAAATCTTTAAAAGCTTTTGTAGCCTGTTCGGCTTTAACAATCTCAATATCATAGGAGTAGTTGGATATGTTGCTTGGCTTAATTCTACTTTCTTCTAGTTTAGCACGCTCAGCATTAAAGGCTTTTGGTAAACTAGACTCCGAAGTATCTTTGTCAGGATTCTCCACAAGCAATCGATCGATTTTTTCATTCAAGTAAATAGCTACTGGACTGAGAGGAGTTGTTTTCTGTGCTCCACTGCTAGACATAAGAACTATAAAACAAGCAAAAATTACAACAATCTCCTTATAATTCATCCTTTTTTTCTTAAAATTGTTTTTTAATAACACTTCGCTTAGTGTTGTAAAACTACTTGGTTTTTGCAATAACCAGTGCTTTTATACGTAAAATTTTTGTTGAATATTAAAGAAAAATCAACATTTTAAACCAAAAAAATCAATTAACTTTTGTTAATTGGTTTTTGACTTTAAACTAAATTTGTATTAAAAATAGTTCAAAACTATTTTAAATTTTAACAAAAATCCCCGTGGGCAACAAAAGAGTAATTAAAGAAAATAAATTAAACATTAAAATGTTTCTAATTTGAAAATTACAACAACATGTGAAATTTATTAATTTTTTAACACCTACGCCATTTTGCTTAAATATTTTCCAGATACAACTACAGTTATAACGAGCGATTATGCAAAAATTTCTTGAATATCGATTTATTTCTTGACCTTTGTAATAAAAAATAAATATAATTCAGTTTTATACTCTTCACCAGAAGCATACATTTTTCATTTCAGTCATAATTTCTATAATACCTTATGCATAGGAAGCGCATAATTTTCTTAATGTACCAGAAGAGTTCCAGAAATTTTAAGGCCATCAATTTTTTAGATTTAGTTAAGGGAATTTTGCTATCGAAAATCAGTTAAAATCAGGGGACTACCGCTGAAGATATGCTCCAAAATATGTTTTATATTTTCTCTTAGCTCCAACTGCATGAGAGAGTAATAATATAGATGATGAGTCTTGGTGGGCATTTAGCAGAACATAATTGCGTGATTGAGTCTAGGGTGGTGGGCCAATAAAATAAAATGGAAACCGCAAACAACCTCAAATAAGTATATAAATGGGATTTTTTACTAATTTAATTTCTGATGACACAAGACCCCATTCGGGTTCCGCAAGTGTACGAATAAGCAGTAGTTTTTATGTTATATTTAAAAATTCTGTACTTACACACCATGAGTTCCACATCCATGAATGTATCACCCTTTAATTTTTATATTTAATTTTTTGATCATTTTTGTAGTTTTTTAATCGACCTTTTTTTTTAATTTTTTTTTCTTGAAGAAGCTTTCCATAGGAATGCGAAATATCGAAAAGAAAAAAAATATATTGTTAATTTAATTTAAAAAGACCGTAAAAAAGAATAAGAGATATTCATTAAATTTAATTTTTTGTTTTTTCAAATTTCAATTCTAAAAAAAATCAATGAGGTCAATGCCAGTAGTAGCGTAAAAGCAAAGCAACGTTCGTAAAAACTACGCCACGGTTAGAGCATTCTTAAATTTAAATTTTCATCTTTTATTTGTTGTTATAACGGTAATGTGTGAAGAAACTATGATGGTACAAAAAATATCAATACTTTTTAAGAACACCCTTCAATATTTTGTTGGGGCGGCTGCAATAAATCGCCTTGGTTATGGGAATATGGTTACATTTTCACCCCTTCCTTAGATTATATATAAATAAATAGAATTATATATAAAGAAATATACGTTTACGTTTACTTCTTTAATAAACCCTTTGTTGTATTGAGTGTTTCAGAGTTTAAGGTCAGAATTAGCTCTACAGCATTTTCTTCAATGTCTCGAATTAGAACTTAAACATATTAAAAGTTGCGCTACCCTTAAAGATCGGAGCGTTAATATTGCTGCCATGCTCAGAGACGACTCTCACCGATTCCTCCCGTATATTAAGTTTACCTATTTACATTTTTAATTCATGCAATTTTTCCTCCATTTTCTTTTTTAGCTGGAAAAAATTGTCTATGTTGACTTTTTGTAAAAAAAAAATTTTTTTACTAACTAAAAAAGCTAAAGTGAATTGAAATCTAAATTTTATAGTTTCTAATGTTTTAATTTTACAGTAACTCGATATATTTTAGAGTAAAAGTAGCAAAATACTACAGTAAATTAGAAGAATATAATTGAAGAACAACATAACCAAAACATGATATAATTTATATGACATTTTTGCGAAACAAAGATGATGGCTGCATATAATCCTAAAAACTTTTAATTATATTATTCAACCATCACAGTGCTAGCTTTTCGCGGTTTCTGTTTTCGAGCTATGTTAGAATTATATACTGCACCTTGTAAAGGGTTCGTCAACAAGAAGTTTGTTCCCACAAAATAAAACAAAAAAATTAGATTAAGATGACTACGCTGACAGACGTCAATTTTTTCATAATAGTTTTTAATCACTTTTTGGTAAAATAACGATTCTATTTCGTTAATCACATCACCAATTTTGAGTTATAAGGCTGAAATCGATTTGATTGGCTCCGTATAAACTCTGTCCTTAACATAGCCTCAGAAAAAAATAATCCAGTGGTGTTAAATCGCACGACCTCGCTGGCCACTTAACTGCTGATTATCGTTAAATTGAGCGATCGGGAAATTTGGTTCGCAATAAAATTATCGTTTTATTGGCTGTGTGCGTGTGGCACCGACTTGTTAAAACCACATATCAGTGATATCCACGTCGTTAATATTAGGCCAAAGTTGAGTTGTTAGTATTTCACGATCCATTGACCACTACCGCATTTAAAAAAAAACTGTCTAATCACGCCTTTAGACCACATAGTGCACCATGCAGTGACACGTTGAGCATGCAAAGGCTTCAGGCAGTTGTACTTGTTGACATACCCTGACAAGTGAAAATGGGCTTCGTTAAAAAAAATGATTTTTTCAGAAAAACCATCCGATTGCTCCTGAATGAATTAAGCGAAACTACGGCAATAGAAATGCTAGGTCGGCTTTAATTCCTGCACCAGTTGAACTTTGTAAGGCTTTAAAGTCAAATCCTTTTGGATCACCCTAATTGTTGAGAATATCGAGGAACCAACAAATTTGGATTTGCTTCAACACTATGGCTCACGGCTGCGATGTTTTCGGTTAAACGAGCCGGTTGCATTGTTGTTCGCACAAATTTAACAGCCGAATTCTTAAAAGCGGTCTCAAAAGGACAATTATTTGGTTCAAAAATATCACGAATTTTACGAAATGTAACGTTAACAGAACCACCATTTTCATAGTGGATTTAATTATTTTAATGTAATTTTCGTGCGAAATTAAATTCATTGTAACAATTGCCAATTGCATCTACTACGAATACGTCAAAAAACAAAATGTCAAACTATCATGTTGTTGGAGTTGCCACAATTGAAAAACAAACTGCTTGTTGAAACACCCGATACGTTCTTCTGTCTCTACTATTTTTTTTCTTGTTATTCTGGAAAAAACCTCCAATTTTTTGATTTTAATGGCACAATGTTAATCCAGAATCTGTGACCAAACCTTCTACCTGAAAACAGGGAACATTCTCAATATTTAATATTTTCTTTAGTTATGTATATGTGGAATAATCGGAATTCTTGAGATATTACATTTCTTTTAATTCTACAGACGTTGATAAGAGGTCCGCAGAACTGTGGGAACATTTTAGGAGAACGCGGTTAAAAATATATAACTTTTGAACGGATCGTAATTTTGATACGCGTTTCTTTTATCTGCTAGGTGAGATCATAGGCTTTCGTTTAAGGTATAAAAATAGTTGTGATAGGTTCAAAAATACATTCTAAGTTTTAGCTGATTTTTGGTACGAAAGTAAAGTATTCCAACTTGTTCAAAGAATTTGTTTTACATAAAGTCTTATATTTTGAGTCACGTTTAGAACTTATGCTTTTAAAAAACTTAAATTTAGTCAGGTAGGGCCAAGCTTTGGTCCCCGTGAAATTTTAGTACGAAGGCCAAAGGTTGATCGTGTCGGGTATACAATCGGGTATAGGCGTATATGGGACATTTGGGGTATGACACAATGCTAATGCTTTTACATTCCCTAACGAACTTTAGAAGTTATGCTCTATTTAGTAAGAGAATTTAGAAAAAAATTGGACCTCTAAAAAAATTAATTTCTAAAAATCAAAAATCAATCAAAAACATTTTAGCTATTATACAAAGTTTGTTTCATTTAAAAACCTTGTACAACAAAAGAGTTATAGATGTTTAAAAATCAAAAATTTACTAAGAAATTTCTCATTTTAGCAAAATACTGAAAATGCTCATTTTGAATCACCCTGTTCAGTGTGATATAGTTAAACTAAAATTTCAATTTTTGTGCTCCCAAAGTACACTAGCATCTACTTTCGAACGAACTTTAAAATTTGACAATTGTGGACCATGAAAAAAAGGACTTTTGGCCGCCTTCTCGTAAAATGTTCCATTGTGCGTAGTACCGCTCAGAAATGTTTTTCTACCACTTTTAGTAAGGCAATGCTTTTCTTATCCTTCTTATCATAATATGTGGTAAAAATATGAATGTTTTTAATTCTTTACTGTAAGCTGAGATTCATTACCTGGCGCAAAAAAATTAAGATATTTATACACAAGACGCAAGGAAGCTAAAATTTATTAATACATTTTTACATTACGGAATCAAGCGTAGGCTAAAGTTCAAAAATCCAAATCATTAAGTGATCTAATGAGTACACAATTATTAGGGCATTCTGCATATGTTAACGTAGTTTTGATGAAAATATGTTAAATTGTTATATATTTAAAGATTTAGTTCGTGCCATAACAGAGTAAAATAAAAATGTAGGTACTGATTTTTGTAAGCAACACTTCAAAAAAAAAACAAAAAAAAACGCAAAGACGCATATAATTTATGTAACTTCTCAAAATTTATTTGCGAAAAAATTTATAACTATAAATTTATAATTTATTTCTCGTTAAAATTAATTATTTTTATATCGTTTTATGGTTTAGCTTAAAACAAAAAATAAAATTTACTTGGTTACTTCACTCATTTAAAGATGGCAAAGTTTTAAGTATTTAACAAAATTTTTCAGTTTCCGGCTCCATTAATTGTTGCTGGCGTTGTTTCTGTAGCAGTTGCAGTTTGACTTAGCCTATTTTGAAAATCATTAAAACTCTTCAAGTCTCTTTTGGCATCTTTCACAGTTGAAGTCCTTTTAAGTTTAAGCAACAACGTAAGAGCTTCATGTTTCTTTTCATTACCTATTTCTGAATTCTGTTCGATGTGAATTAATTCATCCAAAGCATTTTCCAAGTTACTAGAAATTTCTGTATAACGTCCCAAAAAATCTTTAAAAGCTTTTATAGCCCGTTCAGCTTTAACAACCTCAATATCATAGGAGTAGTTGGATATGTTGCTTGGCTTGATTTTATTTCCTTCTAGTTTCGCACGCTCAGCATTAAAGGCTTTTGGTAAATTAAATTCCGTAGAATCTTTTTCAGGATTTTCAACCAGCAATCGGTCGATTTTCTCATTCATATAGTCGGCTACTGGACTAACATTGCCCGCAGAACTTATTTTATACGCTCTGCTGTTAGGCATAAAAGCCACAAGACTAACCAAAATAACAGCAAACTCCTTATAATTCATCCTTTTAGAACACTTTTTTAATAACGTTTAATGTCACCACCTCGCTTAGCGATTTTAAACTATCTGAATTTTGTAAAAACTACTGGTTTTATATAAAAATCTTTGGTTCAATTTAAACAGAAAGTCAGTATTTTTAAGTTAAGAAATCAATTAATTGTTTAATTAGTTTTTGCCTTTAAACTAAATTTTAATTAAAAATAGTTAAAAACGATTTTTAAATTTAATAAAAAATCTTCGTGCGCAATAAAATAACTTTTAAAGAAAATAAATAAAATATTAAAAATATTCTAATTTTAACATTAAAAACTTTACTTTCTTAAGTTATTTTGTAATCGGAAATTTTATTACTACAAATTTAAGCAATTTAAATTTTCTAATATGTCTACATCTAGAACTTGTTTAAGGCATTCACCTTTTTCCATAAATAATTTCCAGATGTAACTATATTTATAAGGATTTTTTATAATGTAAACATTTCGTTAAGACTGATCTATTTCTTGACGTCTCCAATTTAAAATAAATGAAAATTCTTTTGTTTTTTTATGCCCTTCACCAGAAAAATATAAAAGAAATATAAATAGAATTGCACAGGCTGTCGGCCGGGTATGTATACTACTTTATTTTGCCGCCATTTTGATAAACATTAGTTTAGACCAGTGAACTACGGCCCGCGAGAGGTTTCAGTCTGGCCCGCCGTTTTTCAAAAAAAAAATTAATCACCTATTAAAAAATTATGCCCAAAAAATATATTTACATTATGTTTTAAAAAAGATATAAATTGACAATTTTAGCAAAAAAATGCGATGTTTTTATATTATATTGTGTACAAACTGCGTAGTTTTCTGGGAAATATTGTACACACAAGACAACAACAACTTTCTTATACAATATTCCAAGAAAAAACTTAAAAAGCATAAAATAAAAACAACTAATATAGACCTTTTGTATTGTGTCCAAACTGCGTACTTTTCTAGGAAATATTGTACACACAAGAGAACAACAACCTTCTGATGCAATATTCCAAGAAGAAACATAAACATCATAAAACACTAACAACTAATATAGAAAACTGAACGTATAACATAACAACAACTATTATATGTGAGATCTAGAAGATTCTTGAATATTCGAGACATATTCGGATTAATCAGCAATTAGTAAAAGTGTAAATCTCGTTATGTAAAGAATAAATAAGGAAGTGTTAATTAGCCTTGGAAAAGTATTCTGCCCAGAAAAGGTAAAAGATTTCGAATCTATAGGGCTGTCACGTAGAACGGTCACAAAAAGAATTGAAGCGATTTCTTCTAATTTAACCAATCAACTCGAGGGACGTCTTAAAAAGTTTAAGTATTTTTCAGTCACTATGGACGAGGGTGTTGACAGGAGTGATACAGCCCAACTTCTAATTTTTATCAGAGGAGTCAATGAAAACTTTGTAATAACCGAAGAACTTGCTTGTTTGAGATCTTTGAAAGGAAAGACGACAGGAAAAATAATTTATGATGAATTTAGAGAGGGGATGGAATCTCTTAATGCCCTAATTTCCAAATTAATTAATTTAACAACTGATGGAGCACCTAAGATGGTGGGAAAAATACGGGTTTTGCAGGAGTTTATAAAAGTCAGAATCCTGAAAGCGAAACAATTTTTTTACATTGTATAATCCACCAAGATGTTCTTTGCAAGGCTGCCTTGGATATTAACCACGTACTTAATATTATTTTAAAATTAATTAATACCATTCGAGCCCGTGGTTTGTTACATCGACAATTTCAAGAGTTTTTATCGGAAGTTGATGCAGAATTTTTAAATGTACTGTATTACACAAAGATCAGCTGGCTGAGTTGTAGGCATGCCTTCTCGAGAGTTTGGAGTCTTCTCGAAGAAATTAAAATAATTCTAAAAACCAAAACTGAACTTTGGAATGAGTGGGAAATATTGGAGGATAAGAATTGGTGCATCGAGTTTGCTTTTTTCACGGATTTACTTGAGCACTATAATAAACTGAACAATAAGTTACAGGAAAGAATTCAATTTATAGATAAAACTTGGGGCAGTTTGAGCTCTTTTAAAACTCAATTGTTTATATTTTCTAAATGTTTGGGAAAAAATGATTTGACTCATTTTCCAAGACTTAATTCTTTGAGGCCTGTGAGTGAAGAGCAGTTAAAAGTCTATTTACAATCTTTATTAAAACTGTATTCAGAGTTTGAGGCCAGATTTGCTGACTTTAAAAAAATCCAACCATGTTTAGATATTTTTTCAATGCCTTTTAATGTTAATCCTGAGATTGTTCCATCTGATCTACAATTGGAAATTATAGAATTGTAATGTAATAATAATTTAAAACAGCTATTTTTAAATACAGATAAGCCTAATTTCTATAAATCCTTACAGAGAGATGAATTTCCAAAGCTAATTAATCATGCGCAGAAAATTATGGCAATGTTTGCTTCCTCAGTAATGAAATGCAGAAAAAATTCAATAAGAAACCGATTGTCAGACGAGAGTCTATTTAATTAATTAAAAGTCGCCTCCTCCCAGATTTTGAGGAAATTATGTCAAGTCAGAAACAAATCCATGCTTCCCATACATCTGAAAAATCTTAAAATCATAATAAACCGTAACTTATAAAATTTTTATGTTGTTTTAAAATATTACGTAAGATAACTAATATATATGTATATAGCTTAAACCGAACTTTTAATTGAACAGCAATCCCATAATTTTTTAATGTATGACTCTCTATGTTTCTTTTAATTTAATGGCCCGCCGCAAGGTTTTTTTTTTAATTTATTGGCCCGCCACACAAAAAGTTCGCCCATCACTGGTTTAGATAGTTCATATTTGGCAGACACGTGTCAAATTTATTATGGAAAAATATTCGATAAACCATCGTGTTTCAATCGTTTAAACATTTTATCAAAATCAGTCATCGATTACTGTGACGATGAGCAAGTAATGTGAATTTTTTTGGAAGAAACAACGTACCAACAAAACGCACTATTCATCGTGTAGTGCATGATTTCGGAGATAGGTGTTAGGCCCAAGCATGGATCACAACGTACTACAAAATCGACTGATAACATTACTGCTGCTCAAAAAGTGTTTAAAACAATGCATCAACCTTAATTCAACGATGCGTTCAGGAGCTTGGTTTGCCAAGAACAACTTTGGCCATATTTTGCACAAGCATTTGCATTTGATTCTATATAAGATTCAATTGACACAAGACCTTATTCCACAAGACCGTTTACGCCGCCGTACATATGCCAATAGGATGTTACAGCTCGCACATGACAACCTCGAATTTCATAAAAAAGGGCACATTCTTATTTGAATGAATATGTGAATAAAAGGTTGTTCTGGAGAATGGGAAATCCTCAAATTATTCAACAGTCACCTTTGCATCCATTAAAAGTGACAGTCTGGTGTGCAAGTTAGTTTGGCGGGATCATTGGACCTATTTTAAAAATGCAATATCGTGATATGATTGAAAAATTTTTAACGCCACAACTAATTACAGCCAGGTTTACAATGGAATTACTGCGAGACCTCTTTCCACAACAAGTTATTTCAAGGAATGGTGATGTTGATTGACTTCGACGGTCGCCTGATTTGAATGCTCCGGACTTCTTCTTGTGGAGATTTTTGAAAAGCAAAGTTTATGCAAACAAACCAAAAACGCATTATTTTGATTTTTTTCTAAGTTTAACAATATGTCTTTTAAAAATTTATGAAATGCAGGAGAAGATAATAACGATGATGAACCACGTTCTTTTACAATACAAAAAGATAATCAGGTTAAGAGAAAAAAACAGCATGTTGGCGGAAAGCTCTCTCTCTCTCTCTCTCTCTCTCTTTGACACAGCAAACATCTGACGAAAGCCAAAATTATAAAAATCCATTGGATTAATTCAATCTGTTTTTCCAGATTTGGTTAAATACATTGTAGACCAATCAAATCCTTACGCCTCTAAGTCCTTGATGGTAACAGAAAACAAAATGTATGTTATATTGGGAGCCATGTTGTTGTCGGGTTATGAAAAATATCCACTTAAAAGACTGTATTTCTTCAAAAGAAATGATGTGCCAAAGATTCTGTTAGAAAGTATAAGGTGTAACCGATTTGAAGCCATATTACAAAACCTTCATCTAAACGATAATACATTGTTATCGACTTCTTCCGACAGGTTATATAAATTGCGGCCGCTGCTTGATAGTCTTGGAACTTCGTTTAGAAAACGTTATGGCGTAGATGAAAATTACAGCGTTGATGAAAGTGTGATGTGGGACTGCACCCTAAATGTTTTATAAACTACCACGTAATTGGTTCTCAATAATATAATTTAATTAATTATTTACGAATTCAAATAATTTGAGATTAAATGAATTTACATTTTTTTTGTTAAATATCTTTTTTCTTTTTTAAGATCTTTTTTTATATATTTTTTCTCTTCAATATTTCGCTTTCCTTTGGAAAGCTTCTTCAGGAAAAAATTGATAATTTTTTTGTTATCAAAAATATAAAAAATTTTTTCCTGAAGAAGCTTTCCAAAGGAAAGCGAAGTATTGAAGAGAAAAAATATATAAAAAAAGATCTTAAAAAAGAAAAAAGATATTTATTAAAGATAAAAAAGATCGTTTAAAAAACTATAAAAATTATCAAATTTTTTTTGTTTTTATAATAAAATATGGAGAAAAATCATTTGAAGTTTTTACGTACATTTCTCAGTTAAGGTTATTGCACGGTTCCGTCGTGCATAGCGTCCGATAAATCGGACAGGATATAAAATCAAAACTATATCCTTTCGTATTACTTTTTTACAACAGGATCATTTATATGACCCTATACGATTATTATGTCATAAAAAATTTATAATTAGCTCTTTTTTAAGATCTTTTTTATATATTTTTTCTTCTCAATATTTCGCTTTCCTTTGGAAAGCTTCTTCAGGAAAAAATTTTTATATTTTTGAAAACAAAAAAATTATAATTATAAAAATTTTTTCCCGAAGAAGCTTTCCAAAGGAAAGCGAAATATTGAGAAGAAAAAATATACATATAAAAAAGATCTTAAAAAAGAAAAAAGATATTTATTAAAGATATTAAAATATTATAAAAATATTATAAAAATGTTGCCATATATAAACAAATTAGCTTTTGCAGTAATCCGTGTTTAATAACATTTTACATTTTTAATAGAAATATGAAAATAAATCCGATATAAAATCATCATCATCATCATAATCCTCTTCCGAAAGATCTTTTAAGGCTCCAGATAATCTTTTTAAATCTTTAGGATTTTGCAGAATTTTTTCTAGTAGATCGTCCTTTTTTGAAGAGTCCTTGAGGTCAAGCGTTTTAAGAATACTTAAAATTTCCTTCAAATTGTTAATATTTTCATCGGTAACTGGTGGTAAATTTGATTGTTTAGTAGGTGATGTTGTCTTAATATCGTTTTTCGATTTCTTTTTAAAATCATCATAAAGTTTTAACGCTTTTTCCGCATCCTTTATCGTAGCACTTTTCTCAAGTTTATAACGCAACGTAACAATTTCATATTTAGTTTGACTGGAAAGATTTGAATCCTCTTCCAAGTTTTCTAAATCCTGAACAGCATCTTCTAACTTATCAGCAACTTGCTTATAGGCTTCTAAAAATTCTTTGAAATTATCTATATCTGCTTCGGCTTTATCCCAAATTTCTTGTGCCCCGTCCCCGGGTACTGTAATTTTAGCCTCCTCCAGATTTTTACGTTGTTCATTAAAAAGGTCTGTTAACTTAAAATCATTAACAGATTTTGTAGGATAATCAACAAGCAGTTTCTCGATTCTACCGTTTATGTAACTTGATTCTCCTGTGGGAGAAGTATCCTGAGCTTTATTAGGCATAGTGAACGTCACTAAAATTACGAATAACATAAAAATAACTAAAATGCTTTTTTCCTTCATTTTTTTATTAATTTTACGTCAACACCTCTCGCAGTATATTGAAACTATTTTTATTTTCTAAAATCGATTGCTTTTATAGGGAAAATTTTTTTTCATTAAAATTTACTGATAAATTAGTGCAATAATTCAAATCAACATGCCAAATAAAATAAGAAATTTATTTAAAAAAATAAGTTTTTATGTAGAATATTACAAAAACTATTTTAAGGAATTTTAAAACAAGATAACAATTTATTTATTATCAATTTATTTTTTATCAATTTTCTAAGTTAAAAAGTTCAAAATGTGTTTTTTGTTAAAGTGCAGGTTATCCGCCGGGAAGGTATACTGCTTATAATTTTTGCTTAAATAAAAGAAAATGGATATTATATTGATAAAGGTTTTATCTAATATCGGCAATTATCTGTGGAATACCATATCAGATAAATGTCCGTCTCTGTTAGCCTCACAAATGCGAGCCCTTTTGAGTATAATTTTCATTACATTTTCACACATTTTACGCGATATTTCATTAATTTCATCATTAATATTTTGTTTAAGTTGCTGGTTTGTTTGCATAAATCGTGCTTTTCAGATATCCCCACAAAAAGAAGTCCGGGGGAGTCAAATCAGGCGACCGTGAAGCCAACATCACCATTTATTGAAATAGAGTTATTTGTAAATTGCAATAATAGGACACAATTGTTTTTGAACAGAGATATAGATAGATATTCCAGAACTAACTTTCGACTTAGGCAAAGTGTTGAACTTATTTTTGGACACGAATTATATATCGATTAAGATTACCTGTCAAGATTGTTATCTTTTGCACAGAGTATATATAACTAGTCAGTACTAAAAACTATACAAAATATAAAATTAAATGGTGTTGCTTTAAAAACGTATCATTGAAGTATATCTTTAGCTATAAAACATACACTAAAATAAAATAGAAGATATACATCATATTCGATAACAACAAAAGTATACACACGGTTAAAGAGTTGCAACATAGTAAAATTTATTTGTTTAAGCATAATAGCATGACAGATATAAAATTTGATAAATAATAGGGCAGGCACTTGAAATTCCATTCGGTGAGACAAACAAAATTATTCAATGTTTTTCGAAAACTGTGGAATCAAAATCCTTTCAAATACGAATTTAAAATTTCTGAAACATATGATTTTATTTAATTAATTATAAATTAAAAAAAGCACATTTTTTCATATTTGGAAACATTTTTATTATATTTTGCAACAGTTTATATATATATATATATATATATATATATATATATATATATATATATATATATATATATATATATATATATATATATATGCATATGATAAAAAAAATTATAAACTTGTGCAAAATATAATAAAAATGTCTCCAAATATGAAAAAATGTGCTTTTTTTAATTTATAATTAATTAAATAAAATCATACGTTTCGGAAATTTTAAATTCGTATTTGAAAGAAATTTGATTGCACAGTTTTCTTTATTTTGCAGTAGTCACTCTTTAACGACAAAATTTAGCGACGTCTAATATTTTTAATAGAAATATGAAAATAATTCCGAAAAAAAATCATCGTCATCATCTTCATCATCTTCATCATTATCCTCTTCCGAAATTTCTTTCAAAGCTTGAGATAATTTTTTCAAATCTTCAGGATTCTTTAGAATTTGTTCTAGTAGATCGTTCATTTTTGGTGAGTTCTGAAGATTAAGCCTTTTTAATTCGTTTAAAATTCCGTCCAAATATTCTTTATTTTCATTGGTAAGTGATAAATTCGACTGTTTACTAGGTGATGTTGACTTAATATCGGTAAGAAGTTGTAAATTCGACTGTTTAGCAGGTGATGTTGACTTAATATCGTTTTCCAATTTCTTTTTGAAATCATCATAAAGCCCTAAAGTTTTTTCTGCATCCTTTATTGTTGAACTTTTCTCAAGTTTAGAACGCAACGTAACAATTTTGTATTTGGTTTGATCGGCAAGATTTGAATCGTCTTCCATTTTGTCTAAATCCTTAATAGCAGCTTCTAACTTTTCAGAAACTTTCGTGTAGTCTCGCAAAAATTCTTTAAACTCATCAATAGTCTCATCGGCGGCAGCAGCGTCTGCTTCGTTTACGGCCTTACTATTTATTAGCTTTTTACGTTTTTCGTTAAAAGCATCTGCTAATTTTAAATCATTACTGGATTTTTCTGGATTACTGTTAATTAACTTATCAATTTTACCATTGACATAGTCCTTACTACTTTCGGCAATTTCAATACCACCAATCATTAAAATCACGAATCCAACTAAAATTACTAAAGAGCTTTTTTTCTTCATATTTTATTTGAATTTTACCTTAACACTTCTCCAACTATTTTAGAACTGTTTTTATTTTCTAAAGGTGAGTGCTTTTATATGCAAATAATTTAGTTAATTTTAATTAAAATTTACTGATAAATAAATGCAATAATATTTCAAATCAGCGTGCCAAATATAAATATGCAATTTCTTTTAACAATTTTTTTAAAAATAAATTTTAAAGCAAGACTAACAACAACACTGTACTGTGTTCAGTAAAAAGCTTTAATTTATCAATTTTCTATATTAAAACATTGAAACTGTTTTTTTGGTTTTTTTTTGTTGAAATATTAGGGGAAGAAACTATCTTATATAACCTAAAATTAATGAAGTGTGAATTATTTTTGATTATCAATGAGATTTTTCAAATATTTAGTATTTTCCACTGTGGTTTAAAATTACAACAAAAAATAGTCAAAATATAAGTGATGATATTCCAATAGAAAAATAATAACACCATGGTAAGTATGTGTGATTATTGTAATGGCAATAACTTAAACATTTTTAAAATAGGATTCGCAAAAAAAGATCCCCTATATTTTCGGCTTGGGTTAAAAGTTCCCTTTACTGGCTATATGCACGGCAGATACCTGTACCAAACATTAGGAAACCTTTTTTGCAAACTATATCAAAGCAAAAATTATGAAAATATCAGAAATAGTTAGGCATAAAGACGACTTTGAAAATTTCCATAAAAGATATTATTACGTTACGTTACGTGTATATCACGTTAAATAACTAAAAACCGATAACTTAAAGCTAAGTAACATAACTCATATACACTTACTATTTAGTCCTAAATCTGAAAATTTATAAAGTAGTAATTTTTTTAAGATGTAAGAACACTTAACATCCAGTACATAGTCAGGCAGAAAATTTATAGCATTAGAGCGTAAAGGATGATACCCCGCATATAAAACATATCACAGGATATATCGAAAACTATATTCATTTGGGGTCTAATATATGGTGGTGAATGTAGCATATTATAGCATAGCATATTAATTTCCCTATCCTTTTACTTTTGTAGACTGCTTAAGTATTTTCCAGTACTGCGTTAACTTTTAATTAATTTTAATACAAGAAATAAAACAAAATATCTTTCTTAAACAAAAAAATTAATTATAAAGCGAACGACATAAAATACATACCTGAACATTATCAAAAATAACCATAATAAGTTAACAATGGCCAATGCGAAATGGGTCTAAGGAAGTCGCTACATTATTGAATAGTTTTTTTTTTAATTTTTTTATAGTCGTCTATAATAGACCCCTTTGTACCTTTTTTCCAATAGATAGTACGGATGCTCTTTTGTGGGTTTCGGCCTAGCGCTATCTAATATCTGTTTAAATATCCAATTTTTTCACAAGAAGGTTATTTTTCGATTGTGGCAACACCAATAAATTACATGATAGTTTTGACATTAAGCTTTTGGTGAGTAGATGCATTGGCCATTGTTACAATGGCGGCGATTCTACTAAAGTTACGTTTCGAAAAATTCATAATATTTTTGGACAACATAATCGCCCTTCTGAGACCGCTGTTAAGAATTTAGTAGTTAAATTAAAGTTGATAGGCTTTAAACAAAATGTGCGAAAACCAAAAACTGACACTAATGTTGCGTAAAGATTTGCCTTTGAAGCCTTACAAGGTTCAACTAGTACAGGACTTAAAGCCAACTGATCATGCCGATTACTGTAGAATTGCTATATTCATTCAGGAACAACCGGCTGATTTTTCTGAAAAAATCATTTTTTCAGGCGAAGCCTATTTTCACTTGTCACGGTATATCAACAAACAAAATTGCAAAATTTGGGCTTCTGCTCAACGTGTCACTGTATGGCACGCTCTGCGGTCTGCGACGTGATTGGGTTGTTTTTTCTTTCAAAGGTGAGGTTGGAAATGCGGTGACCGGCAATATATCGCGCTATCGCGAGATGCTTGCAACTCAATTTTGGCCTATTATTGACGACGTAGATATCACTGAGATATGGTTTTAACAGAACGTGTGCCACATGTCACTCAGTCACTGAAACGATCAAGTTATTGCAAACCAAATTTACCGATCACATATTTTCACGACAATCAGCAGTTAAGTGGCCAGCCAAATCGGGTGACTTAACACCACTGTATTTTTTTTCTGTGGGGCTATGTTAAGGACAGACTCTATACGGAGCCAAACGAATCGATTTCAGCCTTAAAACTCAAAATCCATTAGGTGATTACCGAAATAAAACCGCCATTTTGCCGAAAAGTGATTAAAAAATTTTGATGAAAGAATCCACATCTGTCAGCATAGTCGTGGTGGATTTTTGCCAGATATCATATTTCATTCATAATTGGTGAACTTTTCTCTTCGTAATGCAAAAAAAATTTGAATCATCTTAATATAAATTTTTTGTTTGATTTTTTTTTGGTAAACCCTTTATTTCAAAAAGAAAAATCTTAATGAAAAATTTATTTTAGAACATATTTACAGCCAAAATGAGTTTTTAAATACAGCAATTAGAATTTCATTTAAAAATCTTTGATAAATTGTGCGTTTTAAATTTTTTATTGAAGCATTTTCCTAATCGACTACTTTTTCTTTAAATTACTTGAAAAGTGAATGCCCCTAACGTCTTATGAAAACAGCACATACAAAAGGATTTTTAATTGCAATGTAAAGCTTTGTAACTTTTAAAAATTTTAATTATTTTGCAAATTTTATGAGACACGATTTGAGATTATAGCTTTTATGCGAAGACATAATAAGTAGAAAGGTTTTTAAATAATTATTTTTAGTATAATTGTTATCCAAAAAGTGATGATAAACCAAATTATGTCGATGATTCCATACATTGTTGCCACTAAACTGTCGCTGATTAGACTGGCACAAATTTACAAAGAACGTTTTTTAGAAAAAGTAAACAATAATTGTAATTTGTAGATATAGAATATATTACTCAGTCGAAGTGCTAGAATACAAACTATTTTAAGAAACGCCTTAAGTCAAAGAACAACTTCTTTTTAACATGACTTTAAATTTTAACAAACTTTAGAAATGTGAAAAGAAATTTGCACAAATATTGTGGGTTGTTCACTTACTTATTAACTAAATAATCGCCAATTCTCATCTTTACGTCGTCTGAGTTTATTTTTTCTGACAAGAATCAGTTTAGTTTTGGAAGCTACATCAACAAATAAGTTCTCTGCATCTAATGATCAGAAATTTTGTACATCCTTGCCGAGCAACCAATACATTCGTAGAAAGCCATCATTTGCTGTGGATTTTTCGATGTCGCATCATTGCTTTTTATAACCTGTGGTCTTTGTCACTCAGTTTATCTGGCAATCGATCTGTTGTAGTTTTGTTAGCAGCCATTCTGTCGATGACTATTGCGCCACCACACAGCTACGAGTTGACTTTTCCAACTTTTGACTTTTATTTTTGGGATTGCATTTAACATTAAAAATGTGAAACAGATTCACACCGTCAAAGCTATTATTCGAGGCATTAAGAGGATACAGAAACATTAACACAACCTTAAGAACGGACTGGAAGAGTAAGTTACAGCAGACCCTGCTGCAGCAGTAACATGAATAAAGTCGTGTTTAATAAATAACTGAAGTAGGTATTTGGGATTTCTATAAAACCAAATAAATATTAAATTGTGATAGAAAATGATATTTCACAGTGGTGTATGCAAATAATAATAAACTTGTCAACAAACGACTATAATAATTATAAAAACAAATGATTTAAAAATACCATAAAAAACAAAGCTAAGAAGCAAACAAATGGAAATTTAAGTTTAAAGCCACATCAAATTCGGATTTCCAATCCGATATTCATCACTTAGTTTCCAAATAAGTTCCCAAAAACAGTTAAAAAACAAGTGAAGGAACAGCTTTTACACTAAATATGTGCGCACTATAACGTCAGTAACTAATAAAATATCCCCCGTATTTTCAACTTGGTTTAAGAGCGCCCTTTAACGACAATTAATTAAATAAATATACGATAGGCTGGTTATAGAACAGACAAAATATCAAAAAGCCTTAAAAACAAAACTGAATATGAAAAACAAGGATTACATTCTAACTTTAAATACCAGTTTTGCTTACTTACTTAAATATCACGTTAAGGAAGCAACGCTAAACTAAAGTGTAGTATAATCCAGAATTGCTAAGTCAACAAAATTAACTTCCAATAAATTTTGTTAAATGCCTTACTAACAAAACAGTCTGATCTAAATAAATTTAACACTACCGTAACTTGCTGGTTTAAATAGAAAGAACGTTCAAAGCTCTTTGGAAGTTAGGCCATCATTTTAGCTCCTTCTGTTCCTTTTAAAAGGTTTTTAACAAAAAGAGGATTTTTTTATATTATATGAACCACTATAACCAAATGTTTTATATTTGTTCTAACTATATTTTAAAGTCAGCAAGAAAACCAAAACTCTTTTGCACAACAATTGTCACCTTCGCGAGATTACAACACTGATTGTTTTAAAATTTTTTAATCTGTTAACTAGCGGTCGAGTTAATATTTTGTGTTTTACCAAACGAAGAAGGTAGTCTGTAATGCAAAGTTATTGTTAATTTGATGTATTTTGAAGGTAACCCAATATGGAAAATAATATCCGCCAAAAAACTGCATGTTGCCATTTGCATAAAAGAAGGCATAAAATTGTTAAAATGAAATCAATTTCGCACGAGAATCGTATCAAAATAATTAAAATTCATTATGAAAATAGTAGTTCTGTTAAAGATTCATCTCGTGATATTTTCGAACAATATAATCGTCCTTCTGAGACCGCTATTAAGAATTTGGTCGACACGAACACCAATATGTGTTCGACCATTGTCGAGGCAGCTCCAGACCTGTCAATTTCTCGATGTACTCAACAAATGGGGTTGTCCAAAACAACCACATAAAGAATTTTGCGTAAGGAGTTAACTTTGAAGCCTTACAAAAAAAAATTATTTTTTCAGACGAATCCCATTTGCATTTATCACGGTATGTCCTAAGCAAAATTGCAACATTGGGCTTCTGAAAATCCTAGAGTGACTATTGAGAAGCCTTTGCATGTTAAACGTGTTGCTGTATATCACTGTATAGTGTGCTATATGGTCTGGAGGCGTGATTGGGCCCTTTTTTTGAAGATGAGACTGGAAATGCGGCAGCGGTCAATAGATTACGCTATCGCGAGATGCTAACAACTCTCTTTTGGCCTATTATTAACGACGTAGATATCACTGACATATGCCACATGCCACTCAGTCACTAAAACTATCAAGTTATTGCAAACCAGATTTCCCGATCGCATAATTTCACGACCATCAGCATTTAAGTGGCCAGGCAAATCGTGTGACTTAACACCATTGAATTTTTTTGTGGGGCTGTGTCAAGGACAGACGAATTGTGGTTGATGGATCGTTATGGATGCTTTATTCAGCAGCAGTCATATTTTCCTCCATGCTTGGACCCATCACCTCTTTCTCGAAATCATTCCCTCTTTCAGACCCTCTTTCTTCGAAATCATTCACTACACGATAGACAGTACATTTTGTTGGTACGTTGTTTCTTCCAACAATTTCATGTAACTTTCTCATCGTCACAGTAATCGATGATTCATTATGATAAAATTTTTCAACAATTAAAACACGTTGGTTTATCAAATATTTTTCCATAATAAACTTGCCCCGTATCTATGACTGCCAAATATTAAATATTAAGAATGTTTAACAAAATGGCGGCAAAACAAAGTAGTATACGTTCCCGGCGGACATCCTGTATTAGGCGGTATACGGTGGCTCATTTTAGGAAAAAGCACAACATATCAAAAATCTTATATAAACTAAAATTTATAAGGTTTAATTTCTTTTTGATTATTAAAGAGATTTTTCAGATATTTAGTATTTCTCAGTGATAGCTCTAAATATCTTCCCAATCAAAAGTATACATGATATTTAAATAAAAAATCAATAACTTCCACCACAAGTATGTATGTTCTTTATTAAACCGTCAATAACTTAAATGCTTCTAAAACAAAATTCACAACAAAAGATCCCTCATATGTTCGGCTCGGGTTAAAATTTCCACTTACTGGGTATTATTTAAAGTAACTAAACACACGATAAAGCTTTTACTGTAAGCGAACATTTCTTGACTAAATCAAAGACAAAAATTTCTGAAAATATCCGATAGCCTTAGGCACTAAACCGGGTTTAAATATTCTCAAAAAAAGATATTATTACGCTCTAGCGAAAACCGCATTTAAAATGACCGGTTTTGCTTGCTTTAAATATCTCGTCAAAGAAGCAAAACCTATAATTTAAAGCTAACTAATATAACTGCGATATTTTTAAGTATACAAAAGCAATGTCAATAAACTTTGTTTTGATACGGAGTTAATACGCTAGTAACTTTTTTAGAAAAAAGTTCCTTGGAGTTATTTCGTTGATTTAGACCCCCCCCTGCTCCTTTTCGTAGGTTTATTCTAACTGCATCTTAAAAAAAAAATAACTCAGCAAGGAAGTCACAAGTATTTTAAGCTTTGGGCGAAAGAAGCTATAAATTTTAAGTTAGTAAAATAAACTTACTACTTGTTGTGTTCAATAATACCAAGAGTTTGGTTATCTTGAAGCCTGACATTTTTAAAGGCAACGTATCGCAGATTGATCTGCCAATATCACGATATATTGCCAATGAAAATTTTGTGCGCAAGACTTTGAAAGGATATCCAGTCACACCATAAAATTGCTTATTGATGTGTCAGAGATGATAAAAATTACATTAACCAAAGCTTTCAATACAACGTTATAATTGGGTAGTCCCAGCAAACTTCAAGTATAACTTAAAATTTAAAATAAAAATAATTAAAAACCTAAATAATCAAATAGAACAAAGTTCTATAAAATGAGTGCTAGAGAAAATAAGACCTATTTATAGATGCAGTGTTGACAGGGTGGCCGACTCAATTATGGCAGCCGCATAGTCAACAATAACTCATAAATTAAAGAATTTAAATCTTGCCAGACCCTTGACAAGAATGTAATAGATGTTTAGTTAATTATGCCATGGAAAATCGTAAGTTCACATCTTGAAAATGCTTTAAAGAATAACTTTAAATAATAAAAATTAACACAATTATTATCACGGTTATTATGCTCTTAAATATCCTGTAGATTAAAATTTGGTAGAAAAATTATCTGCAGATTAATATTTTTAATAATCGTTAAATGTGCTAGAGTTAGTTTTAAAATGCGAAAATGTGACACAATTAATTTTGAATATAGATAATGTTATAGACCGACTCGTCTGTTGATGTAGGTAGTATTTAAATGATTTTTGTTAAAACTATTTTTGGACAAGAATTACATATCCCTTGAGATTATTTACCAAATGCCGTAAATAGAATAATTTTCAAGTACTAAATCTGTACTAAAGTTACTATTTTAAAATAGTTAAAATAAATATTAAAGGGTATCCCATTACTGACCAATTTCTCGAGCTTTAAAATAGAAAAATTAAATATTCATATTCAATACATAGACAAAGAGTAGCAACATATTATGCTATGATTATCTCAAATAAGAATTTAAAATTTCTGAAAGGTATGATTTTATTTAATTAATTATAAATTATAAAAGCATATATCCATGTATGTATGTGTCAACAAAAAATAAGTTTGTGTAAAATATAACATAAATATTTCCAAATAATAAAAAAATAATTTTCTAGTAGTATCTGCTTCACTGCAAAATTTAACGACCTCTTTACCTTTTAAAAGAAATATGAAAAAACCCGAATAAAATAATCATGCTCTTGTAATCGATAGGTTTCATGCCAAGCTTTGACTATAACAAAGGAAAAAAGTCGGTGAAAATATCAGAAAGTCTTTAAAAAAAGCTGAATATTAAACAAAAGTATTACATTCTGAGTTTAAATTACCAGTTTTGCTTACTTTAAGGATTACGTTGAGGAAGCAACGGTAAACTAAAGTGTAGTAACATAACTCCAGAATTGATAAGTAAACAAAATTAACTTCCAATAAATTTCATTAAATGTCTTGTGTAACAAAACAATCTGGTCTAAATAAATTTAATACTGCCGTAACTTTCTGGTTTAAATAGAAAAAACGTTCAAAGGTCTTTGGAAGTTACGCACCACTTCCAATAATTGGGAGAATCTATTATTTAAGGTTTAGTAAATTTTTTTTTTATATCGACAATATTATTAAAGATGCTGTAATGAATCTTGCTAGGAACGCAGGAGTGTGAGCCTGCGAATGATCGAAGATCTGGTATCTAGGTCTTTTATATGTCTAAAGAATCATCAGGCTTCCAGTAGGCAGAGATCAAGGTAACAAGTAAACCACCCAGTACCGAAACATCAGAAAAAATGAATTCATTACATCAAAAACATACATTGGTAAAAAACCTACATTTTAAGAAAAAGATAAATCAATTCTTTTGGTGTAGAGTATACACTTTCCGTTTTATAATCAAATCAAAAACTTTTAAAATAAAAGTATGATATTTATAGTTTAGCAAATATACTTTCGGGTTTTCGAAAGTATATTTTTTAACATTGTTTTAAGTTTGTTTACACGTTAAAGTAGGGTCATTCTTCATATATATTCTTCATAAAATAAAAATTAAAACGTTCGTCCACGGTCGTTCAAATTCAAGGATACATTTTCATATAAATCACCTCACCATTTTATTTTAAAGTTAAATTGTTTATTCCTGTTGCTGTAGCGGTTATAGTTTCGTATTCGCTGTACACGTTTGACATGTCTACCACTATCGAAGTTCAAAAAATATGAATATTTATGGATATCACATCACTTTTGAAAAGTACCTTTAATTTGTAATAAACCCTGTTACAGCAGATTTCAAACTTTCGTAAAATTATCTCTTACGGTCTCAGAGGTAGAGAGCAGAAGCTCACGATCAAACGTTGTAGCTTAACCAATAGGGATGCGTTTTCAGTACAGAGTAACCAATCCTAGCAAATATAATTGCAGGTTTTCTAAAGTATATTTTTTATCATTGTTTTAAATTAAATATTATACGTTTAATTTACATATTGTTACGTTTATACCTTTTATAAACGTTTTGTTGTGAGTTCTTTATTGCAAAATAAACACCAAACAAAACACCAGTTTTAATAGTTTTTAAATTAATTACAAGTTTATTTACTTTAACTACACAAATTTGAAACTACAGAACAATTTACTTAAGACGCACGTTTTTACTTCACGATGTTTATTTTGCAACTAACTAACTATCCACTCCGAGTCTCCTTTTTATTTTAGTCCACTAGAAGTCTAGAAAAATTAAAAATTTTCTACTCCCTTTGCATCACATTTTATTGTTGATTGTTGTCCATTAAATGTATAGACGCCTGTATGTCTGTGTGTATTTTTGTTTTTGTGTTCATGCTGATAAAGCTTCTTCCTGGAATTTATGTTAAGATATTTGTTGTTGTCTTGTGTAGATAAGTTTTCGTAGAAAATTACAAAGTTAGTAAACAGCATACCGATTTGCTGTTCTCTTGCGTGTATAAAATTTCTACGCAGTTAGTAAACAGAAATTTGTTGTTGTCTTGCGTGCATAAGTTTTCTTAGCAAACCACGCAACTAGTAAACAACAAACCCAATACTTTACTTTATTATATTATTTATATATAACTAAACTCTGCTGTGTGAATAAATGTAGGCGAAATATTAATTTCCTTATATAAATAATCTTTTAAAGAATAAATGATTTCGAAATGCAATTCAATAATTTCCTACTAGTGATCGGTAAGTACGGTCCGCACCGTGCGGCACTTACCTTGGGGCGGCATTTTTTATATTTACTTATAGTTGTATAAAGCAACTTATTCATTTCATATTTATTTTTTTTTTCTTGAATAATAAATGATTATTATCATTATTATAAGTATAATATTTGATTTATATAAGTTATAGGTCTGTCTGCGTACTTTTCCAGTAGCAAATACTCAGTCAATTTTTTTGGGACAGTAAGAACAATGTTACTCTGTCGGCTGAGAAAATCTGAATAAGTACGCCGACAATATCCAGTGAAATTTTGCAAGAAAATAGCTGATCGATGTGTAAACAATTGAAACTTCTGCTGCATCTATCACTTCTGCCATCTCCAAACCACTTACGCCACGGTCGCACTGTATATTTGAACGTTTTTTCAATGAAATACAATGTTTTGTTTATTATAACTTATTATAAACATTAAAAATAAACTTCACAACAATTATTTAATTCAAACACTATATGAAAACAGTTATTAAAAGAACCCGCATAGTTAACAAATCTGATCGGAGAGATTCGCATCCCATCGATGCTTTAAAGAAGAATATTAAATATTAACAATTAACTGTGACTATACTTTTAAACATCCTCTTGATTAATATTTGGTAAAAAAAGTTAGAAATTTCTTTAATCAACAAAAAAATATGCCAGAGTTATTTCTAAATTGCAATGATGGGATAAAATTGTTTTTGAATAGAGATATAGATAGATATTCTAGAACTATCTTTAGACTTAGGCAAGGTGTTGAAATTTTTTTTGGGCACGAATTATATGTCGACTTAGATTACCTGTCATGATAACAAATTGCACAGGGTATGTATAACTAGTTACTACTAAAAACTATACAAAATATAAAATTAAAGGGTGTTGCTTTAAAGGCGTGTCATTGAAGTATATCTTAAAACAGATACTAAAATGAAATAGAACATATACATCATATTCGATAACAGCAAAAGTATACACGGTTAAAGAGTTGCAACATAGTAAAATTTATTTGTTTAAGCTTAATACCATGAGAGATGTAAAATTTGATGAATAATAGGGCAGGCACTTGAAATTCCATTCGGTGCGACAAACAAAATTATTCCAAGTTTTTCGAAAGAGAAAAGAAAACTGTGCAATCAATATCCTTGATGATTTCAAATACGAATTTAAAATTTCTGAAATGTATGATTTTATTTAATAAATTACAAATTATAAAAGCACATACATATATATATATATATATATGCATGTGTAAAAAAAATTATAAACGTGTGTAAAATATAATAAAAAATGCTTCCAAAAATGAAAAAAAATTATTTTGCAGTAGTGACAAAAATTTAGCGACGTCTAATATTTTTAATAGAAATATGAAAATAATTCCGAAAAAAAATCATCATCGTCTTCATCATCTTCATCATAATCCTCTTCTGAAATTTCTTTCAAAGCTTGAGATAATTTTTTCAAATCTTCAGGATTCTTTAGAATTTGTTCTAGTAGATCGTTCATTTTTGGTGAGTTCTGAAGATTAAGCCTTTTTAATTCGTTTAAAATTTCGTCCAAATATTCTTTATTTTCATTTATAAGTGATAAATTCGACTGTTTACTAGGTGATGTTGACTTAATACCGGTAAGAAGTTGTAAATTCGACTGTTTAGTAGGTGATGTTGACTTAATATTGTCTTTCAATTTGTTTTTGAAATCATCATAAAGCCTTAAAGCGCTTTCCGCATTCTTTAAGGTTGAACTTTTCTCAAGTTTAGAACGCAACGTAACAATTTCATATTTGGTTTCATCACGAATATTAGAATCGTCTTCCAAATTTTCTAAATCCTTAACAGCATGTCGTAACTTTTCAGTTAGTTTCTTATAGTCTCGTACAAATTCTTTAAATTCATCTATAGCTGCTTCGGCTTTAACACGATCACTTATCTCTTGTTCGCCATTTGGTTGAGTATTTTCTGCAACTTCGATTTTATCTCCATTCAGTTTTTTTCGTTTTTCATTGAAAACGTTTGCTAATTTTAAATCTTTATTAGTTTCCTCAGGATATTTATTAAGCAATTTGGTGATCAGTCCGTTCACATATTTCGAATTTTCACTGATGGCTACAATAGTGCCCACAATATTCATCGCCAAAATCAGGAACGTAACAAATATTGTTAAGTGGCTGTTTTTCTTCATTTTTTATGAGAATTTCACGTCACTACTTCTCTAAATATTTTAAAACTAATGAAATTTTCAAAAATTCACTGCTTTTATATGTAAATGACTGTAAATTTTAATTAAAATTTACTGATAAAAAGTGCAATAAAATTTTTTTATCCTAATGTTGTCAAATATTAATATGCAATTTATTTTAAAATTAGATTTTTATTTAAAATATTGAAAAACTATTTCAATATTTATTTTTTTAAGACACACAGCAAACAATTTTGCCAGCAACAAACCTTTAGTTTATCAGTTTTCTAAATTAACACACTGAAGTATAAAGAGGGTTCTTCACGTTAGGAAGAAAAACAACAATATTTGGAATTTCATATAAACAAGAGCTTATAAAATTTATTTTTTTTTAATATCGTGGGATATTTTCAATATTCAGCATTTTTTTAGTGATGGTTCGAAATAAGTTCCCAAAAACAGTTAAAATACAAGTGAAGGAACAGCTTTTACACTAAATATGTGTGCACTGCACTATAACGTCAGTAATTAATAAAATATCCCCTATATTTTCAACTTGGTTTAACTATAATTTAAATTAAATAAATAAACGATAGGTTTTATGTGTAACCAAATATTATAAGGAAATAGGTCTTGGTTATAATACAGGCAAAACAGTGGTTGAAAATATCAGAAAGCCTTAAAAACAAAACTGAATGTGAAAAACAAGGATTACATTCTAACTTCAATTACCAGTTTTGCTTACTTACTTAAATATCACGTTAAGCAACGCTAAACTAAAGTGTAGTAATATAATTCCAGAATTGCTAAGTCTACAAAATTAACTTCCAATAAATTTTGTTAAATGCCTCCGCAACAAAACAGTCTAATCTAAATAAATTTAACACTACCGTAACTTGCTGGTTTAAATAGAAAGAACGTTCAAAGCTCTTTGGAAGTTAGGCCATCATTTTAGCTCCTCCCGTTCCGTTTAAAAGGTTTTTAACAATTAGAAAATTTTTTATAACATATAAACCACTATAATAAAATGTTTTATATTTATTCTAACTACATCTTAAAGCCAGCAAGAAAACCAAATCCCTTTTGAGCTTTGAGCGAAAGAAAAGAAAGAAGAAGAAAATATTTAAAACAATTGTATGGCTGTGTTTTTCACTCGTTTCTTCTTCAGCGAGATTTAAACACTGATTGTTTTGAAATTTTTTAATCTGTTAACTAGCGAATGAATTAAAATTCATTATGAAAATAGTAGTTCTGTTAAAGATACATCTCGTGATATTTTCGAACAATATAATCGGCCTTCTGAGACCGCTATTAAGAATTTGGTAGACACGAACACCAATATGTGTTCGACCAGTGTCGAGGCAGCTCTAGATCTGTCAATTTCTCGATGTACTCAACAAATGGGGTTGTCCAAAACAACCACATAAAGAATTTTGCGTAAGGAGTTAACTTTGAAGCCTTACAAAAAAAAACTATTTTTTCAGACGAATCCCATTTTCATTTATCACGGTATGTCCTAAGCAAAATTGCAACATTGGGCTTCTGAAAATCCTAGAGTGACTATTGAGAAGCCTTTGCATGTTAAACGTGTTGCTGTATATCACTGTATAGTGTGCTATATGGTCTGGAGGCGTGATTGGGCCCTTTTTTTGAAGATGAGACTGGAAATGCGGCAGCGGTCAATAGATTACGCTATCGCGAGATGCTAACAACTCTCTTTTGGCCTATTATTAACGACGTAGGTATCACTGACATATGCCACATGCCACTCAGTCACTAAAACTATCAAGTTATTGCAAACCAGATTTCCCGATCGCATAATTTCACGACCATCAGCATTTAAGTGGCCAGTCAAATCGTGTGACTTAACACCATTGAATTTTTTTGTGGGGCTGTGTCAAGGACAGACGAATTGTGGTTGATGGATCGTTATGGACGCTTTATTCAGCAGCAGTCATATTTTCCTCCATGCTTGGACCCATCACCTCTTTCTCGAAATCATTCGCTCTTTCAGACCCTCTTTCTTCGAAATCATTCACTACACGATAGGCAGTACGTTTTGTTGGTACGTTGTTTCTTCCAACAATTTCATGTAACTTTCTCATCGTCACAGTAATCGATGAATCATTATGATAAAATTTTTCAACAATTAAAACACGTTGATTTATCAAATATTTTTCCATAATAAATTTGCCCCGTATCTATGACTGCCAAATATTAAATATCAAGAATGTTTAACAAAATGGCGGCAAAACAAAGTAGTATACGTTCCCGGCGGACATCCTGTATTAGGCGGTATAAGGTGGCCCATTTTAGGAAAAAGCACAACATATCAGAAATCTTATATAAACTAAAATTTATAAGGTTTAATTTCTTTTTGATTATCAAAGAGATTTTTCAGATATTTAGTATTTCTCAGTGATAGCTCTAAATATCTTCCCAATCAAAAGTATACATGATATTCCAACAAAAAATCAATAACATCCACCACAAGTATGTATGGTCTTTATTAAACCGTCAATAACTTAAATGATTCTAAAACAAAATTTAAAACAAAAGATCCCTCATATGTTCGGCTCGGGTTAAATGTTCCCCTTACTGGGTATTATTTATACTAACTGAACACACGATAAAGCTTTTACTGTAAGCGAACATTTCTTGACTAAATCAAAGGCAAAAATTTCTGAAAATATCCGAAATTTTTGCCTTAGGCACTAAACCGGGTTTAAATATTCTCAAGAAAAGATATTATTACGCTCTACCGAAAACCGCATTTAAAATGACCGGTTTTGCTTGCTCGTCAAAGAAGCAAAACCTATAATTTAGATCTAACTAATATAACTGCGATATTTTTAAGTATACAAAAGCAATTTCGATAAACTTTGTTTTGATACGGAGTTAATACGGTAGTAACTTTCTTAGAAAAAAGTTCCTTGGAAGTTATTTCGTTGATTTAGAGACCCCCCCCCCCCTGCTCCTTTTCGAAGGTTTATTCTAATTGCATCTTAAAAAAAATAAGTCAGCAAGGAAGTCACAAGTATTTTAAGCTTTGGGCGAAAGAAGCTATAAATTTTAAGTTAATAAAATTAACTTACTACTTGTTGTGTTCAATAATACCAAGAGTTTGGTTATCTTAAAGGCTGACATTTTCATTTTTAAGGCAACGTATCGCAGATTGATCTGCCAATATCACGATATATTGCCAATGAAAATTTTGTGCTCAAGATTTTGAAAGGATATCCAGTCACACCCTATAAAATTGCTTATTGATGTGTGAGATATGATAAAAATTACATTAACCAAAGCTTTCAATACAACGTTATAATTGGGTAGTCCCAGCAAATTTCAAGTATAACTTAAAATTTAAATTAAAAAAATTAAAAACCTAAATAATCAAATACAACAAAGTTCTATAAAATGTGTGCTAGAGAAAATAAGACCTATTTATAGCTGCAGTGTTGACAGGGTGGCCGACTCAATTATGGCAGCCGCATAGTCAACAATAACTCATGATTTAAAGAATTAAAATCTTGCCAGACCCTTGACAAGAAAGTAATAGATGTTTAGTTAATTATGCCATGGAAAGTCGTAAGTTTACATCTTGAAAATGCTTTAAAGAATAACTTTAAATAATAAAAATTAACACAATTATTATCACGGTTATTATGCTCTTAAATATCCTGTAGATTAAAATTTGGTAGAAAAATTATCTGCAGATTAATATTTTTAATAATCGTTAAATGTGCTAGAGTTAGTTTTAAAATGCGAAAATGTGACACAATTAATTTTGAATATAGATAATGTTATAGACCGACTCGTCTGTTGATGTAGGTAGTATTTAAATGATTTTTGTTAAAACTATTTTTGGACAAGAATTACATATCCCTTGAGATTATTTACCAAATGCCGTAAATAGAATAATTTTCAAGTACTAAATCTGTACTAAAGTTACTTTTTTAAAATAGTTAAAATAAATATTAAAGGGTATCCCATTACTGACCAATTTCTCGAGCTTTAAAATAGAAAAATTAAATATTCATATTCAATACATAGACAAAGAGTAGCAACATATTATGCTATGATTATCTCAAATAAGAATTTTAAATTTCTGAAATGTATGATTTTATTTTATTAATTATAAATTATAAAAGCATATATCAATGTATGTATGTGTCAAAAAAATATAAGTTTGTGTAAAATATAACATAAATATTTCCAAATAATAAAAAATTAATTTTCTAGTAGTAGCTGCTTCACTGCAAAATTTAACGACCTCTTTACCTTTTAAAAGAAATATGAAAAAAAAACCGAATAAAATAATCATGCTCTTTTAATCGATAGGTTTCATGCCAAGCCTTGACTATAACAAAGGAAAAAAGTCGGTGAAAATATCAGAAAGTCTTTAAACAAAGCTGAATATTAAACAAAAGTATTACATTCTGAGTTTAAATTACCAGTTTGGCTTACTTTAAGGATTACGTTGAGGAAGCAACGGTAAACTAAAGTGTAGTAACATAACTCCAGAATTGATAAGTAAACAAAATTAACTTCCAATAAATTTCATTAAATGTCTTGTGTAACAAAACAATCTGATCTAAATAAATTTAATACTGCCGTAACTTACTGGTTTAAATAGAAAAAACGTTCAAAGGTCTTTGGAAGTTACGCACCACTTTCAATAATTGGGAGAATCTATTATTTTAGGTTTAGTATAATTTTTTTTTATATCAATAATATTATTAAAGATGCTGTAATGAATCTTGCTAGGAACGCAAGAGTGTGAGCCTGCGAATGATCGAAGATCTGGTATCTAGGTCTTTTATATGTCTAAAGAATCATCAGGCTTCCAGTAGGCAGAGATCAAGGTAACAAGTTAACCACCCAAGTACCGAAACATCAGAAAAAATGGATTCATTACATCAAAAATATACATCGGTAAAAAACCTACATTTTAAGAAAAAGATAAATTAATTCTTTTGGTGAAGAGTATACACTTTCCGTTTTATAATCAAATCAAAAACTTTTAAAATAAAAGTATGATATTTATAGTTTAGCAAATATACTTTTGGGTTTTCTAAAGTATATTTTTTAACATTTTTTTAAGTTTGTTTACACGTTAAAGTAGGGTCATTCTTCATATTTTAGCTCTTTTGAATTTTGTGGACTTTGACTCAAAGGCGATCATAAAATAAAAATTAAAACGTTCGTCATTGGTCGTTCAAATTCAAGGATACATTTTTATATAAATCATCTCACCATTTTATTTTAAAGTTAAATTGTTTATTCCTGTTGCTGTAGCGGTTATGTGTTTCATATTCGCTGTACAAATTTGGCATGTCTACCACTATCGAAGTTCAAAAAATATGAATATTTATAGATATCACATCACTTTTGAAAAGTACCTTTAATTTGTAATAAACCCTGTTACAGCAGATTTGCAACTTTCGTAAAATTATCTCTTACGGTCTCAGAGGTAGAGAGCAGTAGCTTACGATCAAACGTTGTAGCTTAACCAATAGGGATGTGTTTTCAGTACAGAGTAACCAACCCTAGCAAATATAATTGCAGGTTTTCTAAAGTATATTTTTTATCATTGTTTTAAATTAAATATTATACCTTTAATTATACATATTGTTACGTTTATACCTTTTATAAACGTTTTGTTGTGAATTCTTTATTGCAAAATAAACACCAAACAAAACACCAGTTTTAATAGTTTTTAAATTAATTACAAGTTTATTTACTTTAACTACACAAATTTGAAACTACAGAACAATTTACTTAAGATGCACGTTTTTACTTCACGACGTTTATTTTGCAACTAACTAACTATCCACTCTGAGGCTCCTTTTTATATTAGTCCACTAGAAGTCTAGAAAAATTAAAAATTTTCTACTCCCTTTGTATCACATTTTATTGTTGATTGTTGTCCATTCAATGTATAGACGCCTGTATGCCTGTGTGTATTTTTATTTTTGTGTTCATGCTAATAAAGCTTCTTCCTGGAATTTATGTTAAGATATTTGTTGTTGTCTTGTGTAGATAAGTTTTCGTAGAAAATTACAAAGTTAGTAAACAGCATACCGATTTGCTGTTATATTGCGTGTATAAAATTTCTACGCAGTTAGTAAACATAAATTTGTTGTTGTCTTGCGTGCATAAGTTTTCTTAGCAAACCACGCAACTAGTAAACAACAAACCCAATACTTTACTTTATTATATTATTTATATATAACTAAACTCTGCTGTGTGAATAAATGTAGGCGAAATATTAATTTCCTTATATAAATAATCTTTTAAAGAATAACTGATTTCGAAATGCATTCCAATAACTTCCTATCAGTGGCATATCTGGGAGAGAGGGGGGGAGGTGAGTATGGTCCGCACCGGGCGGCACTTACCTTGAGGCGGCATTTTTTATATTTACTTATAGTTCTAAAAAGCAACTTATTCATTTCATATTTATTTTTTTTCTTGAATAATAAATGATTATTATCATTATTATAAGTTTAATATTTGTTTTATATAAGTTATAGGTCTGTCTACGTACTTTTCCAGTAGCAAATACTCAGTCAATTTTTTTGGGACAGTAGGAACAATGTTACTCTGTCGGCTGAAAAAATCTGAATAAGTACACCGACAATATCCAGTGAAATTTTGCAAGAAAGTAGCTGATCGATGTGTAAACAATTGAAACTTCTGCTGCTTCTATCACTTCTGCCATCTCCAATCCACTTACGCCACGGTCGCACTGTATATTTGAATGTTTTTTCCATGAAATAAAATGTTTTGTTTATTATAACTTATTATAAACATTAAAAATAAACTTCACAACAATTATTTAATTCAAACACTGTATGAAAACAGCTATTAAAAGTAGTTGCATAATCTTGCAAGCAGAAATTTCTCCAATAGGATTTTGCAAGTTCTCTGACTTTCAACTGTCAAAAAATTATCTTTTTAGCTCTCCTTTTGCAAGAGATTTTGAGTACGCAGACAACATTTTGCAAGATTTTCCAACATATTGCACAGAATATGTGTACATTTAGTGTAAATTTTGAATTCTAATTCAAGAAGAAGATAATAATTTTATTTAATTGTATTCATTAAAATTCGTTGAATTCGTAAAAGGATCATTAGGATTTTGTTCGGCAATTTTTCCTAACTAAAATTTTTTGATATCAGTTTTTTCTTTTGAAAAGTTTAAATGATTACTTTCAAGTGATATATCAATATTTTTTTAAATCATCGATTCTTCTTTTGAAAAGCAGGGCCGGCGGAAGGCGGTCTGCTAGATCTGCAAAGTATTAGGGCCCCGGCATAAGAACTATCTTTTTCAAACCACAAAATCTAAACAAGAAAAAACAAAAATACTGACGAAGTTACAATTTCAGGAATCGCAAATAGATAAATATACTCAGTCCGTTTTGAAGAATTGTATTTGGAATGATAAATTGCTTATGAGCCATTTTGTTCATTCGCGATTCAATCTTTTAAAAGAATTACAAAATTTGTCACTTGAAAATATATTAACGACTTCTTTTCTGTTTTGAAGAAAAATAAAATAAGAAATAAAATAAAAATATAAATTTCCACTCCATTTTTGTAAACATACAAAATATATAAAATTAAAATTTTATAAATAATCATATCCTAATATCCATCGCCCATCACTAAATTGCCACTTAGTTTATCCTTGCAAAACTCTGTATTCAGCAATGCTATCTCCTGTGTTTAATAAAACTAATGTTTCAATTGTCTCAAAGCATGATGAATTACTCCACAATTGAATCGACGAATTCTTCTGCTTATGGCGATCTATCGTCGATAAAATTATTGTATAGTATATTGAGTATAATAAGGGATATCAAGTATTTAAAGCATAATATAAATATATATTTTCAATACAATTTTAGTGCAAATTTAGTGGTCATTTAAGCGTTTCATATTTAGAATTAATTACTAAAATTTTACCAAAAATCTTCAAGCAAAAATTTCGAAGAATTGAATGCATAATAACTGTAATCTGAAGTATAAACTTCGCAAATTTCAAATCTTCAAAATTTCAAAAATTTTTTAAAAGATGAACAAACTGTTATAACGTGTGTGGTAAATAAAATCAAAGTTATTTAACAATTACTGTGTGGCCGAGATGTTTCGGCATCCGCATAGTTAACAAATCTGATCGGAGAGATTCGCATCCCATCAATGCTTTAAAGAAGAATATTAAATATTAACAATTAACTGTGACTATACTTTTAAATATCCCGTTGATTAATATTTGGTAAAAAAAGTTAGAAATTTCTTTAATCAACAAAAAAATATGCCAGAGTTATTTCTAAATTGCAATGATAAAATTGTTTTTGAATAGAGATATAGATAGATATTCTAGAACTACCTTTAGACTTAGGCAAAGTGTTGAAATTATTTTTGGGCACGAATTATATGTCAATTTAGATTACCTGTCATAATAACAAATTGCACAGGGTATGTATAACTAGTTACTACTAAACACTATACAAAATACAATATAAAATTAAAGGGTGTTGCTTTAAAGGCATGTCATTGAAGTATATCTTAAAACAGATACTAAAATGAAATAGAACATATACATCATATTCGATAACAGCAAAAGTATACACGGGTAAAGAGTTGCAACATAGTAAAATTTATTTGTTTAAGCTTAATACCATGCGAGATGTAAAATTTGATGAATAATAGATCAGGCACTTGAAACTCCATTCGGTGCGACAAACAAAATTATTCAAAGTTTTTCGAAAGAGAAAAGAACTCTGTGCAATCAATATCCTTGATGATTTCAACTACGAATTTAAAATTTCTGAAATGTATGATTTTATTTAATAAATTACAAATTATAAAATCACATACATATATATATATATATATATATATATATATGCATGTGTAAAAAAAATTATAAACGTGCGTAAAATATAATAGAAAATGCTTCTAAAATGAAAAAAATTTATTTTGCAGTAGTCACAAAAATTTAGCGACGTCTTATATTTTTAATAGAAATATGAAAATAATTCCGAAAAAAAATCATCATCATCATCTTCATCATCTTCATCATAATCCTCTTCCGAAATTTTTTTCAAAGCTTGAGATAATTTTTTTAAGTCTTCAGGATTCTTTAGAATTTGTTCTAGTAGATCGTTCATTTTTGGTGAGTTCTGAAGATTAAGCCTTTTTAATTCGTTTAAAATTTCGTCCAAATATTCTTTATTTTCATTGGTAAGTGATAAATTCGACTGTTTACTAGGTGATGTTGACTTAGTATCGGTAAGAAGTTGTAAATTCGACTGTTTAGTAGGTGATGTTGACTTAATATTGTCTTTCAATTTGTTTTTGAAATCATCATAAAGCCTTAAAGCGCTTTCCGCATTCTTTAAGGTTGAACTTTTCTCAAGTTTAGAACGCAACGTAACAATTTCATATTTGGTTTCATCACGAATATTGGAATCGTCTTCCAAATTTTCTAAATCCTTAACAGCATGTTGTAACTTTTCAGTTAGTTTCTTATAGTCTCGTACAAATTCTTTAAATTCATCTATAGCTGTATCGGCTTTAACACGATCACTCTTCTCTTTTTCGATCTTAGTTGCTTCATCGGAACCCTCAATGATTTGATTTTGACTCAGTTTTTCTCGTTTTTCATTGAAAACGTTTGCTAATTTTAAATCTTTATTAGTTTTTTCAGGATATTCCCTAAGCAATTCGGTGATCCGTCCGTTCACATATTTCGAAGCTCCACTGAGGTCTGCAATAGTGCCCACAATATTCATCGCCAAAATCAGGAATGTAACAAATATTGTTAAATGGCTTTTTTTCTTCATTTTTTATGAGAATTTCACGTCACTACTTCTCTAAATATTTTAAAACTAATGAAATTTTCAAAAATTCGCTGCTTTTATATGTAAATGACTGTAAATTTTAATTAAAATTTACTGATAAAAAGTGCAATAAAATTTTTATATCTTAACGTTGTCAAATATAAATATGTAATTTATTTTAAAGTTACATTTTTATTTAGAATATTGAAAAACTATTTAAACATTTTTTAAGACAAACGACAAACAATGTCGCCAGCAACAAACCTTTAGTTTATAATTTTTCTAAATTAATACACTGAAGTATAAAGAGGGTTCTTCACGTTGGGAAGAAAAATAACAATCGAAATTTCATATAAACAAGAATTTATAAAATTTTATTTTTTTGATTACCGTAGGATATTTCATATATTCAGCATTTTTCACTGATGGTTCAAAATAAGTTTCCAAAAACAGTTAAAATACAAGTGATGACATTTCAACGAAAAAGCAACAGTTTTTAGTCTTAATATGTGTGCACTGCACTAAAAGGTCAGTTACTAATAAAGTATCCCCTGTATTTTCAACTTGGTTTAAGAGCGCCCTTTAACTATAATTTAAGTTAAATAAATAAATATTCCATAGATTTCATGCCTAACCAAATATTATAAGCGAATAGGTCTTGCTTATAACACAGGCAAAACGGTGGTTAAAAATGTCAGAAAGCCTTAAAAACAAAACTGAATATGAAAAACAAGGATTACATTCTAACTTCAATTACCAGTTTTGCTTACTTACTTAAATATCACGTTAAGGAAGCAACGCTAAACTAAAGTGTAGTAATATAATTCCAGAACTGCTGTCTACAAAATTAACTTCCAATAAATTTTGTTAAATGCCTCACGCAACAAAACAGTCTGATCTAAATAAATTTAATACTACCGTAACTTGTTGGTTTAAATAGAAAGAACGTTGAAAGCTCTTTGGAAGTTAGGCTATCATTTTAGCTCCTTCTGTTCCGTTTAAAAGGTTTTTAACAGAAAGAGAATTTGTTAAAGTAGGATAACCCGTACATAAAACTATAATAATGAGAGATCTAGTTTAAAGAGGGTTAAGGTAGCATAGCAAATTAATTGCACTATTCTTTTAATTTTGTACATTGCCTAAGTATTTCCAAGTGGTACGTTTACTTTTAATCAATTTTTAATACATAAAATAAAACAAAATTTCTTACTTAATGGAAAAATTTAAAACCTATTGATTTAAAACGGAATGGTATAAACTATATACCTGCATGTTGTCAACAATAGACATAATATGTTTACAGTGGGCAATGCGATCTCATATTTAAAATGGATCTAAGGAAGACGCTACCATATTGAATAGTTTTTAAGTTTTATCCACTAAGCTTTGTTTATAGTCGACTATACATTCTTTAGCATTTTTTAAAATTCTCACAGCACTTCACACAGAAGGCAGGTGGTATGTGAATCCTCTTTTTTCCCAATATATAGTATCTATGTTCATTTGTATTTTTCAGCCTATCACTAATATATATTTTTTTAAATACTTCAAAAGAAAACAAAACATTTTTGTACAAATCATTTTATTTAAAAATATAAAAAATTAAATAGAAAAAACTGAAATTTTTTTGACAAAAAACGTAATTAAATTTTTGTCCTTACTTCGAAAAGTCATCTGTTTCATAAAGTCAGCAAGCATGAGCTTGAAGCCATACAATGTTCCGTTTGATTTTTCTGAAAAAATTATTTTTTCAGACGAATACCATTTTCATTTATCACGGTATGTCTCAAGCAAAATTGCAACATTGGACTTCTGAAAATCCTAGAGCGACTATTGAGAAGCCTTTGCATGCTTAACATGTCATTGAATAGTGCGCTATATAGTCTGTAGGCGTGATTAGGCCTTTTATTCGAAGATGAGACTGGAAATTCTATAGCGGTCACGCTATTGCGAGATGCTAACAACTCACTTTTGGCGTATTATTGACGACGTAGATATCGCTGATATGTGGTTTTATCAGGACGTGTGCCACACTCAGTCACTAAAACGATCAAGTTATTGCAAACCAAATTTCCCGATCGCATAATTTAACGACCATCAGCATTTAAGTGGTCAGCCAAATCGGGTGACTTAACACCACTGGATTTTTTTTGTGAGACTATGTTAAGGACAAAGTCTATTCGGAGCGAAACGAATCGATTACAGCCTTAAAACTCAAAATCGATGATCTGATTACCGAAATAGTGCCGCCATTTTACCAAAAAGTGATTAAAAACATTGATGAAAGAATCGACATCTGTCAGCATAGTCATGGTGGATGTTTGGCAGGTATCATATTTCATTCATAATTGCCGTTTCTCTTCGTAATGCAATAAAAATTTGAATCATATAAATAAATATCTGTTATTCTTTTCAACGGGATAAAAAATATATATTGTTAATTAAAAAATACCGTTGAAAAGAATAACAGATATTTATTTAAAATATAAAAAGGTCGATTAAATAAATAACAAGTTATCAAATTTGAATCATCTTAATCTAAATTTTTTTTGAGTTTCTTTTTGGAAAACCCTTTATTTCAAAACAAAGTCTTCTTAATAGAAAATTTATTTTAGAACATATTTACAGCCAAAATCAGATAAATTTTGGGTTTTAAATTTTCTATTAAGCATTTTAATAATCGACTACCTTTTCTTTAAATTACTTGAAAAGTGAATGCCCCTAATGTATTATGAAAACAGTACATACAAAAGGACTCTTAATTGCAATGTAAAGCTTTGTAACTTTTAAAAATTTTTATTATTTTGCAAATTTTATGAGACACGATTTGAGATTAAAGCTTTTATGCGAACACATAATAAGCAGAAATGTTTTTAAATAATTATTTTTAGTATAATTGTTTTCCAAAAAGCGATGATAAACCAAATTATGTCGACGATTCAATATATTGTTGCCACTAAACTGTCGCTGATTAGACTGGCACAAATTTACAAAGAACGTTTTTGAGAAAAAGTAAACAATAATTGTAATTTGTAGATATGGAATATATTACTCAGTCGAGGTGCTAAAATACAAACTATTTTAAGAAACTCCTCAAGTCAAAGAACAACTTCGTTTTAACATGAGTTTAAATTTTAACAAACTTCAGAAATGTGAAAAGAAATTTGCACAAATATTGTGGATTATTCACTTACTTATTAACTAAATAGTCCCCAATTGCCATCTTTACGTCGTCTGAGTTTATTTTTTCTGACGTGAATCAGTTTAGTTTTGGAAGCTACATCAACAAATAAATTCTCTGCATCTAATGATCAGAAAATTTGTACATACCTGCCGAGCAACCAAAACATTCGTAGAAAGCCATCATTTGCTGTGGATTTTTCGATGTGGCATCATTGCTTTTTATAACCTGTGGTCTTTGTCACTCAGTTTATCTGGCAATCGATCTGTTGTAGTTTTGTTAGCAGCCATTCTGTCGATGACTATTGCGCCACCACACAGTTACGAGTTGGCTTTTGCAATTATAGACTTTTATTTTTGGGATTGCATTTAACATTTAAAATGGGGAAGGGATTCACACCGCCAAAGCTATTTATCGAGGCATTAAGAGGACACAGAAACATCAACACAACCTTAACAATGGACTGGAAGAGTAAGCTACTGCGGACCCTGCTGCAGCAGTAACATGAATAAAGTCATGTTGAATAAACAATTGAAGTAGGTATTTGGGATTTCTATAAAACCAAATAAGTATTAAATTGTGATAGAAAATAATATTTCACAGTGAGCTATGCAAATAATAATAAACTTGTCAACAAACGATTACAATAATAATAAAAACAAATGTTTCAAAAATACCTTAAGAAACAAAGCTAAGAAGCAAACAAATGCAAATTTAAGTTTAAAGCCACATCAAATTCAGATTTCCAATCTGGATTAGAAATAGACCTTAATGTGAGCTCTTGCTGATTTTTTCAACAAATAACGTCTAATGATGTCACCATCACCTGTACTGCACAGAACAGTGTATCTTTCCGGACACAGTGGATTCCATAGAATTGTGGACTATTTGGGATTAGTGTCAACAAACGCTTCAAACCAATTGATTCATGACTGATTTTCATAGAAAATCTTTATAATTTAGTTGTTGAAGTAACATGATGAGTACAGAGCCAGAGTACAGTAACCATAAATGCCCCAAATGATCACAATATGACAGTTCATTCAACAGTTAACCCTATCGTAACTTCTATAGGGCTTTAGAAAATTTAGGATACATACGCAAATATGCTCATCAAATTTAAACCTTATTCGCTTGTTAGTAGCTTTCGTGCTAACTGTAACATTTGCAAATTAGCCTTCAATAGAAATTCCCATTTTGCCGGAAAAGTATATTTAATTTAAAAAAAAATATTAAATATTTCGTAAAAATTTTTTCCCGATGATTCAGCTGCATCTAGCAGTGAAATGCGAATGTAAAGATACCAACCAATAAATACCACTTTCATTAAAAAATGTTATTGTTTATTAGCATAATATATTTTATAGCATTATTTTTGTAAAAATTATTTTATAACTTCAAATCATTTCAGTTTGACATAGCAAAGTTAGAAAATTTTATACCAGATATTTTCATAATTGATTTGGGGCAAAAGCAAGAAACATTTTGGTTTCTTTACAGAAAACAAAAAATTATTACAAATTCTTAATAACGAAAATGCACTTTGTCCAACACAGCATACAAACTTTAATGAAACTACAACCACCGATTCTCTAGGGTACATTCAACTTTAGCTCCTTTGTTTTTTAGTAGAAAATTGCTATTTGAGCCATTTCAGCCTTCAAGATGTTTTTGGTACCTTTAAAAACTATTAAAATTAAAATAAATATTATTACGTATAACACCAGTGTTTTAAATATTGGAAAATATGTTTAAGACCTTTAAGACCTTTTTTTTTTAATTATGAAAAATAAAATTTTTGTAGTTTTTTTAATCGACCTTTTTCCATCTTTAATAAATATCTCTTATTTTTTACGGTCTTTTTAAATTAAATTAACAATATATATATTTTTTTCTTTTCGCTATTTCGCTTTCCTGTGGAAAGCTTCTTCAGGAAAAAATTTTTTTTATTTTTTGAAAACAAAAATTATTAACATATTGAAAAATTTTTTTCAAAACATTTGACAAAAACATAAAAAATATTTTACAAAAATTGAAATTTTCACATATTTAAACATACACAAACAAGGAAACGGAAATAACAAATAAATAACAAATAACAAATTCTCTCTTATGAAATAATTATAACAAATTATGTGTCTTTTTAATTAAGTACCTATAATTCTGAGCTAAATTGTCTGTGTCTGTCTTGAAATTTATTCTCCTTACATTTGGTGCATTAACAATTTCTAACATTTCCAACATATAACGTCTCTTGTAGTTTTTTTCTATATATAATATTGATGCTTCGTCAAACCGAGGATAATGATTATATTTCTTACAATGTGAAGATAAGGATGTCTTCTGTGTTGAAATATTCCTATATTTTTGGTCACACCTGTGAACAGCTAATCTTGTTTTAAGTTTATTTTTTGTTGTCCCAATATAAACTTTGTCACAGTTCACCTGGTCATTTCCTCCACATGGTATCCTGTATACTACAGAAGATATTTCCATTTTTTCTATTTTATCCTTCATACTGCTAAATAATTTATTTAATGTGTTATATGTTTTGTGTGCAATTATATATTTATCTGTGTCATATATTTTACACTTTCTTAATCTTTCTGATATTCCAGGAACATAAGTTAATGATTTATAATTTCTTGGCTCTGCCGTCGAATTTCCTAAATTATGCCTATAACTACCATATTGTCTAATTAACTATTCTACTGGAAAATCATTGTCATTAAGTATATCCCTTATTGTATCCTTATTCTTCAAATGAAATTCTCTATCACTTATAGTCAATATTCTGTCTATTATATTTTTGCTGTGTTTATTATCATTTTCCTTGGATGTTTTGAATAAAAATTAATAATTCTTGCAGAAGATGTTGGTTTCTTATACCAATCAAATACTAACTTATTTCTCTTCCTTATTATCAATATTTCTAAATATGGAAGTCTAGATTGTAAATTTAATATCCGGATGAAAACTATTCAACTCTGACAAAATATCATCCACTGCATCTTCTGAAGTGATACAAAATAAATCATCCACATATTTTGTAATTATCTTTGGTTTAATATGCATTTTACTAATACATGAATTTAGTAATTCCACCATCACAATATCAGCTATAATTGAAGATGCTGGAGAGCCCATAGGGAGGGCCTCCTTCTGTTGATATATCCTATTATCAAATTGAAAATACCTATTGTCTTCAATGCAAAACTTAAGAATAAGTAAAAATAATTCCTTCTCAATATTCATATTTTGTTCTATTATCTGCCATTTTTCCTCTATAGTACTTAAAGCTAAACCTACAGGAATTTTTGGAAAAAGTGAAACTACATCAATTGAAAACAATCTATCATTATCCTGTATACTTATTCTCTTGGTTTTGTCCTTAAATTCCAATGAATTTTTAATATTATATATTGATTGTCCTGTTATCACCTTAATTCTCCGTAGGCCGGGGAATTAATGCAAGAGCAAATAGTTCTTAAAGGAAAATTCTGTTTATGGATCTTAGGTACTCCATACAGCTTTGGAGAATTTGATACATTAGTCTTAAGTCTATTTCTCTTCATTACTGAAATGATATCTTTTTTAAAAAGTTCATCAACTAAAAAATTGTTTGTTTTTTGCAGTTAAGTAGTCGGATCCTTATTCAATATTGAGTATTTAGCAGAATCGTTAAGGAAGTCATTTATTCTCGAATTCTCGTCTCTGCTCATAGCAACAGTAACATTACCCTTATCAGCATTAGCAATTAATATGTTCCTATTAGTACTCAAAAATTTTGTAGCGGGTTTTTACTTTATCTAATATAAAAATATCCCTTGCTGTAGGTCTAATGTTGCTAATGTGCTTATCAATAATCATTGTAAGTTTTGTCCGCGCTACTTCCTGGTCCTCTTTTTCTTTTATAGTCTGAATCAAATCATCTCCTTCTTACCTTCGTCATAGGAAAATTTTTCTTTTCAAGTAGTAATGCGAATTTCTGTCCTAGAGAAAGAATCCACTTAACATTCCCTGGAATATCTGTCAGTTTTGTTAACAAACCATTCTTCATTAACCTTAATTCCAAATTCCTTTTTTTGAATATCAGAAAGATTTTTAAATTTCTTCCTATGTGTTTCCTTAATCTTTTTTTTCAAAAATATAAGTTAGTCTATCTATACATTCTAATAATTCTGTTATCTCATCTTATGTCAAATGTCCTTCCATATTATATACTAACATCTCTATGTTACTATTTAAAATTTTTAGTATGTCATGTTGTTTCCTAATTGCTAAATTTAACATTCTTTTGTGTAAATCTTTTGTGTACCTCTCAATAGTGTGTTGATATTTGGGAATTTCTTTACTATTAAAAATGTTAACTAAATTATTTGTTGAGTTCCTAATGAATTTTGGTGTAATGGCAGCTTTTCTACATCTTATCAAAAACGTAATTGACGCTTTTGCTCTTACAATTTTGTCCATGGTTGCTTTGTATTTTTTTCCTGAAGAAGCTTTCCACAGGAAAGCGAAATATCGAAAAGAAAAAAAAAATATATATTGTTAATTTAATTTAAAAAGACCGTAAAAAAGAATAAGAGATATTTATTAAAGAAAAATAAAATTAAAAATTATTGATTATAAAAATTTAGAAAATTTAGTTTAGAAATTATGCAATTTTTAATTTGAAATATCTAAAAATTAAACATCTAAATTCTAAATAATTCATTTATTCTCTGTAATTGTTTATTCTCTTTGTAATTATTTATTTATTATTTATATATTGTAGGAAAGTTATCTTCAGATTCAGAAAGCAAATAAAATTTGTTTAACGAACGAGAAAATTTGCCAGAATCGTATGAAAATATTATTTTAATTTTCATTGTGTTTAGCGCAAAGTAAAAACCCCACCTATTGTAAGCTTAACGAAATTCTCTTTTGCTAGTTCTCATCGCTTTAGAGATTTTTTTAGTTAAGCTACATTTCATACGCTTGTATATCCCGCTTAAGGTACGTTGTACATTTCAAGCCCATTTTGTATTATAATTGAATAAATATACATTTTATAACATTTTATAAATATTCTAATTTCTCTTGTTTTATTTTTTATTAAAATTTTCGAAAATAAATTATTTTGAGCGAAAACAATATGGCAAAATTATTTTTGAATATAGAGATATTGTCCTATTACTTTCTGTAGTGATAGGCAAAGTGTCAAAATTTGTGGACACGAAACATTAAAGGTTATGCCAAATGTCTTAATAAGAATCATTTGCGAGAATAAAAATTTGGACAGAGACACCATAGTCACTAACTGGTGTTCCATTAGAATGATAACTTTAAAGTACATGGACTTATAGATTAAGCTGTAAGACGGGCACTCTCCGATAAAAAAAGTATACACAGCTACAAGAGAATAGCATGACAGAGATAAAATCGCTTACCATATCTTCTAAAAACTTCATTTTATCGAAAATAAAAGACAGGCACTTGATACTGCATTCGCTGAGACAAGAATAAAATCTATTTAAAGGGTAAAATTGCCATTTCCCGTCGTAACTGGCATTTCGATGCGAATGCATCATTTTCAAGCCACGGTTTAATTTGTACTGGTGAGTCAGTGTTGGCGTTCAGGCAGTTCTGTTATTAGGTTCGTATATATTCAGGTAAGCAGAATACCAGCCACCTGGCATTTGTATGCAAAGTGAACCTAACGATACCTCCGTCTTTTACTATTATGTAGGTACGTGTGTCCGTCTGAGGGTGTTTTTCGTTTGCCCGTTTGCATGAGTAGTTTCAATGGTGTGAAAATTGTGTCTGAGGTCGTGTTTACCTGTTCGTTTATAATGTCGTTGTTGAATGTTTTTGTTTTGTAGATTTCCATATTTTCAATAATGTCTAGTCTTCGTCCTTTTTTTCTAGGATGTAGTAATGTCATACATTCATCTATTTCCCTTGGTGTGTGTCCGTGAGTGTCAAGGTGTGATGCAAAGTTTGAATCTTCTCTTTTCCGTTTGTATGAGCGTATGTGTTCTGCAAACCTTGTTTTTAGTGTTCGTCCAGTTTGCCCTACATAGGTTTGTTTGCAGGTACAGGTAAGTCTGTATACCCCGCTGGAATTAAATTTGTCAGTTGTTTCTGTCGTTGTTCTGAGATAGTGTCTGAGGGTGTTTCCACTTTTCAATGCTGTGAGTATTCCTATTTAAAGGGTCTTCAAAAATACTGGAGAAAGCGAAATTGTACAATGATTTTCCTTAATGATTTCAAATACGAATTTTAAATTTCTCCAGCATAAAATAGTATTTTAATAATTATAAATTATAAAAAAACATACGTGTGTACGCGTAAAATAAAATAAAAATATTTGAAATTAATTTTTATTTAACGACAAAATTTAGCGCCTTCTAATATTTTTAATTGAAATATGACAATAATTCTGAAAAAATATCATCATCATCATCATAATCCTCTTCCTCTTCCGAAATATCTTTCAAAGCTTGAGATAATTTTTTCAAATCTTCAGGATTATTTAGAACTTGTTCTAGTAGATCGTTCATTTTTGGTGAGTTCTGAAGATTAAGCCTTCTTAATTCGATTAAAATTTCTTCCAAATATTTTTTATTTTCATCGGTAAGAGGTTGCAATTCAGGCTGTTTGCTCGGTGATGTTGACTTTATACCATTTTTCAATTTCTTTTTGAAATCATCATAAAGCCTTAAAGCTTTTTCGGCATCCTTTATCGTTGAACTTTTCTCAAGTTTAGAACGCAACGTAACAATTTCATATTTCGTTTCAGCACGAATATTTGAATCGTCTTCCAAATTTTCTAAATCCTCAACCGCATTTTCTAACTTAGCAGCAACTTTCTTATAGTCTCGGGTAAATTCTTTAAATTTATCTATAGCTGCTTCGGCTTTATTCCAAACTTCCTCATTCTGGTTGCTGTCTTCTTGGATTATAACACGCATCAGTTTTTGACGTTCTTCATTCAAAACGTTTGTTAACTTTAAACCATTATCATTTTGTTCAGGATTATTATTAAGCAAATTATTGATTTTTGCATTTACGTACTGGGATTCAGCTTCGAGAGCTGCCGAATCACCAATCATCATTAAAATCACGAATGTAACAAAAATCACTAAAAGACTTTTTTCTTTCATTTCTGATAATAATTTCACTTCAGCACTTCTCTATATGTTTTAAAACTGATTAAAGTTTCTAGAAGTTAGTGCTTTTATATGAAAATAGCTTTGTTAATTTTAATTAAAATTTATCGATAAAAAACTGCAATTAAATTTTTATATTTTAAATCAACGTGCCAGAAGTAAATATGCAATTTATTTTAAAAATAATTTTTTATTTAGAATACAAAAAAAAAACTATTTTAAAGTAAGAAAGCCCACACATATTATCACGAGCAGGAAATTTTCTTTTATTAATTTTCTAAATTAAAACACTTAATATTACTTTGTTAAAATATTACGGGCTGTTCTTCGTGTTATATTATAGAAATCTATAATTTGATTATTATTTTTATTCGACCTCTTTTTTTTAATAAATAATTTTGAATTATTAAAATTATTTTTATAAAAAAGAATTTCCTGAAGAAGCTTTCCACAGGAAAGCGAAATATTGAAAAAATATAGTGTTAAATTAATTAAAAAAAAAACCGCTACTAAGATTAATAATTATTAAGGTTTTTCAAACAGAAGTTTGTTTTCTTAAACAAATTAGAACAACAAATTTAGCTTAATCTAAACTTAAATTTTTATTGCATTACAAAGCGAAAATCTCTTTCAATCAATTTTTTAATCACTTTTTTGCAAAATGGCAATCCTATTTCGTTAATCACATCATGGATTTTGAGTTTTAAGGTTGATATCGTTTCAATTAGCGTCGTATAGACTCTATCTTTAACATAACCTCACAAAAGATAATTCAGTGGTATTAAATTACACAATCTGGCTGACCGCTTTACTGCTGATTGTCGTGAAATTATGCCAACGAGAAATTTAGTCTGCAAAAAATTGATCGTTCCATTGCCTGTGTGAAATTTAGGACCGTCCAGTTGAAACCACATGCCAGTGATATTTACGTTGTCAATAACAGGCCAAATTTTAGTTGTTAACATCTCACGATAGCATGATCCATTGACCGTTACCGCATTTCCAGTCTCATATTCGAAAAAAAGGCGCAATCACATCTCCACACCCCGTAGCTCAACATACAGTAACACGCAGAGCATGCAAATGCTTCTCAATAATCGATCTAGGATTTTCCGAAGCCCTTATATGGAAATTTTGCTTGTTGACAAATGTATCTTGACAAAATGTTTTTTTCACAAAAACCAGCCGGTTGTTTCTGAATAAATTGAACGAATCTACGGCGATGTAAATGGTCGGTCGGCTTCAATGTCTTTACCAGGCTTCAAAGACAACTCCTTCTGCTGAATTCGCCATGTTGTAGTTTTTGAGAAACCCAATTGTTGAGAACGTCGAGGAATTGCCGAATTCGGATTTACTTCAACACTGTGGCTCGCGATTGCGATATTTTGAGTTGAACGACCCAAGCGTTGAACGAAACAAGCGTTGGTGTTCGAACATTTTGTACCGAGCTTGTCGACCCAAACTTAACGACCAAATTCTTAATAACGTTCTCAGAAGGACGCTTATGTTGTCCGAAAAAGTCACCGATTTTATGAAATGTAACTTTAACAGAACCACCATGAATTCATTGCAACAATTGCTAACAGCAACTACTACGAATACGTCAAAGACTAAATGTCAAAGCTATCATATTGTTGGTGTTGCCACAATTGAAAAACAAACGCTTTAGTGAAAACGCTTTAGTGTTCGCACATTTTTTATCGAGCCTGTCGACTCAAATTTAATGACCAAATTCTTAATAGCGGTTTTAGAAGGACGATTATGATGTTCGATAATATAACACGAATTTTACGAAATGTAACTTTAACAGAACCATCATTTTCATAGTGGATTTTAATTATTTTAATGCGATTTTCCAAAGAAATTGAATTCATTTTAACGATGTATCTGCTACAAATACTTTAAAAACCTAATGTCAAAACTATCATGTTGTTGGTCTTGCCACAATGGAAAAACAAACTTTTTGTTTTCAAAATTTCTTTTAAACATTTAGCAGATCGTTTCCCAAATCATATTCTTCCAACTTCGTCGCCCGATTTAAGATTTTTAGCACACTTTTTATTGAAAAGTTTTCAATTTCGGCATTGTAAAGATCGTAAATGCCTCATTTGTCATTGCCACTAAATCTGCTTTATTTATATCGTCGTTTCTAACTAATTTCTGTGCCCTTGTAGGCTAGTAGGTAGTGTACTAGCTTGTCAGTATGAGGGTTGTGAGTTCGATTCCCAACGAAGACCTTGTTTTTTTTCACTACAAAAATAAAAATTGACTGTCGGTGGAGCTGCTCAGCGATGAAGGCATAGTCACTGGTCGCTGTGCTGTCTTTATACGACTGTTAATATCCGACTATTCTTCAACTTTCACCACCTGTTTCATAGCTTCTCTATCTCTTTCCTAAAAAAGAATGTAGCACGGTACTTGACTAAATAAGTATTGTTGCCGGAAGTGCTATTTCTCTTTAAAAAAAAAAAACAAATCAATTTAAAAGTCAAAGTACTTTCGTGAACTAAATCATATCAATTTATGTTATTTAAGTAGGCAAAATATTTTTGTGACCAACTGTGCATGACGTTGAAATTTACTAAAACTTTTTTTTTTTTTCTTTCTAAAAAGACGCATATTCATCTAAATAACGTCTCTCGTAAAGGCGATTTAAAAAATAAATAAAATTCTTACAAAATAGCAAAACAGAAAAAAGAACATTTTATTCCATTTTCCAATTCCATTTTGCAAAAAATCAAAATTTTACTAAGAAATTTCTTATTTTACCAAATACTGAAAATGCTCATTTTGAATCACCCTGTTAAGTGTGATATAGTTAAAATAAAGTTTTAATTTTTTGGCTCCCGAGGTACACTAGTATCTATTGAGTGTTTTTTTAAGCCCGATAGAACTTGAAATTGTAAAAAATAACACAAAAAATTAAATTGTAATCAAAATTTCTTTTTTATTCGAAGGATCAATACGTGACATTAACATTTGAAAATGATTTCGGGCATATCGGCACCGCGGCTGTTCTTGACGAAGCGCATTTTGGACGTCCAATTTTGGGCCACTTTTTCGAGCACTGCTGGGCGTATGTCACGAATAACACGAACAATGCTGTCCTCCAAGGCGTCAATTGTTGCTGGTTTATCAGCATAAACCAGTGACTTCACGTAGCCCCACAGGAAATAGTCGAGTGGTGTCAAATCGCACGACCTTGGAGGCCAATTGACAGGTCCATTTCTCGAAATCAACTTATCGCCAAATTTTGATTTCAATAAGTCGATGGTTGCGTTCGCTGTATGGCACGTAGCGCCATCCTGTTGTAACCACATCTCGTCCGGATCAATGTCATCCATATTTTCAAACAAAAAATCATTAATCATGGTGCGGTAACGATCTCCATTGACCGTAAGGCGAGCTCCGGCCTCATTTTTGAAGAAATAAGGTCCGATGATGCCACCAGCGTGAAAACCGCACCAAACGGTGCATTTTTCTGGATGTAATGGAGTCTGTAGGGTCTGTTGTGGATTGGTCTCACTCCATATGCGGCAATTTTGCTTATTAACAAACCCGTTAAGCCAAAAATGCGCCTCATCGCTGAACACAATTTTGCGATAAAACAACGGGTCAGTTGCCAACTGCTCTAGAGCCCAATCGGCGAAAGAACGACGAATATAATGGTCTCGTGGCTTCAATTCCTGCACCAGCTGGATCTTATACGGGTGTAGGCCGAGATCTTTGCGCAAAATTTTCCACGTAGTGGACGGACAGAGCCCCAATTCCTGCGACCGACGACGAATTGATAAATTTGGATCTTCTTCCACACTTTCGTTTACAGCGGCGATATTCTCTTCAGTACGCACATTCCTTCGACGTGTTGGTGTTATTGCATCCTCCAGAGAGTATGTGGTACGAAATCTATCGACAGTTCGACGAATGGCTTGTTCAGATGCACGATTATGTACGCCATAAAAATGACGAAGTCGTCTATAAGTTGCGCGAATCGACGACTGATTTTCAAAGTAAATTTGGATAATTTCGTAGCGTTGTTCAAGCGAGAGTCTATTCATGATGATTTGTCAGAGTATACTGAAACAAATAAAAAAAATGTTTCATCAAAATTTAATTTTTTGTGTTACTTTTTACAATTTAAAGTTCTATCTAGCTTAAAAAAACACCTTTTATTAATTTTCTAAATTAAAACACTTAATATTACTTTGTTAAAATATTACGGGGTGTTCTTCGAGTTATAGTATAGAAATCTATAATTTGATTATTATTTTTATTCGACCTATTTTTTTAAATAAATAACAAAACAAAAATTATTTTTATAAAAAATAATTTCCTGAAGAAGCTTTCCACAGGAAAGCGAAATATTGAAAAAATAAAGTGTTAAATTTATTTTAAAAAAAGACCGCTACTAAGATTAATAATTATTTATTAGAAATCTATAATAAAAGGTTTTTCAAACAGAAGTTTGTTTTCTAAAACAAATTAAAACAACAAATTTAGCTTAATCCAAACTAAAATTTTTATTGCATTACGAAGCGAAAATCTCTTTCAATCAATTTTTTAATCACTTTTTGGCAAAATGGCAATCCTATTTCGTTAATCACATCATGGATTTTGAGTTTTAAGGCTATACGACGCTAATCGAATCGATATCAGAAGATAAAGATAATTCATTGGTATTAAATTACACGATCTTGCTGGCCGCTTAACTGCTGATTGTCGTGAAATTATGCCAACGAGAAATTTAGTCTGCAATAAATTGATCGTTTCATTGCCTGTGTGAAATTTAGTACCGTCCAGTTGAAACCACATGCCAGCGATATTTACGTCGTCAATAACAGGCCAAACTTGAGTTGTTAACATCTCACGATAGCGTGATCCATTGACCGTTACCGCATTTCCAGTCTCATATTCGAAAAAAAGGCGCAATCACATCTCCACACCCCATAGCTCAACATACAGTGACACGCACAGCATGCAAATGCTTCTCAATAATCGATCTAGGATTTTCCGAAGCCCTTATATGGAAATTTTGCTTGTTGACAAATGTATCTTGACAAAATGGTTTTTTCAATAAAATCAGTCGATTGTTTCTGAATAAATTGAGCGAATCTACGGCGATGTGAATGGTCGGTCGGCTTCAATGCCTGCACCAGGCTTCAATGTCAACTCCTTCTGCGGAATTCGCCATGTTGTAGTTTTTAAGAAACCCAATTGTTGAGAACGTCGAGGAATTGCCAAATTTGGATCTACTTCAATACTGTGGCTCGCGATTGCGATGTTTTGAGTTGAACGACCCAAGCGTTGAACGAAACAAGCGTTGGTGTTCGAACATTTTGTACTGAGCTTGTCGACCCAAACTTAACGACCAAATTCTTAATAACATTCTCAGAAGGACGATTATGTTGTCCGAAAAAGTCACCGATTTTATGAAATGTAACTTTAACAGAACCACCATGAATTCATTGTAACAATTGCTAACAGCAACTACTACGTATACGTCAAAGACTAAATGTCAAAGCTATCATGTTGTTGGTGTTGCCACAATTGAAAAACAAACGCTTTAGTGAAAACGCTTTAGTGTTCGCACATTTTTTATCGAGCCTGTCGACTCAAATTTAACGACCAAATTCTTAATAGCTGTTTTAGAAGGACGATTATGATGTTCGATAATATAACACGAATTTTACGAAATGTAACTTTAACAGAACCATCATTTTCATAGTGGATTTTAATTATTTTAATGCGATTTTCCAAAGAAATTGAATTCATTTTAACGATGTATCTGCTACAAATACTTTAAAAACCTAATGTCAAAACTATCATGTTGTTGGTCTTGCCACAATGGAAAAACAAACTTTTTGTTTTCAAAATTTCTTTTAAATATTTAGAAGATCGTTTCCCAAATCATATTCTTCCAACTTTGTCGCCCGATTTAAAATTTTTAACACACTTTTTAGTGAAAAGTTTTCAATTTCGGCATTTTAAAGATCGTAAATGCCTCATTTGTCATTGCCACTAAATCTGCTTTATTTATATCGTCGTTTCTAACTAATTTCTGTGCCCTTGTAGGCTAGTAGGTAGTGTACTAGCTTGTCAGTATGGGGATTGTGAGTTCGATTCCCAACGAAAACCTTGGTTTTGTTTTCACTACAAAAATAAAAATTGGCTGTCAGTGGAACTGCTCAGCGATGAAGGCATAGCCAACAACTCAATATTTTTTAATTATTTAATATTGTTCGTTATGCAGAAGTTTTAAAAATGTTGTTGTTAATTTTATTGTAAATAATTTTTTTACTTAATTTTTTTTTTATGTCTTTATTAAAAAATTTTTTCCCATCTTTCTACGCATGTTTTGACAATTTTTGTTTTAATTAAATTTTTAATTAAATTAATATTTTTTATAGTTTTTTTAAACGATCTTTTTTTATTTATCTTTAATAAATATCTTTTTTTCTTTTAAACGATCTTTTTTATATATTTTTTTCTACTCGATATTTCGCTTTCCTTTGGAAAGCTTCTTCAGGAAAAAAATTTTATTTTTTTTTTTTTTCATGTCTTTATTTGCAATCTATTTATTTAATAATAAGCAAATTAATTAAAAGAAAATAAAAATTCACATGAGTCTTGACCTACATTTAGGCTAAAGACATATTACATAAGTGCCCTTTAATCTAAGTACAATTATAAGTACGCAATTGTTTGTTTATATGTACACAAATTCATTTTCTATATTTATATATTTACGTTATTTTAAATATTTACGCTATTTTAAATATTCACATCCTTATTTTCTGAACGGAAGGTCAAGCACATGAAGCCTTTTTAATCTATGTTCTTCCTCACTATCATCTAATAAAATAATAGCAAGCCGGTTGGAATGGTTGCTAAGTCTTTCAAGGTATCTTGAGCTGTAGACGTTTATTTCATCTTCGATCTTTGATATATATAAATCTCTATGAATTGTATTATTTGTCACAAACCATGGAGCATCTACTATCATTCTAAGAGTTTTTGATTGGTATCTTTGAAGTATTTCTATGTTGGAGTTGCTAGCAGTGCCCCACAGTTGAATTCCGTATGTCCATATCGGTTTTAAAATAGTTTTGTATAGAAGTACTTTATTTTCTAAACTTAATTTTGATTTTCGTCCCAGCAGCCAATGCATTCGCTTTGCTTTAATGTTTAGGTGATCCCTTTTCGCTTTTATATGTTGCTGCCACGTTAGCCTTTTGTCAAGATGCATGCCAAGATATTTTACACAATCAGTTTTTGGAATTTTTTTCATTGTTAAGGAAAATAGGAGGAGAAATGCCTCTTCTTAACGTAATTTTATTTTTGAAAACAAAAAAAAATTATTATCATATTGAAAAAATTATGTTTTGAAAAAAAAATTTTTTTTCCAAACAAAAGCGAAATATCGAGAAGAAAAAAAATATATAAAAAAGATCGTTTAAAAGAAAAAAAGATATTTATTAAAGATAACTAAATTAATATTTTATTTATATTAACATTTTTGGAAGAACAAAATGTTATTTAAGCAGCAGCGTAGTCACAAGCACTCACGTTGCATTTTACTATAGACTGTGCACGGAAAATATAATTTAAAGACCGGCACTCAATGTGAATATAAAATTTTTACGAATAATATCTTATTACCCTTTGAATGTTTGTAGTTCCTAGAAAAGTATAATATTTTATAAAATATTTTATAATATTCCGATATTTAGAAAAATGTTGTGCTTTTCGGGATGTACTGGATTTTTACAATTTAAAGTGATTTTGTTGGTTGCGTTTAAAGAAATGAAGAACTTTTTTGTAAAAATTATAAATTTAATAATTGTTAATTAAATAGCTTAAAAGTATTTTTCAAAATTATTTTAAAAATCTCTATTTAGAGCCAAAACTAACGACGTTTTATAACTTCAAAAGAAAAATGAAACAAAATCCGTAATAAAATCATCATAATCCTCTTCTGAAATGTCCTTTAAAGCTTTAGCTAATTTTTTTAATTGTTCTGGATTCATAAGAATTTGTTGTATTAGATTTTTCATTTCAGATGTTTCAGTTTGATCATATTTTTTTAAAATATTTAAAATTTCCTTTAAATCTTTTTCGCTTTCTTCGCTAAGAGGAGAAATATTTAGCGGTGCGCTAGGTGTTGTGAGTTTATTAATGTTGCTCGATTTTTGTTTAAAATTATCATATAATCTTAAAGCTCTTTCGGCATCTTTTACAGTTGCACTCCTTTCAAGTCTATACAACAACATAACAATCTCATATTTGCTTTCAAATGAAAGATCTGATTGCTCCTGGACAGTTTTTAAATCTTCAACAGCATTTTCTAATTTAAAAATATTTTTCTTATAGTCTTGTAAAAATCCTTTAAAACGGTCTATAGCTTCCTCGGCATTCCTTAGATGTTTTTCATTTTCTCCATCTCCGTTCAATAAATTAGCGTTCGCTTTTTGTAGTAGTAGTAGTTGTTTCTTGAAAGTGGCTTCCAATTCTAGTTTAGTTGGATTTTTTACTGGATTAGTTTCAAGCAAATTTTTAATTCTTGCTGACACGTAGTTACTAACTCCTCTAGGTGCAGGTGTAGTAGCTGCAGTTGATTCTTGTGTATCTGAATTTGTTGATGTGTCGTCATCCATTTTTATTACCCTTAAATTTAGCAATGCGCCAAGAAGTACTAAGAACTTTATTTCCATGAGTTTAAGACTGCTTTTATGTCACCTCTTTTGTTAGATTATTTAAACTGTTTGGGGTTTAGCAGCAAACTAGTGCATTTATAGACAAAAACTTTGTTAATTTTCATTAAAATGTAACAATGAAAATATGCAATAAAATGTTTTTGTTATTTAACATAAAGTAAAATAAATTTTTATCTAAAATAGTAAAAAACATATATTAAAGTAAGACAAATAACATAATTTTTCAGCAATAAGAAAATTATGGTTTTTCTACATTTAGACATTGAAGGTCTAGTTGATAAAAAATAATTTGCTTTTGGTAACTAAATAAATATTTTAAAAATAAATGACTTCTTTTGCCGCCTTAGGCAAGTAAGCTGTAAATATTAAAATTAATAACCGGAGTAACACAAACTTTGCCATAAAATCTCGCCTGTATTGTAGGCACTCGCTGCCACTTCTTTCACTGCGTATGCTAAAAATTTAAATTAACTTTATACAAAAGCCTTCCTATAAACGAAGCTGTGTCACTCCGTTAAAAGCTGGCAGTTAAAAAATTTGAAATAAAAACAAAATAATCCCCCAAAAACAACAAGAAAAATATTATCCGAAAAAATTTATTTAGCTTTGGGCCACCTATAAAATAATTTAATTTTAAAAGCCTTTTACAGGCTAAAATCTTTCCGATGAAAACTGATCTCAAACTGCGTTTTGAATAGCACTTAAGAGTACTCTTTTGGGTCGAGTTAGAGCTGGTCGTTCAACTGAAAACATCGCAACCCTGAACCACAGTGTTGAAGCAGATCCAAATTTGTCAATTCCTCGACGTTTTCAAGAACACAGTAATTGAAGTCTACCGTCAATTCACATCGCCGTAGATTCCCTCAATTCATTCAGGAACAACCGACTGGTTTTTATTTATTTTTTTTTTTTTTTATATCATAATGAATCTTCTAAATTAATAGAACTCACAATAAGTGGATAAATCTTAAATCTAAAAGTGAAATTTATCTTTATGTCTAGCCAATGCCAGCCAAAAAGTTCTAGTTAAGAAGAAAAAAAAATACTAAAAATTACTTATGCTAATGGCCATAACGTCACTCCTTTTCAGACGATTGTAGCCTCTATCATCTAATATTTTACGTGCCAAAATATTTAAATGAAATTCCAGCTTTGTCAAATATTTGGATGCATACTTTTGTATTTCCTCTCTTACAGACGGCTCTTTCAAATCCTTGTGAATGTTTGAGTTTTTCACATACCATGGGGCAGCAGTTATGAGTCTGAGGATTTTGTTCTGGCTTCTTTGTATCCGTTCGACATTTGACACTGAGGCAGTGCCCCACATTTGAATTCCATAGCTCTATATTGGCTTCAGAATAGGCTTGTAGATCAAAAGTTTTCAGTCCAGACTGATAACAGAATTCCGACCAATTAGCCAGTTTAATTGAAGAGTTTTAAGTCTTATTTGCATAAGTTTAGCCTCTATGTGGTGCTTCCATGTTAGACGCCTGTCAAGGTGCATACCGAGGTACTTGATGACCGAACATTGAGGTATTGTTTGATTATTTATTGTGATAGGTGGGCATGTACTCCTGCGTAATGTAAAATTAATATGAACGCACTTCTGTTCATTAATTTTTATTCGCCATTTTCTTAACCATTTTTCCACTTGGAACACATGACTTTGAAGACGTAGTGAAGCTTCGTGTAGGTCTACATGAACACAAAGCAGGACTGGTTTTTATAAAAAAAAATTTTTTCAAATGAAGCCCAGGTTTTCTTGTCAGGATATGTCAACAAGCCCACACTTGGGCTTCTGAAAATCCTACAACGAGCCTTTGCATGCTTAACGTGTCACTGCATAGTGCACTATAAAGTCTGGAGGCGTAATTGGGTCGCTTTTTATGAACGACTGGAAATGCGGTAACAGTTGATGGATCACGCTATCGCAAGATGACAACAACTTAATTTTGGCCTATTATTGACGACATGTGGTTTCATCAGGACGGTGCCACATGTCACACAGCCGATCAATTTATTGGAAACCAAATTTCTCGATCGCAAAATTTTACAACAATCTGCAGTTAAGCGGCCAGCCAGATCGTGTGATTTGGGGCTACTGGTTTATTTCTTGTGGGGTTATGTTAAGGGCAAAGTCTTTAAGTGGCCAGTCGAATCAATTTCAACCTTAAAACTCAAAATCTGTGATGTGATTAAAGAAATAGGACTGCCATTTTACCAAAATGTGATTAAAAAATTTATTGAAAGAATCGACATCTGTCAGCGTGGTCATGATGGACATTATTATTTTTCATTCATTTTTGCCGAATCGTTCTCTTCGTAACACAATAAAAATTTAAATCATCTTAATCTAAATTTTTTGTTTTGCTTTATTTGTTTTAGAACACAAACTTCGTGTTGAAAGCCCCTTTATAATTAAGTGATTCTCTTGCGAAATGAAAACAGAAAGCATATTTGTAGTTTAAGGAAAGTAACGCAGCAAGATCAATCGTTTAAACATTTTTAAAGCGTCTCATTGAAAATCGAAATAAATAAATAAAATTAAAATTGTTAATTTAATTATTTGCTAATGACAAGATAGCTCGTGAACCAGATAGTTCCTAAATGTAAACAAACTAGATATTTCACAAACTATGTAGTAGTCATCTAGAAAGCTTGTTATTTAAAAAATCTTAAGCTAGACGAAATCGTGAACTAAATATTTGTATATTTTTTTTTTCTTTTTTTGGAAAAATATTTTTTAAAAAAATCAATTAATTTTAATAACAACAATTATAAACAAATTGAAAAAATTTAAAAAAAAAAAAAAGAAAATTTTTTCAAAAAATCAATTAATCTTAATAACAAGAATTATGAACAAATTGAAAAATTTTTTTTCAAAAAAAAAAAGAAAAAAAATTTTTTTCAATTTGTTAATAAATGTTGTTATTAAAATTAATTGATTTTTTGAAAAAATTTCTTTCCAAAAAAAAAAAAAAATTTTTTAAATTTGTTAATAATTGTTGTTATTAAAATTAATTTTTCTGAAGAAGCTTCCCATAAGAAAGCGAAAAAAATTTAAAAAAAAAAGAAAAACATTTTTTTTTTCAATTTGTTGATGTTTTTTCTTTTTTTTTTTTTGAAAAAAATTTTTTCAATTTGTTAATAATTGTTGTTATTAAAATTAATTTTTCTGAAGAAGCTTTCCATAGGAAAGCAAAATATTGAAAAAATATATATTGTTAAATTAATTAAAAAAGACCGTTAAAAAGAATAACAGATATTTATTTAAGATATAAAAAGGTCGATTAAAAAAATAAAAAAATAATCAAATAAAAAATTAATAAAAAATTTAGTTTTTTAGTTTTGTTTATGTGTTTAACACCGATTTTGAATCTTGATAGATTTTGCATCAGATATTTTCTTGCAAAGTGATAAAAAAAGTGATTAGCGATTTAATATGTTCAGCAATCAATAATTACTGCGGAAGACTTAATTCAATTGAAGCCAAATTTTTTATTAAAAACTTTATTTGTGAAATTAAAATTTTGTTTACAAACTTAAAGAAAATAATAAACACATCTTGAACTCTAATCTATAGACAGTTCGGAGTTGAACTTGAGTATCACAGACACAACACACTGTTGCAACGGCAAAACTTTTGGAAAAACTCTCAGTTGCTGTAGCAGAAATAAAAAATCAAACATCGAGATTTAGATAAAACAGACAGTTTGACCAAAAACAGGTAATAGAACCTCTCCCCCCCCTCCTCCTCCCCATACTTTTGAATTAATATATCTAACTGTTTTTTAAATTAATAGTTCTTTAATCGCTTTTTTTCAATCATTATTTTAATATTTAAAGTCACAGGGTACTGGCAACTTTATTTTGCTATCGTTGATACAATATAATGTAAGGTCGCTTATTCTTAAATAACTATAGCAAAAGCAATTAAGTCGCAAATTTACAGCTCTTAACTGTTTTCGTAAGAAACTGTTGTAGTATTTAGAAACATTAATAAGAATTATTACAACATATTTAGTGACACAACCTTAAATTTATTGTTTTTAATATTTCAACTTTGAAAATATTAAAATTTTTGCACTAACGATAAAGCTTAATACTGTGAACATAGTTCGTAATTTATAAAAATATAATATCCACTTTTTAAATAAAATGTAATTGCAATTCTAAAAACTGTTTAATCTTAAAGAAGTTAAATAAAACATCGTATTTTTATCCCTAAGTAAAGCTCGTCTTCAACGCAGTAAACTAAGAACGGCTGAACTGATTTGATTAATATTTCCTTGCAAATAAACTTCATGATCCAGAGATCGCTCAATCGAAAAGAAAAAATGGAAAAAATTTCTTGTATTCAGATTAATAAAAAAAAATAACAGTGAAGTGGAAAAGAAGAAGCCTTTACATATCCTAGGAGTAACATCATTAGCTGAGATAAGGTACATGGACTGCATTTTTTTTCGTTGGGACCAATACTCAGGGGATGACCTCTACTCAGGCAATGCATTGTACAAGAACTAGGAAATTAGATTATGGGAAGGAAGAAAGAGAGAGTAGTGTTTGTGGACATTTCGTGATAAGATTTACATTTGCACCTAGCCGTAAGCCCTAATCAGATGGTGATCAAACTACTGGGAATGAAAAGCAACGTCATTCACGCCCCAGAAAGCCGAGGACTAATTCTAGCAATAGCTCAATCCTAGTTGCAATTTCAGCGGTTCCAAAGCAGGGTTGCCAACCACTACTCCTTGCTGAAGAGCTGGAGACTATCCAACTCCTGGTCCAGAGCGCATGTAGCTTAATATAATTGAGAACACGACGGCATTCATACTCACTGGACCTGGATCATTCATTGTGTTCATTTTGAATGATCCTACCCACCTCAATAATAAGTCAGAGAAACAGCTAAAAGTCTAAAGCGACAATTAGCGGAACTCTGGGGCTTACTGATTCCCGTGGAAATATAGTGGACTTTCCAGTTGGCTCCTTGCTAGCCTAAAGGGACTGGGCTCCCTTTTACCCCCGCAAGACACAAGTCTAGATGATTGTTTCATCCATAAAAACATATAAATTTGCCCCCCGGCGAGGGAAGTGTTTGTGGACATTCGATTTGAATTTTCCTACATTGAAAGTGAGAGGAAAGACATCTGGAGGGAGTTTATTCCACATACGAACTGTTCTGCTGATCCGCGATAGACAGCGCGTTTAAAATCTTATTATTATATTTAAAAATTTCTTTAATTTTTAAAATTTTTTTTGCTGTCCTTAATATAAAGCTACACGACGGACAATTGCTAAAACGAAAGTATAAAACATATAATTTAAAACTAAAGGGTACAGCAGATAACGTATAAGTTTTACCCTAATTTAAATAAAGTGCAAAAAACCACCGCTATGAGTGCGATGCCAGGCGCGAGTTTCTGCCTTCAATACTATTGCTTATTACACCTCGAAAAACGATGCATACTTCTTTGGAACATCTATTTCCGAACCGAATTTTTCCTATTTTAGAGATAAGTGTTTGACGTGCACACGGTCAGATCTAACAATCTCACACTCATTGCCGCAGCAAATCTGACATGTTTTAAAAGAAAAGCGCCGAAAAAGAAATCGCTACTTAAAACTTGACACCTTTTTTTTGTTACTTATGTGAGAAATTTCTCACATAATGTGAGTTGGATTTTTCCATAAACTTCTTAGTAGTTCGCACTATGTAAAATTAGATGACTTTATTTTTTTTTAAGTTAGACTCTTCTCACTCAAACTATAAAAACGAATTAGAGAATTCTTATGAGCTGTTACTCAAAAGGTAAGATGATAAAGCAATGACATTTCCATGTCATGTCATCCTTGTTAAAGCTTCAAGTGAACTTTTTTTATTTTTAAGAAATACCTTATTTTTGTTACTAAAGTGAAAAATGTCTCATATAATATGAGTTAGATTTTGGTAATATGTTTTTAATATTTATGTGAAAAATTTCTCACATAATATGAGTTGGAGTTTTCCGTAAACGTATTAATAGTTTGCACCGTGTAAAATTAGACGACTTTATTTAATGTGAGAAATTTCCCACTTAAATTATAAAAACGAAACACAGAGTTATTATGAGCTGTTGCTCAAAAAGTCAAACTATTAGTAGCAAATTGATAGCAAATTACTGAAAAAGTAACACGATAAGAGGTAATATTTTCATATCAAACCATCTTTTTCAAAACTTCAAGCGAGCAGGAATGTCAGAAATTTTTTAATATAATGACCGCACTTTAGCATAATACATGCATAATACAAGTGAACAGGAATGTCAGAAATTCCTTTATCTAATGGCTGCACATTTAACAAAACCCATGAACGAATACAGGACCAATACCAGTTACTACCAGCAATAGCTCGTATGGGTCCTGCCAGCTGATGAATGTTAGAAAATAACGCTTTTACCTTCAAGTGCAAATTGGTAGCAAACACTTCATGCTAGTGTTGAAAACACTAGTATTATCTAGTTTATCTTAAAGCTTGTGGAACTATATTCCACATTGGCATGACGGGAAATAAAAAATATAATTAAAAGTAATTTAAAATAAAAATAAAATAAAAATATACTTAAAAAATCAAAAAGAATAAAAAATAACAAAACGAGGGATTTTGGGAGCGAAAAAGAAATGTGGCTTCACCAGCTTCATATTCATGAAAATATGTTCCAAGCAAACTACCACAACAATCAACTGTTAATATTCTAAATTCCAATAAATTGGATATTCAGCGATTAAATCAAATGCTGTAATTTATTCGACTTTTTATTCATTATTTGCAAAAAAAAAGTTATTCAAACTAAGTTAAAATAAAATTACAATTATTTTTGTCTTAATAATATTTTATATATTCTAATATTCTCCTAAACTTAACGAACTTTAGAAGATCATGTGAGCGAAATTACTTATTATAATTGAGTTGTAATATTGAAACTAATATATAATTTCAAAATTAGACAGGAAATTATTAGATGCATTGTAATGCAAAAAGACGCATGCAAGCATTTGAAAATACATAATAAATTGGTGGGTGAATTGAAAATGTCTTAGGACTAATTAAGATTTCAAAGCCTATTAGAATAAAGAGTAGAACGAGTAATTGTTAAATGTTGAAAAAATAAAATTATTGTCAATTGATTAACAATTTTTGTAAAAGAATAACACTGGTAGCAATATTTCGTTTGATTCTTTGATCATCAGAAGTGAATCAAAAATGCTGGTTGTAATATGTGTGTGTGTCTAGTATTTGTCATATTCCTTTTTATCGAATCACATATCAAGGGTTTTTTTAACAAGAATTTTCAACAAAAATCAATAATATATAAATAATGAATTTTAGTAAAAGGCCGAAATACCCCTTTTGAGAAAACCTTCAACGGAACTAGATTGTTCCGGAATGACCAAACACTAATTTATACTAATCGGCTCCTTTCATTTAATTTCAAATTAATCACAGATTTTTATATTTTTCGTTTCAGGGCAACTGTATGGCCTTGCCTAAACACATCTCTTAGATATGGCATGTTATTAAAACATCTACTGCCAGAAGTGTACGCTCATACTTTGTTACAAGTTATTAGTATAAAAAATGTTGCAAATCACATTGAAAATATTAAAATGTTCGATGCCAAATAATTGCTTAAAATGTATTAGGCGATGTTCTTACAGTCTTTTTTTCACACATACAGAATCTATATAACGGCAGATTTTTTAAAAATGGAATGCTTTCAGCGTGGTCAAAAGTGTACGCTCGTACGTTAAAGTTTGTTTGTACATGGTAAGTGTGTTATTTTTCGTCGGCATTTTGTAGAAAAAACTTCGTCAGGTTATAGGTTTTTGCTATTTTTCTGTAAGTTTTAAGCAAAGAACGAAAAGAGAAAAGAAATACAGATAGATGAAAGAAAAATCATAGTAAAACTTTGGAAAGACGGTAAAAATTATCGCCAAATAGGAAGAACTGTTGGCAGAGCATGGACGTAAGTACGAACAGTAATTACGAATTTTGAAAAAAACGGGTATAATAACTTCCAAGCCAAGACCTGGCCGTCCAAGCAAATTGACTAATAGGGAGTGTTGTAGTGTAGTGTCTAATATTAAGAAGAATCCTAAAACAACAGCCCTTCAAATAACGGTAGATGTTGATCAGAAATTTAGGAAGACCATTAGTGCATCCACGGCTAGGAGAATTTTAAGAACAGCCGGCTATCATGGTCATGTTGGCCGAAAGAAACCTTTTATTTCATTGGTCAATAGAAGAAAAAGAATCGCCTTTGCAAACCAATATGTAAACATGGCACTAGAGTTTTGGAAAAAAGTTATTTTCTCCGACGAAAGCAAAGCAGGAAGACAAATTGTATGGAGGAAAACGGGTACAGCTCTTAATAAAGAAAATTTGCTTCCAACGATTAAGCATGATGGAGGCGGAGTTATGATGTGGGGATGTATGGCAGCTGGAGGAGTGGGAAATTTTGAAGTTATAGATTCAACGATGGACAGATTTGCTTATTTAGACATTTTGAAAAGAAATATAAAGTTAAGTGCTGAAAATTTGGGTTTGGCTAACGATTTTTATTTTCAACATGACAACGACCCAAAGCACACTTCTGAAATTGTTAAGCTCTGGCTGCTCTACAATATACCAAAGATGCTGCATACTCCTCCGCAATCTCCAGATATAAATTCAGTAGAACACCTATGGGCATTACTAGAGCGAAAAATCCGCCAGCGAACAATTACAAGTAAGACAATGCTGAAGGAAGTTATCAGAGAGGAGTGGGAAAGGATTTCTCCTGCAGAGACCACACACCTAGCTAACTCAATGCAAAAAAGGCTCAGAGAGGCTCTCAAGCGTTGAGGCTACCCTATCCGATATTGAATTTTCATCGTTCTTTTGCTTATTATTTTTTTAACTTAATACATTTAATATGAGCGTACACTTTTGACTATTTCCTTATTTTGTTGTTTTTATATAAATTATGAATAAATGTAAGACCAAATGATCTCTTAAATTAAAGTACCTTAAATAAACTAATAAATTTATGTAAAAAAAATAATACAATACGATTTTTTCTTATAATTTTAACAATTTTTTTAAATTAGAAACAGTAAAAGCACTTAGTATTTTTAATAAAATTTTTGGCAACTGCAAATTTTCTTTTCATAAACAATACCAGCTGACTACTAAAAATGAAATGCAAATCACGAGTAATGTGAACAACAATTAAAAACAATCCAGAAGGAATACAGCGTCTTGCTAAATTTGTTAATTTTAGAGTTTTTATGTGTAAAACAATTCATTTTATCACAAATAATTTGTTTAGTTTTTCTACTAAATCGGGTAATTTTATTTTAGTCCTTTAAAGGAAATAAAAATAAAATTTTAAAAATCCTATTTTCTAAATCTAGTTAACTTCCTGTCAACCTTTAACAGATCCAGAAGATGAGACTCATGTAAATAACCGTTTGAAACACAATTTAAAACGTATTGAATTGGTGGCCCAAAAAACCAACAATCAATTCCATGCTGAACTGCAAAATCTCATGGACAGGTTTAGACACTCCTTAGAGAAAGACACATTTAAAGAAAAATCTCTGCTGCTAGAACAGCATACCAAGAACTTGGAATTGGCGAATTTCTTAAACACTGAATTTGAGAAACAATATCTGAATGAAGATATTCTATTAGAATCCTGGTATTTAAATGAAATTCTGCCCTACGTTGACAAAGATTTATATGAGGAGGTTTTACAAGTTATACACGATCTAAAGGCTGCCTATCATTCTGAAGATTATGAAGAGAAATTAAATATTTTTGCCGATATAGGAGAAAATTTATCGGATAAATTATTAAATTATTTTTATAGTGACGATGAGCCCATGCTAAATACTGAATTAAAATATTATCTCGAGTATTTGCAATATTTGTTAAACGATAAAACGTTGACTGGTGTATATGAAAATAAAATACAAGAATTATTGATAAAAGTACAAGCAGCAAAATCAAGTGATAATAAGGCTGAAAAGGAACAAGTTGTGGATTTGTTTGATGACTTATCAACCAAATTTGGACGTTATTTAGATGAACATTTATTGGATTTTAATATGTTTAAATTTGGTGAATAAATAAATAGAAAATCAAAACTGTGGCATCAAGAAATTCGAAAGTGATTTTGTTAGTGAAATAAATTCACTATAATTTAAATTGATTGTTTTTTCCAAACGCGTTTTCTCTGAATAATAATTTTAATAAAACCACGAATGAGTTAACAAATCCAAAAAAAAAAGCTTTTTAAATATAAAATGTTTAATCTATTACTTAACAACCCGATATAAAAGACATAAAAATTTATTGTAAATTAAAAAATAAAAACTCTGTAAAAATAATATAATGCTAGCTACACACGAGGAAACATTTGAGAAAATATAAATATGCTTTTTCGCATATATTAATGATTTCTATTGAAATTTACATTCCTTTCATTTTGATTGAAAATCAAAACTCTTGCAAAACAATGTGTCCTCGTCTGTACTGCGCTGTATGCATTATTTTGTTATTCTGGTATTTAAAAGAAAATAGCAGTAAGTGAAATATATTGAAAATATTATTTAATGAGTATAAATAGCAGCGTAACCGTAGGACATTAAATGAGAAAGTTATAATTATAAAACATAAGACTATTCATATATCCCTATATAAATTACGTTGTTTTTTTTTTGCCTTAATTTCTTTCTTAAATTCTTTCAATAGCAATTTATTATTTTGCTTTTAGAAACTAGTTTAGCGTTCGTTCGTTTTTCTTATTATCTCTTCTTCCTCTTCTATATATTGAGTTTTTGAACGTGAAGTTTGTTTTTCATGATTGTCTTGACATTTAGTTTTTCGACGTATTCGTAGCAGATACAATGGCAATTGTTACAATGAATTCAACTTCGAAATCGTGTTTCCGTTAAAGTTACATTTCGTAAAATTCGTGATATTTTCAGACAACATAATGTCCTTCTGAGACCGCTATTAAGAATTTGGTGGTTAAGTTTAAGTCAACAAGTACGATGTAAAATGTGCGAATACCAACGTAAGCTCGATCGGCGTTTCCAACTGAAAACAATGCAGCCCTGAGCCACACAATTGAAGCAGATCAAAAATTGTCAATTCCTCGACGTTCTCAAAAATTGGGGTTATCCAAAACCACCACCTGGCGAACTTTGCGATTTTACTTTAAAGCCTTGCAAGGTTCAACTGGTGCAGTAATTGAAGCTGACCGACCATTCACATCCCTGTAGATTCGCTCAATTCATTCAGAAACAACCGGCTGGTTTTTCTGAAGAAATCATTTGTTCACTTGTCAGGTATATCCACAAGCAACATAGGTGCATTTGAGCTTCTGAAAATTCTTGAGCGATTATTCAGAAGCCTTTCCAAGTTCAACGTGGAACTGTATTGTGTGCCATGTGGTCTGGATGCGTGATTGGGCCATTATTTCCGAAGATGAGGCTGGAAATGCGGTAACGCGAGATGCTATATAACTCAATGTTGGCCTGTTTTTGACAACGTGATTATAACTGACATGTGGTTTCAACAGGACAGTGCCACATGTTACACAGCCAATAAAACCATCAATTTATTGCAAACCAAATTTCCCGAACGCATAATTTCATGTCAATTAGCAGTTAAGTTAAGATCGTGTGATTTAACACCACTGGATTATTATTTGTGGGGTTATGTTAAGGACAGAATCTATACGGAGCCAATCGATTCGATTTCAGCCTTAAAACTCAAAATCAAGACCGCTATTTTGCCAAAAAGTGATTAAACACCTTGATAAAAGAATTGGCATCTGTCAGCATGGTTGCGGTCGACATTTAATTGTCGTACTGTTTTCTTCCTAATACAATAAAAATTTGAATCATCTTAATCTAAATTTTTTTGCTTTATTTTAAAAAACAAATTTCTTTTTGAAAACCCCTTTACAATATTTCGTTAACAATAACAATTACGATAACTAAAGGTCATCATACATGGTATACGAAAAATCTATAGTCAATAGACAAATGTAATGTTTCTTAAAAAAAAATTTTCTTTAGTCGCCTCGTCTGTACTGCAAAAGACACCTGGTTTTCAAATTAATATTTAAAAGTTAATAAAGACAATATAAAATCCGCAATCAATTATAACTTTAAGAAAAATTAACGTTTTATATTTTTCTCATTTAGGATATTTAAAACTAAACGAAATTAAAGGTCTATATTCACAGTGGGGAATTTGTAAACAAATAAATTTTTCTAGCAAAAAGTTTCACCTTTGTCTAGCAGTTTTAAAATTTAAATAAGCGCTAAACTATAATAGATAATGTAGCATAACTTTTTAAGAGCCATTGCCAGAAATTAAAACTTCAATAATTTGTAAAAACAAGGAATTTGTCTGCGCATGGCCATATAAAAAAATCGAGATATAGGCTCCCTAGGCACTATATTATCTATATATAAAAATAAAACTCGTCTAAGCCTTTTTCTATAGCCATGTGAAGTTTCGGCCAGAATCAAACTAGCCGTTTAAAACCAACAAAAATATTCACATTTTTTTACTGAGGAAGACACTGTGCGATAGTCAACGGTTTAAATTGCCATTCGAGATAAAAAAAAATCTACTAAAACATAAACTCAAAAGTGAAAAAAAAAACCGAAAACCAAAATCTAAATTTGCATTATTTACTTAACATATTAATATTTATTTAAAAAATAAATATGGGGGAAAACCCTTTCTTAAATAAATTTGTTTATTTTGTTTCAAACCGCAATATAAATGAAACACAATTTTAAAGTCTCGCAGAGCCAGACAAAATAATAGATGCTAATCTTAGCTTACGTCACTACTAAATATGAATAAACTTTTTTGCAATTGCTATTGTTTACTCTTTTTTGTTTTTATTAATTTTTTTATTTTATTTTAAAAACAAAAAATAAAGCCGAGAATCAAAAAAAAATCCTCAAAATATATAAACGTGTTTAACGATTGTGATAGATATACAAACCAATAGCACTGTTCGCAAGTTTTTTTATGGGGAAATAATTCTTTTAATTTATTAGTTCATTCTTATAAATTATACATTTTTTTAATTATATTTATGAAAAGAAATTACGCCATTTCCTCTTAATCTTCTTACTTGTTTGTAAAATATAAATTGTTTATGTATAAATTATTTAAATTTCTATCGGCTGGCGAACTTATAGCTTTTGTTTACATTTTGCTTTTATTATTAATTTTTCATAATTATTTTTTTATTTTTTGTAAGTTTTTAATTTTATATTATTTCATTATTTACTTCCCCTCACTTAATTTATTTTTAATTTAGATTTTTCTAGAAATTTTTATTTTATGGAAATTTCGAAATTTTCTGTTTTTGTTTTAATGAAAAATTTTGGCTTTTTGTAAATTTAAAATTTTTGTGATAAATTTAAAAATATTTTAACACAAAGAATTTAATTTTCCAAAAATTGTTTCTCGCTATACTATGTTTGTTCTCAGCTTTGTCTAGGATTCGGAATCTTAGGTTGCATTAATTTATTTTTATTAATTAATTTTTGCTGGCATAGCTACGTTTAATTGCGGTTATACCAACACACTGTATAATATTATACTCACACGTTGCAGAAGATGGTCCTCAAGAAAATATTCCATCCTCTTGAAGCTGTTAATCAGTAATATGCACTTGTTTTACAAATTATTGCTATTGTATAAAATTAATTTTTAAACTTAGAATTTTTAAAATTAAGATTTTTAAAAAATATATAATTTTTCCAGAAATAACTTTTTTCAATCTTCTTTTTTATGGTCCTTTTATATTATAAAATTTCCCCGTCTTAATGATATTTTGTTATCACATTCATGTTTTAATAAATTATCGACTTTATAAAAATTGTAAATTAAATCTTGAGCTACACGTATTAACTCCTCAAAGTTAGAAGTACTTTTTATGACTAATGAAAACAACTTATGTCTTTAAAATACCTTCTTCCCTTTAGCACATTTTCAATTGATGAATTCTCTATATTACATCTACACACAATTTTACAAAATGACTAACAAATGTCTAACTGATAATTAGAAGTGACATTTTTTAAATTTCAGTTGTTATTTGTGTTATTAACCAGCTATAATAGATCTGTTTCACAATTTTGTTTCCACAAATCTCATTATTGGGTGTTAATTATTTGCAAAAATTTTTTTTTGAAACAAGATTATCTTACAAATGTTTTGTCAATAACGAATAGCAAGTCAATAAAAATACACTTAAAAAATTTTCTATGCAAAATCTAAAAAATCATATTTTTTCCATAACAATACTCATTAACATGAAAAAGAAATTGTTATAAAAATATACTTTCTATGCGAAATATTGTATGCATTTTAAATTAATTTTTTTTTTTATAAAATTATACTTCATATAAAAATATGCTTTAAAAAAAATATTTTTTATAAAAATGTTTTTTTTTTCAATAGGTACTTTTTACAAAAAATAGTACTGTGTTTGCAAAGCTAAATTAAAAAAGATCTTTTAACGCAATAAAAAATTTTTATAAACATATAAAAAGCAGTACTTCTATACAAATGGCACTCGCTTATTAAAACTGGCACTCTCTGAAAAAAAAATACTTTTGTTAAATAGCTTTTAAAACACACTTACTTGTTTAAAAAGCTACAGCAATTAGTGTAAAGAACTTTTAATGCAATAAAAATTTGTAAAAAGGTATGAAAAAAGTACTTCTATACAAATGGCACTCGCTTATAAAAATAGGTACTTTCTAAAAATAAAAGAGTACTTTTTTTAAATAGCTTTTAAAACACACTACTTGTTTAAAAAGCTAAATTAATTAATGCAAAGAACTTTTAATGCAATAAAAATTTTTATAAACGTATGAAAAAAAGTACTTCTATACAAAAGGCACTCGCTTATAAAAAAATTTATTTTACGAAAAAAATTTTTTTTATATAAATGTTTAATTTTATAAAAACATATATTTAAATAAATTTTTGTAAAATATTCCTCTTAAGAAAAAGAAAGCTGTTGGTCTTCAAAAAGGGAACTTTTCATAAAAAAAGTACTTAAAAGGTTATTTTATATTATAAATCAATTCTTTTAAAACTGTTTTTTAAATATTTAAGAAAACTGTTTGAAAATAACCTTTTAAGTACTTTATGTTCCCTTGTTTAATAAACAATGACATTTTCTTATTTAAACACCATAAAACTTTGTTTTATAGCTAAGTACCTTTTAACACAATGTAGTCTTTCACTAAATTTATTTGTGTTCCTAGAAGAAAGTTTTCTTTCTAAACATTTTAATGAAAAGTATTATGGCGAAAAAGTAGTTTTGCAAAAAGTTCTTTTGCCAAAAATTTATTAGCGAAAAAGTACTTTTGCTAAAAGTACTACTAAAAGTACTTTTGCTAAAAGTACTTTTTTGTAAAAAATTTTTTTTTATTGTTTTATTAACAAAAAAATCTTATTTAAATAAAAAATCTTATTTTTAAACTTTTTTATTGTATTTATATCCGCTTAGTACTTACCAACTGGAAAGCGTTCTTAAATTTAAACATTACAGAGTGTGCCCATGCAAAAAATTATTTCTATACCTGTAAGAAATTTCTCAAAAGAAAGTAATAAAAGCAATAAATTAAATATTAAAGAGTGTCCCTATAGTTTGACATATCTAACTGTATATTTTAAACCGTTATAGTCACACAATTGAAAATTAAACAGAATGTTTACTTCTATTTTATGCACAGATAGTTGAAACTGGCAAAAAATATTTATTGTGGCTATAACAACGAGTTTAAAACATAGAATTAAAACGTGGCCCCATATGTTAAGTGTTTTTATTTATATAGTGTAAACTCATGAATTGTTTTATATTGACTCTGAAATTTAATTAAAGGGTGTATTAACTTATGCCCAATTAAAAGTATAACAAATAAAGCAGTCTCCTAATACTTAATGCAATTCGGCATATTTTTTTTCTTGGACCAGAACTAGAAAATTAGATTATGTGGAGGTGGTAAGAGGGAGTTGTGTTTGTAGACATTCGATTTGTACACAATTAAAATTCTTTGCTCTAAAGTGTTACGTTCCATGCTTAAAATTTCCCAACTCTTTACTAAATAAATGTCAAAGGATGACAACTCGTTTCTTAACATTTTATCATATGACAGACAATTTACTTCGTAACCTCAAAGTTGCCCACCCGGTTGTCCGCCGGGAAGGTTGACTATTTTTTTACCGCCACTTTAATAAACATTAGTCTTGACAGTTCATATTTGGTGGTCGTGAAATATACACGTGGCAAATTTGTTATGGAAAATATTCAATAAATAATAAACCAACGTGTTTTAATCGTTAAAACATTTTATCCAAATAAATTATCGATTACTGTGACGATGAGAAAGTTAAGCAAAATTTTTAAGTGAAACAACGTGCCAACAAAATGCAATATTTATCGTGTAGTGAATGATTTCGAGGAAAGAGAATCTGTAGGTAGTCTCAAGTCTCAAGCATGGACCAAAACGTAATGCAAGATCGGCTGAAAATATTACTGTTGCTCAGGAAAGTGTTTAAGACAATTCATCAAATCATCAAACTCAATTCGATGCTGTGCTCAGGAGCTTGTTTTTTTTTTTTAAAGAGAAGTAGCACTTAAGGTAACAATGCCTATTTAGTCAGGTACCGCGCTACATTCTTTAGGAAAGGGATATAGAAGAGATGAAACAGGTGGTGAAAGTAGAAGGATAGTCAGAAATTAACTGCCGTATAAAAGACAGCACAGCGACCAGTGACTAACTATGCCTTCATCGCTGAGCAGCACCACCGACAGTCAATTTTTATTTTTGTAGTGAAAAAAGGCCAAGGTCTTTGTTGAGAATCGAACCCACAACCCCCATACTGACAAGCTAGTACACTACCTACTAGCCTACCGGGGCACCTAAGGATCTCCAAATAAAAACTTTGGCCACAATTTGCACAGGGATTTGGTTTCCATATAAGATTCCATTGATACAAGAACTTTTTCCTCAAAACCATTTACGCCACCTTACATATACCAATAAGATGTTACAGCTCGCCCATGACAAGCCCGATTTTCATGAGGAAATCATAATGAAAGATGAGGCACATTTTAATTTGAATGGATATGTGAATAAACACAAAAGTCGGTTATGGGGAATGGGAAACCCTCAAACTGTGCAACAGTCACCTTTGCTTCCATTAAGAGTGATTGTCTGGGCCTTACTTGTTTTTGAAAATTAAAACGGTGTAAAGGTAAGTGTGAATGGAGAGAGATATTTCAAAAAATGATGACGTTTATTGGCATCCACGGTCGCCTGATTTGACTGCTACGGACTTCTTGTGACGGGAATATCAGAAAATCATGGTTTATGCAAGCAAACCAGAAATGCTTGAGCAACTCAAACAAACTATTCGTGATGAAATTAATGAAATAGCGCATGAAGTGTATGAGAACGTAATGAAAACTGTGATCAAAAGTGCTCGCTTTTGTGATGCTAACAGAAGCAAATATTTATCGGTTATGGTATTTCATACATAATGACCGCCATTAAATAAAACTTTTATAAGATCCATTCTCTCCCGGCGTACGCCCTGTATAACTGTTGACTGTGCCCTTTAACTGAAGTAAAACTAATGAATTTCCCTGTGATTAAAATGGGTACTAATTTTATTATTATTTTCTTTACCGTAATTTACTTAGTTTTATTTACAGTGTAAAAAAATACTACTTTAGAAATCGAAGTTTTATATGGTTTGTCAACCAAAAAAAAAACCAAATTTATCAGAAACACACATAAACCAGATAAATAAATAAAAATACTACAAATACAAAAGGCATATTTGTTGCTCTACGAAACTTAAATCTGAAATACTTTACCTCAAGAGAGCATTAGCTATATAAAGAGCGATTTGAAAGCGAGAAATAGTAGTCATTGAAATAATTTAAGCCATAACACAAGCTTGAAATAAAAACAAAAACAAAACAAATATGCTAAAATTGAAGATATTAACAATATTGGCTACAGTAGTTTGTGTGCAGGTATAAAATAACGTGATTTATTTATAATAAGAAATTTCAATAAAATATTTTACTTTTTATATAGATCGTTAAAGCTCGGGATGTAGCTGAGGTGCTGGATGATAATATACGCAAACAATTGAATTTATATGAGACATTTCAAAAGGATCCTAAAAATGCTAAATATTCAAGTGAGCTGAAACAGTTAGTTAACCGTACGGCGGGCGCTTTGAAAGCTACATCAGCCGAGGAAAAAAATCAAATAATAACTGCTACACCCAGCCATTTTTCAGCAGACTTCAATATGTGGATAACTTCTCTAGTCGAAGAAGTTCAAGTCAATGCTGATATTCATGATGCCATTGCATTCTATAAATCTCTGCTAAATTCCTCGGACTTATATGAAGATGAAATTAAGAATACTATAAGCATTTTGGAAAAGCTCTTGGCAGAAACTGATTTAAAACGAAAGGAGGATAAGTTTTTGAGCTTGGGAACATCTTTTTCACCCGGTTTTCAAAATTTCATTAAGGAAGCTGCCCTGCCTAATGTCAATCGTCAATTGAAAATGACTGCTGAATTCTTTAAAAAAGTACTGCAGAGCAAGGATGTCAAATTCGTTGATGAAATACAGGCCTTAAAACAAAAAACTGAAGCTGCTATGGAAACAAATGTTTCCATTGAGAACAAAAACAAAGTATTACATGAAGTAACATTCACAGATAATGATAAATTAAATCAGTTTTTGCGACAGAAACACATTGAATTCTCATAAGTATTTTATTATATATTTTTTTTAATTAACTGCCTGAGTTAAAAAATAATTTTAAAATACATTTAAAAAAAAAACAATTTATTTACCATTTACGTGTAAGTCTGCTTAGTTTTGAGAAATCTTTTCCAAATACATACTTAACAAATTTCAAAAGAAAATAACCCAACCTAACTTACGATGTGTGTTTGCAAATCTCTTATTCACGCCTTAATATTTTTTATGGGGCTATTGTTTACTATACATGGGCAATTCCATGAAAATGTCATTTACGCCTTTAACAATAAAATAAATTTGTAATTTTTCTTAAAAATGTGCTAAAGATGAAACACCTTGTAAAACTGTTTATATCTTTTGATATTATTTAAATGGTCTAAAGAGAAAACGTAGAGCTTGATTATGATTATGTGCCATACATTCTTCAATAATGTCACACAAGTTATGACAAACAATATTTTAAATTAAAAGTACAAAGCAAGACACTGTTACGTTTATACCTTTTATAAACATTTTGTTGTTGCTAAGTTCTTTATTGCAAGATAAATACCAGATTTTAGAAAATTTCAAATTAATTGCAAGTTTATTTACTTTAACTACACACAAAGTAAAATTTGTTCGTTGGCCATACAGAACAATTTACTAAAGCTGCAAGTCTTTAATTCACGAGCTTTATGTTTTAAATAACTAACTATCCACTCAGAAGCTGCCTTTTATATTTGTCCACTTGAGGTCTAGACAATTTAAGAATCTTTTACTCCCTTTGTATCACATTTTCTTGTTGTTATATTATTCATTCAATGTATAGGCGCCTTTAGGTCTGTGTGTAGTTTTGTTTTTATACTGATAAAGTTTTTTCCTGGAATTTATTTTAAGCTAGTTTTTGTTGTCTTGTGTACATAAGTTTTCTTAGAAAACTACGCAGTTAGTAAACAGTATACCCAGTTGTTTACACTTCATTAGTTAATTATTTTCTTTTAAAACTTAAGCAAATGCATCCGTAACAATATACTATCAGAGTTTTCAACAAGAAGCTTGTTTTTCAATTGTAACAACACCATCAACATGTTTAGTTTTGACATTTAGTTTTTTGTCGTATACCTAATAGATGCATTGACAATTGTTACAATGAATTCAATTATGGGCGAAAATCGCATTAACATATCCAAAATTCACTACGAAAATGGTGGTTCTGTTAAAGTTACATTTCGTAAAATTCGTGATATTTTCGTACAACTAAAACGACCTTCTGAGACCGCTACTAAGAATTTGGTCGTTAACTTTGAGTCGACAGGTTCGATACAAAATATGCGAACCGCGTATTCAACCCGATTGTTCAACTATAATCATCGCAGCCGTTAACCACAGTGTTTTCTAAAACCGCTATTAAGAATTTAGTCGTTAAATTTAGGTCGACAGGCTCGACGTAAATGTGCAAACACCAACGCATGCTCGACAGGGGTTCCCAACTGAAAGCAATGCAGCCCTGAGCCACAGTATTGAAGCAGATCAATACTGTCAATTGACAGTATTTGTCAATTCCTCGATGTTCTCAACAATTGGGGTTATCCAAAACCATCACATGGCGAATTTTGCGTAAGGATTTGAATTTGAAGCCTTACAAGGTTCAACTGGTGCAGGAATTAAAGACAATCGACCATTCACATCGCGCTAGATTCGCTCCATTCATTCAGGAACAATCGGCTGGTTTTTCTAAAAAAAACAATTTTTTCAGACGAAGCACATTTTCACTTGTCAGGGCGTGTCAATACGCAAACTTGGAGCATTTGGGATCCTGAAAATCCTAGAGCGATTATTGCGAAGTCTTTACATGCTCAATGTATCGCTTTATGGTGCGCTATATGGTCTGGCGACGTGATTGCGGCAACGTTCAATTGATCACGCTATCGGAAGTTGCTAACAACTCAATTTTGGGCTAATATTGACCACGTGAATATCGCTGACATGTGATTTCAACAGGACGGTGCCACAATTCACACAGCCAATAAAATGATCGATTTATTGCAAACCAAAATTCCCAAGAGCAATCAGCAGTTAAGTGGTCAACCATTTTTTGTGAAGCTACGTTGACAGAGTCTCTACGAAGCCAGTCGAATGGCTTTCAGCCTTAAAACTTAAAATCCGTGCTGTGATTAACAACATAGAGCCGCCATTTTGCCAAAAAGTGATTAAAAACTTTGATGAAAGAGCCGACATCTGTCAGCGTGGTCGTGATGGACATTTGCCAGATATCATTTTTCATTCATAATTGTAGTACACCACTTGGGTGATATGTAGCGTTACCCACTGCTGCAATTTCGGGAGCTCGGAACAGGGCCGCTGCCCCTACCCTGTATTCTTGGTCAAAAGTGAATCACCCTGACCGCTTATGAGGACCTGCGAAACCACAACCACCGCGATACTCCCCAAGGGGCCAGCCTCAATAATCAGTCAGAGAACAGCAACAGCTGAACTCTGGGGCTTACTGATTCCCGTGGAAATAAAGTATCCAGTTGGCTTCTGCTAGCCTTTAGGAGACTGTATTCCCTTTTACCCCCAGATAACACATATGTTAATAGTGAGATTCCATTAAGACATATTAATGTGCCCCTGGGGGACCCCCCGGGGGCACATATATATGGTCTTTGGAGATAGCAACAACTTAGACCTGTGCAACTGGGGGGAAAAGGGAGCCCAGTCCCCTGAAGTCAGCAGGGGTACAACTGGAAGCTCCACTTTATTTCTACGGGAATCAGTGACCCGCAGAGTTCCGTTATTTGTCTCTTTAGACACTTAACTGTTTTCTGACTGATTATTGAGGTTGGCCCTGTATGGGAGTATCGTATCACCTACCTGGTGAAATGTTCCCAGATCCAGTAATCATGCTAGACATGTGTTCTGGACAGGAGTTGGAAAGTCTCCAACTCTTAAGCAAGGAGTGATGATTTGCAGCCCTGCTCTGGAATCATCGAAGTTGCAACTAAAAAGTTCTGTTGCATAGAATTATGGTGAGCAATTGGGACGAGCATGACGTTCCAAATTCTGCAGTGGTTTGATCCACCAACTGATTAAGGCTTCATGGCCAGGCGCAGATGTAAATCTAATCACACAGTTGTGCCCCTGGGGAGTAGACCCCCCAGGAAATTTAGAAAGTGCAGTATAAATTGCGATTGGGCGGCAATTTTCAGGGTTGTTAGCCTCATCCTTTTTAGGGATTGGCGTTGCCAACACTTTGGAAATTCACCGGCATGATACAACATGCTTTGAACGGTTGCTAACGGACACGCTAGCGTCGAATTCATAAACCTTTCAGTTATTTTTTATTTTTTTATGTCTGCTGAAATTAGTTTTCAAATGCATAAGGTAAAAAAAGAACCGAGTCCAAAATTGTTACTAAAATCTAAGCTTTCAATATTATTTCAGTATAATCAATTATAGACGTAAACTTATCTATTAATTTTACTCCTCACTTACCGATTAATGCATTTACGCAGCTGATGCTTAATGCCGCCACCACAACTACGTGAACAATCACTCCAATCACCCCAATTACCCCAGCGTGGATAAGGACGTAATTTAGGTTTACGAGTTGTTGTTGTTGCTTTTGTTGTTGTTGATGTTTTTAGCAAAGTAGTTGAAGTGGAAATTGTAGTTGGAGCCGCAGACGTTGATGTTGTGGTTGTGAAAGGTGTAGTGGTTTCCAAAATATCATTACTCAACCAATCGTTAGTGGTTGATGATTTTAAATAGAAATTTGAGTCAAATCGAGGTATTGAATTATAAAAAGGTGCTTCAGATGTTTTTTGAAATATGTCATCAATAGTTGTGGTAGTAGTAGTGGTAGTAGCAGTAGTATTAGTACTCACAGTTGGCTTTGGAGTAGTAGTTATGGTTACACTATTTGTAGTTATAGTAGGAAATGTGGTTTTGATTGTGGTTATCTTAGGAGTTGTATTTGTTGTGCTGGTAGTTGTGGCTGTTTTAGTTAAAATGTTGTCATTTTCCGGATAGACGTCATTAATACTATTGGCAATTTCTTTTTTATTAAATCTCCATAAATTCAATAATTCTAAAGACTTTTTAGGTTTTGATGTTGATAGTAAATTACTGCGACCCTGATTACGTTGTCTTAACCATTCTTGATGTTTCTATAAAATAAATAAACAAATATAAACTTAGATAACAAATATTTACAAAACAAAACCAAACAAAAATCACATTTGCGTTACTTTTCCCTTTTCAAAATCTTTTTTAAACTTTAAAGTTTATTTTTCTTTTTACAACATTATTTGTCATTATGTTAGTTGTGTTCTTTTTAAGAACACACAAATTTAAAAAACTTTTTCTATCAAAAAGTTTTTGTGTTGAAACTGTGGGAGGAATTCTGTTTAATCGCTTAAGATAAGAGCGTGTATGCTATAGAGACAATGTAAATGATAAAGGAAAACTATGTTACAATGCGTAAATTGGGTTAGATTTAATAGCATTGTTGGCTACATGTACCAAAGAATTCTCTGCGTGCCACAGTGGTTCGAACTGAGAAAAGTAAATTGTGTAAAAATGTTTTCCTAAATATACTTTTAACTTCTGCTCACAGTATACTTTTCAAAGTATACTGCGTCTACAAAAAAACTTGAATTATAACATCGGCTGATGTTGACTTCTACTTCGTTCAACTGAAAACATCGCAGCCATGAGCTACAGTGTTGAAGCAGATTTGTCAATTCCTCGACATTCTCAATAACTGGGGTTAACTATAGCCACCACATGGCGAATATTGCGTGAGGATTTGACTTCGAAGCCTTACAAGGTTTAACTGGTGCAGGAATTGAAGCTGACCGACCATTCACATCTCCGTTCACATGCGCTCAACTCACTTAGGAACAACCGGCTGGTTTTCTGAAAAACTCATTTTTGCTATGTCAACAAGCAATTTTTTCGTATTTAAACTATTGAAAATACTAGAAAAATTATTGAGAAGACGTTGTACGCTCACCGTGTCACTGTATGGTGCGCTATGTGGTCTGGAGTCGTTATTTGGCACTTTTTTTTAAAGATGACTGAAAATGCGGTAACGGTCACGTTATCGTGTGATGCTATCGATTCAATTTTGGCCTACTATAGACGACGTGGATATCATTGACACCATGCCGGTGCCACATGTCACAGCCAATGAAACAATCAATTTGTTACAAACCAGACTCCTCCCCCCGGGAGCACATTGATACGTTTTGATGGAATCTCACCGTCATTACATGTGTCATCGGGGGTAAAAGGGAGCCAAGTTCCCTAATAGGCTAGCAGGAGCCAACTGGACAACACCACTTTATTTCCACGGGAATCAGTAAAGCCCCAGAGTTCAGCTTTTTGTGTTTTTAGCCTTTTAGCTGTTATCTGACAGCTAAAAGGTTGAGATTGGCCCTTCGGGAGTATTGTGGTGGTTGTGGTTTCGAGGCCCTCGTTTGAGTTATGTGGATCGGATCATTCACAATGAACACAATGTATGGTCCTGGCTCAGTGAGCATGCTTGTGGTTGTGTTCTTAAGCTTGCATGTGTTCTGGACCGGGAGTTGGATAGTCTTCAACTCTTCAGCAAGGAGTGAGGCCTGCTGCCTGCTGCCTGCTCCGAGCTCTAAGAGTTGCGACCAGGAGTGACTGGAGGATAGATATATCCGAAGACTTCCTGGGGCGCGGGTGACGCTACATTTCATCCACAGTGGTATGATACCCCGTCAGGTTATGGCTTACACGGCTGGGTACTGACGTAAATCTTATCACACATTACAAACCAGACTTACAGAACACCCACGCTTGTATAAACGTAAAAGACAAGACTACAACTTTGTATTACACCATGACATACACGGACACGCATCAAGAGAAAGAGATGAATGTATGACATTACTACATCCTAACAAAAAAGGACGAAAACTAGACATTCTTCAAAAAAAAGAACTTTTAACAGTGTCTTTAAAAACGAACAGGTAAACATGACCTCCAACAAGATTTTGACACCACTGAAACTACTAACAAACGAAAAACACCCTCAGACGGGCAGACTTACCTAACAAATTATAAAAAACGGAAATATTAAATTGACGTGAGTAGACACCACCCTAATGAAAGAATGGCTTAAACTCAACACTATTTATACTAATAGTTATAATACCAACTCTACAGTACTAACTGAAACACTGTCATTTCATCGAAAGCACTCGCCGATCGTACCAAGCAAATAGCCAATAACAACGGTTTTCACCGAAAAAAATGACAACAGTATTTCATTTACTGGCCGAACAATTTCAAACCACTTAATACTAAAGAGGTACATTTTATAAAAGGTACTTTAAGAAATTTAATTTTTTAAAAATTATTTTAGAAATTATAAAAAAACATTCTTTTAAAAAAGTGTTTTTAAAGAGGCATTTTTATAAAAGTACCTGGAAAAAAGTGTATTTGGAAAAATTTACCAACAATAACTGAATAATAAAATTAACTAACAAAGTACTTTATATCAAAATTTTCTGCGTAAAAATATGATATTTCTTTAAAAAATCTTAAAAAGTTTGCTTTCATAATGGCACTTTTTAAATGAAATAATTTTTAAAAAGTACTTTTAAAATTTCTTGAAAAGTGCCAGCCAAACAAAGTACATTTGAAAAACGTATACTATTCGTACATTGTAGAAAAGCTACTTTAAATGGAAATACTTTTAATATTAAAACGTTAAAAAGAAATATTTTGAATAAATCCTTGAAATAGTATCATTTCTTTGGTTATCCTAAAATTACTCCTTAATAATGCTAACATAAAAAGTACTTTTAAGAAAATACTTTAAAAAAATTACTTTTAAGAAAATACTTTTAAAAAAGTTCTTTTAAGAAAATACTTGTAAAAAAGTACTTTTAAGAAAATACTTTTAAAAAAGTACTTTTAAGAAAATGCTTTTAAAAAACTACTTTTTAAGAAAGTAATTCTAACAGTTTATTTTTAAAAAAATTGTTATTTTGAAAAGGGACCTTTTTAAAAATTGCCTACTTGAAAAAGCTTTTTGAAAAATCTATTCTTATATATTAATTAAAAAAGTACTTTTAAGAAAGTACTCCTCACAAGCTGTGGAAGTTTATATTTGAAAAGAAGAGTTCTTCTTTTAAATTAAATTAAATTGCTAAATTATTATTTTTCTAAAAAGAAATCTTTTTAAAAATTGACTTCTTAAACAAATTTTTTGAAAAATCTATTTTAATAAATTAATTTAAATCTACGTTAATTTGTGCTAGATTTGTTTCCTTATAAAAATATTATAAAATATTTATTATTATTAAAAAAATATATTTGAAATGTATCGCTGCGGAGGAAAGCATATCCATATGGCCATTTTACTACTGCTCATATAGCTCATCGCCGGATTTTACCCTAAATTAATATTTTAAAAACACATTCTTATCGAAATCCATTGTAAATAGCTTTTTTACATAAGATTTAAAAAAGCTATAAATTAAAAAAAAAATAGTTTTTTTTATTAGAATCCAATAAAAAAAATTAGTTGTGAAGAAGTTTTTAAAAATTCACTTTAATATAAATTTATTTTTAAAGTTTTTAACCACTTGTGAAAAAGTACCTTTTTGGTACTTTTTGAAATTTTATTTAAATGCTAACACTGCTCGTTAATAATTTCTATACCGTCAAATAAAATAAATATTTAAGAGCCTTTTAAAGGTTAAATAGATATTTGAGTGATTTTTTATAAAAATAAATATCTTTTATCCTCTTTTATAAAAAGTATCATTCAAATAAAAAAATTTGGTTTTGAGAAAATCACTAGATAATATTTTATATAATTTAAAACTTTTACCAAGGATTTTTTTTAAATATTTTTATAAAATTGATTTTGAAAAAGAACTTTTGGTACTTTTTGAAACTTTGTTAAAAATTAAAAAAAAATTGTAAAAAGCACTCAAATAACTATTTAACAATTGAAATTAATTAAATAATTAAATAATTAAGAGTAATTATCTAGTATTTTTGATGGTATAGAAATTACTAATATGCAGTGTTAACATTTAAATAAAATTTCAAAAAGTACCAAAAAGGTACTTTTTCACAACTGGGTAAAAACCTTAAAAATATTTTTTATAATAATGAATATTTCAAAATTTCTTCACAACTAAGTTTTTTTTGTGGATTCTAATAAAAAAATTGCTTTTTTTCAAAATTTCTTAGCAACTAAGTTTTTTTAGTTAATTCTAATAAAAAAAGAAAATTTTTTATTTCTAATAAAAAAAGAAATTTTTTTATTTCTAATAAAAAAGAAATTTTTTTATTCCTAATAAAAAAAGAAATTTTCTTATTTCTAATAAAAAAAGAAATTTTTTTATTGATTTATTTATTTTATATTATTTATTTATTTTATATTATTAAAATACATTTTAATAATATAACTATAATCGTTATTAAATATTCTTTTAATAAAAAATGTTTTTTATTATTTTTGTTAAGAGTTGCTTCACTGTGCTATTTTATTGTTAATATTTTGGAGAAAATTATTTATTATTTTTATTAAGTGAATCAAATTCTAAACTTTTAATTGAATTGTTACAAAGATTTTAAGAATGTAGGGCATATCAGTTGATACTGATATGCACTTAATAACCCAACTTGTGAACATTTAATTATCAGAGATGCACCCATGCAATTCAAGCATATTTTTTAAGTTTATTTTTCTTAAGCCAGTATCACAATAAATTATTTCTATTCATTACTATTGAATTTAAAAAAATTTCAATATTTTTAAAAAGCATTGCTTTGACGTCATTGGCTTTTTAGGCAACTGTTGCTGCAACCTTAACCTATTTAATTAATGATGCTTCAATAGCGCAGCTAATCCCAAAATAAAAGTCTGAAAAAAAAATTAAAAAAGAAACCAGAAATTACTTAAAATCACGCATCATTAAATATCATTCCCACATTAAACAAAAAACACAAAAAGATTCAAGAACAAGTTATTAATTTTCGAAATTATTTTTAGATTTTTTAAAATTCTTTTTTATTTTTGTAATTTTAAAAGTAATTTCAAAACTACAACTTTTGCCTTGACCTAAGTTAACAACCACCTAAAATGGTGGCCTGTAGCTGGGTCTGGTTATACGAATATATCTCTTTCTATTTGTTGACTCTACCTACCATGACCAATGATCCGTAACTTTAAAATTATTTTGGTTTGAAATTTTTGGAACACTAAAATAAAACATTGAATAAAACGTTATTGTTGTGAAAAATGTTCTCATTAGGGCACACCTTTTAAAAAGAATTCATAGAAATTTAAATGAAATATTTAGAATGAACTAATTTTATGAAAAAAAAAAATAATTAAATATTTTAACTTAAGAGACCTTGGAGTCAACTCAAATGGCCATGGTGAATGTTTGCTGCACAGAGACAATTTAAAGTTGACAATATTTGCTTAACTAGCAGCCATTTTATCAGCCTTTAAGTAATTTATGTTAAATGTCGCATAGTTGCCTGTTTCGAACCAGGGAATTGACCTCTAAGATCGTGCGATTTAACATGCCAGAAGTCGCCGTAACTTTTAGCGAAGATTTGGATAGAATACATTTTTTTTAATGCAGTTCTAATTAAAAAAAGAAATATGATTGAATTATAGATTCAAATAAAATCCCTGCACAGTGGAACAGAAACAATTAATTTTGATAATAAATTAGAAATTTCTAAACACTGTGACAGAATTAAACAAAACTTCATGCCGTTAACTGAGAAGGTTTTTTTTTCTTTTTCTAAACCCGCAAAGCTTTAATGCTTGTCTGCAGGATCTTAAAACTTAAAAAATAAATAAGTTTGTCTATAACTAGTTGTCTAAAATTATACTTCACAGTCTTTGATTAATAAGTTTTGAATTATTGTGAGCCTATCAGGTATTCCTTTATTACTTTTATTTGGGTACGGTTTTCCGTCGAACCTCGTCAAATTTGGTTTGTGAACAAACCGGTTTCGGCTGTTTGCCATCTTCAGTGTTCTTTTCGTAGTCTTTATTCCTTTATTACCTTATTTCGTTTGTTTTTGTGCGCTATGCTGATTATTTCAGTCGGTATTTTGTTCAAAATTGTTGGCAATGTTACGGGGAGCGAACTTGTTCCATACACGTTTGTGAATCGTTCCACTTTAAATCTTCCTTGAGCCTGTCTCCGCGTGTTGTGAGCATGTTGTATCGGCTTTAAATATCTTTCTTTTTTTTTTTAAAGAGAAGTAGGCTACAATGCCTATTTAGTCAAGTACCATGCTACCTTCTTTAGGGAAGGGTTAGAGAAGAGACAGGTGGTGAAAGTAGAAGGATAATCGGAAATTAACTGCCGTATAAAGACAGCACAGCGACCAGTGACTATGCCTTCATCGCTGGGCAGTCCCACCGACAGCCAATTTTTAATTTTGTAGTGAAAAAAACCAAGGTCTTCGTTGGGAATCGAACCCACAACCCCCATACTGACAAGCTAGTATACTGCCTACTAGCTATCATTGTAGAATTCTTTAGCCAAAGTTGCATAATAGATGTTCTTCACGCTAAGAACCTGAAGATCTCTGGCAAGTCTTGTCAAGGTCCAGTTGTTAGGATTCTTAAGCCTTCTGTTTGATTCATTGTCGTTCGTTGCTCTCAGAAGGTCTTTGCTAAAGTTGTCTATCATGCTGATTGCCGGATATACGATTCCAAAGCAAAGTATGCCTGACGCAGAACTTCATACGTGGAGCAGTTGTTTAAATTGAACAGCATATACGACGCTTTCCTAAGTTTCCTCTGTAATTTTTCAATGCGATTTCTCCATTTCAAATTGCTGTCAATAATCCCACCAAGGTATTTATAATTGTAAACTTGTTCAATGAAGCTTGTGCTATCGTCAGCCTGATTGTTCATCGTATTAACATTGCTGTGAAGACATTTTGGGTCATGAAATTGCACCGTAACAGTTTTCTCGACTAGGTGACGTAGCTTTATGTGCATAACTTTAGCCTCATTGGCATTTATAATAAGACCATTGTCGTGACTCCTTTTCGTGATGATATTAAACTGAATCTGCATTTTCTCAGTCGCAATGTTTATGTCTTTATTGGCCGTTATTATTGCTGTGTCGTCCGCATAAGCAAAAGTTGTTCCTTCTTTTAAACATCTCATCATATCGTTTGCGTATATAATATACGAAAGTGGTCCAAGTTTTGATCCTTGAGGTACTCCCCACTGGCATGATATTCTTTCGCTATATTTATTGTTTATTTGCACATAATACGATCTGTTTTCTAAATAATCTCTGAACCAAAGTAACATGTTCCCTCTAATACCGTTTTTCTCAAGTGCTTGAAAAATTTTACTATGCGAGAGCGTGTCGAATGCCTTACTAAAGTCTGCAAAAAAACTGCATGTGGTTGCTTAAGCATTTGTTTATATAAGTTGAGAAGTTACCGAGAAGTTTATTTATGCTTTTTCCCTTCTGAAACCCGAATCGATTTCTATTAATGATTTTATACTTTCGCATAGAGCTCGTCACTCTTCTGACTAATATATTCTCGAGAATTTTATCCAAAATTGGCAATATAGCTATTGGTCTATAGTTCTGTATATCTGATTTGTTGCCGCTTTTATATATTGGTATAATTATTGAGGTTTTGAGCGTCTCTGCCACATAAGTGTGAGTTGACTAATTTAGTAATCATTAAAATTGTCGCATTTGTTCTGACATCTTTTGCTCTGATTCGATCAATTCCAGAACTTTTTCTCATGTTTAACGACTTAAGGATTTGAAGAATCAAGCTTATGTTTTAAATTCAATATGAAAGGATTATCACCTGAACAATGCTACCAAATCGAGCCCACAATATAATTGCCCATGATCCTAATTCTCACAAGGGAATTTTATTGAACCGATATGTGAAGATGTTGTTGAGATATGTATATTGAGACATCGTTACATCTAGAAAAGCTGACTGTTTGTTGTGTTTTATGGGCTGGTGGAGTCACTGGCCTATAATTCCCCAAAAATAATGGTAGTTAAAACATTACAGTCTATGATGACCACTATACTGCAGTGTTAAGTGTTAGTATGCAGTTAGTATGCAGGAGCTGTGGTTTCATAAATTCCATGTTTCGAACTGGGAAATTGGCGATTTAACATTTTAAAAGTCTTTGTGACTTTAAGCGAAGATTTGGATAGAATATATTTTTATTATTGCAGTTCTAATTTAATAAGGAAATATGGTTTAAATATAGATTTAAATAAAATCCCACAGTGGAAATTGCTATACCTCGATACAGCAAAATTAAAACTTAATGCCGTTACCTTTTTTTTTTGTTAAGAGAAGTAGCACTTCAGGCAAGAATGCCTATTTGGTCAAGTACCGCGCTACATTCTTTAGGAAAGGGATAGAGAAGTGCTGAAACAGGTGATGAAAGTAGAAAAATAGTCGGAAATTAACTGCCGTATAAAGACAGCACAGCGACCAGTGACTAAGCCTTCATCGCTGAGCAGCCCCACCGACAGTCAATTTTTATTTTTGTAGTGAAAAAAAAGTAATGTCTTCGTTGGGAATCGAACCCACAACCCCCATACTGACAAGCTAGTACACTACCTACAGGGGCACCTGAAAAATAATCAAGCTTATTCGATTTTTTCAGACATTTCCAGCACCGCAAAATAGGTTATGGCCCGCGCATGTTAATTTGATTATTATGATTAATTATTTGAATAAATTATTTGCAGGCAGAATTTAGCAAACTTTTTAATTGAAATTACAAATTTCTAACAATTTTTTTAATTAAATCAACGACACGTTGATATTATTATTTTATATAACGTTTCTTAGAAACTTTTTTTAACTTAGCTTCGGTCATGAGCCGTTACCCCATTCATATTCATAGAGTTATGTTAGGCGAGCATGTTCAGATATTTCTGTTACCTACCGTTTGAGGCCTTTTCTCTTAGGAACTTCAAATATAAAAATGTGTATTGTCCGCTATTATAGGATGTATCTTCATAGCGAAATAATTTCTATGCATGTGGACTTATTCTTTTAACCATAACTGGCAGAATCTCTGATTTTAATGTATGACGACCATAATAGCAGGCTTTAAAATAAATAAGTAATATTGGAATTTAAAGGCTACCCCAGAGAAGACAAGACTTTGGTGAGACATTAATTCTCTAAAAATGTTAGAGAAATGGTGAGCATTTCTAACACTTCTAACATTTCATCACATGGCGACAATTAAAATGTATTTGAATTTAGACATGCACCTGTAAGTCGCAATTTAATAATATTAACACATTTTAAATTAAATAAAACTTACTCTTATTCTTTCGACAGTGGCTGTATCTGCTATTGTGAGACCACATATTAAAGATGTGATTAAAATTGTGCTGAAATGAAATAAAGAATAAAAGTTCATTTAATATAATACAAAATGCAATAAAAAGTCACCTGTCAAAGTGAAAATCTATTAATTGAATATATCTTAAAATAATTTTAAAGAAAAGTGTTACTAGAGACTTTCGAAATATAATCACAAAAATATTAATCAAATTTAAAGATAATTTACAGAAGAAAGTTTTTCAGTCTCTAAATGTCGGATTTGTGGCTACATAACACCTCGTTGACGATGTTCCACTTCAACTAAGCTTATCCCAGTTTTTCTTTGTCGCTTATTTTCCACAGGAAAGCGAAATATCGAGAAAAAAAATAAATCGTTATAATTTAAAGGACCGTTTAAAAGATTAAGACTGAGATTTAATAGAAATAAAAAAAGGTCGAATAAAACTGAAAATAATAAATTTATTAAATAATCATTTTAATTCGTATAATTAATTCAATAAATATAAAATTTTCTAATTAAAAGATTAATTGAATCAATTAATTAAAAACTTTCTTATTAAATCATAAAATTAATTAAATCAATTAAATAAAGTTTTAAAAAAATTTTTAAATTAATTTTAATCTGAAATCAAGTAAAGCTATTAAAAGGTGCAAAACTCTCTCTATTATTTTTCCTTTCTTAAAGCTGTCTACTAACCTAGCTTATAGGTTTATTAATAATTAAAAGTAACCTCAAATTTTAAATTCATTTTCTATTAAATGTTTTAAATAAAACAGATATTATTTCAAACTATTAAATAACAATTAAATAATTAATTAAGGTAATTAATATATTTGTTTGATTTTTTTTAAAGAATTATTTAAGCGATTTAAAACGCTTAAACAATATTTAGCTCACACGTGTTTCTTTCTGAAATAAATAATTAATTCGTATTAACAAATCCCAAATTTATAACTTTATTACTTAATATGATTAAATTATTTGCAGGCAGAAGTTTAGCAAACTGTTTAATTAAAATTACAAATTTCTCACAACTTTTATACTGTTATATTTTATTTATTGTTATATTTTATATAATATAATATGTTATCTATATATATAAATAAAGCTCAAAATAGCTGTCCGTTGGTTGCCAGTTTCCACCAAATTTTCACAGTACCTTCGTAATGGTCGTTCCCTGGTTTGTATCTTTGTTTCATGCATTTACGCACAATAGAGCGTCCACAGTGCGTGTTTGAAATAAGACGAATTTTTTACAAAAATCAAAATTTTTTTCCTTTACATACTTCGATTCAATGTTTTGTATCACATTGAAATGTGTGCTTTCGTTTGTACATTGCTTTGTGTGTGTGCTTGCACAGAATGCGACGGCAATACAAATCGAAATATGCTCATGTTCATGGGAAGTGGATGTGCAAACAAATAGAGAATTTTGTTTTCCATATTCTGTTGCTTTTTGTGTGGGTGTGTAATTTGCGTGTTCAATTGCAAAATGATCCATCAGCCGAACGTTTTTCAAAGCAATTGTTAGATATTGGGAATGGCGCAATTGACCTCACCACAAAAACGATTACGCTTCCACATAACTTTTGCCACTTTGTACAATCAAAACAAGAATTGGTCAAAAACGTATTTCCCGGTAATGCATAAAATTTTAGAAACCATAATCGGTTGGGGGAAAGAGCTATCTTAGCTCCGAAAAATGCAGATGTTTCGGATATCAATGTGACAATTTTGAATGACATTTCCGGGGAAATTTTTACCTACAAAACGGTTGACTCTGTTACCAATCAAGACGATGTTGTAAATTATCCAGCCGAATTTTAAAATTCACTTGAGTTATCTGGACTGCTGCCCCAGTGCCTACAAGTGAAAGTTGGTGTACCAACGACTTTGCAATGGGACACGTTTAGTAGTCAAAAAAGTCATGAAAAATGTGATTGAAGCAAAAATTTTAAAATGAAAATATAACGGCGAAGATGTATTGATACCACGCATTCCTATGATTCCTTCAGATTTGCTGTTTGATTTTAAACAGCTTCAGTTCCCAATACGTGCTACTTTTGTAATGATCCCTGTTTTTCGCACGGTCAGTTATATCACGTGTTAATAAACTGCTTTGTTTGTCTTTACCGCGAACCAAAATCAATCGGAGAATGGCGTATATGTAAAAGCATTGCAAGGGAATAAGACGTATTCTATAAGCACACAAAAATATTGAATTGTGAAAAACATAAAATTATAAAAAAATATATAAAAACGAAAAAAAAAGAAATTGTGTTGTTCCTGATTAATTTTCTTGAATGATTGAATTTTTTGGCGCACACAAAAAAGAATGCTGAAGAATAAAAACAAACCACAAATGACTTGAAAAGCAATCACGGGCACGCTAGTTTATTATATAATATAAGGTATAAATCTTTTACAAACGGTTTGTTGTTACTGAGCTCTTTATTACAAAATATTAAATTAAATACAAGTTTATTTACACACAAAGTAAAATTTGATATTAACACCACAAAACAATTTACTAACGATGCAAATTTTTACTTCACGAGGTTTATGTTTTAACTGACTAACTATCTACTCAAACTCTGCCTTTTATATTTTTCCGCTAGAGGTCCCAAAGAAATTAAGAATTTTCTATTCTCTTTGTATTACATTTTGTTGTTGTTATGTTATTCATTGAATGTGTAGGCGCCTGCTGGTCTGTGTTCTTTCTGAAATTTATTTTAAGATAGTTGATGTTGTCTTGCGTGCATAAGTTTTCTTAGTAAGCTACGCAGTTAGTAACCAGCATATCCAATTGCTTATTTTATTACTGAATTATTTTCTTTTAAAACTTTAGCAAGACATATACGTAACAATATTTTATAGAGACTTCTAGCTACAGGTCCTTCCTAGTGGCAATTTCAATGATCCCAGAGCAGGGCTGCAAACCACCACTCCTTGCTGAAGAGCTAGAGACTATCCAACTTCTGTCCAGAACACATGACTAGCATGCTCACTGAATCTGGATCATTCACCAGTAGGTGTTATTAAAGGCGAGATGATCCTAGCCACCATAAAAACAGACCTGTATGGGGCCGCGAAACCACAACTAATGCGATACTCTCGAAGGGCCAACCTCAATAATCAGCCAGAGAACACGTAAATGTCTAAAGAGACAAACAGCGGAACTCTGCGAGCTCACTGATTCCCGTGGAAATAACGTGGAAATTCCAGTTATATCCCTGCTGACTTCAGGGGACTGGGCTTGCTTATACCCCCAGTTGCACAGGTCTAGTCAAGTATTCTATAAAGACCGATAAATGTGCCCCCGGGGGGAGGCGAACATATACAAAAATTTCACTTATCTACTGTAGGTCTGATTTGTGGTCACGTGAGACCTCTTATTGGTCTGCTGCATTTTAAGCTGACACTCGCTATGTTTGATATTCATAGAGTTATCTTTGGCAAGCATGTTCAGAAATTTCTCTTATATACTTTAGGTCGGATTTATAGTCACGTGAGACCTGTTATTGATCTGCTTCATTTTAAGCTGGCATTCGCTATGTTTGATATGTCATTATGCACAGTTTACTTAATGAGTGACTCCACGTTTCATATCCTCAAAGGCAGGTGTTTTTAATTAAAGATCTTTATTTCGTGCCACTTAAAAATATGGGAATAAATTCAAAAAATTCATAAGAAAATTGGAAATTGAACCTGTTAAACTGCATTGCTCTATAACAATAGCAGATTGTTTTATGCTATTAAAACATTATGAAAAATTTACCTGCCCTTAAAACTGATATTTTAATTTTCATTACTTAATTCTGATTGATAATCTCTACAGAGCTGAGCTTAAGATGGATCCTTGTACTAGCCTTAAAATACTCGGCATATTTCGACGACTCAACTATTGTTGTAGTATGAACTCGTGTAGGAGGTACCAACTCCTTTTGTTATTTTCTTTATGGCATCGTAAAGTATCGTAGTATTAGTAGTTTGTACGACATCTTTCTACAAAAAAAAAACTGCTGAAAGCATCAGAATTCGTTAGAGCATCTACCACAATCGCAGTTACTACATAATTCAATATTTTTTTTTTTTATTTTGCTCAGCATGATTATAAATTAAATTATATTTCGACAGCTCATCTAATGATCTTAAAAAGCAATTTGTTTTTAGCATAGAAAAATATTTCTTTTTTACTACAAATAACATTTAACGCCTTCCGTTTCACAAAATGTTAATAGATGTTGCCAAATCAAACGTACGAGTATACGATAATGTATAAAATTTTCAACTAAAATTTCAACACACTAACCAACTTACGACACTTTCATTTTTCTGTTTTTATATATTTTTGTTTTTTATCTTTTAAAGTCGTGCCGCCTTAAGCATCAAGCCATTAAATGACTTTTCTTCAATAGATACGAGTTCAACTAGAACGAAACACATGTTTGTAGTCAACTGAAACAAAAACTGTTGAAATTTTCAAACTTAATGAACTAGAACGAAAACGATGGAGATGTAAATCTATTAAAAATTGGGCTAATGACAATACGTCATAAATTCAAATGATTATTAAAGGGCAGGAGGCAAAAGAAAGGGTAAGAATTTAAAAATGCATTAAGACCTTCTGAGATTAATATTTTAATTGGTAGATTGCAGATATAAAATAAAAGTTGATGAATCACTAGACTCATCTGTCACCAAGTAGTTAGTATCTAGGCTCTTATTTATTGTTGTAAGTTTGTAAGTCAAGAATAAAATTCCTACGAAAAAATTTTGCTACGTACCCTACTCTACAAAGAGTTCAAGTGAGGAACAGAATAAAGATGAGAAACGGTGTGAAAACAGAAGAAAATAATAGACGTATAGAGATATGAAAAGTTAAAGTTAAACAAATGAGAATTCGTCATACGACAGTTTTGCTTTGCGTTTATTTTGCTAAAACATCTGTTTTAGCCTTCACCCTTATTTCACTAAATTAACGACTTTTTAAAATGTTTATCATTTTTAATAAAATAGGATTTTTTTAAATCTTTATTTCATGCGATATCTTGAATTGCAGGAAAATTTATGTTTTTGCTTTTACTTATTTGTGGATTTTCGGTTTCTAGCGAAATGGGGAAAATTTTAATTTTCAGTGAAATTTAAGTAAAAATGTTGCATCCGAGTAAATTTTCCTTTTTTAACTAAACTGTACATTGCAGTAGATTTTAAAACAAGCTAGAAAACAAAAGCAAAAACAAAAACAGCATAAGAAAAATATCTGAACATTTATGCCATATTTCCGTCAATTACGGGCTGATGTTTATGATGATTAAATGTGTGTCAGAATAGCCATAAGTTATCTACTTTTTGATATAAAAAACCTCCAAATTTAAAATATATTTTAAATAACAATTGTAGTTGTTGTCGGGTGAAGCTGCCCAAGCCCTGCTGAAAAGACAATTTAATTGATCACTCTTTCTTTTGACTTGTTTTATTTATTATTTTCAGTTAAATGTTACATTAACAGTTCCTTTCACAAGATTTTATGTTTGTAATTGAATTAATATTTTTGCATAAAATGTTAAAATTCTTTTTTGTATCGCCACCGGGCGCAAGTTTCTCGAACGTTCTTTTTCTTCAATGCAAAATGGCCACTTCATGCCGCAAGTACTTTTCTTTCTTTTCTTCTTAGAGATAACACAGAAGTAAAAGACATATAATAAATCGATAAAAATGGTGTCCATCCAGGGATTTTGCTGTGTGATTCGATTTACATCCGTGCCTGGCCATGAAGCCTTAATCAAATGGTGGATCTAACCACTGCATAATTTGGAACGTCATGCTCGTCCTAGAAAGCCGAAGCTATAATTCTATGCAACAGAACTTTCTAGTGGCAACTTCGATGATTCCAGGGCAGGGCTGCAAATCATCACTCCTTGCTTAAGAGTTGGAGACTTTCCAACTCCTGTTCAGAACACATGTCTAGCATGCTCACTGGATCTGGGAACATTTCACCAGGTAGGTGTTATTAAAGGTGAAATGAACCCGGCCACCATAGAACCATAGACTGATATGAGGCCGCGAAACCACAACCACCACGATACTCCCATAAAGGGCCAACCTCAATAATCAGCCAGAGAACATTCTATTTTGCCAATGGTGTGGCAAAAATAAGACTGATTTGTTAAATTTTTAATACATTTTTTCTTTTCCTGGAGTGGCGAACTATTGAAAACAAAAATAAAAATAAATTAATTTTTTTAAAGGGTTTTCAACCAGAAGTTTTTTTTTCGAAAACAAAATAAAACAACAATTTTAGATGAAGATGATTCAACTTTTTATTATATTACGAAGAGAAAAGACAGATGTCGATTCTATCATCAAAGTTTTTAATCACTTTTAAGCAAAATGGCGGCTCTGTGTCGTTAATCATATCACAAATTTTGAGTTTTAAGGCTGAAATCGTTTCCGTGTCCTTAACATAACCCCATAAAAATAGTCCAGTGGTGTTAAATTGCACGATCTGCCTGGCCACTTAACTGGTGATTGTGGCAAAAAACAAGGCGATCGGGAAATTTGGTTTGCAATCAATTGATCGTTTTATTAGCTGTGTGTTATGTGCAAACAGCCTGTTGAAACCAAATGTCATTGATATCCACGTCGTCAATAATAGGCAAAAATTTAAATGCAAATATCTCGCTATAGCTCCCCCGGGGGCACATGATAGTCTTTTTGGAACCCACTATTCCATTTAGACTGGTGTCTTGCGGGGTAAAAGGGAGCCCAGGCCCCTCAAAGGATAGTAGGAGTCACCTGGACAATCCGCATATTTCCACGGGAATCAGTACGCCCCAGAGTTCAGTATTTGTCTCTTGAGACAATTAGCTGTTCTCTGACTGGTTATTGAGGTTGGCCCCTATATGGGAGTATCGTGGTGGTTGTGGTTGCGAGACCCTCGTGAGAGTTTGTGGGTCGGATCATTCAAAATGAACACAATGAATGGTTCAGGTCCAGTGAGTATGAATGCCGTCGTGTTCTTAATTATATTAAGCTTCATGCGTTCTGGACCAAGAGTTGTAAAGTCTCCAACTCTTTAGCAAGGAGTGAAGGCTGCGGCCTACTTCGGACTTTCGAAATTGCTACTAGGAGTGACCGGAGGATATACGTATTCGATGGCCTCCTAGGGAGTGAATGACGTTTGCAAATCATTCAAGTGGTTTGACCACTATCTGATTATGACTACCTAGTCGGTGCAGAAGTAAATCAAATCACATTATCTCGCTATAGCATGATCCATTGACCGCTACCGCATTTCCAACCTCATCTTCGAAAACAAAACGCTCCAAACACGCCTCCAGACTACATAGTAGACCTCCAGACCACATAGCAAAGGCTTCAGAAGCCCAAATGCCGCAATTTTTGTTGTTGACATTCCCTAACAACTTAAAATTGGCTTCGTCTAAAAAAAATATTTTTTTAGAAAAACCAGCTGGTTGTTCGTGAATGAATTTAGCTAATCTACGGCGATGTGAGTGGTCGGTCGACTTCAATTCCTGCATCAGTTGCACCTTGTAAGGCTTCAAAGTTAAATCCTTACGTAAAATTCGCCTTGCGGTGGTTTTGGATAACCGCAATTTTTGATAACCTCGAGAAATTAACAAGTTTGGATCTGCTTCAATACTGTGGCTCACAGCGGCGATATTTTCAGTTGGTCGAACCTGCGTTGGTGTTCGCACATTTTCTATCGAGCTTGTCGACTCAAATTTAAACACCAAGTTCTTAATAGCGGTTTCAGCAGGACGATTATGTTGTCCGAAAATATCACGAATTTCACAAAATGTAACTTTAACAGAACCACCGTTTTCATGGTGCTTTTTAATTATTTGAATTCGATTACGAATGGCAAAGCTATCATGTTGTTGGTGTTGCCACAATTACAAAAAAAAAATTCTTGTTAAAAAATCCGGTATAAAGACCTGGTGCTTGAACAATAAATTACTTATAAAATAATTTATTTTAACACGTTGACTGCCAACTACGAGATACCTTGTAGATTGATTTCCTTTCCAGGAACCCAACTACAAGTTATTTCATACTATCTCAAACTCACACTTTTTGTGTAGGTACGAGTAAAACCGTATTATATCAGTGCTAGTATCGATAAATGGCTTCTGGGAAAAGAAAAAAAATTAGTTTTGGCTTGCGTGAGCTGAAAATTTATTTAAAAAAAATATTTTTGTGGAAAAATTCATTTAATATTATGAAAAAATTAACTCAAATAGAAGAAATAGATTATATTTTATTTTTAAAACAATTTTCCACACAAAGGGCTGGCTTCTCTTCATAGGCTGCACAGAAGTAACGCGTTCTCGGTGTTTTTTTGCTTAGGTACATACACAACATGGCTTTGTCGGACGCTGTTTTTTTCCGTTGGTGGTAAACACTCTAAATAATGGAGCTCTTGACTTCTATTAGTTTCAAAACTGGTTGAAAATCTCCAATCAATGCGAAAACGAGTTCTTCTCTGAACTTTATAAGTTTTATTTTAGATGAAGTTACTTTTTGAAAAATTCTGTGAGCATTTTGTATATATATCTCTATTATATATAGCGAAACCTTTTTGGGCCATCTAACAAATTATAATAACTATAAAACAAAATATTATAGGAAGCAAAAATTATGGACCTAAGAATTAACTAGTATTTGGCTTCTGCGTAGCGATTTCTGTCACAGAAGCCAATTACGAGATAATTCGTAGGTCCTTTTTTCCTAAAATAAACATCATATTTGCTTTTTCATGATACAAATCATCAAGAAATAGAGTTTTTAGTCAGTTTGCTGAAAATGGCCTTGGCACTAAACGTGTTAAATCTTTAAAATATAATTTCATAAAGACGATTGTTTATTTGTACTTGTACCAAATTTTTTATAGGTGTTCATTTAATTCTGTAGTCCTTCTTAAAAATGCGGTGTAAGTTAATGTTTTTGTGGTCTGCAGTATAACGTCTCATTACATTCGGGACGGCATATACTTTCATTTATTTAATCAGTAGTTGAGCTGAAAGTAGCGTAATTGATCTGGGGTTCTGTCTATATATAAAAATCAAATCTAAACTTGTGCCCATAATCCAGCAACTATCATGCAGATACTCCTAAATATGCACCCGATCGTATGGTCTCAAAGCAACTTAATTGGTCTGGGGTTCCGTCTATATATAAAAGGTAAATCCTAACTTGTGTTCATAATCCAGCAACTAACACGTGGGTACTGTTGAATATGCACCCGATAGTATGGACTGAAAGTAACTTAATTGGTCTGGGGTTCTGCTTGTATGTAAAAAGGAAATCCTAACTTGTGTCCATAATCCTTCAACAAACGCATAGGTACTCTTATATATGCACCACCGTAGTATGAGCTGGCATAAACTTAATTGTTTGGTGGTTCTCTCTAACTTGTGTCCATAATCTAATCTCAACTTGTGTCCATAATTTAGCAATTAACGCATAGGTACTCTTCAATATGCACCCCACACTATAAACTGAAAGTAAATAAATTAGTCTGGGGTAGTGTCCTATATATAAAAAGTAAATTTTAACTTGTGTCCATAATCCAGCAACTAACACGAAGATACTCTTGAATATTCACTCCACATGGTATGTGCTTCTAGATAAAGGTACCTCGACAGTTCATTGTAAAAATCGACACAGTATTCTTCATATTTCTATTTAATAGATTTCTTATTACCTCAAGGCATGGGAATTTTTTAATAATTTTTATTTATATATAAAAAAAAAAACATTCTTCTTATTTATGTTAAGAAAAAAAAACTTTAAAAGTCAACATTATTTTTTCTTTGCTTCGTTAGAAATCCTGATATTTACTTTTTAGGTTTTTCTATAATTCTTCCAAGTAAACAAGCAGCAAAACCTCTTATTTAAACTTTATGACATTAAGAGTCAATAAAAATCAAACTGAACAATCTTTTTATTTGTTTAAACATTTTCACATTTCTTTAACACGCAATTTTCATGGCATTTTTATTTGTTTATTTATGAGAGCTACTGGTAAAACAACTTAAGTCGTCATAAGAAAAAAAATTAGATAATTCGCATTAATTTATTTTATAAAGATAATAATTATAATGAAAATTTAACCTTTCTTAAATTTCGTATAGAATTTCTCTACACAAAATTCAAAATTGGACTTAAGTCATTTTATTACTTTGATGAAACAAAATAAAAAATAAATTCAGTTACCTAAAAACATGTTAATTATAATTATTACTTTTTTTATTTAAAATATTTAAAAATAAATATTATCAATAAATCGTCTATTAATTATATTTCCCTAAAACAATATAGCAGTAATTACAACGCTCTGACCTTTGCAGCCGCTTTTATGCTTGCACTTGTCTGTCCGGCCAACTGAGTGGGTAGAAGACATTGTACTTTTGTATTATCGACAGCAATAAGAAGTGCATTTCAATTTAAGATTTGTATTTATTGACGTGTTTGATTAAATATTTTAAAATAAAACTTTGTTGAGGAATGGTTGAAAATTTTTACATATTTAAGATTGCGTGCATATATTTTAAAATAATAACGTTTAAAATTTAACATGCTATTGCCAATGTTTTTAGAAAAAAAATTCTTTAATAATAACTAAATATTAGAATTTAAAATTTAAATATACTGCATTAAATGAAAGCTGCAGCAACTGTTATAAAATGAAGTTCTTTAAATGAAATAACTTTTATAATTTCCCTTAAATAAATCCCTTTTGAAATTCCCTGCCAGCCCTATACAAATATTAAGGGGTCTTTCTTGAAGCTTTATGAAATGCCTTCCGTAAAGAGGTTTTTAGTAAAAGCTTATTTTCTTTAAACGTTTTTCATAATAAAGTATCACTTAAGATTGGGGGGAGGGGACACAATGATCCACCATCTGATTGAGGCCTACGGTCAGGTGCAGATGTAAATCTTATTATGTCATATCTCTTAGATCCCCCGGGGGCATATTTATATGTCTTGACTGAATCTCACCATCATTACATGTGTCACCGCAGGTAAAAGGGAGCCAATTCCCTTATAGGCTAGCAGGAGCCAACTGGACAACTCCACTTTATTTCCACGAGAATCAGTAAGCCCAAGAGTTCAGCTTTTTGGCTTTTTAACCTTTTAGCTGTTCTCTGACTGATTATTGAGGTTGACCCTTCGAGAGCATCGTGGGGATTGTGGTTTAGCGGCTCTTGTTTGAAATGTGTGGGTCATTCACAATGAACACAATGAATGGTCCTGGTTCAGTGAGCATGCTTGAGGTTGTGTAATGAAATTTTATTCAGCTTACATGTGTTGTGGAAAGGGAGTTGGATAGTCTCCAACTCTTCAGCAAGGAGTAAGGGCTTTGGCATGCTCCGAGCATTCGGAGTTGCGACCAGGACTGACTGGATGATAGAGATATCCGATGGCTTTCTAGGGCGTGTGTGATGCTAAAATCATCCACTGTGATTTGATTCACCGTCAGGTTATGGCTTACTCGGCTAGGTACTGACGTAAACCTTATCACATGCATACCCCTTAGAAAAGCTATCTTAAAAGTATCTTTATTAAATGGTACCAAACATAAAACGGCCAGTGTCTAGAGCAACATTTATTTAACGGAGTCCTTTTTAAACAAAGTAAAACAACATACTTTTTATCCAAAACTTATTTTTATCATATTTAAAAACAGTAGTCTTTTCATATCCAGACTTCTAAAAAACGTACCATCTACGAAAAATACACATTTTTAAGTTTCTTTTTTAAAAATACTCTTTCCAAAAAAAAATAAATAAATAAAGGATTTTTATAAAAATGTCTTTCTCATAAAAAATACTCTTTAATTAAACGTTACAAAAATTACCCTTTACCGAAAAGAGCCTTCATTTATAAAAGCTTGAAGAATCCTTTGTCATCGCATCTAAACTTAGGTCATTTTACTTTTGATTTTACTTTCTTATAGCGTCTTGTTATTGAAAGATGTAGCATTAGGTACTATGTGCCTCTTATCAACATGGGCACACCCTTTATTTTTAAAATTTTTTAAATTGTCGTTTAAATGGTTTCAATGTGTCACTGTAAAGAAACTTTTTTAGAAATTATGGAATTTTTTTATGGCCGGATAAGGTAGCTTTTACATGTTAAATTCTAATTAGAATTAGCAATTGATGCAATTGGTTTATATTCCCTAATTCATCAAACAATTAGAATTGGTTCAACTAATTCCCATTAGATAATTGAAATTTTTATTCCAATTGGTTTACCTTTACAATTAGAAATCTAATTGAATTCTGCTAATGCAATTGAATATCAATTAGCTCGAATTAGAATCAATTATTTTGATAAAAATAATTTTGCAAATAGCCAAATAGCCAAAATGTTCGTAAGTGATGCAGAAAACTTTAGGTGGATGCCTCGTTGTGCCGGTTGTGATGAGGTGGAACTCGCATACGACAACGTTGTTCGACTTCTTCAGCACAAGTCGAAACTGGATGAGTTGTGCGATAAAATGAGCCTGCCGCGTTTTACATCCTGTGAACTATCATATTTGGATACATACAAGCTGATTGTGGCGCCTATTGGTGGAGATTATGCAAGGCGAACAGAGTGTTGGATATGGTTGCCTTTTGCCTACAATTATCCCTCTGAGCAATAAATTGATAAAAATCCAGCAGAAAATCGAGCATTCATTGTTTACAATTGCATTAGAGCTGGAAAACCAATTAAGAAAACGATTCCTAGCTTTCTTTGAATTAAATGAGGGGGCAGATTTGGCGCTAGCTGCAGCTGCACTGATTCCTAACGTAAAGCTGAGCTGGCTGAAAATCTTACAAAAAAACATCACCGCAATTTACATATACGCGAATAACGGAAAGGCTTATTCGTATCATCACTGATTGCGCAATCAAGCAGAACCTTCCTGCAACAAACGAAAATCATAAATGTGAGGGTTCGTATACTGAATCGACCTTTTATGATTTCAGTGATGGTGGTAAGTTCTGCATAAGTGACACATATACATATATGATATTTTTAGTACTGCTTCATTGTCAAATTGGCAGAGGAGGCTGAAAGCCTGCATTTTATTTGAATGATGCTGATAAAACTTTCAATATATGGTCCAAATATCCTACATTAAAGGAAATAGCACTGTTTTACAACACACCGCTTACGTCTTCAGGCCCTGTGGAGCGACTTTTTTCCTTTGCTGGCATTATTAATAGTCCAAGGCGGGGACGCTTGTCGGACTTTTCTTTTGAAAAGCTCATATTGCTGAAAACGAATATACCCGGACATTGTAGTTATTAAACAGTTAGTGCGTACGTTAAATAGGTGTGCATGTATGTAATATATGTAGTACATATTATGTTATAAGTGATTTCAGTAATGAATATATATAATGTGTGAAATTCATATTATGAATTAATTAGTTTTTTTTTGTTCTTGAAAATATCAAAATAATTGATTCTAATTCGAGCTAATTGAATATCTAATTGCATTAGCAGAATTCAGTCAGATTTCTAATTGTAAAGGTAAACCATTTCTTTTGCTATTTGCAACTAATTGCAATTAGTTTTACCATTGGAATAAAAATTTCAATTATCTAATGCAAATTAGTTGAGCTAATTCTAATTGTTTAATTAATTAGAGAATTTCACGAAAGAAGGTTAATTAGCAATGATTAGCATTATCTAATCATTATTTAACATCTTTGAAATAAATATAGCACAAAGTACTTTTTATTAAAATATGTTTTCCAAAAAAGTACATTTTATGAAAATTTAGCACAAAAACACCAAATAGTTTTTAAATTTTCATTAATAAGAAGCATATAAATATCTATAAATATAAACATTTATAAAATAGTTAATATAATGGTAAATAATTAATAGTAAAAGTTAATAACAAAAAAAGTTTTATTTAAAAAAAATGCTCCTTTTAAAAAATATATTCTCTTATAAAACGTAGTTTTCTTCAGTTTTTATTTGACAAAAATAAGATTTCATTCAAAAGTATGTTGTTTTACTTTGTTTAAAAAAAACTCCGTTAAATAAATGCGACTCTAAACAATAGCCATTTTATGTTTGGTACCATTTTATTATAAATAACAGCACATTTAAGGCACCTAATAGTTAGAGCAATTCAAATTATATTTTTATTAAAAGACATCGATTTAATAAGAAAAGAAAATTTTTGTTGTCCTTTTTTAAGTTGCTTAAAGATATTTTTTTGTGAAAAAGTACTTTCGTACCCTCATAAAACAGAGTATCTTTATCAACAAAAATAAGTGTTTTCAAAATTATCCGTTTAAAATTAATCTCTTTATAAAATAAATTTTTTTTTCAATAAAAGTACCTGTTAAAAATGTACTTAACTTTCTTAAACCTACTTTTATTTAACTTTATTCCATTAAAGTACTTTTTAAAAAGCGTAACCTACTTATGTAATTACGCTTTTATAAGATATAGTTGCTTAAATGAAAAATGTTTTTTGTAAATGTTTTTTTGTTTTTATAAGGGAGTACCTAAATAAACATTAATTTTTGTATGAAATAGTACCTAAGAAAAAAGTACTATTAATAAAAATAAAAAAATAAACTTTTTTTAATAAAAATTATTTACGAAAACTACTAGATTTATCAATCCGCCCTGATATTTTCATAAAACTATAATCTGCTAAAAAAGTACATAATTCCAGAACTTTCTCTTATTGCTTCGTTTTATTTATTTATTTCTTTTTTTAGTACCGATTGATTGATTACAAAATTACTTAAATTTCCAAAAAATTTATTAATTTATTAATTTACAAATATAAAAGAAACTGTGCGTGAAATATCTTGTAACGCACTGTGTGTGGTGGTTGGTTATTGAAACCAATAAATGGTAACGCCTATGGTGGTAGAGATGATGGTTTTGGACACCATTAGAAAGATGATCCGCTCTTTAACTTACTTAATGTAGGCATTAGTAGCTGTGTGTTGTAAGTGATACATTTTTCGCTTTGAAGTTATTTTAACAAAATACGTCATTCTTCTATTTTCTGTTTTCGTTTAAATTAATCAAGTCAATTTTGGGAAAACTTCTGATTTGAATTTTTGTGAATTTACTTTACAAATAAATAAAGGGGTTTTCAACAAGAAGTTTATGTTCTAAAACAATAAATTTTAATTAAAATGATTCAAATTTTTATTGTATTATGAAGAGAAAAGTTCGGCAATTATGAGTGAAAAATGATATCTGGCATATGTCCCCCACCACCACGCTGACAGAAGTCGATTCTTTTATCAAGGTTTTTAGTCACTCTTTGGCAAAATGGAGGTTCTATTTCGTTATTCACTACAAATACGTCAAAAACAACCAAATGTCAAAACTATCATATTGTTGGTGTTGCCACAATTGAAAATCAAGCTTCATGTTAAAAAACTCGATATCTTTGTTTGATTATAAATTTGTTTTATAATTTTTGTTTTGTCTTTTATGGGACTATAATTCAAAAGTGGAAACTTAAGAAATTTCACAAAACTTTATGAATGATTTTCTTTTTATTAGAAAGTAGAGGGTGGATTTGTTGTTATTGCTTTTAAGCCTATAAATTGTTGAAATTTTTATTCTTTAATTTAAATCAATATCGCGTTGTTTTTTTTTATTGTGGGTAACAAAAATTATTTAATGAAGCTGCCGAATAAAAATTGCTTTAATGAATTAATAGAAATTTTAAATTAATAGACTTATTCAACAAAATTGTTTGTTCATTTAAAAGAATGTGGAAGGAATATTTGAGGAATACATTTTATAGAATATATAAGAGAAGCTTGACAAGTTTAATAACGAAATGAAAATATTTTTTTAATGAATTTACGTTTATACAAATATTATTGTCTCTGAAATAATCATAGTTAAACAGCTGCAGAGATTTTAATGACATTTGAACCACACTCTTTACTGACACATTACAAACACATCAATTATCGCAATCATCAATTAAAATTTAATTGCAATATCAGTAAAATTTTCTGATTACTGTATTTTTCCAGCAATCAGTAAAAATATCCTGGGACTAACAGGACTCCAATTAACTTGCGAGTTTAATCTAATTTCTACTATCGTTAAGGAAAATTGTATCTATACGGCATTAAAAATGGATTCCCCTTTTATTGGCAAACTGTTAAAAGTTTTCTTAGGGATTGTGATGACAAAGAAGAAGAGATTTTGATGGCTTTTCATGGAGTTAAATGACTAAAGACTCTTACACTGTTTTCTTTTCAAACCAGCACTCAGGAGCCGACCCCAGCTCATGTAATGTATTGTGCCAGAACTAGGAGATTAGGTTATGAGCAGGAGAAAAGAGATAGTTTTGTTTGCGGATATACAATATGAAATTTCCAACATTGAAAGTGAAAGGAGAGACCTCTGGCGGGAGTTTATTACACATACGGACTGTTCTGCTAAAAAACGAATTTTTCCTGTAATGCGTGGTACGATTAATCGGCCTCTCAAGCACAAATCGATGGGCCCTCAACGAAAAGCGTGTTAATCGCAAAAACATGCGAGTTACGGGAACAAGTTCCCTAATTTCTTTAAGGCACTTAACATTGTAATAACAATAAAACAGTGAAATACAGCCCACATTACGTCGATGCTCTAGAGAATTATTAGAGTTATATACCCGCCTGCCCCCAATAAGCCACTTGGCTCTCTCTTGTATGCGGTCGCACAATTCCAAAATGGGGTTTAGAGCACCAGCCCATACATGACAGTTGTATTCCGATATACGAATAATAATACGAAGCTCGGATAGAGTGAAATATCTTTTACACTGTTTCAGAAAATCGAGTTCCTTGAAAGTTTCTTCAGAAATCTGAAAATGTGCTTAGTCCATCATACATCACACTGGATTTTCATGCCAGGAACATCAAGTGCTTCCGAATCCTTAATACTTATATCACCCATAGTAACAGATGCAGCGAAATTTCCGAACACACATCTATGTGCAAGCCTGCAACATTAAGTCTTACGGACATAAAAGTCTACTTTATTCACACGATTCCATTTGAAGATGGTTGCGAGATCGAGATTGAGCGTAACATACATTTGAAACCCATCTCCAACTGTTTCGGTCGCTTACTGAATGAATACGAATTGCGTGATAAGATTTACATCTGCACCTGGCAGTGAGCCTTAATCAGATGGTGGTCATATCACTGTGAGTGAAAAGCAATGCCACTCATGCCCTAGGAGGCCGAAGTCTAATTCTAACAACAGGTCCTTCCTAGTAGCAATTTCAATGATTCCAGAGCAGGGCTGCAAACCACCACTCCTTGCTGAAGAGCTGGAGACTATCCAACTCCTCTCCAGAACACATGACTGCATGCTCACTGGATCTAGGATCATTCCACCATTAAAAGTGAAATGATCCTGGCCACCATATAAAACAAAACTGTTATGGGGCCACGATACTCTCGAAGGGCCAACCTCAATAATCAGTCAGAGAAACAGCTAAATGCCTAAAGAGACAAATAGCGGAGACTCTGCGGGCTACTGATTCCCGTGGAAATAACGTGAGGCTTTCAGTTGTACCCCTGCTGGCTTCAGGGGACTGGGCTCCCTTATACCCCCAGTTGCACAGGTCTAGATAGTCGAAGTTCTATAAAGGCCGATAAATGTGCCCCCGGGGAGGATGAATGAATTCGAATGACTAATGGTACTTTCATCTGCAAAAGGGTATTTAGGGTTGAAAGTTTGACAAAGAAGGTCACTTTTGGGTATATTTTTTTGTGAGAGACAGAATGCCGTCTTATTTTCAAATGGGCAGACGGGTTTAATGGGAATGACGACGTTGTAAATTAAAATAACCAAGCTGAATGGGGAAAATACACATCGCATGGAGTTTAGGAGGAAAATATTGAGGAAGTTGAGAGAAAGAAGTAAAAGTCTTGCCCTCTTCGCTAATGCTTACCACCACTTGTTTCAATTGATGCCGTTTAAATTAATGCGTGGCCTCAAGGTTTATCCACAAAAACTAAATCTAATATTCAAGAATCATTAACATTCAACTTACCTCAAAATGTTCTTTAAATCCATTTTAGAACGCATCTTAAATATCTTTACAATTTTATGGAAAAATTTTTAAAAGCATTTGACTCGTGACAATTACATTCAAACTTTTAATTTCATAAAGCTGTAAAGAAAAATAAAGCATAAAAATTTTTGGGTTAAAACACGTTTCGACAATTAATATAATAAAAATTAAATAATAAAACTACTATATCGGCGAATATTATCTTTCTAATAATTTTAAAATGTAAAGACTATAAAAACTTAACACGAATAATTACGCCTCTTATGAATCATCCTGTTTTCATGCTAAACAATAACAATTCAAAAAAATTTACTGATTAGTCGAAGCATCATCGTGGGAATGTCATCATCATTATAGAAATAATAATTCCGTTTTAAATAAACAATTTGTGTTTAAAGCAAATCATTCGGCTGCTAAATTTTTAACGCTTCATTGATAAATTAGAACAAATACGAGGATTGGTGAAAGTGTTTGTTAAAAAAATCATTTTAAAACTTAATAATTGAAATGAAGTTGCGAATATACATCAACAGTCACAAATTTAAATACTCGTTTTTCTAACAAACAAAAGTCAAAGAAAGCGAACAAAAACTATTAGTTTTTGAATTGGCATTCTAAGTACCATTTGGCGATGTGTCCCTGTTTTAAAAAATAAATATGTAAGTATAACATATAAAATCGGCTGACTCGTCTTTCTGAAAAAAAACGTGTTATGTGTCTCTAAAGGATACCCCCCGGGGGCACATTTATCGGTTCTTATAGAATACTCAACTATCTGGACCTGTGCAACTGGGGAAAAAGGGAGCCCAGTCCCCTGAAGGCAGACAGGGAGTCAACTGGAAACTCCACTTTATTTCCACGGGGATCAGTGAGCCCCAGAGTTCATTATTTGTCTCTTTAGACTTATAATAGTTCTCTGGCTGATCATTGAGGTTGGCCCCTATATGGGAGAATCGTGGTGGTTGTGGTTTCGCGGCCCCATAACAGGTTTGTTTACTATGGTGGCCAGGATCATTTCACTGATAATGACACGCATGGTGAATGATCCAGTCCAGTGAGCATGCTTGACATGTGTTTTGGACAGGAGTTGGAAAGTCTCCAACTCTTTAGCAAGGTGTGATGATTTGCAGACCTGTACTGGAATCATTAAAGTTGCAACTAGGTGGTTCTGTTGCATAGAATTATGGCTTCGGCTATCTAGGACGCATGTATGACGTTCCAAATTATACAAAGTGGTTTGTCCACCATCCGATTAGGACTTACAGTCAGGCGCTGATGTAAAACAAATCACCTCTGTCTCTAAAGGATATCAATGCACTTTGCATATGTTGATAATCTATAATTGCGGGGAAACTATGATTCTTTCGTAAATTAGAGTATCCAATAAAAGGTCATGGCCCCAAACTTAACAAACACTCACTAAAACTGAGATATGTAAAACCAAAATGGTGCTAACATGCGCCATAATACATCTAGCGTCACCAAACCGAAAATGAAGTGCCAGTTGATAATTAAACCTGGAATAAGACAAAATCACTTTATTCGGATAAATATGTTATGGTCCTATTCTTCTATTAAAGAACTACGAAAAAATTTGCAAACACGCCCTGCTAAAATACTGACGAAAACAGTGACCGACAAAATCTGCGACACAGTATTTAAAGACCGCTAATCAAGAGACCTCGATCATAACACATGATACTGGCAAGTCAATTCTTCAAATCATTTTATTAATCTTCTGTTTCACTTCTTCCATCTTCTTCACTTCTTCTTCTGTTTTATAATTCTTCCATGTTCTACTATGATGATACCCAAACAAACTACTTATTTAATCATCTAGCTTAGCTATCGAGACTACAAAAGTTTTTACTCTAGCGAGACTCTAATTCACAATCTCTTATTTACCTTGACTACCATGGTCTCTCACTATGTTGCTTTCTGACTAACGCCATATTGAACTTGGGACTACGATTTTTTGCTTTACTAAAGGCAAGCACCTAAGCTCTATCATCTACATATGTTTTAATATAATTATTTACTTTATTTACTCGAACCTCCAAGAACTTTGAACTGAAGATTTCTATATATTTGCTTTTAGATAGCCAACTTCCACGTGACTGCTTAATGCCAATAGTACTTTTTCTACTCAAAACTTTGTTGGCATATGAACTCAACTCTCTAGGTACTCTCAGCAACTCATCTGCTGCGGCAAAACACTTTGGGATCACCTACAAAAAATCGATTTTTATATGAAAATTTAACTAAAAACTTAAAATGTATTTTAGTGTACTTTAGTGTTTTTTGGTGGACCTTAGTGTATTTTAGTGTACTTTACTGTCTTTTAGTGTACTTTAGTGTATTTTAGTGTTCTTCAGTGTACTTTGGTGTATTTTGGTGTTCTTTATTGTATTTTAGGGTACTTTGGTATATTTTGGAGCACTTTAGTGTATTTTAGTGTACTTTACTGTCTTTTAGTGTACTTTAGTGTATTTTAGTGTTCTTTAGTGTACTTTGGTGTATTTTGGTGTTCTTTATTGTATTTTAGTGTACTTTGGTATATTTTGGAGCACTTTAGTGTATTTTAGTGGACTTTAGTGTCTTTTAGTATATTTTAGTGTGCTTCAGTGTACTTTGGTGTATTTTGGTGTACTTTATTGTATACTAAAATCCCTAGATAGCCGCCATTGGAAGTTATCTACTTATTCGCTTTTAAGCCAATCCTTTATCACGGCTTCTTGACACTAATTTCTTTTTTCTTACTCAACACTCTTATAGGATTTGAACTCAAGGTGTTCTGTTTAAACAAATACTGGGCATGTGGAAGCTAAATTTTCTTTTATGCTACTCACACTTAACAGACTTTTTGGGTTGCAAAGATAAAAACTTCATCAGCAAACACAGCTATTGCTGCAGAGAAGTAAAAGTTCACCACGTTTCTTACAATATTAGGTTATCTCACCAAATAATTTTTTCTAATCCAAAATGTCTTATTTTACCCACCAGCCTCATTTAACTAACACGACTGTCACATACTGTCACTATGTTATAGTGTTTTGCTTACGTCAAGCACCTAAACCATGTCATCTGCTATTTTAATAAATTTATTTACCTCTTCTATTCGAACCTCCAAAAACTTTGAACAGAAGTTTTTTTATGTCTCTGCTTTTAAATAGCCTCCTTCAACCCGGCTACTTAACAACAATAATATTTCTTTCTACTCAAGGCTTTGTTGGGCTATGAACTCATTTCTCTAGGTGCGCTCACCAATTCATCAACTGCAGCAAAACAAAAATTGTGTTACTTTCTTACTAAAGCCTCCCATTTTCTACTTGTTCGCTTTTAAGTTATTCCTTTATCACGGCCACTTGATAAAGTTCAAAACCACTTTTATGGGATTTGAACACACGGTGTTCTGTTTAACCAAAAATCTGGCAACTGTAAGCTAAATTTTCTTCTATTCTATTATGTTGCTCACACACAACGGTAAAACAAAATATTGCTGCCGATAAGCATAGGCTTATCACGTTTTTTGCAATATTCGATTTTCTCAACAAACGATTTTTATTACATTTTCGATGAATTTGATTCCTGAAGTTTTTGGGGATCTTCATTAAATTATAATTTTAATAATTACAAGGAAAGGGAAAAGAATTAAATACAGCTTATTTGTCACCATTATAAGACCAATTAAATAAAGAACTGGACATACTGTTATTATTTCCCGTCTTATCTGGCTGTTATTCTTTTTGTGTTTCGCTTTCGATGTGAAAACATCATTGCCAAGCCGTGACACAATTCGGACATACTTTTAATAATAATAGAATGAAGTTAGCATGGCATGATATGCAATTTCCATCCAAGTATCTAACTGTTGCTGATTTTTTATCTCTACCATTGCAGCGCCTAAGGGGAACTTTAGGTGGCCCTGTAGGCTAGAAGGTAGTGTACTAGCTTGTCAGTCTGGGGATTGTGGGTTCGATTCCCAACGAAGACCTTGATTTTTGCACTACAAAAATAAAAATTAACTGTCGGTGGGGCTGCGCAGTGATGAAGGCATGGTCACTGGTCGGTGCGCTATCTTATACGACAGTTAATTTTCGTCTAATCTTCTACTTTCACCTCCTCTTTCATCTCTTCTCTATCTATTTCCTAAAGAATGTAGCATAGTACTTGACTAAATAGGCATTGTTGCCTGAAGTGCTACTTCTTAAAAAAAAAAAAAAACAACAACAACAAAAAGATGTCACAAATATAAAAAATTGGAAACACTTCCTTATAGGGAACACTTTACAAATATGAAAAATCGCTGAACAATTAAAAAAGTCAATAATAATTGACAGCGGGTGGTACTTAAGCTCATGCCATCAAACCCAATCAATGTTTAGAAGGGAACAAGCTCCTTCTCCACAGTTTAATAACAACTTATTGGCTTTCCCTCGTAAAAATATTTTTATTCACTTTCACATTAGTCGTGAAGTTTTTGTTTAAATAAATTAGTCAAATTTGAATATATTAAAGTTTAACTTTATTTTTAATAACGAACCTGGCCTGATAATTCAAATATAAAATATAAAGCCCTAATTTATTTTATTTTATTTAATTATATATTTTATTTATCTATTTTTTTAAATCAATTAGTTTAAACTAGATTTTTAAAACAGAAATTTTTGTAACATCTCGTTTAGCATTTTCAGTTTTCTAATCAGTTTTTTACACCCTTTTTTCTAATACAGAATGATGTTGTTTTTAACCACACATAAAGTCAATAAACGAAAATAATTTAATTTTATGTCTAAAGATTAATTAAAGATAAGAATATTGGAATATTTTTTTGTTTTTTTTTTTGCTATTTAATAAAAAAAAAGCAAAGCAAAATGAAAAACAACAAAAAATAAACAAAAAAGTTTTTTAACTCTAAAGAGCCGATGTTTGGGCGTTGTAAAGTTTAAATAATTTGAAAAAAAAAACACACAAAGAATGTGATGAAATTGAAAGTGAGATCAATGAATAAAATAATAAGATCAATATCTAGTATTTGTTTTTTTTGTTTTAGTTGAACTTTTTTAAAATCAGTATGTGTCGGAAATACATGCATGAATGATGTAATTTACACGCTTAAGTTCAACAAACACAAACATATTGTCATGCATGCTAAAACTTTTGTACCCAATACCACGAAAGCATACACACTCCATACTCGTACATAAGTATGTATATCAATAGAATTAGAAAATAAATTGGTGATTTTATATATTTTCATGTGATTTTGTAGACAGACTTCTTAAAATATTTTTAAATATTGAAAAAGCTTGCAGTTAGAAAGATTTTGTTTTCCAAATCAGGACTTTCTAAACTGTATAGTGAACTATTAAAAAATCTTTAAAATTACTTCAAACTGATTGATCATATCAACACTATTGTTGACAGAGTTTACAGAAAGTTTCGCACCCAATGGGTGATAAAGGATTCCACCCTTTTGCTATACGCAAGGTATATGCAAAAATTTATCTGATCCCTTCACTCCTTTACGGCTAAGAAATTTATGCTAATTGTGACAGTACGAACCGACGCAAAGTTATAGTCGTACACAACAATATTGCTCGCTATATATTTTAGAAGGACCTTCGCGATCATATCTCACCCTACTCTAAACTTATTTTTGGAATAGCATTCGAAGATCTCTTGCAATGCAGGCGCCTAATATGTTTGCACAGGATCATAGTTTCCCAACAACCGACATATTTACTCCTATATGATAAAACAGTTTTTGCAAGATCACAACATCACGGATTTCGAATCTTAAGACTAAAATCGATTTGATTCGATTAGCTCCGTATAAGACTCTGATCTTAACATAGCCTCACAGAAAATAATCCAGTGGTGTTAAATCACACTGTAACGGTGAAAGTCATGTCCTCGTTTTCACCTACACAATATTACATTTTTATTATTTTTATTATTATTACACGATGTTGAATTCATTCTTTAATTTAAAACAAATTTCTAGTATTATTTTATTTATGAATTATATTGTATTATAATTATTATATTATATTTATAAGATTTAAATGAACGTTTGGAAACGTCAGAGCGCCACCTGTGAGTCAGGAACAAATAGATCATCAGTGCAGTTGCCATTCGACTGCTAGCAAATAATGTGTGTGTGTGCGTGAAGGTGTGTACCCATGCACAAGTATAAAAGGCAGAACATTTTATGAAACAGGATCGATTAGCAAGAAGATCGCCTGCAGATAAGAAGTCTTTTGAAAGAGTTTTAGACTCCACTAAACTTCTTGCCCGCATGTCGGTTAGAGATCTTTTGGAGGAATTTTATATTCCTCAATAATCTCTTATTGCAGCTGCACTGCAATTGGTGGTAGTTTATCTTCTACTGGGGATTGGTTTGACCGTGCGACTGATGCTGTTACGGAATTTTATATTCCCTCAGTTTTGCGTAATTTGATTTACATCTGTACCTGCCAGTTAGCCTTAACCAGATGGTGGTCAAACCACTTTGAATGATTTTAAGACAAATGCCATTCGCGCCCTAGGAAGCCGAAGACTAATTCTAACAACAGGTCTTTCCCAGTTGCAACTTTAGTGATTCCAGAACAGGGCTGCATACCACCACTCCTTGCTAAAGAGTTGAACTCCTGTCCAGAACACACGTCTAACATGCTCACTAGACTGGATCATTCACCTGTGGTTGTTATTATTGGCGAGATGATCCTAGCCACCATATTAAACAGCAAACCTGATATGGGGCCGCAAAACCACAACCACCACGATACTCCCATATAGGGGCCAACCTCAATAACCAGCCAGAGAACTAATAAATGTCTAAAGTGACAAATAGAAGAACTCTGCGAGCTCACTGATTCCCGTGGAAATAACGTGGAGTTCCCAGTTGACCCTTGCTGCCTTCAGGGGACTGGACCCCCTTTTTCCCCCAGTTGACCCCTGCTGCCTTCAGGGGACTGGACCTCCTTTTTCCCCAGTTGCACAGGTCTAGGTGGTCAAGTATTCTATAAAGACCGATAAATGTGCCCCCGGGGGAATTCCCTCAGTATCATTCAACACGGCCAGGAACTCCCTGCGATCGCTGCTGCTAGGTGTGTGTGATTCGATTTACATCCGCGCCTGGCCATGAAGCCTTAATCAGATGCTGGATCTAACCACTGCATAATTTGGAACGTCGTGCTCGTCCTAGGAAGCCGAAGCTATAATTCTATGCAACTTTCTAGCTGCAACTTCGATGATTCCAGAGCAGGGCTGCAAATCATCACTCCTTGCTTAAGAGTTGGAGACTTTCCAACTCCTGTCTAGAACACATGTCTAGCATGCTCACTGGACTGGATTATTCACCTAGCGTGTCATTAACGGCGAAATGATCCTGGCCACCATAATAACTATTATACAACCATCACGATACTCCCATATAGGGCCAACCTCTAAAGAGACAAATAACGTAACTCTGCGGGTCACAGACTCCCGTGGAAATAAAGTGGAGTTTCCAGACTTCAGGAGACTGGGCTCCCTTTTTCCCCAGTTGCACTGTGTCTAGGTAGTCGAAGTTCTATAAAGACCCCGGGGGAGCTGCTAGGTGTAGTGCTTAGTTTACCGCTACCGCCGCCTGTGCCGCCGCCGCCTGTGCCGCCGCCGCCTGTACCGCTGCCGCCTGAACCGCAGCTATCTTTACCGCTGCCACCTGTACGGCAGCCATCTTTACCGCTGCCGCCTGTTACGCAGCCGTCTTTACAGCTGCCGCCCGTACCGCTGCCGTCTATACCGCTGCCGCCTTTACCGCTGCCGCCTGTACCGCTACAGCAATTACCGCTACCAGTTACTGCCGCCATTATCGCTGTACCGCTACCAGATACAAACGCCTTTGCCGCTGTACCGCTACCACCTGTACCGCCGCCTTTATCGCTGCCACCTCTGCCTCTACTGTCGCAGTCGTCTTTACCGCTTCCGCCTATGCCGCTGCCGCCTGTACTAACGCTAATGTTCCTACCGCTGCCCATCGCCTCAGCGAGTTGACTCCCCGTTCTGCGGCTACGACTCTCCCGACCGCGCACTATCAACCATCTACCTGGTAAAAGTTGACTAAATAAACCTTGTGATAAATTTTACAACGTGTATACAGCATTGAGTGTCATTCCTTGAACGAACCAAGAAGGTAGGTAATAAACAAAATTGCAACGACCCTGGCCTCCGCTGTCGCTATCCCAGCAACCAGCGTAAATGTGTCGTTACAACACCATCTTGCTGGTCACTTAACTGCTGATTGTCATGAAATTATGCGATCGGGAAATTTTGTTTGCAACAAATTGATCGCCTCATTGGCTGTGTGATATGTGGCACTGTTCTGTTGAAACCACATATCCACGTCGTCAATTGAGTTGTTAGCATCTCGCGATAGCGTGATCCATTGACGAAAGTAAACTTCTCAGTAACCGATCTTGGATTATTAAAAGCCAAAATGCAGCAATTTTGCTTGCTGGCATACCCTGACATAAAAACCAGCCGCTTGTTCCTAAATTAATTGAGCAAATTAACGGCGATGTGAATGGCTTGTCGGCTTCGATTCCTGCACCAGTTGAACCTTGTAGGACTAAAATTTAATGACTAAATTCTTAAAAGCGATTTCGGAAGGACGATTGTGTTGTCCGAAAATTTTACGATATATAACTTTAACAGAACTACAATTTTTTTAGTGGATTTTAATTATTTTACTGTGATTTTCTTGCGAAATTGAATTCATTTAGATACAACTTGCATGTGTAAACACGATACAAGATAGATTGAGAAATTCACAAAATAAAACTTAAGAATTTAAAATAAAAAATGTAAAGGCTATCAAATGATAGCCGGTCTTATATGAATACCCTTTAAGTACCAAAAAAAACAAAAAATTGCTCTTTATGAAATCAGAAAAAAAAAATAAAGCAACTAATTGGGTCAATATTGTCATTGTCCAAATGCCATTTTATTTATTTTATAGCACAGAAATCGTTTTAGAAATATGGTATTTAAATACAAGAGTGCATGTACAAGTACGTACTCACACTTCCATGATCATGTTTAAAATTTCATTGTCAAATTTGTTTCGTTTTTTATTGTTGTGACCCTTAGAGACAGGGTGAGAAAGAGAGAGAGAGAGAGAGAGAGAGAGAGAGAGAAGTATGAATAAATATGTACATAGGAACAAATATTTTTGTGCCTCTAATATTTGAATGAGTTTATATTTATTGACGCGATACTTAAAAAACTATTATAAAATTGGCTTGTCATTTGGTTATACAAATTTTAATTTTCTGATTTGATTTTTTTAGGTTCGTCGCATTTTTAATTAAAACTTTTAAATAAATTTGAAAATAACAAGTGATTCAATAAAAGAATTTAAAGTGGCAGTTTTAAGTGTTTTTAAAAAGTCTTATAAATGTGTCTAAACTACTGTTGTGCGTTAAGGAAGGCTCATATTGGAAATTTTATCACTTTTAATGTAAACAGTGATTCGTCAGAAGCATAAAGTAGTCAGATTTTCATTATAACTTTTGTTATTTGCAGTGTTATCTTCTCTTTCATTAGGGAGTACTTTTAAAAAAGTTTCATTTAAACAACTAAACATATTTTAAAAGAAGTATCTTTAAATTGAAAAACAGTATATTTCATGAAACCTGGTATTTTTTAATCTGCCAAAAAGTACCTTTAATAAAAAGTATCCTTTAAAAAAGGAAAAAACATCCTTAAAAATATTCTTTAATTGTGGCTCTTGCCTTGTGATAAATAACATTTTGTTAATTACAGTATATTTCATGAAACCTGGTATTTTTTAATCTGCCAAAAAGTACCTTTAATAAAAAGTATGCTTTAAAAATCGAAAAAACATCCTTAAAAATATTCTGTATTTGTGGCTCTTGCCTTGTGATAAATAACATTTTGTTAATTACAGTATTTTTCATGAAAACTGGTGTTTTTTTATATGCCAAAAAGTACCTTTAATAAAAAGTATCCTTTAAAAAAGGAAAAAACATCCTTAAAAATATTCTTTAATTGTGGCTCTTGCCTTGTGATAAATAAAATTTAATTAATTACAGTATATTTCATGAAAACTGGTGTTTTTTTATCTGCCAAAAAGTACCTTTAATAAAAAGTATGCTTTAAAAAAGCAAAAAACATCCTTAAAAATATTCTTTAATTGTAGCTCTTGCCTTGTGATAAATAACATTTTGTTAATTACATTTCATTTCTTCAAGCAAATTTAAAAAAAGTACTATCAACTCAGCCACTTTTGCTTAAGTACCTTACAAAAGAGCATTTTCGAAAATGGTTTATAAATATACCTTTTAAAAATAATTTTCTAGAATATTAAAAAAATGTTATAACATTTTTTTACATATCATATCATTACAAAAAATATCTTTTTAAAAAATATTTTTTGAAAGTAAATTTTTAAAATAGGTACCTTTTTAAAATGTATCTTTTAAAAAGTACTTTTTTTAATATCTAATGATAGGATTTTTGATTCGCTTGAGGTAAATAGAGGAACACCACAGGGCTCTATTTTCAGACCACTTCTTTTTTGTTGCTATTATTAGTTTGCTATTAATTTTAAGTTTATAATTGGAGAAGCGTAGATGGTGTTTCCATTTGTGTGGAAAGAATAAACGACTATCTGAAAATTGTCAACTGTTGGGCAATAAATAGTGGCTTGTATGTAAACGCTTCAAAGTCAAAATGTATTCTCCTCTCGAAATCTAGAAAAGCTTTTAATAATATTCATGTGCAAATTGGCGGATAAATTATTGATTTCGTGCACTCTACGTCTAAATTAGACGTAATTTTTAATAGTACACTAACCAAGACTGATCACATTAACACTGTTGTTAGCAGAGTCCCCCCCTCCCTGGGGGCACACTTATCAGTCTTTATGGATTTCTCAACCATCTAGACTTGTACTAATGGGGGTATAAGGGAGCCCAGTCCCCTAAAGCCGGGACTGGGACAGTAAGCCCCAGAGTTCCGTCAATTGTCTCTTTAGACTTTTAGCTGTTTCTCTAACTGATTATTGAGGTTGCCCCTTCGGGAGTATTGTGGTAGTTGTGGTTTTGCGGCCCCCGCATGAATTTGTTTATGGGGGCCAGAATCATCTAGCCTTTAATAACATTAACGGGTGAATGATTCGGATCCAGTGAGCATGCTAGTCATGTGTTCTGGACCAGGAGTTGGATAGTCTCCAGCTCTTCAGCAAGGAGTAGTGGTTTACAACCCTGCTTTGGAACTGCTGAAATTGCAACTAGGAATAACCTGTTGCTAGAATTAGTCCTCGGCTTCCTAGGACGTGAATGACGTTGCTTTTCATCTGGTTAAGACTTACAGCCAGGTGCAGATGTAGATCTTACCACGAAATGCTGTTAGCAGAATTTACTAAAAGCTTTGCCGCGTATGGACTCCATGCTATACGCATGCTATTGTCAAAGACTTACCTGATCCCTTTAAGTCTTTAAGGCTGTAAAACTTTTGCTAATTATGACAGTAAGGGCCGGCGCAAATGGATGGTGGAATACAACAATATTGCTCGCTATATATTTCAGAAGGATCGTCGCAATCGTATCTCATTCATTATTTTGGGATGATATAATGAATGGTCTTAATTGATATGCAATATTTTATCTGTGATTAGAGAATACCTAAACTATAAGACAGTGACAATAATATGGTTACATCAGGAATATACTATGACTAATCTACTTGATAGACTAAGACGGTTTGTTTGTATTCATTGGCCAGTTCAGAGTTTTATGACGGTTATTTGTGGGCTTTAATAACACTATGTCTTGACTTTTGCGCTACTAATTGACTGTGTCCAGTCAATATCTAGACTGCGGTTTCGCTATTTTCGGACCAGCACTTAGGAAATTACCCCTACTCATGCAGTGCAGTGTGTCAGAACTGGGAGAGGAAACGAGGAATAGTGTTTGTGGACATTCGACCTCTGGAGGATGTATATTCCACATACGAACTGTTTTGCTAAAAAACTAATTTTCCCTGCAAGTTCTCAATTTTCATTAGCACGCTTGCCATTGTGGTACTGATAAAATAGTGAAAAGCAACGCACATTGCGTCGATGCTCTAGAGAATCAATAGAGTTTGGAGCAACTCCAAAATTAAAATCTATTCACATGACCCCATTTGAAGATTTTTGCGAGATCATTATTGAACAGTAGCATTCATATTTTGCCTTTTGAAACCCACCTTTAACTGGTTCGGTCTATTGCTGAATGAATACGAATGACAAATGTTACTTACTGTCATGTACGAAAGAAGGCAAAGAAGGTCATTTAGAAAAATAGGAAATAGGGTAGGAGAAAAACCGCAGCGTGAATTAATAAACTCGTTTGATGAAATCCCATCTATAACAATTCGTATAGTGCTAATCCTGAGAAATGATTACCGACACGAAAAGTAACAAGGTTTGACTATAGATTCTTAAAAGGCTTTGACCTGAGTAAATTTAAAATATGACTGCACTATAACTATGAACTATGACAACGAACGGCAGATTTCAACTAGATTGTGACAAGACGCTCTGACTAGACAACTTCTAGACTAGAACCACACTTTGACTAGATTTTAAGTACATACTGTTATACCCCGAACAGACTAGAAATGCCAGTCGGGTCTGAATTATAAGAATACTAGTATTACGAATTCAGAATTTTCAAAAATCTCAAAATCTCTGAAAATTTTTCAAATATTTATCTCTTGCGTTGTAAGTGTTGTCTGTCACTTTAAGTTAAGTGCAAAATGAAGCTAAGATTTAAGATTTTTAAATAATTTAGGGATATTCACAAATTAATAACTTAAATTTAGAATACAGAAAAATTATCGAAATTAAACCGGATAATTTATAACAAATTTATGCGTTGTTAATCAAAACAGAAAAGTTTAGATTATTTCTTAGCTGTGCCTTAAAGCCGTATATCAAGATGCTACTTTAAAAATTAAAACATCTTATTCTTTTTGTTTTAGTACTTATTCTATTCAAATATTCATATAATATTTTGAATAATTTTACTTGATAAATTGTTATTGAATAAAACCGGGGTCTGGGATTCAATAATACCAGGAAACCCCTTAAATTTTAGATTGTGGATTACTCGTTTCCCGATTGTGATGTACTCGCATCCCGGACAAAGTACAATTACTGTGACTAGGATCTGTTTGCACAATGAATTTCTGGTATCTATACTACAGCTAAACTATAGCTAGACTATAGAATACGTGCAGATCATGATAAGACTACGAAAATCTAGACTAAGACTAGACAGATAATGACTAGAGTTGATAGGTAATGACTAAACAATTACTGGTATAAGAATGTACTTTAACTATGATATGACTAAACTATGTTCAAGACAAGTTATATTCCTTTAGTATCGAGTTTATGAACAAGAAGTTTGCTTATGAACAAGAAGTTTGCTTTTCAACACCAACAATAGTAGATGTATTGGCAATTGTTACAACGAATTTAATTTCGCACATAATTACATAAAGAGTACATAATGAATATGAAAATGGCGATTTTGTTAAAGTTAGATTTCGTAAAATTTGTGATATTTTCGGACAACATATTCGTCCTTTTGAGACCGCTATTAAGAATTTGGTTATTAAATTTGAGTTGATAGGCTCGATACAAAGAGTGCGAACACTAACGCGTGTTCGCACCGGGTAATTCAAGTGAAAACATCGCAGCCGTAATGAAGCAGTTCCAAATTCATTTATTACTCGACGTTCTAAACAATTGGCGTTAGCAAAAACCACCACAAAGCGAATTTTGTGTAAGGGTTTGACTTTGCAGCCTTCAACTCCTACACTAGGTTTCACTAGTGTATGCGTTGAAGCCGACCGACCATTCGTATCGCCGTAACTTCCCTGAATTCATTCAGGATCAATCGGCTGGTTTTTCTAAAGAAATCATTTTTTCAAACGAAGCCCATTTTCACTTGTGAGGGCATGTCAACAAGCAAAATTACCGCACTTGGGCTTCTGAAAATCCTAGAATGTCACTGTATGGTGCGTTATATGGTCTGGAGGCGTAATTGGGCCAGTTTTTTTTTTCTAAGATGAGGCTAGAAATGCTGTAACGGTCCATAGATCACGCTATCGCGAGATGCTAACAACTCAATTTTAACCAATTACTAACGATGTGTATATCACTGATATCAGATTTCAACAGGACGGCGGCACCTGTCACACAGCCAATGAAACGATCAATTTATTGAAAATTAAACTTTCCGATCGCATAATTTCACGACAATCAGCAGTTAAGTGGCCAGTCAGATGGTGTGATTTAACACCTCTGAATTATTTTTTGTGGGGTTATATTAAGGACAGAGTCTATATGGAGCCCATCGAATCGATTTCAGCCTTAAAACCTAAAATCCGTGATGTGGACCATCATTTTGATATCTGTCTGCGTAGTCGTGGTGAACAATTTTCATTCATAATTGTCGAACTTTTGTCTTCGTGCTACAATAAAAATTCGAAATATTTTAATCCAAATTTTTTGTGTTTTGCCTAAGAAAACAAACTTCTTGTTGAAAAATTTTTTATAAGAATAATATGATAGGAATATATAACGTGACTAAGATTAGCATTTACAGGACGAGAAATACTTTGGCGTACACAAGTCTGCGTTTTTATTCTGGCTAATCTATCGTTAACAATTCAAATACGAAAAGTCCTTTTAATACAATTTTCTTTCAAGAGGATATTTTTAATTATACTTTTCTGTGCATCAATTAAAAGTTCTTTCAGAAAATCGTTACTAGTTAATTAGGCCTTTTTAACTCTCAACACTTTGAATGGTTTGTTACTTGTAGGAATATCATAAAATGATGTGTAATAATATTTCCAAAAATATTTTTAATTTATTTATTATAAAATTATTTTATAAATATTCAAGTCTTTTTAGAAATAATGTATTTTTTTAACTATTTACAACTAAAGTAACCACCAAACTTTTAAGAGAATTATTTTTATACAACGGCTACAATATCAATTGTTTAATTTTTTTATAATTTCATTTGACTGTTCCTCAATCATTATTGAGTTCATCTATCATCAATATTATTTGTCTATTGTTAACAGCTTTCATTTTTATAAAAAAAAAAGAAAAAAAGAGCAACGGCAACGAAAACAGACGAGAATCAGTTTACAAACAATCAATAAAGAAGAAAAACACAATAACTCTTGTTAGTTGATTTAAACGGAGTTTTTGTTGTTTTTTAACTATCAACTTGATCGTATAGATATTTATATAACTGTCTGGAACTTTCCTGCGCACCAGACACAACAAGACAGACAAATTGTCAGTTGTTTTGTCTAATGGCTTGAACCCACCAAAGTGCATTTGGAGCTCATTATCTATTGGTGGTGTAGTTGCGGTATGATACACATTGTGTAATAATAGTTTATCTCTCTTTCTTTCTTTCTTGTTTTGTATAGATTTCAGGTAAAAGTAAAGTATTTAAATAATATGAGCGTAAATAATCTCAAATATTGGTTGCTGTCTAGCAAATATTCGTAATTGCTAGAAAAAATCATTTAGAAACTGTCCAGAAAACAATAATGATAGTTGAAGTGATCTAGAAAATAATATCTGGTTAATAAATATCTTTTGATCTATTAGATTTTAAGTTAAAGGTCATATTTAAGTGATTTTATTTATGTGGGAAATGTAATATGAGAAATAGTTCTAGAACAAGCTACATAACGGCAACATTTTTTTATTAACAATATGGACATATATCCTTTTGTAAATTATGTCTACAACATTTAAGCTAATAAATTATATTATTTAAATTATTATTAAAAATATTTATTTAACATCTGTTATTAGTTTGTTTCTGTTATTTAACGATTTTAACATGAAGGTCATTAACATTAAAATATCATAAACTAAAATTTTGCTATTCGGGATTATTCTGTCAAATTTAAAATAACTCGTCTCTGCTTATCTATCGCATGAATTAACAAATACTTTTAAACATGAAAGCTGTTCCCTTAAAATAGCAAAAAATAATGCAAAACAAAATGATATAAATTTAATTCTAAGAAAATTTTCAAAATTGAGGCATGTGAATTTTTTTGTATTATTCAAAATTTTACATAATATTTTTTTAAACACATTAAAAAAGCAATATAAAGTGTTACGCATGATTTAGTTTTGAATAATAATAATAATAATACTTCACAATATTTGTTACTCTTACAGTGATAAACAAGTAATTTGTTACTACCTCATTGCGGTTTGAGTTATACTGCAAACTACGACATTCGTTTAACATAAAACATAATAAAAATTGGGACTTTCTTTATTCATACCATTATAAAATAAAAAGTACTTGTCCAAACTAGCACACATATAAAACATCTGGCAGTACTAAAACTTTAAAACTACCGAAAAAAAGGGAATTTATTCCGTAATAAAAAATAAAAAATGACAGAATAAGTTCACATTTTTTAACCAGTTGTCTTTCGAAGCTTCTAGAGCAACGTAGTTTAAAGAACACAAAAAAAAAAATAACCTAAACTAAAGAATTAAAATTACTTAATTAATAATACAGCAAGCTATTGAATTTTTTTAAGTCATTTGATAAATAATAGTACTTTTTGAAAAACATATTTATTTTCAATTAAAATTTTAAAATAAGTAAAAAATAATTTTTTGTAAAGGACTTAATTTAAAGGGGAAATATAAGAACTTGAAAAAGCAAGCTATTGTATTCAGTACGTTTTATCCAAATTTTCTTTAATAAATAATTTATTAAGAAGATTTTCTTTAATAAAGAGTGGATTTCTAACAAAGTATCTTTTATCTAAAAAAATAGCTACTCAAAAGTACCAACAAATAGAGAATGCTTACTAAAAAAATACTTAAAAACAAATTTAAACGAAAGACTTTAAAAAACTACCTGTTATCAAAAGTGCCTTTAAAGTTGTTTACCAAAAAACTTTACAAAATAGTACCTTTAATAAAACGGCACTTATAAAAAAGTACCTAGATATCCATTTATTTCAAAAATATACATTCTCAAAAGTACCTTCGAGCACAGAATGCCTAGTGAAAAAAAGTACTTTAAAGAAATTTAAACGATACGACCTTAAAAAAAACTATCTATCATTAAAAGTGCTTTAAAAGTTGTTTAGAAAAAACTTTTCAAAATAGTACCTTTAATAAAAAGTACTTAAATATTCTTTTGTCTACAAAAATACGTTCTCAAAAGCACCTTCGAACACAGAATGCATATTAAAAATAGTACTTTAAATGAAATAAATTAAAAATGCTTTTAAATTTTTTCCAAAAAAAAAACTGTTCAAAAAAGTACCTTTAATAAAAGGCACTTACAAAAAAGGATTTAGATATCCTTAAATAAATTTTGACAGCAGTGTTTTTACACCAATGTATCATTAAAAAGTATCTTCAGTAAACACTGTTTGACAGCAGTATTGTTACACAACGATATGACCTTAAAAAAACTACCTGTTATCAAAAGTACTTTTAAATTTGTTTAGAAAACAGAAATATTTTCAAAGTAGTTGCTTTAATAAAAACAGTACTTCTAAAAAAGTATTTAGATATCTTTTTATCTCAAAAAAAATAGCTTCGAACACAGAATACCTTCGAAAAAAAGTACTTTAAAAAAACGACTTTCAAAAAAGTACCTACCATCAAAAGTGCTTTTAAAGTTTTATCTTAAAACAATATCTTCCCAAAAGTATCAACGAACACAAAAAATGCTTTAAACAAATTTAAACGAAACGACTTTAAAAAAACTATTTATTAATAAAAGTGCTTTTAAAGTTTTTTAGAAAAAAAACTTTAATAAAAAGTACTTATAAAAAAGTATTTAGATATCCTTGAATACCTTATAACAGCAGTTTACACAAATTTATCATTCAAAATTATCTTTAGGAAAGTACGTCTCAAAAAAGGGCCTTTTAAAAAAGTACCTTTTAATAAAATTGCCCTAAAAATTTTATTTTTAAATACATAGGTGGAATCTATGAGAAAGAAACCTATTATTATAAAGTTAACTTAGAAAAGGACATTCTCAAAATTGAATTTTTATAAAAAATACTTTTAATAAAAGTCTACTTTAAAATTGTAAACTAAAGTCGTATTTATTAAAACAGTGCGTTTAAAAAACCTTCCCCCAAAAAAATCTTTTTCTCAAAAAACCCCCCCTTTAACAAAGTATAATTTTTTAAAAATCTATATATTAAACCTTAACTCAAACTTTTTCATAAAGTATGTTTCAACAAAATATATAAAAAGGTAATTAAGATTATTTTTTATAAATTATTGCACCTTATTAAAACACGTTTGAAAAATAAATCTGTAAAAAACTACCTTTAAAATAGTAATTTAAAAAAGTACCTTAAAATAGTACTTTTTAAAACAACAAAACAAAACATTTTTAAAATGTCTTTAACAAAGTAGCTTTGAAAAAGGTGCACTACAAAAATTACGTTTATTATGCCATAATAAAGCAGCTCGAAAGCTTGTTATTTTAAACAATAATAAAATCACCTTGAAATAGTCCGTTTAAACGTACATATACCTTTAAGAAGAAGAGATAAAATATTTTTAAAATTATTTTGAAAAGTAATTTAAAAATACGCAACCTAAAATATGAATCATTTAAAATCAAATCTTGTCAAACATAAGTGTTTTAAAATTGTATACAAACTGAAAAAAGTACCTTCTGTAAAAAAAAGAACAATAAACTATCGCAAAATATCTATTAAAAACTCAAAAATCTATCTGTTTAAAATGATTTATTTAATGTGTAAAAAGATCTCTACTTCTGAATTTATCTAATGCTGCTGGCTTTTAAGCCTCTAAATAGAAATGTCATGCATGAAAAAAATATTGACACACTTCCCTTCAAAAAAAAAAACTAAATAAATAAACAAAAAAATATATTTTTTATTCGATACACCCATACCAACAAAAGCATAAACAATTTCCGACTTTGCGATAAGATTTGTTATTGCAATCTAACGAATAAAAAATTAAATCAAATAAAAATTTAAAATAAAAGATCATTTTTATTCGTTTAAAATTTTATACTTTTTAGTTTGACATAGAATATTTGGTGATCATAACGTCAGCGCCACAATCATTTGTGGCGTCTTGAACTTTGAATAGTAAATTGAACACATGTTGGAAACATTTAAAAAATTTTATGTAAAAAAATCAAAACAAAATACTTCAGGCCAGGCCTGGTAAATTGATTTTTTGTTTTAATCAAAAAAGTACTTTTTGGAAGGAAGTACTAAAAATATTACTTTTTTCAACGTATTTAAGAGCTCATAAAGGGTTAAATAATGGTGAACCCCATAAAAGTTTAGATTTGAAGAAAAATTTGTTAGAAAGATAAATATCATTTTTATAAAGGGTTTTTCAACAAGAAGTTTGTTTTCTAAAGCAAAAAATTTGAATTAAGATGATTAAAATTTTTATTGTATTACGAAAAGAAAAGTTCGGCAATTATGAATGAAAAATGATATCTGGCAACTGTCCACCAGGACCACGTTAACAGATGCCGATTCTTATATCATAGTTTTTAATCACTTTTTGGCAAAATGGCGGTCCTATTTCGTTAATCACATCACGGATTTTCGATTGGCTCCGTACAGACTCTGTCTCCTTAACATAGCCCCACAAAAAAAATCCAGTGGTGTTAAATCACACGATCTGGCTGGTCACTTAACTGCTGATTGTCGTGAAATCATGCGATCATTAGTTTTAATTTGCAATAAATTGATCGCTTCATTGGCTGCGTGACATGTGGCATTTGTCCTGTTGAAGCCACATGTCAGTGATATCCATGTCGCCAATAATAGCCAAAATTGAGTTTTTAGCATCTCGCGATAGCGTGATCTTTTAGTCGTTACCGCATTTCCAGCTTCGTCTTCGAACAAAAACGGCCCAATTGGGCCTTCGGACCACATAGCGCACCATACAGTAACACGTTGAGCATGCGAAGGCTTCCCAATAATCGCTTTAGGGTTTTCAGACCATGACAAATAAAAATGGCCTTTGTTTGAAAAAAAATATTTTTTCACAAAAGACGGTTGTTCCCGAATGAATTGAGCGAATCTACAACGATTTGAATGGTTAGTCGGCTTCAGTTGCTGCACCAGTTGAGCCTTGTAAGGCTTCAAAGTCAAATCCTTACGCAAAATTCGCCATGTGCTGGTTTTGGATAACCCCAATTGTTGAGAACGTCGAGGAATAGACAAATTTGGATTTCCTTCAGTACTGTGGCCCACGGATGCGATGTTTTTAGTTGTGGCGTTCGCACATTTTGTATCGACTGAAATTTAATGACCAAATTCTTAATAGCGTTCTCAGAACGCTATTGTCAGAAAACAGCACGAATTTTACGAAATATAACTTTAACAGGACCACTACTTTCATAGTGGATTTTAATTATTTTGATACGATTTTTGTAACATGCGTGATAAGATTTACGTCAGTACATACCTTGCTGTGTAAGTCATAACCTGACGGTGGATCATACCACTGTGGATGAAATGTAGCTTCATCCTCGCCCTAGAAAGTCTTCAGATACGTATATCCTCCAGTCACTCCTAGTTGCAACTTCAAGAGCTCGGAGCAAGCCAATGCCCCTACTCCTTGCTGAAGAGTTGGGGACTATCCAACTCCTGGTCCAGAAGGTATGAAGTTTAAAAAAACTTAAGAACGCAACCGCAATCATGCCCATTTATTGTGTTCATTATGAATGATCCGACCCACACAACTCAAACCAGGGCCTCGAAACCACAACCACCACGATACTCCCGAAGGGCCAACCTAAATAATCAGTCAGAGAACAGCTAAAAAGTTAAAAAGACAAAAAACTGAACTCTGGGACTTTACTGATTCCCGTGGAAACAAAGTGGAATTATCCAGGTGGCTCCTGCTAGCCTATTAGGGAACTGGAGACTGTTAAAAAATATTAATTGGGGGGGGGGGGACGATTTTCGTAACAATTGAATTCAACGTAACCATTGCCAATGCATCTACTATGAAGACGTCAAAAAACGAAATGTCAACTCTGTCGCCAAAATTTAAAAACATACTTCTTGTAGAAAAACAAATTTCTTATTGAAAAACCCGACAAATTTTTACTAACGAAAATCTTGGTTAATGTAAAATAATAATAAAAACGACTTAAGTTAATTTAAGGCAAATTAAAGTATGATTCCAATATTTTAAGAGAATATTAAATAATCAACCAATTGGCAATTACAGTTTATAGCTGCTTTACAAAATGAAGAAAAAGCTTATGATCTTATTTTGCTATTGTTAATTGTTTCGAAATGTATTTCGAGCAAAAGGAACATTTTAAAAATGTGTTTTATTTGTCATTTTCAAGTTTCAAAGTACGAAATAAGTGAGATGTTTCTAATGTGTCCTGAACTCATCAAAATTTAAATAAACACAATTAGAGAAACGACATGTTTGCAATGGAACGGTTCTAAAATTCTTTAATTATCAGAGTTATGTCATATTTAGGATCTGTTTTATTTTTTTTCTTCGTTTTCCCGAAAACACACCACACATTACATATTTTAAAAGAAACAAATAAGAATTCAATAGGAAGTGGTTACCCAAAACAGCGTTAAATATAGCAGAGTGTGTTCAATTAAGAACTTCAATAATAATTTTGATAGAAATTATAGCCACTTTTTAAAACAAAAAGTACCGCTTTACAACAAATGTTTGTTTTTTAATCTTATATAAATCGCCTATGTTTTAATACTTTTAAATCACTGATTCATATTTTCATGGCTTATGCCACACATAAAGCTCACTTTCAATAATACCAATTCTGTCTAAAGCGAAGACAAACTTGTTAGACGCCCATATTTTAAGTAATTACAACTAATTTCTCTCGAAATATAGGCGTTTCTCTTGGGATTTTTATTTTTAACAAAATTCCATAGCCCCCAAATTGTAAACAGCTTCTTGGAGCCCCTATATTTTTGCAATTATACGATTAATTAACAAAAACTTTTAACAAAAATAAAGCTACAAACATTAATTTAACAACAATAATTTAAACACTTATCACAACATGCCAACCCATTAAAGGTGTCTCCAACATTTCTTTAACACAAAGCAAATATTATTTTTTTAATAAATAAATAATAAATAAAATAATTTTCAATATGGAAAACATACAGCCGAAGATGGTTAAAAATTATATTTTTAAAAGTTTTTTAAAAAAATTTGATTACATAAATTTTATCTACAACATAAAATTTAATTTAATGCAATATTTGATCGATAACACGAAAATTTCTATAATTTTTTGTTTTTCGTTCGACCCCTACTCATGCAATGCAATGCAATTGTACCAGAACTAGGTAATTAGGTATTGGGGAGGAGGAAAGAGGGAGTAGTATTTGCGGACATCAGATTTGAATTTCCCCACATTTAAACTGGCAGCAAAGATCTCTGGAGGGAGTTTATTACATATATAAACTGTTCTGCTGAAAATTAATTTTCCCTGTAACGCGTTGTACAACTCACTGGCCAATCGACCACAAATGGATGCGCTCACAATGAAAATCGAATCAAACACAAAGACATGCGAGTTTCGAGAACAAGTTCCCTGATTTCGTTAAAGCACTTACCATTATATTTAGTAACGATAACAGAGTGAAATACAACCTACATTGTGTCGAATAATATATTTTCTGTTTTTTTTTTTGTAATCGATAAATATCCATAAATTATTATTTAATTATCGACAGGTTTCCCTGAGTAAAAGTAATGGATTAATGCAAAACCTTTTAAACTAAATTTGTCAATACCATAAAATTTGCTTTAGCAATACTTATCAAAAGCACAAAATTTTTCGTAAAAATATTTATCGATAATAAACATTCGATGGCGAAATTTATAAATAACATAATTTTTTATAACAAAACAAAATATTTTCTATGTTAAAATTTAATCATAACATACTCATATCGTATTTAACAAATACTGACCCCCCGGGGGCACATTTATGGTCTTTATAGTACGTAACAGCTATCTAGATCTGTGCAACTGGGGGAAAAAGGGAGCCCAGTCCCCTGAAGTCAGACAGGGAGACAACTGCAAGCTCCACTTTATTTCCACGGGGATCAGTGAACCCGCAGAGTTCATTATTTGTCTCTTTAGACTTATAATAGTTCTCTGACTGATCATTGAGGATGGCCCCTATATGGGAGTATCGTGGTGGTTGTGGTTTTGCGGCCCCATAACAGTATAATGGTTATTATGGTGGCCAGGATCATCTCACTGTTAATAACACCCTAAGTGAATGATCCAGTCAAGTGAGCATGCTAGACATGTGTTCTGGACGGGAGTTGGAAAGTCTCCAACTCTTAAGCAAGGAGTGATGATATGCAGCCCTGCTCTGGAATCATCGAAGTTGCAACTAGAAAGTTCTGTTGCATAGAATTATGGCTTCGGCTTCCTAGGACGAGAATGACGTTCCAAATTATGCATAGTGGCTTGACCACCATCTGATAAAGGCTTCATGGCCAGGTGCGGATGAAAATCAAATCACGTCTCTAACAAATAGTGTAAAATTTTCAAAAGTATAATTTATTGATAACATTAAATTTTCCATGGTAACAAAGTTATATAAAATTTATCTACAGCATAAAATTTATCAAAAACCTAAAGTTGTCCAAACAGAATTACTCGGTAATACAAAATAGTACAAACTAGCTTTATCGATAACAACAAGTTTTATTATAAACAGTTTTTCTATAATATTAATTTAGCATTGAAAATTTATCGATGGCCTAAAATTTATTTATTTTCTATAGAAATTCATTTGGCAATTAAATAATTTTTTTAAACAAATATTTTTGATGGAATATTTTACGTTAACATCTTCATCTTCAGTATTATCGATCAATAAGTCTTCTATTTAATTTTAAAACCCTGAATCGAATTACTTTTTAAGTTTTTTCTCCTTACATATTCTAAGCCATGTTTAATACTAAAGAATTTTTATATATTCGATAACATTTCAATAGGAAGTTTTTATTATCGGTAAATAATTTCTAGAGTTTGGATGTTATATATTATTATTCTACAGAAATTTCGTGTTATCTAAAAATTTTCGATAAAAATTTTTTGTTGCTGAAATCTATCTATAGGAATTTCGTGGTATTAATAAATTTTCAACAAAAGAGGCATTTTATCGATCGGTTTTTTATACAAGAGTTGTATTATCTATTGATATTTAACAGATTTTTTTTTGTTATCGAAAATTGTTTTTTGTTATCGAAATATTTTATACATTTTATATTTCCTTTAATAAAGTGGGATTTAAAATAATGAATTTTCTTTATGTCAATTACATCGCCGTTAAGCAAAAAAAAAAAAAAATTCAATAGGAGTATTTTGTTATCGGTTAATGCTTTTCTACAAATTTTAAATTATATATTATATTTCTACAGGAATTTTGTGTTATCGATTTTTGATAAAAATTTTATGTTGTCGAGATATTTTCTATACTTTTGTGGTGTTAATAAATTTTTAACAAAAGTTGGATTTTATCGATTGGTTTTCTATACAAGTTTTATAATACCGATTACACATTTTGTGCAGAGAATTTATGTTTCCTTTAATAATGCGGGATTTTAGATACTGAACTTTCTTAGAGCCCATTACCTCGCTGTTAAGCAAAACATTTATAAGAAAATTATTCCATAATTCCTTTGCCAAGTCTGACAATTTTAGCACCCTCCTTTTAGCATTAGAATATAATTATTTAAATTAAAAAATAGCCTACTTTAAACTGCATCCTAATTTTTATTAATTGCTTTTGTATACAAGTTTTATATTACCGATTATTTTTTAACAGTTTTTTGTGTTATCGAAAAATTTTTTTGTTATCGAAATATTTTGTACATTTTATATATTCTTTAATAAAGCGGGATTTTATATAATGCATTTTCTTTAAGTCAATTACATCGCTGTTAAGCAAAAGTTATAGGAAAACTTATTCCATAGAAATTTTTTGATATCGGTTAAACCTTTGATAGAGTTTTAAAGTTATACATTAATTTTCTAAAGGTAATTTTTTTTTTTTTTTTTGTTTAAAGAGAAGTAGCACTTTAGGCAACAATGCCTATTTAGTCAAGTACCGTGCTACATTCTTTAGGAAAGGGATAGAGAATAGATGAAACAGGTGGTGAAAGTAGAAGGAGAGTCGGAAATTAACTGCCGTATAAGACAGCACAGCGGCCAGTGACTATGCCTTCATAGCTGAGCAGCCCCACCGACAGTCAATTTTTATTTTTGTATTGAAAAAAAACCAAGGGAATCGAACCCACACCCCCTATATTTACAAGCTAGTACACTACCTACTAGCCTACAGGGGCACCAATTCTTGTTACTTATAAATTTTCGAGTGTTATATTATCGATTCATTTTCAGCAGATTTTTGTGTTCTGGAAATATTTAATGCATTTTATAGTTCTTTTGATAAAGCGGGATTTAAAAAAAAAATTTACTTTATGTCAAAGCAAAGTAGTTGAAAGAAAATTATTCCATAATTCCACTGCCCAGTCTAACAATTCTAGCTACCTTCTTTTAGCATTACATAATAAATATTTAAATTAAAAAAAGGTCACCTTTAACTCCAGCCTAAACTTCTAGTTATTGCTTAACAATTGCTGCTTCTAAAAATTTTACAGCCATTGCAAAGCAAATTATTTATAAAATAATTTAAATGATTTGCACCAAAATCACCCGAGGGAAAAGGACTGTGTAATTAAATAATTTAAGTAAATTACAACAAATAATAAATTCATACAAAGTAACAGGAAAATTTGTTTAACACAACATGTGTCTAAAGTAACAGAAGAAACTGTGTAAGAAAAATTAATTTTGTGGCTTTTCCATTAGATTTGTTACAGATTTCTCTGTCCCTGTCAATTGTGGCGAAATCATAAATTAGTTGGAAGAAACAAAACTTTTATTAATTGAATTTTTTTTTTCTTTTAAATTAAATGTTAAAAAACCTCAAAATGAATTTTTTATATAAAATCTTAATGTTAAATGAAGTGTTAAAATATGTTTATGTTACATTTATGAAATATTTGTTATTTAACAATGTTGTATGCTATTTGAAATTGTAGTTATTTTAATCGTTTATAGCACACAATAGTTGTGTCTTAGACACAAAACTATTGAATAAACAATAATTAAATGATTCAAAAATATCATTATAAATTGTAGATTTGCATAAATAGACATAAAACGAATAACTGTAGAAATATCTGTTATCGAAAAATTTTCTCATAGAAATTTTCGTTATTTTTTTATTTTTATCCTTTTATTTACTATTATTACTACTTCTTTGAAAAAAAATTTTTTACATATATCTACATATATAAAAATGAATGTCTGTCTGTCTGTTTGTTTGTTTGTTTGTTTGTTTGTGCTTTATAGGAGGCCAAACCCTTGGGCCGATTTTCCTGAAATTTTCACAGCATGTTACTGTGACTCTGGAAGGAATAGTAGGCTATATGAAGCTTTGATTGGACAACGGGGCATATAACCCAAAAATTTAAATAGCCATATTTTGGGCATTTTTTGACCTACGTCGATGATGTTTGGTACATATGGTATTGGCATAATAAGGAATACGTACCAGGAGAAAAGTGGGTGGAACCACGCCCCTTTTTAGGACAATTAAAAACCGTAATATAGTCTTAACTACTGGACCGATCGTCATTAAATTTTTACAATAGGATATTTTTACGAAATAATAAATTCTTTGACTCAGGAATACTTATTGACCAATGATACCAACAGATTTACCATTCGATTTTAAACGATTGCAGTTTCCTGTTCGGTTAGCGTTTGCGATGACTATTAACAAAGCTCAAGGTCAATCTCCGCAAGTTTGCGGCTTAAATTTAGCAAATACATGTTTCTCGCAGGGACAGCTTTATGTAGAATGCTCGCGTGTAGGAAAACCCACCGATTTATATGTGTATGCTGCTGATGGGCAAACTAAAAATATTGTGTATCCTAAAGCATTGCAATAATTAAATTAAAATTAAATAAATAAATTTTTGTTAATATATAATTACTTTTAATTTTATTTTTTAACGTGGAGGGTGGCGAAGCACACCGGGTTCAGCTAATTTTCTATAAAAATTTTTTGCTATCAATATTGTTACAGAAAATTTTTATTAGTGTTGCATTTCCTATCGATAAATCCTATCAATAATTAATATATTTGTTTGAGATTAATTTTCCAGAAAAAATTACTATTGCTGTTTTACAGAAATATTTTTTTAGATAAATTGTTATTTTGATATGATATGATATGACTTGAAAATTTCTGTTATCTATAAACTTTCTCCCAAAAATTTTTTAGTACTTTTTCAGAGAGTTCTTATTATTTTCTTAACAAACTCCTTACGAGCAATTTCTGTTACCAATAGCTTTGTTAATAATAATTTTTTTATTCAAAGTTCCTTCTATATATAGCAACTTCTTGTTCCCGATAAATTTTCTTTAGAATACTTTTATTAAAAATTTCGTGTACTCGATAAATTTTCACTAAATATTCTATTGTTAATAAATTTTCTCCAAAAAATTCATTATGTAAAAAACTTGTGTCTAGAATATTTAAATTTGTGGTAAATTAACAATATAATACATTTGTTATCGATTTTTTTTATTAGACGTAATCTGTTATCGGTAAGTTAAGAACATATGATTACTGTTATCGAAATTTTTAGCGTTGACAATTTCTTTTATTGAATATTAACAAAAAAAATTTCTGTTATCGAAAAATTTTTGCCGCAATGTTATTTCAGATAAATAATGATAAATTTTTAAAAGAAAATTTTAGCTGACAAAAATTTTCTATTAAGCAATCCTGTAAATTTTTTCTGTAAATTTTCTGTAATTTTCAGCAGAAAATTTCTCTTACTGATAAATGTTCAATAGAAAATTTCTCTCATCGATAAATATTCAGTAGAAAATTTCTTTTATTGATAAATTTTCAGTAGAAAATTTTTCTTATCGATAAATTTTCTTATCGATAAATTTTCTGTGAATTTTTTCTAGGATTAATTTTCTGTACAAAACTTCTACAATTGGACAATTTAAAATAGACTTTTTCTGTTATCGACTAATTTGCAATAGAAATGTCATGCAAAAATTCTTTCAATAAAATTTCTGTTATCAATAAATTTTCCATAGGAATTTGTTATAAAAAATTTTCAGTAAAAATTTCTCTTATCGATAAATTTTCTCTAGAAAACTTCTCTTATCGATAAATTATCTCTAAAAAATTTCTCTTCAGTAAAAAATTTTTTTTATTGATAAATTTTCAGTAGAAAATTTTTGTTATCGATAAAATTACAGCAGAAAATTTTTGTTATCGATAAATTTACAGAAAATTTTTATTATTGATATATTTTCAGTAGAAAATTTCTTTTATCGATATATTTTCAGTAGAAAATTTCTTTTATCGATAAATTATCAGTAGAAAATTTCTCTAATCGATAAATTTTCAGTGGAAAATTTCTCTAGTCGATAAATTTTCAGTAGAAAATTTCTGTTATTGATAAATTTACAGCAGAAAATTTCTGTTATTGATAAATTTTCAGTAGCAAATTTTTGTTACTCATAAATGTTCAGTAGAAAATTTGTTTCATCGATAAATTTTCAGTAGAAAATGTCGTTGTGGATAAATTTTCAGTAGAAAAAGTCTCTTATCGCTAAATTTTCAGCAGAAAATTTCCCTTACTGATAAATTTTCAGTAGAAAATTTCTCTTACTGATAAATGTTTAGTAGAAAATTTATCTTATCGATAAATAAATTTTTCTTATCGATAAATTTTCAGTGGAAAATTTTTCTTATCGATAAATTTTGAGTAAAAAATTCGTCTTATCGATAAATTTTCAGTAGAAAATTTTTCTTATCGATAAATTTTTAGTAGAATATTTGTCTTATCGATAAATTTTCAGTAGAAAATATTTCTTATCGAAACATTTTTAATAGAAAATTTGTTTTATCAATAAATTTTCAGTAGAATTTTTGTTTTATCAATAAATTTTCAGTAGAAAATGTCTCTTATCGATAAATTTTCAGTAGAAAATTACTCATCAAAAAATTTTCAGTAGAAAATTCTTCTTATCGATAAATTTTCAGTAGAAAATTTCTCTTACTGATAAGTGTTCAGTAGAAAATTTATCTTATCGATAAATTTTCAGGGGAAAATTTTTCTTATCGATAAATTTTCAGTAGAAAATTCATCTAATCGATAAATTTTCAGTAGAAAATTTTTCTTATCGATAAATTTTAAGTAGAATATTTGTTTTATCGATAAATTTTCAGTAGAAAATTCTTCTTATCGAAACATTTTCAATAGAAAATTTGTTTTATCAAAAAATTTTCAGTAGAAAATTTGTTTTATCAATAAATTTTCAGTAGAAAATGTCTCTTATCGATAAATTTTCAGTAGAAAATGTCTCTTATCGATAAAATTACTCATCAATAAATTTTCAGTAGAAAATTTTTTTTTATCGATAAAATTTCAGTAGAAAATTCTTCTTATCGATAAATTATCAGTAGAAAATTCTTCTTATCGATAAATTTTCAGTAGAAAATTTTTCTTATCGATAAATTTTGAGTAGAATATTTGTTTTATTGATAAATTTTCTGTAGAAAATTTTTCTTATCGAAACATTTTCAATAGAAAATTTGTTTTATCAATAAATTTTCAGTAGGAAATGTCTCTTATCGATAAATTTTCAGTAGAAAAGTTCTGATCAATAAATTTTCAGTAGAAAGTTTTTGTTATTAATAAATTTTCAGTAGAATTTTTTTGGATTTGATATATTTTCAGTAGAAAATTTTTGGTATCGATAAATTTACAGCAGAAAATGTTTATTATTGTTGTATTTTTAGTAGAAAATTTCTTTTATCGATAAATTATCAGAAGAAATTTTCTCATATCGATAAATTATCGGAAAAAAATTTCTCTTATCGGAAAGTTTTCAGTAAAAAAATGTCTCCTATCGATAAATTTAAGAGAGAAGATTACTGTTATTGATAAATTTAGAAGAGGAGATTTTTATTAACGATAAATTTATAAGAGAAGTTTTCTGTTATCGATATATTTTCTCTACAAAATTTTTGAAAATTGAATACAAAATTATTTCGATAAATTTTTAATATCCATTATATTTCTACCAATAACTTTTAGGCTCTGTAGGATCTTTAAGAAAATCATGTATTTATTCATTTACCCGTCTTTCTATTGCTTTCTTTAACAACTGTAGGTAATTAAAAATATTAAATATAAACTATTTGCTTTATTATTCCTTTATATCACATATTTTTCACACATTTTCAGGAAGTTATTTGAGTATCTAAAAGTCAAGGTCTTTAATAAAATTGTGTAATTATTATTTTACCGAAAGCATATGTTGGTTTTACATTTTAATTAAAAATATCGAATTCAGATACAATTTACATATTTAGTGTAAAGCAACTAAAAATGAGAAGTGATTATTTTGCCGAATCATTATTCTTTCATCAGTTACAATTTAACACTTTGGAACACTTTCCTTACTTTGGACAATTCAAAAGAAATAATAAATTAAGACAAATATTGCAATGGAATTTCAAACAGTGTGGCTGCCAGCTTGTGCCGTTTGAAATATTTTAATTTTAAATTTACAGCATTAAAGTAATATTAATGAAATATAAGAGTTCGGTTCCATACAATTAAAAATGTTTATTTATTAATCAATTATTTAAGAAAAATGTCATTACGGGTATTATAGACCTTTAATCAAATATTACTTTAAATATTAATTACGTGTTTTTTAGTTGAAAATTACCTTTTTATAATTTTTCTTAAAAGCGAAAGTTTTTGAGGTCTTCCTAATGTAAAATTATTTTATCTATATATTTATCTATATATCTATATTTATCTATAAAATTTAAATTTTGTACACTTCATATCTGTGCCATGCTGTTCATAATTTTATGTGCACTTTTAAAAAAAATATTTTCAAGTTACTTTTCGAGAAGGTTTTTTACGAGTCAATTTTCGGAGAGAATATTTGCTTAAACTTCCCTACACTTTCTTTAAAACTTTCTCCTTTTTTTTGATGCAGCTAATTTCTAGAATGCCCTCTTCAAGGAAACACCTTTTCAAATTAAGTACTTTTTAAAGATTTTGTATAAAACTTTTATAATACCACTATTTTAGAACCTTTCATTAAGTATTTGAATATAAGTAAAATTGTTTCTGAACTATAATAAACACAAATACAAGGTACTTTAAAAAAAAAATAGCTAATTAAAGAGAACTTTTTAAAGGCACTTTTTCTTAATTTCGAAGTTGCTTTTGGCTAAATATAGAAAAAGTCCTTTTTTTGTTATTTAAGCGCAATATTAAAATAGAACCCTGCGACATTATATTCAATGCAGGACTTTTTTAAACTTTCTTAAAAAAGTATTTTAAAAGTCACTATTTTTAAAGTACTTTTTCAACAAGGCTATTTAATTCAATTTAGACAGAAACAACTTTCTTCATCTACATATTTTAAGTATGTACCCTTTTTAAATGTATATTTTTTTAAATTAAAAATAAAGTTTTTCAAAACTGATCTTTTTAAAGGACAATTACTTTTTTAAAGTTTATTTGGCAAATATACTTTTTGAAAGGTACTTTTTGTTATTGTTTTTAAAGAAAGTTTATTTTAAAAAAGAATTCTGGTATTACAGCTAATTTATTCAATTAACATTTTTTATTCACATAATTTATTCAATTATTCAATTAACACATATGTCAATGCCAATTTGTAATAAAGTACTTTTGACAATATTATAGTACTTTCTTAATGTGAAAATTGATTTTAAAAAATTTTATTATTTCTTTTTTTGTAGCAGTACCTTTTTAAATGTAACAAGAGATCAGTGCTTTCCTATAATTTAAAACTTAATCGCAAAGAAGTATTTTAAAAACGACTATTTTTAAGGTACTTTTTCCAACAGGCACATATAAGACCAAAGTATACTGTGACAACCTACTTCATCTACATATTTAGAAAAAGTACCTTTTTTAAATTTAAATTTAATATTTTTCAAATGTACTCTTTTTAAAGGGTAGTTTAAAAAAGGTAGCTTTTTGGAAAGTTTCCTTAAAAAGGTACTTTTTTTAATTTTTAAATGAAAGTTATTTTTAAAAAGAATTCTCGGATTAAATTAAATTACCCATTTATTTTATCAGCAGCTATGCCAAGACTAATTTCTAATAAAGTACTTTTGACAAAATTGTGTTCATTAATAGTACTTTTTTAATGTGAAAAATGATTTAACAAATTTTTTTATTAATTTTTTTTATAGCAGTACCTTTTTAAAGGTACTGCTCTAAAATTTAATCGCAACACTAAAAACAACCTTGATATATAATGTCTATTTAATACAGGACTTTTTGAAAATATCTTAAAGAAGTATTTTAAAAAACACTATTTTTAAGGTACTTTTCCGAATAGGCCTATATCAAATCAAATTAGACTGTTACAGCCTTCTTCATCTACATATTTAAAAAAGGTACCTGTATGTTTTTTTATTTAAAAGTAACAATTTTCAAATGTACTCTTTTTAAAGGGCAGTTTTCAAAAGGTAAAGACATCAAAAAGCTTATTTTTTAACTATATTTTTTGAAAGGTACTTTTTTGTAAGCTTTTAAAGAAAGTTGTTGTAACAAAAAAAATTATTGGATTACGGCTAATTTATTAAATCAGCACCTCAGGCAAGGTCAATGCAAAAATTATTTTGATTAATAGTACTTTTTTAATAATAATTTAAAAATATTTGTATTAATAATTTTGTTTTGTGACAGTACCTTTTTAAAAATTAATTAGAAATCCGTTTTTCTAAAATAGAACGTTTTTCAAAAGTACTTTTTGAAAGGTAATTAGAAAATCTTGCTTTACTAAAATTGTACGTTTTTCAGAAGTACTTTCTTAAAGCTAATTAGAAAACCCTGCTTTTCTAAAATTGTGCGTTTTTCAAAAGTGTTTGTAAAATATCTTGGACTTAAAATGTATCATGTATCAAGGTCTTTATATTAATTTTTTGATGGGAAAAGTACTTTTTATGTAAATTATTTTCTTTAAACTAATTTGCTTAATGTGAGCAAAATTAATTAACTAAATAATTTAAAAGTATAAATTTTCAAATATCAAATGTAAAAGACAGTATTGATGAAATAGCTTTTTAAAGGCTTTTTTTCAAAGGTACTTTTTGAAAGGTACTTTTTTAAACATTGTTAAAGAAATTTATTTTTAAAAAAGAATTTATTTAAGCAGCACCTATGTTAAGACCAAGTACAAAATTATTTTCATTAATAGTACTTTTTTAATTCAAAAGATACTTATAAAATAATTTTATTATTAATTTATTTCTGTGGCAGTACCTTTTTAAAGGCTCTATTTCAACGACTTTTTTTAGAGGTGGTTTTAAGCCTTTCACAATGTTCAGTAATAAATATATTCAATGGAAATAAATTAATTTATATTAAAAATTTTGGCACAATTTTATTATCTGTTATAATACACCCACCCATTAGTCTCGCAGCCCATATCACAACATTGAAACTTTAAAATAGACACGAGAATTTTATATTATTTGGTTAATAATTTTTGAATCTTTATTTACATGGATTTGTTAAAATATCATATAAATCTTACATCTTTTAAAGTATTATTTACCTGGTAATGAGGATAACTTTTTTTAAGTCACCCATATAAAATAATCTCAAAATATGTTGAAAATCCTTTTAATTTTTTTGTTAAAATAACACTAGATATTGAGTGGAAAATATGTTATTTTAAACTTTTATATATGTATCGGTAGTTTAACACTTTAAATTGATAAGCTTTTTATTTTATAATAGAAATTTCAAATTCAACGCCTGTAATAGAGAAATAACACAAATGCATATGAATTAATAGTCAACTAATAATCTCGCTTATATTGTGGTAGAAAGTAAATAGAAAACACTTAAATTTTATCGAAATATTATTTAATAACTTTTCACTTTTCGATTCACTTTTTATTATTCTTTGTACTAAATATTTTCGATATGTTTTGCTAAGCAAAGCTCGTCTTAACGTTATCGTGCGCAAATCCGAACTGAAATTGCGGGAAAATCAAATTGAAAACTTGGTCGCAAATAGTTGTTCACACAATAACGACAAACAGAACACACTTAACAGCAACAGTTAATGTTTGTGCGGCAAATACTCTGCAGCAGCATAACTTTTAAGTAAAAGCATCAACAACAAATATTAAATAACATCAAAAGCAAAAACCATTAGAACTAGTGTTCTAATGAAGTAAAAGTACTTTTTTTTTGTATTTATCACCACTATAACTGAATGCTCTCTTTTATTTAATAAAAAAAAAAAGCAAACATTAAATTTAAAGAGCAAACAAGCCATCAAACAATAAAATAAAACCACACTAAAAACAAACTTTCAACAGTAAAAGTAATACATACAAGTCTCAAAATGTTAAGCTTAACATGTCTGTACAAGTTTACATTAACATAGCAACATACAGACTTTTACCAACTAACAGTACAATTTAAAACTTTATGTTATTGAAAGTTGGTGGTGTTATTTAACATACTGAAACAACAGTGTTTCCTGATTATGTTTTAGTTATGTAACATTAGGACTTTAACATAAATCTGTTTCATCAGAAATAAGCATTTGTATGGGGTAGTTTTCAAGCTGAGTTTGTTAACAAAAGCTTTTACAATGTCACAGATATTAAATTTAAAATCTCTGATATATGAAAATAGTTCGTTTTCATTAAAAAACTGTAGAAAAACATTTAACAAGAAGCGAATATTTTAACAGCAAACAGTAGGCAATTAGCTAATTAAATACTTAACGAGCTTACTCACTTTAAGTTTGCAAAACTCTAGCTTTCATATTTTAACACCAGTTGAAAATTAACGAAAATACCTCTACAATTAAAATTACATTTAAGGCCAAGTTTAATCCAAGATTTAAATTTTTCGCCACTTTCCAACCCAAAAGAGATATGAAACTTTAAGCTCTGAATTTAAAAGTATGTAAAGCTTCAGAAAAGAAACGATTTTGAAATATCTTTTACCACTGCAGAATAGCATATTAAATTTCAAGTCTAACATCTACTAGTCGACCTCGTTTTCAATAAAATTTTCCATATAATACAGCTCTGAGCTTTTGGAAATTGTTTCTCAAAAGCTTGTGACAAATAGATGTTAAGTGCCACCATAGTCAAGAGAAAGGAAACAATTATAGGAGACAGATCATTAGATATCCATTTTTAGCAACGCATCGGCTAATAGAGATGCTAGTGTAGAGTCAATTCCCTTTGGAGGACATCTCTTTTAGTGGTCAAAAGAAAGTCCAACACATTAAAATCAACTTGTTCATGTATGAGGAACAAAATGGAATTGGAAAAATTTCAAACATTTATTTTCCCGTTAAATAGCTTTTAAATACCATAGTAGTCAAGAAAAAGGAAATGACTAAAGGAGACAGATCATTAGATATCCGTTTTAAAAACGCATCGTTTAATAGAGAGGCTAGAATAATGGGCTCACATCTACGATCCTACTAATGTAACTTCACCGCCCGAAAAGTAAAAAACTTTTGTCATACAGACCATAAAACTATAGAGATTAAATAGCTTAGAAAACCGACAAAGAAGTTCGTAGGCCCTAACTCTAAAAGCTCGCAGCCGTTGAACGCAGGAAGGGAGAAGTCTACCTTTAACACTAACGTGAAATCTTAAAGACATAGACAAGATATGAGATGCGTGATAAGATTTACATCAGTACCTAGCTCTGTAAGCCATAACCTGATGGTGGATCAAACCACTTGGGTGATTACGTGATAAAATTTACATCTGCACCTGGCAGTGAGCCCTAATCAGATGATGGTCATACCACTGTGAGTGAAAAGCAGCGTCACTCACGCCCTAGAAAGCCGAAGTCTAAGTCTAGCAACAGGTCCTTCCTAGTAGCAATTTCAATGATTCCAGAGCAGGGCTGCAAACCATCACTCCTTGCTGAAGAGCTGGAGACTATCCAACTCCTGTCCAGAACACATGTCTAGCATGCTCACTGGATCTAGGATCATTCCACCAGGTAGGTGTTATTAAAAGTGAAATGATCCTGGCCACCATATAAAACTGACCTGTTATGGGGCCGCGAAACCACAACCACCACGAAATTCCCAAAGGGAAAACCTCAATAATCAGTCAGAGACACAGCTAAATGCCTAAAGAGACAAATAGCGGAAACTCTGCGGGCTACTAATTCCCGTGGAAATAACGCGGAGTTTCCAGTTGTACCCCTGCTGACTTCAGGGGACTGGGCTCCCTTATACTCCCAGTTGTACAGGTATAGATAGTCGTAGTTCTATAAGGACCGATAAATGTGCCCCCGGGGGGGGGCCACTTGGGTGATAGTGTGATTCGTTTTACATCCGCACCTGGCTATGTAGCCTTAATCAGATGGTGGAAAACCACGATTGTATAATTTGGAACATCATACAGGCGTCCTAGGAAGCCGAAGACATAATTCTAAGCAACAAACCCACCTAGTAGCAACTTTAATGATTCCAGGGAAGGGCTGCAAACCATCACACCTTGCTAAAGAGTTGAAGACTTTCAACTCCTGTCCAGAACACATGTCTAGCATGCTCACTGGACTGGATCATTCACTTTGCGTGTCATTATCAGTGAGATGATCCTGGCCACCATAATAACCATAATAACCACCATAATAACCATTATGGGGCCGCGAAACCACAACCACCACGTTACTACCATATAGGGGCCAACCTCAATGATCAGCCAGAGAACTATTAAATGTCTAAAGAGACAAATAATGAACTCTGCGGCTCACTGATCCCCGTGGAAATAAGTGGAGCTTCCAGTTGACTCCCTGCCTGTCTTCAGGGGACTGGGCTCCCTTTTTCCCCCAGTTGCACAGATCTAGATAGCTGTTACGTACTAAAAAGACCATAAATGTGCCTCCGCGGGGACCACTTGGGTGATATATAGCGTCACCCACGACTAGGAAGCCGTTGGATATCTCTATCTTCTACTCACCCTTATTGCAATTTCGGGAGCTTTGAGAAGGTCGCTACTCCCACTCCTTGGTGAAGAGTTGGAGACTATCCAACTGCTGGTCCAGAACACATGGCAATTATGCTCACTGGATCCGGATCATTCACCCTGTGTTCTTGGTCAAAAATGAGAGGATCCTGGCTTCTTAATCATTTCATGAGGGCCCGCGAAACCACAACCACCACTATACTCCACAAGGGACCAACCTCAATATTCAGACAGAGAACAGCAAAAGTTGCACTGTGAGGCTTACTGATTCACGTGGAAATAAAGTGGAAGTTGTTCAGTTGGCTCCTGCTAGCCTTTAGGAGATTGGACACCGTTTTACCCCCGGTGCCACATGTCTTAATGGTGAGGTTTCATTAAGACCCGGATGGGACAAGGCATGAGTTCATCTAAGAAGGAATAAGTTCTATTGCGCAAACTGTCTGATTCTCTATTCCGAACGTCAACCAAGTGGATGCAGAATAAGTGCAAGCTAAACTCCCATAACGATTGCATTATACAAATCTTGATAGAGTGCTACTATAATACTAAACATGGACAGCTGCATATTAGATATAGGTACCATGTAGGACCTTAGCATAAGAAAATTTGCTGGCCAATAAGCCGGACTGTTTGATTGAAAGGAAAGTTAAATATGAATTTAACACTTTAACTGTTTAGGTCGAATATAATCGTCAGACTGAAATGAAATTTTTTTGCATAATATCGAGTATACTCGTCGTGAAGATAAAAAAAATATAAAATAAAATACAAAATAAGGTATTTATAATTATTCGGAATTATTTTTAATATAAGCAATTTTATATCGTGCTTGATTCCTTTAATAAAAATTTTTGTAATAAATATTTTGTGAGAATATCATGAAATATTTATTCAAAGGAATCAAGCACGAAATAAAATTGCTTATAAAATGCAAAATAAAATAAATAATCATAAATTTCTACTTTTATCTGTTTATGTCGAGTATACTCACTCGGCTTCGCTGGAAAATAATTACGCAGGCAGTAAAACACAATTAAACAGTTAAAGGGTTAAACGTTAACAATAGAATATTTTTATTCTTTATTCTTTTTATTCTTTAGACAACTAGCACAACAAGATGATAACATCTTATAAGTGACGGTGCTATTGATGCTTAACATATACAAATTGAGTTATTATAAAACATAAATCTAGAAACAAAGCATTAACATCACTATTGTAAAGTAAATTTCCCATGGGTGACGCAGCAATTAGTGGTCAAAAATAAGTCCAAAATATTTTTTAAAACAACTTGTGTATTATTGCATGACAAAATAGGCTGGAAAAATATTTTCAAAATTTTTCCGATTGATTAAGTACCCCCCTTTTGTTATTGATTCCCTAAAAGCATTCTACTTACACGCCAGTTAAGCTCATAAAAATACTCATAAAAAATTGTAAATAAACAATAACTGCTTCCCTAACTTCGTTTATTAAAACACACTTGCATAAGAAAACATTACTTTCCATGACTGGTACAAATGATAGTTCTTGCATCATAACGTAACATATTCACTGTTAAATTTCCCCCTAAAAATCATATGTTGTAATGCCGTTACAAGTAAAAATGTTAAAATATTTTATTTACTTTAACTTGGCATGTTGATATTGCAAGCATTTAGATAATACTATTTTATGTTTTATTTATTAAAAACTCATTTCTTCTATATGACTTTGCTCTTAAAAAGCTTTTTTCTTGTCTTGTTGCTCATCTTGACATAAACCTGACATTAATTTGTTTAAGAAAGAACAATATAGAAAATTTTGTTGTTTTTTTTCCAGAAATTGGCACTTCCACAATCACGAATTGAAAGAGCCAGAGCATGCTGCCAAAGAAAACGACTATTTTTTTAACGGTATTTTTATTAACATAAACCAAATATTTTTCAAAGCAAATATTGAGACTTTATCTCAGCTGCCTACTGTTAATATGAACATAAATTTATTTACACACTAAAGTTATCACTAAATAATTATATGAACTTTGCCTTAACTAAAAAAACAATTATTATTTATAATGTAGAGAGGGAGAGTTGGCTAAAAAACTTAATAAATTTTTAAGATAAAAATTATAAATATTTTTTTTAATATTACAGTGATCACCATTTACACGAGTGCCTTTCAAAATGTAGATTTATTTAGACTATAAAAATAAAAGTCTATAAAATCCTATAGAATAGAAAAATTTATAAAAGTTAGAAGCATAGTGTTTATTTATTACATTTAGATAACAATTTTTGTTTTTGTTTTGTTTTGTTAATGCAAAAATCTTCTTCCGTAGTGAGAGTAAATAAAAATATTAAAAAGATTTTTTTAAATGACTTTGAGGGGGTTTTTATTACATAAGTTTATTATTACATTAAACTTTACTACTTCAGTAAATAATATATATGAAAAACTTTACTGCTGATTTTTATAATATTTTACCAAAAAAAATAAAATCAATTTATTATTGAAAAAAGTTTACTAGAAATGTATTGTTGTGGGGAATAAAAAAATCCTTACGTCGAAAAATTAAAAATAAAAAGTGTTTTTAAAGCGAAAATGCTATAGGATACAGCGTAACAATAGAATGTAATGTCATCGAAATAGATAACTTACCATATACAAAAATAATAACGATCACCAGAGCACTGCAATACATTGACAACCAAAAGAGTGAATTCGCTTTATGTACCGATTGCCTTTCATCCCTCCAGTCAATTATAAATCCATCTAACAACAACATCAATGCCTCCAAACCTCGGGATGAAATCATGAAAACACACCCGGACGTGAAAGTAATTTGGTTACCCAGCCACTGCAATGTTGCTGGAAACGAATATGCCAACGCTGCAGCAAAGTTTTCTCTTAAGTCACCTCTTATTACGATGAAGAATTTTAACCCTACAAACTTATGGCGATATGCGTGATAAGATTTACGTCAGTACCTAGCTGTGTAAGTCATAACCTGACGGTCGATCAAACTGCTGTGGGTGATGACGTGATAAGATTTACATCTGCACCTGGCCGTGGGCCCTAATCAGATGGTGGATCATTACCACTGTGGATGGCATGTAGCGCCATCCTCTCCCTAGACGACCTTCGGATACGTATATCCTCCTGTAACTACTAGTTGCAACTTTAAAAGCCCGAATTAGGCCGCAGCCTTCACTCCTTGCTGAAGACCTAGAGACTATCCAAACTCCTGGTCCAGAACGCATGAAGCTTAATATAATTAAGAACACGACGGCATTTATACTCATTTACCTCGACCATTCATTGTGTTCATTGTGAATGATCCGACCCGCAAACTCAAATGGGGGACTCGAAACACACAATCACCACGATACTTCCGCAGGTCCTACCTCAATAATCAGTCAGAGAACAACTAAAAGTCTAAAGAGACAATTAGCGGAACTCTGGGATTTTACTGATTCCCGTGGAAATATATTGGATTGTCCAGTTGACTCCTTCTAGTCTTGAAGGGGACTGGGCTCCTTTTTACCCCGCAAGACACAAGTCTAGATGGTTGTAGGATCCATAAAGACTTATAATGTGCCCCCGGCGGGAACTGCTGTGGGTGATATGTAGCGTAACCCTAGGCAGCCGATGCACAATTCTATCCAACAGGTCATTCTTGGTTGCAACTTCGAAAGCTTGGAGCAGGCCGCCACCCCCACTTCTTGCTTAAAAGCCGGAGACTATCCAACTCCTTGTCCAGAACACATGACAAGCATGCTTACTGAACCCGAAACGTTCACCTTGTGTTAACGTCAAAAGTGAATGATCCTGCGAAACCACAACCATCACGATGCTACCGAAGAGCCAACGTCATTAATCAGTCAGAGAACAGCTAAAAGGCTAAAAAGTCAAAAAACTGAACTCTGAAGCTTACTGATTCCCGTGGAAATAACGTGGAGTTATCTAGTAAGCTCCCTGCTAGCCCTTAGGGGACTGGACTCCCTTTTACCCACGGTGACACATATAATGACGGCGAGATTCCGTCAAGAGATATAGATGTGCCCTCGGGGGGACTTATGTCGATATTTCGTGATAAGATTTACATCTGCGCCTGGCCGTAAACCTTAATCAGAAGGTGGTCAAACCACTGTGGAATGAAAAGCAACGTCATTCACGCCCTAGGAAGCCGAGGACTAATTCTAGCAACAGGTCATTCCTAGTTGCAATTTCAGCGGTTAAAAAGCAGGGTTGCAAACTATTACTCCTTGCTGAAGAGCTGGAGACTATCCAACTTCTGGTCCAGAACACATGACTAGCATGCTCACTGGATCCGGATCATTCACCCGTTGGTGTTATTAAAGGCGAGATGATTCTGGCCCTCCAAATCAGTTCATGGGGGGACCGCAAAACCACAACCACCACGATAGTCCCGAAGGGCCAACCTCAATAATCAGTCAGATAAATAGCTAAAAGTTTAAAGAGACAATAAGTGGAACTCTGGGCCTTGCTGATTCCCGTCGAAATACCGTGGAGCTTCCAGTTGTCACCCTCTTGCCTTCAGGGGACTGGGCTCCCTTATAGGCCCTGCAGCACATGTCTAGAAGGTTAAGTAATCCATAAAGACCGATAAATGTGTTTGGGGGGGCTTATGTCGATATATTAACTCATGTTGCATAAGTAAAAACACGACCCTTCATAAAACATCGGAATGGTACAAACAACTTAATAATAACGTTGGATCAGGCCAAATCTTTAATAAAATTAATAACGTTACCCGAATGGATCTCATCAAAATCACTAGACTTCGACTAGGTAACACAAAAATAATACATGGGTGCCTTCTTAATCTAACAATCATCCCACAGTGATATTGTTGCTTTTCCTACCCGAACGATCCCATACATCTTTTAACATCTTGTCCTTTCTTCTTGACACAAGGAGACAACATATTCAAAAACGAAAATCCGTTACAATTATTAGCCGATCCAACTGATGAGAGCATATCTATAATAGTAAATTACTTAAAGTCTACTAACCAGTATAACTACATTTGATTGCCAATCCTTGAAATCAATCCTATTCATTTTATCTTAACTTTGTCGTAGAATTAGTAATTATCATTTATTTATGAGCTGAAGGCCTTAGTTGCTATTGCTCTTAATTTATATTGACTTAGATTTATAATTAATCCTTTTAAATAAATAATAAGTGTTTTTGTTTTTGAAATGTTTGCTGTGTTGGTTCATTAAAAATTCTCATTTAATCAATTTGGCTTTAGATGTAAGAATCTTTAATTTTCTATACAAAATTTGGAGTGAAATATTTAAGCGGCAATTTTCTACTGTTATAATAGCTGAATTAAAAAGAATAGTTATTGCACTAATTTGCTATTTCACATATTTCTTCTAATTCATATAAATAGAAATGATAATTGAAAAATTTTTTTTGTACGTCTATATGATTAGCGACAATCACATAACACTTACACATATTCAAAAGTTTCAAGGGCTTATTTGTTCTTCTACGAGGCTATAATAAATGATGAAACAATAGTTTAAGCACTAACTTCCTTTTCAACACATATTTCTTCTTTTTCTATAGTAAAATCTCACACTTCCTAAGAATAACGCATCATCTAATGGCAACTTGCTTATATACACATCTAAGTGTAAATGATGATTGACAAATTGTTTGTATGTTTGCGGCAAGCGATAATCATATAACATATTCAAAAGTTGCGAGGGCTTCTTTGACTTTCTGCAAGGCGCTTAATGTAAATAATTAAATAACGGGATTTTCTTTACTTGTAAAAATAGAGATGCCTTAAAATATTATCCCAACATATAATTAGAAAATGTCCCAAACATTTGTGTTAAGAATAAAAATATGTAAATTGTGGAAAATTATTTAGTTTAATTTGGGAAATTTTTCCTATAAAAAATTTAAATTAATCTTAATTTGTTATCTTTTTAAAATTTAATTTTTTAGAAGTTTCCAGAATTATTATACTTTTTTCCTTGCCGCTATTGTGTCTATTTAAAAATTATGCCAAAAATATTGAAATATATTTAATTCGTCTACTTCTTTGCTGTCCATGAACTGATAACACATAATTTTTTGTTAGTAGACGTTAAGAAAAGAAGTTTTAAATGATAGGTAGTAGTGTTAAAAGTTAAGTAATTTATAACAATATTCAATATGATTATGAGAGCAGCATTTAAAAAAATTGTTTTAAGTGTTAAAACCCTAAATGCGATTTCTAAAAATTGTAGTCTAACTAAATTTTAGTAAGAACTCTGAAGGCTGTTTTCATAGCATACCAGTAGCTAAAAATAGGCTTTTATCCGACAAATTAATATTTTCTGGTTATTCTAAATACATATTATATGCAAGTTATTTGGAATAACAAACCCAATTGCACAACTTTTTAATAGGATTAGTTTTTATCTATTTTTAATAGTCTATTAACTCAATCTGGAAGCGTTATACACAGTGATGTATAACGATTATTAAATAAATTACACCTCTAACTAGAGCGTACCTTGAACATATATACTATGACTCGATTTTGATATGCTACCGGATAAATTTTCTTACCTTTAACTTTAAAGTTTAATTTATTTGTAGTTGCCATATTTTCCCCGCTGACAGATTTTAATAATTAAATCAACCGCTTTGTTTGATTGTTCAAAAAACTGTTTTGTTTGCGCTATAAAATCAATAATAACTTTCCCTTGATGTTGCTACTACGTTTAATGTTAATTTGTCAAAAAGTAATCTAAAACGCAGAGATTTCTTCAAATATCCCACACATGATCTTATAGAATTATTGGCAATACTTTTGATGACAGAGATACCATTGTGTACCTAAAACATTAAGGAATGTAATTTTAGTTCTTGAAAAAATTGTTTACAAATATTTTTTTTTTTTCGAACCACACAGAGGATGACCTCTACTGGATATTAGATTATGGGGAGGAGAAAAGATGTAGTAGCGTTTGTAGACATTTAATCCTCTGGAGGAACCTTTTTCCACATATAGACTAAAAAAACAAATTTTCCCTATAATGCGTAGTGCAATTCACTGACCAATCAACCGCAAATGGAAAGCGTGTTTAATGCGAAAACGTGTGGGTAACGGGAACAAGTTGCATAATTTCATTAGAGTACTTTGCAGTAACGATAAAACAGTGAAATACAACCCACATTATTTCGATAATGTAGAGAATCAATAGAGTTGAATTATAGTAGGTATTACAGTAGGTATTCCAATGAGCCTCTTGGTCCTCTCCTATACACGTTCGAGCAACTCCAAAATTGATCTAGGATGCCGGTCCATGCATTATCATTGTATTCTATTTTTAAACGGAATAGGTGGTAAAAATAATACAATCTTTTAGAAAAGCGAGGCACCTAAAAGCTTCTCTACAAACTGCAAAAGTATGGTTAGTCCATCAAACATGACACTTTATTTTAAGAATATCAAAAGTTTTCCATTCCTTAAAACTTATATTATAACAAATGTAGCGTCATTTCCGAAAGCACATCTATGCGTAAATATGTAACATTAAGTCCTATGGGCATTGAAATCTACTCTATTTACCGGACACCATTTGGAGATTGTTGCGAGATCGTAATCATTCATTTTTTTTTTAACTCTCAAAAATTATTTATTGTATCTTCTATAAAAAGCACTAACAATAAGTATTAAAATCTTAAATTCTTAAAAAAAGTTACATTAGTCCCGACCATGTCAGGCCTAACCTTTTGGGTAAAAAAAAATTGTCATAAAAAAAAAAACAAAGCAAATATTTCTAAGATGTATCGTCCATAGCATTGAGGATTAAAGCTGCGGTATCCCTCTTTTTTAATCGGCTATGTCCACTATAATCCAAGATATTGCGAGCAAGGGGATTAGGATGGTCTTCAAGCTTCATCAAGTATTTGCCTGCGTCTAAATCACAATGTATGTTTGAATTTCTGATGTACCATGGGGCGGAAGTTATCAACCGTAAAATTTTATTTTGCATACGTTGGATTCTATCCACGTTTAAAGCTGAGGCAGTGCCCCAAAGTTGGATTCCATAAGACCATATTGGTTTCAAAATACTCTTGTAAATTAGAAGTTTGCAATCTAGGCCAAGTCTCGAGTTCCTGCCAATGAGCCAGTGTAATTGTGTTAGCTTAAGTTTCATTTGTGTTAGCTTTGAGTCAATATGATGTTTCCATGTAAGGCGACGATCAAGATATATACCAAGATATCTCACATAATTATGGTGAGGAATAATGTGATTATTGATTCGAACGGGTGAACAATTATCTCTTCGCAGGGTGAAAGTCACATGAATGTACTTTTGAACGTTCACTTTAATTCTCCATAATTTTAACCACAACTCCAACTGAGTTATATGTTGCTGAAGATTTATTGAGGCTTGATAGGAGTTTTCGTGCGAACTTAGGCACGCTGTATCATCAGCAAACGTAGAAGTGTGGACAGTTTTACTTACAGGCATATCGCAGGTATATATCAAATATAAAACTGGTCCAAGGATGCTACCTTGTGGTACACCTGAGGAAATTGGTTTGGATACACTTACGAAGTCTCCTTCAACAACAGCAAATTTTCGTCCAATTATGTAGCTTTTCAGTAGGTTGCTCATATTACAAGGCAAGTGAGCGGTCAGTTTTAGAAATAGACCTTCATGCCAAACTTTGTCAAAAGCCTGGGAAACATCGATAAAAATAACTGAACAATACTTCTTCTCTTCAAAAGTCCTTCTTATCACCTGAACCAATCTATGGGTTTGCTCAATTGTGCTATGTCTACTTCTAAAACCAAATTGATGGTTTGGGATACACCCACTATCCCTTAGCATTGGAGACAATTTATCCATAAGCAACTTTTCGAAAACCTTTAAAATAGTTGGTAATAAACTTATGGGCCTATATGACTCGGTTTTGGTTAGGTCTTTACGCGGTTTTGGAATCATTTTAACTTTAGAAATATTCCAGTGGTCAGGATAGTATTCAAGCCGTAATATGGCATTAAAAATGAATAGCATGATTCTGACTGCAATATTGGGGAGCTCCTTCAACATTTTGTTACTTATGCCGTCCATACCAAGAGCTTTTTCGGATTTACTTCAGAAATTAACTTTTGTACCTCACGCAACTTAAACTTTAAGGGTCGAGGGGGTAATCCAACTACGCTTGGCAAACTAACATCATCAGTACATATGTGTGGGGTGAATACATCTTTCAAGTAATCGGCAAATAAGTCACCTTTTTCAGCGTCATCATTCATATTTTTGTTTTAAAACATACCTCCAACTGGTTCGATCTACTACTGAAAGAATACGAATGACAAATGGTACTGTCATTTCCGAAAGAGTATATAGGGTTGAAAGCTTGACTAAGAAGATCATTTAGAAAAATAATAAATAAGGTATGAGAAAGAACCAATCCTTGTGGTACCCCAGAATTAATCTTAAACCCGTTTGACTAACCCTTTTATAACAACTCATATAGTGCGATTCCTGAAAGAACTTGACATAAATCTGACGAAATTTTAACAATTACATAATGAAATCTGGCGAATAACTTTTAATTTCTTATTTATTAGTACCAAGAGAGCAATTACCTCATCCAAAACTAAAATTAAAAATCCTACATATTAAGTTTCGAAAATAATTTTTAAAATTTAAAATTTTCTTTATTTCTTAACTGACGGTTAAACAATAAATTTGAAAAAAATTCTCTGGTTTTTAATTTTCGACTTTTCTCTTTATGATGTCAAGTGATGAGGTCAAATGTTTAAACGAATAAATTTATTTAATATTGTTACCCACTTTCTGTGACTACTTTAAGTCAATAAAAATATCTAAGCAACATCTAATCAATAGCCATCGCAGCCAATTGATAAAATATAAGCCCGTTTAACAAAAAGATACTCAATTCATACGAAAAACATTTAATCATTCATTGATATGTAACAATTAACACGCTTTAGCAATTATTGAAAAATATTTGTTTGTTTTTTATTACTTACAGGGTGGAGCGAAACGAGCTACAAAATAAATATTTTAATATTTTTTCTATAGTTTTACAGACTAAATATTTTTGGTAATAAAACTTTTTTAATTTTTTAAATTTTGCTCTGCTTATGTTTCACATCATAGCAAGAATATTCTCAAAAATAACCAATAGTTATTCCTAAATAATAATTTAAGACACAATTTTGTTAAAAGACGATTATTTTTTCAATAGTCTTAATGTATCTCTTCCCCATCTTGACATGTGCCTTCGGGGGTAAAAGGCGGGACCAGTCGCCTGGGCTAGCAGGAGCCCGATACTGAAAGAGACTTAGGACTCTCGAAGTCCAACCAGTGACTTGCGGCACACACTGGTATGATGGGAAACAGTTACCCGCAGGGTTACGGGCCTGTTGTTGTTGGTTACCCTCGGAGAGCAACATGGTGGCTGTGGTTTATATCGGGCTTTGAAGAAAGTTCCGAAAAGGTGTAAACGATAATAAAGGTCCTAGTTGTGCTTGTAACAGAACCAGGAGTTGGATAGTCTCCAACTCTTAAGCAAGGAGTGGGGGCACGGTCCTGCTACCTTGCACTCGAAAATTGCAACTAAGGCGTATATATGCACCTAGTGTGTATGCGTCTAAGGGCGTGGATGAACACTTTTTCCTACAACCGGTGGTAAGACCACCATCAGGTTATTACCACATGGCTCGATACTGAAGTAAATCTTATCACGTGCTGTAACAATTGTCAATGTACGAATACTGCGAATACGTCAAAAAACTAAATATCAAAACTATCATGTTGTTAATGTTGCTATAATTGAAAAACAAACTTCTTGTTGAAAAACCCGACATGGCCTTACATTTTAACATTTTAACATTTTTTAACATTTTTTAACATTTTTTTTAAGTGGAATATTCAAAGTTACATAAAACTCTGCTCGTATTCTTACAAGAACTATTAAATACTTCGTTCTGCCTTAAACCTTCTCTTTTCGTTACACCCTCTACAATTGATTTTTCTTTCATTCATTTCTTGTGTCCAATATAATCAAACAATGAAAGTGCAGTTGTTTGGCTAATGAAATTAAAAGTAATTTTCAAAACACACAACTTAAAATACAATAACTAATCGAACGTTTTTAGGTTAAGACCACCCAAAAGTCATTAAATTGAAAACGCGTGAAGTTTTTTTATATTCCAATTACTACTTTTATTATATCAAAATATAAATAATAATATAATAAAGAAAATTGCAATAAATATGACTCATATATAATAATAAAAAATAATTTTAAATGTTTTTCAAAATTTTAGTCTTCAACGTAAAATTCATAAATGATTTGAATATTAATTGAATTAAATATTTAATAATGGAAGTAATGAAAGAAAATATAAATTTTTAAGAAATAAAAATAATATAATAATAATTTAATAATAATAATAATAATAATAATAATAATAATAATAATAATAATAGTTATTTAATAGATAATTAATTTTATATATAAAAAATACGCGTGAAAATGATATGGTTACTTTTCTTTTCTAAATATATTATACCAAATTATAACGTTAAAAATGGTGTGCTATTTATCTTAGTTCTTTAGCTAAATCAAGCCAATTTAATAGTGAAAAAAAATTAAAAATTATTCCAACGTGTTAACTTTTGGGCACGTGTTAATATTTTTCTTATTTTTTCTTCTAAGGAAAGTTTAAGGAAGGGCATATTAGAAGCTCTTAAAATTTTATATAAGTTATAGGAATATCGGAGCCGTATATTTTTCAACCGCCGCACACTGGGAATTTCGCGGAAAAAAGTCAAATTGTCAACATACTATTCATGTAATATGCAATGATTTTTTGAAATTTTAGACTAAATGGTACAATCAAATCAAAAAAAAATTACTCCGATCTGACTGCTAGTTTTTTTATAGCCGTCTCAAGCTCCGTACTTGTATGTTTTACTGAACCAACTTAATTTAAACCTAAGAATTCCAAAACGAATATTATTTTATTATGCGAGCTAACGTTTTTCTTTTTATTTTCTATTTAAATTAGGATATTTCAGTATACTAAAATTGAAAAAATAAACTCTGCAGAGACTTAAGTTTTTTTTGTTTGTTTGTTTATTTTTATGAACATATAAAAAAACCCCTTTCTCTTCAAACATTTGGACCTGCAGTTGGAAGTCACTACTAATACATTGTCTCATATCTGTTTTTTTTTCATTTTTAATCAATTTCAAGTGCCACCAGGTGCCACCTCGCAATTTGTTGCATTACACAGTACAACATTTTTCAGCTGATTGATTCGCAACTCAATTCTGATATGGCCATTTTGTTTAACATAACTCAAGAACCACTAGTCGGATTTTACTTAAACAAATTTAGAAAAATCAAGAATTATAAGTACTTTCATTTGTTTATATAACGTTTTGCTACATAAGCAACAGTTTCGAAGTTATAAATAAATGTATGAAGAAAAAAAAATATTTTTTGCCTAAAAAGTTAATTTTTTTTTTATTCATAAAAAATCAAAAACGGTAAAAAAGTGTCAAGTCCTATTACTTTCACGTAAAGTCGTATAACCTATTAACAAATTGAGACATATCTTACGAAAATCGATGAATGCGTTTCGCTTTTGTGCACAATTAAGTAAAGGTATGAATTTAAAAAATTTGCTCGAGATATGCACAAATTTCTGACTCTCGTTTATATACGACATCAGTTGTACCACTTAAATTATCATTAAGTGATGACATAAATAAATTAGTATGGAACAATAATAAACCTTCTTCCATACAGTATTGTAGAACACTACAGTTTGCATACGTTAAAGAGACACCTCAAGTTATACGAGAAGAAAAGAGAAGAGTCGCTGAGGAGATATCTCAACTAAAAGAATTTGAGTTAACAGTAAATAATTGTAACTTTAAAGTAAAACATGAATTGTATGATTGACGCCAAGACAGCACAATAAGTAACAGAAACACCAGCAGCATCTTATTTTATTTGTGGAGTCACATCATTCAAGATGAATAAAATCGAAGAAATTCAAGCTATGCCCCTAAATGAACAAGCACTGCAATTTGGTATGTCACCACTTCATGTGCGTATTAAGCTGATGGAGTGTCTTTTGCATGTAGTTTCTAAATACTCGTCCGATAAAAGAAGCCCGAAAATTTTTAATAAAGCGTGAACACAGATTGATACTGTTAAGCAAGGCTCTGTCTGGTACGACAAATTCAGAAAATATGTAACGAAGATTCTTTGCTAATCCTGCTTTGATATCCGAAATCACGGATCTAGGTGAAAACATAATCAAGAGATTTTCGATAATTCTAGAAGCTATAACAATCACCGAGGTAGTAGATCCAAAAAAATTTGGTGATTTTTGTTTGGAGACGGTAAAAGAGTTTGTTGCACTGTACGAGTGGTAAAATATGCCACCTACACTTCACAAAATTCTGATTAATGGAAAAAATATAATTGAAAAATGTATTTTTCCTTTAGACCTACTATCTGAAGAGGCTCAGGAAAGTCGTAACAAAGACTATAAAAAATATCTCCTTAGACACTCCAGAAAACGCAGTTGAATTGCCACGAACGAAGATATTATGCACTGAATGATGGTAACATCAGATCCCATGATTTCACATTTGAAGCCTTCATTTAGCCAGAAAAAGCATAGTGTTATAAACGACGAAGAGCATAGTGTTATAAGCTCTTTTAGAATAATAAATTAAAAATTAAAAAAATCATTTAAATTTTTTTATTAGTTATGGCTTTTTACATTGCAGGTAGCGATCGACATTTCTCTAAGTTTTTTTTATTTTGATTACTTTTGTGTATTACTATATAAATTAAACTAAATTTATGATGAAATCACTACATTTTTTGACAAATATATTTTTTTCCTCACCTCCATACAAAAATCCCCAGTGTGTGCCGCCTACTGCTAGCAATTGTAGTTCGTTCATCAAGTAAGAAAAAGTCCGCTTAAAATTGGGCTAGGATAGTTATTTCATATAACTCTTATAAAATTATTGTTAAAGTCTTAAATAACTGGCACATCGAACGCTCTGTGGTTTAAGGAAAATTTGTTATGAAATAAAATTTTGCGAAATGGATGCTTCCGAATTCGCTTAAAATCTACGATTAATAGTATTTAATAATGGGCACATCAAACAGCTCCGTATATTAAATGCAAAAATTTGTTATGAAATAAACTTTTGCGAAATGGATGGTAACACCCTACTATCTTTCAGCAGTACTATAGTTGAGAAGAATCATAAAAAGTTTCCGAAATTGTGTGATATCACACAGTTGATCGACATTACAGCACTATAATTAAAAAAAATATATTCCCTCGACATTATGGTAATCTCAGCCATGTTTTTCATTTTGCCTGACTCACTTTACTCACTTTACTCACTTGCTCTCTTTAGAAACTTCAATTCTGAAAGCAATAAGCGCTGAGAACAAGTGATTTGTGATTATGCATGCTATGTAAATGGCCTTATTACATTGATGCGTATCTTAAATTATAATGATAACTTTACTAAATGCAATAGCAAACATATTTAATACAAAATAAATTTTATATTTTAAATACAATAATAGTTTTCAGTAAAAGCCGAAACAAAAAATCTCTTATAAAAATAAAAATGCTGCTAAAATTTTTAAAAAATATTTAAACTTAAAAATACATTTCTTCCTATTAATTTTGTAAACACCAATATCTGTTACTTAAAATTTAACATTTCAATTGATTATAATTTTTTTTTAATAAAAACCATGACACGTAAGACAACAATAAGTTTTATAAAATTCCAATTTACAGAGACGTTCACGACTAATACGTTTACAATTATTTAACTCATCATTGCAATTTGGTAGGCTTTGTGGCGCCGCTGCTATTACCAATTTCTCTTTACCAGCTGCCATATCTCTGTACACAATATTTTTACTAGCAGTCGCAACTCTAACAATATCAGTATCCTTCGCATTCACACCATAATTGTAGCTGTCATCATTTTGTAATTGATCCTTATCGATGTTAGCAGCAACAGCAACAGCAGTTTCATCATGTTGTTGTTTTTTCAATTCTGTATTAGTTTCCAAAACCAAGAACAAACGAAGAAGAAAATCAAAAACATTATTAGGTACTTCCATAAATTACCAACTTTGTTAGAGGTTCTCCTTATGGAATGTGTCATTTGATTACCTTCACATTTACTCAAACTGCAGGCACCATAAACCGGTTCTCTTTCCACATATTTACATTTATTTGATTCGATCATGGCATTTTGTTTCCAATCGAATTCAAGACATTTAGCATAGCGACGTTGAACACCCTCGCCGCAGGTACGGGAACACTGAAATTAAATGGGAAAAAAAAGAAATTTAAAATTTTTTATTAAAAACGAATTTTTTATAAAATAAAATTATAGTTTTTAAAATAACCGCCTTATTTAAAAAATATACTATGAATATTCGTAATTTTTATACAAAACCTGTTTTTGAAATATAAAAAAATTTCTGCATAAAAGAGCTGTCTTGTTCTAAAAGGGGATTTTTTGTTAAAAAATGTTTTCCAACAAATAGTTTTTCCAGTACAACCCTTTAATCAAAATCATAAACTTAAAAATGTTATAGTCAAACTGGTGCTCCTTCTTTTTTTGTCTTTTTTTTTTGCACGAAGGTACTTTTTTGAAAAAGTACTTTTTTTGAAAAGTAAGTACTTTTTCAAAAAAGTACATATAAGCAAGTTATTGTTTCACAAAACTATACTTTTTATAAAATTGTATTTTTTTTCACACAGTATCTCTTTTGCAAAAAAGTACTTTTCCCAGGTTATATACTTGTTTTCCGAATATTTAATTTTTTTTCTTTACTGTCCATTAAAGAATTCTTTAAAAACGCTCTTGCTGAAATATTTTCTTTGTGATATACTTTCCTTTAGAAGAATATGTAATGTGCCCGAAAACTTATCAATTCCATAGAGGCTTTAAAAAAAAAATATTGCAAATATCAAAAAAGTACCTTTTTACACCCGGTATTTCCATGTAAAAAAAAGTTTTTTACCGTCTTTTTTGAAATGTTTATTTCCAAAACACTAAACTTAAAAAAAGTACTTTAACGGAAAAATATTTACTATCGCAAACGATTCATACATTTTATGCATCCTTGGTACTTTTTTACAAAAATGGTCTTATCGAGATATTACTTTTTTATCGAAAAATCCCTTTTCAAAATATCGTTTTTGGCAAAAAGTTTTTTTTTTTGGTTGGCAAAGGCAACTTTTTGACAAAGGTACTTTTTAGAAATGTTACTGTCTTACAAAAATATGCTCCCGCCTTATAAAATTCTTAAATGCCGTTAAAAAAAACCTCTTCATCTATTATATACTTCTTTATAAATAATACTATTTTTTAGAAAGTCATATTGTCCTTAAAAGTACATTATTGCCTAGTCTGCAAATTAAAGCTTCATAAAAGTACTTTTGAAAGAATAAAATAATTTTAAATATAAATAAAATTATTTAGTTTCAGTTGAGAATTTTTTTTTTTCAAAAAGTAATTAAACTCACCTCAGACCATTCTGAATAATGCCACTTGGGTCCACAAAATTCCACATCATGTTTTGTACAATTTTCCACTTCCAAAGGTTTTGCTTTCAACGAGCATTGGCCGGCATCAACAACATAGCCATTCACAATACATAAAGCCGTCCGAAAGCGTTGCATATTAAAACATTCTCCCGTACAATTTGACCAGTCGGAAGTAAACCAGGTACCTTTATGACAAGATCGCATTGAACATGAACGTTTCTGTTCAGGCGTTAAACGGGCATCACAAAGATTGGTATAGGGAGCGGTGCGATCACAATATATTGTGCGATATTCATAGTTGTTATTGCAATCCCAAGAACATTGTTGACTCCAGTCAGACATAAGCCAAACGCCGGCCTTATCGAAATGATCATCACGATGAAAACGTCTAAGGGGCGGTGCCAGTGAGATATTTAAATTTCGTTTGCCTTGGCATAAGAATTAAAATTAAAGAAATAATTTTTTTTTTTTACTTTAAAGAATTTTTTACCTAAAACGTTTCTTACAGCACCTGGTGCACCAATTAACTTTGAATATATGTTCGGTACATTATCAGGGTTTCGTGAAAATATCTTTCTCTTGGTCATTAAATGACATTTACAAGTTTCTTTTAGATCGGGTAGTCTTTCTGCCTTACACAATGACTCTTCTACTTCTTCAATTAACCCGTTGACTTGTTCTTGAACACATTGTAACTTACGGCTTCGTACTCCTTCTGCCATACCCTCGCCACACTCACATTCTCCATATTCCATTGGACGCCAGTAGGCCGGACACAGACCACGATTACAAAGATAAATATCTTCACTAAATTGCGGTTTTTCAACTGCAGCACATCGTTTGGGTGAATAATATCTGCTTACAGATTCTTTAATAGGCGAATCTCTTATACATCTAAAAATAGGCAATTGTACACCAGGTCCACAAGAACGATTACAAGGACCAAAACCTAGTAAATCCCAAGAAAACTTTCTTCGTTTTCTCTCCCTAAAACGTGAAATTTGTGAATTTGCAGAGCTTTTAATGGAACCTTCATCAATCTCATCTAATGGCTGGCCCAATTCATTCCATTGGCTCTGCAACTCTTCAGGTTCTGTTATGGATTCCGAGGCTACGGGCAGCGTAAAGGTATAACTTATGCCAGGATTAAGGGAGCGATACAAAACCTGAATTACATATTATTTTTTATAAATCTCTTTCGCCTTGTGTATGAAAATCAAACTTACCATTAGCATTACCGGCTTATGCAGCGGTCCCTTTGCCGAAATCGTACTCGACTCTTTATTATAATCATAAGCGTCGTCATCGTATAAAAATAAACCACCTTCGGAAGCTTTATTATCGCCATTTATTATATAAATATCATCGGTTGTTTTTAAAGCTAACCGTGTGTACGTTTAGAGTAAATTAGTTTTTAGTTCATTTTTGGCAAGCAAAAGTACCACATATTCTTACCAATTAAATTTGTACTTTTGGCCATTTGTTTGATGGTCACATTCATTGCTCCTACCGGTATCGTTGTTATATAATTATAACCATAATTTAATTTCGATTGAGAAAATATTTCACTGACTTTTTTGCAAAGCACAGAACCACATATTTCCTGACTGTCTTTGGTGGTGGCGGGTCGTATTGCGCCACTGCTATGGACCGCCTAGAAAAACATATAATAATAATGGATTCTATTGAGAAATAACTTTGGAAAAGTTAAAAGTTTAAGAAAAAATGTAACGAAATTTACAATGAAACTTACCAAAGTTATTAAAATCCAAATTTTATAAATATTTCGCATGTTTAGTGTTTCAGTTTGTAAAAAATTTTACTAAAAAAGAAAAAGATTTCAAACGCCAAATATCACATTACAATATCTCCAATATCTGGGATATTAGCAGTTATACTTTTATTTAAGTGTAAATTATTGAAAGCTTTATTTTTTTATTTTATTTTTTATTTACAGGTGCCCCTGTTGGCTAGTAGGTAGTGTGCTAGCTTACATGACTGGGGGTTGTGGGTTCGATTCCCAACAAAGACCTTGGTGTTTTTCATTACAAATAAAAATTGACTGTCGGTGGGGCTGCTCAGTGACGAAGGTATAGTCACTGGTAACTGAGCTGTCTTATACGACAGTTAATTTCCGTAACTATCTTTCTACTTTCCCCACCTGTCGCATTTCTTCTCTATCCCTTTCCTAAAGAATGTGGCACGGTACTTGACTAAATAGGCATTGTTGCTACTTCTCTTTAAAAAAAAAAAAATTATTTAAAGCTTTCAAAACATGCTAAACATCAAATGAAGGACCTCAGTAAGAAGCTTAATTAAGAAGTACTTTAAGAAGTACTTTTTTGAAGTACCTTTTTACGGATACATTCGATACTTCCCTACACTACCAACATTTGATTTGAGGAGAAAAAGGTGGCATCATCTTTGATTAACGCAAAATGTGTTTAGGAAAGACTGCTGGGTGGAGGATAGATATCATCTCTGTTGTTAAAAAGCATGACCGCTTCTACGAGACGCAGTTTCCATTTAGTAGTTCATGGAAAAATAGCATATATGTATAACGTACGCCTATTTCCTACTAATAAGCTATTGGAACACAAAAAAAAACAAAAGCAGTCTTAAGTGATGGTCAAGCAGACCTTAGACGAAAAGCTGAAACACCCTAAATAGAATTAGTCTCTTGGTGATAGAACGCAACAACGTTAAATATCAACTTGACACGATGAAAATTAAGAATGATGATAATGGCGTCCCAGGAATAGGAGATATATTCACCACTGACTGTCATTATGGTAAGAATAATAGTTATCAACATAGTATACCAAATGCTAGCAATTCCACTGAGCTTTTTTAGGGCTTCATTATTAGTCATGGGCTTGAAAACACTAATAACAGATGCTTGAGTGAAGCGAATCTAGGTGGTGTGCCAGAAAGTTCTACTAGTTAACCTATAGTTCATCATCAAGGAACGTAGGACAGAGCGTGATTTAATTTACATCTGCACCGGCAGTGAGCCATAACCAGATGGTGGTATGTAGCGCCATCATCGCCCGAGAAGGCCTTTGGATACGTATATCCTTCGGTAACTCCTAGTCGCAGTTTCAAAAGCTCGAAGTAGGTCGCAGCCTTCACTCCTTGCTAAAGAGTTGGAGACTTTCCAACTTCTGGTCCAGAACGTATGAAGCTTAATATAATTAAGAACACAACGGCATTCACACTCGCTGAACCTGAACCATTCATTGTGTTCATTATGAATGATCCGACCTACACAACTCAAACAAGTGCCTCGAAACCACAACTAACACGATACTTCCATATAGGGGCCAACCCTTATAATCAGCCAGAGAACAGCTAAATGCCTAAAGAGACAAATAGCGGAACTCTGCAGGCCACTGATTCCCGTGGAAATATAGTGGATTGTCCAGATGGCTCCTACTAGCCTTTAAGGGGCCTGGGCTCCTTTTTACCCCGCAAGACACCAGTCTAGATGGAATAGCAGGTTCCAAAAAGACTATCTTGTGCCCCCGGGGGGAGGAACGTAGGACATTTGGAGTATCGAAAACAACTTATGTACTCCAATATTCTTCTAAAACTTTTACCGAGTGTGCTTCAACGATAGAAAGGATTACAGCGTTTTTCAGTCAAAAATTTTACTAGCGAAGGAAGTGACTATTTGTTGAAAGTTTAAGGCATGTCAGCAATTACCGTGAGTAATTTTCTGAATCCTCATCCTTAAAGACAAAAATAGCTCGCTACTGCATTCAATGTTTAAAAAAATAAAGAATCTTGCTATTTGTTACTCTTGGTAGCCTAAGCACAGAGAAACTCAAGTAAACATCCATTATCTGAGTTTACTAGACTCCAATCAAACTAACGAGTTTTGCTAGTCTTTGAAGGAACGGGTTTGATTAAGTCCTCTTGCAAGCTCATCCATGTACAATACTGAAGTTGATATAAATAGAAAGTAGAACATTGCGTTTGGATGGAGAGTTGTCAGACTATTAAAGACAAAGCTAGATGAGATAAGTACAACCTCTCTGAATTAGACAGTTACAAGTACTAGGAATCTAACGTAATGGTTGTTGTTGCAATGTAGATGATTAGGATGTAGATGATTAGGAGAGGCTTCATTTGCTTTGTCATTTTTATGTTTATATTGATAAAAGTATGGATTTGCTTTCACCTTTTTTGGGCGAACTTCAATAATATTTTTACTATCCAGATGAGGGGCATAAAGAAGTTGATTATGAGTTCTGGTTAACTATGTTCTCGGAACTCTGTGTACAGTAAACCAGTTCGGTATCACAGTGGAATTATTTCTCTTAATGTTTAAAATGATCGACCGTCACCCTAACCTACCATTAATAAATACAATGTTGCCATATTAAGCAAGTTTTTCCCAGAAAATATTAGCAAAAATAGAACGTTATGTGTTCTAATTACTTGTGTTCTCGGTACTCTGTGGTTAGGAAACCAGCTCGGTATAACATGGGAACTTTTTCTTTCAATGTTTAAAATTATCGAACGACACCCTTACCTACAATATACCTCTGCCATTGATAATTACAATGTTGCCATATTAATCAAACTTTTGCCTGAAAACATTATGGGTTCTGGTTAGTTATGTTCTCGGAATTCTGTGTACAGTAAACCAGTTTGATATCGCATTGGAACCTTTTCTCTTAACGTTTAAAATGATCCACCAACACTCTCACCTACCATAGACCTCTGCCACTGATAACTACAATGTTGCCATATTAAGCAAACTTTTCCCAGAAAATATCAACAAAAACAGCGAGCATTTGCCAGCAAGCCTTGACGTTTGCCATCCCAGCAAGCTAATTTTTTCAAATTTTAAATAAAAATATGTTCGATATGTGCTTGAATTTTCCGACGGGGTTAAAATTACTTTTATTTGGGTACGGTTTTCCGTCGACCCTCGTCAAATTTGGTTTGTGAACAAACCGGCTTCGGCTATTTGCCATCTTCAGTGTACTTTTCGTACTAAAACGTACGAAAACGAAATTTGGCGAGGGTCGACGGAAAACCGTACCCAAATAAAAGTAAAAATATGTTCCTTAAAAGCATATTTGCTTTCTAAAGAAAGAATCCTGAAACTTTTAACACTAAAAATGCAAATAATTCAATTAAATAAAAAAAATTTCCGATAGAAATTCAACAAAAAGCAACAATTATCGCCCACAGCATTTTGCAGCTTCGCAAACAATATTAGAAAATTTTCTCTCATTTAAATTTATTTTATTATTTGAAATTTATGACAGCTGTCAAGTTATTAAACACATTCAAATAAATTTATTTCAATTTGTTTATTTACACACTTTTCTTATATTTCTTGCGGCTTAATTATTCAGTTTGTTTTCAAATGCCAACTACTTATGTCTGTTTGTCTGTCTGTCTCTGATCAACTTGATGTAACTTTGTTATTAAGCGTGTCTGACGTCTACATATCATGTATTATTGTATGTAACTGCTTAGCATGACATCTAATCAGTGTAAATACATCTCAATTAACTGATGCCGTTGACATTTTAACAATCATTTCATGACACATTAAATCAAAAAGTTTGTACAGATTTCGTTTAATCAATAAATAAAAAAATAACTAAATAGAAAATAATGAAGTTTTACAATAGTTCTAACGTATTGTGGAATGAAAAGTGGTTTTAAAAATTAAGAACTTTGCTTGGTGAATTTTTAAAGCGTTACAAACTGAATTATCTTAAAGTTTGTACGTTGGAGAACACTAGAAAATTTATATTTTAAGCCAGATAAATTAACAACAACAGCTCAAACCCCTCAGAGTGGTGTCTAGCAACAATTTTTAATGCCCTTAAGACGCAACGTTGCATGCTTACGCATAGATGTGTGTTCGGAAAGGACGCCGCATCTGTTATTATGGTTGATGTAAATATTAAGGAATCGAAAAAGCTCTTAATGTTCTTGGTATGAAAATGCAGTATGATGCTCGATAGACTAAGCACATTTTTCAGATTATTTCAGAAGCACCACAAGGCTCTGTTGCTTCTCCTATTCTATTTCTTATTTTTCTAGATGAACTTCTTTGCCAAACTTTCAACCCTATATACTCTTTCGCAGATGACAGTACCATTTTTCATTCGTATTCATTCAGTCATAGACCGAACATGTTGGAGATGTATTCTAAAAGGCAAAATATGAATGATACGCTTAACCACAATCTCACAACAGTCTCCAAATGGGCTCGTTTGAATAGAGTAGATTTTAATACCCGTAAGACTCAATGTTGCATGCTGACACATGAATGTGTTTGGAAATGCTGCTAAAGGGTTCACCAAATAACTTTTATTTGTTTTTAATGCTACAAATAAAACTACTGAATATTTTCGCAAATTTCTTTTTTTATTTAAAAGTACAATCCTTCCGGCTAATAATGGAAAATAATTTCTTTCAAATGGCTGCCTTGGCTGGTCATGCAGTAGCCTACACGATCGGCCCAATTTTTATCGATTGCGTGCAGCTGTATTTCACCAATTGCTTCCTTTAAAGCGTCAATTGTCTCTGGCTTGTCGGCGTAATACTTATCTTTGATGGCACCCCACAAATAATAGTCCAACGGTGTCAAATCGACGCTCCGAGGTGGCCACACGACATCAGCTCTGCGGCTGATAATGCGATCTTTAAAAAATAGGGCGCAAAATATCGAGTGTAGCTTCAGCTGTGTGGCACGTAGCGCCGTCCTGTTGAAAGCAAATGTTGCCAATATCCTCCTCTTCAATTTTTGTGAACAACAATTCGTTAAACATGGCCCGATAACGATCGCCATTGACTGTAAGTACTCCTTGCTCATTTTCGAAGAAAAATGGCCCAATTTTGCATCTGGACCAAAATCCGCACCAAACAGTGACTCGTTTTGGATGCGTCGGCTTTTCAATGTGATGCGTGCGGATTTTCTGTGCCCCAAATGCGACAATTTTGCTTGTTTACATACCCGCCAAGATCAAAATGAGGTTCATCTGAAAAGATGATTTTTTTGCAAAATCGGCATCTTCTGTAAGTCGATCGCAGGCCCACTTAGCGAAGTGAAAACGCATTGGATGGTCACTTGGCTTCAACTCTTGAACCAATTGGACTTTGTATGGCGTCATACCAAGGTCTTTATGCAAAATTCGTCTCAATGATGTCTCTCACATGTTCAATTGTTGAGAACGACGGTGAATTAATGTTAATGGCGCTTCACGCACACCTTCTGCCATAGCAGCAATATTCTCGGGTGTATGCACTGTTTTTGGATTTTCACGCTTTGGTTTATCGATGAGGATGCCAGTTTCTTTCACTTTTTTTTACAAGATAACGAACATACGGAGCTGACGGTGCTTCTCTTCTTCCAAAATCCGTACGCAATTTTCGCACACATTCTGAAACATTATCATGATTTTCAAAGTAATGTCGCAATATTTTCCAGCGTTATTCAAGCGTATAACCATATTCGTTCAGCGAAAGGATAAAACGAATTATCTATCATATCAAAAATGAGTTAAGTATTACCGTTCACAAAATAAGCAGTAGTTGAAAACAAAACGTTAGATGGCGCACCCTTTACATCTGTTATTATGGGTAATACAAATATTAAGGAATCGGAAGCTCTTGATGTTCTTGGCATGAAAATTCAGTGTGATATTCCTAGGCTAAGCACAGTTTTCAGGTTTCTAAAGAAGCTTGCAAGTGCCTCAGTTTTCTAAAACGGTGTAAAAGATACTTCACTCCATCCGATCTCCGTACTATCTATACTACCTATATCCTTTCAAAAATGGAATGCAACTCTCATATATGGAGTTGCTCGATCATCTACAAGAGCGGGCCAAGAGGCTCATTTCGACAGTAGGGTATCCAACTCCATTGGTTCTCAGACCATCGATTGTTCTTCACTACTTTATCGTTACTACAATGGTAAGTGCTGTAATGAAATTAAGGAACTTGTTTCCGTCACTCGCCTATTTTTGGGTTGAACACACTTTACATTGAGGGTCTATCCATTTGTAATTAAGTGGCCGATGAATCTAAACATTGCAGCAAAAATTCATTTTTAGCAGAACAGTGCGTATGGGGAATAAACTTACTCCACAGATCTTTCCAGTTACTTTCAATTTAGGAAAGTTCAAGTCTACAAAAACTACTACCTCTTGCCTCTTCACCATAATCTAATTTCCTAGCTCTGGCACAGTGCTTTGCATGACTAGAGTTCATTCCCTGAGTGCTGGTGTTAAGAGAAAACAAAAGAACACAATTATTTTTTTTAAGAAAAATAGCACTTCAGGCAACAATGCCTATTTAGTCAAGTACCGTGCTACATTCTTTAGGAAAGGGATAGAAGATAGATGAAACAGGTGGTGAAAGTAGAAGGATAGTCGGAAATTAACTGCCGTATATAAGACACCACAGCGACCAGTGACTATGCCTATATCGCTGAGCAGCCCCACCGATAGTCAATTTTTATTTTTGCAGTTAAAAAAAACCAAGGTCTCTACGTTGGGAATCGAACCCACAACCGCCAAACTTACAAGCTAGTACACTACCTACTAGCCTACAGGGGCACCTGTTGTTGTCTCAGTAGCTGAGTGAAAGAAAGCGTCTTTATATTAGCTCAGGAAGTGAGATGAGCTATTGTTAACCGCCTGCATAGTAAGATACACTCACGAAAAATTTGGAAACGAAAAACAGTCGTTGATTAGTAGTGAGCGATAAGTTGTTAAAGGCATCTGTAGAACTGCAGATGCGAAGTTTAAGGCGTCTAAAGAAGAAAGCAAGCAAAACATGGTGTAGGCCTTTACAGAGTTGAAATTAAAGAGAAAAGTAATGACAAACCAGTGTCAGGCAGTCAGACTAAGTTGCTTAAATGGCCGGTTTAGTGAACAGAAGCGAATTGATGTCCCCGTAGATAGGTGCAGTAAATGTTTGCTAAACGATGCTTCGAGTACAGCAGTTCTCAATGGAGTTACAGAATGGTGTGGCCATACACAAGAGGTTATTAATATCAATCAATGCAGAGCCACTAAAGAAACACAATACAAAAATAAATGATCCAATATAATTGCAATTAAAATCAAAAGAAACAAAATAATAAACAATATTTTATAACAAAATTGTAGTATAAATTCAAAAATAATTTCAGTTTTTAAAATCAAATGATACTCCACATTTAGCCCCAAATATGTATTTTTATTCGCAATTTATTCGAACAAAAAGCAGCAAGACCACACACACACTTAGTTGAACGTACAAGTAAAGCTAATAATGCAAGTTAGCAAAATTATGCGCCAAGTTTACAATGTCATATTAAAAGGCTCTTTGGTTTTCATACAAAAGCATAAAATAATAACAGTCAGTCAGTCTCATTTCCATTTATCGAAAGTATATTTCGTGGTTGTATTAAATTTTAGACATTTATCGAATATTGTTATTTTTGTTGGTTTGTTAAATTAAAAAAAAAAAAACTTTTGTTTTTTGTTTTGCCTTTAAGAGTTTTTGGGTAATAAATTTTCATTAATCTATTACTGAACCCAATTTTATAGACTATGCTGTAGTATTTACTATGATATTGATATAAATGAATGATGGAATCTTTTATAAATAAAAATTTATTTTTTATATCTATTTTTGGTTAATTATATTTTTGCTATAGAAGAAACAAAGAACAAAAAAATTCTTAGGGTTATTGTAAAATATAAGCCGCTAAATGTAAGTAATGAAATCTTTAAATAATTTGTAGGGCAATGGTTGCAATATTTTTAAATGAAATCATCATCATGTGACCCGATTAGTATTCGATAACTAGTTCAATAGTGTTTTTAAAGTGCCTGACTAATGTTTGTACAGAATCTTTGGTAATCGTCTTGAAACGTTTTTTTGGGGTGAGTTAAAGTTGTATGTGTTAAGAACACAATACAGTTACACTTGACTTAAGATAACAATTACAAAAATTAGAACAAAAATAAAAGCGTGATATGCTATTCAAGTGAAATATAACATGCACATGGGTTAATATGTGGGGATAAACTATAAGTGGAAAATATATATTTATAAGTATTTAATAAAGATCATTAAAATATTCAAATAACTGCAAATGCATACATAAAAATTTATAAAATAAATTCAATTTTTTAATTTATGCAAGACGAATTAATTCTTGGCACCGTTTCTGAAATTTCACATAATTTTTTTTTAAGACAAAGTGTTCCAAAAATATTTCTTTAAATCGGCAAATCTAGCTATTGCATGAAATCCTACAGGAGTTTTTATGATATGCGGAGTGCTGCTCCAATCAGGGCTTAAAAGACTGTAAAGCTCATAACAAAATTAATACAAGTGCACTTAGTCTATAATTCATCCAAAAAATCAGAAATCGCAAAATATTTTTGAGATATAGGAGCAAAAAACTTATGTAAAAAGCTTTAAACAATATAAATTTACTAAGAAAAATTGCGAAAAAATAGGAAACTCGCTATAATAATATATAATAAATATTCTTGCAAAAATTCTTTAGATTTTAAAAAGTTTAAATAGGAAACTGAAATTCGAAATGAAAAAATCTTTAAAATTACAACCAACCTGTAAGCCTTTGAACAAAGATGAAAAGAGAAAAAATAAACCCACCGTAGCCACCAAACAAATAATGAACTCTACAAAAAATTAGTCAGTTTATTAACCAGTACCTTAGCCTAACCAGGTGTGGCTGGTATTAAGTAGTTTGGATTTGTTCCGTCAGTTCCACCAACACTCAAAGCACAAACGAAAATACACAAGGAGAAGATACGAACGAGACTCAGTGTAAACTACAGACCTGGACCAGTATATCATCTGGTTAACACCTGATCGCCCTACTTAAAGAAAAGAAGAATTTACAAAATACATATACGGTACGTAATGCAACCTAAACGACACCAAGATAACCGAAAACACGCGACTCGTTTCCTTTGACATCAAAGATTTGAATGCCTCAATACCAACACAAGAAACCTTAATTATTTCTAGCCAATTAATGCGATAATAAATGCATCAGCCAAATTATAGATATTGCAGAGACGATAATAAAACACAACTATGTTAGATTAAATAACCACTTTAACATATTACCTGACGGACTCGGCATGGAAAACCAAACTTTTGTAATTTTCATAGAATTTTTCATGCAGCATCACGAATTACTACACAAAGGATACTAATGGAAAAATACAAAAATACTTATTACTATAGATACGTAGATGACATCATAATGCATCCATGGACAAGATAAAGCTGAACAAATTCTAACAGACTTAAACACAATCAGTAATAAGATGACATGCATAATGGGAAAAGAAAAAGACAGAAATTTGCATTATCTTGTCAACATAATAACACGAGGAAATGACTGTTTAACCTTTGACATTTATAGAAAATGAACGGACACTAGCATCCACATCAAACCACCCTACCCAACATAAACTAGCAGCATTTAGACATATGTTACATAGACTTAAAATACTTATCTGAAGTAAGTGGGCTTCAGATAAGTAAAAAAAAAAACAACGGCCACAAACCCATTACTATCGACAAACGTTTTAGGTAATACAACACTAAAGGCCCAACTATAATATGCACTAGCTGGCTTAAGCTAATGTCAAAAATTAAACGAAAAGTCTGTCAAATGTTTAAGCAAATCATTGACAACTTTTAGGTGGCTATAATGTACTTACATGAATATGGAAATTATTTTCCACAGTTGCATATTTTTTTTATTCGTACATTTGCAAAAAAATAATTTCTTTCTAAATAAAGGCATTTAATTATCATATTTTGTATATATATACTATACTTATAAAAATTATTAAGCACTAAGTCATTATTTAATAAAAATACCAAACCAATGGTTTGGCGAAATACTGAAAAATAATAAATAAAAAATAAAGTTTTGTAAAAATTTTTTATTAAATAATGACCTAGTGCTTAATAATTAAATACTAAAAAACATTAAAAAGGTCAAATAACAATAATTATTATATATACTTATACAAATTTATAATTTTTTTCACACTTTTAAGAAAATTACGAAAGAAAAATTACACATATTTCGCTGTTTGTATTATTTGGCCTAAAAGTACTAAAAAAAATGCAACTGTGTGCATAATTGAATTTATAAACAATAAAAAATTAAATTCTGTTGCAAATTGTGTGTTAAAAAAATGGAAAAGAAATTAAGATGTTTAAAGGCTCTTAAGTTATTAAACTCCAAGGTTGAGTCTAGTTCTTCAACGTTATCACGAGTACTACAAATTAAAAATTCGCATTGTAAAAAAGTAAAAAATATTCCATTCCAGTGCCTGATAGAGCTTCAATCCTCTTCATTTCCTTAGAGAAATGTTTCTGTAGTAACTTCTATCTGTGTTTGTACTCTGCGACTTTATATAATTCATACCAGTATGAAAATGAAAAACGCAAACAGAATTCTTCAAGGTATTACCAATTTTACTGTATTTTTCTGCTGCTTGCTTCCATGCTCGTTCCTTTGAATTATCGTTATAATAAAACGCGTTTTTTTCTCATATAAGCAATTTTTACTTTGTACATTTTCTATTCAGATAAAATATTTTTTCGCTTTTGTCCTCTATTGGAATTTGTTTACTAATATATCTAAAACACAATGCAAAATTAGTTGTTTCCATACGGAATGTGCAATCAGTTTCGTGCTTTGCTTAAGCAAATGATATATGACGAAACTTGACGAAAAGTTTTGTTAAGTACATTATAGTTTGCCACATATGTTTATTAGGTATTTGCACAGTTGCTTATGTTGCCTTAAGCCAGCATATGCATAATATAGTTGGGCCTTAAAAATGGGAATAAAATAGGCAAAGAGATAATTGATACAACATGACGACACACTTTTACTTACACAGCACCAGAAATATAAAGATTAAGTAACCTTTTTCAAAAAGAAGCTTTTCTCACAGTATTAAAAACCAGTAGCACTGTGAGATATAATCTCAGGACATCGACAGAAACAACTGACAAATTTAGTTCCAGCGAGGTATACAGACTTACTAGTACCTGCAAACAAACTTGTATAGGACAAACTGGACGAACAATAAAAATAAGGTTTACAGAACACATACGCTCATACAAACAGAAAAGACTTTGCATTACACCTTGACAATCACGGACACACACCAAGGGAAATAAATGACATTACTACATCCTAGCAAAATAGAACGAAGACTAGACCTTCTGTTAACTAACGTGTTAGACTTATTTGAAGCTGCAAACATATTTCTGTAGAACAAACTGGACTAACACTAAAAACAAGATTTACAGAATACCTAAGCTCATACAAACGAAAAAGAGAAGACGCCAACTTTCCATTACACCTTGACACAGACATGCACCAAAAGAAATATATGAGTGCATGACATTACTTAATCGTAGCAAAAAAGGACGAATACTAGACATTCTTGAAAGCATAAAAATCTTAAAACAAAATCTTTTAACACAATTTTCATACCACTAAAACCCCTCACACACTCTAACAAACGAAAAGCAACCAAAGACGGACACACATTTATCTGGATAATGATAAAAGATGAAAATATAAGATTAGTCCTGGATAAAATATCTTCTATGTATCTATAGTAATGAGTTAATTTGTGTTTTTCCATTAGTGTTTTTACGTAAAACGTAATTCAAGATGTTGCATGAAAATTACCACGAAGATTGCGGAGGTTGGGTTTCCTATGCCGGTAATTTGTAAAAGTGCTTATTAAGTCCAAAATAGTTCCGTTTTATTATCGTCTTTGCAATTTCTGTAATGTCGATGATGTATGTATTGGTGTCCGTATAAATTATCTAGTGCGTTGCGTAGGATAACTAAGGTTTCTTGATGTCAAAGGGCACGAGCCTCGTGTTTTTGGTTATCTTGATGTCTGTAAACTTTTTCTAGAAGGTTCTATGTATTACCTATAGTATATATAATTTGTAAATTTATCTTTCATTTAAACTCTAAAATTAAATTAGCATTAGAAGCATTTTCAAAACAAATATATGTTATTAATATAATACTTAAGAATTTTAAGTTTTCATTAAATAAATGTTGTATTATGGACAAAATTAAATGTCTGTGAGAAAAAATGTGTTTTACAGGTAAAAAGTACTTTTTATGCAAAGAGATTTATTGGAAGTAAGCGTTTCTTCGTACAACAAATTAACATTTTATAAAAATGTTAAATATATTTTCAATAAATTAACGGTCTGCCGAACAACTTTTTTTGTTTTTAAATGCTATAAACTCCTGAACCAATTGGACTTTGTATGGTGTCATACCAAGGTCTTTATGCAAAATTCGTCTCAATGACTTCGCTGAAATATTTAATTGTTGAGAGCGTCGGTGAATTGGTGTTGATGACGCTTCACGCACACTTTCTGCCTCAGCAGCCATATTCTCGGATGTACGCACTGTTTATCGGTTTATCGATGAGGTTGCCAGTTTCTTCCACTTTTTTCACAAGACAGCGAACATACGGAGCTGACGGTGCTTCTCTTCTTCCAAAATCCGCACGCAATTTTCGCACAAATTCTGCAACATTACCATGATTTTCAAAGTAATGTCACAATATTTCCCAGCATTGTTCAAGCGTATACACAACCATATTCGTTCAGCGGAAGGATAAAACTAATTATCTGTCAAATCAAACATGAGCTAAGTGTTACCATTCACGAAATAAGCACTAGTTGAAAAAAAACGTTAGATTGCGGACCCTCGATTGTTGAAAGAAATTTACGATCACCATGCATCAACTCAAAAACCTTATGAACGATGGTTTGCGTATTTTAAAACTGGTGATTTCGAGATAGAAAACAAGGAGAGGCCTGCTCAATCGAAAAAGTGTGAAGATAAGGAATTGGAAGCAACGACGAAGATTGTTTTCAAAAGCAAAAAGAATTTGCAGTACCATTGAGACCCCCACAACAAGCCTTTTCCCTACGTATTAAGGTTAAATAATTAAAACGTCAATTAATTAAAAAAAATATTTTTATAAAAAAGCCGAATTTTTTTCTTCCTTTTTTATTTTAAAAAATTAAACATTAATTTTGTTTAAACAACAATTTATGAAGGTAAAACAAATTTCACCCCAATAATTTTGCAGTCTTTTCTTTAATTTAATAAAGATAATTTATGACTTTATATACGGCAGTAGTAAGAGCAATTTAAGTTTAATAACTTAATTTTGTTATAAAATCCAACATATTAAATGTTGTTGGTTTTTTATAGCATAAATAGCTTAAGGGCAAATGAAAATAATTTATATTTTCTTGAAAGTTATTCAAATAAAAGAAAAAATAAATTTAGTACTAAAATTGAATTGAACCTAATAAAGCAATTTGTTTACAAAAAGTTTTAAATAAAATATTTAATGAAGGCAGTAAAATTATCTTAATGCGTTATTGATTCTATATAATATTCTTCGCGACATTTACAAATTTTGCTTTAAAGCCATTTCACGGTTACTTATGTGCAACCTGATGAATCCATGTTAATAATTTCTATATTGTTGTCATTCCTTTGCTAAAAAGCGTCGTTACTGGCTGTTTGTGTAGTACGATCGGCAAGTACTTTCATCATTTCATGACATCATTATTAAGCCGCATTTTAAATAGTACGGTGAGGTACGGCACGGATAGTTTGGCGAGTGCCGAACAAACAGCCAGTAGCAACGATTATCGCCGAAAGGAATCACAACAGTGTTTCATTTATTAGCGGAACAGGTTCAAACACCTTAACTTCCATATTCTTCATCACCAATCGTATAGTGGCTGAGAGTCGCCATAAGCCTTTTTAATACAACAATAGCTCCATTGTCTGCTTGCATATTATTAAAACAGAAATTCGAAATACTTAAATATTTTTTAATAATTAATTTGTGGCTCCTTTTTAATATTCGCCATCACTAAAAACAGCTTTTGACTTAATATGAACGCTTAATAAAAAATTTTAAAAAGTACCATTACAATAAAGAAAAAGTACTATTTAAGATTTCAAATTAAACCAAAAATCACATCACTCAAAATGGCTTTTGGCTTAATACGAACGTTTAAATAAAAAAATTTAAAAAGTACCATTACAATAAAGAAAAAGTACTATTTGAGATTTCAAATTAAACCAAGAAAAAGTAACATTATATTATTTTTTTTTACAACTATTATCAGGACTATTTGGTGTTAAATGGAAGGACTTGCTTTATTAATTAAACAGTTCGAAAATTAAAATTTCTAAAAAAGAAATCAAAACATACTCGTAACACTGAAATACAAAAAAGTACCGATATAAATTTTTTTTAACCTTTTTATGCTTTCAAATGATATTTTTTTTATAGTAAAATATATATTTTTAAGCAGTTATGAAATTAAAACTGTAAATAGCATTGGGTTTTTGCTTAACTAATCAAATTCACATTCTTTTTAATTTAAAATAAATATTGTAGCGGGCTTTTCCACAAGAAGTTTTTTTTTCAATTGTGGCAACACTATCTCCCAATCAATATGGTGCAACTTCTGGAAAGTTACATTGTGGAAAGAAGGTTTACACAGTAGCCGAAGGAGACTTTATCAGTTAACCCGCATCGATAGCTCCCGGTGTGCCACAGGGGAGTATACTTGCTAGAGTTTTATATCTGCTTTATACCTGTGATATGTCTGTGAGTAGTAGTATCCATACTTCAACATTTGCCGATGATACGGCCTGCCTTAGTAATCACGAAGACCCCCGTGTGGCATCTCAGGTTCTTTAGGAACATATAACGCATCCGGAATTGTGGGTAAATTTATGGAGAATAAAAGTAAACGAGCAAAAGTGTGTTCACATATTTATTCGTATATTCGTATAAACAAACAAATTATTTCTCACTAACTGCACGCTAAATATATTGGCATAATCCTTGCTTGTAGGCTTACATGGAAACACCACATCGACACAAAGCTAATCCAAATGAAAATCAATTTATCTCCAATATACTGGCTAATTGGCAGGAACTCAACTCTTAGTCTGGACTGTAAACTTCTGTTGTATAAGTCACTTGTGAAACCAATATGGTGCTACTATTCTACTATGTGGCACTGCTTCAGCTTCAAATATGGAAAAAATTCAACGACGACAGAACAAAATACTACGATTAATTACATTAGCTCCATGGTACATGCGAAATTCAATTATAAATCGTGATTTAAATATTTCACCTGTGACAGCTAAAATTGCTCAATACGCAGGCAAATATTTAACTAATCTCGAGTGCCACCCGAATTCTCTTGCTCGGAATATTTTAAATTTTAGAGGTCACATCCGATTAAAAAGGAGGGACACAGGGGCATTGGTCAATAACTCTCCAAATGGAATCTCTTGAAAATAGTTTTTATTTTTTTTTTTATTTTTTTTCGAACGTGAGAATTGGTTACGATATTATTTTAATTGCTGTCACTAGGATTATATCTGACACTGGTCGGGCCTAATAATTGTGTACATATAGATTTAAGATTTGAAAACTTGTTGATAGTTCATATTATTTTGAAAATAATTTATGTATGGAAAAAAAATTGTGGCAACACTAACAAGTTGTTTGTTTTGATATGAAAATATCGCAGCCGTGAGGCACAATCTTGAAGCAGATACAAATTTGTCAATTACTCGACGGTCTCAACAATTCGGGTTATTCAAAACCACCACATGGCGAATTTTGCGTAAGGATCTGATTTTGAAGGTTCAAGTGGTGCAGCTATTGAAGCCGAGCGACCATTTACATCGCCGTAGATTTGCTTATGTCATTCAGGAACAACCGAGTGGTTTTTCTGAAAAAATCATTTTTTTAAACGAAGCCTATTTTTACTTGTCACTGAAAATCCTAGAGCGATTATTGAGAAGCCTTGGCATGCTCAACGTGTCATTGTATGGTGCACTATGGCTTAATTGGGCCGTTTTTTTGTTCAAATATGAGACTGGAAATGCGGCAACTGTCACGATATCGCGAGATGCTGCCAGCTCAATTTTGGCCTATTATTGACGATGTAGATATAAATGACATGTGGTTTCAACAGGACAATGCTACATGTCATACAGCCAATGAAACGAATAATTTATTGCAAACCAAACTTCCCGATCGCATAATTTTACGACAATCAGCAGTTAAGTGGCCAGCGAGATCGCCTGAGATAACACCACTGGATTATTTTTTGTGGGGCTATGTTATGGACAGAGTCTATACGGGCCAATTAAATCGATTTTAGCCTTAAAACTCAAAATCCGTGATGTAAAATAGGAAATAAGACCGTAAATTTGCCAAAAAGTAAAAACTTTGATGAAAGAATCGATATCTGTCAGTCTAGTCGTGGTGAACATTTGACAAATATTATTTTTTATTTAACAAAAATTTTAATCATCTTAATTAAATTTTTTTTATTTTGTTTTAGAAAACAAATTTCTTGTTAAATAATCTTTTAGAATTGGGAATCCACCATTGGCTTATATAACGATGACTGGAGATTGTTAAATTTAACTATTTTTCGCCATCAAATTTTGAAATATTTTGGATAAAATATATTTAAGTAATAACTAATAACTTTTTGCCAAAAAGTTTTTAAAAACTTTAATGAAAGAATCGACATCTGTCAGCGTGGTCATGGTGGACATTTACCAGATATCATTTTTCATTCATAATTGCCGAACTTTTCTGATCTTATTACAATAAAAAATTGAATCATCTTAATCTAAATTTTTTGTTTTATTTCATCCCTTTATATTTATCAATTATTATTTTTAAAGTATTTTAATAAAATTTTATATTTATTTTTGTTACTTTGGCATTTACAAAACACCATACAATTGATGGATTTAAAATTTAAAATTAAAAATCTTCAATGGGCAGGCAGCCTGCAAAGACTAGACCAATTTGGCTTTAAGCCAAAAATACCAAAAATATTTTTACTTTAAAAGGTGTTCTGTTATTGGAAACAAAGCAACTACGCCACATTACTCTTTCTGAGTAAATCAAAGAAATTTTTATTTTTATTTTACTTAAAAATTTTTAAAAATAAAAAAATAAAACATACAAATAAAAAAATAATTAAAATTTTTTAATCTACTTTAATATGTGCTAGATACCTTTAAAAAATAGTTTATGATATTCTAATAAAATATTTATTGTTCAAAAACATTATATTTGAAATGTATTACTGTGGGTGAAAGCATATCCATATGGCCATTGCACTATTACTCATATAGTTCATCAGTGAATTTTACCCTAAATGGGATAGAAATGGCCATATGGATATGCTTTCCCCCGCAGTAATATATATCAAATATAATTTTTTGTATGATATTCTTATAAAATATTAATTAAAGTAATCTTGCACATATTAACGCAGAATAAATTTTAAAAAAATTATTAAAAAAAAATTAAATTAATTATTCTAAATTAAAATTATATGAAAAATACTGAATGAATTTATTATATTTATTTATTTGTCTGGTTAAACTGTCAAATATAATTTTATATTTTATAATTTATATTTTATAATTTATATTTATAATTTATATTTTATAATTTAAATTTTATAATTTATATTTTATTTATAATTATAAAAATAAAAAAATATTTAGAAAAAACCGCCTCAAAAGTTTTGTTTTTAAATTAAAAATTTTTTTATTTGCCATCAAAGAAATTTTAGTTTGTTTAAAAAAAACTAATTAAAAAATGTAATTTGCGTTAAGACGCAAATAAATAAAAAATATTTTTGTTCATTTTTTATGTTTTATTTTTTTTTTTTTTTCTTAATATTTTTTCTATATTTAATTATTTTTGTATTATTTTAATGTTAAAGGTTTGAGCAAAAATTTCATTTGTTTACAAATTTTCTTTAATGTTTTCTTTTAGTTTTCTTTACTTGCTGCTTAACTTGTGGGCAATGGCGCATGTTAAAATTGTGTTAATAATTTAAGTCATTTGCTGTGGATCCTGTACACTATGATATACAATAAACAGTGGGAATATTAGAAAAATACGAGGTCTGTAAATTAAGTAATGAGACTGATTATCTTAATTTTTTTATTATTTTTGTTTTTCCTGATGATGCCAACCAACGGTGTGGCGAAATATCGAAAATATAATAAAAAATAAAGTTTTTTCAAAAAATTTTTTATTAAATAAGACCTAGTGCTTAAAATTAATTACTAAAAAATTCTTTTTATTTAAATCAAATTACAATTATATATTGTTATCCCCAAAATAACTTTCTTCTGAAGCCACACAGCGTCGAAGACGGATTTTCTACTCATAGCAGTGCTAAAACTCCGGTGCGGTAGCCATTTGAATATTTTTGATTTTTCCAAAATGACTTCCCTTGAGATAATTTTTCAACTACGGGAGAAGGAAAAAATCACAGGGATTAAAGTCAGGCGAATATGAAGGCTTAGGAGCCACAGGAATGTTTTTACTGGCCAAAATTTCCTTTATTGGAATTGCTGTGTGATAAGAAGCATTATCGTAATGCAACACCCAGTTGTTCTTGATGTTTGGTCTCATACTAATTACCCTTTTTCAAAGTCTTCTCGGTAAAAGTGTAGATTGACTGTTTAGCTTTGAGTTACATACTCCTCGCAAACGATTCCGTGGATATCGGAAAAACAATTCAGCATGCATTTGATCTTTGACTTTGTCATCCCTGCTTTTTTGGGCATTGGAGAGTTTAAAGTGTTCCACTTCATGTTCTAGCGCTTGGTTTCTTGATAGTATTTAAACACCCAAGACACATCACCACTAATAACACGGTTCAGAAAATGGGGATCATTTTCAACTGTGTGTGTGATTCGATTAACATCCGCACCTGGCCATGAAGCCTTAATCAGATGGTGGATCTAACCACTGCATGATTTGGAACGTCATGCTCGTCCTAGAAAGCCGAAGCTATAACTCTATGTAACAGAAACCTTCTAGTTGCAACTTTATTGATTCCAGAGCAGGGCTGCAAATCATCACACCTTGCTAAAGAGTTGGAGACTTTCTAACTCCTGTCCAGAACACATGTCTAGCATGCTCACTGAACTGGATCATTCACTTAGGGTGTCATTAACAGTGAGATGATCCTGGCCACCATATTAAACAACAAACCTGATATGGGGCCGCGAAACCACAACCACCATGTTACTCCCATATAGGGGCCAACCTCAATGATCAGCCAGAGAACTATTAAATGTCTAAAAAGACAAATAATAAACTCTGGGGCTCACTAAACCCCGTGGAAATAAAGTGGAGCTTCCAGTTGACTCCCTGCCTGTCTTCAGGCGACTGGGCTCCCTTTTTCCCCCAGTTTCACAGCTATCTAGCTGTTACGTACTATAAAGACCATAAATGTGCCCCCGGGGGGTGGGGATCATTTTCAATCAGATGGGTCCACCAAATAACTTTTTTTTTTGTTTTAAATGCTATAAACAAAACTACACAGCTTCGGCTGGGTGGCACGTATCGCCGTCCTGCTGAAACCAAATGTTGCCAATATCCTCCTCTTAAATTTTTGTGAACAAAAATTCGTTAAACATGGCCCAATAACGATCGCCATTGACTGTAACGGCCACTCCTGAAAAATGGCTCAATTATGCCTCTGGACCGAAATCCGCACCAAACAGCGACTCGTTTTGGATGTGTCGGCTTTTCAATGTATGCGTGCGGATTTTCTGTGCCCCAAATGCGACAATTTTGCTTGTTTACATACCCTCGAAGATCAATGGGCTTCATCTGAAAAGATAATTTTTTTTTGCAAAATCGGCATCTTCTGTAAGCGAAGCGAAGCGTTGTTCAAGGGTATACACAACCATATTCGCTTAGCGGAAGAATAAAACTATTTATCTGTCAAATCAAACATGAACTAAGTGTTTCCATTCACGAAATAAGCACTGTTTAAAAAAACGTTAGATTGTGGACCCATTATAAAGGCACCTTTCCTTTCCTTTCAACCTAGGCAGAATACTACGGAATAAAACAACCGAGGCAAATATACTAGACAAACTAGGAGTGTACAAATTAACTTGTACATGCCATTAAAGCTACATCACATTAGAGACTATAACAAAAAACTACGAGAACCAAAATCAACTCCAGAATCAAACTTTGCGAACCATATATTCAACAACAAATGTACACCAGGACATATAAAAACAACGGTTAAACTGCTTCATACACAGCACAAAGGAAGGAGACTAAATGTATTAGAAAACATGGAAATATACAAACAAAAAACATTTGACGGACGAATAATAAATGAACAAATAAACACTGCTTCGGACACAATATTTGAACCGTTGAAACATTTTTACAGGAAAACAAACACTACACCAGCACAAAAACGTTACGCAGGTGCACAAGACGAAAGCAATAAAGAACATCACAAACGTACAATTACAGATTATTATGTCACATAAAAAAAAACTCAATAGGTTCACACATAAACAAAAACGGACAACAAGCATGATCGTAAAAGGATTTATTTAGAAAAAAGACAAATGAAAAAGGGAGCTACAAATTAGGTAAAAAGAGACAAACAAAAAAGGAGAGAGAGATGCAGGCAAACAAGACAGAAAGTGACGAACGCAATAACACGAAGGGAGACACGAACTAATAAACACAACTGACAATAGAACGCAACTAGTACGAAAAGAACACTGAAGAAGGCAAACAGCCGAAACCGGTTTTTTCACAAACCAAATTTGACGAAGGTCGACGGGAAACCATACCCAAATAAAAGCACCTTTCCTTCTTGACGTCCTTTTGGTCTTGCGAAAGGCTTTTTGGGAACCATTTTTGCGCAGATTTTTCTCATCTTCAATTCATTGGTAAAAATCTCTTGTACGGTGACGTGAGTCAAATTTACCTCATTCTGACTGTCAAGTGACGATCTGAACGTGCAAGATACCGTATTCTGTCGACATTTTCATGGTTTCTTAAAGATAAAGCCTAAACTAATTCATGGTTCATATTCAATCAATGCTCTTCTTTCTGAAAATGCCTAAAACCAACGAAAAACCTGGGCTCTGGACATAACACTATATCCGTAGGCGTGCTAAAGTTTAGCGACAGTTTCCGTTGCACTGTGCTCAAGCCTCAAGCAAAACCTCATAGCACACCGTTGTTCAAAACTATTGTCTTTCATTTTTAGAACATAAAAGAAAAAACCGGTTAAAAAAACCGCTACTGGCGACCAAATGACTTAAGCGATGTCAAAGTCGCACAGAAGTCAAATCAAACATTCATCTGTTGTTTCTCAAAGCCCAATGTCTCCAGTGTTGCCAGATCGAACGCAATGTTGCCAGTCCCATTACTTAATTTACAGACCTCGTATAATAACAAAACTTGTAGTTTCTGAACGGAACCTACAACTAGAAAAGCATACACCGACTAGTTGTAAAGTAAAACAACTGAGTTTTACGAAGAATTTTTTAGTTGGGAATTTGTTATTTTTGACCTGTTTACAAGTTAGCTCCGCAAAGTTTCGTTCCAGCAGGGCTTGCTGACGATTTATTTGTAGTTTTTTTAATTATTCCGAAACTTTCCTAAGAATTTAAAACTCTTTGTGTTATCTTTATTTTAAACATCCCATTCAAATCTATCATTGAGTGTTGCATGGATAGGTCATCTAGACAAATGGAGTCTATAGCCTTTTTGGCCCTAATCAATATGGTTTGCACTTATCAACAATCGTTTGAGTAAAGTTAAACTTACTGAGGAGTATATGGTCTTGATCCCTACATAAAATAAGTAGTTGCTCGATGAGATCGCAAATCTGCAGAACGTGTCCTATCGACTCTTAAGCTGATTTAGAAATATCTCTGACATAATAACATTCGATTTGTTATCAATCTACAGTGGATGTTAGGGCGAGAATTTTTACGTGTAAAAACAATTTTTAGTTTCTGAACGGATTCTACAACTAGGAAAGCATATACCTAATAGTTATAAAGTTATTAAGAGGATTTAAAGTTATAAAGAGGATGAGAATTCAATAATTGGGAATTTATTTACATAACAGCCCCGTTAAGTTTCCTTCGAACAGGGCTTGCTGGCGATTTATTTCCAGCTTTTTTTTAACAATTCTGACACTTTTCTAAGTTTTTATTTGGGTACGGTTTTACGTCGACCCTCGTCAAGTTTGGTTTGTGAACAAACCGGTTTCGGCTGTTTGCCATCTGTAGTGTTCTCTTTATACTCTTTATATTTTTCTATTTGGTGCTCTTTGTGCGATGCCTAACTTAAGTGTTGCAGGTGTAGGTCGTTAGGCGACTTGCAAATAAAAACCTATTTTATGACAAATGGGGTCTATAGCCTTTTTGGTATATTGGCCCTAATAAAGATGCTTTGCACTTAGCAACAATCAGTTAAGCAAAGTTGTACTTTTCGAGAAATATATGGTGTTGATCTCTACCTAAAATAGGTAATTGCTCGATGAGTTTTAGTCGGAATATCAATAACAAAACAGCATTCGATTTGGTGGATGTTAGGGAGGAAATTTTTATATATAGAAAAATCAGATGATAAGTGTTGTACACTATCGGCATGAGAGTGAAGGGTTTCTTGATGTTTTCACCTCATATGTGATTTAAATATTTATCACGCATGCGATTGTTTTATTAACGAATATTCGAATTCCAGTCACAACTTGTTTTACAGCATTATATTTTGTAGTTCATTTAATGGTTTTACATTTAACCATAGATAACAGTGCTGATAACAAGCCGTTAAAAAAATAATTTATAAAATAACTGTATCACCAAAAAAAATGGATACTTTTCTTTATACGAATACAAAGTCTTGTTTGGTGACTGGAAATTTATTGAGAAAATATAAAAAAAATTTTTGGGGAATTTTTTCGAAAAATTTTATTTTGCATTATTTTTAATAATTTATTTATCATTTTTATTATTTAACAGTTTCATCTACAGGTTCGTCAATATGAAAATAAAAATTTTATTTAAGATAAAAATATAAAAATCTAATGACATTAATATGTTATGGCTAAATAAGACAAAAAGACAGCTTGTAAGCTTATAAGATGGGGACGTAGCTTTAATGGATTCTATGTATGACCCTCCTTGAACAAAAAAGTGTGAAACCATTTAAATGAAACCATTTAAAAAAAACAAGAATAATTAGTTGCTAATAAAATTAAAAGAAATAATATTATTTCCAATACTAATCACTCAAAAAGGTGTCTGAGTTTCTACCTATAAAAGGGTTAGACTGATCAAAACTAGAAAACATCAAATAAAAACTAACAATTAATAAGAAATGCTTCTAGACTTGTGATTAAACATGAAAATTAAGAGATTTCTAAATTTTAAATATTTTATCAGAATAAATTAAAAATTAGAATTAAATAAATACCAGAGTAGCGAAATGTTCACTCACTGTTCATGCATGTGTGAATATGTACATTTCATTTTTTAGCCGCTTCTTCTCATACATGTGTGAGAGACTACAAAATATTTTGTGTTTTTTCATTTGCGAATGCCACGATTTATTTTTTTTTTTTTGTGTTCATAAGTGAACAAATGAGAAACTATTTTGTTGTTCACACAAGTGTTCATATTTGAGTATTTACAATTTTGATAATTTTTCATAAATGAAAAGATCGTAGAAAAATAAGCGTTAAGCATTTGCGTACATAAATGTACTCACATATTTTGTAATGTGCAACTTTTCTTTTGGAATATATTGCAAAATTGTATTTTGAGTTAATATGTACCTATGTGTTTTTACTACATTGAACGGTAATCTGCGATCGTAGGTAGAAAATTCTTTCACGTTCATTTATGAGAAATTTTATAAAATTGTAACGTTCATAAATGAACATATACATTTATGAAAAACGAACATTAATGAGAAGGAAGCTAATTTATCATTCATCACACATGAATAAGACTAATAATTCTTGTTGTTTGCATTCATGTATAAACATAAGCAGAACATTTTTTGTTGTTCGTTTATGATCGTAAAAAATAAATATAAAATTTTAGATTTCTCATTTATGAAAAATATCATGAACGTTGTTTTTTGAATGTTCTTAAATGAAAAATCCTGAATCCTGATAAATACCAGTGCCTCCACTGAAGTTGCATGATTTATTTAGAATTTAAAGAGAAAGAATTTGTAGGGTACTTCAAAACTTTATAACACACATTAAAATATTATTTTTCACTGTTTAATTGTATCTAAAAGAATGTTCATATAATTTCATTAATATTTATGTTGAACAACATTTGTATGCCGCTGTGAGATTAAACAATTTTGTTGAATGAAATTATAATGATAAATTATGGCATTAACCTATGACGTCTACATAAAAATCTTTAAAAGTTTAAATAGAGGAGAGAAAAAAATTAAAAATCATTTAGATAAAATTAATTTAGAAATTGACCTATTTATAAATACGAAAAGATGCAAAACATAGATGCTCGTATCTGCATGTGTTGAACAGTTAAGTGCTGTTAAAACTCCTTTTGTGGCTGTTTATGACAAATAAAAATTTTAATTATAATAATTTCGTCAGTACTAAATATAATTTAAATACTTTCACATTTAATAGATACTTTTATCAAAAAAAAACCTTAGTATCTTTCAGATGCTTTTGTATATATATATATATATATATATATATATATATATATATATATATATATATATATATATGTATATATATATACATATATATATATATTTATAACTTTTATGCATAGAAATGACCGATCTAATGATTTTTGAGAAACTTCGTTATCGTTGAAAATCATTTGCAAATCGGTATTCTTTCAAATAGCGTCTGTGATCATCGTTTGTTATATAACCAACAAGAAAGCAACGTTGCCACAAGAAAAAATTTTTATTCACAAAAATTAGTTGAAAGAGCCGGCTAATAAATACAAATTATTTTTTCGTTGAAAGAAAAAGCGAAAATCTGATTTCAATTATGAAAACTGCATATTTTTTTTACTTAATTGTGAAATTTTCTGAGGAAGGTAGCAGGCGCGTAAAATTACCCACTCCCAACCCAGGTGGTATTGACAATGCATGACTCATATCAGAGGCTCTGTAATAATTTCTTGTTTGATATGTTTGATTTAAAATATTTTCTGTAATTTTTAAGATTAGTATTTTAAAAAATCTTACACTTCCTAGATCAAATTATAATAAAATGTTGGATAAGTGCAGTATTTTTCAATACATGTGCGCGGCTTTGACAAAAAATAATTGATTTTATTCATAAAGAGATACAAACGGAAGCATTAAAGCCCTTTAACTTATAAAAAAATGTTAGAGAAAAACAAAGTTTCACTATTTTTATATTCTTCTATATTATATTCTGACTATTAAATCACTGCAATATCGCTTATTTCTAATGGCCTAACCCAAGCTTTAAGAAACGTTCTATTTGAGTGAGTTCTTATTGAGTGTCACAAAAGTTCTTTAATTACATTATATTGATCTGTATGAGAAAAGATAATTTTATGCAAAACGGATAATATCTTCGTAATATCTGATTATTCCTTCTGAATTATTATTTAATTAACTTATTATTTAGTGTGTTAAGTAATCAAATATCTTACAGATCGTTTTAAATTTTGTAAATACTTTTTAACATTATATACTCGTACACTCTTCTATATTTTAGCTATAATATTTGCACCGATATTTCTACTTTTAAGAGATAATAAGTTAAAGATATTTTATTACTAGCAGTACATTTGCCTGATTGTTTTGTGTCTCGAAAATATTTTGCATACTATTATATATATTACTGCTAATTTAAGATACTTGTGTTATACTTCTATATCTAGGAGAAAATATATTAAGTTAAATTAAATTAAAAAATATTCGATTATCTAGCAATATTTTCAGTAACTTTGTATCTCGCCGATTATCATTATTGCAAATCTATCTAATTTCACAACAGATACTATATTAAGTTTCAGATATTTTATTATTCAATAGTTTCGGAAATTATAAACAATCTCCCTGATAGTTTTAAATCTTACAAATATTTTACTTTACTTAATCAGATGTATTACTACTTAAAGCTACTTTAGCTGATACAACTTTACCCAAGAGATATCATAGAAAGTTAAAAGTATTTTATTATCTAATAGTGTTACACTTTAAGATACTTGTGCTATACTTCTATATCTAGAGGATACTATATTAAGTTAAAGATATTTTATTATCTATTAGTATTAATAGTAGCTTTGTATCTGGTATCATTATCATCATTGCAACTTTATCTACTGTTACAAGAGATACTATATTATCCAATCTATATATATAAAAATTAAGGGCAAAATAGGTGTCCGTTGGTTGCCAGAGTTTGATGAGATGCGCCATCGGATTTCTACCAAATTTTCACAGCACCTTCGTAATAGTTGTTCGCCGCGAACCAAAATCGATCGAAGAATGTTGTATATGTAAACGTATTGCAATAGAATAAGACGTATTATATAAGCATACAAAAATATTGAATTCCAAAATTATTAAAAAAAAAACATAAAAAGGAGAGAAAGAAATGGTAATCTTTCTGATTAATTTTCTTAAATGATTGCATTTTTTGGCGCACAAATGCCTTGCAAAGCAGTCACGGGCTCGCTAGTAGGTTATAAAGTTATAAACTATCTATCTGATAGCTTTGAATCTTACAAATACTTTGTTTTACTTTACTCAATCGGGTGTAAATTACTGCTACTTTAAGCTACTTTAGCTGATACATCTCCACCTAAGAGATGCTAAAAAGCTAAAAATATTTTATTATCTACTAGTGTTTAATTTAATCAAGTATCTTCTAAATAGTTCTAAATCTTTTTAATACTTTTTTACGCAAAGCTGCTTCTGCTGATACTTCTTCATTTAAGAGTTACTTTAATAACTTAAAGATATTATTATCTAGTAGATACTTACATAATCATTAAAAATAAAAGTTATTTTAAATATTATTATTTAAATATACGTTGAGTACAAGCCACCTCTACGTAATATCAGTGAAGATTGGGCCAGAAGGGACGCTGAAAAAGGTAACTTATTTGCCGATTACTTTAAAGATGTATTCACCCCACACACATGTACTGATGATGTTAATTTGCCGAGCGTAGTTGGATTACCCTCTCGACCCTTAAAGTTTAGGTTACGTGAGGTACAAAAGTTAATTTCTGAAGTAAACCCGAAAAAAGCTCCTGGTATGGACGATATAAGTAACAAAATGTTGAAGGAGCTCCCCAGTATTGCAGTCAGAATCATGCTATTCATTTTTAATGCTATTTTACGGCTTGAATACTATCCTGACCACTGAAAGATTTCTAAAGTTAAAATGATTCCAAAACCGGGTAGGCCCATAAGCCAATTACCGACTATTTCAAAGGTTTTCGAAAAGTTGCTTATGAATAAATTGTCTCCAATGCTAAGGGATAGTGGGTGTATCCCAAACCATCAATTTGGTTTTAGAAGTAGACATAGCACAATTGAGCAAACCCATAGATTGGTTCAGGTGATAAGAAGGACTTTTGAAGAGAAGAAGTATTGTTCAGCTATTTTTATTGATGTTTCTCAGGCTTTTGACAAAGTTTGGCATGAAGGTCTATTTCTGAAACTGACCGCTCACTTGCCTTGCAATATAAGCAACCTACTGAAAAGCTATATAATTGGACGAAAATTTTTTGTTGTTAAAGGAGACTTCGTTAGTTTATCCAAACCAATTTGCTCAGGCGTACCACAAGGTAGCATTCTTGGACCAGTTTTATATTTGGTATATACCTGCAATATGCCTGTAAGTGAAACTGTCCACACTTCTACGTTTGCTGATGATACAGCGTGTCTAAGTTCAAACGAAAACTTCTTTCAAGCCTCCATAAATCTTCAGCAACATGTAACTCAGTTGGAGTTGTGGTTAAAATTATAGAGAATTAAAGTGAACGTTCAAAAGTGCATTCATGTGACCTTCACCCGTTCGAATCAATAATCACATTGTTCCTCACCATACTTATGTGAGATATCTTGGTATACATCTTGACCGTTGCCTTACATGGAAACATCATATTGACTCAAAGCTAACACAAATGAAACTTAAGCTAACACAACTACATTGGCTTATTGGCAGGAACTCAAAACTTAGCCTAGATTGTAAGCTTCTAATTTACAAGACTATTTTAAAACCGATATGGTCTTATGGAATCCAACTTTGGGGCACTGCCTCAGCTTCAAATGTGGATAGAATTCAATAAAATTTTACGGTTAATAACTTCCGCTCCATGGTACATCAGAAATTCAAACATACATTGTGATTTAGACATACCGCTGGTGACTACGGAAATCATCAAATACGCAGGCAAATACTTGATGCTTGAAGACCATCCTAACCCCCTTGCTCGCAATATCTTGAATTCTAGTGGACATAGCCGATTAAAAAAGAGGGATACCGCAACTTTAATCCTCAATGCTATAGACGACACATCTTAGAAATATTTGTTTTGTTTTTTTTTACGACAAGTTTTTTTTTACCCAAAAGTTTAGGTCTGACATGGTCGGGACTAATGTAACTTCTTTTTATAATTTAAGATTTTAATAATTATTATTAGTTCATTTTCTTGAGGATACAATAAATAATTATTGAGAATTAAAAAAAAACTTTTAAATATTAAAGTATTTTTTTTCCTTTTCTCATTTTTCTCAAAAAATAATTTTAAAACGTGAAAATTGAAAGTATTAAGTCGTGAAGTTGTAAGATACCTTCAAAAGTACTTCTAGCTATTTTAAAAAATTTTAGATAATTGAAACTATTTTCAAATATTTAAGCATCTAAAGAATTCTTTAGTTTTTTATGTGTAAACAAAAACATAAAATTTGATTTAAAACTAAAAGTCACAATTAAAAAAAAAAACGAAATTGCCAGTAAAAAGCTAAATTCGTATTATAAGATACATAGTATATATCTATCAACTTGCAATCTGCTACTAAAATTTCTTTAACAATAAATTTCATGTGAACAATTTTTTATAGCCTCTACAAACTTTGAATATAATTTAAAATGACATTAAATGTTTTTCTAACATGCTGCCTTAGCAGTCATAGAAATTCTTAATTTAACATGTTGTGTTATGGCAAGACATGCAACCGGAAAACATTTTTTTTTTTTTAAATTGCAAAATCACTTTCTTATTTAAGAATTTAAGTTGGAGCTAGTAATTTTTTTAGCATAAGATTAAGTAGACTTCACACCATTTATATTTATTTTATCACTTTTAAATGGTAACAATTATTTAAATTGAAGCAATTTTTTATCATGAGTGTAACACTAAAAAAATGTGTAGTTAAACTAGTTATTTTATTATTGTTATGATACAGCTGACAGTGGTTTGAAAACGCTCTTTTTTTAATAATTCGGTAGGTTATGAACCACATAAGCTATCTTAATGAAATTTCACAGAGGCCAAGTAGAGGTATATCTGAGTTAACTTCATTAGAAGCCCAGGCTCCTACAACTTAAGTATATCCTCTTCATATAAGAAATTGCTATCATTAGAAAGCTTATGACTTTAAGATTCACAATTTATTACCATTTTTCGCGTCGCGAATTTGACATGTAATTTTTTCTTTAAAACTGTAAATTTCACGTTAAAGTGATTGTCTGGACAATAAAATGCCGAATTTGAATTGCTATAAAATGTCAAAAGATCGAAATATTCTTACAAAATTTTGAAGCTTTATATATCAAAGAGTCTTTAATGAAACTATGAAATAAAATTTTATTTTTTTTTTATTTTAACTTACAAATTCCTTAAACGGGGAAAACTCGTTCCAAAAAAATTGGTTTTATTTTATAAAACTGGTTAGCTGCGGGGCTGTCAAATCCTTTTTGAAGTATGTAGCCAAGAGATGGTCCTCGGTGCTTTGTACTCCGAGGAATTTTGGAGTAAATCATAAGTTTTGTTTCAAAATTGGTTATGTTTGGATAGGGTTGCAGGGTGAATGGTTATACTTTTTGATTTAACTATTTTTTTATTCGCATTTGCTGTAGTTTTTCTTTAAAATAATCTAAAAAAATTTGCTAGTCCCAAAGTAAGTTTCAATTATATAAGCAAAAACCCCTAATCCTTCTTTTTAGTGAAAATCCTAAAAAACACCGGCAGGTTTTATATTTTCCCAATTCAAAGGGTTGCAACTTTTTATCGAAGTTTCCTATCAAAACGAAACTTACTTCTATTTTATTATAAATTTTACCGAAAATGCAGTTAATATTTTATAATAATAATAATCAAAGTATAAATAAGTAATTCACGTTAAAAGTACTAATTTATGATCGGCCATAAATTAAAAACATTTTTTTCTAGCCCGATTTTCTCCCAAAAATTTATTGTAGAAATTCCTAAGTTCAAAAACTCGTCGCATATAAGTAATAAACAAACTTTTTATGACATTTCCAAAAAAAATGCATGCCCGAGGTACCCAAATTTGGTAGGTGCCCCTGTAGGTTAGTAGGTAGTGTACTAGCTTGTCAGTATGGGGGTTGTGGGTTCGATTCCCAATGAAGACCTTAGTTTTTTTCACTACAAAAAATAAAAATTAATTGTCGGTGGCGCTTCTCAGCGATGAAGGCATAGTCACTGTCCGCTGTGCCGTCTTATACGGCAGTTAATTTCCGACTATCCTTCTACTTTCATCACCTGTTTCATCTCTTCTCTATCCCTTTCCTAAACAATGTAGCACGGTACTTGATTAAATAGGCATTGTTGCCTGAAGTGCTACTTCTCTTTAAAAAAATAAAAATTTGGGGGCATGCCTTCTGGGCCCCCTTTACGCCAGAGCGACTATCGTCCGCAAGTTGATTCAAATATACCTCTGTTTGGCCTCTGTGAAATTTTATTAAGATATCTTATGTGGTTTATAAGCTACGGAATTATTTCCAAAAATAAAAAACAAATGTTTTCAAACCACTGTGCAACTTTGAAAAAGGAAATTTCGATTTTTTATGGAAATACTTGAATATAAAAGGAAGGCTTTCAGTAAAGATTTATATTGAAGAAATATTTATTTTTTACATGAACATGCTTCAGTCTTTAACACAAACATGTGTAACAGAAATTAATGTATTCTCTAACAAATATTCTTCGGATGTATCCAATATTTATTAGACTATAATTTATTGTAGATTATTAAATCACATATAGATACTTTAATACTTTGTATTCAGAAGATTATCTAATAGATATCTTAAAGATACGAGAGTGGGTCAATGATACCCTGACTTTTTGATTTTTATTTTTATTTCTTATATATCAATGCTTATTAAATAAAGATTAAATTGACTGAGGAGTATACACACATATCAAAACAATATTGAAACTTCGTTTTAAAAAATACAAAAATATTAATTTAATTACAAAACTTTCAAGAAACATATTTAAAAGAACATTCAAGTATAACCGAGAATTTAAGTTTAATTTATTAGTTGTTTCAATTAATAAATTTTTAAGTTTTTACCTTAAGGCAAGTATTTAATTGTGGTGTAAATTTTGTAAAACAATTTAAGTGCAGAAATGGTGTAAACTAACAGACAAAACACTAACTCTAAACTAAGCTCTAACTATCTAACTTTGTATGGCGTCTTTATGCAAAATTCGTCTCATTGATGTCTCTGAAATGTTCAATTGTTGAGAACGACGGTGAATTGATGTTAATGGCGCTTCAGGCACACTTTCTGCCACAGCAGCAATATTCTCGGGTGTACGCACTGTTTTTAACTTTTCACGTTTTGGTTTATCAATGAGGTTGCCAGCTTCTTTCACTTTTTCATAAGATAAAGAACATACGGAGCTGACGGTGCTTCTCTTCTTCCAAAATCCGTACGCAATTTTCGCACACACATTCTGCAAAATTACCATGATTTTCAAAGTAATGTCGCAATATTTCCCAGCGTTGTTCAAGCGTATACACAAGCATATTCGTTCAGCGGAAGGATAGAACTAATTATCTATCAAATCAAACATGAACTAAGTGTTACCATTCACGAAATAAGCACTAGTTGAAAAAAAAACGTTAGATGGCGGACCCTTTAAAACGCGGCTTAATAATGATGTAATCGTATCGAAAACACTCGCCAATCGCATAAAATAACAGGCGGTGACGACAGTTTTCACCGCTGGGAGTGGCAACGGTATTTCATTTTTTGGCCGAAGAAATCCAAACAACTAAATACGGTGCAAACACGTTGGAAAGTCACTTTTCGAAACGAACACTTTGGTTTGACCCAAAATCTGTATAATTAAATATGTCCTGAATAAATGGTTTTATTTTTATTAAAATATTATTATTGTTTTATTAAAAATGAATTACTTTATGAAAAATTTAAACCTTAACTAAATGGTACTTTTGTGGAAAGTACTTTCCAGAAATAGTATTATTTTAAAAGGCAACTATTTTGAAATATATTTTTATTTAAATTTTATATTTAAGTGTTCTTTTAAGTTTCATTTAAATGTACTATTTTAAAGAGATACTTTTTGAGAAGCACGTTTTGTAAAAGCACTTTTTTTCTTAAGGACATTAACCCAAGATATGCCATTCTTGTCCTGAATGGAATTAAAGCACTTTATACCTTTTGATTGAAGAGATTAGTAGTTATACAAGCAAATCAAAAGAGATTTAGGAGTGAGCAATGATTTGATAAAAAAAAAGTTTAGGACAAGTGAAATTAATCCAAGTAACTTTTCCCTGCTGCACTAGAGTACCTAGCACCAGTGATTATATGAATAATGCTAATTAACCCTCGCTGCTTAGTTAAATTTTATCAAAGTTTACCTTTTTTTTTAAGTTACAATTACAAGTTGTCTTTATATTATTTTTACACCGACCAGCCACTACTAAGAGCTGCTAGAACTATCTAGTCTATTAGTCACTTCAGAACAATTAAAAGAATGTTATTGTTCTTCTTAGCTCACAACCTAAATTTTAAATAAGCTGCATCATTTAGGCTGTATTTGGCAGCCCTTGAGAGTAGACTACCTTGTGTTTTGCGATGAAAGTTGAGTTTGGTCTCGATTCTGTTATGGTGGATCCACACAAAATGGACGTGTATAACCGTCAGAGAAACGTGGATCCACCATAATAAAAGCAAAAAACATTTTTTGTAATTTTTTCAAAATACCCACCGTTAGAAAATGTAAAATAAAATGTACCGCAAATACTTAGAATATTTATATATTCTTTAGATACTTCAGTATCTGTAGCAAGCAGATCAATAAAGTTTAAGCGAAGTGGTAGAAAGGGAAATTTTCAAGATCCCACTAATTAAACAAGATGATGGCTGTATGGGCCTGCTTTAATTTAGGGAAAAAAGATACAGCAAATGCTTATTCTTAACAGTTCTTAAAGTTTAAAATGAAACGAAAGGGAAAAATTCATAGCGAACAGTTAACAAATGCTGATTCTTACTAGTTCTTAGGGAGTGAACTTAAGTTAAAAAAGAAACGACGACTGAGAAAATATCATAGCGATCCGTCAACTATCGCGAAGCACTGAAAAGGTTTTTTTTTATTTATACTGGTAGGCACTTTGATCTGGGCATTAGAAATAGTTAAATGAAGTTAATAAACTTCGATATAAGTATCAGATTTTCCAACAAGAAGTTTGTGTTTCAATTGTGGCAACACCAACAACATGAGATTTTTAACATTTAGTTTTTTAACGTATTCTTTGTAGACGCATTGGCAGCTGTTATAATGAATTCAATTTTGAAAATCACAATAAAAAATTATTCTGATATTAAAATCCACTTTTAAAATGGTGGTTCTGTTAAAGTTACATTTTTTAAAATTCGTAATATTTGCGGACAACATAATCATTCTTCTGAGACCGCTATTAAGAATTTGATCGTTAAATTTGAGTCGATACGTTCGATACAAAATGTGCGAAGACCAACATGTGGTCGACTGGATCATTCAACTAAAAACAATGCAGCCATTGGCCACAGTGTTAAAGTAGATCAAAATTTGCCAATTCCTCGACGTTCTCAACAATCGGGGTTATCTAAAACCTGCGTAAGGATTTAATTTACAAGGTTCATCTGGTGCAGAAATTGAATCCGACCGAGACCATTCACATCGCCGTAGATTCGCTCAATTCATTTAGAAACAACCGGCTTAATTTTTCAGACCAAGCCCATTTTCACTTGTATGTGTAGCAGCAAAATTGCTGCATTTGGGCTTCTAAAAATCCTAAAATGATTATTGAGAAGCCTTTGTATACTCAACTGTATGGTGCGCTATGTGGTCTGGAGGGGTGAATAGGCGGTTTTTTTTAAGATAAGGCTGGAAATGCGGTAACGGGTAATGAATCATGCTATCGCGAGATTCTAACAACTCAATTTTAGCCTATTCTTGGCGACATGGATACCACTGATATGTTCTTTCAACAGAATGGTGCCACATGTCACACAGCCAATGAAACGATCAATTTATTGCAAACCAAATTTCCCAATCGCATAATTTCACGACAATCAGCAGTTAAGTGGCCAGCCAGATCGTGTAATTTAACACCACCGAATTATTTTTTTGTGGCGCTATGTTAAGAACAGAGTCTATACGGAGTTAAGCGAATCGATTTCAACAATAAAACTCAAAATCCGTGATGTGATTAACGAAATAGGACCACCATTTTGCCAAAATGTGATTGAAAACTTTGATGAAAGAATCGATATCTGTCAGTGTAGACGTGATGATAATTTCCCAAATATTATTTTTTATTTATAATAGCCGAACTTGTCTCTTCGTAATTCAATAAAACTTTTAATCATTTTAATTAATTTTTTTGCTTAATTTTGTTTCAGAAAATAAACTTCTTGTTGAATAATCTTTTAGAATTGGGAATCCACCATTGGCTTACATAACGATGTCTGGAGATTGTTAAATTTAGCTATTTGTCGCCATCAAATTTAAAATATTTATTTTAGTAACTTAAAGATTAAATTACCCAAATCGAATAGGTTCGCTTAAGTAATTGTAAAATATATTAAGGATCGGTTTTGACAGACCCCACAAAAATTTTTATTTTTTATAATTTTTTTATTTTTAAGGAAGGAATTGTCTTTATATTTTTTATTTCTTTCCGAGCGATATTATCTGAGTTGGTATTAGCACGCCAGTAAGTTAAGTTTGAAGTTATTTATCTGAATGATGCAATAACATATTAAATCCAGCCAAGAGTTAAAAATCCTTGGAAGGATTTTACAGTGATACAAATTTTTACATGAAAACAAATGTAAATAATAATTTTTCAAGCATAAATAATTAATTGCTAATATCATTTAGAGTGTTAACGGATGGAATGAAAGTGAGAAGAAAGACATCATTTGTTAAACCACAGTTATCAGTTTTTTTCAGGACCGCAAATTTGAGCAGTTTAATAAATTTCTTTTAAAATGTGTTTCTGTATTTATAAAAATCTTATTATACGATTTCAAATTTGCAAATATTTTTAAGTTTAAAAAAAATATTTACATCTGCCCCATTACAAACAAAAAGGCCTAAATCATTATTTAATCAGTTAATCAGCTTACTGGTATAAATATCATTCGAATCAAAATCTTTTTATCTAAACAAACTAAATTAAAGATAAATTTGTTAATAAATAATTTTGTAATATTTAGCCGTTATCTTTTAGATATGACCATTTATTTTTTTTAGTTTTAAAATTAACATCAAGCGCGCTTATCCTTTGTGAAGTCACAACAAATTACCAATAAATTGTCTTACTGGCTACAGCGAACGATGGACTGAGTTGTCTACAAACACTAAACACTTCAAAGCCAGTTATCGTATTTTGTCGTTATTTCCTTTTTTTTCGACTATTATTTTTATTTTTTGCTAAGTTATGTGGGAATCCCATACAAGTGTTTAAACGTTAAGAGATTTAATGATGGTAATTACAAAAGACACGCACAAGTTCAAATGATGCAGATGGTCATAAACAATTTTGCACTTGTTAAAATATACTAAATTTCATCAGCAAATTAAAAGTAACTAGCACTTGTAAAAAGGTTTTCATACGTTAATACAAATAACTGATAACATATTTTATGTTAAAAAAAATTTTTTTTAATAATTTTCTCTTTTATTTTTTAATTTTGAAATTTAAATTTAAATTCATTTTATTTTTCAATTTCGCTTGTTGAAGCGTTGACACTTTATACACGAATGAGAAACTTTTAAATTATAACATTAAAAATTTGAGATTAATTTTTTAAACAAACAAAAGAAATATTTATAAAAATTATATATATAAAATTTATAAAAAAAAACAGACAAACAAATAACATACTCGCCAAAGATTCCTCCTCAAAACTAAAATACAATTCATTTGAATACGTCTGGTGTCTTCAGCATCTTCCTCATGCTGCATTGAATAGCCAACAGTCTCAGTATTTATCTATGTGTCTGTCAGTGAATTTTTAAATGTTTATAAAGCCAATTACAATGGACACCACCAATATGAAAAACACTTAGATATGACGACTCAAAACAATACTTGTAGATAAATAGTTTTTCAAACCTTTAAAAAAAATGCACAAAATCAAAGAAAATACCAGATGCCCAGTTTAGTAAGAAAAAATGTACCCTACTGCATAATACCAAACATAACAAATCATTTCAATTGCTTTCTTTAAGCTTAAATAAAATATTTCTAAATTTAATCGGTATATTTAATCGATTATTCGATTAATTAAAGAAAATACCACATGCCAATTTAGTATGAAAAAATGCACCCTAATGCATATTACCAAATTTAACCGATCATTTTAATTGCTTTCTGTAAGCTAAAATAAAATACTTCTAATTTTAATCGGTGCATTTAATCGATTATTCGATTAGTCAAAGAAAATAACAGATACCCAGTTTAGTAAAAAAAATGTACCCTACTGCATATTACCAAATTTAACAAATAGTTTCAATTGCTTTCCTTAAGATAAAATAAAATACTTCTAAATTTAATCGATGTATTTCAACGATTATTCGATTAGTAAAAAAAAATGTACCCTACTACATATTACCAACTTTAACCGATCATTTTAATTGCTTTCCGTAAGCTAAAATAAAATATTTCTAAATTTAATCGGTATATTTAATCGATTATTCGATTAGTCAAAGAAAATACCAGATGCCCGGTTTAGTAAGAAAAAATGTACCCTACTGCATGTTACAAAATTCAACAAATCGATTTAATTGCTTTCTTTAAGATAAGACAAAATACTTCTAAAGTTAATCGGTGTATTTAATCGATTATTCGATTAGCCAAATAAAATAACAGATACCCAGTTTAGTAAAAAAAATGTATCCTACTGCATGTTACCGAATTTAACAAATCGTTTTAATTGCTTTCTTTAAGCTAAAATAAAATACTTCTAAATTTAATCGGTGTATTTCAACGATTATTCGATTAGTCAAAGAAAATACCAGATTCCCAGTTTAGTAAGAAAAAATGTACCCTACTGCATGTTACCAAATTTAACAAATCGATTTAATTGCTTTCTTTAAGCTAAAATAAAATATTTCTAAATTTAATCGGTACATTTAATCGATTACTCGATTAGTCAAAGAAAATACTACATGCCTAGCTTAGTAAGAAAAAATGTACCCTACTGCATATTACCAAATATAACCGATCATTTTAATTGCTTTCTTTAAGATAAAATAAAATACGTCTAAATTTAATCGGTGTATTTAATCGATTATTCGATTAGTCAAAGAAAATACCAGATGTCCAGTTTAGTAAAAAAATGTACCCTACTGCATACTACCAAATATTGTTATATCGATTTAATTGCTTTATTTAAGCTAAAATAAAATGCTTCTAAATTTAATCGGTGCATTTAATCGCTTATTCGATTAGTCGGCTAGTCTAGCAGTCCATAAATAGGAATTATAAAAATAGTTTTCTTTTAATTATGACGGTTGGTAGCCTTTTCTAATTATTAAATGCTCAAAAAGTCTGTCTATTCAGTTATTTGATTATTCGATTATTTGGATTTCAAAACTACCACAGTCAGCATTGAATTATTTAGTCATTTTATTTACCACTTGTTAATTTTATTAGTGCTGTTATAAAATTTTCGACTAACGGTGGTCGATAATTCTATTAATCGAAAATACCCCAAACGTTAACAGCTGCATTATTTCTTCACGTTTTTTATTAAATAAATCAAGTATTGAAACATTCTTTTACTCGGCGGAATAAATTCGATGTTTTCTTGTTTTTCTAACTGATTCTTATAAACCCAGTTTAATAAAATATATTCTACTCTCTGTACAAGCCTGTGCAAAAAAGAGCCGTATTTAAATTTTTTTTTATTTCGTTTAAAAGTATTTTTTTCTATTCGAGAACACTAAATAGAAATCTAGAAATTATTCGCTTAATTTCTTAATCCAGTACTTATGATTGCTATTTTGACATAGAAAGCAGAAGCAAACGAATAAAGTAATAAAAAACGAAAAGTTCTAAAATACCAATTTGCACTTTTAAATGATATCAAACTGTTTATTCGATTAATAACTTAATAATTTGAAAATATTATCAGATTTTTTTTAACTTTCAAACAATCAATTTATCATTAATATTTGTTATAATAATTTAATTCAAATACATGTAAATATTCACAATTTAAAATTTGTAATCGATTATTCGAATAAAATATTTACGTCATCAAGTTTTGTTTTTAAGTATTGAATATATATAAATAAATACTTTGGGGAAATTTTGCATTATTATATACGAATAATAAACTTTTCACATTATCGAATATTCCTTAAATTAATTCGATTAAAATTATATTTTTGAAAAATTTTCCAAATAATTGTACAATTACAATAAATTTATCAATAAATAAATTTTTCAATAAATTTATCATTTCTTTCAGAATAAATTTAATAGAAAATTAGAAGAATTAAAAAAATAAAATTTAGGGTTTCCCTATCTTAAACTCGTGATATATTTTTTTTCTTGTTTTGAATTAACTGAATTAAATCAAATTGTTTGTAAGTAACGTCATTAAGTTATTTAAATAAAAAAATTAAATATTTTATTCAATTAAATATTTAATTGAAAAGAAAAGCATTTTTTAAAAAAATTTTTTTTAAATTATTTTTAAAAAAATTATTTTTTTTTAAATTTGTTTTTTAAAAATTATTTTTTTTTAATTATTTTTTATTGTTCAAGAAAATATTTTTAATCGCTTAGTGCATATTTAATTAATTTAATAATATTTTAGAACATTATGTTTTATAATCATATGACTGAAAATATCAATCTTTTATTCGATTAATCGAATTAATTTCATAGTTTGGCTTCAATGAATTATTAAAATTTATCGCATACCAAATATATTTTAAATCACTTTTTAAAATAAAAAGTTTCAGCAAGTTATAGGCGAAATGTCTGGCGTTGCAGATACAGAGTGTCAGCCGTGAAGGTATACTACTTTGTTTATAATTTTTGATTAAATGAAGGAGAACGAATCTTATATTGATAAGTTTTATTTAATGTCGGCAATTATGTATAGAATACAATATCAGATAAATGTCATTACATTCTCAGACAATTCACGCGACATTTCATTAATTTGATTACGAATATTTTGTTTGAGTTACTCAAGCGTTTCTGGTTTGTTTGCAAAAATCTTGCCTTGCAGCTATCCACACAAAAAGAAGTTTGGAACAGTCAAATCAGGCGACATTAAAGGCCAATTAAGATCACCATTTCTTGAAATAGTTTATTGTGGAAAGAGGTCTCGCAGTATTTCCTTTGTAATCCTTGCTTTATGCGATGTAGCACTGTCTTAACATGTGGTATCATGTTAATCATGGCCAAACATGCAGTTGTGGCGTTAAAAAGTTTTCAATCACAAACACGTAACGCAGGTGCACAAGACCAAAGCAATAAGGAACCTCAGAAACGTACAATTACAGATTATTAAGTCATAGGAAAAAACACAATAGACTCACACATATACACAAACGAATAGCAAGCATAAGCGTGAAATGATTTAGATAGAAAGAGAAACGAATGAAAAGGGAGAGCGAGCGAGAGAGAGAGAGAGAGATAGACAGACAGAGAGGGAGAGACAAATTAGGTAGAAAGTAACAAACGAAAAAGTAGAGCGAGTTACAGACAAAAAGAGAGAAAGAGACGAAGGCAACAAAAATAACACGAACAGAGACACGAACAAGACGAACTATATAAATACAGCTGACCATAAAATGCAACTAGCATAGAGAAAAAAGAACACTGAAGATGGCATATAGCCGAAACCGGTATGTTCACAAACTAAATTTAATGCGGGTTGACATAAAATCATACCCAAATAAATCAAACCCCGTCGGACAATATACGCACATACCAATAATTCCTCCTGACGAAATTGTACACCAGACTGTCACTTTTAATGGGTGCAAAGGTGACTGTTGAATAATTTTAGGGTTTCCCATTCCTCAGAACTCACTATTCTGTTAATTCACATATCCATTAAAATGAAAATGTGCTTCTACACTCATTATGATTTTTTCATGAAAATCGGGGTTGTCATGGGCGAGCTGTAATATCCTATTGCCATATGTACGGAAGCGTAAATGGTGTTGTGGAAGAAGCTCTTCTATCAACTAAATCTTATATGGAAGTAAATGCTAATCCTTGTGCAAAATTGTGTCCAAAATTGTTCTTTGAAGACCAAGCTCCTGACCACGGCGTCGAATTAAGGTTGATGGATTGTTTTTAACACTTTTCTGAGCAGTAGTAATCTTTTCAGCCGGTCATGCTTTACGTTGTGTTCCATGCTTGGGGGCCTAACACCTACAGTCGCTCTTTCTTCGAAATCATTCACATACACAATATATAGCGCGTTTTGTTGGCACGTTGTTTTCACGTAAATTTCACGTAACTTTCTCATTGTCACAGTAATCGGTGATTGATTTTGATAAAATGTTTTAACGATCAAAACACGTTGCTCTATCGAATATTTTTCCATAATAAATTTGCAACGTGTCTACTTCACGACTGCCAAATATCAACTTTCAAGACTAATGTTTACTAAAATGGTGGCATTTAAAGTAGTATGCCTTCCCAGCGGACAGTTTCCCTACCCAGTTTCTTCGATCTGAGTTCCATAAAATATTAACTTTAATAAGCTTCACTTCTTATGCAAACGTATATTTTATAAGAATTAAAAAACTTATAAATCTGTCAAATCAAACATGATCTAAGTGTTACCATTCACGAAATAAGCACTAGTTGAAAAAAACGGTAGATGGCGGACCCTTTACTTTTTGTTATGATCTTGGCAATTTCTATCAATTGTATAGTAGGGCTTCGTAGAAATCACATTAAATCCACCAAACTCTTTTATCTCTTAATTTGATTTTTATTCCAATTTTCACAAAAAAATTTATTGAAAATTGATATTTCTAAATTCAAAAACAAAACACTTTACAATTAATAACAACAACAACAACAACAATCAAACACAACAGACTTTCAGTTCATTTAACTTCAAAATTATCAAATGCACTCTAATGTGCATCCATTGGTGGAATGCCAAACGAAGACTTACGAGTGCTTAAAATAAATGTTGTTTTTGTTTTCTTCAACAAGTTGTACTTAAGTTCTTAAATCTTCCAAAATCACTGTAATGAAGTATTTAACGAATTGTTATTACAGCTCAAAACCCATTTAGCACAGATGTATTATGTCGTTTAGAAAACCTAATTCGTTTTAATTTTTTGTTTATTTTCTTTAAAATTATTTTTTAAGATTTGTTTTTACGGTTCATTCGAAAGACTTAACATAAAGTGCTGTCAAAATAACAGCTTGTATTGATATTGTTTAAATTAGCAATTTTAAAATGTTTATTTATTATCTACAGCAATCATTTGATTTGAAACATTTCTCACTTTCGGTTTTTTTTTAATAAAAACTATTGAATATTTAATAAATCTATTTAATGTGAAAAGTTTGTCAATCATTTTATGATTGGACCTGTGAATGCTCGAATTTTTCACTATACGATTGTTTCAATTTTAAAGATTTAAGTAATTACATAAATTTACTATTTGTATTCATAATAAGGCTATCTAAATACCTATTATTCGCCTATATTATTCGCATAATAGTTTGTCCGAATAACATTTGAATATATTAAAATGTTGATATTTCGAAATAAACTTTTGATAGATTTTTAAAAAATCTATACTTTTAACAATTCTTTAGATATCACACTTATTTACAGGCTTAATTTTTTAATTTATTTTTATTCGAATATTGAAAAGTATATATTTATTCCCGATTTTATAACATTTTTAAAATGCTGTTATTAAAAAAAATTTTGTCCTTAAATAATGAATAATTAATCGAATAATCGAATAATCGAATATTCGATTAATCGAATAATCGAATAATCGAACATTCGATTAATTAAATTAAGTAGATTATTTTTCTCCATACATTCAGAATATAAAAAAATGTTTTACCTATATTAAAAAAAATATTATTAGAATAAGTCTATTATTCGAATATTACAATGCAAAATGTTTGCAAACATTTATTTTAAAACTTTTTAAAATTTCGTTGTTATATTTTTCATCCGATTAGAATCTAATTTATCAAGAAGAATGGAAAGCCTAAATAGTTGGATTTATTATTATAGATTCGAGTTATTATTGTAGCACTTGTTGCTATTTAATTGCCTTAGTTGATTTCTCCATTCTTAAGCGAATATTCGTTTAATAGCTAAAATCCAATAATTATGTTTATATTAATTTAATCGATTTTATTTCAAATTGACGATTAATAAAATTAAGTAGATTATTTTTCCCATATATATTAAGAACATAAAAAAGTTATTTAACTATATTAAAAATTATTATTATTCGAATAATCAATCAAAATCTGTTGAAATAATTTTTGCAAACATTTATTAAAAATTTTTTTAAATTTCATTCATATATTTTTCATCTCTAGTAAGCCGATTATAGTATAATTTATCAAGGAGGAGATTCGAGTTATTATTACAACACTTGTTGCTATTTAATTGTTAGTTGATTTCTGGATTCGAATATTCGTTTAATATCGAAAATCAAAGAATTATGTTTGTATTAATTTAATCGATTTTATTTGAGATTGACCAGGGTGAAATTTCAATTTATTAAATTAAGTAGTCTATTTTTCCACCCGTATCCAGAATATAAAAAAGTGTTTTAACTATATTAAAAAATTATTATTATTCGAATATTACATCAATTATTTACTTAAAATTTTTTTTTTTCAATTTCATTCTTGTAGTTTTCATCTCTAGTAAAGCGGTTATAATCAAATTTTTTAAAAAAGTATTGAAAGTCTAAATAATTCGATTCATTATTATAGATTCGAGTTATTATTACAACACTTGTTGCTATTAAATTGCCTAAGTTGATTTCTGGGTTCTTAAGCGAATATTCGTTTAATAGCGATCAAGATTTTATTTCATATACTATAGGAAACGAACTAAGTAGTATGTTAATCAATTGACCAGGTTCAAATTTAATAAATTCCTTTTTTATAAAAATTTAATAAGTTAATATTCGAATAATAGATTTATCTTAAATTTATAATCTACAATTTTAACCTTTTTATTGTTACTTTTTCTGATTTTAGTACTACGTCAGTCACTTTCTTAACTTTCAAGATTACTTAAATATTGCATTTATTATTCAATATTAGAATAATAGTTTAAATTTAAACATTTTTTTTAAAAGTGCAATTAATCGATTAAAAAATTATTCGAATAATCGGAACATATTTTGGCAAAAGTAATATAAAAATTTAATAAACAAATATCTAATATTCAGTATTTCGACTACTTATAGTACAGGGTGATTAAAAACGATTAAAACATTATTCGAATAATCGGAACATTTTTTGGCAAGAGTAATATAAAAATCGAGAGTAATATAAAAATCGATTATTCAGTATTTTGACTATTCATAATACAGGTTGCCTTCATAAATTTTAAATATACAGAAAGCATACACCCTTCTGTAGATTTCATCGGTCCAGACTTTAAATAAATATGTGCCATATTTGATCATACAGCATTAAATTTCGTTCCTTAACGAATTTTTTCAAAATCCCAAAAGAAAATTCAAATAGAGTGTAAATATTTTAATCGCTTTCAAAACTAATCCTCGTCTATATTTGAACAAGCCCAAGAAAGAACTCTGCAATCATTATGCAAAAAAGAACACCAGCAACAATCGAATAATGACTTTAATCTAAAATCTTCAAGAAAGCATGAGTTTTTGTGGAAGCATTAATTTTTCGTCAATCCCATGCCAGCACATAACTCGCATTTATTGTGAATACTGAATTACCCGTTAATAAATGTAGCAATTGCTCTATTGAAAATTTACTATTTTTCGTTTAATAGAGCACGATTATTAACTTTTTATATTCTTTCTGTGAATGGAATGGAATTTGATTGAATTACAAAATTACTGCCAAAGTAAGAACTCCAAAAAAATTAATTGAAATAATAAGTTTAAGTATGACTACAGATTCGTTTTTATAACTAAAAGTGTCTATAAAGTTATAAAATATATAGTTCTTTTTTCGTATTCGCATTCCTTTTTTGTTAAAATAACGATCAATTTTCAAAATTCAATATTTAATCATACGAAAAAGGTCGACAGGTCGTTACTTATTAAGCCTTCGTAAATGTATATCATTAGCTATTTTTAAGATGTTAAACATGATCATCATTTAATTCCCAACAATTGCCACCTTCTTATAGTGAAGTGAGCATTTAAGGAAAACGAACTAGTAAGATAATCGATTTTACACTGTGCTGCAACATTTAAGCTTGCCGTAGTTAATTTGAAAATATATAAGAAAAAAATATTATTCGGTTAACCGATTTTAGTTTAATAGCTTTAATTTAGTATATTATATTTAAATTTTAAATTTTCTCGACTAAAAATAAAATATTCGAATAAAATGCTATATATTCGATTATTCGGAAGTTTTTGGATTTACAAAATTCTTTATTGTTTTTAGCATGAATACAATGCCAAATATTTCACTTACTGGAAGAATTCATTTTTCGATTAATTTTGTATTCTCATTATTTATTTTTCGATTAATCCATGAAGTTCGATATTCAGCTAAGGCTAGAAATTAATTATTCAAAGTATTTAAGTTTAATTAAATAATTTTTAGGTTAATTTATGATGATGTTTCTTTTTTTCAAGAAGGGAAGAAAATACTTAACGCACCTCAGAAGCACTCGTCACAGCTCTGATATGTGAAGCTTGTATCTACAAAAACCCTTCCTTTTTTCCGAGTCGATTTTACAACTCAGAACCACTTTCACATTGTTTGTGGGTGGGGCTCCTCTTCTGTTCCTATCGAACAACCATCGTTGATCCTACATCTGGGTCCCGCTTTTTAACGCGCAGCACTTTCTATATAAATATCGCTACGTGTTTCCATTTGCTCTCATTTTCCAGTATGAGGCCAACAATATTCCCCGAAGATATTCCTCCAACGATTTCCTTCACAGATCGTCGTTCCATTCTCCGTCTCTCGCACCTCTAGAAAGTGTGCTCTATATCGTCCATATCGTTGTCTCCATAGATACATATGGTTCCATCCGCCATTCTCATCCTATGACGGTATAGCAGAAAGTAACCATGCCCCGAAAGCGTCTGTGTTATGAAATAACTATTTTCGCCATGTCCTCTTTTCACCCACATATCAGGTATGTTATCAGTCTTGCTGTTCATGTTCCACGTGATTCGTTGTTCCATTTACCTTGCCATCTTTACGTGGTCTGCGACCCTGTCTTCGTAGTAGCTGTTTCCCCGTTTCTTCTTTCGATTCGTCTCCTTATGGTCCAAAAGGTTTAACGTTCGCCGACCAGAAGCTAAACTGCGATAGTCCCGCTTATGACAAAGAATGCGGGCAGAGGTATGCTACTCTTAGAACAACAGAACGTTGTATAGTCGGCGGCAGCATCCTTCTTCGGAGTAGCTGTTTCTCCGTTTGTTTTTCCGATTTGTCTTCGTATGGTCCAAAAGGCTTAACGTTCGCCGACCAAATGCTAAACTGCGATAGTCCCGCTTATGACGAAGAATGCGGGCAGAGGTATGCTACTCTTAGAGCAGCAGAACGTTGTGTAGTCGGTGGCAGCATCCTCCTTCGACACTTTTTCCGTAAGGCGTTGGTCCAAATTTCGCATCCGTATAATAGACTGCGTTGCTGCCATCCTCAACTTCTTTTTGCTGTAGTATGACCGTCCGATGTTCGCCATTAGTCGGCTGAGAAAAGCCTTTGTCCGAGCTACCCTTGTTGCAGCATGTTAAAACTGGGCTCTGAAAGTTAGCCTAGAATCTATCCTCAATCCTAGATATTTGAGCCACCTTTTCATTCTTATCGTCTCAGATAAGATCCGCATAGTTTTGTTTTTTTTTTCTTTCGGACCAGCACTTAGAGAATGACCCCTACACATGCAATGCATTGTGCCAGAACTAGGAAATTAGGTTACGGGAAGGAGAGAAGAGAGAGTAGTGTCTGTGGACATTCAATTTGAATTTTCCCAGAGTGAAAGTGGCAGGAAAGACCTGCGGAGGGATCTTATTCCACATACGGACTGTTCTGCTAAAAAAAAATTCCCTGTAATGCGTAGTGCGATTCACTGGCCAATGAACCACAAATGGATGCGTTCTCAACGAAAATCGTGTTAAACGCGAAAACGTGCGAGTATCGGGAACAAGGTCCCTAATTTCATTAAAGCACTTACCATTGTAGTAACGATAGAACAGTGAAATACATACCATATTGCGTCGATGATCTCGAGAATATATAGAGTTGGATACCCTACCATCCCCAATGAGCGTCTTGGCCCTCTTCTGCTCTAGAGAATCAATAATAGAGTTGGATACCCTACCGTCCCGAATGAGCCTCTTGGCCCTCTCCTGTACGCGATCGAGTAACTCCAAAATAGACTTTAGAGCACCGGCCCATACATGAGAGTTGTATTCCATTTTTGGACGGATATAGATGGTATAGATAGTACGCAGATCGGATGGAGTGAAGTATCCTTTACACCGTTTTAGAAAACTGAGGCACTTGAAAGCTTCTTTAGAAAAATGTGTTTAGTCCATCGAACATCACACTGAATTTTCATGCCAAGAACATCGAGAGCTTCCGATTCCGTAATACCTATATCACCCATAGTAACAGATGCAGCACCACTACCGAACGCAGATCTATGCGTTAGCATGCAACATTGCGTCTTACGAGCTTTAAAATCTAATCTATTCAAACGACCGCATTCCAAGATTGTCGCGAGATCGTGATTAAGCTTATCATTCATGTTCTGCCTTTTGGAACTAACCTCCAAATTTCGTGGTTTATTACGAAATGAATACGAGTGACAAATGGCGCTGTCATCGGTAAAAGAATATATAGGGTTGAAAGCTCGACGAAGAAGGTCGTTTAGAAAAATAAGAAATAGAGTAGGAGAAAGATCCTACTTTCAGTGGGATTTTTTTTGTGTGATTATGATTAGCTTAGTTTTTTCCATGGCCAGGTTGAGTTTGTAGGAATCCAACCACTACTTTGTCCTAAACATGACTTGCTTTAGCTTGCTCTGGCCTTCTTCCATGTTGCAGGCCACAATGTTCATTTGGGATTAAATAATGGATTAAATATTGATTAAGAAATAAAAATTCAACTTTGACGTTTCATTGTAATCCAAACCTTTTTAGCCTCTTATTCGAATAATCTATAATTCGAAAAACTTGAGACATTTTGAAGATACTTATCTAAAACATAATTCTGCATCGCTTTTACATTATAAAAATCAAATGCCAGACTTAACAAACCTACATTTTGAGCCGCTTTGTTGCACAGTGTTATTGAACAAGAAAATTGTTAAAAAAAAGATTTAAAAGCCAGAAGAAGAAGAATAAGAAGAATCATGAAAATATAAAGTTGGCTTTTAAAAAAAGATTAAGCTTAACAAGAATCATACAAAATATTAATAATAAATAGTTAAAGATTATTGGCAAGAACCATCAAACACACTTGTATGCCAGCAATATAATTGTGATCACAAAATTCGCACACTTAACTCTAATTCGCCTCATTATGCTCATGATCATACATCAAAAGCAACATCAATCAGTAAAAATGAAAAGAAAAGGATTTAAATACCTTACAAATGCCCTCCACACAAACCGCTTTGCGGCGATAGTAGTGTGTATAATAAATGGCTGGCTTTTCACATGGTGTTCCATCTGTTACAGATTGATTCATACTAATGAATATATCGGAGTCAATTGGCTTGCAATACAATTCACATTCATTGTGTTCCTTTTCATAGCCCTGCCAATTATAGAATTTCCCCTTGAGAGGCTGTCGATTGTAGATGGAACATTGTTCATCACGCATTTTTCTATTGCTAAATTTACATTTTTCATCTTTACAAAGGCGGTATTTTTTCATGATGCCAAAACAGCCGGTGGTCTGGTCAGCTAGATTGGGATAAAATGTGATTTCTGTGGCTTCATTGTCGGTGGTATTTTGTATTCTAAAAAACCAAATAAAAAGTATTTAGCATTAATATTGTAAAATGGTATTGACTTGCCTTTTAATGCACTGCCTCTTTCTTATTTGCACACAAGAATTCGAGCATCTACTCCACTTCTCCCAACGTCCCCAGGCATAAGTTGTACCAACCCTATTAATAATAAATATACGCCTTCGTCTTGTATTATTATAACGTCCCGTGTTAGTGTCACTCTCATAACCAGTTTGATCATCAACTTCATCATCATCATAGTATTCCTCGTAGTCATAAATCACTTCAGACTTCTTAGAACTTTCGGAGCTTTTATTTATTAAAGTTGCAGATAAAAGCTTTGCATCATTCAAAGACGGCGAAAATTTCAAGGAATAATTATTCAATATTTTTTTATTATCTAAGGAGTTTAAATCCTCCAAAGGTTTGGAAAAGTTTTCATCATTTAGATAATTTAAAGTTTTTGAACCGAGATTAGTATTGAAAGTTTTCCCAGTATGCGAAAAAATAATTAAGAACAGGCTAAAATTAAAATTATAAAAAGTACATTAGAAATATACGTATGATTAGGATTAAAGCTTCAAAGAGCTTTATATCAACATAAAAATAAAATTTTATAGTAAAAGCTCTCAAAGAGACAAAGTTATATAGAAATCACAAGAATTCTATAATCTTGAGATCTATTGCAAAAAAAAAATAAAATCTTGTAAGCTTAAGAAAGACATTTTAAGTTATACAAGAGCTTTATATCAACATAAAAACAAAATTTTGCAGTAAAAGCTCTCAAAGAGACAAAGTTAGATAGAAATCACAAGAATATTATAATCTTGAGATCCATAGCGAAAAAAATGAAATCTTGTAAGCTTAAGAAAGACATTTTCAGTTATACAAAATCCTTTTTTTTAGATCGAAATAACGCAAAGTATTCTACAAGAAAAAGTTAGAGCTTGCAGCAGCTTAAGACTTTAGTTTATAACAAGCTTTATAACTTTATAATAGTGATATTTCCAACAATGAAAAAATCTCCTTTTTCAGACATGAAAAACGAGCTTTTGAAATTTCTCAAATTAATAAATCTTCCACCAATCCCCCACCTGAAAACTCTACTCCAAGCAAACTTTAAAAAAAAAATAAGCTCCAAAGTTGGTTTAAAAGTCTCAAAATGAAAGTAAAAAAATCCTTGAAATAACAATTCAAATAGGTACGTTGTCAAGAAGGTACGGTGTCGAAAAGGTGCACAGGCCCTTTTGCCAGGTTAAAATGGTTCCTTGGCCAGATATGTATAGATGATATAAAAAGTTACTGACCTTTTTCGGTAAATAAAGAAACCAACGAACTCTTGACAGACCTGGATACTATGGTTAGTCTATTGATGATTAGATTGAACTTTCATGCTCAAAACATTAAGAGCTTCTGATCTCTATCTTATGAGTATTATAATCAATATAACCCAAAGCTTTTAAGTAGATCACAATTAGGCAAACTATTGAAAAATTGCAAAAAACAAATGTTGCCATAATTTGCAAAAGAATAGATAAGATTGGGAGCTAAAGGTAAAGAAAGGAATCATTCGATTCTCTGCAATAGTTTGAACTTAGCTGGTAAAATAACTATAACTCGTATATTATGTTAGGTAAGAAAGCTCAAGAGTTATCACTGATATAAAAAGAAATAAGTTTAGATAGATGTCTAGAAGGCTACTAAATATGAAGCTTTCTAGAACTTTTTCTTCATTAGGGAAAAATTATATACGAAGCGTTAGGCTCAATCTTTCTGAAAAAAACCGTAAAAGGCCTCGAGTAGTGTCTCCCAGGGCAACGAAACTAAAATTCGTCAGGAAAACTGATACAAATATTTTTAACTCGAAAACTATTTAAAAATAAATTTTATATGAAAATTTGAAGACGGCTATTAGACTCCAATATTCTCAAAAAACCGCCGAACAAATTGCGATTGGGGTTATTATAACAACCAAAACAACAACAAAATAACAGATAAACAGACTTGCCAGTTATTTCATAGAAAGTTTTGTTGCGAGAGCAGATTAAGTCTAATAAAACCTCAAGTCTCTAAAATATCCAAATTAAAAATATTAAATAAACAATAGAATTTGTTTGTTTCTTTGTTTTTTTTTTGTTTTAGTTGTTGTTGTCTTATTCTCACATGCCCCTGCAAACGTAATCATCAGTATAAGAGAAATAAGTGGAACAAGCAGCCATACCTCTTCGCAATAAAAGAATGTTAACGATTTAAATTGTCAAAATAGAAATTGCGATTGCAAGTGTTATGGCAGTATAAAGCAAAACCTCTGGGTTTGTATAGTAGTGTAACATGTATTAGTTTATTAATAATGTCATCATTAAAATTAAGCACAACTGATTTAAGTGGCATCAATGAAAATAATTTTTTGATGTTTTAGTTGGCAGAAATAAAATCCAAGCAATAAACTAAACTTAACAATATTTTAGAAAAAAAATCAAATAGGGTTTTAAAATATTTTAAACAAAAGAGCTTTAAAAGCTTTCAAATAACTTTAAACCCTTTTTCTAGGATACCCTTAACTTCATAGATTTGTGACTTTTTCAGGTTTCAACTAAATTTAATAATAATGTTTTAACAAAAATAATAAATAGTGTTTTCCTGACATCATTTCATTAAATTTTTTTACTTTTATTTTAATGCAGACATCATTTCTAAACATCAGTTAAGCTTCAATGCATTCATTCTATTTTGATTTTATTTTTTTCCTAGACTCTGTGAACAAAAACTTAAATTAGAGCAACTATTTTATTATTTCAACAAGTCATACAAAATATCCAAATCATTCTTGATGACAAAATACTGGTGTTACGGAAAAAAAATAAAAGATAAATAGATAATTAAGCATAATGGTTGTTTAAATTAAACAGAAATGAAAATAATTAAGTGGGTGGATACGTTTTAACACCAATAGAAGATAATGCGGAAAAACTATTTAATTGAAAAAAATTTTAAATAAAACAAAGAGGTTTAGGAAGCTAAAATTTTAGTTTTCAATCATTGCTATAATATGGGTTATTTTCCAAAATCGTGGAAATCGGCCCTCGTCGTTCCGGTGCTGAAACCCAGATCGGATCCTGTGGTATGTAGAAGCTATAGACCCATTTCCCTTTTATCTGCTTTTGGAAAGTTGTTTGAATTAATTTTCCTGGCAAAGATAAATGACGTTATAATTGACAAGGACATTTTAAAAGACTTCCAATTTGGATTTAGAATTGGACTTTCGACAATGCATGCCGTGACGGTGCTAACGGACTTCATTGCCAGGGGACTGAATAGAAGATGCCCAACAATAGCTGTAAGTCTGGACTTTGCCAAGGCGTTCGACACGGTTTGGCATGACGGGCTTACATTCAAGATGATGGATATGGGATTTGGTGTGGGCCTTCGCCTTTGGATAACTTTTGAGGAAACCGATCATTCCAAGTACGCGTGGGTGATGTTCGGTCGGACAAGGGTTCGATTTCTGCTGGAGTGCCACAGGGATCGTTACTGGGGCCTGTGCCCCTCTCTGACATACCACAACCGCCACGGGAGAATCTTTTAATTGTATATGCCGATGATATCCTCATTGCCTCTTCAGGTGCTAGAGCAAGAACTACTAATGACCGACTAAACTACTATTTAACGATACTGTGCCCCTGTAGGCTAGTAGGTAGTGTTTTAGCTTGTCAGTATGGGGGTTATGGGTTCGATTCCCAACGAAGACCTTGATTTTTTTCACTACAAAAATAAAAGTTGACTGTCGGTGGGGCTGCTCAGCAATGAAGGCATAGTCACTGGTCGCTGTTGCTGTCTTTATACGGCAGTTAATTTCCGACTATCCTTCTACTTTCACCACCTGTTTCATCTCTTCTCTATCCCTTTTCCTAAAGAAGGTAGCACGGCATTGTTGCCTGAAGTGCTACTTCTCTATATTAAAAAAAAAAAAAAAAAAAAAAAAAACGATACTGACGGACTATTTTACAAAATGGGGTCTAACTTTAAACATTGCGAAGAGCGTGGCCGTAATGTTTAAGGGAAGGCGGAAATATATTTACCCAAATTGTAGATCGTACAGACCTTTTTTGACTCTCGAACGAGAACCGATTGCGGCTTCGGACAGGCTTAAATACCTGGGTGTCACCCTTCATCAGAACTTTGAAAGTTATCGGCACATTGACGAAATTTTGCAGCGAAGCAAGAGAATTTACTCCGCGTACCAAGGAGCCCTTAAACGTAGAGGGGGTCTTGATAAGAGGGTGCGTCTTCTTGTGTATCGCCAAATTATCCGCCCTATCATCTCCTACGCCTTTCCGGTTTGGTTTGGTATTTCTTCTCACCAGATGGAGACACTGAAGAGATGGGAGAGACGGTTTTTGGTTGCTTGTCTTGGACTGAGGCCTTATAGAGGGTCAAGTGGCGAGTTTCGCAGGCCATCATGTAGATCAATCTACAGCGCAATTGTTTTTGCGCGGGTGGATGTGTATATGATGGAAATGGTTGTGAAGTATTTGAAGGGCGCACATTCTTTAGGTAACTCCCTGGTTGCGGAGTGCTTTTCTGCGTCGCGTGATTTGGAGACTGTTCGGATGTGTCGGTATCTCTGCCCGATGGACATGTTAACTTTGAAAGAGGCTGGAATTCTTTTTAGGAGGATGCGGACCTCTTATTTTATCATAGAAGGCTACGTTCTCTAAGCATTCAGAACACTGTATATAATACCGCTCAATAGTTATAGTTTTGTCAATTGTGAATTCATTCTTTTTTTGTTTACTTTGAATTTGTTATTATTGTTTGTTTGTTATTTCTTATTTTTCTATTGTTCTTGTTTTGTTTTCTTTGTTTTTTAGTTATACGTTATAAGTTATTAGTTATAAGTGTTATTAGTTTTAAGTGTTTCTTATTTTTAAGTAGATTCTAAGAACGTTCCTTTTTTTATTTCTTTTTTGGAAAATTAATTCATAATTTTAATTAGTTTTTGCAAGAGATGACCACAAAAATATGTCAGTTGTATTTATAGTATGGAAGTCTTTGTAAAATATTTTTTTTTGTTTATTTTTGTTAAATTTTTTGGAAAATAAATTAACCTCTGAAAACTGAACTGAAACTGAAGCTAAAATTTTAATGTTAGAACTATGTTTTGGTTATTGGCTGCCAGTAGCCCAATAATATAAAATAATATTTAAAAAAATTTTTTGAATCCGAGAATTCCCACAAATTAAATTTTATTTTAATAAAAAATTTACAATTTTTCTTTAAGTGTATTTTTTTTTAATTACTATTACTTTTTAAATTCTTAGTTAATTCCCTTAAACTTGTTAGCACTGGATCATAAATAATACCTTAGAAGGAGAGATTTGATTTCTATTGATTTCTTGCAGTTGAATTATAATTCTCGATTTATTTTTTATCACCTTGATTTGCGTTATAAATAGCATTTGCCTTAAAGTGAGATGGACCATAGCTTTTACATCTAATATCTAACTGCCTGAAGTCTTTACTTGAATACTAGGTACAAAATTTGTCCTGTTGTGTCAGAGAGTTTGGTTAACTCCATAATTCTGGGTATCTACCAAGCTAAACAATATCTATAAATCTACATTACTTCCGCCATTATTATGATTAAACTTTATCGCCGATTTACACAATTCTGATGTTTTATCGTTGACTCTTTTATTACTGCTTCTCGTATAGTACGGATTTTGAATCCTTTCTATCTATACCAGTTGATGTTTCTCATGCTATTTACAGTTAAAAGCGGTCTCTGACGTCAGTTAGTGGAATATAATGGAAATTAAAAAGTATACCGCCAAAATGCCACCATGTCTTTGCTGGCAAACACTTACTTTTTTTAAAATGAGTGGGCTGAGTTTCGTTAATGCAGCGTTGAATCTCCTTCTTCAATAGATGGCTGAATGAAAGTTTGCTGGCATAAAATTTTAACTTTAAATAACCAGATGGAGAAAAAATAGTACTATTAAATGACATGATTTGGTGAACAATATCCGGACCCACAAATCAGAAAGTACATAAGCAGCAATTGCCTCATGCAGTAAATTAACTTATAAATTCATTTAATGTCGTGATGTTCTCATATAAATTAAGACAAAAAGAAAACACAGTCACAATAACACTATTTAAAACGAAGGGTATGATTTCACAGATGCCGATTAATATAAATATACTACAATGACGGTGGATGATACAAATCCTGACCACATAAAGAGGCTGTGGCAAGTTTAATCAGACGCAGTGGATTATTATTAAAAACAAATGTAATTAAGAAATCTAAGATTCTCATATGGAAAATCACAATAGAGATGAATATAAGATTCATCTTAATAGTTTTCCAATATTTGATCATATTATTTATATGTTAAAGAAGTGTTATTTAAAATAAGTTTTCCGTTTCTGATTTCTTTTTTCTTATTACTAAATTTAAAGTACAATATGTGATATTCATTTTAATAGCGACACCAACCCCTAGGGCCCATTATTTGAAGCAACTTGCCAGTCATAAAAACTAGATATTCCATTGAACTGACAGACGTGTTTCCAATTTATTTAGCAAGTATTTCTTAGAAGACGATTAATATTCTATTAATTGACTTCAAGTTAGCAGGTAAGTAATTAAATTTCATACTTTCCATAAAACCGACACGTTGTTTAGTTCTTTCAATTTTACATCTTTGAATTCTTAAATTATTTAAATTTCTCGTATTAACATAAAAATGATTACCTATAAAGCTTTAAGTTTGATGCCTAATATTATACAAGGATTTTAACACATATTTCAAAGCCTGATATTTGAGAATCCAATAAATGGGCAAAACTGTTTTACAAACGTCTCCACATAAACAAATTGTAGAATACAGCATTGAAAAATTATAAACTATTTTTAGAGCTTCATTATGGATACGTTAAAGAAATTTCACCATAAAACTGTTTTTGTTATACATTATAAGGATATAATGTAACTTATTCTACTACGCAGATATAAGTATTAAGGAATCGAAAGCTCTTGATATTCTTGGCATAAAAATACAGTGTAATTATCGATGGACTGGGCACATTTTCAGGTTTCTAAAGAAGCTTTGAAGTGCCTCAGCTTTCTAAGGCGCTGTAAAAAATACTTCACTCCATCCGATATTCGTACTATTTATACCATATATATCCGTTATAAAATGGAATAAAACTCTCATGTAAGAGCCGGCGCCCCAAAGTCTTAATTGGTATTGTTCGACCGAGTAGAAGAGAGGACCAAGAGGCTCTTTGGGAACAATAGGGTATCCAACTCTATTGATTCGCTAGAGCATCGATGTAATGTGTGTTGTATTTTATTGCTTTATCATTACAAAGGGAAGTATTTGCATTGTGCCAGAACTAGGAACATAGGTTACGGGAAGGAGGAAAGAGGGAGTAGTGTCTGTGGACATTCGATTTGAACTTTCTCAGATTGAAAGTGACAGGAAAGACCTCCGAAGGGATCTTATTCCACACACGGACTGTTCTGCTGAAAAACGAATTTTCCCTGTAATGCGTAGTGCGATTCACTGGCCAATCAACCACAAAAGAATGTGCTCTCATCGAAAATCGAGTTAAACGTGAAACGTTATTCCGTTTAACTCGAAACGTGAAACGTTATTCCGTTTAACTCGATTTTCGTCAAGTGCGTCTTTATTTATGGTTGATTGGCCAATTAATCGTACTACACATTACAGGGAACAGAACAGTCCGTATGTAGAATAAACTCCCTCCAGAGGCGTCACTTTAAATGTAGGAAATTTGAAATCGAATATCTACAAACAGTACTCCCTCTTTCCTCCTCCCCACAACCTAATTTCCTATTTCCAGTACAATGCATTACATCATCACCTGAGTATTGGTCCGAAAAAAAAATATGCGAATGTATTAGAGACTGGTAATACCGATTTTAATGCTGAACTTATTTTTAAACTTATATAAAATATCAAATCCTGGAACAATTATTTTTTTTTAGATTTCTTGTGTAAAAATCTCACGAAAGTAATTCCAAAATACTATGGGTGTCCCATCAATTTGTACCATAGAAATATTTGAACGCGAAAATTCGCTATAAAATTTATAAATTTTTTCTTGCCTTTATTGAGTACATTGCTATATCTCGTTCAATGTGCGTTCGCAAACTAAAATCCTGCTTATATTGACACACATACCATCCGCCAACATAAAGATTTTCTCCATTAGGTTATGTTCCTTCATATCATTTCCTTGAGGCACCTCTTATTTTACAGCTTGAATAAAACGACTATCTTCATTGACCTGAGCAGAATGTTTCCTGCAATACCTTTTGAACTGCTGCAACTCATGGCCTATTACTCCAGTTCGTCAAGTAGTATTTAATGATTAATAAGACCAAACGGAAAATGCCTACAACTCCACTCATCCTCAGCCCTTATTCAAACCTTTAGAAATATATTTTTTATTCGGTCCATCAAAATCTACCGAAAAAAAAACTTTTATATAAAATAAGCTTTTTTTAAAAAATTTTAAGAAAAAATATATTTTGTTATGCAAACGGCCATTAATTAAACTCTCGAGGAAATGAATTCCTTTTACGAAATTTTACTACTCTTGGATATAAAAAATTAGCCGCTTTGCATCACAATTTAACTACAGCCAGTTTTTGGCAGACTCCAGGAATGTTATAACTTTAAAATTAAATAATTACCGATTAAAGCCAAGTAAAATTGGTGTGAATGCGTTTGCTGTTTGCAGATTTTAAACGCTTATGAAGTCTAAGGGAGCATTGGAAATGTATAATTTTCTAAGAAAATCCACATAATTTGGATGAAGTAAAAGAAATTGAATTTTTTAAATTTATATTTTTGTTTTTTGCTCTTAAGAGAGACTACTGACTTTTAGTTACCTACAATTGTAAATAAACACAAATCGACAAATTTCAAGAAAGCATATAACATATGTTGAATTTTATTGCTCGACACTGTATTTAAAAATAAAATTTGCAAATGTTCAAGTTGATTATTTACATCAGCATCCACACTAAGAGTTAGTGTAGATATAGTAGATATAGTCAACTGATTAAAGAATCCTAAATATATTTTTTTTAAAGGATTTGGGTATGATTTTATGTCCACTCGCATCAAATTTGGAGAGAACACTGAAGATGGAAAATAGCCGAAATCGGTTTGTTCACAAACCAAATTGGACGCGGGTTGACAAAAATCATACCTAAAAAAATGTTTTTTTGTAGGACCAGCACTCAGGGGATGACCCCTAGCTATGCAATGCATTGTGCCAGAACTAGGAAATTAGGTTACGGGAAGGAGGAAAGAGGGAGTAGTTCTCAGATTGAAAGTGACAGGAAAGACCTCCAGAGGGATTTTATTCCACATACGGACTATTCTGCTGAAAAACGAATTTTCCCTGTAATGCGTAGTGCGATTCACTGGCCAATCAACCATAAATGGATGTGCTCTCATCGAAAATCGAGTTAAACGTGAACACTTGCGAGTGTCAAAAACAAGTTTCCTAATTTCATTAGAGCACTTACCATTGTAGTAACGATAGAACAGTGAAATGCACCCTACATTGCGTCGATGCTCTAGAGAATCACTAGAGTTGGATACCCTACTGTCTGCAATGAGCCTCTTGGCCGTCACCTGTACGCGGTCGAGTAACCCTAAAATAGACTTTGGAGCGCCGGCCCATCCATGAAAATTGTATTCCATTTTTGGACGGATATAGGTGGTATAGATAGTACGGTGTTAGGATGGGGTGAAGTATCTTCTATACCGCTTTAGAAAACCGAGGCACTTGAAAGCTTCTTTAGAAACCTAAAAAATGTGTTTAGTCCATCGAACATCACACTGAATTTTCATGCCAAGAACATCAAGAGCTTCCGATTCCGTAATATCTATATCACCCATATTAACAGATGCGGCACCACTACCAAACGCAAATCTATGCGTAAGCAAGTAACATTGCGTCTTACGAGCATTGAATTCTACTCTATTCACACGATCCCATTCCAAGATTGTCCCGAAATTGTGATTAAGCGTATCATTCATGTTTTGCCTTTTGAAACTAACCTCCAAATGGCCTGGTCTATTAAAAAATGAATACGAGTGACAAATGGCGCTGTCATCTGCAAAAGAATATATATGGTTGTTAGCCTCTCCCTTTTTGGGGATCGGCGTTACATTAGCAACTTTCCAGCACTTCGGAAATTCTCTGACATGATGCAATGTGCTGAAAAGGGCTGCTACTGGACGCGCTAGCGTCGACGAGCACTGTTTCAACACCAGTGCTGGTATCCCATCCGGCCCAGGCGACTTGTTTATGTTGAGATCTGCAAAAACTCTTTTAACCGCTCGAGCTCGAAAAAATATCCTCGGCATAGTAACGGATACTCTTTCGAGATCTGGCGGTGGTTGACTGCTTTCCGGCAAATAAGAATTATTTGCAAATATACCAGCTAAAAGGTTAGCTTTATCAACCGGGTCAGTGAATATTTGATCATTCTTTAAAAGAGTCGGAATTGAAGAACTAGCATTATCCCATACTCTTTTAACAAATTACCAAAAATTCTTACTACCCCTAGAAGTAGCAAGAACCTTAGCATGAAGGCGCTCTTCGTATAGATGTTTTTCGCGCCTTAGTACTTTGGCACACAAAGATCTCTCCTTTTTGCGAATCAGTATCTGCGTTTCTGTTTCTACGCCAGATATTTAATGCTTCCTCTCTTGATCTGACTGCATTTTTGCACATCTGATTAAACCAAGACTTTGATCCGGTTTTAATCGAAATTGTTTTGAATGGAATAAAGGTTTTCATTCCAAACAAAATTATGTTTACAATCATTTCCGCCATGGCATTGAAACATAGTTTCCAATTAAATTGCCTACAAAATTCGTTAAGCTCAGCTCAACGAGCCTTCTCATAAATATATTTTAGACGCTTGGTAGCTGATTTCGAAACGCCGATGGTACAGTGATCGGAGTTGCCGAGAGGTGCACAAACATTAACTTCATACTTTTGGGGGTGTGAAGTTAGAAAAAGGTCGAGTGCATTCACTAATTGCGCAAGGTGATTGTGCACGGCAAATAGCTCAGCATACTGGCCTTCTGTAGTTTTATGGTCTGAATGGTGAGGCCAAGAACAGTTGTGAACATTGAAATCACCAGCAACAACAATTTCACTGTTCGTTTCATTAAACCCCGTCGGAGAATATACACACACGTCTTTAAAGGGTCTTTCATAAATCTGTATATATTACACAAATACAATCAGGGTGAGGAAAAGATTGCTTTGAATGTTTGTATAATAGAATCAAAGGGCAAATATTATTGTATAATCATGGGATAAATTTTGAATAAATTAGGAATATTTATAACATTTTAACTTTAATTTTACAGACACGTTTTAAATATCTGAAATTTTTTGCTTCTCCAAATATTTTTTCCGCAAAACTTGAAAATTTATTTCATTTTGATTTTGAAAAATTTCTTTTAACGCTTCTAGTACCTCTGACTGCTAAGTAGAAAAACGCCCCCCTACTTTTGCCGACATGCTCATAAATTTTAATGAATAATATATTATTTACAAACCTGATAACATTAGACAACATTATTAACAACAAAAGAACACTTTTATTATACAATTTATTATTATAATTTTATTTTTTTATCATTAAACTTCAGTAACACAAAATATAAGTTCTCCTTCAAAACTTGTTTTAACCCTTAACAAGTCTGAAACACGACTAAAGTTATTAAGTTGAAATAATAATTATATTTTTATAAATGAAAAATATTTAAAAATAATAACAATATATATACATGTATGTCTGTATGTGTGTATTCAAACAATTACAATTTAAATAACTTTTATATATTTTATCTTGGAATACTTGATTTAAAATCTATCACATTTACAAAAATATTCAAAAATATTCTAGAACATTCAAGCTTTCGGAAATTTGTATTTTTGTTTTCATAACAACATGAATAATCTGCTCAACAAAATATACAAATTTTTCCAATTGTTTTTTTTTACATCCATTCAAATTTAAAAAACAAAATATTTTGCCTATTTTTAGGCCAACAAATAATCAAGGCATTAAGATTAGGGTCATCTATGCTATTTTTATTAGTAAATTACACTTAATACACACTTCGTTCGCCTTTTTCTTAACTCATAATAGCAAACTAGCCTTACAAACCTTAAAAACGCAGTACGTACCTTATAGCAAAAATGTTACATTTTACCAAACGACAACAAGATAAAAAACTTGAGTTAATAAACATAGAAAGCTTTTCCCGCAAAACTTTAGAATAGAAAAATATTCGAGAAAATTTTCTGGGAGCTAAACTTATTATAAATAATTAGATAAATAAATATGTTGAAAAACATAATCACCCTTATTATGTTTGGCGACGGCAATACAAGACGACGTCGTTTTTTATCGTTTGTTGTAAATCCCTATTCTCGTTGGCAATATTGCCATTTAGCGATGACTGGCATCTGTAAGACAATTTAACGTTAATGTTGCCTTAAATTGTCGTTGATATTGACGTTTGTGATTTTGGTGTCGTGCTGTTATAAACAAAAATTTAAAAAGATTTAAAAAACTAAAAATACAAAATAAAAAATAAAAAAGTACAAATAAAATGGAAAATGGAAAAAAATTAAAATTACCAACGCCAACGCCAGCCAATTTGAAAAATTAGTGGAAGATTTGGGAAAAAATCCATCACTTGGCAGGAGATTTTGAAGAAGCAGTGTTTCTATAATTTTAAGGAACAATAGTGTTGCGACTGCTCTAAACGCCCTTGGCCCACCAAATAGAACGAGTGATTGATGGCAAAAGGTATAGTATGTAGTTCTTTACAAATACATGTTTGGCAAACTTCTTTTTTCAGATTTGGCGCGACTTAAAATTTAAGATAAAAAACAGATGATAAAAACAAAATGGAATCCAAAACTACTGGAGGCGGCATATTTAATCAACTTAGGTGCCCCTATAGGCTAGTAGGTAGTGTACTAGCTTGTAAGTATGGGGGTTGTGGGTTCGATTCCCAACGAAGACCTTGGTTTTTTTCACTACAAAAATAAAAATTGACTGTCGGTTGGGCTGCTCAGCGATGAAGGCATAGTCACTGGTCGCTGTGCTGTCTTATATATGGCAGCTAAATTCCGACTATCCATCTACTTTCACCACCTGATTCATCTATTCTCTATCCCTTTCCTAAAGAATGTAGTGCGGTAGTTGACTAAATAGGCCTGAAGTGCTACTTCTCTTTACAAAAAAAAAAAAAAAAAAAAAAAAAAAAAAAAAAAAAAAAAAAACTTATACTAAACCCCTTCTAAGAAGCTGTGGCAAATCTGCTGAACATTTTGATTTTAATTTATTTTAATTTATAATTTATTTTAGGTTCAATTTAATATAGATTTTATTTAATAAATAGGTATTTATTAAAGAAGAAATAAAAGTTCGAATATAAATAATAAAACAAAAACAATTTTTTTTTCACACAGTTTATATTTTCTTCACAACAATTTTATCCAAAATAGTCCACAAATGAATCAGCTGACTCATATATTAGCTACGTGTGTTATCTTTTATTATAATGATCGATAAACTGGCAACGTCGTCACGAGACTGTTAGGGAATACCAAATTAGAATTGATGTTGTGTTAAAGTGATGTTGCCGTCGCCAAACAGAATATGGGTGAATGTTATTACAGGTAAGCGAAAAATTTAATTTCATAATCTATGCTGCGTGAACTCACGCTGCTAACTCGCGGTCATAATGTGGACTAAGCATTATCTGTTCACATATAAAATACTTTTTTAAACATTATTTTTTAATGCGACCAAAAGTTTAGTAACTCTAACAATTTTGAATATTTTACAAAAATATGCCCGGCATCCGCAGAATTTTCCATGGCGTTCCAGTCCGCCGCGGCACACCGGTTGCCCAACACTGTACTAGATAGACAATTTACTTCCTAACCTCTAACCCGTTATAACTGCATTTATTTTAAATATCGAAAGAAGCTACTGCACTTACCTCATGAATTATTATGCCCACGATTCTCCTCGATTACTATTTTTCCCATCTGATCCTACAACAAAGACGTTATTGTACAATCCAAAATTTAAAAACATTTTAGAGAGGCACTAACAATTTTAAAAGTATTATTTATAAATATGATAATGTATAATAAATTTATTTTTTCTATTCTCTTTTCCGTTAAATTAAACTCATTTAGCCGGTAACACAGTTTCTAGTTTGGGAAGAGTAATTCGGCCGGTGATTATTTTTTGTTATGAAATTGTTTGAACTCCAATTCTTTTAAAAATTAATATGCCAAAAACAGCTATTGCATTATCCTGAGGATTATAGATCTCTTATTTAACTAGCAAAACTGATTTTTTATTTGCAAGAGAAATTGGTAATAAATTAAAAAATTAAATGGTTATCTGTATATGTCTAACTTGCTATTGCATATTTTATGCAAAATATTTATACGACACGCACAAACTCAGTTTTGGTTTGATTTTAACCCACAGTCAAATATATAACGCAATAATCTAAAGGGTATAATTTGGCAGCTGTCAAACTAGTAATAGAAATTGTATAATATGTGGTACATATGTAGCAACTGCACATGCTGATGAATTATTTTGCCATATTCAATATTTACAAATTGTGGCATCTCAACAACAAACAGTTGTTTGGGTAAAAACAAAACACAAACAAATATTATGGTAACTCTATCTAGGGCACAATTTATTTCACCACGGAAAATTTTTAAAAGTGGGGTTTACAGGCTTCAACTTTTGTTGTTCGACTTTTGTTTTTTCCATTAGAAAGAAAGAGAAGGGGTATAATGCCTTGCCTTTTCTTCTAATGGAAAAAACAAAAGTTGAGCAACAGAAGCTGAAGCGAGTAAACCGCACAAAAGATGTCGTTAAAAGTTTGTATATTTCTAAAGGCCGTGTCAGATAAAACTTTGTTGCTTTGCGTGACATTTGAAACTTTAAAGCAAAAGCGTAAATCAAGTGGTGTATGTCACAATAAACTTTGAAAACACTCATGAATTTTTTGTTCACGCCCACACACAAATACACAAACACAAATAATAAAAGCCAGGTGTTTGTCAAAGCGCGCAAAAAGTTGAATGTTGGTTAACTTTTCGCTTTGCTTTGCGTCAGAAGTGCTTTATGTGGCAACTTTCATACATTTACGTACATTTTAACTCAAATGTGAAAGCGAAACTCTGACGCAACGCAAAGCAAAAGTTTTATCTGACACGGCCTTAAAAGTGTGAATTACCTCGTCAGCATATTGCAAATAAAAACAAGGAAAACAAGCGAATTGCATTTCAGTGCCTTATTGGAAGTAAAAGGAAAGTAGTAAAGTCTTAGTATTTTGAAAGTTAAATAAATTTATGTTGAGCTAAAATGCAAGCAAAAGTTAATAAAACGCTTAAGATTACCTATCATTCGGAAACAATAAAAACGAACAAATGTATTACGTTGCCATTGGTTTATGGGGATTTGCAGAGTGATATTAAGTTTAATTTCTTCAACGAACACAAAACTCCCGTTTGTGATACTCGTATATATTGGATTGGTAAGTTTCTTTCATTTTGAACATAATGAATACAAGTTATTCTATGTACGTAAAAATATTTATATATACATACTTATATGTATGTATGTGCATATTGTCGCAAATACTAAATGCGTAATTTCATTGCAAATAAAGCTACAATCATGGTTCCGAGATTTTTTTTATGTCAAATCTCTCTTATTACGTGTTTGCTACCCAGAAGGCGATTTGTTATATATATATATATATATATGTATGTATATATTTAACCAATAACCTTATTTGTAACGAATTCTAAGTTGATAATAAAACTAAAAAGATCACGTATCAGATCTTCAAGTCTTGATCCAGCGGGGGACTAGACCAAATACACACATACTTATGTATTTGCTATAAACTTTTTAAGCATAAAAATCATGTCTTCGCCTTTTAAAGCCAAAAAAAACCAAAGAATTTAATTTTGTCCTTAAAAAACCAAAAACTATTGAGACTAAATGCAATAAATGTGAAATCGTATTTAAATTTTCCTAGAAAAACTCCCAATCTCCAAAATAAGCTTTATAAAAATAAAGCAAAGCACATTTTAGAGATAAGTGGCCAAATCCGACAACACTGCCACAAATGCTCTGCTTTGTATTTCAAGAGAGCAGTATAAGACCGAATTTACATTGTACGATTTTTGTAGCTGCAATTCCTAGTTTGTTGTTGTAAACAAGGGTTATAAAGAGAATAGGAGAATAGTTTCTATATTCTCTTAGACCAAATTTACATTGTGCAACTTTTGTCGCTGCAACTCGTAGTTTGTTGTTGTAAATAATGTGTGTAAAGAGAATAGTGATAGAGTTACTCTCTTCCCCTATTCTCTTTACTAACATTATTTACAACAACAAACTACGAGCTGCAGCGACAGAAGTCGTCCAATGTAAACTGGGACTTACGCACCTTATTTACAACAACAAACTAAGAATTGCAGCGACAAAAATCGTACAATGTAAATTCGGTCTAATCAAGAGAAAATTGAGTTTACCAGATAGTATTGAACAAAATCTTTGTGTTGGTAAAAAAAATAGTCACAATCGGATTTCAAGCTATCGAAAGTAACAATCAACTTTTCATAAGTCATAAAAAATAACAGCATTTAAGAAACTATTGACAGTATGTACATATTTAGTTTCAACTGTTATTGGTGGAAGTCGGAATTATTCTCAAATACGACCTATTCTGTTCATTTTTACGAAAGGGAGCGTCTAATTGACTCCCCCAAATGGCACAAATAGACCCTTAGAATTAGCAGGTGCACTCGAACTTGACATTTGCCTTTAAGGAAAATATTTGAATCTACTGAAAGTTCCAAGTCAATTGGAGCACTTGGAAATTCTACTTAACTCGAAAACTTTGCCAGAATTAATTATCAGGCATGTTCTTGAAATCACTTAGTGCGGTTTTACACACATCAACTTTTGTTGCTCAACTGTTGTTTTTTCCATTAGATAGAAAGAGAAGGGGTATAAAGCTTTCTGTTTCTTTCTAATGGAAAAAACAACAGTTGAGCAACAAAAGTTGATGTGTGTAAAACCGCACTTAGTTTCAAATCACATGCAGTTTTAAAATCACACTTGTGTTTTTATGCTGTTCTGTAAATCACACTGTTTTTGTAGTTTTCGATGTGATTTTACTTTCCTGAAAGCACAAGAAACCAGCTGATTTACTTGACAATTTTTTCTTTAAATTTCTGTTGTGCAAACATAAAAACGTTGTCTTTAATTGAACGCAAAAAAACGATTATTAAAATTAATTTTTACGTAAATATACACACATGAATGTATACATGTACTTTTTTTCCAGGCTTGCACTTGCACTGTTTTGGGTGGTGGTCCCGAAGCATTCAGTTCATTTGCGAGTTCCATCCACAACTGTTCAAAATAAACTTTGTCGCCATGTACAAAGCCTTTTGCTAAATCAGAGTGCTGTTCCATAAATGCCAAGAAAATCGCGAGTTGGCTCTGATTTTTGTGTGGTCGCCTAAAAATATATGTATTAATACCTACTTACATACAATTACTAGACATTATTTTATAATACTTACATTTTAATTAGGTTCCACGAGAAAATTTAATAACTTTAAAACATAACGTCTGTTGGCAAAAAGAAAACAAACCAGTAAAGTTGCCACAGTACACAATAGGTTTTGAATGCCACTTGCTTAAACTTTGTTGTACTCTTTTAGTGAATTTATGCAAAAAGCTTATTATTATTTAATAAATTATATTATAATTTAACGATAATTTAACATTTTTTCTGGCACTGATTATTAATATATTCATATTTCATATAACATTTGAAGCAGCCATAAAAGATATTCCAATGGCAACCTTCTATGTATTTTCGAAAACTTTAAACAGCTGAGAGCAAACAAGAAAATTGAAATCACAATGGAAAACATAAAAGCAAATAACAAATTTTCAGTAAAAAAGGTGCCCTTACAATTTTCTTAATTTTAAAGTGTTTGTCTTCAATAAAAAGTAATTATATAACAAAATTAATAAGAAAACATATTGGTTGAATTATTTCAGTAATTTATTTTACAGTTTTCATTGTGATAGTAGCAAAATTACCCCAGTGATTTCAAATTGCAGGTGGCAAACTTGAACGTTTTAAAAGCACAAAATTTTGTGCACAGAACACATTTCTTGTGCTTTCAAATCACTTTCATGAAATGTGATTTTCAGAACAGGCCTGTATATTTAATTTATCTGGTTTTATATCTTAAAACGTTACATACTCCTATAGTCACTTGAAGTTTACTTACTTACTTTACTTTAAAAATAAAATTTTAAATAAAGACTATCCCACAGAGAGCGTAAAATTTTAAGCTATGTTTGCATATTAATCGCAATAGATTAAGCTTTTAAATTTATAAATACATTACAGACTTTAACTGGCACTTTGCCGATGTATTTAATTAACTTCCACATTTAAAATTTTTTATTTTTTGTAGATGACGAAGGTGATGAAATCGAAATATCCAATAATGCTGGTTATCAAGTTTTTCGAGGAGAACGTTTTGAGCAGCGCATCACCTTCACATCGCTCCAGTTGGTTTAAAAAAAAAGGATCCGGCTACTTCTGGCGCAACTAAATTATCAGCATCCCGGAATTAAGCTTCTAACCAAACAAAGATTACCACCAACTGCTGAATCTTAAACATTATCTTTTAATTAGACCAAAAGTTCATAACTTTAACGATTTTAAATATTTTACAAAAATGTTCGTGGCGCCCCCAGAATTTTTGTGGCTCCCCAGTGCGCCACGGCGACACTACATTAGACAGAAAATTTACTTCCTAACCTTCTAACCCGTTATAAATTCATTTATTTTAAATAATCTGCTGCACTTACCTCATGAATTATTGTGCCCCCGATTTTTCACAATGACTATTTTTCCCATCTGATACTACAAAAAAGACGTTATTTTTAAAAGCAAAAATATAAAAACATTTTGTAGAAGCTCTAGCAATTTTCAAAGTTTCATTTATTTTATTAATAGTTTTTTATTAAGCACTAGGTCTTTTAAAAATAAAAACTTTATTTTTTCAATATTTCGCCAAACCATATTGGTTGGCATCTTCAGGATAAGCAAAAAGTACATAAACAATCAAAAATGAAAAAATTGTTGACTAAAAAATGCAAAATCAAATTAAAAAAAAAAAAACTAGTCACTATAGCAACCGCCCAGAGTGATGACTTATTATTTCGCCATATTCAATATTTACACATTGTGGCATCACAAAAAGAAACAGTTGTTTTGGTAAAAAAACACAAACAAACATTATGGTAACTCCATCTTGGGCACAATTTATTTCACAACAGAAATTTTTGATTAATCTAAAAGAAAATTGTGATTAAGCTAGATCGAAGTGAGTTTGCACAAAATTGAAAGAATATTCAAGAAGAAATAAAAACAAAGGCAACACGTCGAATAAAATTAAAAAGAACTCGTTAGAAGTTTGTTTAATTTTCAAAGGTGTGAATTACTACGTCTGCATAGTCATATTGCAAATAAAAACAACGAAAACAAACGAATTGCATTTCAGTATCTTATAAGAAGTAAAAGGAAATACACGAACGAAAATAGTGAAGGCGAAGTATTTTAAAAGTAAAAAAAAAATTAAATAAATTTTTATTGGGCTCCATAGAAAGGAAAAATGGATCAATTCCTTAAAATAACCTATCATTTGGGTACAAAAAAAATAAACGCATATTTAAAAATGCCCTCACCTAATTATCATGTTCTGAAGAAAGAAATTGAATTGTGTTTGTTCGAGGAACGTAAACTTGGACGTTGTGAATTTCGTACATTCTGGATTGGTAAGTCTCTTGTATCATTTTGCATATAATAAATTCAAGTTGTTCTACGTATATACTTATAAACATATGTATACATATTGCCACAAATGCTAAATGCGTAATTGCATTTCAAATAGAGGGTTCCCAGACTTTTTATATCAAATCTCTCTTATTAAGTGCCTGATACACAGAAACCAATTTATTTATATATAAATTAATATAACCAATAACTTTTATTTGTATTCTACGAGTAAGTTGATAATAAAATCAAAAAGGTCCTTTTAAAATTTTCTAGTCTTGATACAGCGGCATCTATCTTGCTGTGCTCGAATTATGTATTGTTTGAATTAAACCGTATACATACTTGCTATAAATGTTTTAAGCATAGAAATCATGTCTTCACCTTTTTAAGCCAAAAGAACAACGGATTTAATTTTGTCCTTAAAAAAATCTATTGAAACTAAATAGTACAAGCAAACTTGTAATTATAGTTAAATTTCCCTAGAAAAATACCCAATCTCCAAAATAAAATTTATAAAAATAAAACAAATCACATTTTGGGGAAAAATTACCAAATATGACAACACTGATTACAAATGCTCTTCTTTTTTTCAAGAGAGCAGTATTAGACCCAGTTTACATTATGCAACTTTTGTCGCTGCAACTCGTACTTTATTGTTGTAAATAATGTGAGTAAAGAGAATAGGGGAAGAGAGTAACTCTACCACTATTCTCTTTACACACATTATTTACAACAACAAACTACGAGTTGCAGCGACAAAAGTTGCACAATGTAAACTCGGTATTATCAAGAGAAGTTTCCAGTTTACCAGATGAAATAGAAAAAATCTTTGTGTTCGTACAAAAAAATCGTCAGAATCTCAAGCTATTTAAAGTAACGATTAACTAGTTGAAAAAAGTAACGGCATTAAGGAAACTATTGACAGCATGTGTGTAGTTTCAACTGGTATTGATGGAGGTCGAAATTATTTTGAAATACGACCTATTCTGTTCGATTTTACGAAATTGCAGAATTGGACCCTTAGAATTAGCAATTGCCCTCGAATTTTACATTTGGTTTCAAGGAGAGTAATAGAATCTGCCGAAAGTTCCAAGTCGATTGGACCCGTTGAAAATACTCCAATGGTGAATCACCAAAAAACAACTATATAAACCAACTGCACTTGATGTAAAAATCTTGAGAACAAATAAATTTAAATTTTATTGGAAGAAATATTCTCAAAGATTAATATATGTACATAAATATGTTAAAGCATTTTGTACAGAAATGTAGAAGTAATATGTCTACTAAACTCGAAGACATTGCCAGAATTAATTATATTTAATTTATTTGGCTATGTAAGTTTCTGAAAACGTTGCATATAAGTAGTCACTTGAATTTTTTTCAGAGGACTAGGGCATGTTCCCTAAATCCGCTATAACAAGCGATACCATTTTAAATAAAGACTGACCCACAGCCTATATGTAATAGATTAACCTTTGAAATTTATAAAAAATTATCCACTTATCTGGTACTTTGCCGATGTATATAATTAAGTTCCTCATTCAAAAAAATTTGTTTTTGTTTTTTTTTTTTGCAGATGAGGATCGTGATGAAATCGAAATATTCAATCAATGTGATTATGAAATTTTTAAAGCCAAACGTTCTGAGCGGCAGCACCTTCAAGTCGCTCCAATTGGTATGGAAATAGAGGATTCCGCTACTCCTGAAGCAACTAAATCGTCAGCATCACCTAATTCAGCTTCTAATCAAACAAAGATACCACCAGCTGCTGATTCTTATGATTTTGCAGTTCACGACAACGTGGAATGCGATGCTTGTCTAATGGCGCCTATTATGGGATTCCGGTACAAGTGTATTCAGTGTCCCAACTACGATTTGTGCCAAAATTGTGAATCCAAGCACATTCACTCCGAGCATATGATGGTACGTATGCCAACTAAGAATTGTCCTAATGTTGTTGAGGCCTATATAACTGGACGTAACTCGGGACGCAGACATGGCAAGCGTTCCAAAACATCATGCCCATTTATTAAAAACGGTTTATCCGTTATCATTGATGACGATGCTGAAGCAGCAAAATCGGCAGCTGGTGAAAATGTTGAACAATCGCCGCCAGCAAATGGTAAGGAGCGTCATCATAACCGAAAACATCATCGTCGTCATGATCGTAATAATTTTTTCTCTCACTTGTATGAAATGATGCATGACTTAGCTGAAGGTGGTGGTGCTGCCGCTGCAGCACATGCAAGAGGTGAATCGTCAACCTCATCTCAGACTACTACTTTTGCAACAGAACCGCAAACGGTTACTAAAACTACAACAACATCAAATGCCACTGGTTTTGAAAACGGAAAAAATCCTATCGCAGCAGAAGTCGCAGCTGCTGCCGCCAATATGGCATCACAACAAGCTCACGAAACGGCGATTAAAGCAGCTGAAATAGCTGCTAAAGTTGCCCACGAAACTGCCTTAAAGGCGGCCAAAACTTTCACAGAGAATATGAGTGCGTCTGCTTCTACCACGTCTTCTGCTACTGCTGATAGTGATGAGAAAGAGAAGAAACAAACTGATGAAAAAAAGGTATTAATTGGGCTTTTAAAAATTTAAGTCGTCCATTAATTTTTATTTATTACTTTTTTAACTGTTTTAATATTATGAATTGGCAACAAATTTTAAAATATTTAATTTTGTTTTATATGTATAAAAACACTTGATTAAAAAACATTAATTACTTCAAGTAAATCACTAACAACTTTCGTTTAGGTTGATGCTACTACATCACCTCGTGATTCTGAACCACAATCTAATACAAGCCCCGTTATTCGCTCACCATCTGTGGAAAGTCTTGTTCAGTTTTTAGATCCTCTGTTTATGAAAACTGGCGTTCAAATTTTGAATAACTTTAGCGATATGTTTGCTAAAATGTTGGATCCGATGGAAAATTCCGAAAATGGCAAAAATCAGAATAATGAAAATTCACGAAAAAATTCTACAACTTCTAAATCATCTTCAGTTTCATCTAATCTAAATAACTTGGACAGTGATATAACAATTGTTGAAGAAAAATCCATGCCGAAAGAACAGACTACCGAAAAAACTGAAGAAAAGAAAGAAGAAAAGAAAAAAGCTAGCGACGATTGCTCATCTCTCGTGGTAGTAGACGATTTGGGAAGTGATAGCGAGAATGAAAGTGTTTCCGAGTCTTTTGTTAAGATATATAATCTTTTAAAAGAAAACAAAACTACAGCAACTTCAACAGCAGTTTCACCTGCTCAAACTACTACACCACCCCAATCACTGGATAAATCGGATGAAATAGATTTCGCTCAACTTGGTGCAGACCTTAAGGCTCATATTGCTCAGGAAGCTGCAAAGGACTCGGTAAAAAGTAGCATTACTGCAGCTGAAACTGTAGAAAATGCAAAAGAAGCTTTAAATAGTATAACTTCTACTACAACTTCAATCGACCCAGTAGTTGCTACTTCTACTTTCTCGTCTGCCACAGCTGCAAACACTGCTCCACCTAATAAGCCCGAGGAAAACCGTGCTGTACCAGTTTATCATGCTGGTAAGTCAGCCAAGAACATTTTAACAAATCAATTTTTTCTTTAATATTTATACAAAATTTTCTTGTATCTTGCAAATATATAGATCAACGCATTAACAATGCCGTTAATGCTATGATTTCAATGGGTTTTAGTAACGAAGGAGCTTGGTTGACACAACTTTTGGAGAGCGTTAATGGTAATATACCTGAAGCTTTGGATCTTATGTCTGTTGCTCAAAGAAATGGTAGCCGCTAAAATATTATATTTGTTATTTATCGACTTTTAATTATTGAGAGCAAAGGCTTTGACTTTTCCTTTGACTCTATTATAAATGGTTTTTTTTAGTAAATGGCTTTATACTATGGTTTGCTTGTCCTAAATGGCACTTGTATCTCTATTTCTTTTATGAAAACATTCAATTTTTCTTAATACCTTTACTTTTTTAATTAATAATTAGTGTGCAGTAAGATATTTAACCAATCAAAAATATATCAATAAATTTATATGTTAGAAACATCTCTTGCTGTGCAGTAAACGATTATGCACTTGGCGTCTGGTGTTTTAAACAAAATAAAAGCAAATAATTAATAAATAATATATACAATTGTTTTTTTTTATTTTATTATTTATTTATTTTTTGCTAAATATTAAAATGCATACTAACCTTAAGCCAAATTAAGAGGTTTTTTAAAAGATACATATAAACTAAAATGGTTCAACTATAATAGTTAACTAATAATATAATAATAAATTTGTGTTTAGTAAAACACATCAGTAAGTACGGAAAGACGTAAAAAAGCCATTCAATTTTCTTTTGAAATTGCTGCAGTGTTCAGACACGAATAATTTGGGCCAGCAATTCTTGTTCCCTCTTTGTCTTTAAATTTCTTGCTTTGTTGATAATATAACACACACAACGTATTTTAAAATCCACAGTCTCACTATTTTATAAAATGATTTAAAATGTGCTTTCCCGCAATATAATAAAACGCGAACAAAAAATGAAAAGAAATGAAAACTGCGAATGGCAAACAAGAAGAAATAAACGATTACGAGCAATTATCAGGCATGTTCTTGAAATCACATAGACCGCTTTCACACAGGCAAATTTTACTTTGACAAAGTTTTTTTAATTTTCTTTTAAACTTTCTTTGGTGTTCAAACACAAAAAGTTTTCTTTTACAAATTTTGTTTTAGTCAATGTAATCTGTGTATAAGTACAACTGTGTATAAGCGACGAAAGAAAAACAAAGCAACTTTGCGAGTATATCAAAGTCTGTACTCTCAATCATGCTTTCTCCCTCGCTCTCACATAAAATCAAAACTTTGCAAAGTAAAATTTGCCTGTCTGAAAGGGGTCATACTTTCAAATCACATGCGGTTTTAAAATCACACTTGTGTTTTTTGCTGTTCTGTAAATCACACTGTTTTTGTAGTTTTCGATGTGATTTTACTTTCCTGAAAGCACAAGAAAACAGCTGATTTACCTGACAAACACAAAAATTGAAAACACAAAAGCAAATAAAAAATGTTCAGTAAAAAAGGTGCCCTTACAATTTCCTAAATTTTTAAGTGTTTGTTTTCAATAAAAAGTAATTATGTAACAAAATTAATAAGAAAACATATTGGTTGAATTATTTCAGTAATTTATTTTACAGTTTTCATTGTGATAGTAGCAAAATTACCCTAGTGATTTCAAATTGCAAGTGGCAAACGTGAACGTTTTAAAAGCACATAAATTTGTGCACAGAACACATTTCTTGTGCTTTCAAATCACTTTCATGAAATGTGATTTTCAGAACAGGCCTGTATGTTCCCCTTTCCATTCCTCTTACCTCTCTCTCCTAAAAACTCAAGAGTTAAGCAACTAAAATTGCCCTGTGTGAACCTGGTCTTAGTAGTGGCAGTAATTTAATTAAAACAGCAAAAGGCTTTTTAAAAAACTCACAACTTATAATTTATTTTAACACAAGTGTAGGTAAACTTAAGTGAAATGCTGCACATAAAGATTGCTAACTGATCGGCTCAAGTACCACGATGTGACAAACTTTTTGGTACGGGGTGTGTCGTTTAGTATATTTTTCTTTTTTTTTTCTCGGAACCCTACACATGCAATGCATTGTTCCAGAACTAGAAAAGAGGGAAGAGTGTTTGTGGACATTCAATTTGAACTTTCCTACAGTAAAAGTGACAGGAAAGAACCCTGGAGGGAGTTTATTCCACATACGGAGTGTTCTGCTAAATAATGAATTTTCCCTGCAATGCGTAGTCCGATTCATTGGAAAATCAATCACAAATCGAGTTAAACGCGAAAACGTGCGAGTAACAGGAACAAGTTCCCTAATTTCATTAGAACACTTACCATTGTAATAACGATAAAACAGTGAAATACATTCCACATTATGTCGATGCTCTAGAAATTGGCTTGCAGTTTTTTTTTTGCAAATAAGATAGCTCGAAGATGATTTTGTTTTAGTTATGGCGTGTGCAACTTTTCCATCAATCATTGTAAGTAACATTTGATAATTTATTTGAATCTCTTGGTCGTTAAGTAACAAAGTTATCGGTTGAAGTTTATCTATTTGTTGTTTCAGTTTAGATACTTCTTCCATATGTCAACATCGGTTTCTTTGCTAGTAGATGGCTCAAAATTAATGTTTTTTGTTTTTAGTCTTAACGAAACAAAAGATTTTATAAATAAGTCAGAATATGAAATTTTTTCTTTATTATACTGCCTATATCGCTTTTGTCCAGAAGATCCATCGCATCCCCATTTAGAAATTAATGTTAGGCTACAGTCACCAAGCTTTTTAATATTATTTGCGTCCAATGTATTCAACAATCTTTCCACAGCATCGTTTAATATGTCTTGCAATACCACCTCTGCCGAACTTTCTCTAATGTTTATAGAATTTTGTGGTGATAAACAATCTTTTTTAATTAAAACCAAATCTCTATATTCTGGATAAATGGAGTAATGTTTTCCAACTGCCTACTTTCGCAATTCCATATACTGATGTTTTGTTAGCTTTAAGTCTAGAAATATTGAAAATACTTCTTAAGGTGTAAAGTATTTAACATCGGTTGGTGTTGGAATGCTCTTTAAAATCCTTTTTACACGCTTGGCGGCTTGCTTTCATTACATTTTCCATTACATACATTTTTTATATTTATTTTTTTGTTGGTCCTTCATGCTTTGCAGCTTTCGTCTTCGGGACCTTTTACTACACTCCTCAACTGGTCAGGCAGGTCGGCCCACATTTGTTGGTTTTGGTTGGCTTTCAAATACAAGTTCGGTTGTAGGCCATTGTTTTTTTCTTATTTCTATAACATTCATTATACCGTTTATTTAGTCGCGTAAAAAATTATTAATTTTGTTTAAATGTGCGACCATTCACTCAAAATAAGGGTCTTTTAAAATGTGTGATATAACATAATTTTCGTTTTTTTGTTCAAAATAAATTTTAGCAAGATAACAGAACTTAGCCATCGTTTTGACAATACTAATCAGTTGGAGTTGGATAGCCTATTGTCCCCAACGAGCCTCTTGGTCCTCAATTGTACGCGGTCGAGCAACTCCAAAATAGACCTTGGGGCGCCGGCCCCATTTTTGGACGGATGTAGGCGGTATAAATAGTACGAAGATCGGATGTAGTGAAGTATCTCTGACACCGGTTTAGAAAACAAATACACTTGAAAGTTTCTGTAAAAATTTGAAAAATGTGTATAGCCCATCGAATTTCATGCCAAAAACATCAAGAGCGTCCGATCTCGCAATACCTATTCACCTATAGTAAGAGATTCAGCACCATTTCCGAACACAGCTCTATGCGTAAGCATACGGCAATAAAATCGATTCTATTTACACGACCCCATTCCGAGATTGTTGCAAGATCTTCATTCATGATCCGCCTTTTGGTCTGTTGCCAAATGAATACGAATGACAAAAGGGTGCTGGTGCTGTCATCTGCGATAGAGTATATAGGGTTGAAAGGTTAACAAAGAAAAGGAAATTTAGAAAAATAAGAAATAGGATAGGAGAATGAACGAAGCCTTGTGGTATCCCTGAATTAATCTTGAACTCGTCTGATGAAATCCTATCTATAATAACTTGTATAGTACGATTCTTGAGAAAACTGTATACTGATCCTAAAGGAGCACTAAGTTTGAGTTCTTAGCGTACTTTTTAATGATTTATAGTGTGGACTATAGTAACCCCTGCAGCTAAGTTTTTTTAAGATCAGTACACTACACAAACTATAAAGAAATCATTGTGTTTTTGTGTTCATCTTAATAGAACACTAATGTAGAGATTCTTGCTGTTTCTTCTTTTCCAAATACTGCTCCTAACTCAGAACGTATCCGTCAAACGGATTGTGAAATTCAATTTTTTTAATACTTGGCGTTATTAATGGATTTCATAAATATTATCGATACATATTATTTTAACGTTTATTCCTTTAATTAAACGTTCTATTACTTTGAGTTCTTATATTACAAAATAATAAACCCCCCGGGGGCATATTATATGGTCTTTATAGAACACGACTATCTAGACCTGTGCAACTGGGGGAAAAAAGGGAGTCCAGTCCGCTGAAGGCAGCAGGGGTTAACTGGGAACTCCACGTTATTTCCACGGGAATTAGTAGCCCGCAGAGTTTCCACTATTTGTCTCTTCAGGCATTTAGCTGTTTCTCTGACTGATTATTGAGGTTGGCCCTTCGGGAGTATCGTGGTGGTTGTGGTTTCGCGGCCCCATAACAGACAGGTCAGTTTTATATGGTGGCCAGGTTCATTTCAACTTTAATAATAACATCTACCTGGTGGAATGTTCCTAGATCCAGTGAGCATGCTAGACATGTGTTCTGGACAGGAGTTGGAAAGTCTTCAACTCTTCAGCAAGGAGTGGTGGTTTGCAGCCCTGCTCGGGAATCACTAAAGCTGCAACTAGGAAAGACCTCTTGCTAGAATTAGTCTTCGGCTTCCTAGGGCGTGAATGACGTTTGCTTTTCATTCCCAGTGGTTTGACCACCATCTGATTAAGGCTCCATAACCAGGTACAGATGAAAATCTCATCACGCAATTACAAAATAATAACACAGCACTTTAGAATTTTTTTTAAGTTAAACGATTTATTTATTTTCTTTCAATACACACAAAATAAACACGATGGTAACTTTGTTGTCTTTACTCACTGATACGTCGCAAGTGGTGTTTTTATAGTTGCTTTAAGCGGTTCTCTCACATACAAGAATATTCTACTTTAAATTATCCCATGTTGTTGTTATTATCATTTAGTTTAAGCGTCTGCTTGGCTGTGTGTTTTGTTTTATTCTGTGTTAGTTCTTCTTTTTGTTTTCTGTTGTTAACTTATTTGGTAGAATTTCTTACAAACATGTTGTTGTTGTCCTGTGTGTATAAGATTTCTTAAAAAACTATGCAGTTTGTGAAATCCACAGTGGGTCGTTTACTTCTTTAAGTCATAATTATTTTCTTTTAAAAATAAAATTTAAAAAATTAAAATTTAAACTTTTTAAATTATATTCGTTAGTGTCGGTAAAATACAAAAACTGCTGAACCGATTTGGCATATTTTTGTTTTCAATTATTATTGAGACTCCAAGGAAGGTCTAAACGGTGAGAAATATAAATGAAAATTAATGGAAAATACTCAAAACGACAGTTCCTAGCTGTGAAACATTTGATGTCTTTTGTTTAATATTGTCACTTGGTTGTGAACTATTAATGGGTTTAGACGTGAAACGAGCTGAAAATTTAATCTACTTCAATCTTATTTTGGATAATAGATGGCGCTGTGTTTCAATTTCAAATATTTTTCGGACTCAAATTTCATCCATTTATAATGGGTGCCCCTGTAGGCTAGTAAGTAGTGTACTAGCATGTCAGTATGGGGGTTGTGGGTTCGATTCCCAACGAGGACCTTGGTTTTTTTTTCACTACAAAAATAAAAATTGACTGTCGGTGGGGCTGTTCAGCGATGAAGGCATAGTCACTGGTCGCTGTGCTGTCTTATATTATATATTATAAACGGCTGGACCGATTTGCATAAATTTTTTTGTATGCGTTTGGGTGGCTTAGATTTACAATTCGGTCCAATTGTACAAAGGGGCATGGCACCTCATAAAATCAGTACGTCGGTTTGGTGTGCGTTTTTTAAGTGCTGCTGCAAATATGGGCGGGATTTTACAAAGGGGCGTGGTACCTCCCATACAAATCTCATATTAAGAATTTAATATTTCTGCTCCTGCAAACGGTATTTAAACAGCATTTGGTATTTCGGATGAGTGAACATATTTTAAGTTCTGCTGCAAACATAGGCGGGATTTGATAGAGACGCATGATAGCTCCCATACAAATCTTCTTTATGTATATAATTCTACTGTACGTGTGTATGTCACTGAATAAATTTTTTTGCATGCGTTTGGGTGCCACCTTGGATGGTTTACATTCACAAACCAATCCGGTAGATGGCGCTGATGTCGGTATTCAGGTTACTCAACTACATTGCCCCTGTAGGCTAGTAGGTAGTGTACTAGCTTGTAAGTATAGGGGGTTGTGGGTTCGATTCCCAACGAAAACCTTAGTTTTGTTTTACTACAAAAATAAAAATTGATTGTAGGTGGGGCTGCTCAACGATGAAGGCATAATCACTGGTCGCTGTGCTGTCTTATATACGACAGTTAACTTCCGACTATCCTTCTACTTTTACCACCTATTTCATCTATTCTCTATCTCTTTCCTAAAGGATGTAGCACGGTACTCGACTAAATAGGCATTGTTGCCTGAAGTGCTACTTCTCTTTAAAAAAAATGCGACACAATCAACGTGTGTTTTCAGTATCATATCGACATGTGTCGCCTCGAATAAACAAAATATTAGAGGGTTCAGTGTATGTATGACAGGTCAGGATGTTTTTCATGGTGTGCGCCGTTAAGCTTGGCATAAATAAAAGGTGAATTTATATTTTTTGTATTTATTGAATAAAAGTTATATATTATTTAGCATTTGAGATTTTTGATTTATTTGCAGCTGTTGCATTGTGATAGTCCTGGATACATGGTTATACTGGGTATAAATTCATCAAGCACTTTATGCATCTGTATTGACGCACTGCGTATAATGATGACATGATATATGATCGATGCGATCATACCTACCCTCTATTTGTGCCCAAAAAGTTAGTATATTTCTAGGATTTTATGATTTGATGTCACAATTATTAACTCACACACCACTACTCGGAATCAAATTGCGACATTTAGAATTTTTTGGTCATAATTGCGACAAAGACATGTAACTTCCATAAGTTTACCATAGCTGCATCGAGAGCATTTGTCAATAATGGTCAATACCAATTTTTACCTCGAACTCGAATGCGGTATTTGTTTAAAGCATTGTCGAAAAGGTTCACACCCACCATGTGATGATTATATTAATTGACTTAATAGGACTCTTCAATTAAAATAATTTCATTGTTGCTGTATGGCTCCGAAAATTCGATAATAATATAAAAACCTAAAAATATAAGAAACAAAGAAATTATGAAATATTTCAGTGTTAACTACTTATTGTTGTGATAAATTGATCGTTTCATTGGGTGTATGACATGTGGTACAGTCCACGTCGTCAATAATAGGCCAAAATTTAGTTGTTAGCATCTCGCTGTAGCGTGATTCATTGAGCGTTATCGCATTTCGAGCCTTATCTTCGAAAAAAAGGCCCTATCATGCCTCCAGACCATATAGCGCAACATACAGAGACACATTGAGCGTCAGAAGCCCTAGTGCGGCAATTTTGCTTGTTGCCATACCCTGACAAGTGAAAATGGGCTTCGTCTAAAAAAAAATTATTTTTTCAGAAAAACCAGCCAGTTGTTGCTGAATGAATTGAGCGAAACTACGGCGATGGGAATGGTCGGTCGGCCTCAGTTGAACCTTATAAGACTTCGAAGTCAAATCCTTACGTGAAATTGACTATGTAGTAATTTTGCCCCCCCACACATTTATATGTTTTGACGGAAATTCACCGTCATTACATGTGTCTTCGGGGGTAAAAGGGAGCCGAGTCCCCTAATAGGCTAGCAGGAGCCAACTGCTCCCCAATGTTCATTTATTTGCCTTTTTAGCCTTTTAGCTGTTCTCTGACTGATGACTGAGGTCGGCTCTTCGGGAGTATCGTGGTGGTTGTGTGTTTCGAGGCCCTCGTTTTAGTTAGGGATCATTCACAGTGGCCCAAGTCCAGTGAGCATTAACGCCGTCATGTTCTGAAATAATATTAAGCTTCATGCGTTTTGGACCAGGAGTTGGATAGTCTCTAACTCTTAAGGGACAAGTAAAGGCTGCGGCCTGCTTCGTGCTTTTGAAGTTGCAACTAGGAGTGACCGGAGGATATAAGTATCTGAAGGCCTTCTAGGGCGAAGATGACGCTACATTTCATCCACAGAGGTATGATCCACCATCTGTTTATGGCTTACACAGCTAGGTATAGATGTAAATCTTATCATGTATTTATCATGGTTTTGGATAAGCCCAATTGTTGAGAACGTCGAGGCATTGACAAATTTGGACTGTGGCTCACGACTGCAATATTTTTAGTAGAACGATCTGATCGAATACGCGTTGGTGTTCACACATTTTGTATCGAACCTGTCGACTCAAATTTAACGACCAAATTCTTAATAGCGGTCTCGGAAGGACAATTATGTTCCCTGAAAATATCGCGAATTTTACGAAATGTAACTTTAACAGAACCATCATTTTCATAGTGGATTTTAATTGTTTAATGCGATTTACGTGCGAAATTGAATTCATTGTAGCAATTGCCTTAAATGTACTATAAATACGCCAAAAAAACTAAATGTCAAAACTATCATGTTGTTGGTGTTGCCACAATTGAAAAATAAACTTCTTGTTAAAAACCTGATACATGCATACTCTTTGAAAAGTCTTCTATTTTCTCTATGCTTTATCTGCTTTATATCAGCATAACCATATGTAAAATACAAAATTTAACTAATCATTATATTTGTATTAAAAATTTAGACTATAAAACATTATTCAAAAAGTTGAGTTTGCCTTTTGCCTCTTAATAGTTAAACGCAAACAACGGAAATAAATAACGGATGTTTTCCAAAAACAATGTATGTACATATATAAGGAATAAACAAAAACAATAAATTCTTTCTTTTGCAAAGGTTGTTAGGCAATGCGTAACTGTGTCAGAGTTTACTCTATCGATTTTAAAGAAATTGAGCAGTTTATAGAATAGAAAATAACATGTATGTATTTGGTTGCATTTTATAATACACTACACTAGGAAACTGTAGTACTATTTTTATAATGGTTACCAAATTTGAGGTTAGGAAGTGAATGTACACCTTTTTTTACAAGTTCAGTTCTATTGGTATGAGTATAAAGTAGAAATATAGTAATTAATAATGGTATGTGATGTTGGATAAATGTTCACCTCTAGCATGTCGGTAAACGTCCGCTCTTTCCACAAAATTTCGCATCACATTTGCAACAAAACTTCGGTTATCTCTCAATGCAAATTACAACTTTCAGAGCATCCGTTGATTGTGTGTTGTTTGGCGCCCGAGAGAAAATAGTCCGACGGCGTTAAATCACAAGAACGAGACGGCCAAATCGAAAAGTTACGCAAGCGGGAGATGTCTCATGCAATACCAGAATAGTTTGGTTGGCTGATTGGTTTGTAGCGTTGTCTTAATGAAACTAAATATCACGAATCTCAACATTATTCAACTGGAGCTTAATAAAATTGATTATCATGTTTTGGTCGCTCAGAGCACTAACGGTGCCGTCATTACCTAGTTCATTTTCGGAAAAAATACTGGCCAATTATGCTGCCCGACCACATATCGCGCTATACGGTCACTTTCTTTGGATGTAATGGTTTTTCGAAAACTGTTTGTTGGATTTTGTGAATCCCATATGTGACAATTTAGTTTATTTTGTTACATAACCGCCTTACTTAAAATGAGCCTCAATACGAAAAACAACACTTTAGTGTACAGCGGCTATGTTGACATTGCACGTGAGCTTCGATTTGGCGATTAAATTATACACAGCGGTCTCGAAAGAAACTTGATTACAAGGAAAAGCTGCTCCAATATTGAGCAAAGATAGAGTAAAACTTTCACAATTTTGATAGTAAATTTTCACAAAGAACTTTGTCTTTGTTCAAAAGTGTAAAATTTTGTGTTTAAAATTTTCAAACTTTTTACGAAATACATGTTAAAGAATGACCGCTTGATTCTTGACATTTAATCATGTAACAGAAAATTCACTTCCTAACCTCAAATATGTATATACATACTAGCTGACCCATTGAGAACGAATTTGTGAAATGATCACAAAGAAGAAACGCTTACAAATAAGCTCGATGCTCTCCGCGACTGTTTTAACGGCGGCAGTAATCGAGTCCATGTTACTTTGGGCCTTTCACCGTCATCCGCCAAAATACATTGGAGGCAGTTGGCGGCTGGCGACGAATTTATGGCGTGTGTATATTTTTGTAAACAACGCTCAATATTTACGTAAATGCGATACCACATAATATCAAAATACAGCGTACAAAAAAATTAAATGCATTGAATGAATGAATACACAAGAATTCATTCAAGTCAATCCAGTCGTGTTTTTTTTTAAAGAGACTTCAGGCAACAATGCCTATTTAGTTAAGTGCCGCGCTACATTCTTTAGGCAAGGGATAGAGAATAGATGAAACAGGTGGTGAAAGTAGAAGGATAGTCGGAAATTAACTGTCGTATATAAGAGAGCACAGCGACCAGTGAATATGCCTTCATCGTTGAGCAGCCCTACCTACAATCAATTTTTATTTTTGTAATGAAACAAAACTAAGGTCTTCGTTGGGAATCGAACCCACAACCCCCTATACTTACAAGCTAGTACACTACCTACTAGCCTACAGGGGCAATGTAGTTGAGTAACCTGAATACCGACTGCAGCGCCATCTGCCGGACTGGTTTGTGAATGTAAGCCATCCAAGGTGGCACCCAAACGCATGCAAAAAAAATGTATTCAGTGACATACACACGTACAGTAGAATTATATACATAAAGAAGATTTGTATGGGTGCTACCATGCGTCTTTATCAAATCCCGCCTACATTTGCAGCAGAACTTAAAATATGTTCACTCATCCGAATTACCAAATGCTGTTTAAATACCGTTTGCAGGAGCAGAAATATTAAATTATTAATATGAGATTTGTATGGGAGGTACCACGCCCCTTTGTAAAATCCCGCCCATTTTTGCAGCAGCACTTAAAAAACGCACACCAAACCGACGTACTGATTTTATGAGGTGCCATGCCCCTTTGTACAATTGGACCGAATTGTAAATCTAAGCCACCCAAACGCATACAAAAAAATTTATGCAAATCGGTCCAGCCGTTTAGGAGGAGTTCAGTCACAACACACGTACAGTAGAATTATGTAGAATTAAAGAAGATGTAATTTAACATGAAAATGTAATTTAACATGAAGATATAAAATCTGTGTATCGAACTGCTTATTTAAAACGGGTGATACATCTCTTCCAAAAAAAAAGTTAAATATAAAAATATAATAATAATAAAATATAATAAATAAAATATAAAAAAGTTAATTTTCGCATTTCGTTTTCGACTTCATTCACTTAAGTGAATAGTTCAATTGAATAAAATCTTTGCTTAACCATTCTTTCCTAATTGGAAGTTTAAGGAAATATACGATCGAAAGTAATGCAAACAGACAAACATTGAGAAAAAGGTTTAAAATGTTCATCATACTAGACTGAATAAAAATCAAAGATGGAACGCACTTTTAAGATAATCTACCATTTGGGTGCAAAGAAAGTGGGTACTTGTTCGTGGTATGCCCCAAACGTTTATAAGAAATTAAAGGAAAATATTGAACTGTTTTTTAAGGAAAATAATATCAGCTCTGTTAAATATCGCACATTTTGGATTGGTAAGTGGTAATTATTTAATTTTATTTACGACATACAGTTATAAAAATGTACATGTGTATATACATAACTTACATATAAATATGTGTAGATATGTATGCATAACCATTGAAATCTTTTCAAATTCAAAAATTGATATAAAATCAATAGTCAAAAAGGGGTAAAAATTAGTCTAGGGGGCATTAAATGCATGTATGTACAAGTGAAGTTTCTATGAGTATACACTTCGTTCTGTTTTTATGCGGTAGATGCGTTCCAGAGAAATCCGCATATAAAAAAATCGCACAAAAAAAGACATACATTTATGTGCAGAATGATGGATACGTTCTATTTATTAAAAAAATCGCATAAAACCTAAATAATGTTTTAAAATGCAGTAGAAATCGCATAAAAACAGATTTATAAATAATAAGATTTAAATTTTATTTCATCATATTTTAATAAATGGTACATAAGTATGTATGTTTGTTAATAACAAAGACAAAACTTAATTTAAAATCATATTAAGAATGTTTTCATCATTATTCGCTGCCTGATAATGTGCGAACCCGTTTGTGGATCACTTTCATCACTTGAAGATAAGATTATGTCATCAGATCTACATGGTAATGCTTCTTCAGGAACTTCAGTGATTTTTTTCTTTGACAAGGTAGTCAGTAATCAAACGCTGTGATGGCTTGAGTAGTTCTTTCTAGAGTTCTCTGTAGCCAGGCATACAAAATTTCAGATCACGTCGGAATTTTAAGGCGCGTTCTACATCAATATCATTTTGAAAAAAAAAATTTTCCAATTTACCGGAAAGTTGAAGGCCTTCCCGAAGTAATTTTTCGTCCACTAAAGTAAAATCTTCTTCGCGGTTCGCTATCTACTGTTTCGAAATCTTTAGTAGTATCTATCATACTTTCCAAAATATCATCATTTAGGGCCTCGTCCACAAGCATTTCTTCTATACCATGCTCGCCAAAATCATCAAAACCTTCCCCACCTATTTCCTCAGCAATTAAAATAATATCTGATGTTACTATTGTTATTCTATTTGATTCATTTCTCTTTAATACGCATTTAGGCCAAGCAGCCTTCCAACATGCATTTAAAGTTTGTGATTTTATCTCGACACTTGCTAACGCAACATGATCTACATGAAAAAGGGGATCACCAAAAAAATTAAATTTTCGAAATTCGAATAAATTTTTTTTCTTGCACGCATAACTCTAAAACCGCATATAAAAAGACCGCATAAAAAGAGAACGAAGTGTATTAGCAAAAAAAAGGGTGGGGACAAAAACACATTGTTGGTCCCAAAAAATTTAAATTTCATCAATAAATCCGAGCATTGCCAATAAGCTAGATTTTGTTCGCATAAAAATTTAAGAATAAAATAGAGTAGAATAGTCCATACTATACAATAGAATGAAATAGAACAGTAAAGAATAGTATAGAATATAATAGATTAGAGTGGAGTAGTGTATTTATTGCGAGCAAAATATTTAATGCAATGAAAAGCAATGAACCTCAAGCCGAGTGAAATCTTTGTTAAACACTTACGGCTGTATGCATAAAAACTTAAAGTAGGTTTAACTGCCGTTGTTAAGCACAATTTCCTAAAGTTGTATTCATAAAACACTTTTACCTTAATATACCTTTGTTAACTTTAAAGTAAGAAAAACCTACGTTAAACATACAATAAATTGACAGTTTTATTATTGAAAGTTCAAAAACAAAACAAATTGTGTTTACAGTAAACTGAGCCGTTTATTTTTAAAGTGGCATAAGTTACTTTATTATAGTCATCTTTTTAATTAAATTAGTTTATAAAACATTTTAATTTTTAGCCATTTCAACTAGTCTGTATTTAGTTTTCTTTTTGAAACGGATTTTTCTAATGATTGTGTTGAAATAAAATCTTTTTTCTCCATGTTGTGTACTATGAAGGATATTTTCGACAGGGGGCTATTACTACTGTTACTATTTTGTCCTTTACATAAGTCACTATGTGCAGTAATATGCTTTTGAGTTGTGACATTCTTAGATATTTTATACAACACGAAACAACCTCCTGAGAATAAAAAAATAAAATAATGGTAATTATGTGTAGTATATTAGATATCAGTATAATATTGTTCCGTAAACTGCACTATTCTTTCGAACTAATAAAAATAAGTCCAATAATCACAACAATACTTCACACACACTTATTACATGTTTCCATTTCTTTCACACTAAGCTCCGTAATTAATTCCCTGAGTACAGCGACTAACGCCACTTTCAAAATAAACATTTTTGTTATACCGTTAATTATCAACACTCCTCTCAAACAAATCTCAATACTTCTAAACTTATTAATATCAAATTTATTAAAAATGAAAAAAAAAAAACTGTTCAGTTGTGACTTATGCCACTTTTAATGTAAACGGCTCAATTGACAATTATACTTTGTTATTCCAAAAATGTTTAAAAATATTTATTTAAACAAATTGTAGTATACAAATAATAATGAAAACTAAAACATAATATGCCATTCAATATAAAACATTTTTACATCTTTATTTTATATTTTACAAAAATATAATTATAATTAATTATTTTAAACAAAAGTTTTATTGATGTACATATAATCAAATAAAATCAAAGCTCGTTATCCGAATAATTATTTTTTTAATATGAACAAATTCTTTGTAAGTTCTTCGTAAGCCTTGCAAATTAACCTTTTTTGGGTGCTTTGCTTTTTATTAAAAAAGATTAATAAAAAAACAAACAAAAAATGTGTTGGTATTTAGGATCTAAATACCCGGATAAATAATATTCATTTTTATACATCGTTAACTACAACGTGACAACTGAAAATAGTGGCATTGCCAGAATCAAAATACTAATTTTACTAAAGCATACATTAGCTAAAGTACTGTTTATGAATACAATTTTTTAACAAACGTCTGTTGGCCTTAAAGTGTTTGTTAACTAACGTGTACTTAAAAGCTCAAATAAGCGTTTTTTATGCATACAGCCGTTAAACAATAGAGCTCTCGGGGAGGGTAAAAATTCAGACGATTCCTAGAACTCCCAAAATGAGTCGCATACAGGCAACTATGTTGTGTTATTTTAATATGGAAAAAATATAATAATAGGAAGCAAATAATTCTTATGAGCGTCGAATGGATCGCATAGGGTACGCAAAGAGGGAAATGTGGTCGGACGATATAGTCTGGCTGCAGTTAATTGACATTCAGAATACGTAATGGTCTTCAATGATGAACAATAGGCAGATTAAACGTTAGATTTTAGTTTCCGCAATACATTCTGATCAAAAGTACATTTTTCAATGAGTCCTTTAGACCTGCAATAGGAAAGGAAAAGTCCAAAGAGAAAGTTTTGTAACAAATTTATGTACATACATACATACATGTATGCATACATACATACATACATGCGCGCATACATACATATATACATACGTTTATTCATTCATACATCCCTCTAGTTTTATAAGAAATAAAACTGCGGGGAAAACCGAATAACAAAGAACGCAAGTGCTGAACCCCTAATCTTATCCAATTGTATGTTGGACGGTGGACTAGAAACAAAATAACAACTGATTGCAAGCAGTAAATGAACCCATCCCGAAATAATGTGAGGGCGTTCCCGAGATGGTGGTTCCTGTGCATGACCACTAGTTGGTAGCCCGCTACAAATACACTAGTCCAAAAAAAGCATACACGTATAGATATACATGCATTCATAGAAACATACATACATACATATATACTTATGACTGTTTATTTAACACCAATATAGCGTTTCCTATTTAATTTTTTTATTTCTATTCTTACTTCTCTTGCATTTTCCAGATCCGGATCTTAATGAAATCGTAATTGTTAGGCAAGATGATTATGACATTTTTAATTATTATCGTAAAGGGAACCCATTAACCCCCTTGCATGTCGCTCCAGTTGACATGAAGATGGCTACTGCTGCTGTTCACAACAACATAAAGTGTGATGCTTGTCAAATGAAACCCATTATGGGATACCGCTACAAGTGTATTCAGTGTTCCAATTATGATTTGTGTCAAAATTGTGAATCATTGCATTTTCACTCCGATCATATGATGATACGTATGTCTACGCCAAATTGTCCTATTGATGAATATATAGTTGGAAGTGATACGGAATGCAAATCTAGTGCTAGTGCCACTCGTTTTAGCAATATGGAAATGCTTATAGCAGCTGCAGCCACAGCTACTGCTGCAAAAATGGCAGAGCATCAATCTCACGAAACAATTTACAAAGCTGCTGAAATAGCAGCTAAAGTTGCTCACAAAACTGCTTTAAAGGCGATTAAAAGTTTCACACAGGTCATAAATACACCGGCTACTATCTCATCGCCTGTTACTACTGATGGTGGTGAGATAATGGAGGATCAAACTAATAAAAAGGTATAAACTTGTTATTTAACCAAATAGCAACTGAAAATTTTTAATGATCGATTTTCTGACAACATTTATGTTGTTACACTTTTGAAGGAAATGTTTGTAATTGACATATTTTACTTATGTATGTATAGACATTTTTACATATAACATACAGCAAATAGCGGTTAGCTTTGAAAGTGGTGTAAGTTTATTTTATATTATATGAAAAGGTTAGCTTTTATTAACATAAAATGGATTTATTAATAGAAATTACTAAAATTTGATGATTTTAAATGGACTTGTAACACTTTCAAACAAAACATGAAAATTCTACAATAAATAAATGAAACATTAAACCTTGGTTTTCAATTTAAGTAAACCAATTTTGGAAAGTGATGGAGTCGTCACAAAGCTATACAGATAATAGTGGATTGACAAAACTTTCAAAGTGATTTCAAAAATTATAACCTAAGCTGTCCGTCCGCTCATTTGTTTATATTATTAACTACATAAATTTAAATGGATAAAATAACTTAATTGTTTATTGAAATTGAAAACCTTACAGCAGATTGCATTAGTTTACACCTTTCCACAAATGGACTTACACCACTTTCAAAGAAAACGATGCATTACTCTAAAGTTTTTAAACAAATAAGTTATTTCAAATTGAAATACTACTATTTTTTTAGGTTGATGCTATAACATCATCGCTTGATTCTGAAACACAGGCCTACACAAATCCCGTACCAATTTTGAATAACTTTAACGATATGATTACTAAAATATTGGATCTCATGGAAAAATCTGCAAGTTGCAAAAATCAGAACATTCCAGATTTACGAAAAAATTCTACAACTTTTACAACTAAATCGTCGGCATTATCAAATCTTGACAGCTTGGGTAGTAACATAAAATGTAATGAAGATAAATCTATGCGGAAAGATTCGGATCAAGGGAAAGCCAAAGAAAATAAAAAAACTAGCGGCGATCCCTTGTTATATGTTGAAATCGATGACAGCGTTAGCGAAGCTATAAATGTTTCTTCTTCTTCTAAATCATCAACATTGCCAGCAACAATTTCATCTGGTCAGCCAACAGCTTTTCAATCATTGGATAAATTAAATCTTATAGATTTTGCTCAAATTAATGGCGATCAAGACAGAACTAAAGAAAACAAAAGAACTAGCGGCGCTCCTTCGTTATATGTGGAACTCGACGACTCAGGCAGTGATAGCGAAACTGTAAATGCTTGTAAGTCTTCAATTGAGAAGAACAAAGAGAATATAGGGACGTCTACTTCTTCAAAATTATCAACAGTACGAATAGGAATTTCATGTGGTCAGCCAACAGCTTTGCAATCATTGGATAAATCAAATGTTATAGATTTGATTCAAATTAATGACGATCATGAGACTGATATTTTCCAGGAAGCCAGAAGGAACTCTCTGTCAGCTGTTGCTGACACTTTATAAAATGTATTAAACTTAGTTATTACTACTTCCCTTACTACTACCTCCTTCTCTACTACAGCTGCAAACATTTCTACATCTAATAATCACCAGGAAAAATGTGCTGTTTCCGTTTATACTGCTGGTTAGTTGAAAACATTTTTAATAAATTAATTTATTTATTTTTTAATATTTTAGCATTAATAAAGATTTCTCATATCGTGCAAACTTGCACATCAACGCATTAATGATGTCGTCAATTGTATAAAGGCAATGGGTTTCAGAAACGAAGAAGCTCGGCTAACAGATCTTTTGAAAAAGGTAAATGGCAACATAGCTGATATTTTGGAATTTATGCCTGTTGCTTAAAGAAATGATATTTGTTAAAATATTACACTTTTATTATTTTTTTTTTTTTATTTTAATTATTAATTTTTTTTATTTTTTAAATAATCAATTTGTTATGTTTCTCTTTTTAAAAAGCATTTGTTTATCTATTTATGTTACAAAACCATTAAATTAGTTTTAATATTTAAACATTCATTTGTTTTTAATAAATTTATCTATTAAATTAATAAAAAATGGCGTTTCTTGATTTTATTTTTGATTCAGGGATGGTTACACAGAAAGAAAAAATTAAAATTATATATACAAAGTAACTATATCTGGAATATGGCAACACTTATTATAAAAAGGCGATTTTTTAATTTTATCTTAGATCCGTAACATATAAACACATTTTTATTTGAACCAGCACTCAGGGGATGACCTCTGCTTATGCAATGCATTCTGCCAGAACTAGGAAAGAAGAGAAAGAAAGAGAAAGTAATGTTTGTAGCCATTCGATTTGAACTTTCCTACATTGAAAGTCATAGGAAAGGCCTCTAGAGGGAGTTTATTCCACATACAAACTGTTCTAGTAAAAAACGAATTTTTTCTATAATGCGTAGTGCGATAAGCGGCCTATCAGCCGCAAATTAATGGGTCTTAAAAGAAAAGCGTGTTAAACTCAAAAATGGGCGAGTAACGGAAACGACTTCGCCACGTTTGCCACCAGATGGCTTCGCTTCTTGAGGAATACCGCACACCACGTGCTGGTGCCGTTGTAGTAGATGCTATGTATCAGAAATGGCGCTGTTTTCCTGCTTTTCACAACGTAGCCCGAGACCTTTCCAACCAATGCAAAACCGTGGAAATCGGTTCGTGCGTTCTGGAGTTATAGCGCCAGAAAAGAAATTTTTAAGAATATTAACCTAAAAACTTAAAATGGCTGTATCTCCGTGAATAAGAGGAATTTCGCAAAAATAAGCATAATTTGGGATCACCTACAAAAAATCGATTTTTATACGAAAATTTAACTAAAAACTTAAAATGGCTGTATCTCCGTAAATAAGAAGAATTTCGCAAAAATAAGCCTAATTTGTGATGCCCTACAAAAAATTGATTTTTGTATGAAAATTTCACTAAAAACTTAAAATGGCTGTATTTCGCAAAAATAAGCATAATTTGGGATCATCTATAAAAAATCGATTTTTATATGAAAATTTCACTAAAAATTTAAAACCCGGCGAACTCCGTTTCGCCACCAGATGGCTTCGTGTTTTGTAAGTAAAAAATGAAAGTGAATCCAAAGTAAAAACTGAATCGAAGCGTTATACGTGTCCGCAAAGTAACCGTTTCATTGAAGTGCTCTTTGGTAAACCACATTTTTTTGTTTTTTGGTCTGACGTTAACACAAATAAAGCGGATGGTTTCCCAACTCGTGAACATGCAACGTATAGCTGCCCATGTGAAAAACAATGATTTTTTTAAATTTATCCCGCAAACACTAAGCGATTGGCCTTGCGACTTGTTAATTATCATTGCGAACGCAAGGCGAACCGGAAATTGTAATCGTTTGAAGTCAAACGGAAGATCAATCGGAATCATTTGTATTCGAGGAATACATACATTTTCGTTGCGTACTTTTCGTTAATAGTTGTTGCCTCAATCAAATTCGATACAAGTCTTTTCACCGCAAGTCGAGTACCGTTGCAAAGTCGCGGTGAATTCAAATTACGCAATATCATAATAACTGAACCAACTTTGAGTTGGAAGTTATGTGATGGAAATCCTGGTAACTTCAGAGAGTTCAAAAACTCCATTGGGTAATTTACTGCATCATCGGGATTTGTTATGGAATCAACGGATTTATATGTCACCAAATCGCCATCGAGTTTTGATTGAATGGTGAAAATATGTGCGTGTACATCATTATTCTTTGCGGCGAGAATTGCTCGTTGACTTAACCAAGCATAATTCTGATAATTCTCACTAATGTTTGGGAAAACATTTTCAATAAGAGCTAATTGAGAGTCCGCAAATCGGCAAAAAGTCGTTGGTAAGTGTAATTAATCCAGCTGTCCCTTCAACTGGGATTTTTCCATTTCCATATCACAGCTAACAATTGTTTGGAAAATTGTGCAGCACTTTGATCATTTTGAAGTTGAACTCTCATATTAGTGGTTAGAGATAATGTTTTTACGTTATTCCACAAAGGTGATGCCTTCAGGCAAGCATTCAATTCATCTGCAGGCATTGCACGGGGAATTACATGGCTGTATCTCCGTAAATAAGAGGAATTTCGCAAAAATAAGCCTAATTTGGGATCACCTACTTGCTATAAACCTCACGTAGCTCGAGACCTTTCCAACGAATGCAAAACCGTAGAAATCGGTTCGTGCGTTCTAAAGTTATAGGTAGGAAATCGAGTAGGAAAACCCGACTTATTTTTATATTATAGATTATGATTCAAGGCGTTTTTAATTTATACACCAATAATAGGTAACCACAAGTACTCGAAACCGGAATATTTTTTTGCTAAATTTATTTTTTATAATTTTTAATGTTTTAAAGGATTTTCGTGTTTTGTAAAATTATTTTTTCTTAATAATTATTTTAAAAAATTTAAATTTACAACATGTATTGCAATTATTTTTAGTTATTTATTTATTTATTTTTTAGTAATTAATTTTAAGGTGTGGCGAAATATCACATAATAAAAAATAAAATTTTTTAAAAAATTTTTTATTAAATAAGACCTAGAGGGCTTAAAATTAATTATTAAAAAATATTAAAAAAAGGTCAAAAAAATTATAACTATTTAATTTATTTTTGTTTATTTTTTTTTCAAAATTTGAGATTTTATAATAGATTTTCCACCAAGACTTTTTGAAAGCCATGGCAATATGCAAGTGATTTGTAGTTATTTATTTATCTTAAATATAGTTCAAAATATGCAATTGAACATTTTCTTTGAGTTCATTAAATATAGAGACATTATTTCTTAATAAATACTTAATAATATCCTAAAGTGAGTATAACGTTAATGATTATAATTTCACAGAAATTATATTCAAATTATATTGCTTATTTTAAAGATCATTAATTTAAGTGGTCCGATTGTGCTTAAAGCTAAAATCACAATAGTAAAAAATTTATACAATTGTTTATTTGTAAAATTTCGATTAAAAAAGCCAGTATTATAACCATAGAATTGAGCCAATATGCCAATAATGAAAGTGGCCAAACCTAAAATGCCGTGAAATAGACGCATAGCACCAAGCGTGGCAGGAAAGAACAGACTCAAAAGACCAGTCACAAAATTAATAGCACACAAGATACAAGCAACTAAGCCTGATGTTAAGAAAATTACAAACATTTAAATAACTTTTCGTTGTCAACATGTCATTATTGTTATTATTTCTTTAATCAAATTTGTTACCTAATTTAGCATGTATAGATTTGAAATGTGTCTCCTTTCCCCAGTACTTTTGTAATGTACCACCAATGCCCAAAGAACCGCCAACAAATTGCAACAAGCCGTGTACTAGATTTTTCATAGAAGGTTGCATATATTGAGTGAGCAAGAAATTTCCCTGATAACGCACCATCATACCCTCAGCCATCAATAGCACAAACTATTTAGGGAATAGCATTAAAATTAAATTATTTATTTTAGAAATTCATCTCAAAATACTTACTCCCACAGTGCACAGGTGAGCATGTAGAGCGGTTTTTTTAAATTCCAACAGCCAACATTTGTATGCCATCGCAAGTGTAAGCGTCACAATGACTACATGATTAAATAGATTCATTCCAAAAATTAACGTATGTCTCAGACTTTGATTTTGTGTAGTCGACATGAGTATATCATCCTTCTGCGCATTCAAAAATAAAGGTATTGTGTTGAAAACTGAAATGTAACAAAAAAACCATAGTGATTAAATGAAGGATTTCGCTCATAAAACTAATTTTGATATTATTTGCTATCGGATTACTGTTTTGTTCACAAAATATCACTATTTTGTGTTAACTCGTTTTCTTCAAAAATTACGTTTTTACACAAAATATAAATTTGTTTTTCCAATTCCTCCTCTATATATCGTCTTCCCTCGCTGTTTGTTCGTGAATGGCGAGTGCTTGTGAATACATCATTTTCAAGCCGCGTGGTCCAGGTATTTGTCTCATTATCGTCGTATCTACCCACGTAATTAGTATGCCAGCCATCTCACATTTTATGTGGGGATTAATTAATTAATAAACATTTTCAGTAGATACGGCGATAATGGAATAAATACCTGGACTAGAAATACTGACTCACCTGTACGAGATAGAACGCGGCTTGATGTATAAACATCGAAAGCGCTTTGACTTAAACATAAAATCATTTCGATTGTTCCAAACGTTCACTTTTCACAGTCACTTTTTATTATAAGAATTATTTGGAAATTCTTGCTGCCAACTTCAGCTAAGTAAGCCTAAAACGTATGTCAGAAGTGATAAACGACATTTCGATGGATGGTTTGGGAGTTTTTTGTTCCAGCTAAAGAAGTTTTCAGCAGAAAATATTTTAGTAAACAGATTATATAAAGTATAACTCTGCCACAGGACTGGAACTACCATAATGCTGATACATATTCTTTGTATCTAGCCTATAAAAGAAAGATTAGCTTACAATCGGCGTGAACCCGGGGTCGCCTGAGTCGCCATTTTGATGAGTAAACAGAAAAAAGATCGTAAGTTCAAATCCCATCGGTTCTTTAATGGGAAAGGAAACTTATTATGATATGGCCATGGTGGTTGGTATATAGTAAACAGCAGGGCAAAACTTATCGAAGCCTTCAGTACAAAGGAAAATTGCCATTGTCCAGAAGACCCGTAGTGAAGAGCTAGCAAATTCAAATCACCCTAAAGATATACAGATTTCTGGTTAGAATATCTCCATTTGTTACGAGTTAAGTGTAAAAACCGAACCTAAAAAAAATACGAATCCATAACATAAAATTTACCACAGAGCGCATAGTTTTAAAAAATGAGCTGATACATATTCTTTATATCCAGCCAATAAAGGAAAGGTTAGCTTACAATCGGCTAGAACCCAGGGTTACTTCTGTCGCCTTTTTGATAAGTAAACAGGAAAAAGGTCGTAAGTTCAAATCCCATGAGTAGATTGAAAGAAAGGCCGGGGTGACTGAAGCCTTGCGTTTAAAAGAAATTTGCCATTGTCTAGAAGCTGCGTAGAATCAATTAGTTCAAGTAACTGTGTAATAATGAAGAGTTTGTAAGTTCAAATCACCCTAAAGGCATACAGTTTTGTGGTTAGAATATCTAGATTTGTTAAAGACTAAGTGGTAAAACTGAATCTAAAATAATACGTATATAAAAGCGGATCACATTCAATTCACATTCATAGGACACGTAATAGAATCATACAATTTTCCTTACACAGTACATTTTTCCACTCATTGATTTGGAACTCAATTCTGCAAATTGCACGTGAACGTCACCCTTAAAAATAAGAACTTCTGCATCATTCCTTTTTTCAAGTTGGCTGCATTAATAATTTAATGGCCATACGGGTTTTTTTGCTCAAGGTGACTTTTTGCCACGTTATCATCGATTACTGTGGCGATGAAAAAGTTAAGTGAAATTTTTGAGAGAAACAGCGTGCCAGCAAAATGCACTATTTATCGTGTACTTAATGATTTCGAAGAAAGAGGGTTTGTAGGTGATAGGCGTAAGCATGGATCACAACGTACTGCAAGATCGGCTGAAAATATGACCGCTGTGTTTAAAACAATCCATCAATCTCAATTTGACGCCGTGCTCTCCCCCCCAGGGGCATATAAATATGGTCTTTATAGAACCATAATAATGTGGCGGCCAGGATCATTTCACTGATAATGACACGCAAAGTGAATGATCCAGTCCAGTGAGCATGCTTGACATGTGTTCCGGACAGGAGTTAGAAAGTCTCCAACTCTTTAGCAAGGTATGATGGTTTCCAGCCCTGTCCTGGAATCATTAAAGTTGCAACTGGGTGGTTCTGTTGTTTAGAATTATGGCTTCGGCTATCTAGGACGCATGTATGACGTTCCAAATTATACAATAGTGGTTTGTCCACCATCTGATTAAGGCTACATAGCCAGGTGCGGATGTAAAACAAATCACACTCTGATGCCGTGCTCTGGAGTTAGGTCTTCAAAGAACAACTTTGACCACAATTTTGCACAAGATTCAGTTGACACAAGAGTTTCTACATATGCCAATAGGATATTACAGCTCGCCTATCATGAATGACGAGGCACATTTTCGTTTGCATGGATATGTGAATAAACAGAGTAGTCGGTTCTGCGGAATAGGAAACTTTTAAATTATTCAACAGTCATCTTTGCTACCATTAAAAGTAACAGTCTGGTGTACAATTTGATCAGGGGGAATCATTGGAGCTTACTTTTTTGAAAATGCAAACGGCATAACGGTAACTGTGAATGGGGAGCGATATCGTGTTTTGATTGAAAACTTTTTAACGCCACAACTGCATGCTTTGGCCTTGATTAATATGCGATATCAAGAAGACGGTGCCAAATCGCTTACAGACAGGATTATAATGGAATTACTGGGAGTTATTTGAAGAAATGGTGATATTGATTGACCTCCACGGTCCCCTGATTTGACCGCTCCGGACTTCTTTTTTTGTGGGGATATTTGAAAAGCAAGGTTTATGCAAACAAACCAGAAACGCTTGAGCAACTCAAACGAAATATTCGTGATGAAATTTATGAAATACCACGTGAAATGTGTCAGAATGTGATGAAAAATGTGCTCGAAAGGGCTCGCATTTGTGAGGCTAACAGAGACGGACATTTATTTGTTATTGTATTCCATACATAAATAAATTATTTATCAATACAAGATCCATTCTCTTTCATTTAATCAAAAGTTATAAACAAACAAAGTAGTATGCCTTTTTGACGGACACCCTGTACATTTAACTACGTTTGAGTTCAATTGCTCTTGCATCGTTTATTTAAATACAATTTTATTCATTTTCATAATTCAGGAATGTGAGGATAAATGAAAGAAAAAGAAAACATTATTATCAATTGTTTATTTTAATTATCTTTCGAAAAGTACCCAAAAGTACTTAATTGTTGGACGATTGAAAGATATTTATTCTTTAATTTCCTCTCGCCAAATTACTCGTTGCAATAAAATGTCACTACTTTATGTCCCAATAATTATGGGTCACGTTTAACGAGTTAAAATTAGCGGTAAAGAATTGTCAACCTTGTCAAAGTTGGCTACCGGAATTTCCAGCTTTATTTCAATTCCTCGTTAGATTTTTTAAAAAGCACTTAATCACTTGTAAATTTGACTGGCACTTATTATTCATATGGCTAATGCTATAGTTCACAATAGTTTTTATCTTATCTTACCGTCATAGCTGTTGCACGACATTTTTATTTATTTAAAAAATTAAACAAACACTTTTTATTAAAACAAAACTATGAAATTACTTTTAAAATCACTTTAATTACATAAAATCGTTTGAGAGAATGAATGCTGTTCTCGTAAGATAATTTCTTTTAACCAACCTCACGCTTGGACTTTTGATATAACAGTGATTGTTGTTTTTGTGCATTTGAAACTAAAAACAAAAAGTAAAATCACAATCCAAAAACAGCTTTTTTCTGCTTAACCTTAAACTAGAATTGCTTTTAACGATTTCAAACAAAATGTTTTTGTAAAGAATCGTAACAACAGAATTTGTTATTTTTAAAACTTTCATAAATTAAAACGTTAAGTTTGGTTTTTTTAAAACTTTTTGTAAGTATTTTTGACGTCAAAAATAAAATTGTTGTGACTAAAGGTAGATCCCCCATTAAAAATATACGATCGATTTAAAGCACATTAAAGCTTTTAACAATTTTTTTATATATAAAAACATTTCTTTATGAATCATTATCACGTTTGTATAAAGAAGATCACAATTAAATATACTGGAGGTTGGGATAAATTTGGTTTTTTGTTGTTGTTGTTGCATCTGATAAAGAAATGCTAATCATTTAAGAGGCTTATCAAATAAGAGAATATTTTTACTTGGCGTTTGAAGATCTGTGAATCCTCTAGTGTTGCATATAATCAAACGGTTCGGTTCGGATATCGCAGGAATTTTAAAAAAAATCATTGAAAGTCATTTTTATTTTCGAATTTTATTGTTATTCAGGAATCACAAAAGGTCATTTAGAATAAGGAATAACATTTTAAAAATGTTAATTCTTAGATATTTCTGTATATTTTATTTTATACACACACAAATTAAAGCAAAAATGTTAAAAATAATTTTAATATTTATTTATTTCTTATTTGCAAGTCAAATAAAATATGAAATAAACATTTAAAAATTATTTGCAATAGCATATATGTACATAGATAACAAAAATTTGTTGACAACACATCTAATTGAAAGTTCAGAAAAGCTTTTTCTTTATGCAAAACTTATTGATACAAAATTTTCTATATAAAATATATGTATGTATGTACGTATATAGAGTAAGGTATAGATAATTTATTAATTTGGATAAGTCAAAAATTTATCGATAACAAAAGTTTTCAATATTTAGAAAAACCATCGACTACAAAAATTCTTAATCCTTAGAAAATCTATCGATAACAAAAGTTTTCTATGTGTAAGAAATTTATAGATAAAAAACAGTCTATACATAATACCAATGCATAATTAAAATATTTTTAAAATTTTATATTTATCGATGACAAACATTAGTATTAAAAATTATGTTACATCGAAAATATGTACCTAGAAAATTTATCGATAACAAAAGTTTTTTTCGTAAAAGAAATTTATGGATAAAAAAGCAATTTAACCCATAATAAAAAATATTCCAAAAATTAAAAGTTTATCGATGGCAAACATTAGTATATAAATTACACAATTTGTGATACGTCGAAGATTTTCTAAAACAAAAGTTTTCGATATTTTTACATAATAAATATATTCTAAAAATTTAAAGTTTATCGATAATAAACATTAGTATAAAAAATTCATCAATTTATAATATATCGAAAATTAATCGATTGCAAAAATTTTCGATATTTAGCAAAACCATCGATTACAAAAATTCTCAATACCCAGAAAATCTATCGATAACAAAAGTTTTATTCATGTAAGAAATTTATTGATAAAAAAACAGTCTGTACATAATATTAATGCATAATCAAAATATTTTAATAATTTCAAATTTATCGATAACAAACATTAGTATAAAAAACTGTACAATTTATGATACATCGAAAATATGTATCTAGAAAATCTATCGATAACAAAAGTTTTTTTCATAAAAGAAATTTATGGATAAAAAACATTTTAATCCATAATAAAAAATATTTCAAAAATTAAAAGTTTATCGATAACAAACATTAGTATATAAATTGATCCATTTGTCGAAGATTTTCTAAAACAAAAGTTTTCGATATTTTTACATAATAAATATATTCTAAAAATTTTAAGTTTATCGATAATAAACATTAGTATAAAAAATTCATCAATTTATAATACATCGAAAATTAATCGATTGCAAAAATTTTCGATCTTTAGCAAAACCATCGATTACAAAAATTCTCAATACCCAGAAAATCTATCGATAACAAAACTTGTATTCGTGTAAGAAATTTATTGATAAAAAAACAGTCTGCACATAATATTAATGCATAATAAAAATATTCTAAAAATGGAAAGTTTATCGATAATAAACATCTGTAAGTATATAAAATAGACCAATTTGTGATACGTTGAAAATTTATCGATAACAAAAAAATTCGATTTCGGGAAAAATTAACGACTAAAAGACTATCGATACCTAGAAAATCTATCGATAACAAGAGTTTTCTATGTATAAGAAATTTCTGGATAAAAAACACTCCGTACATAATAATAATCCATAATAAAAATATGCAATAAAATTTACGTCAAATATTTATCGATAACAACAATTTTTGATATTTAGAAAAACCATCTATAACAAAATTTCACGTTGTCTAGAAAATCTATCGATAACAAAAGTTTTTTCGTAAAAAAAACTTTATGAAAAAAAACAATATAAATCCATAATAAAAAATATTCTAAAAGTTAAAAGTTTATCGATAAAAAACATTAGTACATAAATTGATTAATTTGTGATACGTCGAAGATTTATCGATAACAAAAATTTACGATATTTTTACATACTAAAAATTAAAGGTTTATCGATAACAAACATGAGTATATAAATTCATCAATTTATGATACATCGAAAATTAATCGTTTACAAAAGTTTTCGATATTTAGAAAAACCATCGATTACAAAAATTCTCAATACCCAGAAAATCTATCGATAACAAAAGTTTTATTCGTATAAGAAATTTATTGATAAAAACACAGTCTACACATAATATTAATCCATAATAAAAATATTCTAAAAATGAAAAGTTTATCGATAATAAACATCCGTAAGTATAGAAAATGTATCAATTTGTAAAATATAGAAAATTAATCGATAACAAAAATTTTTGATATTTAGAAAAACCATCGACTAAAAGACTATCGATGCCTATAAAATCTATCGATAACAAGAGTTTTTTATGTATAAGAAATTTCTGGATAAAAAACACTCCGTACATAATATTAATCCATAATAAAAATATTCTAAAAATGAAAAGTTTATCGATAATAAACATCTGTAAGTATATAAAATAGACCAATTTGTGATACGTTGAAAATTTATCGATAACAAAAAAATTCGATATTTGGAAAAATTAACGACTAAAAGATTATCGATACCTAGAAAATCTATCGATAACAAGAGTTTTTTATGTATAAGCAATTTCTGGATAAAAAACACTCCGTACATAATAATAATCCATAATAAAAATATGCAATAAAATTTACGTCAAATATTTATCGATAACAACAATTTTTGATATTTAGAAAAACCATCTATAACAAAAATTTATGTTGTCTAGAAAATTTATCGATAACATAAGTTTTTTCGTAAAAAAAAATTTATGAAAAAAAAACAACAATATTAATTCATAATAAAAAATATTCTAATATAAAAAACATTAGTACATAAATTGATCAATTTGTGATACGTCGAAGATTTATCGATAACAAAAATTTACGATATTTTTACATAATAAAAATTAAAAGTTTATCGATAACAAACATGAGTATATAAATTGATAAATTTATGATACATCGAAAATTAATCGATTACAAAAGTTTTCGATATTTAGAAAAACCATGGACTACAAAAATTTATCGATAACAAAAGTTTTATTCGTATAAGAAATTTATTGATAAAAAAACAGTCTACACATAATAATCATCTATAATAAAAATATTAAAAAAAATGAAAAGTTTATCGATAATAAACATCCGTAAGTATAAAAAATTTATCAATTTGTGATATATCGAAAATAAATCGATAACAAAAATTTTTGATATTTAGAAAAACCATCGACTAAAAGACTATCGATGCCTAAAAAATCTATCGATAACAAGAGTTTTCTATGTATAAGAAATTTCTGGATAAAAAACACTCCGTACATAATATTAATCCATAATACAAATATTCTAAAAATGAAAAGTTTATCGATAATAAACATCTGTAAGTATATAAAATAGACCAATTTGTGATACGTTAAAAATTTATCGATAACAAAAAAATTCGATATTTGGAAAAATTATCGACTAAACGACTATCGATACCTAGAAAATCTATCGATAACAAGAGTTTTCTATGTATAAGAAATTGCTGGATAAAAATCAGTCTGTACATAATATTAATCCATAATAAAAATATCCAATAAGATTTACGTCAAATATTTATCGATAACAATAATTTTTGATATTTAGAAAAACCATCTATAACAAAAATTCACGTTGCCTAGAAAATCTATCGATAACAAGAGTTTTTTATGTATAAAAAATATATGGATAAGAAAACAGTCTGTGCAGAATATTATTCCATAATAAAAATATTTTTAAAATTTGAAGTTTACCGATAATAAACAGTTGTATGCAAAATTAAGCAATTTGTGATACGTCGAAAATGTATCGATAACAAAAATTGTCGATATTTGGAGAAATCAAACCATCGATTACAAAATTTTCTATGTTTCAGAAATTTTTGGATAGGAAAACAGTCTGTGCAGAATATTAATCAATAATAAAAATATTCTAAAAATTAAAAGTTTATCGATAATAAATATGAAAATGTAACGATAACAAAAATTTTCGATATTTGGAAAAAGCAATTAATGCTTTTTCGATGCCTAGAAAAACTATCAATAACAAAAGTTTTCGATATTTAGAATAAGCATCAATTATAAAAACTCCCGATGCCTAGAAAAAATATCGATAAAAAAGTTTTCTATGTCTGTACAGAAAAGTTATCCATAATAAAAATATTCCAAATTATTGACAAGTTATCAATTTGTGATACGACAGAAATTTATTGATAACAAAAATTTTCAATATTTAAGAAAACTATCGACTACAAAAGTTTTCTATGTATAGGAAATTTTTGGATAAGAAAACAGTCTGTACAGAATATTAAACCATCATAAAAATTCTTTAAAAATTTTGAGTTTATTGATAATAAACATTTTCTAGGTACAACAAATTTATCGATAAGACTTATATATGCTTAAAAATGTATTGCTAACAAAAAACTTGTTATAAAAATTTTATCGATATGAAATATATTCTACAAATGTATGTAAAGTATAAAGTATAAAGTTCAAAGTTATGGAAAATTTTCTAAAGATATTTGTTGATAGCAAATATTTGCTTTTGTTTAGCTTTAGTCGAAAGCTATATCAAGTTTCGATTTATCCAAAACAAGGAAGCTTTAATGCACAAAATGTCATCTCAGCTGTCTAATCTGAATTTTTCACTAATCACATTCTTTCAATAATTATTTTATCTCTTAATATGCATTAAATACATAAAACCAATAAATAAATTATTTATTTAAATAAATTTAAAAACTTTTGATTTAACAAAGGTAATTAATCATTAAATATCAATTGTTATTAAATAATTAATTTTTTAATTAGTCAGTCATAACTGGAGACTGGTTAACTTTAAGTTTATAACCATAAAATACCTTAAACGCGCTTAGCACGTCGTATTGGAAACTTGAAAGTAAAAGTGTTTAACTGTTCATTGCCAAATTATAAAAAAAAAACAAACATTTTTATATTTTTTTTCTTTTTACAAAACCAAAAAAAAAATATTTTATTTTTTATAATTAAGCACTGTGGGGTACTTTACTAAACAAAACCGGAAATACGTTGGTAGTTATAAGTTAAATTATTTTAAAAATTAATTTTTTGCAGACAACAAAACAGGGTTAGCTACAAAATAAAGTGTTTGGTTAGGTAGAAAACCGGTGCGGGTGAGAAATAGTGCAGAAGGTTATTATTACCTTTCAAGAAAATTATGTGATATAGCTTGCCAACTACAACAGTGAAAGTCTTTTAGATTTCCAAAAAGGCGAATAGTTTTGACAAAACTTGTGGTTAAAGAGGGGAGATAGAAATATTTTTCTATTTGAAATATGTATGTAATAAGTTTTAAGGCATTAATCTGACGGTAGTCTTACCACTGGATGTAGGAAAAACGTTCACCCCAGCCCTAAAAAACACATACATGGCTTACTAGCAATTTTTGAGTGCACGGTAGCAGGGCCGTGCCACGCTTAAACCAACAGCCACCACGTAACTCCCTGAGGGACCTTAACAATAACCAGAACAGGGCCGTAGCACTGCCGGCAACTGGTTCTCGTGGAACCAGTCTGTGTATATAAAGTCACTCGTCGGCCATCGAGAATCCTATATCTCCTCCAGTTTGCGGCTCTTGCTAGCCCAGGTGACTGGTGCCGCTTTTTACCCCCAAAAGCACATGTCAAGATGAGAAGAGATCCATTATCATGCGTACCACCGGAGGGACATTCAAATTAATTATTAACTGTCATATATAAGGAGAACTATTATAGCATGAGTGTATTTTAGTGCGTATTGGTGCATGATAAAAGTTTTTTGAATCACGTCGAAGCCTTAGTAACTAGACCAACTACAAGGTGTAGTCTGCTTAAAGTTGCTGAAAGCGATTACTTGGTAAATAGTGATGTAGTTCAAATAGCTTATGTTTGTTACCTTAACAGCAATGTAGCGAAAATCTGATGGGAATTGTAAGGCTTTTAGTAAGGATAACTGCGTTATATAAACTCCATATGTGCTAAACAAGATATCATGAGTTCGAGTCTTATCAAAATTAAAAAATATTGTGCTGCAGTTAAAGGTCGCATATTCATTACCTTAACACTAATGACCGAAAAATCTCGCCCTCATGAAATTATGATCAGATTGGCAGATTTTAAAAAGAAATTCCCTATTTTTACAAAACTTTAACACTATTGATATAAATAATAGATGTGGGTCCAATGCAAAATTTTAGATTCATTCATTACGTTCGGTTAAACTGAATTTTGGTGACTATTTGGCATAAATCTTTTAAAAATGGCAAACATTTTCAGTGTTAAGTAACATTCAATAAAAAGCGCAAAAACTTTTAAGGAAATTTTTACACGAAATGCATTTAGCATACTTCTTGCCGCTTATTCATATGTATAAATTACTCATCGCATTATCATTATCTGTTTAAAAATAACCCGTGTGCAATTAATACGATATTTATGGCAATTAACGTCTGTCATCTGATACTTTCCCACATCAAACTAGAACACCATTTAGTTTGATGTGGCAAAGTAAAGTGAAATAACTCCCAATGCAATAACTCTCAATGAAATAAGTCCCAACAAAAATTAAATAACTTCCAAATTAAAAAAAAAAAACGAAATAACTCCCAACACCAAAATGAAATAGAACCCTAATAATAATAATAATAATAATAATTAATAATAATAATTCAAAATAAATATATTTTTACAAAAACAATAAATGAAATAACTCCCAATACATATTATACTTGCACCCAGGCACTGATTATTTGTTTTAACCTCTATGGTATAACAGGTAACTCCCAATGAGAGAGGTCCTTAACTTTGATATTATACCATATATCATAGATATATGACTAAAGGCCAGCTATACAGACAATATTTTGTTTGTGAAGCCGGTGTTCCATATATCATAGAGAGATCATTGAGCCATCCCGGTCTGTGTAGCCGGCCGGATGGAAGGGTTTAACCTCTATAGTATAACAAACCTGACTAAAAGTTTTCTCTGTAGCCAGAATAATGGAATAAGTCCTAATTAAATAGTTTCCATTAGGTGACTCCTAATAATAGCTTTTTAAATAATTAAAATGAAATAACTTCTATACCATACCAGAACTGTGTGATTATATTTACATCCGCGCCTGGCCATTAAGCCTTAATCAGATGGTGGACCACACCACTGCATAATTTGGAACTTCATGTTCGTCCTAGGAAGCCGAAGCTATAATTCTATGCAACAGAACTTTCTAGTTGCAACTTTGATGATTCCAGAGCAGGGCTGCAAATCATCACTCCCTGCTTAAGAGTTGAAGACTTTCCAACTCCTGTCCAGAACACATGTCTAGCTTGCTCACTGGATCTGGGAACATTTCACCAGGTAGGTGTTATTAAAGGTGCAATGAACCCGGCCACCATAGAACCATAGACTGATATGGGGCCGTGAAACCACAACCACCACCATACTCCCATATTGGGGCCAACCTCAATAATCAGTCAGAGAACAGTTAAACGTCTAAAGAGACAAATAACGTAACTCTGCGAGCTTACTGATTCCCGTGGAAATAAAGTGGAGTTTCCAGTTGTACCCCTGCTGACTTCAGGAGACTGGGCTCCCTTTTTCCCTCAGTTGCTCAGGTCTAAGTTGTTGCTATCTCCAAAGACCATATATATGTGCCCCCGGGGGGTATACCAAACCAGAAGGTTGAAGGAGGAAAATATCATTTTGCTACCGAAGCCGGTGTTCGAAATTCCATAGAGGAGAACATTTTTCAGCCCGGCCGAAGGCCGGCTATAGAGAAAAAGTTTGTAAGCGAAACCGATGCTCAATATACCATGGAGGAGAAATTAAAAAAAAAATAAAACAACTCTAAAAAATTCGAAGATTATATTAAATTAAATAACTTTCAAATAAATATTTTTGCAATTTTAGTCAAATGAAATAACTCCCAATAAAAATCAAATAACTCCCAATTATTAAAATAAATGAAATAACTCCCAACAGAATTCAGTTAAGGGTTATTTTATTTGGGAGTTATTTGACGGTAGCTGTTGCAAACCCTTAGGGGTTGTCAGATGTAAAATCAAAGCAAAAATAATAAACGTATTTCTCACCAACACCTATGATCGACAGAAGACTTTCAGGGAATTCCAATGAGGGTTTCTAGTTTAAATTGTAAATTTTTCTTGTGTAATATTTTTAATGTATTGCACACACATACACTCATTATCTGTTATTCCTAGATAAAAAATATGAAATTATTTTATTTAAGCTTGTTATGCCAAGGTTTCAAATTCATTAAGATATAAAGTATTATGTGTACGCAGTCATGTACATATTATCAATTATATTTTATTAATGCCTTATTTTTATGTTAAGAAAATTGATAAAAACAAATTTTAATGCCTAAAAAACATATAAATTTTTTTTTATTTTTTAATTTTATTGTTATTCTAAATTCTAAATAAATAAAAAACAAAACTTTAAATGAATGTGCATAATTTGTAAAGTTTACATTTAAATGTAAATTTATTTGAAATATATGTACATATTTACTGCAGCATCATAGTTAAGTAAAAATTGATTTTGCTTTTCAACGATTTTAAGGTTAATGTTTGCAATTTAATAGTGTTGTACAAAAAACCACAATAATGAGATTTATTTGTCTACAAAAAATAGTAAAACGTAACAAAAATGTTTTGTTTTTTATCTACAAACGTAAAATGACCTACAATCGATCATTTATTGTTATCTAGGCAGTTGATTTAGTTAATATAATGTTAAATTTAATTTCGGATACACACGAGGAAACGTTAGAGGTAACATGAATAGTTGATCTTAATGTTTCCTCGTTTGAAACAGTGTTTTTTTAACGTTTATTTATTTATTTAATAATATTGAGTCTATGGATTGAAGATCATTACAGACATTAAAACAGTTAATAATAATAGCGGCGCCCCAGAGTTTATTTTGGAGTTTCTTGACCGCGCATAGAAGAAGGCCAAGAGGATAATAGGGAACGGTAGAGCATTCAACTCAAATGATTACCTAGAGCATCGATCGGCGCAATGTGGGTTGTATTTTACTGTTTTATCGTTAGTGCTCTAATGAAATTAGGAAACTAGTTCCCGAAACTCGCGCGTTTTTGTGTTCGAATCGATAATCGTTGAGAGCGCATCAATTTGTGGTGGATTGGCCAGAGAATCGCACTACTTCGTTTTTTTAATAGAACAGTTTGTAAGTGGAATAAACTCCTTTCAAAATAGGAAAATTCAAATCGAATGTCCACAAACACTTACCCCCCCAGGGGCATATAAATATGGTCTTTATAGAATATTCCACTATCTAGACACAGTGCAACTGGGGGAAAAAGGGAGCCCAGTCCCCTGAAGTCAGACAGGGAGACAACTGGAAGCTCCACTTTATTTCCACGGGGATCAGTGAACCCGCAGAGTTCATTATTTGTCTCTTTAGACATTTAATAGTTCTCTGACTGATCATTGAGGTTGGCCCCATAAGGGATTTATGAAAATTATGGTGGCCAGGATCATTTCACTGATAATGACAAAGTGAATGATCCAGTCCAGTGAGTATGCTTGACATGTGTTCCGGACAGGAGTTAGAAAGTCTCCAACTCTTTAGCAAGGTGTGATAGTTTGCAGCCCTGTCCTGGAATCATTAAAGTTGCAACTAGGTGGTTCTGTTGCTTAGAATTATGCCTTCGGCTATCTAGGACGCATGTATGACGTTCCAAATTATACAATAGTGGTTTGTCTACCATTTGATTAAGGCTACATAGCCAGGTGCGGATGCAAAACAAATCACACTCTGTCCACAAACACTTATCCCCCGGGGGCACATTTATCGGTCTTTGTGGAGAATGACTATTTAGACCTGTGCAACTGGGGGAAAAAGGGAGCCCAGTCCCCTAAAGTCAGCAGGGGTACAACTGGAAGCTCCACGTTATTTCCACGGGAATCAGTAAGCCCCAGAGTTCCGTTATTTGTCTCTTTACACATTTAACTATTCTCTGGCTGATTATTGAGGTTGGCCCCTATATGGGAGTATAGTGGTGGTTGTGGTTTCGCGGTCCCGTATCAGGTCTGTTTTAAATGGGGCCGGGTTCATTTCACCTTTAATAACACCTACCTGGTGGAATGTTCCCAGATCCAGTGAGCATGCTAGACATGTGTTCTGGACAGGAGTTGGAAAGTCTCCAACGCTTTAGCAAGGAGTGATGATTTGCAGCCCTGCTCTGGAAGTATCAAAGTTGCAACTAGGAAAAACCTGTTGCTAGAATTAGCCTTCGGCTTCCTAGGATGAGCATGACGTTCCTATTTATGCAGTGGTTTGACCACCATTTGATTAAGGCTCCATGGCCAGGCGGAGATGTAAATCTTATCACATAGTTGTCCCCAAACACTACTCCTCCTACTCTTTCCTCCTCCCTATAACCCAATTTCCTAGACATGTGTTCTGGACAGGAGTTGGAAATTCTCCAACTCTTCAGCAAGGATTGATGATTTGCAGCCCTGCTCTGGAATCATCAAAGTTGCAACTAGGAAAAGCCTGTTGCTAGAATTAGTCTTCGGCTTCCTAGGACGAGCATGACGTTTCTATTTATGCAGTGATTTGACCACCATTTGATTAAGGCTCTATGGCCAGGCGCAGATGTAAATCTTATCACATAGTTGTCCACAAACACTTCTCCTCTCCTACTCTTTCCTCCTCCCTATAACCTAATTTCCTAGTTCTGGTACAATGCATTCCATAAGTACGGGTCATCCTCTGAATAGTGGTCCGAACGGAAAAAAAATTATTAAACTCAGCACAAACTCTGAATACTTTAACTACCAGTGGATTAAAGTAGCGCGTAGAACGAAATGGAACATTAAATGAAATACTCCTAATCAAAACATCTGAAGAGACATTCATTTTATTAAATTTAAAATAAAGGTTACACTTAACATTATTCTTCTGCTTTTAAAGTTGGCAACATTATTCCTAAATAATGGAATAATAAAAGAATTTCTTAAGTTTTTAAAATAACTAAATATCAATGATATGTTGAAGATTATTGTAAGAAATTTTTCCATACTAAAGCACACTTGTTAAAAATGCAACGCGGAATACTAACCGGATCATATTTATCTAAAAATTTAAGCTTTTTAAGCAGTTCAAAACTGTTGATTCATCAAGAAATGGAATTGATATAGCTGATATAGCCCGATATGGCACCTCTAAAAGATGATAAGAGTTGAATTCATCAAAATTTTTATAAGGAAATTTTAATTAGGAAATATTACTTATTGTCAGCTCATCATCAGATTCAAAATTTTAATATTGCATAACAAAGGAAAATGCCCCTGATCTTTTTTTGGAGTTGAAAAACTTGGATTCATTTGAAAATTGCTTCGAACTTTATTTTATATTGCCTGAAATACATTTTTTTTTACCATAAATTAATTAAACGAATATTTATAATTTATTATTGAGAATAAAAATTAAATAAAAACTGTTTCGGAAAAAAATATTTTTTGAGGATATAAAAGTGCGAGTGGATATAAAGGAGGTTGTTGAATAGAACTTCATATAGCTTCGAAGAAAATTGGGATCCATCAACATATCTAATGATATTGTTTTATAAGTCATTTAGCTTTCTTTTACTAGTGGAGTCACATTCTGTAAAATGCTCACAACTGTAGGTTAATCCAGAAGTAAGATAAAATTTTGCAAGAAGTTGCCTTATTTTAAAAGGTTTATAGTAATGTGACAACCAAAGAGATCTTAGCTTTGTGTAAGTCCGACCGGCAAGTCAGTTCATATGGTTTGTCCAAGTAAGACTGTTATTAATAAGGTTTAAACAAAAGCCATTAGCAGTTACCCAGCAATAAATTTTATTCAGTCTGGAAACATTTTCTGCAGTAGAGATGACTGGACTGCTCAAATCCAGCATCACATCGTCTGCGTACATATGGATTTTGCAGTGCAAAAGCTGCTTAGCTAAATAATTAGCATAAATAGAAAAAAGGAGTGGTCCTTGAGCAACAATTCTCTAGATAAATGTAACACCGGAGATTGAAGATTGTTTGGCAACAAAAACTGCAAGCGACTACAGAATTATGAAGACAGTAGTCGTGTGGAAGTTCAAAAGAGTTTAGAAAAGTATCGAAGTTACATGCAATGAGTGCTGTGATCAATCGTGTCAAAGGCCGTAGAGTGATTTAAAAAAGTATCAAGAAATTTATTTTTCCTTCATTAAGTTCACGTCGTATGTTCACATAGAGCAGAAACACAGTCATGATTTTGGCGAAATCCTGACTGCTTGCCAAAAAACAAAGCGTTATTTTCAATATAACATGACATTCGATGGTGAAAAATTTTTTCCAGATCCTTAGATAAAAAGCATAAGATGGCAATTGGCCTGAATTCCTTCCCATTTTTAGGAATGGCACAATTTTTACACACTGTCATTATGATGAAAATAATAAATAATAAATAAATGTGTTAAATTTTTAAATTTTGGGAAATAATAAATTTTTATTTGTAGCCATCCTTTAAAGTCTTCATTACCTAAACCCACATGTTGAACTTCTAAGCTTGTATTGCTATTATTAAAAAAAGCGGCTCGCCATATCGAAAAAAAAAAACAAAACAAAAAATGCACACAAACTGGTTATTCTTTTTGGAATAAACAGCCAAAGATATTTTACAATAGAATAAATGCAAACAGTTTTATATTTGCAACAAAAATTAAAGGGTGTCATTTTATAATAAATTAAAAAAGTTATCAACGCTATAAAGTAAAATTTAAATAGAAACAATAACAATTGAAAAAGAAACAAGTTTAGTTGAGGAAAGCATAAAACGGTAATTGTTTATTATTAAGAACACGTCGTAGTATTATACTAGGCTGTGTCGAATCCTAATACACCCTGCAGTAATCAAAGAGTATAAGGTTTTTTAAATATACAAAAGTGGCAGTTTTTAAAAAGATAATTATTCTTTCACACAATTAAAGCCTTTTTTTAAAAGTCGTTTTTTAAATATATTTTTGAAAATGCAAATAAAATTATTATATTTTTTCTTAATTTTATTGTGTAAATAATATTGGGGGCGTAAATTCTGTTTCTGGAAATAATGAGTCGGAATTTTTTAAATGTTTATTTTTTGTTAAGTATACAGTGATCTCGCAGAAACGTGAATTAATTTTTACCGAGGGTGTTCACGTTTTAGATTGCATTTTTTCTATAACATATTTTAGTCTCTTTTTATCTTTTAAAATAAAGTACGTTATTTTTCACCTATGAGTCATGTTTTGATTCTACTTTTTGTAAGTTCCTGTCATATTTTAATATATGTACTATGCTACTATGGGTTGCAAAAGGGTTTCTAAGATACTAATTTCTAAATTAGTACAGAGATCTTTTCATTTTTCGAAGCTCCGTGAATGCAGTGTTTTCGGTTTTCCAGGACCCGAAAATATATTAACACATTTTGAAATTGCATGTTTTTTGGTTTTTTTTTATACTTTTTCGTCAAACCAGTTAAAGGTGAACCTTTCCATAAAAGCTCTAAAATATCTGAATTTTCTTGAAGAGTTAATACTTTTGGTTTTTATTAGATATATTTTCAATAAAAATATTTTTAAAGATCACTTGTTTATATTAGGTTTGTTCCCGTACTCTACTTTGGGATCCCGCGGGTTCCCAAATTTACCCAAAAGCGTTCCCGTACACAAAGTTTGGGCTAGTGAGAGAGAATTTGAGAGAATAATATTCTTCTTCTTTCTGCCCAAAACAGCCCGCACTTTTTCTTCGGGCTGTTTTGGTAAGATTGTAAAACAATCAGCTGTTGCATAACATAAACAATAAAAATTATCAGCTAACAAGAGTTAAATTGTAATTTTTTATTAAAAAATGTTGAAAAATGTAAGTTAATCCTTGAATTTTTTATTTATGTATGCCTGTACATATAAATCTATGTATAAAAAACATAGTAACGATATATAGATTATATATACATGCATAGATAACTACATATGTACATATTTCCATGAGCATTTTATAAACATATCTTTCTTTAAAGTCCGGTAATTGTAACGAAATAGTAGATGACAATGATTTGGAAGTTTTGGTTGCGGAGCTAATAGACTCTTCCAGTGATTCGGAAGATGATGATATTCTTGAAATTTTAAACCACTCCTTTGATGACGAAGAATTTCTGATGCTTGACTCATTTTTACAAGCTTTTAAAGGCGAAAAGAGGAACAGCATTCCAAATTACTTGGATGCTATTGTCCCTTCGTATACAGAACAAGAATTTCGAAACCATTTTAGAATATCAAAAAACTTATACTTAAGTCTGTCGGAGAGATTTGCTGAAAGTGATGCTTATAATAACCTTAGACCTGACAAACGCATGTCGGCCAAAACATGTTTGGCAGTTTTTTTGTGGTTTGCAGGTCACGAAGCATGTAGTTACCGTGACTTGTCTGATCGTTTCAATTTGTCAATATCGTCTGTGAGTAGAATTATAGCCAGAACCACTATGTTCATCAGCAGTTTAAGCTTAGATGTAATAAAACCACCCGATGAAGCAAAAAAGTTCGAATCAGCTACTTATATTACGAATAAATGTGGATTTTCTAAAGTAATAGGTAAGAAAATAAAGAAAAATATTTAAACATTAAAAAAATTATTGCAATTTCTGCTTATTATTTTCATATTTTTGCCATTCTGCAGGTTGTATTGATGGGACTCATATAGTTATTGACCCTCCATCTAAATGTAAGGATGACTACATTGACCGAAAAGGTAATGTAACTTTACAAATGCAGGGAGTTTGTAACGAAAATAAAAAATTCATCAATATTTTCGTTGGATTTCCGGGCTCATCTCACGATAGCTGGGTTTTTAAGAACTCTCCTTTGTGTCAAAACTTAGAAACGTTTTGCGGAGGTAAATAAAGACATTTTTTAGGATTTAAAAAAATAAACATATTTTGTATGGCAGATTACTACCTGTTGGCAGATTCCGCCTATCCTTGCTCCCAACATATAGTGACGCCCTATAAAGACAATGGGCATTTATCACAAGCACAAAAAAAGTTTAATATGAAATTAAGTTCTGGCCGCGTATGTATTGAACATACCTTTGGTATATTGAAGCAAAGATTTAGGCAACTGTACTATTGCAAATTGCGAGGGATGAAAAAGTTATGTCATTTCATAAGAGCTTGTTGCGTCTTGCATAATATTGCAAACGAAGACGATTTGATGTTTGAAGAAGAAAATAGAGAAGAGATAGAAATTTTGGATACTGAACGATCTACAGAGGCGCCTAGTGGAAATGCAATAAGAGACAAAATTTCTAGGGAGCTACAATTAAATGCTCATTTTTTATTTATTTGACATTAAAAACTAAACAAAAATAAAACTTAAATTAGAAGGCACTTGAAAAATATAATAAATAAAATTGCGTTACTTTTTTTTATCTACTAGCATTTCCAGTAGTTCGAGTTTCCTCTTGGATATTTCCTCCCTCTTTTGAGCCCTCTTTTCAAGAAACTCCAACACTTTGGAGTGGAAGTTTTTTCTCTCCTCTACCATCTCCCCCATTTTTGCCATCAGTTTGCCGCGTGCACTTAATTTTGATGTCTTCCCAGCAAGCTGGCTTGGACTTTCCAAATTATCTGCAATACAATTAAAAAAAATGTAGGTTGTAAACAAAGATGTACAAATTTTATATAATAATAGGAAAGCTTTACCTCTAACCGAGTGGTCTGTATCCGAGTTGTCGTCGATAGGCCCCGAACTATGTGAGCATCCTGCCACATCAGCACTATCTAGAACGTATTCAGGATTAATTCCTTTTTTTCCTTTTAAAATTTTATCTAGCTCGCTGAAAAGATAAGAAGATTAAAAAAATTGAAAAAACACTACATATATGCGTTGTGTACTAACGTTTCATAACAACAGGTTTGCCTGTTTCTACCAGTTTGTCTGTTGTGCAAAACCGTCTTTTTATAGTTACGCTCCAGTCCCCTAAATTTGTTTTCTATTTGTACTGGAGTGTAACTATAACCCTCTTTTTCCATTCTTTGCGAAATTAGTTTATACATTCGCCCCTTCGTTTTGACTAAAACACTTTTCCCCAGTTTTGGCCTTAACTCTTCTACTAGCGCTAACATCAGTTTTGTTGGTGCGTCGTGCCAATTAAGTTTGTTCTCTGAAATAAGTTTTCATGTCAGTTAAATTTCAGGGTAATATCTTCCTGTAAAATATTGAGTTTTTTTTAACTAACCATTTGGGCTGTCTGTAATTGGAACAAAAATATCTTCTTGCCAGGCATTTTCCTTTTCAGTTTGCTCCGGTACATCTAAGGAAAATTTACAAATTAAATAATTGTTTAAACGATTTTAAAAATTTAACGCTTACCACATTCTAAAGGCTTACCACTTTCTGAATGCGCTGTCTGGGTAAATGTGACTTGGCTATAAGAGCAGTCTTGCTCCGCTAAAACGTCGTGAGTCACTTGTAGCATATAGTCCTTATCTGCAGAATATGAAAAAGAAATGAATCTCTCCTGGTAATTTATTTATATTACTTACCATTTTTTACTCGGTTGTAGGTACCTGGTGAACAGCTTATCGTTAAATTTTCGTTTTCCATTTTCCAAATTTTTATTACCAGTTAGTTCTTTACATTAAATTGTTTACTTTGAAACGTCAAAAGTTTTGACATTTTATTTTGGGCTAAAAATTTGGTTTTTAGTGTTCCCGTACTTTTAAACGTTTTAGTCTCTAATTGAGAGTATTTTTTCATTACTCTCATTTGCCCGAACTTTACCCAAAAAGTACGGGAACAAACCTATTATTTATATGCATGGTCAGCACAGAGGATGGTTCCAGTAGAACTGCCGCGGTAATACCAAAACTACTTATCCTGCAACAGAAGTTGTTTACAACAAACAAACTACAAGATTCTTCTGCGGGGAATCTCAAAATGTTAAATAAACTTACAAAATTTAATTTTAACGTTCGATAAAAAGTTCACGTTTTAGAGTCTTCAGCCTTTGTTCACGTTTTAGAGTAGTCAATGTAAGAAAAAAAATGCTCATGTTTTTGGATGTTCATGTTACTAGGTGTTCACGTTTCTGCGAGTTCACTGTAGTTTCAATTTTTAGTTTTAATTATGTTGAAGTTAATTTTTGTTAAAAGTTAAGATTTTTATTTTAATTGTGAAATCAAATTTAAAGTTATTTTATGGTGAAAATGCATGAGTAAGTCGTATTTAAGTTTTTTTATATAAATATAAATTTTTATTTTAAAAATGTTTAAAGTCAATGTTGAATTTTTCTAGAATACTCTATTTAAATAATACATTTAAGTTCAGGAATTTAATGGCCCTTGAAATTAAATATAATATATTTTATATTTTTTAATTTATTTCAAATACGTGCTTAACCTTCTTGGAAGCTTTAAAGAAATGTGTATTTTAGAAAACTACAATAGACAATAATCATGTGGTCAATGAAAAAATATAAAATATTTTTTTCGTAATCAGATTCCGCTAATTTAAATAAATACTTTAAATATTTTCGCTGTACTTTAATTATACAATTTATTTATTGGACCTGTTTCTTTTTTAATTTTTGATTTTTTGCAAATACTAAATTTATTAAGGGAATTATGATTTAAAAAGTATTTTTATTTTTTTTTATAGTTCTTTATAGTTTTTTACCTTTTTTTAATTTTTTGAAGTTAGATTTTACGTTAATGAATTATTTACGATGTTTTAAAAGTATTTCATTAAATTGAGATTAATTTTTTTGATATGTGCGTATATTTTCGGCTGGGATTTAATTTATTTTTATTTTTATTTTAATAAATTTAATGATATAATAAAGGTGCCCGGTTGCTAATAAAAGAACGACCTAATACTAACTCTGCAGTATTACCCCATGGGGGAAATGGATCTCTTTTCCATCTTTACATGTGTCTTCGGAGATAAAAGGCGGCACCAGTTTTTGGGCTAGCGAGAGCCCGAAACTGAAGGAGATTTAGGACCAGTGACTTATTACACTCACACTTACACCACGGAAACCAGTACTGCCCTGTTCTTATTATTGGTAAGGCCCCTTGGGGAGCAACTTGGTGGCTGTGGTTTAATCGGGCTTTGAAGAAAGTTCCGAAGAGATGTTAACAGAAAAAAGTTAATATTCCAATGTCCCAGCTTTGTAAATAATAAGCACAGTTATTATTACGGCAATTGTATTGCATAAGTATCTTTATTAAAAAAGGATTTCTTTTACAAATTATTTCTACTGCTTCTGGCTTGTGTATTCCATGTGTGTAGGTGTTGATTAAAAAAGGCAACTAACATTGTTGAGTACAAAGCGTAGTGAAAAGGAATTTAACAGTTGTACTTATAAGAATGATCACCATCTCAAGCTTGCGCATGAACAGTCCTGCTACCCTGCACTCGAAAATTGCGTCTAAGAGCATAGGTGGACGCTTTGTATACACCCAGTGTTAAGAGCACACTCAGATTGACGCCCCTCGGCCAGGTTCTAACGTTAATCCTATCACGTATCTGTAACTCTCTAGTACTACCTAAAACGGGGCTTAATAATGATGTCATAGCATCGAAAGGCCTCGCCGATGGTACCAAATAAACAGTCAATAAAGATAGTTTTCACGGAAAGGAATGACAACGGTATTTTTAATTAGAATAAACATCGACTTAGGCAATGCAACACTAAAAATAGGATATGTGCTTAGATTTTCCGACGGGGCTAGATTCACTCTTATTTGGGTACGGTTTTCCGTCGACCCTCGTCATATTTGGTTTTTGAACAAACAGGTTTCGGCCGTTTGCCATCTTCAGTGTTCTTTTCGGAATAAAGAGGACAAAGAGACGATGCAACACGATGAAACACGTTTATTTACAAAGGACCAGAAATATATAGATTAATTAACCTTTTTTACAAAGAAGATTTATTCACAGCATTAAAAATTAGCAACACTCTGTGGCATAATCTCAGGACATCGAGTAAAACAACTGACAAATTTAGTTCTAGCGGAGTATACAGACTTACTTGTACCTGTAAACATACTTATATAGGACAAACTGGATGAACACTGAAAACAATACAGCGCTTATACACTCGTATAAACGAAAAAGAGAAGACTCAAAGGGAATTAAATGAATTGGCATTACTACATCCCAGCAAAAAAGGACGAAGGCTAGACACTCTTGAAAACATGGAAATCTACAAAACAAGAAGATTATAACATGTGACATTATAATCGAATAGATAAATACGACAGACACAATTTTTACACCACTGAAACTTATCATACATCTTAACAAACGAAAAACACCTCCGGCGGACACACTTACCAGGCAGATAATAAAAGATGGAAATACTAAATTAGCCCCGCATAAAATGCCAGGTAATGAAAAATTGACCTATTACTTACTTTCTAATACTATATAAAACACGGCTTGATGGTAACAATAATAAATCACAGAAATGTCTCCTTTTTCAAAGAATAATTTTTTTATATAATTTTTTCAAAAAGGTTCATTTTTTATGAAAGAAATTCTATTATTTACAAATGTGTGTTCTATTCATCCTCAAGTAACACGTTGCCTTTGTACCGCCCTGCTACATGAACAGTCACGTTAACAAAGGCTTTTATATAGTATTGCCATTTTCCCTCCTAACTGGCTGGTTGGTATTCGATGGCGAGCGCTTTCGATGCGAAAGCATCGAATTCTCAAGCCGTGGTTTAGTTTGTACTGGTGAGTCAGTGTTGGCGTTCAGGCAGTTCTGTTATTAGGTTCGTATATATTCAGGTAAGCAGAATACCAGCCACCTGGCATTTGTATGCAAAGTGAATTTATCGATACCTCCGTCTTTTACTATTATGTAGGTACGTGTGTCCGTCTGAGAGTGTTTTTCGTATGCCCGTTTGCATGAGTAGTTTCAATGGTGTGAAAATTGTGTCTGAGGTCGTGTTTACCTGTTCGTTTATAATGTCGTGGTGGAATGTTTTTGTTTTGTAGATTTCCATATTTTCAAGAATGTCTAGTCTTCGTCCTTTTTTGCTAGGATGAAATAATGTCATACATTCATCTATTTTCCTTGGTGCATGTCCGTGAGTGTCAAGGTGTAATGCAAAGTTTGAATCTTCTCTTTTCCGTTTGTATGAGCGTATGTGTTCTGTAAACCTTGTTTTTAGTGTTCGTCCAGTTTGCCCTATATAGGTTCGTTTGCAGGTACCGGCTTTTAAATAGATAACAAAAAATAATATGACTGTGTTATCGTAAAAAATTTTGGTCATCTAAATAACTTAAGAAAGCAAATTAAATGGCGATGTTTACGCATCGAAAGCACTCTCCGACCGTACCAAATAAACAGTCAGCAACGACGATTTTCAAATAACAACAAATAAAAAGACATTTTTAAGATTCGAAAGTAAATAGCAAATATTCCTTTTTTCAGAAATCAATTTCAATTATTATAACTCACAAAAGTTTATCATTTAACAATCTCAAGTTAGCTGGGTTCTGCAGCAATGCAACGGCACATCCATGTTATAACTTTAAGAGTGCTGGACTTAATAGTATTAAAATTAAAACCGAACTAAAAACCTTTTGTCCGTTCACCACTTGCAATTAAGACTATAAAAATGGGGAAACCCAATCTGTGTTATTTTTACCAAGTAAAAGCTGAGATAAGCTTGATCAATTTCTTAAAACTTTTAATGTGTTTTTCCAATGAAAAAATATTTTTTATTAAGAATTTTTTTGTTCCAGCTTATTAAAATAAATTCATTTTATACGAAGTGTATAATATTAAAAAAGTGTTATAAATTTAAAACAACAAAAACAGGTTTGCGTTTAATTTCCTGTTGCAAAAAATTTATTTTTTTACATTTTACATGTGTTTGTTATTGTTTTTTTTTTTTTTGTTTTTAATTTTCAAACACTTGCTGTAATTAATCAAGTAAAAGTAATTATTCTGTTACGTTCCCTCAAACGAAACATTCAATAAAACAAAAAGAGAATGGATAAAGGTGATTGGACCTGCCTAAATAAGTTTATACCTTGTGTAGGTCATTTAATTTGCTTTCCTAAGTTATTTAGATGACCAAAATTTTTTACGATAACAAAGTCATATTATTTTTTGTTATCTATATAAAAGTCTTTGTTAACGTGGCTATTTATGTAGCAGGGCGGTACAAAGGCAACGTATTACTTGAGGATGTTTATAACACACATTTGTAAATAATAGAATTTCTTTCATAAAAATTAAACTTTTTGAAAAAAATTGAATTTAATTATATAAAAATAAGAAATTTGTGTGATTTGTTATTTGTACCATCCCTGTAAAAACCTAATAAGGTATGTCCGTAATAAGTAGGTTATTAAAAGTTTTACAGAAGGAGAAGAAGTAGTAAGTATTACTATAGGCCCAACTATAATATGCATAATCTGGCTTAAGCTAATGTCAAAAGTTGGACGAAAAGTCTATCAAATGTTTAAGAGAATCACTGAAGGCTTTTACGTGGCTATATTATACTTACATGAATATAGAAATTATTTTGCACAGTTGCACATTTATTTTATTCGTGCTTTTGCAAAAAAATAATTTCGTGCTAAATAAATTAAATTTATTAGCAAAAAGGAGTTTAATAATCATATTTTGTATACTTATAAGGATAGTAAATCCTTATACAAATTTATAATTTTTTGTCAATAGTTTTAAGAAAATTATTTGGGCTAAAGTACTAAAAAATGCAACTGTGTGCATCATTTATAAACAATAAAAAATTAAATTTTATTTTAAATTGTGTGTTAAAAAAATGGAAAAGACAATAAAATGTTTATAGACCATCGTTTCTTTGAATTGCCGTTATAATAAAACGCGTCTCTTTTGTCATAAAAGCTATTTTTTCTCTGTACATTTTCTATTAAAATCAGATAAAATATTTTTTGCCCCCGATTGGAATTTGTTTACTAATGTATCTATAACACAATGCAAAATCAGCTGTTTCCGTACGGAATGTGCGATCAGTTTGGTACTTTGCTTAAGAAATTGACATTTGACGAAACTTGACGAAAAGTTTTGTTAAATACATTATAGTTCGCCACATATGATTATTAGGTATTTGCACAGTTGTTTAAGTTGGCTTAAGCCTGCATATGCATATTATAGTTCGGCCTTATAGCCGCTATAATAACAAATATTTAAAATTAAATAGTGTACAATAATACCAAAATTGTATTTGCTTATTTAATTGTTATCTAAGAGGTCCGTATTTGAAACTCCTCAGATATTCTTATTAGGTGTCTTTTGTTCTTTTTTTTCTATGACTTATTTGTTTATTGTTTTACAACAAAAAGTTTGTTTTTCAATTGTGGCAACACCAGCTGCATGATAGTTTTGACATTTAGTTTTTTTTTTTTGACGTATTCGTAGTAGATGCATTGACAATTGTTACAATGAATTTAATTTCGCATGAAAATCGAATTAAAATAATTAAAATCCACTATGAAAATGATGGTTCTGTTAAAGTTCCATACATAATCGTCCTTCTGAGACCGCTGTTAAGAATTTGGTCGTTAAATTTGAGTAGACAGGCGAACAATAACACGTGTTCAACCAGGTTCTTCAACCTTCTCAACAATCTAGGTTTACCAAAACGACCACATGGCGAATTTTTCATAAGCATTTGAATTTGAAGCCTAACAAAGTTCAACTGGTGGAGAAATTGTAACTGACCGCTCATTCACATAGCCATAGATTCGCTCAATTCATTCAGGAACAATCGGCTGCTTTTTCTGAAAAAATCATTTTTCCACACGAAGCCCATTTCCACTTGTCAGGGTATGTCAACAAGCAAAATTGCCGCATTTGTGCTTCTGAAAATTCTAGAATGATTATTTTATATGGTACGCTATATGGTCTGGATGCGCGATTGGGCCGTTATTTCCGAAGACGAGGCTGGAAATGCGGTAATGTTCAATGGATGACACTATCGCGAGATGCTAGCAACTCAATTTTGGACTATTATTGACAACGTTGATATCACTGACAGGTGGTTTTAACAGGACGGTGCCACATGTCACACAGCCAATGAAACGATGAATTTATTACAAACCAAACTTCCCGATCGCATAATTTCACAACAATCATCAGAGTCTATATTGAGCCAAGCGAATCGATTTCAGATTTTAAACAATAATAACAAATATTGTATTTGTTATAATAACAAATATTGTATTTGTTATAATAACAAATGTTGTATTTGTTATCTTAAAACTCCGCATTTGAAGCTACTAATATGTTCTTATTAAATGTCTTTTGTTCCTTAATTTCTATGGCTTAAATGTTAACAATGAGAAGTTTCTATTTTTGAATAACTTCCATACAAGTCGTTCAATATTTATCTTATTTATCTTATTTCTAGGCTTAAATATAACTAATTACATTAATATTAAAATTATCAGGCTATCGGAAAATGTTGAATAAAATTATAAAAATTTGAGCAATATTTTTATTATTATTATTATTTACATTTTATCATTAAACACATCTTAAGGGTTTAGATATGTGGGAAAACTTACAATTATTTAAAATATTTCAAGTGCAACATGAAACGCACCGATTTGTGTTAAGTAAAGTAAAGTAAAGCAATAACAATAATAATGCATGCATAAGTGGTATAATATTTCGAAGGCCACTTGATAAATATGCATTGCATACATGAGTTTTGATAATTTGACACTTCTTATCTACACACAAATGTGTCCGTCACACTAAGCAATCAGTCACACTACAAGTGTTGCTAAATTGACGCTATAATCTTTTATTTTAGGCTAAAGGGTGCTGCAATGGTGACGTTAGTTACATGTTTATAGCTTTGGTGTTAAACCTCAATAGCACATAGTTTAAGTATTTTTTGTGTTCAAAAATAAATTTAAAAATAATAAAGGTTGGTTTCTATAGTGACGTTAATACTTTAGCTTTAGCAACCGTAGAAGGTAAACGCTTTTACCTTAAAATACCTTTGTTAATTTTAAAGTAGGAAAAACCTACTTTAAACCTACAATAAATTGACAGTTCAATTTTATTATTGAAAGTTCAAAAACAAAACAAATTGTGTTTACAATAAACTGAGCCGTTTATTTTAAAAGTGGCATAAGTTACTTTGTTATTGTCAGCTTTTTTATTTTAAATTAACTTATATTAATTTTTAGCCATTCCAACTAGTCTGTATTTAGTTTTCTGAAACGGATTTTTCTAATGATTGTGTTGAAATAAAATCTTTTTTCTCCATGTTGTGTACTGTGAAGGATTTTTTCGACAGGGGCTATTACTACTATTACTATTTTGGCTTTTACATAAGTCACTATGTGCAATAATATGCTTTGGAGTTTTGACATTCTTAGATATTTTATACAACACGAAGCAACCTCCTGAGAATAAAAAAATCACAAAATAATGCTAATTATGTGTAGTATATTACATATCACTATAATATAGTTCAGTAAACTGCACTATTATTTCGAACTTATAAAAATAAGTCCAATAATCACAAAAATACTTCACACACACTTATTACATGTTTCCATTTCTTTCACACTAAGCTCCGTAATTAATTCCCTGAGTACAGCGACTAACGCCACTTTCAAAATAAACATTTTTGTTATACCGTTAATTATCAACACTCCTCTCAAACAAATCTCAATACTTCTTAACTTATTAATTTCAAATTTATTAAAAATGAAAAAAAAACTGTTCAGTTGTGACTTATGCCACTTACAATGTAAACGGCTCAATTGACAATTATACTTTGTTATTTCAAAAATGTTTAAAAATGTTTATTAAAACAAATTGTAGTATATAAATAATAATGAAAACTAAAACATAACATGCCATTCAATATAAAACATTTTTACGTCTTTATTTTATATTTTACAAAAATATAATTATAATTAATTATTTGAAACAAAAGTTTTATTGATGTACATATAATCAAAACAAAGCTCGTTATCCGAATACTTAGTTTTTTTAATATGAACAAATTCTTTGTAAGTTCTTCGTAAGCCTTGCAAATTAAGCTTTTTTGGGTACTTTGCCTTTTATTAAAAAGATTAATAAAAAAGCAAACAAAAAATATGTTGATTTTGCTGAAAACAATAAAAACATTTTTTATGGATCTAAATACCCGGATAAATATATTCATTTTATACATCGTTAACTACAACGTGACAACTGAAAATAGTGGCATTGCCAGAATCAAACTACTAATTTTACTAAAGCATACATTAGCTAAAGTACTGTTTTTAAATAACATTTTTTAACAAATGTCTGTTAGCCTTAAAGTGTTTGTTAACTAACGTGTACTTTAAAGCTCAAGTAAGCGTTTTTTATGCATACACCCGTTAGAATTCACGCAGAGTATGTAAGAATATGTTTGCTATAATAATGAACATGAACATTTAATTAAAAAATTAAAGGGTGTTTTTACAGAGGTCTTATAGGCAGGTATACACTTCATATTTGCAGAGAATACTTGTTCTTTATAATAAAATCTTTAACAACATTTTCAGCCACAAATAAAACAATTATTTAAAATTGAAAATAAAAGGATGCCTTGTAAATTGTACAGAACCTTATCTGGGTGAGTCCAAATTGCATTTGTGTGCTTTATTTTCAATTGAAGCTTTAGGGGGAAAAAACAAGTTGAAATGTTATTTAATATTATGAGCCCATAAAACCCATAAAATTGTATGATAAAAATATCTTTTGTATGTCATAGGATAATCAGGCACTGAAATCGGAGGGGCTGTTAATATAACATTACGTATTAAATAGCAATATAATCACAAGCGTCACAAAATATTTAATCTGAATCGGTCTATAGTTCGTTGAAAAAAGCGAGGATTATGTAGTGTATTATAAATTTTAGAAGTAGGGAAAAATAATGAGAACTTAATTTATGCTGGAGCTGAGTTAACTCTTCCCATATAGGCTTATCAATGCCAATTATTATTATAATAATTTAATATAACGTTGAGATTATAACTTAAATTATTTCACTTATGTATTTAAAAATCACTAAATTAAATTATTTTTATTTATTACGCTTTTGTAATATAATTTAAGCGCTTCTTTTTAAGACGAAGAAACTACATTTTTCGCTTTTTATCGCCTTATTTTTTCAATCAGCAAAATTTTCTGTTAATATTATTTACCACTTTTTAGGGATGGTAAGTAACATTTTAAATTCTGTACCAAACGGATTTTAAATTGTACTTAATGGTACTTTAAATTGTTCTTAAATTTATTTAAGTATAAAACGTGTGTTACATATCGAAAAATTATAACTAACACTCCCCTTCATAGGGTAATCATAAATGATGTGTGACCTTTTAAAAAACTGATTAATGAAAACATTTGCAGTACGTTATACATGCGGGGAAGGGAATGAAAATGATAAGAAGAAGATGAGAAGCTTTACATGAGGTGTTAATATCATTCTAGCCATTAATTAATATTGACATCATTCTCGTATTCCTTTTACTCAATTTGAATGGTTGGATATATTGCAGGGTAAAATAGAATTCTAATGATGGATATAGTGATCCTGAAAACGTATTACATTTCAATCATTTCTACATAAGGGTTTCCATGATTAAAAATAAACAATGTTTTTTGTTGTTTTGAAATGTTTTGTAGTGTTTGTATGGAAGTGTCTTTGAGTCTTGCTGTCTATGCTATGTTGATTTTATGAAAAATTCTCATAGAATCAGTTTGGCTTTGGATATAAGACTCTTAGGTTTTTCTATACAATATTGGGGTAAAATTCACTGATGAGCTACTTGAGCAATAGTGAAATTGGAATATGGATGTGCTCTCCCCTATTACAATACATTTCAAATATTTTTATTTTAATTTTTATTTGAATAAATGTTTTATGAGAATATCATAAGATGTTTATTTTTTAATAAAAATTTTTGTAATAAATATTGAAAAATTTATTTAAAGGAATCAAGCACGAAATAAAATTGCTTATATTAAAAATGATTCCGAATAATTACAAATAACTTATTAATAATAATTAATAATAATATAATTTTTAATAAATAATTTCATTTTAAATATTATTAATATACTTTTTCTGTTTAGAAATTATTCTTTTTATAATAATTATAAAAACATACAAAAAAAATGGTACTTTTACCTTCTTGGTAAATTGAGCTTTACAGTATTGTTACGTGTATTTCTTTTAATAAACGTTTTGTTATTTTAAGTTTTTTATTACAAAATAATAGCACAGTACGTTAGAGTTTTAAATTAAGTTAAACGATTTATTTACTTTCAATGCACATAAAATAACCACGCCGGTAACTTTGTCGTCTTTACTTACTGATGACTAAACTTGAATTAATTCATTTGCCCAGCAAGTTGTTTTAAGCGTTTCTCGCATGTAAACGAATATTCTATTTTAAAATAACCCCGTATTGTTGTTGTTATTATCATTCAGTTTAGGCCCCGTACTTGACTGTGTGTTTTGCTTTTGTTATGTGTTAGTTGTTTTTTTTTCTGTTGTTTATCTTATTTGGTAGAATTTCTTTTAGGCTTGTTGTTGTTGTCTTGTGTATATAAAATTTCTTACGAAGTGCACAGTGAGTCGTTTTGTTAACTTTTTTTACTGATAGTTATTTTCTTTTAAAACTTAATAAAACATCTTCGTAACAGTATAAAATACTTGTTATACTTTTTTGTTAAACAATTTGTTATAAAAACAGCACTTTAACACAAAATTTTATTTAGCTATAAGCGTAACTAGAAAATTTTTCTGGAGGGCGCTATAGCCCTTAAATAAAGGGAAAAATTTACTTCTGTATTAACACGTTCTAAGAACGAAATAATTTTGATGGAGGTTTCATTTTTTTGTGGCTCGCCTAGCCAATCCACACAGATCCATGCACTTTAAAGATTTTAGGACTTTTAAGCCTGAAAAAAATTTAAATAAAATATTTTAAAGCAAATTTTGATGAAGAAAATAATAGTTACCTTCAGTAGCTCTTCCAAACGTTGTTTCATTTATGTTCTAATATTGTTGTCTGCACATTTTTGTTATCTATTTCTTATTTTTCCATTCATCAATAGCTTAAGCCAAAAGTCTTAAGGAATATTTACTTAAGTTAAAAATATTTTACACTTAGATAAAAAACGCAATAACGCTACAAGAACAATGCAATTTGAAGTAAATTGAATAAAATAAAAATTAAGAACCTGTTCTTTTAAAATACGGAAATATTTAGTTCTTGTTATGTACAAGTATATATTGAATTATTAACTGAATATATACAAAAAAAAAAAAAAAAAACAAAATATTAGCCAACATTTTAACATTCTAACATGACTTTAATAGCTGTTCTGTTATTTTTCCCATCTCTGCATACATTTTCTTTAACGAAGACTTTTCTTTCTCTTTTGTCTTAAAATATTCCAAGCGATAAGTTTTAATGAGACAATGTTGGGGAGAATATAAAGATATAGAGTGAGTCCTTTATTGTACTTTTACCATTTTAGGGTTCTATATGTACTGTCAGATACTGGCGGTAAAAAATCTTATAAATGACAACAATCCTCTTTCTAAATACACCATTATGGATATTTTAAAGAGAAAGGGGCACGTAAAAAACAAACTATGGCACTGAAAAATTTGATTTCTGAAAAGGGGGTCCCCTCTGAGACCGCAGATCCAAATTAGTCAATTCCGCAACGTTCTCAAAGATTGGGGTTATCCAAAACCGCCACATGGCAAATTTTGCGTAATGATTTGATTTTGAAACCTTACAAGGTTCAACTGGTGCAGAAAATAAAGCCGATTGATCATTCACATCGCCGTAGATTGGCTTAATTCATTCAGGAACAACCGGCTGTTTTCTCTAAAAAATTATTTTTTTAGACGAAGCCCATTTTCACTTGTCAACAAACGAAATTGACGCATTTGGGCTTCTGAAAATTCTAAAGGGTAGCCTTTGCATGCTCAACGTTTCACTATATGGTGCGCTATATGGTCGGTAGGCATGTTTGGGCCGTTTTTTTTTCGTAGATGAGGCTGGAAATGCGTTAAAAACCAAGGGATCATGCTATCGCGAGATAGTAACAACTCAATTTTGGTCTATTATTGATGATGGGGATAACACGGACATGTGGCTTCAGTAGTAAACAGCCAATGAGGCTATGAATTTATTGCAAACCAAATTTCCCGATCGCATAACTTCATGGCAATCGGAGGTCAGCCAGAGCGTATGTTTTAACACCACTGGATTATTTTTTGTGGGGCCATGTTAAGGACAGCGTTTATACGAAGCCAATCGAATCGATTTCAGACTTAAACTCAAAATCCCTGATGTGATTAACGAAATTGGACCACCATTTTACCAAACAGTGATTAAAAACTTTGATGAAAGAATCGAAATCTGTCAGCGTGGTGGTGGTGGACATTTGCCAAATATAATTTTTCATTCATAATTGCCGCACTTTTCTCTGCGTAATATAATGACTCTGCATATTTCGTTAATTAAAAATTGTTTTATACTCTATTGCTACTGCAGCTTTTCTTTGCCAATAAGAATTTGTTGAAATTGGCACCACTGACTGCCACACAGTATAAATTTTGAATATACACACTTTTATATTCCGGATTTAATTCGACACTTTTTAATGGAAAAAAAATTACTCTTTTATTACGGATATATAAAGGACGGACTAAATCGTATTAAGACATGCCAAATTGTTCCTTTAATTGTTTTAATAAACATGACTATGTAGGATTTCCAATAAAATTAGAATACGATTTTTAAATGATCATATTTCTTCAGCACATGTTTTTTACACTACATAATTTTCAGATTTTAAATGAACCCTATTTTACCGCGTACTTTTTGTACTTTTTGTACAGCAGTGAAAACTTCTACATTTTATGCCTAAAACTGGAACTATTAATTAACAAAAAACGGTTTCAATCAATTTAGGTCAAACTGCATTGAAAATTTTAACCAACATTAGTTTATTAAATAATGCTGATTCGTAAGGACAGTTGAAAAAATAAGCAGTTTTTTCTATTCGAGTAATTGTAAAATTTAATATAATTATAATGGATTCTATGTTTGTATATGAATCGTCTGAAATTTGTGAACGTATAGAATTTGTTCTTAATATTATAAATCAGATGTGCATTGGTTTTGTGACAATCTACATCAGTTGGATGTTTTTGCGTACGGGTTTAGCCGGTACGGGACTGCATGCTTGGCTAACAACTATAGGGGTAAGATGATAATATTGTTAATCAAATAAATATCTGTTATTCTTTTCAACGGTCTTTTTTAATTAACAATATATATTTTTTTCGATATTTCGCTTTCCTGTGGAAAGATATTTATTTAAAATATAAAAAGGTCGATTAAAAAAATTAAAAATTATCAAATAATAATATAAGAAAAAAAAAAATAAAAAAAAAAAATAGAAAATATAAAAAATAATTTCCTGAACAAGCTTTCCACAGGAAAGCGAAATATCGAAAAATAAAATATATTGTTAATTAAAAAAGACCGTTGAAAAGAATAACAGATATTTATTTAAAATATAAAAAGGTCGATTAAAAAAATAAAAATTGTTAAGCAAAATAAAATATTGTTTATAAAATGTCCTTTTAGTTATTGGAGATTTTATTTTTAGTTTTATTTACGCAAATCGTACATTTAATTTCAAAATAATCAATCTAAAACGATTTACATAAATAAAATTAGTAAGTTATATCAAATAAATATTATATGAGTCGGATTAAACTATACTAAAAATTGTTTTTTGTACTAAAATAAAAAAAAAGAATAAGAATAATAATTTATAGTTGTTGCTTTTATTATCTAATAAAACATCTTATTTAAATTTTTAAGTTTTAAATTGCGAACTTAAAAAAACCCACACAGTGGAACCTCTATAATTTTTAATATTTTATTGTTGTAATAAAATATAGTACAGTCGCGACAACGTGATTGTCCTATAGTGTGAGTAAAATTTTTTATAGATATTCTTTGCACTGCATTTAAATAAGATTTTATTTTTTATTTCTAAAGTGAAAAAACTAATAAAAAAACAACAACAAAAATTAACAATTCTTTTAACAATGTGTGAGTCGATTAAAATTTGTCTTTATGTGAGTGATAAAATAAATAATTTTAACATATTGTACAGCTTGCATTCAGTTAGAATTTATAGAATTTATACTAATTTTGTGTATTTTTGACTCATTGAATAGCTTAAGAGTAAATTTTAAATTAAAGTAAATTTTAAAATACACCTATCCCCCGTTTTACACGGTAGATACGTTCCTGACAAAAGCGTGTTAATCGAAAATAAAAAAAATTTGTATGGAAAACCGTGTTAAACGAAAAACAACAATAAGATGCTTTTTCAGTCATTTATTGAGTGAAAAATAGTTTTATAAAAACTTAAAAATATCAATTCAATTAAACAAAATTTCGACATTAACAATTCAATTAATTAAAAACATAAAATAAACTGTTAAATAAAACAAAAAACTAAAAAAAAATTCACAGAATAAGATTTAGCTTAACTTGAATTGTTTTCACTATAACTTTCAACAATCAGTCTGTTTTTGTTAAATTGCTTAATTTCGCTGTCATCGCTCGATAATATTTCAACACAGGACTCTTCAGAAAAATCAGAAACGATTTCGGTTCGACGAGACTTAGAAATAAATTCTGTAATTAATAATTGCGATTTGTTTTGTGTTAAATCTTTTAACTCCTCTTCATAGTGGGCTAAAGCTTCGTTGATTTTTCGCTGAAACTGAAGAGCTCGTTCAACATTCGGGTCATATTGTTGAAAATAATTTCCCAATTTCTTTCCTAACGCAAGTCCTTCGCGAACAATTTTAGCTGTAAATAGATGTTTTTCACATTCATCAATCTCAGCTTCAACATTACTTTCAGACTTTTGCCTTGTTTTACTCACAATTTCAATTAATTCATCTTCGTCTAGTTCTTGGTCTGCCATCGTTTTAATAATATCTTCCTCATTTAAATCTTGGAAACCTTCTCCACCTATTGCGTGAGTCAACTCAATTATATCGGATTATTCTTGTTCCAAAAATATTCTAAAGTTTTCAATTTCGACAATTTGAGGCCACACTGATTTCCAACATGCATGGAGCGTCAATTTTTTAATCTTATGGTATGACATTCCTATGCTTAACGCTATCTAAAATGGTAAATTTTTTTCATGCATTGATAATTGATATAGAATCATCATTTTCCAATTGATTCAAAATATAACTAAACGTGCTTTTGATGTATAATGCTTTGAATGTTGCAATAATCCCTTGATATAAGGGTTGCAGTAACGACGTTGTGTTTTTCGGTAAAAATTCAACTGCAATGTTTTCGTAGCATAAGCCCTGAGGCTGGCCTGGAGCATTAGCCAATAACAATAGCACTTTAAAAGGCAATCCTTTGCTAATTAAATACTTTCTTACATCTGGGATAAAATGGTTCTTAAACCAGTCACTAAACAAAGAGGCGATAACCCAGGCTCTTTTGTTAGCCATCCAATACACTGGAAGATTATTTATATTTATTCCTTTAAAAGATCGTGGATTTTTCGCTTTGTTAATCACCAATGGCTTCATTATGTAATCACCAGAGGCGTTGCTACAAAACAAAATCGTTACTCGATCATTTGCCGCCTTATGACTGCTGGCTGATTTACAATGCTTAGCTAAAAAGGTTCTTTCAGGCATTTTCTTCCAAAACAATCCACATTCATCCGCATTAAACACCTGATCTGGGCAATATGATGTTCTAGAAGTTATTACAGTAAATTTTTCTGGATATATTTTTGCTGCATCTGAATCAGCAGAAGCCTGTTCTCCTTTTAATTTCAAGGAATGTAAGGAATGTCTTTGTTTAAATCTCTCGAACCAGCCTTGACTTGCATTAAAAGGCGCCTTAATCAAAGAAGTACTAGTAGATGGCATTTCATTTTGAATTTTTTCATAAATTTTTAAAGCTTTATTTGTTATGGCGTTAGTGTCGATCGGAACTCGTTTTTGATTTTGATCTTCAAGCCAAATAACTAAAGCCTTTTCCATGGTTTCTATTGCAAAATTTCTCACATGTGACGTTTTACTCATGCTTGATACTATTCCAGCCGCTACACTTTTTCTGATTGACTCTTCATTTTTTCTTATTGTTCGTATTGTTGCTTCATTCAATGAATAAGATCTAGCAACATCTACTACTCTCTCGTTATTCCACAGTTTGTCCAAAATTTCAATTTTGTTTTCTAATGAAATAACTTTTCTTTTCATTTCTTTATTTTTATCCTTCGACATTATTAGGAACTAAAATTTTTAAATATTTAATAATAAAAATGTTAAACTATTAATTTTAAACCACGCGGAACCTACCAACTGAATCGCACAGATAATCAAAGAGAACTAAATAAAATATTTTCACTGATTTGTATAAACAGATATATACAAAAAAGGTAAATTCCCTATTTTTAAAAATCAACGTACACGAGTATAAAAACGAAAAAAGTATACACACGAATTTTTAAGTACATACAAAGTTTGTTACATCAAAAATTTTTTTTATTTTAAAAACCGTGTAAAAACGAAAACGTGTAAAACGAGTACAGTGCAAAACGGGGGATAAGTGTAGTCTATTTTAGTAAAACGTATAAAATTCCTACATTATTTAACCGCGAATTAACGTGTCACTTGGTTACGATGAAACCGACAATATCTTCAAGTCAGTACATTGAGGTATGACTTAACTAAATATGTGCTTCGTCCTCTCACATTCTGTAGAGGTCTGATGTGTCATCTAGCAACCTTCTGAAGGATTTCGCAATGAAATAGTATTCAGTGATCATCCCTATTACTCAAGTATACCTAGAGAATTTCTTTTCATACTCAGAAATAGCTTGGCGCTTTCTATTTTAATGATGTTGGGCTTTATTAATAGCTAAGGTATAAAATTCCTACATTATTTAACCCCACATTGGTTATGATGAAACCGACAGAGTGTGATTTGATTTACATCTGCACCGACTATATAGTCATAATCAGATGGTGGTCAAACCACTTATTTGATTGGACACCAACTACGCCCTAGAAGGCCATCGAATACGTATATCCTCCAGTCACTTCTAGTAGCAATTTCGAAAGCCCGAAGTAGGCCGCAGCCTTCACTCCTTGCTGAAGAGTTGGAGACTTTCCAACTCCTGGTCCAGAACGCATGAAGCTCTTATTTCTCAAGAACACGACAGCATTCATACTCACTGGACCTGAACCATTCATTGTGTTAATTTAAATGATCCGACCCACAAACTCTCACGAGGGTCCGAAACCACAACCACCACGATACTCCCATATAGGGGCCAACCTCAATAACCAGTCAGAGCACATCATTGTGTAAAGAGAACAAATAGTGTACTCTGGGGCAACTGATTCCCGTGGAAATATGTGGATTGTCCAGGTGACTCCTACTTGCCTTTGAGGGGCCTGGGCTCCCTTTTACCCCGCAAGACACCAGTCTAAATGGAATAGTAGGTTCCAAAAAGACTATCCTGTGCCCCCGGGGGGAAAAATGATGAAACCGACAATATGTTCAAGTCGTACTGACTTGAGGTATGGCTTAGCTATATATATGATTTGTCCTCGCACATTCTCTAAAAGTCTGATGTGCCGCCTACCAACCTACTGAAACATTCTTTAATGAAACAGTATTCAGTGATCATCCCTATTACTCAACTATACCTAGAGAATTTCTTTTCATACTCAGAAATAGCTTGACGCTTTCTATTTTAATGATGTTGGGCTTTATTCATAGCTGAGGTATAAAATTCCTACATTATTTAACCCCACATTAGCGTGTTACTTTGTTACGATGACACCGACAATATCTTCATGTCAGTATATTGAGATATGGCTTAAGTATATATGTGCTTTGTGCTCGCACATTCTGCAGAAGTCTGATGGGTCTTCTACCAACTTAATGAAGCATTCCTTATTGAAATAGTAGCCAGTGATAATCCCTATAACTTAACTGTGCCTAGAGAATTTCTTTTCGTACTCAGAAATAGCTTGGCGCTTTCATGCCCAAACAGTCCCAATTAGTCCGTGTCACACAGAAGATCCCTCTACTCGTCCTAGTGTATATAGTTTTGCCTGAACCATAACTCAGCAGGCTTATTATTTATTACATTCTTCCTATACAATTTCTGTAAAATGCAAAGATATTAAGAATAGCAACATCAAATTATCGAAAGCAAACTGTGCACTGGAATCCATTATTTAAATTATTTACTATTCACAACATACTATTTCTTAAATACGTTGTAACTTTTTATCTTTGTAAACAAATATTCTACGCGATCACTTTCCTTATCTTATTCTTGCGATATTTCATACAAATATTTTTTATTTACTTCATTACGCAAAATATTGTTTATTCGTAAAATCGTACATTTGTTTGGTATAGTGATCAGTGTATGAAAACAAGCGAACCGTATCGTAAACGTTTCACTCAAGGACATCAATTTTCATACAAGATTTTTTCGTAAAGTACAGTAAAAGCAAAACAAATACTTATTGAATAATAAGAAGCTTAAGGTCATCTACTTGCTTCGATACACCAGTCCATTCATAAAATGATCGGTGTGCATCTCATTTTATAAAGCACGTACCATTAGCTACTATAACGATCAGAATAATCAGGAAACTCATTTTCTTCTGGCTGCTTTCTCCCAATAATTTAATGCACATTTGGCGCTTACGAGCAGGTACTTTTAATTAGCTGAGGTACTTTTGATATACGAGGTAGTGGTGTCTCTACAACCTCAAAAACAACATGGCTTTTTATTCTTGCTTTGAAGGCAGTAATACGAAAAACAAAGATATATGAGAGATAATTGTATGAAAATCATAAAAATATTGTGACCCACTTGTAAAATAAAGGATTTTTCAGCAAAAAGTTTGTGGTCTAAAAATTAAATTAAAAATTTAGTTTAAAATGATTCAAATTTTTATTCTATAACGAAGAGAAAAGTTCGGCAATTATGAATGAAAAATTATATCTGGCAAATGTCCACTACGACCACGCTAACAGATGTCGTTTCTTTCATAAAAGTTTTTAATTACTGTCTTAGTAAAATGGCCAACCTATTTCGTTAATCACATCACGGATTTTGAGTTTTAAGGCTGACAACGATTCGATTGGCTCCGTGAAATTATGCGATCGGAAAATTTGGTTTGCAATAAATTGAAACAGGTTTCACAGACCTGTTGAAACCTGTTGAATGTAAGTGATATCAATAATAGGCCAAAATTAAGTTGTTAGCATCTCGCGATAGCATGATCCATTGACCGTTACCATATTTCCAGCCTTATCTTTGAAAAAAACGTCCTAATCACTCCTCCAGACCATATAGCCCACCATACAGTTAAACGTTGAGCATGCAAAAGCTTTTTAATAATCGCTAAAGGATTTTCAGAAGCGGCATTTTTGCAATTTCGCTTGTTGAAATACCCTGACAAGTAAAGATGGGCTTCGTCTGAAAAAATTTTTTTTTTCAGAAAAATCAGCAGGTCGGCTTCAATTCCTGCACCAGTTGAATCTTGTAAGGCTGCAAAGTCAAATCCTTATGCAAAATTCCCCATGTGGTGATTTTGGATAATCCCAAAGTGTGAACGTCAAGGAATTGACAAATTTGGGTCTGCTTCAACACTGTAGCTTACGGCTGCGATGTTTTCAGTTGAACGATGAAGGACGATTGTGTTGTCTAAAAATACTACGAGTTTTACGAAATGTAGCATTAATAGAACCACCATTTTCATAGTGGATTTTAATTATTTCAATGCAATTGAATTCATTGTAACAATTGCCAATTCATCTACTACGAATATGTCTAAAAACTAAATGTCAAAACTATCATATTGTTGGCGTTGCCATAGTTAACAAACAAACTTTTTGTTGAAAAGCCCGGTATAAACGCTTTCGACTGGTTAAACTGCAAGACAACAATAAAAAGCCATGTTGTTGTCATACCCTTCAGTGAAAACCGCCATTGCTGGCTGTTTCTTTAGTGTGATTGGCGAGCGCTTTTGATGCGATGACATCATTATTTAGCCGAGTTTTAATTAATATTCTAGGTAGTCTGAATAAAAGTCATGACAACAGTATTTTATTTACTGGCGGAACAAATCAAAAACAACTTAATACCAAAAGCCATTTTGTTTTTGCACTAAGAGTGTATAATTAAATGGGTGCATGATAGTACTTTAAAGAATAAAAAACTAAATGGTACAATCCTTTTTTAATCTTTTTGGTTTTGTTTTAGTCACCGCAATGAACGAAACGTTTGGTTTCGTTTTGGTTTTTTTCGTACCCTGGCAATAAGCTTTTTATTGTTAACTAACTAATAGTATTGCCATATATTTTAATGATATCATTTTATATTCGAAAGGCATTGAAACGGAAAGGGTTGACGATAGTACTTTGTAAAACAAATTTACTTTAAAGAATACAAAACTAAATGGTACAGTGAGTGATCTGATTTACATCTGTACCCGGCAGTTAGCCCCTACCAGATGGTGGTCAAACCACTGTGAATGATATGTAGCGCCATTCTCGCCCTAGGAGGCCTTCGAGTCCGTGCCCTCTCCGGTCACTCCTAGTTGCAACTTCGAAAGCTCGAAATAGGTCGCAGCCTTTACTCCTTGCTAAAGAGTTGGAGACTATCCAACTCCTGGTCCAGAACGCATGAAGCTTAATATAATTAAGAACACGACGGCATTCATACTCACTGAACCTGAACCATTCACTGTGTTCATTGTGAATGATCCGACCCACAAACTCTCACCAGGGCCTCGAAACCACAACCACCACGATACTCCCATATAGGGGCCAACCTCAATAATCAGCCAGAGAACAGCTAAATGTCTAAAGAGACAAATAGTAAACTCTGAGGCCTACTGATTCCCGTGGAAATATGTGGATTGTCCAGATGGCTCCTACTAGCCTTTAAGGGACCTGGGCTCCCTTTTACCCTGCAAGACACCAGTCTAGATGGAATAGTAGGTTCAAAAAAGACTATGATGTGTCCCCGGGGGGACTAAATGGTACAATCCTTTTTAATATTTTTGGTTTTGTTTTTTTAGTCACCGCAAAGAATGAAACTTTTGGTTTCGTTTTGCTTTTTTTCGTACCCAGCCAACAAGCATTTTTTGTTTTCGAACTGATAGTATCGCCATTTTTATTAAATCATTTTACATTCGAAAGACGGTTAAATAAAAAAATGGATAGAAAAAAATTTTCTTTTAAAATAACTTAAGCGAACATTGTTAAAAGAGCCAGCCGTTAATGTAATAAAAACAGCTTAACGAAAAGTCGTTTAGTCGAATATATTTCATAGCAATATTAGCGGTAAATATTTTTAAATGAATTATATTCTAAATTTTGAAATTGAAATATATTCTAAAATTTGTTTTTCATTTTCAGTTCTCTTTTCTTATGGCGGAAGCAATAATGTGTCATTACAGTCAAAATGTGTTGACCTTTAAGTATCGAAGAAATACCAAAACTATTATACACTGGGTTCTGCAAGTTTTAGGTGGAGGATTAGGTATTGCTGGCGTTATAATCCAATGCATTCATGATAAATTTGATTTATTTAATATTCACGCCAAATTGGGTAAGAATTTTTGGCTATAAAATTTCATGATTTTTTTTCTTTAATATTCTTTACTTTAAGGTTTTGCCGCTTTTATTCTATGCTGTATTAGTTTTATTTCCGGCTTGATGTCTCTATTTTCAATGACTTTAAGGCATTTTTTCAGTCCAATACTAAATAAGACTTGTCACAGTGTATTGGGTATTGGAACATTTGCAATAGCTTTATGTGCCCAATATTATGGCTATGAAACCCATTTATTTTCTCGACATGTGCCATCAAATGATTTTGTTATATTAATGAAATGTTTAACTCTAATATCGTTGGTATTATCATGCGTAGGTCCCTTGAAATCACTGTTTTCTAAAATATCGAATCTAGCTTTCAAGGAATGAGGAGAAACTTTATTAATAATATATTGAAATTAGATAACTTTTGCATATGCATGTATGTATTAAATTATGTTGTTAATATAAATTATGCTGTTACTAAAATTTTAAATAAAACCGATTTTTTAAAATAAAAATTTCTGAATTTAAAAATTCTAATTTTCAGCGAAAATAAAAAATTCATATATTTTTCATCAACACAAAATTCCGTACCCAGAGGCCAAATTCGAAATAGCCGGAATTAAAAGGCTTCCAGAAGATGTATGTATATTACTATAGTCGCTATTTAAAACAAATAAAGGGTGTTTTTTAAGCCCGATAGAACTTGAAATTGTAAAAAATAACACAAAAAATTAAATTGTAATCAAAATTTCTTTTTTATTCGAAGGATCAATACGTGACATTAACATTTGAAAATGATTTCGGGCATGTGGGCACCGCGGCTGTTCTTGACGAAGCGCATTCTGGACGTCCAATTTTGGGCCACTTTTTCGAGCACTGCTGGGCGTATGTCACGAATAACACGAACAATGCTGCCCTCCAAGGCGTCAATTGTTGCTGGTTTATCAGCATAAACCAGTGACTTCACGTAGCCCTACAGGAAATAGTCGAGTGGTGTCAAATCGCACGACCTTGGAGGCCAATTGACAGGTCCATTTCTCGAAATCAACTTATCGCCAAATTTTGATTTCAATAAGTCGATGGTTGCGTTCGCTGTATGGCACGTAGCGCCATCCTGTTGAAACCACATCTCGTCCGGATCAATGTCATCCATATTTTCAAACAAAAAATCATTGATCATGGTGCGGTAACGATCTCCATTGACCGTAACGCGAGCTCCGGCCTCATTTTTGAAGAAATAAGGTCCGATGATGCCACCAGCGTGAAAACCGCACCAAGCGGTGCATTTTTCTGGATGTAATGGAGTCTGTAGGGTCTGTTGTGGATTGGTCTCACTCCATATGCGGCAATTTTGCTTATTAACAAACCCGTTAAGCCTCATCGCTGAACACAATTTTGCGATAAAACAACGGGTCAGTTGCCAACTGCTCTAGAGCCCAATCGGCGAAAGAACGACGCATATAATGGTCTCGTGGCTTCAATTCCTGCACCAGCTGGATCTTATACGGGTGTAGGCCGAGATCTTTGCGCAAAATTTTCCACGTAGTGGACGGACAGAGCCCCAATTCCTGCGACCGACGACGAATTGATAAATTTGGATCTTCTTCCACACTTTCGTTTACAGCGGCGATATTCTCTTCAGTACGACGTGTTGGTGTTATTGCATCCTCTAGAGAGTATGTGGTACGAAATCTATCGACAGTTCGACGAATGGCTTGTTCAGATGCACGATTATGTACGCCATAAAAATGACGAAGTCGTCTATAAGTTGCGCGAATCGACGACTGATTTTCAAAGTAAATTTGGATAATTTCGTAGCGTTGTTCAAGCGTTGTTCAAACAAATAAAAAAAATGTTTCATCAAAATTTCATTTTTTGTGTTACTTTTTACAATTTAAAGTTTTATCTAGCTTAAAAAAACACCTTTTACTAAAAATCAAAGAGTGTTTTAAAAGTGCCGTGATATTTATAAAAATATTTAAATTTTTAAGTTGTGAAAGACAGAAATGTCAAAATTGTGCTATGGCAACAATTTAAACTTTAAAATAAAGGGTGTCCCAATAGTGGCTTACGTTTGAGGGCCACTTTAATGTATTTTCGCTATAAAAATAAGTACAAAAGTGACCCGATTTTTACCTACGTGACCTTGATTTTAGCCACATACTGCACGACATTTAAAATATTGTTACGAATATGTCTTGCTTAAGTTTAAATTAAAACAATTAAGCAATATGGAAAACTACTGGCTACAAACTGCGTAGAAGTTTATACACACACACATTTAAACGCGCAAGACAAAAACTAATTTTGCAACAACAAATATTTTTTTTTTTTTTTTTTTTTTTCAATAATTATTTATTGTATCTTCAAGAAACTGAACTAACAATAAGTTTCAAAATCTTAAATTCTAAAAAAAAAGTTACATTAGTCCCGACCATGTCAGAACTAACCTTTTGGGTAAAAAAAAAAATTGACATTAAAAAAAAAAACAAAACAAATATGTCTAAGATATGTCATCTGTAGCATTGAGGATTAAAGCTGCGGTATCCTTCTTTTTTAATCGGCTATGTCCACTATAATTCAAGATATTGCGAGCAAGGGGGTTAGGATGGTCTTCAAGCTTCATTAAGTATTTGCCTGCGTATTTGATGATTTCTGTAGTCACCAGCGGTATGTCTAAATCACGATGTATGTTTAAATTTCTGATGTACCATGGAGCGGAAGTTATCAACCGTAAAATTTTATTTTGCATACGTTGGATTCTATCCACATTTGAAGCTGAGGCAGTGCCCCAAAGTTGGATTCCATAAGACCATATTGGTTTCAGAATACTCTTGTAAATTAGAAGTTTGCAATCTAGGCCAAGTCTCGAGTTTCTGCCAATGAGCCAGTGTAATTGTGTTAGCTTAAGTTTCATTTGTGTTAGCTTTGAGTCAATATGATGTTTCCATGTAAGACGACGATCAAGATATATACCAAGATATCTCACATAATTATGGTGAGGAACAATGTGATTATCAATCCGAACGGGTGAACAATTATCTCTTCGCAGGGTGAAAGTCACATGAATGCACTTTTGAACGTTCACTTTAATTCTCCATAATTTTAACCACAACTCCAACTGAGTTATATGTTGCTGAAGATTTATTGAGGCTTGATAGGAGTTTTCGTGCGAACTTAGACACGCTGTATCATCAGCAAACGTGGAAGTGTGGACAGTTTCACTTACAGGCATATCGCAGGTATATATCAAATATAAAACTGGTCCAAGAATGCTACCTTGTGGTACACCTGAGGAAATTGGTTTGGATACACTTACGAAGTCTCCTTCAACAACAGCAAATTTTCGTCCAATTATTTAGCTTTTCAGTAGGTTGCTCATATTACAAGGCAAGTGAGCGGTCAGTTTTAGAAATAGACCTTCATGCCAAACTTTGTCAAAAGCCTGGGAAACATCAATAAAAATAGCTGAACAATACTTCTTCTCTTCAAAAGTCCTTCTTATCACCTGAACCAATCTATGGGTTTGCTCAATTGTGCTATGTCTACTTCTAAAACCAAATTGATGGTTTGGGATACACCCACTATCCCTTAGCATTGGAGACAATTTATCCATAAGCAACTTTTCGAAAACCTTTGAAATAGTTGGTAATAGACTTATGGGCCTATATGACTCAGTTTTGGTTAGGTCTTTACCCGGTTTTGGAATCATTTTAACTTTAGAAATCTTCCAGTGGTCAGGATAGTATTCAAGCCGTAAAATGGCATTAAAAATGAATAGCATGATTCTGACTGCAATATTAGGGAGCTCCTTCAACATTTTGTTACTTATGCCGTCCATACCAGGAGCTTTTTTCGGATTTACTTCAGAAATTAGCTTTTGTACCTCACGCAACTTAAACTTTAAGGGTCTGGAACAACAACAAATATACAGTATTTATCATCGGCGTAATTTTCTAAGAAACCCTTTTTTTATAAAAGCAACAACAAATGTATTGAAATAAATCCCAAGCAGAGACCTTATCAGCATACAAACAAAAACAACTATACACACAGGCAAGCAGGCGCATATAAAATGAATAAACAACCTACAACAACAAAATACACACAAGGAGAGTAGAAAATTCTTACATCTTCTAGAATCTAATTGGACAAGTATAAATAGGGAAAGCGTCTGAGTGGATAATCAATCAGTAAATTAAACCTCTACAGTGAAGACGTGCATTTTTAAGTAAATTGTTCTGTGTCAACTTTGTGTAGTTGAAAGTAAATAATAAAATTGTTATAAATTTAAAAACTCTAAAACTGGTGTTAATTATTTTGCAATAAAGAACTCACAACAAAACGTTTATAAAAGGTATAAACGTAACAATATATTTATATCCTCTAAAAAAAGAAGTACAGAAATGAAAAAAAAAACATTTAAAAAAGTATTGTCATTCTTTTCTGTCTTTTCTAGCTGTTTGTTCGGTATGAACAGCGAGCGCTTTCGCTGTGAAGATATCATTTTTAAGCCGTGTTATAATCTGTACTGGTGAGTCAGTGTTCGGGTTTAGGTAGTTCTTTTGTTAAGGCCGTATCTACTCAAGTAGATAGAATGCCATCTGGCACTTTATGCAAGACTAATTTTCAATATCTCCTTCTTCTTTTATTATCTAGGTACGTGTGTCCGTCTGAGGATGCTTTCCGTGTGTTCGAGTGTATGAGTAGTTTTAGTAATGTGAAAATTGTGTTTTAGCTCATTTTTATTTTGTAGATTTCCATTTTTTCAAGAATATCTAGTCATCGTACTTTTTATCCACGATATAATAATTCATCTATTTGCCTTGGTGTGTATCCGTGAGCGTCAAGGTATAATGCAAAGTTGAAGTCTTCTCTTTTTCGTTTCTATGAGCGTTTGTGTTCTGTAAATCTCTTATTTAGTGTTCGTCCAGTTTTCTGTATATAAGTATGTCTGTATATTCCGCTGGAATTAAATTTGTTAATTGTTTCTGTCGATGTCTTAAGATTATGTCTCAGAGTATTGCCGGTTTTTAATGCTGCTAGTAAACCTTCTTTGTGGAAAACGTTAGTTAATCTATATATTTCTTGTGTAATTAAAAGTGTGCTCTCGTATTGTATCGGTTGTCTCTTTATCTTCTTTATTCCTGTTTTTAGTGTTGCATTGTCTAAAAAATTTGTTGATAGTAGTGGGTTTGTAGCTGTTATTTTTAGTTATAGTGTAGATTGTGTCGAGTTCTTTGTTGTACTTATCGGGAGTAAGTGGAATTATTCTAACTCGTGTATCACATGTCTAAATTCTGCTAGTTTATGTTTGGTAGGGTGATTCGAGTTGATGTAGATGTTACTGCCCACCGTAGTTGGTTTTCTATATCAAATGTTAAACAGTCAGTTCCTCGTGTTATTGTGATGTCAAGATAATGCAAATTTCTGTCTTGTTATTTTTATCTTGTGTATGTAATTTTATTGTGGATTGTGTTTAAGTCTGTTAGAATTTGTTCGAGGATGCATATGATGTCATCCACGTATCTATGGTAATGAGTTATTTCGTGTTTTTCAATTAGTGTTTTTTCGTAGAGTAATTCGAGATGTTGCATGAAAATTTCCATTAAGATTGGAAAAGAAGAATGTCCAAGAATGCTACCTTGTGGTACGCCTTAGGAAATTGGTTTGAATAAACTAACAAAGTCTCCTTCAACAACAGAAAATTTTCTTCCAATTATGTAGCTTTTCAGTAGGTTGCTTATATTACAAGGCAAGTGAGCGCGGTCAGTTTCAGAAATAGACCTTCATGCCAAACTTTGTCAAAAGCCTGAGAAACATCAATAAAAATAGCTGAACAATACTTCTTCTCTTCAAAAGTCCTTCTTATCACCTGAACCAATCTATGGGTTTGCTCAATTGTGCTATGTCTACTTCTAAAACCAAATTGATGGTCTGGGATACACCCACTATCCCTTGGCATTGGAGACAATTTATTCATAAGCAACTTTTCAAAAACCTTTGAAATAGTCGGTAATAGGCTTATGGGCCTATATGACTCGGTTTTGGTTAGGTCCTTACCCGGTTTTGGAATCATTTTAACTTTGGAAATCTTCCAGTGGTCAGGATAGTATTGAAGCCGTAAAATGGTATTAAAAATAAATAGCATGATTCTGACTGCAATACTGGGGAGCTCTTTCAACATTCTGTTACTTATACCATCCATACCAGGAGATTTTTTCGGGTTTATCTCAGAAATTAACTTTTGAACCTCACGCAACCTAAACTTTAAGGGTAAAGGAAAAGAGTGGCGTTTGTTCGGTCTTGTGTTTACGTATCGCATATATATTTTGTAAAAAATTCAAACAAGTTAATTTAAGAGAGTGTTCCTATAGTGACGTGACTTTAAAGCTAATCATTTACAGCCGTATGCATAAAAATTTAAAGCAGGTTTAACTGCCGTTGTTAAGCACAATTTCTTAAAATTGTATTCAAAAAACGTTTTTATCTTAACATACCTTTGTTAACTTTAAAGTAGGAAAAACCTACTTTAAACCTACAATAAATTGACAGTTCAATTTTATTACTAAAAGTTCAAAAACAAAACAAATTGTGTTTACAATAAACTGAGCCGTTTATTTTAAAAGTGGCATAAGTTACTTTGTTATTGTCATCTTTTTTATTTTAAATTAGTTTTTATAACATTTTAATTTTTAGTTATTTTAACTTGTCTGTATTTACTTTTCTTTCTGAAATGGAGTTTTCTAATGATTGTGTTGAAATAAAATTTTTTTCTCCATGTTGTGTACTGTGAAGGATTTTTTTCGACAGGGGGTTATTACTACTATTACTATTTTATTCTTTACATAAGTCACTATGTGCAATAATATGCTTTTGAGTTGTGACATTCTTAGATATTTTATACAACACGAAGCAACCTCCTGAGAATAAAAACAATAGCAAAATAATGCTAATTATGTGTAGTATATTAGATATCACTATAATATAGTTCAGTAAACTGCACTATTCTTTCGAACTAATAAAAATAAGTCCAATAATCACAACAATACCTCACACACACTTATTACATGTTTTTATTTCTTTCACACTAAGCTCCATAATTAATTTCCTAAGTACAGCGACTAACGCCACTTTCAAAATAAGCATTTTTGCTGCACCGTTAATTATCAAAACTCCTCTCAAGCAAATCTCAATACTTCTCAACTTATTAATTTCAAATTTATTACAAATAAAAAAAAAACTGTTCAGTTTTACTTTGTTATTCCAAAAATTTTTTAAAATGCTTATTAAAAACAAATTGTAGTATACAAATAATAATAAAAACTAAAATATAACATGCCATTCAATATAAAACATTTTTACATCATTTTTTATATTTTACAAAAATATAATTATAATTAATTATTTTAAACAAAAGTTTTATTGATGTACATATAATCAAAACAAAGCTCGTTATCCGAATAATTATTTTTTTAATATGAACAAATTCTTTGTAAGTTCTTCGTAAGCCTTGCAAATTAACCTCATGTAAAGCTTCTCATCTTCTTCTTCTCATTTTCATTCCCTTCACCGCATGCATAACGTACTGCAAATGTGTTCATTAATCAGCTTTCTTTAAAAGGTCACACATCATGTATGATTACCCTATGAAGGGGAGTATTAGTTATAATTTTTTTATATGTTACACACGTTTTATACTTAAATAAATTTAAGTACAATTTAATGTACAATTAAGTACAATTTAAAATCCGTTTGGTACTGAATTTAAAATGTTACCATCCCTAAAAAGTGGTAAATAACATTAACAGAAAATTTTGCTATTTGAAAAAATAACGCGGTAAAAAGCAAAAAATGTAGTTTCTTCGTCTTAAAAAGAAGCGCTTAAATTATATTACAAAAGCGTAATAAATTAAAATAATTTAATTTAGTGATTTTTAAATACATAAGTGAAATAATTTAAGTTATAATCTCAACGTTATATTAAATTATTATAATAATCATTGGCATTGATAAGGCTATCTGGGAAGAACTAACTCAGGTCCAGCATAAATTAAGTTCTCATTATTTTTCCCTACTTCTGAAATTTATAATATACTACATAATCCTCCCTTTTTTCAAAGGACTATAGACCAATTCAGATTAAATATCTTGTGACGCTTATATTGCTATTTAATATGTAATGTTACGTTAGCAGCCCCTCCGATTTCAGTGCCTGATTATCCTACGACATACAAAAGATATTTTTATCATACAATTTTATGGGTTTTATAGGCTCATTTCAACTTGTTTTTCCCCCTAAAGCTTCAATGAAAATAAATCACACAAATGCAAATTGGACTCACCCAGAAAAGGTTCTGTACAATTTACAAGGCATCCTTTTATTTTAAATTTTAAATAATTGTTTTATTTGTGGCTGAAAATGTTGTTAAAGATTTTATTATAAACAACACATATTCTCTGCAAATATCAAGTGTATGCCTGCCTATAAGACCTCTGTAAAAACACCCTTTAATTTTTTAATTAAATGTTCATGTTCATTATTATAGCAAACATATTCTTACATACTCTGCGTGAATTCTTTCACACTAAGCTTCATAATAAATTTCCTAAGTACAGCAACTAACGGCACTTTCAAAATAAGCATTTTTGTTACACCGTTAATTATCAACACTCCTCTCAAACAAATCTCAATACTTCTTAACTTATTAATATCAAATTTATTAAAAATGAAAGAAAAAACTGTTCAGCTGTGACTTATGCCACTTTCAATGTAAACGGCTCAATTGGCAATTATACTTTGTTATTCCAAAAATGTTTAAAAATGTTTATTAAAACAAATTGTAGTATAGAAATAATAATAAAAACTAAAATATATTATGCCATTCAATATAAAACATTTTTACATCATTGTTTTATATTTTACAAAAATATAATTATAATTAATTATTTTAAACAAAAGTTTTATTGATGTACATATTATCAAAACAAAGCTCGTTATCCGAATAATTATTTTTTTAATATGAACAAATTTTTTGTAAGTTCTTCGTCAGCCTTGCAAATTAACCTTTTTTGGGTGCTTTGCTTTTTATTAAAAAGATTAATAAAAAACAAAAAAAAAAATATGTTGATTTTGCTGAAAACATTAAAGACATTTTTTATGGATCTAACTACCCGGATAAATAATATTCATTTTTATACATCGTTAACTACAACATGACAACTGAAAATAGTGGCATTGCCAGAATCAAAATACTAATTTTACTAAAGCATACATTAGCTAAAGTACTGTTTTTGAATACCATTTCTTAACAAACGTCTGTTAGCCTTAAAGTGTTTGTTTACCAACGTGTACTTTAAAGCTCAAGTAAGCGTTTTTTATGCATACAGCCGTTAGAGTTTACGTTTAAAGTATATTTTGACATATTCCATTATAAAAGTAAATGTGAGCAATAAATGTAAAAATTAAAGTATATTTACGTAGATACCGTGATATATAACATATAATGATCTTTTCTCTTAAACTATTGTAAACAGACTCTGGAAATTTACACAAAGTGTACCATGCCCACTGTAACCACAAGTATAAAAATAAAGAGTGTAATAGCAGATATTGAACAAAATGAAAGTGCGATCTGTGCTTGGCTGCATTATTATTATTTTGCAATTTCTTGAACAAACAGGTTAAACATAAAAGAATGGATAAAAAATACACTATAGAATCATTACGAGAACAGTGTTACAATGCCTGTTGTGCTAAATAGTTATTTAGTTTAAAATTTGCTCAAGATTTAGTACAATATGCAATTTTTAGTACAACTTAAGTTGTACTTCTGAAAAACATATTTGCTCCTCAGAGAAGGAATCTGAAACTATTTGTATACCCTTGACTATACGTAGAAAAGAAACTTGTAGAAACTTGTTATTTTCGATGCCATAAAGTAAAATATATAATAAAAATTAACTTGAATAATTATATTTGTATTTTATCAAACTTATCAAGTTCTATAAATTAATTATTATTAAATCAAATTGATTTTTTTAAAGTTTATTGAAAAATATTTTATGGTTTCTTTCTGTTCTTTTTTAAATCACAAATTTATTTAATGATATGACCATAAATACTAATAAAATCCTATTTAAATGTGTTTATAAAGGGTGTTTTTTTAAGCCCGATAGAACTTGAAATTGTAAAAAATAACACAAAAAATTAAATTGTAATCAAAATTTCTTTTTTATTCGAAGGATCAATACGTGACATTAACATTTGAAAATGATTTCGGGCATATGGGCACCGCGGCTGTTCTTGACGAAGCGCATTCTGGACGTCCAATTTTGGGCCACTTTTTCGAGCACTGCTGGGCGTATGTCACGAATAACACGAACAATGCTGTCCTCCAAGGCGTCAATTGTTGCTGGTTTATCAGCATAAACCAATGACTTCACGTAGCCCCACAGGAAATAGTCGAGTGGTGTCTAATCGCACGACCTTGGAGGCCAATTGACAGGTCCATTTCTCGAAATCAACTTATCGCCAAATTTTGATTTCAATAAGTCGATGGTTGCGTTCGCTGTATGGCACGTAGCGCCATCCTGTTGAAACCACATCTCGTCCGGATCAATGTCATCCATATTTTCAAACAAAAAATCATTGATCATGGTGCGGTAACGATCTCCATTGACCGTAACGCAAGCTCCGGCCTCATTTTTGAAGAAATAAGGTCCGATGATGCCACCAGCGTGAAAACCGCACCAAACGGTGCATTTTTCTGGATGTAATGGAGTCTGTAGGGTCTGTTGTGGATTGGTCTCACTCCATATGCGGCAATTTTGCTTATTAACAAACCCGTTAAGCCTCATCGCTGAACACAATTTTGCGATAAAACAACGGGTCAGTTGCCAACTGCTCTAGAGCCCAATCGGCGAAAGAACGACGCATATAATGGTCTCGTGGCTTCAATTCCTGCACCAGCTGGATCTTATACGGGGTAGGCCGAGATCTTTGCGCAAAATTTTCCACGTAGTGGACTGACAGAGCCCCAATTCCTGCGACCGACGACGAATTGATAAATTTGGATCTTCTTCCACACTTTCGTTTACAGCGGCGATATTCTCTTCAGTACGCACATTCCTTCCTTGGTGTTATTGCATCCTCTAGAGAGTATGTGGTACGAAATCTATCGACAGTTCGACGAATGGCTTGTTCAGATGCACGATTATGTACGCCATAAAAATGACGAAGTCGTCTATAAGTTGCGCGAATCGACGACTGATTTTCAAAGTAAATTTGGATAATTTCGTAGCGTTGTTCAAGCGAGAGTCTATTCATGATGATTTGTCAGAGTATACTGAAACAACTAAAAAAATGTTTCATCAAAATTTCATTTTTTGTGTTACTTTTTACAATTTAAAGTTCTATCTAGCTTAAAAAAACACCTTTTACTTTATGTCGTATGTATTTCCTGATATTCCATGGGATGGTATATCAGGAAATGATAAATATTTTTGGAACACTAAAATTAATAATAAAATATTGAAAGACAGAATAAAAAAAAAACACAAATTAAAAATTAAATTGCTGATAATTTTTGGGATAATAAAAAATAAAACGTATTGAAATTGGATCTCAAGTTCACGTGTTAAATGAATTTTAAAAAATGCAATCATTACAGAAAATTTAAATTATAATTAAAAGTCACAAATATTTATATAGAAATAAAAAAAATGTATGCACGTGTTTTTGTTGTCTCAGATGAATCTAATCCCCTAATGCATGTATTTCCTAGAATTATTTCCAGCTAAGAAAAAATAAAAATACACTGTGATAACAACAAATTTGTTTTTTCTTTCAAACACATTTACTGCCAGAGACAACAACAACAACAACAACAGCAACCAATTTAAATACAATTAAGATTAAAAAACAGTTTTAACATACATTATAAATAATATAATAAAATAAAATACAAAACAAAATAACTGGGTACTTTTTTGTAGCTTAACATGGGCACACTAAATACTACAAGTTGCAGTACAATACGAACTGATTACGGCAGCACAACGTTTAAAATTTCTATTGACAACAGTTCTTTGGATAGCGGGGAAACAACCACATGCAATATTGGCTACCAAAGTCTGCCGCATACTTCATCTAGAAATTTATTTGCCAAATCGAGATTTTCGAAAATGTCGGTGGATAAACGGCCAAGTAATGAACCACACCATCTATTACAGTATTTGGAAGATTATTTAAATGTTATTAATCAAATTTGTATTGGATTTGTGGCTATCTATATGAGCTGGTTATGTTTACGTACGGGTTTGGCGGGAACGGGTCTGCATGCCTGGCTGGTAACAATAGGGGTAAGAAAAATTAAAAACAAAACAAAAACAAACAAAGTGAAATCGTAAAGTAAAGGGTTTTTCAACAAGAATTTTGTTTTCCGAAACATAATAAAAAAATGTAGATTAAGATGATTCAAATTTTTATTATTATTTTCGACAATTATGAATGAAAAATTGTATCTGGCAAATGTTTATCACGACGCTGACAGATGTTGATTCTTTCGTCAAAGTTTTTAATCACTTTTTGGCAAAATGAGAGTTAGTCACATGACGGATTTTGAGACTCTGTCCTTAACAAAGACCCACAAAAATAATCCAGTGGTATTAAATCATACAATCTGGCTGGCCACTAAACTGCTGATTGTCGTAAAATTATGGCATCGGGAAATTTGGGTTGCAAATAAATTTATCATTTCATTGGTTGTGTGAAACCACATGCCAGTGATATCCACGTCGTCAATGATATATCAAAATTGAGTTGTTAGCATCTCCCGATAGCGTGATACATTGACCGTTACCCCATTTCCAGCCTCAACTTCGATAAAAAAAAGCCGCCCAATCACGCCTCCAAACCAAATAGCGCATCATACAGTGACACGTTGGTATGTAAATCTTCTTAATAATCGCTATAGATTTTCAGAAGCCGCAAATGCGACATTTTTGTTTGTTGACATGCCCTGACAAGTGAAAACAGCCTTTGTCTGAAAAAATGATTTTTTCAGTAAAACCAGCCGATTGTTTCTGAATGAACTAAGCGAATCTACGACGATGAGAATGGTTGGTCGGCTTCAATTCCTGCACCAGTTAAACCTTGTAGGACTTCAAAGTCAAATGCTTACGCAAAATTCGGCATGTGTTGGTTTTGAATAACCCCAATTTTTGAAAACGTCAAGGAATTGACAAATTTGAATCTGCTTCACACGGCTGCGATGTTTGCAGTTGAACAACCCGATCTAACACGCATTGGTGTTTGCGCATTTTGTATCGAGCCTCTTGACTCAAATTTAACGACCAAATTCTTAATGACGGCCTCAGAAACTTTAACAGAACCACCATTTTCATACTGGATTTTAATTGTTTTAATACAATTTTCTTGCGAAATTGTATTCATTGTAACAATTGCCAATTCATCTACTACGAATACGTCAAAAAACAAAATGTCAAAACTATCATGTTGTTGGTGTTGCCACAATTGAAAAAAAATTTTGGTTGAAAAACCCGATACTTCCTTGGTCGCATGTAGAAAGGGCCCTAACTCAAATTTTTTCGAAATTGATTTTTCATGTGATTTCAATAAATTTCACACAGTAATGCCTTGTCGCAATACTATCAAAAATAACGACTTTATAAGGCATTTGCATTTTAATTATTACATTCACGATAAATGCAGTTTTGAATATGATTTTCAAAACTGCAAATATGCAAGTTAGGAGGTTTCTACGTGAGTTTAACAACGACTTTCTATTCATAAACAATGCATTAAAATTATTTAAAAATTTTCAACAAATGCAAACATCACACATTTGATTTTGATAAAAGCAGTGTTGTCAGACAGGAATATTTTTGACCAAACTAACGATAAATAAGGAAATTTTAAATACTTTAGGAATACTTCGGGAACTTGTATTTTTTTATTATTTTCAACATTATTGACTTTTGGTTATAATCCCAATGTTTTAGTTATTTTATCTGACAGGCATGGCTTCATTCAATATAAATAGGGAATTATTTAGAGGAGAGATTTAATTTAGAGTTTCAGCTTGACATGATTTTTAAATTTAAAAAGTCGATCCAAAAAATGCTAAACGATTCCCATCGAATCTTATTTTTCTCAACTACAATAGCTGCAAGTAAATAGTTGGATCCAAACACTTTACTTGTTTTAAATACTTGCATGTATATAACTAAATGCTGCTGGATCACGTCCATTTCAAAAAAGGTAGAATTACTGTTAACTCGTATTTTTATTTTCTACGAGTAATAACCAACAAAATGAGAATTATTGTAGTTTTTCGTAACAGTGGTAAGTTTTTTAGAGGGAAACAAAATAAACTAGCTATTGTGGATTTTAAGGTATAAAAACTATCAAATTGGGAATTCAAATTGAAAAAAATCTGAGAACCCTAAAAAAAGATTTTTAATGCACAAGCAAAGGTTTGAAACGAATAACATACAACATTTTATTCCAACTTAAGGCATACGAGAGAGAACAAATAATAATTTGAGAATTTTTTACAAAACGTATTAAGTCGGTGTTAGTTAAAACACAATTTTTTTATTATACAAAAACACAATATTATAAAAGGCAAAATTATTAGAATACGCAGTTTATTTTGCATAACACTTATTGATTATATTTTTGAGAAAAATAAGTTAATTTGAAATTACGGAAACAAATGCAAATATTAAAAAAATGTAAATAATTTAAAAAATTTTACGCCAAAATCCATTTTTTAAGTTACCCAAGCTTTAAGTGTCCAGCATTAATTTTATTAATGCGTAAACATATCGATGGCTAGATAACTAGCAGTAAAATTTATCTCAATGATTGCACAGCTTCCTGGTGATCCAAAAATTAAATATTTTTCAATTGGACCAGAGAGAATTATTAATAAATATGCAATCTCTATTTAACTACTCCCACATGATCCCACTATGCATAGTGGCTTAAAAACGTTTTATTTTGGAAATAGTTCGGTAACTCACAAACCACTTAAGAAATCCCAATGAAATTTCTCAGAGGCCAAGCATAGGTATTTCTGAGTGAAGTTGCGGACGATCGATCGCTTACGATAAAGTGGGACTTCTGGGTACGCCTCCAAAGGTGGTCACCTTAAACATACAATTTTTTGAAAACGTCACAAAAAATTAATTTTTGTACTCAAATGTTAAAAATATTTAAACTTACAGTTAGTTGGTCTAAGAGAAAAGGATAAGCTCTCTTAACTATTAATTAACCCTTGAGCCGAAATTATAATAGTAAGATTCTCTAATTTGCCATACTGCTTCTTTAAGAAAAGTATGAGTTTTTAAATAAAATCTTAGAGGTACACGACGATTACTTCCCATAAAGAATATTTATTAATTATTCTATACACTCGATAGCTATAGTAACGCTCAAAATTTTAGACCGCTTTATTTAAGGCTAAAATATGTTTTTAATTAAAAACTGTGTGCTATCATAATGAGAAGGACGGAAACAGGTAATCCATTCAAAATTTATTTTTTATGATTTTATCGACACACCGCACATGGCTAGTCATCTAAAAAATTATAAATACAAAATATCCCCCCCCCCCCGGGGCCACATCTATATGTCTTGATGGCATCTCAGCATTATTACATGTGTCGCCGAGGGTAAAAGGGAGTTCAGTCCCCTAAAGGCTAGCAGGAAGACAACTGGACAACTCCACATTATTTCCACGGGAATCAGTAAGCCCCAGCCTTTTAGCTGTTCTCTGACTGATTATTGAGGTTGGCCCCTATATGGGAGTATCGTGGTAGTTGTGGTTTCGCGGCCCCATAACAGACAGGTCAGTTTTAATTATGGCCGGGTTCATTTCACCTTTGATGACACCTACCTGGTGAAATGTTCCCAAATCTAGTGAGCATGCTAGACATGTGTTCTGGACAGGAGTTGGATAGTCTCCAACTCTTTAGCAAGGAGTGATGATTTGCAGCCCTGCTCTGAAATCATTAAAGTTGCAAGTAGGAAAGACCCGTTGCTAAAATTAGTCTTCGGCTTCCTAGGACGAGCAAGACGTCCTAAATTATGCAGTGGTTTGAGGTTTGACCACCATCTGATTAAGACTACATAGTCAGGCGCAGATGTAAATCTAATCACACAGTACCTAGCTGTGTAATTCATAACCACACGGTGGATCATACCACTGCGGATGAAATGTAGCGTCATCCTCGCCCTAGGAAGCCTTCAGATGCGTATATCCTCCAGTCACTCCTAGTTGCAGCTTCAAGAGCTCAGAGCAGGCCGCAGCCCTTACTCCTTGCTGAAGAGTTGGGGACTATCCACCTCCTGGGCCAAAACGCATGAAACTTAATAAAATTAAGAACACAACCGCAATCATGCTTACTGGACCTCGAAACCACAATAACCACGATACTCCCGAAGGGCTATCCTCAATAATCAGTCAGAGAACAGCCAAAAGGCTAAAAAGACAAATAGATGAACCCTGGGGCTTTACTGTTTCTCGTGGAAACATAGTGGAATTGTCCAGTTGGCTCCTGCTAGCCTTTTACCCCCGTTGACACATGTAACGACGGTGAGAGATTCCGTCAAAACATATCAATGTGTCCCCGGAGGGAACTGTTGAGGTTATATTCAGCATTTGTATAGGCTTTAAATAATTGTAATATAAAAAAGGTGAAACTATGGATATTCCAATATAGACATATCTATTTCCGCCTGTAGTCCGCTAAGTCGCAGCGTTTTACCCATTTGTTGACATTTTAGAAATGTCCATATGCATTCACATTTTTCATAATCCTATTACTAAAAGCCTATACAAATTCTCCTTCGCCTTTTGTAGGCCGCTAAGCCACACCTTTCTAATTTTGAACCATTTCTTTGCATTGCAATTTTTTTTGCATGAACTTTTCTATGTTTTTATTAATTTATTTCATTTTAAATAATAATAATAATAAATAAATAAAAATAAATTTTTATTCAGTTTTTTAATTTTCGTACCGCAATGTTAAATTAATTTAATTCTGTTAACTTAACAGTTTTTGAGTGAGAGGTATGTAAGCTACAACAGGGCTGTCAAAGGCGAAGCTAATTGAGGGAGCCATTTTTACAAACTTAATTTTTTTGCAATTGGTTATGCTTTTTCTATGTAAAATAGAATAACTGAATTAGAAAGATCTGACAGTTTTAGACAAATGTTAGCAAAATTTAAAAACCATAAAAAATGTATTTAATTTAAAGAAAATATTTATTTCTTTTATTTTTAGTTTTGCTTTCTTATGGCCGAGGCGATAATGTGCCATTATAGCCATAATGTTATAACCATTCATTATCGACGAAATACTAAAACAACTATACATTGGGTGCTGCAAGTTTTGGGCGGAGGTATTGGCATTGTCGGCGTTCTTGTAAAATGCATACAGAAAAACTTTTCATTACATTCAGTACATGGAAAATTAGGTAAAATATTTTTACTCTCTTCTTATTTAGGTTTTATTTTAATTGCTAAATATCTTTTTAGGTTTTGCTGCTTTTATTTTATGTTGCATTAGTTTGGTTTCTGGTTTGTCAGCTTTATATTCCACAAAATTAAAAAGGTTTTTAAGTCCTTTGTTAAATAAAACCTTTCACAATACCTTGGGCATTGGCACATTTGTTGTGGCCTTAGCCGCACAATATTACGGTTATGAAACTGGCTTCTTTTCACGCAAAGCACCATCACAAGATTTTATAATGTTAATGAAATGTTTAACTTTAATTTCGTTAGTACTATCGTGCTTGGGACCCCTAAAAGCTTTTTTCAACAAAACGTCGAATATTATTAAACATTATACATAATTAAACAATTATTGTGATTTATATACATTTATATGCATAAATTTATTTCTATTTAAAATTATTGTACATAATCACATTTACCTACATATATATCTAAACAGATTTTTGTATATATTACTTAAACTCTGATCTATGCCTCGTTATGTTATGTTATTTGCATTTAAGTATTTTAATAAAACCTTATTTTTTTTATTACGATTATACTAAGTAAATTCTGACTTACGCTTACAAAAATATAAACATTCCGAATCAGCTATTTGATTTTTCTTGGCAAACTTACATTTTAATTGAAAATCTTTTGTAAATGTCACGCTTAGAGATGCCAGTCTGAAAACTTTAAAATCCCAGCTTTAAGATTTGGTATAACATTGGCTTCATTTTCGAAATAATTTAAATCATTTTGAGTCAGTTTTAATCAAGAAATTGAGATATTAAAAAGAAGCCAGGTTCAATTTTAAAGAAGAAGAATGTCCCAGATTAACATAAAATTTTGGGGCATTTTTTATACATTGTTACGATGATGATTTCTTTAAGTTTTAAAAGAAAATAATTATCAGTAAAAAATTGTAAACGATATGACCTATTGTGTATTTTACAAACTGTGTAGTTTTCTAAGAAATCTTATACATACAAGACAACAACAAAATGCTTATAAGAAATTCCACGAAATAAAATAAGCAAAAACGTGCGAGTAACGGGAACAAGTTTCCCAATTTCATTAGAGCACTTACCACTGTAGTAACACATTGCGCCGATGCTCTAAGGAATCAATAGAGTCGGATACCCTACTGTCTTAGCCCTCTCTTGTACACGGTCGAGCAACTGCAAAATAGACTTTGGTGCGCCGGCCCATGCATGAGAGTTGTATTCTATTCTTGGACGGATATAGGCGGTATAAATAGCAGGCAGATCGGATGGAGTGAAATATCTTTTACACCGTTTCAGAAAACCGAGACACTTGAAAGCTTCTTTAAAAACCAAAAAGATGTGCTTAACCCATCGAACATCACACTGTATTTTCCTGCCAAAAACATCAAGAGTTTCCGATTCCTTAATACTTACATCACCTATCATAACAGATGTAGGATCATTTAAAAAATTTCTCTTTTTTCGAAATAATTTAACTCTTTTTGAGTCAGTTTTAATCAAGAAATTGAAAATATTAAAGGGAAGCCAGAATCAATTTTTAACAAGACGAATAGCCCAAATTAACAGAAAATTTTGGAGCATTTTTTATACATTGTTACGATGATGATTTCTTTACGTTTTAAAAGAAAATAATTACCGGTAAAAAATAGTAAACGAAATGAACTATTGTGTATTTTACAAACTGTGTAGTTTTCTAAGAAATCTTATACATACAAGACAACAACAAAATGCTTATTAGAAATTCCACGAAATAAAATAAGCAACAGAAAACACAGACAACTAACACACAACCAAACAGGCACTTACACTGAGAGATAATAACAACAACAATATGGATGAGGTTAAAGCAGAATATTCTTGTAAATGCGAGATTTGCTTAAATCACCAACTACTGGGCAAATGAATGAATTTAAGTTGAAATATTGTCGGGTAACCGCAACAAAATAATAAAGCATCTTTCAGGCGTTGTAGTGGTGAAGTTACCATCGTGTTTATTTTGTGTGTATTCAAAGTGAAAAAATCTTTTAATTTAATTTACAACAATAAAGTGTTGTTTTATTATTTTAAAATAAAAGAACTCAATATAACAAAGTATTTCTTAAAAGTAATAACAATCTTTTGTAAATGTGTCGGATTTTTTTTTTAAATCCCAGTTTTGAGATTTAGTATAAAATTCGTTTATTATCAAAATAATTTTACTCTTTTTGAGTCAATTTCAATCCTCCAAATTGGCCTTAAGTAAAACAGGCTTGAATCTTTCAAGAAATTGATAATATTAAAAAGAAACGAAAATCAATTTTAAACAAAAATAATAGTCCAAATTAAACTGAATAACAGAAAAGTTTGTGGTATTTTATAAATATATAAAAGGGCCATATTTTAAGAGGTTAATTTCAATTTAACAAACAATAGCTTGTTATCTACTCTTTAAGTAAATTTTTAAATCTTGGAACCTAGAGTTATTCTCACGTTTAGTCCTTTTAATAAACGTTTTGTTATATGGAGTGCTTTTATTACAAAATAATAACACAACACTTTAGAGTTGTAAATTAAGCGATTTATTCACTTTTAATACACACATAATAAACACGATGGTAACTTCACCACGGAAACGCCTAGAAGATACTTTAATAATTTGTTGTCTTTTCTCAACGATGTTTCAACCAGCAGTTGGTGCTAATATATCTGTTTTATGCGGTTTTCGCATATATAAGAATATGCTACTTAAACATTATGCTATATTGTTGTTGTTGTTGTCAACATTCGGTCTAGGCGCTTGTTCGGCTATGTGTTTTGTTTTTGTTTTCTGTTGTTTAGCTTATTTTGTCGAATTTCTCATAAGCTTGTTGTTCTTTATAGAACTTCAACTATTTAGACACAGTGCAACTGGGGAAAAAGGGAGCCCAGTCCCCTGAAGACAGGCAGGGAGTCAACTGGAAGCTCTACTTTATTTTCACGGGGATCAGTGAGCCGCAGAGTTCATTATTTGTCTCTTTAGACATTTAATAGTTCTCTGACTGATAATTGAGGTTGGCCCCTATATGGGAGTATCGTGGTGGTTGTGGTTTCGCGGCCCCATAACAGTATAATGGTTATTATGGTGGCCAGGATCATCTCACTGACAATAACACGCAAAGTGAATGATCCAATCCAGTGAGCATGCTAGACATGTGTTCTGGACAGGAGTTGAAAGTCTCCAACTCTTTAGCAAGGTGTGATGGTTTGCAGCCATGGTTGCAACTAGGTGGTTCTGTTGCTTAGAATTATGTCTTCGGCTTCCTAGGACGCCTGTATGACGTTCCAAATTATACAATTGTGGTTTGTCCACCATCTGATTAAGGCTACATAGCCAGGTGCGGATGTAAAACGAATCACACTATCTGTTCTTGCCTTGTTTGTGTAAAATTTCTTATAAAACTATGCACTTTACACAATAGGTCATTTCGTTTACTATTTTTTCTAATAATTATTTTCTTTTAAAATTTAAACACATCATTTTCGTTACTATATATTTTTATAAATTCCAGAATTCAGAAATTTCCATATGGAATCTCAAGTGAAGTTTTTTAAATAATTGTGTAATTTTTACGGTTTTTGCAATAATATCTATAACTATTTTGCCGTTTGTTTTTTTCTCAGTGTTTTACCATTTTGTTGTGCTGTGAATTTAACAACTGCTTTATTTGTTTTGACTCAAAATCGACATATAAAAATTTAATCAAAGTTAAAGGCACGAGATGAGTCTCTCATTGATGACAGCGAATTTAAGGAATTGTTTTTATACAAAAATATAATAATTATTATTTTTAAATAAAGTTAAAGTAATAAAACAGCTTAAAAACGGTATTGAAACAAAGTTGTAACAGGGAAGACACCCTTTACAAAAAAATAGCATTTTAGATAAAAGAGCCAATGATGTCAACATTGTAAATTCTTCGGAGAGATTATTTTTTTATGTCAGTTCTCTTTTAGATTTGTATTCTAAATGAATAATTAATTTAACTTATTTTTAGTAATTTTTTTTAAATATCTTGTTTATATCGCGAGGACTATTTTTTTCGGATTAGCACTTATACAATACATTGCGCCAGAACTAGGGAACTAGATTATGGGAAGGAGGAAAGAGAGAGTAGTGTTTGTGGACATTCGATTTGAACTTTCCTACATTGAAGGTAACAGGAAAGACATCTGGAGGGAGTTTATACCACATGCGAGCTGTTGTGCTAAAAACGAATATTCCCTGTAGTGCATAATGCGATTCACCGGCCAATCAACCACAAATTTTTTTTTTGTTAATAAAAGAGAAGTAGCACTTCAGGCAACAATGCCTATTTAGTCAAGTACTGTGCTACATTCTTTAGGAAAGGGATAGAGAATAGATGAAAAAGGTGGTGAAAGGTGGTGAAACTGCCGTATATAAGACAGCACAGCGACCACCGACTATGCCTTCATCGCTAAGCAGCCCCACCGACTTTAAATTTTTATTTTTGTAGTGAAAAAAACCAAAGTCTTCGTTGGGAATCGAACCCACAACCCTTGTATATATCTACAAGCTAGTACACTACCTACTAGCCTACAGGGGCAGGGCTCTCAACGAAAAGCTTAATAAACGCAAATACGTGCGAGTAACGGGAACAAGTTGCCCAATTTCATTAGAACACTTACCATTGTAGTAACGATAAAACAGTGAAATACAATCCACTGTCGTATTGTTGGCCCTCTCTTATACACGGTCGATCAACTTCAAAATAGACTTTTATGCGCCGGCCCATACATGAGAGTTGTATTCCATTTTTAGACGGATATAGGCGGTATAAATAGCAGGCAGGTGGGATGAAGTGAAGTATCTTTTACACCGCTTTAGAAAACCGAGGCACTTGAAAGCTTCTTTAGAAACCTGAAAAATGTGCTTAACCCATCGAACATCACACTGTATTTTCATGCCAAAAACATCAAGAGTTTCCGATTCCTTAATGCTTACATCACCCATCATAACAGATGTAGGATCATTTCCGAACACACATCTATATGTTAGCATGCAGCAATGAGTGTTGCGGGCATTAGAATCAACTCTATTCACATGACCCCATTTGCAAATTGTTGCGATATTGAGCGCATCATTCATATTTCTTTTTTGGAACCCACCTCCAACTTTTTCGGTCTATTACTGAATGAATACGAATGACAAATGATGCTGTCATCGGCAAAAGAGTATATAGGATTGAAAGTTTGACTAAGAAAGTTATTTAGAAAAATAAGAAAGAGGAAAATTAAACAAAGTAAAAATCAAACCGAGTGAGTCACGAATTTAGTTTTCACCGCTTTAAACTTTTCATAAAATATTCAGTATAGAAAAGTTTTTTTAAATATGTTACTGTCGGGGAAAGCATATCCATATGGCCATTTCACTACTTCTCAAAGGGCTCAGCAGTGCATTACACCAGAAAACTTGTATATAAATCTCAAGAGTCTTATATCTCAAGCCAAATTAATTAAATAAGAATTTTAATTAAACAACACAGCAAAAAGGCAATAAAACTCTAAAGGATTCGAAAAGAGACCCTCATGTTTTTTTTTTGTTTTTTTTTTTCAAAGAGAAGTAGCACTTCAGGCAACAATGCCTATTTAGTTAAGTACCGTGCTACATTCTTTAGAAAAGGGATAGAGAAGAGATGAAACAGGTGGTGAAAGTAGAAGGATGGTCGGAAATTAACTGCCGTATATAAGACAGCACAGCGACCAGTGACTATGCCTTCATCGCTGAGCAGCTCCACAGTCAATTTTTATTTTTGTAGTGAAAAAAAACAAGGTCTTCGTTGGGAATCGAACCCACAACCCCCATATTTACAAGCTAGTACACTACCCACTAGCCTACAGGGGCACCTAATGGCTTCGAAAAGAGACCCTCATGCAGAAAATATATAAAATAGTTTCGAAATGTTTATTGTGTTTTTGTATAGAGGTATTTTTGAATTTTGGTGCCTTGTTGTACTACACATATCACTGCCAAGAAATCCAAAGTCTTTCCTCTTCTGTTAAAGATATGGACTTACAGAAAGTGACCTAACTATTTTAACTCTATTAAATAAAATTTTTATTACAACTTTTCTTCTGAATACTCCTTTAGGCTTCTGCCTTCATGGCGGTAGTATATTTGTTAACAACATTAAGTTAATAATACATCTAGAGAATCTAACAACTGAATGAATGATAAGAAGAATAGAATAAAAAATTCTGAAAAAATTAAAAATCAATATGGTAAGTAAATGATTAGTTGACAACCTGCTTTTAAAGTGTAATGAACCGTTTGTTAAAAAAAAATCCGTTAACAATTATGCGACAAACTGGTAAAATCGTTATCAACGAAATAGCAAAAAGCCAAAAAGACAAGCCGAATGCACAACTTAATAAAAAAACTTTAACAAAATGTCAAATATTTGAATATATATTGATCACAATAAATCGGTTATTGATCGGTTTTGTTACACTGTACATGTGTTGGATGTGTTTACGTTTAAAATATAAGGAAATACCATTTCATGCTCTGCTGTGTACCATAGCGGTATGTCAGAGATGTTGATCGAGAGTATGATGAGTTTTAATTTTTATTTGCTTCTTTTTTCGTTAAAGTTTGTTTGCTTAATGTCTGAGGGCCTAATGGCTTATTATCGTGCAAATGCTTGGACTTTATTGTGTATTCGCCCTGAGAAAACTAAGATTCATTGGGTTTTGCAATTATTGGCATCTATTCTTGGTCTTATTGGCATCGGTATCAAAATTGACTTGGAAGATAAACATTTTTATACAGTACATGGCTTACTAGGTAAGTACAATTTGATTAAGCTTAAGTTCGAACACATCAATATAAATAATTTTTAAATTTTGAAGAAAGTTTTAAATTCCTCAAGTGCACCCGAAAATAAAAAATTGTGTGAGATCGTCTAAATCTAGTTCAAATATCTCTAATTTAGCTTTAAAAAGTGCACTGTTTCACGTAAAATGGTAATTAGACTCAGTTTAGTAACTTCGCTCAGAAATGTTATGTTGCTACATAACCCCATTAATAAAAACGAAGTAAGGTGCTCGATACAATTTTTAATATCGGGTGGGCCCACTTGGACTGACTGCAGCCGCTGTGGTGCATTCCTGGGCAATAATTCTTGGGCCAATTGAATTTTATATTTAAACATCTTCAGATCAACTTTTAGAATACGTCGTAGCGATGTTCAATTAAGTAGCTCGTCGACGAGTGGACACAATGCGTGATTTGATTTACATCTGCACCGACCGCGAGGTCATAATCAGATGGTGGTCAAACCACTTAGTTGATTGGACACCAACTACGCCCTAGAAGGCCTTCAGATACGTATATCCTCCAGTCACTCCTAGTAGCAATTTAGAAAGTCCGGAGTAGGCCGTGCCCTCAGTCCTTGCTGAGGAGTTGGAGACTTTCCAACTCCTGGTCCAGAACGCATGAAGCTCTTATTTCTCAAGAACACGACAGCATTCATACTCACTGAACCTGAACCATTCATTGTGTTATTTTGAATGATCCGACCCACAAACTCTCACGAGGGTCCGAAACCACAACCACCACGATACTCCCTTATAGGGGCCAACCTCAATAATCAGTACAGAGTACATCTTTGCCTTAAGAGTACAAATAGTGCACTCTGCGAGCTTACTGATTCCCGTGGAAATATGTGGATTGTCCAGGTGACTCCTACTAGCCTTTGAGGGGCCTGGGCTCCCTTTTACGTCATGCTCGTCCTAGATAGCCGAAGACATAATTCTAAGCAACAGAACCACCTAGTTGCAACTTTAATGATTCCAGGGCAGGGCTGCAAACCATCAAACCTTGCTTAAGAGTTGGAGACTTCCCTACTCCTGTCCAGAACACATGTCTAGCATGCTCACTGGGCTGGATCATTCACTTTGAGTGTCATTATCAGTGAGATGATCCTGGCCATCATAATAATCAATATACTGTTATGGGGCCGCAAAACCACAACCACCACGATGCTCCCTTATAGGGGCCAACCTCAAAGATTAGTCAGAGAACTATTAAATGTCTAAAGAGACAAATAATGAACTCTGCGAGCTCACTGATCCCCGTGGAAATAAAGTAGAGCTTCCAGTTGACTTCCTGTCTGTCTTCAGGGGACTGGGCTCCCTTTATACCCCCAGTTGCACAGATCTAGATAGCTGTTACGTACTATAAAGATCATAAATGTGCCCCCGAGGGGACTATAGCTTGCTCAGTGCGAACAAAATGAACAACATTTCTTCGTAATTCATTAACCACTGAACCCAAATTCTCAAATTCTTATCATGTTTACACTGGGAGCCTCTGCAGTATTCAAATGCTGACGGTATTTTCTTTGCATTGTAACAATTGATCGTCCGGAAACATATTAAAATTCAAAAATTTTTACACGTTGTTTCACTGAGTATGATGACATTATAAAATTTTATAAAATTCTGTATTATCTGCAGAAAAAAAAAAAACAAAAATGATAAGCATTTCAAATCAGTCAGTCCAAGTTGGCCCACCCTGTATAAATAAGAAAAGCTTCAATAAAGCATGGAAGTACTCGTAAATCTTTCTCTAACGATTGGTAACCGCATTGCAGTAATTGCTCGAGTCAAACTGGGTAGTTTTAAATAGCAACTCTAAACACATAGTTAGCGGGACTATTAACTTACACCTTACAAAAGAACACCACTGGCGCCATCAGTTGCAATGCATCAGTAGATAGAGAACGTTTTGGGCTTAAATAAATGTCACCCAGTTTATTCTAGAAAGTTTCCACCAATAACTGCTTTAGGGAATAAGTCCCCTGTTGGCTACGCGTTACCGTGCTACTAGCAGTTTCCACAGATCAGACATCCTAAAACCAACAACGTTGAGAAGACAAGCATGTCCCCCAGGCTCATATGATAATTTTTAAAATATAATTTAACGGAGGACATTTTGAATCACAGGAGCATACTCTGATCCATTTTACGGATAAGCCGTGAGGTCTAAAATAAATATTGATTTGGGTACGGTTTTCCGTCGACCCTCGTCAAATTTGGTTTGTGAACAAACCGGTTTCGACTGTTTGCCATCTTCAGTGTTCTCTTTGTACCCAAATAAAGATAAATTAAACCCCGTCGGTAGATTTACGCACATGTCTAAAATAAAATTGAAAAAAGCAAGATGCTTGGGTTTTATACTGGGTTAAATGTATTTTAGGCGATATAAAAATAGCAGCTTTTAAAGGCCAATAATAAGCCATGCTGCATTAATTTGCAGACGTCAGCTCTTTTTACAAAATTTTGCAGTACATTTTGCATCAAAGCTTCACTTATCTCGAAAATGCAACGCCTAATTTCATATGTCAGTTATTTTTGGTCCCAGAGAAAATAATACAGCGGCTTTAAATTACAACAACAACGTATCCAATTGACGTCATCAAATCGAGAAATTACGCGACCGAAACATTTCCCATGTAATAACTAAAATTTTTGGGTGATGTGTAGCTTGTGAGGCGACTGTTGTCAGCATTCATCAATTGTGGCCACAAAAAATTGATTATCATAATTTAGTAGCGTAAAGAGATGACGGTAACGGCGTTTCCTTGCTATTTTTCAAACAAATACGGGCTGATGATGCCGTCTCACTACAAACCGCACCATGATTACCATTTTTTAATGTATTGGTTTTTTGAGATATGTTTATGGACCCTGTGAGCCCCATATGCGATCACTAAAGATGATTTGTCATTCTTGAACGAGTTAAACTTTATAAGCGTGAGTTGATGTTCTAGACTCGTTCTCACGGCTATGTTAGCATCGCTACGATCACTATGAGCATATTTTCTTTGGAAAATTGTTAGTAAAAATACTGTGAGCCTCGAATTTAGTGATTAAATTATTTTCAGCGGTCTCGAAAGAATTTTAATTAACAAGAAAATCTGATACAATTTTACGATGAGATAAAGTAAAATGTTCACGATTTTGACACTAAATTTTCCCAATTAAAACTCATTGTTCAAGAGTGTAATGTTCCATGGTTAAATTACCATGCTCAAAGGATGACAGCTCATTTCTTGACATTTAATCATTTGACAAATAATTTGCTTTCTAACCTCAAATTAAAAAAAATTATTGAATATATCCAACGTCATGGCATATATTTTGTGCACCCAAATTAAAACAAATATATTTATGCAATTAAAACAAATATATTTATGCCATATTTGAAAAGAACGCTTCAAACTTGGTAATTGCACTTTCCTGGTATTTAAGCTTTCTTTCCGAAATCATAAATATTTGTATTTTCCTTTACTAATTCCATTATTTTATTTACTTTAGCAACTCTAGTAATTAGTAAACATTAACAAGAAACTTTTCATTAACTTGATCGTTCGAGGAAACCCTCATATATGGTTAACGCACTAAGTTATGCTACAAAAAAAATATTTTAAACACGATTTAAGGAACAAAACAATCATTTAAAAAACAGTGGAACCAATAAACTAATTTTCATATTTTCCATTTTTTTTCCAAAATTTCTTATTGAAAAATTTGTGTTTATGTTATAAATTTATAGCGCTACACATTTTTCGAGAATCGATTAACAAGTCGTTTAATATCTGCATGTGTGTTATTTGAAGTTTTTTACAATTTTCACCAAGTTCTGATGTGCCCTCCGATGGAGAAAGGATTGGTTTTTCCTTTATCACTGCGAACATTTTCAGATAATATGCTCACTATCTTTTCAAAAAACTTATATGCTACTTTCGGTTGAGCCAATATGAGTTTCGTTATAGAACGTTTATACGATATAGGAACATTCTAAACATTTAAATTAAGTGCAATAAAACAGTTCCACAGATGACAGCACAATTTGTCATTCGTATTCATTCAGTAACCAGATAAGAGGTGGGTTCAAAAAGGCAGAACATGAATAATACGCTCAATCACGACCTCGCAATAATCTCCGGAAGGGGTTAGGTGAATAGAATCGATTTTAATACCCGTAATGCCCGTGTTCGGAAATGGTATTGCATATGTTACTATGGCTGATAAAAATATTACGGAATCGAAAGCTCTTGATGTTCTTGACATGAAAATTCAGTGTGAAGTTCAATGGACTCAGCACATTTTTTAAGTTTCTAAAGAAGCTTTCAAGTGCCTCGTTTTTCTAAAACGGTGTAAGAGATACTTCACTCCATCCGATCTTCGTACTATTTATACCACCTATATCCGTCCAAAAATGGAATGCAACTCTCATATATAGGCGGGCGCCTCAATTATTATTTTGGAGTTGCTCGATCGCGCACAAGAGGGGCCCAAGAGACTCATTGATTCTCTAAGGTATCTACGCAATGTCGGTTGTATTTCATTGTTTTATAGTTACTACAATGGTAAGTGCTCTAGAGAAATTAGGGAACTTGTTCCCGTTAATCGCACGTTTTTGCGTTTAACTCGATTTTCGTTGAGAGTGCATCCAATTGTGGATGAATCGCACTACAGGGATTAGCAGAACGTTTCATATGTGGAATGAACTCCCTCTAGAGATCTTTCCTGTCACTTTCAGTATAGGAAAATTCAAATCGAATGTCCACAAGCGCTACTCCATCTTTTCTCCCCCCCATAACCTAATTTCCTAGTTCTGGCTAAATGCATTAGATGAGTAGAGTCACCCCCCAAGTAATGGTCCGAAAAAAAAAAATAAAACAGTTAATTTAACTTTCATTAAATATATACATCAATTATTTATGGAAAGGAAAAAACGTAGAATAAAAGTAAAAGGTATTTGCTGCAAATAAATAAAACCTTTTATTGAATTTAAGGCTTAAATTTTGTTAATCACACGTTTTTAAGCTAATCAAACTAAAAACTGAAAAACTCTTCCGCCACTAAACTAAAATCGTAGCTGCGAATGAAATGCATATACACACGAACGTAAAAGCTTGAAACGAAACACAACAAAACGCACTTACCAAACGACTTTTTTCGTAGATTTAAATAAGTATTTTATTTTTTCATTTGTTTTTATTTACAGGTCTCCTTACTGCTGTTATTCTGATCCTTAATCTTTTAAGCGGTTTGAGCTCTCTTTATGCCCATGAATTAGAGCATTATTTGCAACCTTTAATCAACAAAGCCTTTCACAACATCGGAGGCTTGCTTACTTTTACGATGGCCATGATAAGCATGTATACGGCCTTTGATACCGATATATTCTTTGAATATTCTTCACTGGCTGCCAACTTTAATGACTTCAAGTGGTTAATGCAAGTTTCTATTATAATCATCTGGTTATTAAGCATTTATGGTCCATTATGGTGTTTATTTTATACGAAATTGTGTAGATCTTTTTAATAATAATAGAAAATTTTTATTTTTTTTTTTTTACATTAATTATTTTTATTTAAATTTTTTGTTTTTAGCAAAGTGCAATAAAATAGATTTTGTTTTTTTTTTTGTTTGTTTTCTTTATATAAATAATACTTTGTATAGTGCGAAATTTAAATAAAATTTTTTATAAATAGTAATAATTAAATAAACAAAAAGAACTTAGAACTAAAATAATAAAACGTATGTTTTTAATTTTGTTTTTGTATTGTATTTTATATTGTAAGATCATTTCTAATTAATAAGTAATCAATTTATTTCATTGAAAGTTTAGGGCAAGGCGAATTTATTTTAATCAATAAAATGCACGGCGAATTGAGATCAACAAAATTTCAAAAAACTGTGCAATTTGCTTTCGAAGCAATTTCAAATTAAAGGTATTTTTAAAAAAGAAACAACATAAATTTACAACCTTTATAACGTAGGTCTCACCACAAACAAGAAAAAGAAAACTTTTTGTCTTCACTAATAACACCACCACCAGCTCAATTCACTTTTGCCGCTATAACATCATATTGAACTCTTCCTGGACCTCGGTTTCTAAAAGTTGAAAAATTTTCAGAAATGAAAATCTAATGTTTTGTAATAAGTGCGATTGTTTTAAAATTAAAAATTATTTTAAACGCCAATAACCTGAAAAAATGGCTTTTCAAGAAATAATGCACAGAAATTATTTTCAAAAAAAATTGATTTACTTGAAATTTAAGTAAACAAAACTAAAACAGTGAAAACATTTTATCATTACAAAAAAAGTGAGTATTAAAACAAAAAAAATATGGATTTCAGTAAATCAATGCTATTCTCGATCGAATGACAAGCATATTTGTACTGATAGTAACAACATTTGTGACTGCAGTGAATAACAATTGTCATTAACTTAAAAGAAGCACTGTAAAAAGTAGAATAAAAACTGAGAATTTCACTAAGTTAATTGTTAAAAAATCAAAAATATTACTCGCACTCAATTTACAAAATGGCGTCATTTTATGAGAGAGCTTAGTCACATTTTATAAATTCGCCTAGCTTATATTATATGTTATTATTATTTTAATACACAATAAAAACGGAATTTAAAAGCACTTTTAAGGCAATATTTTATTGTTAAGCTAGATTTGTTAATAATATTGTTACAATTGTTTTGGAATTTTATTTAATTACATCTACCATCACATCACGTTAATTTAAAAGTTTACGACTTAATGGAATATGTTGCAATAGGTATTTGCTAACATTTGGTAAACATTTGCTAACATTTTGTTCATTAAAGGATTTTGAAAAATTTTATTCTCAACCATTCGCCTGCCGTTAAAACAAAATATTGGTTAATATTTAAAAATACGCTGCCGAAAAAAAAACAAACAAGACACGAAAAGCAGGTCATTCGGTATTAAAATTTATTCTAAAGTCAGTTGTTTTAAATTAATTTCGAACGAGTGTTGAATTTGTTGACTCGATTTTAAATCGCTTAGATTGACTCATTTATTTTTTTGAGTGAAATAAAGAACATAAGCCATAATAAAAACAAGTAGCAAATTCATATCCCATTATTTCTGCATTAATTAAGAGGCAAAACATTTAAAAGAAAAAAAGAGAAATAATACTTCGGTTTTGCGCAATCAGTGTTTTCGAAAAAAAACTTCGAAAGCAGCTATAATAAGCTGCCTAATATTTTCACATCTGCCAAAAATCTGATCAGGATTAGTATTAATGCATGAATTAATGGCGAAACATTTAAATTAAAAAAATAAATAATATTTAATTTCTTGCTCAATCAATATTTTCGAAAAATAGATGCCCAATATTTTCATACTCTGCTAATACCATAAACACATAGCTAATGTATGTTTTTGTTCGAAAGGACATAAAATAAAATAGAATACTGTTATTTTATAGGTATAAATTACTTAAAAGTCTTAGCTAATAAGTTTTGTTTCGAAACCACATAATTTCGAAAGGAAAAAAACCTAATAAGATTTCCAACAGAAAATAATTGTTTAGTCTTAAAGTAAAGCAAAATCAGTAAAACCACCACGAATTCTTAAAAAAAGGATAATGTAAAATGAATTTGAAATCTACAAAAATGTGAGAGAAATACGGCAAGAACATTGTTTTAGTTTCGCAAGTAAATAATAGCAAGTAATAATAATTTGTGTGATTTATATGTTGTTTCGAAAATATTTTCCTTTGAAATCGAAAATCATTAAACATTTCTAGAAATAAATTGACAGTAAGTTGTTTCACTACTACTTTAAAAACTTTTAACAGAATTATGAATAAAGCGAACCAAATATCAAATTGAAAAATAAACTGTCACGTGTTGAAACTGGACTTTAAATATTAAAAATGGCAAGATTCTATTTTTAAATAAAATTTAATAGTTGAACGAACACTCAAATTATTCCTCCTTTCCAATATTAAAAATAAGATTTTTTATTAAAATAATATTATTTAATTTCCACAGAACGTAATGAGATTAAACAATTAATATCAAAGTAAAATTTGCAGAAAAAAGAATTTTATGAATTGATGGGCACCATTTTATTAAGTATTTAAAAATTTATTTCATTCAAAAAGAAAAATATACAAAAATATGATGCGGTATATATGTATAATAAACCCGAGTGTGTGGTTAAGGATATTAAGAAAATTTGTCGAAAGTAAATGAATATGAGTTTTCGAACACCGGCACACTTTTTTTTACTACAACGGAATTTCGAAATTGGCAAAAAAAATATTTTAGAGCTAAATGCTGCATTAATTCGAAAATTAAATTTTTTTCTAAAATTCAAAACATTTTCGTTTTGTTTCTGAAAAATGTAAGCATTTAAAAAACCAAAAAGATTGCCTGTTTGTGTTCGAAATTTATTTTTAGCAATAATTAACAAAAACAATGCTCTTAAAGTTCCTAGCACTTAAGAATGAAATATAACTTTATTCACTCTTCGTCTGAATCCAAACAGATTCTAAATATTATTCCATGAAGTTTACAAAAAAAAGAGGTTTACAAACGATTCGATTTAGAAAATACAAACTGAAAGATTATGTTTTCAAAAAAGATCTTGGACCTGTTCTAATAAGAGCAATATGCTAGCTAGGTTTTATAAGGTTATGTTTTTGAAAAGTTAAAATTGGGGTGTATATATCCCATTTTAAATAACTTAAATAGAAATTTGAATAGATTTCCTGATTTTAAATTATACAGATAGATAGTTTGAGAAAAAAATAAACTATCTTCCATCTCTACTCCAGATAAACATTACCCCATATCGAAAGTCATAATTGTTTTAAAAATTTAACATTAATAATTTTTGCGAGATTCATTAGAATTCAATTAGAATTAGCAAATACCTATTAAACAGTTCCATTAAATTTATGCAAATATATAAACTGCCTTATTTTCAGTTATATTTCAATTATAACTTTTCTTTACATTTTATTCGAAAGTTTTGTTGAAAACCCAAGCGGAAAGGCATCAATATGTTGCCTTATCCACGAAACTTTGCCATTTTTATCATTGTTTAACAAAAATTTCATATCATTGAAAGAGTTGTCAGCCGAGCAACAATGTTTATCAGAACAAAAACGACAATTATTATAGGAAGTTACAGAATAATCATATTCTTCGTACATGATCTTTGAGGACTTTTGATCGTAACGCAAATAGAGTGTTAAACAGACAAATAGCAAAAATAATAAAATACAAGTGGCGCCACTGGCAATACTGGCCTTTTCCAGTATGGGTCTGGGACGTTTAGGTTGATAGGAACCATCGAGTTCTTTATACTCACAGCGTGGTCCCATAAAACCATTAGCGCACTCACAATTGTACATTATAGAATCACCAATTTTTACGGTAAAACAAGTGGCCTCATTCAAACAATACCAGGCATCGTAATTGACTGGACATTTGAATGTGGGGAATGTTATATTTGGTCTGGGAGTAGTTGTAGTAGCTGTCGTAGTTGTGGTGGTGGTAGTGCGTAACGTTGTTGTAGTAGGTGCTTTAGTGGTAGTCGGAGCATTAATAGGCCTAGGCTTGGGTAAAGAACGACTAGAACAAGCCAAACTAGAGGGCATTAAATTGATTACAATTAAAAGGCAGCTTATAAATATAAAATGGAATTTTGGTTTTAAATATTTTAATATATACGTTACACAAAACATTTTTCCCTTTTGTTTTTGTTTCTTTATATAAATTTCAAAAATAAATGTTATAAAACCAAAATGGAATGAGTTTTAATACTTTAATATTTTAATAAAAAAAATAATTTTTTTATAATTTTTTGTTAGTGAGGTTTATACGTTTTTTCTCTTATTATTTTTTATGAGTTTAATGTTATTTGGTTTGTATTTTTTTTTAGTAAAAATTAATTCAAATATTTGGTATTTTTACTTGAGTATGAGTGAAAAAATAATTGAATTATTTTAACTTAATTATTAAAAATCAAATATTATAATGTTATTAGTTAAGAGGCTTAAAAAAGTAATAAGAGTATCACAAATTAAAAAAATTATGCTATAGTCAATCAAAAGTCATAAGAATTTATTTCAGTTATAATTAAAACTTTAAAATTCAAAACTTTGAAATTATAAATAAATAAATAATTATTTTACAATAATAATAATACTAATAATAATAATTAAATTTCTTTGTCAAATGTTAAATTATCACTTTTTTCTACACTTTTTTTTCTTGCTTAATCAGCTTTTCTTAACAGTTTCAATGATTTCCAAGTTTATGACGTTAATAAACACGCTGATATCCTTGGACTTTAATTTCTTGGTCGTTATTTTTAAAAAGAAGGCTTCACCTGTTTGGGGGAATAAAAGAAAATAAAACAGAAAATTAATTCTTATGGCAGGAAATTCCCCGTATTTGCTTAAAGATGATAACTGAAATTTAATGAAAAATGAATTAGGTGGTGTTAAAATAAATCTTAATAAACTAACATTATGTTTAGAACACTCTGTAAATAAAATAAGTATAGTAATTAAAGTTTCATATCTTTTAAGCTTTAAAATTCACTTTTCGATCGATTTCAAAACGCAATCACATAACAAATTTGATAAGTACGAACTATATATCTCACAACTCAAAGACAGACAGATAGAGTTCGATTCTACTTATTTACTTAGTACATATCTGTTGCTAAGGCCTATCGAAATATTTCAAATCTTTTTGGTGAAAGTAAAGGATATCGCTCTTACTTAAAAAGCGTTTGAAGACTATTAGGCCAAAAAATATGCTAAAATCATTGCACACCCATTTCCTTAACAACAAGTCGTATTTCTCTCGCCTACAATAACAACATTTCAGTAGAGAATACATGAAACCAAATAACGGTGCAATTTCGCTTTGTGTAAATTTAACGAAAACCTTTTAGCGATTTGCCGCCTAAGTTCTATTTTATCAACGACGTAGTTAAGGCAGCAAAACCATTGTAATTTTGTTTTTAAAAAAGTTTACTAAAAGAACTTATTAAAACAGAAGGAAGAAGAATTGGTGAAAGCTTTTTAGCAAAAAAATGAAAACTACTCTAAAAAATTAATTTCCAAGAATGTTTTAACCTTTTAATCTCTTTTGGCCGTTTGAAAGCGTTTAATTTATTTTATAATTTTTTATGTTGCGTGCTCAAAAGCCAACATTTTCTTTGTAGAGTAGATAACCATTGGTGTATTAAAATATACTTAAAATAAAATACAAAACAGTAAAAGGGAAATAATCTTCAAAGCACGAATCCAAACTATCAATGAATTTTTTAGACTAGAATTTGGTTGTCGTTATATTTTTGCCACGAAATGGTGTTGCGTAAGAAATCATATTCAACCTATTTGCATACTTACACTAACAATGGTCTCTTCACTCGCATTACTCGGTAACTCAAATTATAACATAATAATCCTGATCGACAGATGATATAGATGATACTGGCAGATCCTAAAACCAATTCAATTATTCGGCACTGTCTCTTCGGTTTCAGATTTAGGGGGGAAAATCAAAGTCGCAAAAAAACTCTACGATTGATCACTACAGCCCTGCAGATTTTAATTACAAAGGCCTATATTCCCAAACACAAAACCATTACAAGCTGTATTTAAAAGAAAATAAGTCTTTAAACTTAAACCTAAAAAAAAATAAGTCATTTTCCAAGCAATTTTAATTTTCTAATATTTAACGCACATTTGACTGACTGACTGACTGACTGACTGACTGACCAGTTATAAAACAGTGTTCCTTATCTCTGTTAAAATCCGTAATATGGCACCAGGAATAGAAAAGCCGTTTAATTATGTTTAAATTAGATTTTTAAAGTCTTAAGTATTTGTTTCCAATTAGCTCGTGTAGTCTCGTTATTTTTCTGTTCAGAAACAGACACGATGCCATAATCCTTTCACGATATATCTCATAACTAATAATGTGAATAAATATACTGGTCGCTGTAGCAGAACTGAATTTGTAATTTCATTCTGAATTATCTGTATAAAGTCATCAAGAGTTCTTATTTAACTCTCAAACACTTAACTATTGATATAAATAAAAAGAAAAGTTAGATGCTGGATGTGTCCCTATGAAAATTTTCCCCTACTTTTCTTAAACTGCCAGGTTTTTCACTGAAACCAGGTTTCTTGAATATAAAAATTGCTAATTACATTTGCAACGTGTAACATATTCTAGTGAAAACCCGTATCAACCATTATTAGGATCCCTTGTTCATTTTATGTATCTGTCTCTCTCTCTCTCAAATCCTTCGAACTCGTTTTTTTTTCTATTTACTATGATCACGGGGTCTGTATCATTATATTCTAATAAGAAGTTTGACTGCTAGGGACTAAGATCTAGAACGATTTTAGGAAATAGTGTCGTCGACAGGTTCTCACAATAGTCGAAAATCCACAAATCTAAAATGAATGCCGACAGGCTCGAATAATGCTGAGAACCTTTGGGAATGAAGATAAAGAAATTACTTTGATGTAGTAACAGCAATCCTAACGAACGAAAATTCCAATTCGATCTCGACCTACAATATTGTTAAAACGGTTGGAGGACTGGTTGAAGTGCCGGAAAAGTGTTTATTCCAGCTATGCAAATTAATTTAATTAAAGGACAAAAAAATGCATAAATTTGTATTATTAAAATAATCCTTCTTTTCTTGCACAATTTTTTTTTTTTTGGGTAATTTTTCGATTTGAAGAAAAAGAAAAATGGCTGTTTTCTTTAAATTCTAATAATGATAACAACCAGTAAAACAATAACTACATCTTTAATTTTTTAAGAATAATAGCGTTAACAAAATTTTCATTGAAATCATGACGAATAGATATTTTGAAATCATATTTTCTCACTTAAGGTATTCACCATCAAACACATACACATACATACACACACACACGCACGCCTCTTTTGAATTGAATGCACCAATAATATAAATACACTTCAGACAGGTTTCATTGTACTATTTAATTTTGCGTAACAATTAATGATAACTCGTGTAAGTCTTTTTTATCTATACCGACACTTTACTCACATTAACACACTTTACTTTGTGTCCTTACTTCCTGTCTGTCTGGGTGTTTTAATATTAAAAAAAAACAACATTTAGACACATCAAAGAGAATGAACAAAGAAAAACAAACACTTTTAAAAACTCATATTTGTTTTTTTTTTTACATATTACAAAGGACTTTTTTTGCATATTTTTTTTCAATATTGTGTTTATTTGACAAAAGTTGTATTCCGTTGATTATCCTAGCTCATCAAAGCTGGCTGTGATATGCGTTAATAATCCATATCACAACCACTTGATGAGGCTTAGATAAGCAACATTTTCATAGAATGAAAATATTTGGCTTTAACATTTAGTTAAATACGATAACTACAAAACACACATTGTGGAAATCAATTACTTTTTTTGTGGAGAGGTGGGCTTTTTAACATCAAATCTAAGCTCATCAAAGCTGGCTGTGATATGCAATTTTTTGAAGTTTTAAAAGAACTTTAAAAAGTTAATTTAAGCATTTCACAACCACTTTGTGAGGCTAAGACAAGTGTACTTGCATTGAAATTGTTGTTTTTTTTTTGTTTTTTTTTTATAGCTTTCAAAGGAACTATTTTAAGTTTTTTTTTAGTTTAGTTTATTTTACTTTTGTTTTTAAATTTATTAAAAAAAATATTTTAATTAATTGCAAGAAATGTGACGCTCCTCAAAGCTGGCTGTGATATGAATATTAAAATTTGAAAAGAGAAAACATTTCGCAGCCACTTTGAAGAATGACACAATTCTTTTGAGGAATCACTATAGATTTATTTTTTTTTTTATTCACTTACTCACACAAAAGAATTTTTACTGCCATCACATATCAATTGATTGAACACTCTGTATGCTTACACCGTAGAAGATTTGGTTGGTTTAAGAACAAAATTTGGGGAAAAATACTTTAATATTTAAAATTTATTCAAATGGTACTTTTTCTTATTACAAAAAATTAAGAAAACTCCCGCCTATTGTATGCAGAAAAACCATTAAGTTAAAATGTAACGAAGATTCACCAGTTAAGAAGAAAGCGTTAAAGCAGCACTTTATCGAGCTACAAATCAACTAAAACTTAAAGTCCAACAGGAGAAATTTGTTTTGAAATAGGAACTAAAGTTTAAATGCACTTAAGTTTAGGAGCAGTATTAGGTTGCCGATAAGGTTTCACACTGATTATTAAGGAAACTAAGCAATTTCCATCTGCGAACAAGTGTTAGATTGATGCTTCTGCATAGACTACCAAGAGATAAGTGAAACTAGGAAATTTTTCTGCAAACAAATCTATACGAAGAAAAAATTCCAAGGTGACTAAAATGTTGTGGGAACGGCCTAACACTCGCCACAGCATGAGCTTAGGTAGAAAGAACTGATTTACAAGTAACTTAGAGAAGGAAATCTCAATACTCCCACTATTTAAATTTCTTACTGTAACACTCACTTAACAATTTCTGACAAAGAGACTCAAGTCATTCTAACCTATCAACCGACAGAGGCTTTTAAGAGCGCGAAATATTAAAAACAGAATAAGTGAATGAATGATAGGTACAGCCTATATGGATAGATGAATATTTGATTATCTATGTGTAGCACGTAACTGATTGTTATTTATATAAAAATCTGCAACTTAGGAATCGAGCTGGCTTCTTTACGGCAACTTTAAGTAAGACGTATTAAGAGCCACAGAACAGAAATTAAGGCACAGACACCATTTTAAACAGTTATTTAGACAGTATGCCTTGAATGCAAAATCTCTATATCTTAAGTATGTTAGACCCAAGCGGATTCTTAACAGCCTATCAGGTGAGACATTTAAAATTTAAAGATACAAGATATACTCGGAAATACAAAAATATAGTTTAAAGATGACTATCACCTTAAAGTCGCACTGGCTTAGTTAGTTTATTTGATATCTCTGAAATTATTTAATATTTGCCCATTTTTTATATTTATTTTTTCAACAAAAGTACTTTAACAAAGGCGTCAAATACATGTTCCATCCCTTTTCAATAATGCAATCATCGCATATTTCATTTTATGAGTTTTTGTTAAAATAAAAAAAAACAAAAAACAAATAAAAAATAAAAAATTATAAAAACTTGAAAACAAAAATCTTTAATAATTAGTAGATTAAGATAAGGTTCCTAAAAAGAAATGTTTTTATTGTTATGCTATCTTGCCGTAGTTGTATTATATTAATGAATGAAGAAATTTTATATTCTTTAAACAAAATATTGATAATTTTTATTAAATAAAAAGACAGGCGGGAAAATAATTTTTTAATAAAAAACAAAAAATAAAACAGGATGATGACATTTTTTATAGGAATTAATAAAAATCAAACACTATTAGTAACAGAAGCTAATCTTGCAGAAGTTATGAAATTTTTAGGATTTTTAAAAAGGCTTTGGCCATAGGAAATGCACAAATAGAATCAAATTCAATATAAAATTTTAATTAAATGCTCAAAGAAAATTGGAAAGGAATAGTTTGAATAGCAGTAAACTTCCTACACTAGCTTAAAAAAGTTTTTACCTGACAATCACACTTTTCATGAATTTAGTTGAGCCAATCGGAATACACAATCTCAACACAACATAACATTCATTTTACAACTAAAAATTCTCCCAAAAAAAAAAAAATTTTAAATTTATATTTAAAGGGAAGGCGCCACATAATTCGTTAGCTAACAAAAAGTGATAATGTTCCAAGTAAATCATTTTTATAATAAAAGAAAAGTATAAAAAGTAATTCTGCATGCATACATACATATACAAAAAACCAAGCTGTCGCCAAAAAAAAAAAAAAAATAAATTAAAACAGATAATAAACAATGTGTAAGCGCCACCTTATGAAAACAATTAAACAAAAAGAATAATAATAATACATTTTTTTGACAAAATATTTTAAAAACCAATAAAAACGGCGTCACTTATTTCAATCAAATAAGATGATAAAGTGAAAAAACAGAAAGACTTGAAGAGCTGTATGCAATATGCAATATGAGCATCGTAATAAATAAACCAAAGTTCATATATAAGAAGTGACTCCATGCATATTATTTTATTCTAGTTGCTGCAACACAGCTAAAGATAGGAATATTTTCACTTTTTTAGAGTTCAAGTTGAATAACCAAATTATCAAATAAATAAAAAGAAGGAAAAATGATAATAATCAGCAAACAAATAATTAGCAGATATTTGGACATGGATTTACAATCAAACTACGACTCTGCTAAGATAAACACAATACAGCGTAGAGAAAGCAGTTAATTTAATTAAACTGTCAAATTCTTATTGTTAATGTTATAAAGATAATATTAAATTTTATTCCAAAATATTTAATTATTTTCGGGCTTACGTTCGTTACGTGTGATTATTTGATAAGATAGCAAACATAAAAATTAGGGAGTTAAAAATAGAAGTGCTTTTTTCACCAAAATCCAATTCTTCATGATTGCTTGCTTATTTTTCTTATCAGGCATACTGTTATCTATTTTCTCCAGAAGCGTAACCTGTAGCTGTAACATTCTTGAAGTCCTTATAGTCTCTGCACTTCTTGACCCAAGGAAGTAAGGATGCCACTTAACATAGGCACACGTTTTTCCAGTGAATAAACCTACCTGAAAGCACGAAATAAGTAAGGTTCTGAAAACTCTCTCTGGCACATCTTGCGACAGGAAAAAAACCGATTGCGGTAACAAAAAGGCCAGTCGATCGCTTCTGTAGTTCCAGATATGAAGGTCATTTATTAGCAACACACAAGTCATTTACTAGAACAAGTGACCAGACAGTGCCCTCTAGCCTCTTAGTCCCCACGACACCATTCTCCAAGTTTTATACTTAACACTTTTCATAAAATGTGGAACTTTCATAAGAACTAAATACGAAATAACAGCATCTTTGAGCCCGGTCAAACTTAAAAACCTTCAGCCCTATCGCCATTTTCAAAAGGGGCTCTGGAGCTTTATGTGCTATCTAACACCCCTTTGTTGGCCAACCATTCAGCCCTCCTAATGCTATCTAAGGTAGTATAGACCTTCGCCTTAACGCTAGTTGCATAATTTCTTTAATACAAATATCTGTCATTAGTAAACTAAACCTCTTCTTATTAACAAATTATGTTCCCAGTCCTCCACAACTATCTCAAGTTTACTCGCAATCACAAAAAAAATCCTTCTTAATTTTTCTAAGCTCTTTTTTGGTTCTCATATTTTTTGCGTATTGCATTAACCATCGTCGTAAGCAAGGGTATAAGTAAGATTTTATAAAATTATTATCTTGGCCACTTAAAAATAACCACTTCGTGTATATACGAGTATACATACACACATACATATTTTTTATAATAGTCTCTGAAGTCTTAGAAAATAATTTCATAATTTAGTTGATAAAGAATTTTATGTGTAACCAATAATAACAATACTACGAGTATACTAAAGTTTTTGCAATATTATAAATACTTTACCCAAGAATTATGAGTATAAGATTGTTTACATACCCTTGTTTTCTTTACATTTTACACACAAGATTTATTTTAATTCCTTTTTTGTTAAAAACTTTTTTTGCTTTAAATAATCAGCCTTTTTTACCATAAAACACACGCATACATGCTGATATTAAGAAGTCATTCAATTTACGTTGATGTTGTTTATAATAACGACAATGAAGATGATGATGTTGTTGTATTCAAAACAACAACTTTTCTTTTATCCCTTTTATTATTATATGGTACTACTTAAACTTATTTTATATTTTTATACTATTCTCAATACTTTAATGCTTCGGAAAAGAAAAACTATCTACAGTACAGTGAGACAAGTTGAATATTGTCGTTGCCCTCCTCTTCTGGTTTTCGAGTATAGTAAATTCGTATGAAGAATTAAAATGAAAAAAAGAAAAGCTTAGGATATTTTTTTTTCTTGCTTTTCCTAGCTTTTTCTTTGTAAATCTTTGCTTGGCGTTATTGTGGTTTTGCGTGTTTTGTTATTATGCTTCAAAACATTAGGCTTTTTTGTCTATGTTTTGCTTTTTATGCCAAGTTAATGTATTCGTTGTCGTTGTTTTTATTGACTGACTTGTTTTTGTTGTTAACGTGTACTTTTTTTGTAGCTGTGTTGTTGTTGTTGTTGGCCCGGTTGGTTGGTCGTTTCGTTGTTATTTTATGATTGTTTGGGTCGTCGTCGCCTCACTTTTTTTTTTAGTCGGTCGTCGATCCACGCGAATTGTTGGAAAATGTAAAAAACTGCAAATAAAGAAGGGGAAAACATCAAAACATTAAAAATGCATATAAAAACATTAAAATGAAAATTACTATAAAAACAAGACAAACAAATATTAAAAACAAAACTAAAGAAAACAGAAAAGAGAGTAAGAGCGAAAGGAAGAGATAAGAAAAAGAGAGAGAGAGAGAGTGAGCAATGTGAATGTGAAAATTATTCTACAGAAAAAACCCATAAAAATGCAATTTTTTATGTTTTAAAGTCAAAGGCCAAGTAAATAAAAGCGTTGCTAGATAAATACTATTAAAAATTATTACTTGGCGTAATTATTAACAAAGTAAAGTAATAAGTTGTAGTAAAATACTAACTACAATAATGCCGAGTTAAAAAAATATGAGTGAGTGGTTATGAAACTAGAGTGAACAACACACTTTTTTAGTTCGAATTTAAACTATAAACAAAAATTTAATTTTTGCAAATTATTTATTTAGTTGCAAGTAGAATAATGGAAATTACTTTAACGCAATTTTAATTAAACAAAACTTTTAATTTAATAAATTACGTTGTTAAGGTTTAATAGCGAGAATTTGATTTTTAATCACTCAAAAACTGAACTTTTTGATCACAATTGAAACAAAATAACTTGCCTAACTAAAATAATAATTTTCAATATTTTTTTATGGATTGTTAAAGAATTTTGCTATTAGGCACAAAACATTACGAAATTAATTGATATTTTTATTGCCTTTCTCAGATAAATGTCACTATTAAAATATTTCGCACATAACTCAAAAGATCTTTTTTAAATATGGACAATATGCATCTTAAATATTGTCATTTCAATATTATCTTCCCTATATGAAAACGTTTTATAGAATAGTCTTGCAAATATAAGATTCTAGAACGACAATCAAAATAATTTGAATTTATTTTATCTGAGCGCTCTTTTCTTGAACTCAAAACTTCTGAATATAATATGTCCTTTCGTTTTTTGGTGGGATTTTTGAAATAGTTTTGAATGATGCTTAAAAAATATTTTATTTAAATAACATATTAGCCGTTGATAGGAACAGCTCCTATATTTAAAACTAACTAGATCAGAATATCAAATTTACAAAATCAATTTACATAAGAAATTGCTGGGAACTATACAGCTCACAGCCTTGATTCGGGGACACTTTGGCTTTAGTATAATTATAGTATAATTAAAATTATAAAGAGAATACGCAAGAATCAACTAGGCTCTTCTTAGTTCACATACCTTGAAACTAATTTCCTGTTGATTGTCTTTTTATTTTCCCTACTTCCTACGACACCAAAATAACTTATTTCACATTTGTTGGATCTATGATATGATAAAAGAATCCAATTTAAAATCTGACTAGCGACTTGTTTTGTTATTCTTAAACAAACACCATAAAAAGAATTTATAAATAATGTCAAAGCCAAAAGAATGTCACTTATCCACTTAAGCCGAAAAGTTTTAAAACTAACAACTTCAACACAAAGCATTGTATGCTGCTGTTGTATATGAAGAAAAAATGTTAACGTTCCTTGTTTACAAAAACAACATATAACAATTGTCTGCCTTTATTTAAAAAAAAAACTATCTGCCGAAAAAAAAACGAATTAATATTATTTTCTTTGACATCCCAGCATCAACATCAGCAACAACAGCTTAAGGCAGTAAAGCAGTGCGAAGATGTACAAAAATCCAGAAAGACTAGAATTTGTAAACTTTTCTGTTAAATATAAAAAAAAGATAAAAACTCCAACAATAACAGGAATGTGGTTGAGGTATAAAAAAATTCCAAGAATTCTAAACCAGAATGTAACGTTTATATGCAGCAGCAATACGTTCTATGTTGCACATGTACAAACATACGTACAATGAACTGAGTAAAAGACAAAAACCTTTTATTTTTAGAAGATGTTAATACGCCAGCAGCAGACCAACATCTCATATCCAGCAAACCAGCCAACCAACCTGCCCTACCAACCAACACGTCCAGCTACATACACAAGCAGACAACCAGTAATGAGAAATTCTAGCGCGCAAAATTTATTCCATAGACTTTTGTAAACATTAGGGTAGTTACAAAATATATATATATACTTTTGGCGGTTTAATTTTGTTTTTTTTTTTTTTGTTGGTTTAAATAATAAAAAACTGCTAATTACTACCAAACGTCATTTTAATCATCAGTATTTCCTAATAAATGGAAATGTGTATAACGAAATATTTGTGTTATTATTCACACAAACCCTGTTATCTTTTTTGATTTTATTATGCAAAACAAAACTAAAAATAATAAAGTGGTTTTGGATTATTTTTAAGTTCAAAAGTTTAATCCAGCTAGGCTCACATAAGCTCCCCATTATCGTGATATTTTTGCAAACTCCCGGAGCAGCGATAATAAATATGATTAAACAACTTAAAAGCAAAATAACAATGTCAGCCTGAAATCATTTCGCGACGTTGCTATAAAATTATATAGGATTTTTTAAGTCCGAAACAAATCAAGAAAAGATATTGTCGTATTAAAATTCTAGCGTGCGATTTTGTTTTGACACTGCTCCTTAAAATTTCATAAAATTGAACAAGACGTAAATATAAAGTAGTTAAAAAGAGTAATATTTTTTTTAGTCAATTACCGTGCTACATTCTTAATGAAACGGATAGAGAAGAGATGAGACAGAAGGATAGTTACGGAAATTAACTGTCGTATGAGACACACAGTGACCATGCCTTCATCACTGAGCAGCCCCACCGACAGTCAATTTTTATTTTTGTAGTGAAAAAAAACCAAGGTCGTTGGGAATCCAACCCGCAACCCCCAGACTCACAAGCTAGTACACTACCTACTAGCCTACAGGGACACCTATTTGTAATCAGTTTTTTTTTCTATAGTTATTTTGAGCTGTCAAACTAAAAGTCATAATTAATGGTGAACATTGCTGCTTAGTCAAATTCTTGTGAACCAACAAGAGAAATAACTTTGAAGAAAGCAATGAATGTCACGCTATCAGTTAATATAAGTATGTTGAGACATTTCGTTACACATCGTAGCCTCAATCCGCTTGAAGAATAAAAGCAAAATCTAACTCCTTTACACCCCATAAACAGAGACAATAAGTAACCAATTTGAGGAATGAACTTTTAATTCGTGACTATGTAAATACGTAAGAAAAATTGTACGTTAAAATAAGTTTTTAAGTCATATTCCGATTTTTAATGTCATACTTTCAAATCTATTTTGCTGTTTTAAAATGTTTGATGCCATCGGAATTTATACATTTTACTTTTAATTTAATTTGAAATACGTATACACCAAAATGCAAGAGACATGCCATTTGGTGGCTTACGACACTTGCATCACTACATCTTTACACTATACGCCAACAAACAGAGCTTTCATGCAGCTAGTTTCACGAAAAATTTCATTGTCTAAGTTAGCTCCAATTTTTTTAAGAAAATGGAAAAAATACTTTTTTAACATCATTTTAAAAACCAGCACATATGCGTCTTAAATCAAACTAAATTTAAATTAGATAAAAAAAGAAACAGTTAATTATTTTACACCCAAAGAAACTAATCAAGAGGAGCCTCCCTAATATACATATTTATGAGCGAAAAAATGCAACTGAATACCAGGATTCAGTTATTGCTTTAACTATTAAACAACAATGTGCGGTTTGTATATTAATAGTATTGAAAATACAAAAAAAAAATAAAAAATAATAATGCAGATATAGAGTATTATCGAATATTCTTTAGAGTGATGTCGTCGTCTTATATTTTAGTGCTAGTTAATGCTATGCTGTCGATACTAAAGATGATGACAAAATATTTATGGTTACAAGTAAAGTAAATGCTGCTTTGGCTGGTATTTCTGTATCTATCGTATATAAAGTTTATGGGATAAAAACCATGGAAAAAGTGGTTGTGCCTTTGTATGTAAGCTATGTGATGAATGTTATTAGAAAAACATTTGGAATTTTAACGGTTTTTCTGCATTTTCTTCTCTCCATAGTTTGTTTGTGAAAGAAAAATTTTTGAAATTCTTGTGAAAGCGTTGACGTATTAAAAATATTTAAATGAAGAGTATTTAAGAATATCTTACCAGAAGGTTTTCAAGTTTTAGAAACCAAGAGCTGGTCAAAATTTAGATAGGAAAATCATTAATTAAAAGTAAAAAAGATTCAAAATTTATTTTATATAATTTTGAATTTCTAGACACCTGTAGTTTAAAAAGTAAAGTTTTTGTGAAATAGTTATTTTCTCATAAGCGGTATTTCGAATAATATTTTAAGCAATTTTTTAAACTAATATCTTAAAATATTTTGCGATATGTTGCTCTTTTCGATGGCCTTCATTGATGAATGCACCTTGCGATTTGTATGGGAATATGCGCGAAATCGAAAATATTATTAAAAAAGAAATGTTACGAAAGGGTATCTTTTCCGATGATGCTGGGATCGTCTCATCGATACAACTTAAGCAACTGTAGCCGCCCCTGTAGGCTAGTAGGTAGTGTACTAGCTTACCAGTCTGGGGGTTGTGGGTTCGATTCTCAACAAAGACCTCGGTTTTTATTTTCTTTTAGTACAAAAATAAAAATTGACTGTTCAGTGATGAAGGCATGGGCACTGTGTGTCTTATACGACAGTTAATTTCCGTAACTATCCTTCTACTTTCACCATCTGTCTAATCGCTTCTCTATCCGTTTCCTAAAGAATGCAGCACGGTACTTGATTAAATAGGCATTGTTGCCTGAAGTGCTACTTCTCTTTACACAAAAAAAAAACCATCACATATTCTTGTGGGAATATTCACATTTTTATCAATAACAATAACAGACTCTCTTATTACAATAATGATATGCCACTTCATATCTGTTATTCGGTCAATATAGTCGTCCCTTTAACATAACTTTAATTCAGGTCCCTGCGTACAAAGACTATTACGGTAATAGACAAGAAGCAGAAGAGCGAAATCTTCAAGATTTTGCTTCTAGAAGCAATGGCTCTTCTGTATCAAGGCTAACAATAGCTCTTCTATATGACGTTAAATACACTACACGACGACTTATGAATCATAATCGGTTGCATATTTTTTTATTAAGAACAGAATTAACAGACTGATGGGGAAAATATGCAAAATATATAACTTACGAGAGCATGTAAAAGAGAAAGCAGCTTTTTATAGTCTTTCCAAGATATTTTGGTAGAATTATTATGAGATTGTTTTCATTACATTAACTCTACCAAATGGACCTTCGTAAAGCGGGATATTATGCTTCTAAATTGAACACAAATTCATTTTAAAAAACACTTGAATAATGTTCGAAAGCTGGAAAAGTGCATGGACGGTCATGAATCTCAAATTTCGAAAATATGTTTGAATCGAAAGTATAGAACATAAAAATAATAATTAAAATTAAAAAAAAAAAAAAAAAAAAAAACTCAGAAAAAATAAAAGAAGAGTTCAAGACACCTTTCTTATTTTTTTTCTCTATAATACTGCAGCAAAACTTTTAATAGAAAACACCCCAAAAATGCATACACTTCTTTTTCCATTTTAACAGAAGTTAATAAATTAAAAATGTTACGAATGAAATGAAAAATAAATTAATTACATTACATACAAGGGGGAATAGAAGTTTTTTTTTTTAACGGCACGCGATTATAATAAAGAATACAACACGAAAGAATTATTAATTTAAAAGGGGTGAAAACTATAATTCTATAAATACTAAAAAAAAAATTAATTTCTCAATTAAAAAAAAGAAAAGAAAAAACAAACAACACTCACAAAACACGTAACAACACATTTTAGTTTTAAGTAACAGGATTCCAGACATATATGTTTTTCAGACTGGAACAGACAACAAACTAATCTAAACACTCGTTAAAATGAAACTAATATTGCTAAGCACATTAGGACGCCAAACAGCCTTAAAATGAGCATACAATAATTTTAAAGAGGAGCAGTCAATGATATTCCTCTTCAAAGAAAAATGCACACACAAATTGGAAGCAGAGGAAAAAATACACATAATAAAAGACGATGGCATTGGCATGGGCAGAAACATTTGGTAAAAAAAAGCAGAAGTGTTTAGAAGAATAATATATTAAACTGGACAAAAAAAAAACATTACTACTAAATATAAACAATAATAATTTTCGCAAAGTTCTCTGCGAGTAAAGCAAACGGTTTATATGTTTAAATGTATATATCTGTGAATTTGTTTGTAGTATGTTTGGTACGTTTTACACAGAAAAAAAAACCATTCCGACCAACTCCATTTGACAAGCTAGACAGACAGAACATGCAGACAGTCTCAATTATACTTTTTTAGATTATCATATCACAAAGCATCATCATAATTGTCGTTTGATGTTAAAGTGTATTAAGTTGAAGATACATGCATTCCTATATCGACGAAACAAACGTTATGTTGGTCTTGAATTTTGTATTTAATAATAATAAAATATTTGACAAATAAATAAAATATAAAAGTCACTTGCAAACTCACTTTATATTTATAAAATGTTAAATTATACTATTTATAATTAAATAATTTATTTAAAAAAATTGAATCTTACTATCAAAGGTATTAAATTCTTCCTCAGCAATTTTTAACGAATGAAATTAAGAATTTTCAGTTTATCTTTTTTAAGTTTTTAATTATATTGCAGAACATTCTAATCGTATTTAAAAAAGAAATTTTTGAAATTTTGCATATTACAATTTACTCTCGGAAATACAATTGAACAATTTTGAATGGAGTTGGATTAGCACAAAATAAATAAAATCGTGGCACGAAGCATTCACTAAATTTCTTCCTCAAACGCTCATATAATTAAATAAATGAATTATTTTAAATAATAACAATCGTTACGTGTAATTTTAATTTCATAAAAAATTGTTTAAATTTAGCTCCAACAGCTAAAAATGTTTTTTGGTTTTGTTATCCGTGAAAAAGAGCTTACTAAGATGTTCATTTCACCACTATATATGGCGTGTGCGTGTGTGGATAGAATTGAAAATTAGCTTACATATTATGTTCAGACTTTATCGTTCTGATGCGAAAATCCTGTTGTCAGATTACGGTTCATAAGTTTAAATCTCAACAGCGACATGAATAAAAAGAACCAACGATAGCGCTGATGTTGAGAAGCCGTTTTAGTTGATTAAATTTAAAAAGCAGAAACAGCAATTCGTTAAGGAAAACAGCTCCGATAATAAAGGCAGCCGAATTATATAGTAAAACGAGGACAATGGAAAAGGAAAATTATTGTCGTGCAGCCACTTTAGTTTTTGAATTAGTTCAGGAGGCTGGTTAAGAATATACGTATATAAAAAAAATCGGAGTCTGAGTTGGAGAGATAAGCAATAACCAAAAAACAGTATATGACAAAGGTGGCTTAGCATGATTGAAGGTCGCTTGAGTCTCACCGGAGTCACAGATAAAAACCCAGAATCCGTAGTAACAACAAATCTATTTAAAAACAGAGAGCAAGAAATAAGATATAAATCGTTTTTAAAAATAACATAAAAAATTTAATAATGGGTGGTTCATTTAAAGATTCCCTACTTTTTTAAAGAAAAAATTGAATGCGCAATGTGTTTATTATCATTTGAAAGAACATTCTTTGGCATTTATTTGTTTGAAGATTATGTCTTTCAAATGTTGGCCGCGGCTACGTTTCAGATGGTCCATCCGTTGAGTCCAATTTTCGATGACACGTTCTAGCATTTCGAATGGTAACTGACGAATGACACGCGTGATGTTGTACTCCAAGACCTGAAACGAAGCGGAATTGTCCGCATAAACTTTGAACTTTACATATCCCCACAGGAAAAAGTCTAACGGTGTGATATCACACATTCTTGGCGGCAAATCGACCGGCCCAAAACGTGAAATTATTTGCTCACCGAAGTGTTCACTCAATAAATCCATTGATTGATACGATGTGTGGGAAGTGGCGCCGTCTTGTTGAAACCAAATGTCGACGAGTTCACAAGCTTTGATTTCAGGCATCAAATAGTCGGTTATCATGGCACGATAACGGTCACCATTGATGGTTACGTTCTCACCGCCATCATTTTTGAAAAAATATGGACCGATGACTCCACCGGCACTGCGTGCTGGACGTAGTCTATTCGATCGAATATTATCCAATAATCAATGCTGGGTCTCAAAAGGAGTGATGGTGTTGCGAATAGTACACTCAGTAGGTCGATTGTGTTGATCATAAGTTGAGCGAAGTTTAGGAAACACATTCTTGACAGAACGTGAATATTCGTAATAAAGTTGAATGATTTGCAAACGTTGTTCACTCGTAAGTCTTTGCACGATGAAATGTCAAACAATACTAAACAAAAATAACATGACAACATGACACAGCTCACACGTGATCTGTCAAAAAAAGGCTATTGAAAAAAGTATCTCTACTTAAATCACGCGTTAAAAACGGCCTTTTTTTTCAATTTTTCAAAAATATAATTTGAATCAGGCTATGACGAGCTGTAATTAATTAATTAAATTTAAGTATTCTTAGCCATTTTAACTAAATATTTTGTTAAAAGAACATAGTTTTCTCTCTAATAATTCTAAAGTTTAAACGTGATTAAACCCTTAAAGAAAAAATTGGTCATTTAAAATTTGCCTAAATATCCTTGAGGATTTTGAAACTGCTCGTACAGTTCATGTTATTGACTTTTTGAGCGGAAACCTGAAAAAATTTTTTGCTCGTCTACCCGCCGTTGTTGTTGTTAATAATGATATTATATGTAGTATGTTGACTTAAAAGCAACAAAGTTGCGCGCGAAAATTGTTTTGCTTCAAGCCAGACGATTTTGTTTTGCATTCCAAAAATTGTTTATTGTACTGGTAGACAGACAATCTTTAAACAAAAAAGAAAAAAAAACGTAAAACCCGCCTAAGAAAAGCATAATCAGCACAAACAGCAAATAGAATAAATAAGGGAGGAGGACTCATTCTCAAACTTACTTACGTACAAAAATAACAAAAGAATTTACGCGCCAAATTAAAAGCAGAACAGAAACTGAATCCCCATTATAAATAACAAGAGTAGAGATTCTTTTTTCGAAGAAAATTTATTTTTTTTTTTTTTTTTATTTGTTAATTCAAATCTTTAGAAAGTATGTTTCAAAGCAGAATTGAAAAAAAAAGATGAATCTTAAAACATCAGCGACGAGTAAATCGTAAACAAGTCAATAACATTCAAGGACTATGGGGATCTCACTGTTTTTTAAAAACAACAAAGTTCATTGCTATTAAAAGTTGAAAAACAACACAAAAGATGGATGTGATGATGTTGATCAACAAAAACAAATAGCCAAATGTATATACATACATATGTACATATATACATTCACACATATTTACAAATAAATTGTAAATAAATGATCCCCTTGAAGGAGTAGAATGAGTAGAGTATGAAGATTTTGGTTGGTATCTTTTTTAGAATGAATTTTAATTCACAAACAAACAAAATTGTAGTTGTTTCATTTTATTCCCACACACAATAAAAGGAAGGAGGAGGTTGGTTTATTTTTTGCCGTTCAAAATTAAGTTCGCCTAGCAGCCCAGTCAGTAGTAAATGGCGCGTAAATGATTTTGTTTGTTATTGTTGTTATATATGTATACATTTTTTTTCTTCTTTTCTTTAAAGTAAGTCACACAACTACTGATTAGGATCGTTCAAAGCAGTGTTTTCGTTTTTGTATTTATACATTTTATATTCCTTGCATATTTTCTGCAACAATATTGCAGCAACCCGCTTGGGCTTGCTTTGCTTGTTTGTTTATTTTCATTGTAAACAATTTTTTGTGAGATCGTTTGAGGTGATTTTTTGACTGTCTGGCTTTTAAGTGCACAGTAAAAAAGTTGCTTCAAATGCTGCTCAATGAAGGTGTTTAAGATATTAATCATATTAACTTAATTTTAAGTAAATTTTAAAAAAGGTAATAAAGAAAATAACAAATTTGTATTTAATAATAAATACAATATAAATTATAATATATAATACAAATTTGGGAATTATGTATGTTAAGTCTATCAGCCATACCTAAACAAGAGCGGAAAGCGGAAAGTTTTCTTCCGTAGAGTTTTTACGCTGAAATGCCATACCTAAACAAAAGCACCAACTCTACGTCAAAACGATAAAAACAAGGTTATAAAAAAAATAAATATAACTTCCCTGATAATTTTACAAAGAATAACATTTCTGGTGTTTCTGTTGAGTATATTTGTTATCCCTTTTGTCGTACAAACATGAATTCTGATGAACCAGCTATATATATAATTTGTTCGCTAATATTCTGTTTTAAAAAAATACAAAGAAAACAAAAATTATATAACACTATATTTTATTGAATAGATTTATTTAACCCATTTTTTATATTTTATTCTTTTGAAACTAACTTCACTATTAAACGTATTGTCAAAATCCTTTTTCCCAATTACAAAGCGTAGCCGCCGCGTTATTTCGGTATGCTACATACAAAATGTACGAGCAAAAAAACGCTTTCCGCTCTTGTTTAGGTATGGCTGTATGCTTCGATTTTTTATTAGTATAAATTAAATATATAAGTAATAATTTTAAAAGTGGTCTTTTGAAATAAATTTATCACATATATTTTTTTTATTTAAAAAGACCACTTTTAAGATTAAAACGTATATATTTAAGAAAAAAAGGTCGAATAATAATAATAATAATCAAGATAGTATAAATTTTTATAATAATTTTAAATACATTTTATTTGTCATGAACCACACAAATTAATAAATTTTTTGGTTATGTGTAATTAAATTTTAGGTTTAGAAAATTTTTATTTAAAATTAAAATTTCCCTGGACCCAGAAATGCATTTAATCTACTTTGTCATAATAGAACTTAAACGCCTTTAGTGGAATAAAATTAGAGTATTAGAGTAAGGCCAGAGAAATACAATGTTGTTCTTCCTTAAGCGCTTCAAGAATTCGAACTAGTGGAACGTAAAATTTAACTTAACATATATTTAAAATAATTATTAGTTTAATGAAATTCGATAATTATAATAGTAATATTATTATAATATAATAAATATATTTAATATAATATATAAACTTCAAGCGACCACCTTATATTTTGGGGCTAAAGTAATTCAGTCGAGTCTCTTGTAGATGGGTTTAACAAATTATATAATAGTCAAAAACATTTACAATAAGTTATCTTTAAAAAGTGCTAACCTATTTATCTAAATTTTCTTTTTTTTTTAATAATATATTTTAAAACCAAACACTAAAAAAAGAACAATCCAGTTAAGTATTTAGTATTGAGATTTTTGTTTTTAGTGAAACTTACGAACAGGACAATACATATGAATCCATTATTTTGTGTATTTGTTAAATACCTATAAAAAAATACATTCGCAGAAATGTTTAGTTGAAGTATACTTCTTGGAAATAATACATACTACGCCATAATATTTAAATTCGAATGTTTTTAATGATTTCAATATTTAGCAGTAACAGGAAGTTATTCTCTTCTAATTAATTGTGTTACCTTCTTTGGAAATATCAAATTTGATAAATGATGAAAAAGAGTAAAAGGGATTTAAGGTTTGAAAGAATCTTAGTTAGAGCGAAAAGTAGAAGCAGTGGATTGTGGAAGTCATGACATTCGATTTAATAGTCTGTTTTCTAAAACTGGAAATAAGTAAATTAGAACTTGTTAAAATCGAATGTTTAGTAAAATTCGTATTTATCAGATTTGGTCGTTAGATCTATAAACACCTGAATATTTTCTTTCAGATGTTATTGTATATGAATGCTGCTTTTATGTAAGATAATGTTTTAAGACATTAAATAAGAGATCATAAATACGAACCTAGCCAGATTTACAGAGGAATAAAAAGAAAATAAAAATTGAATGTTGACACAAACTTATCAAAATCAAGAAACTTCCCTTACTAATTTTCTGTGTTGTTATACTTTTTTATTGCGTTAATTATACTATCACTTTCTTTTCTGGCTTGTTAGTGTAGCTAACTTTTGATGCTCAATAACTTATTACATATAATAAACTTAAAATTAGGTTATATACTGTTAAAATAAAAACAAAAACCTTTTGACAATTCGGGAAATCAAAGGATGCAAAACTTACGTAAAACTTACCCAAAATTGCATACCTGGCCAGCGAAATTTCGTACAGAAAGATATTTTTTCTAAAAAGAATGCAAAGGAAAAAATAAAGCATTATAATTTCTATATAGACAAATATTTGTAATTTTACGAGTACAAACGAGAGATACCTTGTAATGAACCTATGGCTACTTTTTCAATTATCTAAATAAAAGGTTTAAATCATAACCTGAAGCTGCAATAAAAACAAATAAATTTCATAATTAAATAATAGTTTATATTTTTATTTGGTATAAAACACATAATTTTACAACAAAAACAGTTAAAAAAAAAAACTAAATAAAAAAATTCGGCAAATTTGGCGTGTGAATTTAAATTGGCAGCTATTATAACAACCGGTTTAAAATCACATAATTTCAAACTTTAAAAATCATATTCAGAAAAAATGACTTCCAGAATATGCCTGAATAAAAACAAAAGCTTTCAACGTTAAATTTGGCACATTTTTGTATAGTTTTTGAGTTTAAAACTTTTTTCATTATTTAATTTTGTACGTGAACTACAAATCGGAAAAATAACAATACAACGGGCAAAAAAAAAAACGTAGTCAAAAACCAGACGACGACATACACAATAACAACAATATTAACCCTTCTAACTATTTACATTATTTTGCTTTAAAAGGGTATTGAACTCAAAACAACAACAATTTGTTTTGTTAAAGTACAGACAAAAGCAACAAGATATGTATAAAAAACAACAATTACAGGAACATTTGTTACGACTGGCATGGTACTCTTACATGTATGTACATATGTTAAAACTCATTTATGAAAATTCATATAAAAGAATTGTATTTTTATTAAAGATTTTTGCAGTATTGCTTATTGAATTATTAAATTGTCGCTGACATAATAGGAATGACAAACATGCATACAATAACGTGCAATTAATTAGCAACACGTTACTACGTTACGGTTTAGGTAAACCGATACCGAGGCATGATCAAAAGTCGTACGTAATTTGATTAGTTATAGCTCGGTATGCAGTGGGAGGAGTAAATAGCTCCTCACTGACCCTATACGTACAACATTTTTTGGCGTGTTTTTATATGGTATGGCGCTATGTTTTTTAAAACATAATATGTAAGGCACTGATACCCGTTATGTTGTAGAATAGTGACGGCGGCCATCATTTTCCTTATCGAATCTAGTATAAGCCCAGTATTTAATTTTTACTTCTAGTTCAACGGCAAATGTTGCATTTGCTACTTATTTTCATCATGATTAAGATACTTTGCGTCCGTGCTACTGAAAATTACCACAAAAATCAATTTTATGTAATGATACTAGTGTACCCGATTATAGGGTAACATTCCAAGTATATTTTTATTTAGACCTTTATCAAAAATATAAAATGTGTATGTATATTAAAACAGTGCAGCCAAGGTTAATGTTGAAACTAACGGTCACATTAAATAAATGTCAACAAACACTTCTTTTCCATATAAAATTCAGGCAGCATATGTAAATTCATAGAAATGTATCCACTTAAAAAATTGTTAAATGTGCATGATTATATCACACAAAACATGTAAACAAAGGCAGCATATTGTTAAACAACAGCAACAAATATTACTCATCTGAAATCAGCAAACCAACACATCATTATAAGAGAGCTTAATTAAAATTATGTCAAAACCAGCATTCCTGGGTTGGTATGTATCGACCAGAGCGCGATTGGATACGCCACCTGAATTTTCACAAAGTTTTCTACAAAAGTTTTTTTAATAGGTGGGTTGTTGAAAATTCTAAAATCATATTTCGACCATTAATTATGAACTGTTGATTTAAGTAATTGATTTAATTAAACTAAAAGGAATGCAAATTTCTTTTTAATCTTTTTTTCAAGAGCTCAAGATAAAGGTATTTTCCAAAATAATAACCAGTAAAAGTTTGACAGTTTTAAAAAAAGGGTTCAATACCTACATAGGTATTTACATTTTTGTCATGTCAAAATAATGATAATATGTCTGTGCATAACCGGGTTATGCTTCTATAGACGTATAGGTATTATTTTTCTGCTGGCTGATGTAAAGGTTAAAAGCAAATGCAGAAAATATAAATACAAACAAAAACAAAAATAGGATTCAAGCAGACACAACAACACAACACACACATCCGAAATCACAACAACATCAAGGAGGAATTTTGTTGGTGCAAAACAAATCAAGAAACTGTACATAAACACAACTACAAAACATTAATGTTATTTATGCTCAAGGAGAGCGAGCCAGATAGTATTAACAAAGGTGAATGAAATGAGCAAAGAGAATATATAAACAGAAAGGAACCGGCATTGAAAACAGCAAAACACACACATAAAAATAATAATGGTTGGCAATGCACAGAATAAGCCTATATATACCTAAAAAACAAACTTCTTTAATGAAATGAAACAAAACACATAATTCTTATTTTTATTGTGTGTACAGTACACAACAAAAATACTATAAAACTACTACGATAATACGAAACATGTGTAGAAAACAAAATACAAAAATGCAAACTACCGTCAAAAAAAGAAAAAACAAGCAAGGAAAAAATACAGAATGAATGACCATGATAAGAGAAAGACAACAAACACATATCCATAGTAAGACAGAGCAAGAAAGAAAGCCACAAACTAGTCTGCTGTTAGTTTACAAACAGTTCCGAGTTCTTTTATGAAAACAACAGTGAAGATTTTTGAGAGAGCATCGCCAGAAGAGTGTTTATGAAAACAAAATATTAAAGAAAGCAGCAAATACTAAACTCATTTATGAAATCTCATTAAAAACAGGAAATGTCTGTAAAACAGGAAATGAAATAACTTAAGCAACAAAATAAAGAGAATTAATTCTTAAGACTACAATTATAAAAGAGAATTGAATTTTGCTTTTTAATTTTCAGATGTTTGCACTTTGAACCCGAGTTGAATATTTCTACCAAGTAATTAATAATTAATTTAATAATGTACTAATTAAAATTCCTGTATATTAACGAAAGATGCATAAGTGTGTTATGTTCTTTAAAAGAAAATTTGGAACCAGGGTTGAAAAATAAAAAACGATTGAAAGAAATATGTGCAGTACGATCAGCAAGAGGAAAAGCACGAAGTATGTACATATATGTTTTCTAATAGTTAAAATTAAAACCAATGACTTTTAATGTTTAACACAGGTACCTCATATTACTTCCCTATTTTTATCCATTAGTTCACAACTTCGCAATACTACACTTGATAGTATTTAATATTTTTAAGTGAATTTGTGACAAAAAAAAGAATATTTTAATTTTTGAGCATAGAAAAAATCATTGTTTGAAACTTACAAATTTTTCTTTTTTAGCGCATGATGTTAAGGAATAATGCATACATGAGTTAAGAATAAGATGACGCATTGAAATAATCCTAAAGGGCATATACAGCAGAATTATAACTATAAATAAATATAATAAACGAGTTACAGCTATTTCGCTGCCGAGAAAAAAACATCGTAAAGCGATGCACCGCTAAATTAAACTAGCTTTCTAGCACTACGAAGGATGGAGTTACCTCCACATAATCCACATCTGTGAGGAATAGTAATCTTACTGTTTGCGATTATATCAACTCAGCGTCAGTTATAAATTAGACTTGATTGGTGAAAAAGAAATTAAATAATTAATTAAAAGTTTCCTGCGAACCGGCTCCGACGAATTTGTCACTGTCCAGCGTTGAATAAACATTTCCTTTCACAAATTCTACTTTTGCTTTAAAATTTCTACTTGATTTGCAATTGTATATCCCTTTCCGTCCCTGCCTACACAAATGTGTAGGTCAAAGTAACGTATATTGAAGAGAGCTTTGTATTTTACTGGCTAGTTTTTTCGTACTCTTTTTATTCTTTCATATTTATATGTTGTGTCTTCTTTGTGCTCAAAATAATTTCTGAGAGGATTCTTTTAGTATTTGTGTGTATTTGTTCAAAACAGGAGGTCATGTTTAGTGGTGCGGGAGGCAAAAAATGTAAGTATCATTATTCTGTTGAAATTTAACGGATTGTGCGCGAATTTTCTTGCTGGTTTATAACTAAATCATCAAATATTTAAATAATGTGCAAATTCCTTGAAAGGCAAAAAGTGTTGTTGTGTTTTTTTGAAGCACAATATGTGCCTACACAAATGTGTAGCATGGGTTTATACTAGCTCAATTTATCGCCTTTACAGCAAAAAAATATAACTTGGACAGAGAAGATGACATTGAAGAAGTCTTCAAATTAATTTGTGACTTGTTGGATGTCGAAGGTGACAGTTCATCAGATGAATTTGAGGACGACCTATGTGCCCAGTCTCCGCATTCCGACCATGATGAAGAAGTTGAAGCAGATACGGACTTAGTCGACACACACACCAGTGCTCCTGAAAACAACGTTGAATTAAATAATAGTTCATTATTATGGAAGAGAGGAATATTCTACGCCTTTAAAAGCCAAGCGCTTGATCAATTTCATGAGCCAACAGCCCCACATCTGCCAATAAAATATTTGGAAAAATATTTTCCTGATGAGCATTTTGAACAAGCTGCAAAGTACAATATATACTACTTAAAACAAAATGGTACTGAATTAAAAACCAATGCATCTGAAATCAGACAGCTATACGGTGCTCATTTGTATTTTGGTTGCATAAAGCTTCCGCGGCTGAGAATGTATTGGGAGCAGAAATTTGGCAAAAATATTGTCTCCGAGAAGATGGCACGAAACCGTTTATTTATTTTGCGAAAATGTCTTCATTTTGTTGATGCCGATGAAACTTCTGAAGAAACACACTCAAATTACCTTTGGAAAGTTCAACCCATAATTGATGCTGTCAGAACACGTTGCCTTGCCATTCCCAGAAATTTTACCACCTATTCAATAGATGAACAAATGATTCCGTTCCTTGGAAGGTTGCCAGGTGGACTTCGTCAATATGTACGGAATAAACCACGACCAGTTGGTCTTAAAAATTTTGTGATGACTTCGTCCTGTGGTATTAATTAGTTATAAATCAGTGATACGCTTGGATATACATTATTTAATTTTACAGGTACTGTTTTAGATTTTGAAGTCTATCAGGGCTCAAAAACATTATTAGGTGATAGAACACTTGGGTTGGGCCCAAGCGTTATTCTGCGTTTGGTAAGGACTTTGCCAAATAACTCTTCCGTGTTTTTTGATCGATATTTTACCACACTACCACTCATGGAGCGATTGGCAGAAATGAATTTGCATGGAACTGGCACAATTCAAGTAAATCGCTTGCGAAAACTTAATTTACGGGACGACAAGGCCTTCAAAAAAGAGGGGATTCTGACCAAATGATAAAATGACGAAAAAATTGTCGTAGTCAAGTGGAAAGACAACAAATCGGTTGTTCTCGCTTCTACAGCATATGGTCAGGATCCGGTCGGTTCCGTGAAAAGATGGAATGAGGAACAAAAATCAAGAATTGATGTTAGCTGTCCTGCCATTGTCATATTTTTGCATTAAATAAAATATTTTTGATCTCAAAAAAACTGGCATATTTTGACTAAGTGAAATCCCAAGCTACACAAATGTGTATGTCCTGTTCCAAAGGACATGCACACTGTAAAATAAAAAAAATAAAATTTTTTAGTTTCTCTATGATAATTATAACTTTATCAAAACTTTCATCAAAATCCGATCACTTTGAAATTGCTTGGGACGGAAAGGGATATGTCACGCTCATCGCATCACTAGACCACCTCTATTATGTATGAATACTTAATATATCTTATGCCTATCTCATGAAAATGAGATATATCTTGGAGGTGAAAGTATCTTAAATATTGACCTGAGCACTACCAAATCTCCCCTCAAAATAATAGACCAACAAGAATTTCCAAAACACAGTTGCCAGCCGTCTGACCGTTTGCAAATAATGGTGGCATACATACATTAAGTATCGTATCTTAATAATTCTAAAGAATTTTTTGCAAGTCGTGAAGAAACATGTGGTGTGGTCGTTCTTCAGGTGGCTGCATTTGTTTTAGTTGTATTCTATGGGTTTTAACGGTCATCAACATTTTAAACACACGACAGACTGGCACAGTTAAAACAGTTGCTGTGTTTGTAGTACTATATGAAAACCATAAGGTGCTTTTTACATGTGTACACAACACAACATATGTAGGTATCTTTTATTTTTTCTACTTTTCAAACCAGCCTTCTTTTTTTTGGCATACAGTAGTGAAGTCTTTCTTAAGTCTGTTGTTTTCTTTTAAATTTTTAAGAGTATTTTTGTCATTATATGACACTACTTAAATGATGGAAATATATTAAAAACAACTGTACCTTCATTATATACCTATAGATAAAGTATACACACATATATACATGCATATTACATACATTTTATTTTCTTACAAATTAACACCTGTTTTTATTTTTGAAGAAACCTCTCATCATCTCTTACTGTTGGTTGGTATACTGAACGTATTGTTAAAATTAATATCATAAAAATATCATGGTTAAAGATTTAATAGTAATTTGTTTTTAATTTTAGCTTTTTAATTTAAAATAAATTGTAACGGTTTTTCAAGTTATTTTTATTATTTATTAAAGAATATGTAACCATTTGTTTACAGTATTATACACTATTAAAACTAGCTGGTATATTTGTATGCCAAGCAACTGTAAAGAATAAAAAAAAAGTAAAAATTCCATAAAAAAGTCAGTCTGACAACGACGCCTTTCTGCTGAGACATAGAATTAAAAGAAAAACATGTATTTCTAAGAATCGTAAAATAGAAACGTTTAAAAATGTGAATGAATTTAAAAGTATTACACACAGCCAACCCATTGTGTCAATAAAATACAAATAATAAAAAGAGAAATGTAAAGTATACAACAAAAACATCTTAACAGTTGAAGACACGTATTTAGGAAGAAAAACAAACCTCAGAATTAAAAACCCATTCACTTCCGTAATGGCAAGCAAACTAGAAAAAAAATTGTTTTTGGCAATGCTTGAAAATTGGATTTTTGAATGATGGTTATCTAATTAATTGTTAGTGCCACCTTAATAAGAAAAAATGCATAGGTACATCAAATCTTCTTCTTCTTCTTTTTAAGCTGGTTTAAATCGTCAATTGTAATGTTCATTTCTTAATGCTATTTTAGACTGTTTAATGGATTTACATCATTTAAGTTAGACTCCGACTAGTTGAGCCACACAACTGCCGAGCAACATAGATGTCGGCTTTAATCTTTCAGTCAGCAAATCAATTCACTGCGATAACAGCATCATATTCCCACCATACATGGCCTTGTAAGTTTGTCACTATTTTGCATATTTTCTGAAATGTAGAAATTTAAGCGACCCCAGCAATCAAAATTATAGACTTTAATCCATTCCTATATACATCGCATCATTACGCTTAACGGGATCTCTTCTCGTGACATCGAATATCGGAACCGATGAAAGACACCAAACTCTTAAATTTCATGCTAATTCCTAATTTCAAAGTCGAAGAAAGTATTAAAAGGACCTCTGATTTCTACAATTTAGTTGAAGTTTTGTAAAAGTTATAATTAACCACCGAAGGTGTACATACTAATAGTTAAGATTATTCGGGAAGCTTCTAAGCAACTCGGGTCTGAAGAACTTGATACATTTGTGGTTAGCTGCGTAAGAGTAAGATAGAGGGAGTAGAGTAAAGAAAGGAGAAAAAGTGCAAATTCAAAGATTATAGCTGGTTCAAATAAAACTGTTGCGAATAATTGATTCAAGTCTGTAATGAAAAACCAACCATAAGGGAAAAGATATCTCTGATCTTTGTAATATAAGCCACAAGAGTAATGAGTCACAACAAAATCATTATTGGGAATAACTTTTGCTAGCATGTGTTCTAGTTATTTGTCATCAATTCGTTTCCAAGGCATTTTTGTTCATTTCACCGTCTTTTCATGATCTAACTAACTCCAGATCAAGCAGTGAGACATGTCGGTTCGTAAGACCACCCCATTAAAATGTCTACTAATTCGTCGAAAAGGGGAGCGTTGCAAGAATTGTTGATTTCTTTATTACAAAGTGCTTGGCTTGGATGGTCTCATTCTCTTTCACTTCAGTTCAAGAGTAAATGTCGTATGATATCCGCAACTATATACTTAAAAATGCAGGCTTTATGTGCTATATAGACCAATAAGGAAACTAATTGCCATTATAATGCCGATAAATATTCGATATTATATCCGTTTACGCAGATCACGTTTTTTAGAGTCTAGAAAACAATTCTACTATGCATGCATCACCTTTGGCCATCTCCGCCACACCCTTTCCGATTAGAAAAAATGAAGAACCGCCATTTATTATAAAGCTCAGATATAAACATACTTCGCAAAACAAAAGCAAAAACTGTGTTCAGCTTATTTACTATTTTTTTTTCGTTCCCACTAAAAACAAATGTATAGTGTTTGTTGAATTTGGAAATTGACATCCATTCATACATACATACATAAATAAAATTTTTATGACGTTTTATGTCTACGTCAGACAATCGGCGTGACTGACTGCACATGTACTAAATTTTTTGCTTAGATTCATTTATGTGCCTGTCTAATGTTTGTTGTGTGTTCATTTAAAACTGGTGGCAAGCATTTCGACCTAGATTTTCCATGAAATTTCAATGATTTACTACTACGTAATTCACATATGAGTAAACATCCATTTTTTTTCTCATAACACACACCGGCACACACATACATTTTTTTTAATATTTGTGTCTACACAGCCACTAAGCTTTTATTTTTTTAGTAGAATATTGCGATTTTAAGTTTTTTCTGTTTAGTTTTAAATAGTTTAACTGCAAATAAACCGGAAATAGTCATTTAAATGACTAAATAGTAAACGAGAAATATTCAGTTTAAAATATTGGTCATAAGAATGACACAAATTTAAAGAGTTGATAAAGCAATACTTCTTCGGATATAATAACATTCTATTTAGGCCGCCATTTATTGAAAAGAAGTTTCTAACTAATTTTGTTAGCATTTTCGACAAAATTTCATAAGGTACTAACTACTAGTTTATAAATATGCCTAAATTCACACACTTATGCATACATATGTATGAACATGTAAACAGATGTGTTGACTTTATAAATTAAAGGTAACACATCTGTATGTAACAAGAATACGTAAAAATGCAACATCCGACAGAAGATTAATAAACAGGGCAACACACAACAGTAAGAAATGTGCATACATATATATACATATTTATACATAATATAACTATAGTTATGCCCATACGAAAGCATGTAAAATAATTTACCCACATGCCATAACAAATCGGTGTGTGAAATAACTAACCTACACTAATAAAACACTCATTATGAAAAACGTAGTAAAAAATCGAAGATATTTATAAAAAATAAAAGCCAAGCAGAAGATATCAAATATGACATCAAAAAAAATAACGGTTTTTAGAAAAATCCGTGAAAGTTGGCAACACTCTTTATAGCAGACCAGCAGACCTAAACCAGGAGCGCAACCGTAGCGAAACAAAATGGAATTGAATGTATACAGAGTGACTTTTTTTCTGAGAGCCAAAAATTATACAGTAAAAAGGAAATACTAAGAAGGCATTAACCGCTGCTTTATATTTTTTGCTTCTAACTAAAAACAAAATCAAATAACATTAGCGAGGACGCAGACGCCAGCGTCGACTTTTTCGTTTTAAATGATATTGAGCAAAATAAAGAAATCAGCAAAGGAGGAAACAAAAAAAAAAAAAAACAACCAAATGGAATGATTGGTGGTGGTATGTGCATGGATGGCGGCCAGACGATTTTTTTCTCTTCTTTTTAACGAACAAATAACACACAACAAAGTCGAAAAATGTGTACGGGGTTACGTACATACATATATGTATACACACAAAAATATAAAATAAAAAAAAAGTAGCCAACTTTTTACGCTGCACATTTTCTTTTTAATAATAATTTTACAAACAAAAAGTACAATTTATAGAATTTCTGTTTTTTAAGTTCCTTGATTAAAATTAATTTAAAAGATGAGAGTGAGTAGCCATAGACAAATTTCCCTGAGGACAGACAAGCACACAAATCTACACTAAATAATAACAACAAAAACACAGACAGAGCAAAAGCAGACGTCGGGGCGTTATTTATGACCATGTTGAAGTACATTTTTTAAATTTCTTCTATGAAGGAAGTATAAAAAGAACAAGAACAAGAAGTACAAAAGAGTAGGTACATAAACGGAAAATAATAAAATATTTTGTTTGTGACTTTAAATTCGATTGTGTATGTATTCCGACTGTATCTACATACATACATTTGCGTGTACTTATTTATTTGGAAAAATGGAATATATAAAATCCTTCACAATCGTTTGTAGTTTTAAATAATTATTAATACTTATAGAAGACTTACATTTTTAAAGTTAAATTATTATATTTTTTGGTAGCTTTCACTAAAACTTTCACAAGTGTATATTTGTTTGTTAGCTTTTTTTTATTACATAGTTCAGATTAATTCATTTAAGTCATAATTTCTTGCAAACGAGTTTTCTTTTCTTGTTAGACCAAACAATATAATTATTAAACACAAATTTTTCTTATTTTGTTAGAAAATACTTCCAGAGTTTCATAAATTTTTTCAGTTTTAATTAATAAACCGTTTCCATATAAAATGTGTATTGAAAGTATACCAGCAAAAATAAAACAACACTACGTCACAACAAAAACGTTATCACAAAATGTAAGACGTGCAGATGTATCGAGCGTTCGATCCAAACGAATTCTCAAGCGAACAAACTATTGGAAACCAACCAGATTCATGCTTTCATTTTAAAATGAAGTAATATTTTTTCGCTCTCCATCTCATACTCTCTTGAAATTTTCAATTGTCTTATTTCCCCTTAAATGGAGTTGCCATACACTTGATATTTCAATGCTCTCTTTTTGTATTTCACCCGGTTTCTAATTCGTTTGTTATATTTGTTCTCTACCATCAGTTCATTGTACTAAAATTTACTCCAAAGTAAATTTACTTTGCTGCTTCTGTATAAAATTCTGTCAATGGGTGCGTTTGTGGTTTTTATTTTCCAATTAATTTCAATCCCTTTTTCTACGAATGACTTGCCTATATGGGAACAAATTTTATAAGCTAAACGTTAAAATAAAAGGCACTTGTGCCCTTAAAATAGTTTTGCAAATAAAGCAAAACAAAAAGTGTCCAAATAAGTTATTCTTTGTATTTTTTTTTGCCAAAGTAGAATGTTACTACCACCCTGATTTGCAAACAAAAACAAAATTTAAGAAAACAGATGTAGGGAATAATAAAATTTTAACACAAATAATTTTAAAAGGATATTAAACTATCCATACGTAAATATGTATCTATAAATATATGGGTGCATGCGAGAGTATCACAACCGCGGTCAAGGACACGCCCAGTAGTAAGAATTTTGTAGCAAAACAAAAAAAAATAGTTTTTGAAATTTTCTAATGCATATGCAAATATTTACATAGACAATATACATATGCTGTAGCTAATTTGAGATCAATACATATCAAGAATTAAATTAACTTAAAGCAAGAGGCACAATGGTTTAAAACTCGGTTAAGTTGGAACACATTTGGAATAAGGGAAATTTGCAAAACCAAAATTTGAGAGTAATATAACAGTAATGCGTATTCTTTATAAGTATATAGGCATTTCCTGTTTATAACGTGTTTTTCGATTGTATACATAACATGTTTTCGTACTTTCAAAATAAACAAACACGCAAATGTTTGTTGAAAATTTATTTTCTTTTATTAATACACGAACAACAGTTCTTTTGTAATATGTTTTTCTGTGATAGACTTGTATATTATTAATATTATTTATGGGATTGTAATAAAGTGCAAACAGGTAATGGTTTTAAAATAACAAAAAAGCATTGAAAGTTACATTATGAGCACAATAAAATTTGAATCATGTGAAGAGATCAGAAATTGGGGGCATTCAACTACATTTCAATTACAATTACACGTAATTAGTAACTGAAAATTTCCAATTACTAATTACAAGTAATTGTAATTGAAATTAGGAACTGAAATCAATAATATTATTTAAAATTGGAAAAGTGCAATTATAAATTACAATTACTTGTAATTCATTACTAAAAATTACATGTAATTGTAATTGATTTTTTCAATTGCAATTACAAGTAATTTTAATTGGTATATTCTAATTACAAATTACAAGTAATTGTAATTGTTTTTTTTTCAATTACAAATTACATGTAATGTGTAATTGAAAAAAACTCAATTACAATTGCAAAATTTGAATGTAATTGTAATTGAAAGTTAACAATTACATGTAATTCAGTAATTGAATGTGTTAATTACAAACTGTAATTGATATTCTCCAAGTCTGGAAAAGATGATGAACCAATTTTTTTTAACAAAACCGCCTTTTCAACTCAAGCAAAATATTCCATTATTTCATAATTCCATTTTATAAAATTTTTAACCATTAATGGGTCATCTATGACAGAGAAAAACATTTAATATGGGTTAGAGGCACATCTATTAGCAAAACTATTCAAATATTTCGATGTAATAATCGACTATCTCCGTAAGAGCAAGCTGAGAATGCAGGTATTTACAATATTTATCTTTTGTTTTTTAATATGCATAATTATAAATACGAAATATATTTCATTGACATTTACGAGACAGGTAGTAGCTGTCCGTCATTGCGACACGCTGAATATCGATATAAAGGAATTTTCAGAAATTTCAAACACTGTTTCTACAACAATATACAAAGATTAAATATCTATCACTACATGTAAAGGATGTAGTTCAATTCCAAATAATAATTCATTGTAATTTTCGATTCGTGAATATGCCCTTTTCACCATAGACACTGTCACAAATTCAATAAAGAAAGTATATAAATTATTAATTCATTGAATTCATTTAGTTTTTGTTTTGTTAAGTAGTTTACCTATTAAACCGGATGTTCCTTTTTCCTGTCTCTCATTTAAAGAACTGCACACACAATACATTTAAAAACGAGGTCGTTCCAAAAATTTCTTAATCAATAAAGATACACATGTAAATTGTGTAATGGATTTTTCTTCAATCGTTTTCTTTATTTTTGCAAACATAAGCGAAGGAATTTATGCATTTACATAAATTTTTCAGTAATTAAAACATTTAAACTGGAAAGAAGTAGTACCAACAACACTTACAAGCGTTGATGATTTTGTTTTTGTTAGCTGCTTTTGTTATTCAGGAAGTTAATGTACATAAACGAAGAGGGCGTTTTGCATACATACATATCTTCAGGTTGCTTGTATGGGCACAAGAACCACATGCAAAAAAAATTGTAAACAACAGAAAAAAATTTGCAGCAATAATGCAATTTGCATTTAAAAAATAAAAACAAAACATAAAACAACATCAATAACAGAAAAAAAAGAGATCAACAACGCCAACACGTCATTGACATATTGCCACCGTGTATACCAAAACAACAACAACAACAGTAACAAAAATAACATGAAACAAATTTAGGAAAAAATGCACAAGAAAAAGACACAACTACAAATCACCACCATTCGAATGAATACCATAAATTTACAAACAAATGTGTGAATATGTTTGCAGTCTGGCAAGAAAGGAAAACACCGAATGTGCCAAGTGTGGGAGGCGGAAAGGGAGTAAATGTGTAACGTTAATATTTTAAATGAATGAAAATATTGTTGTGCTTATAAATGCTACAAGAACAATCGCACTGCACATCCAACGTTTCTGATAATAAGTAATGTAACGGTATACAAATATGGATGAATATGCAGAAAACTTGCTTGCATAAGCACACATTCATTCTCACATGCTACTCACTCCTCTCACATTATTTCAACATTTTTGTTTTTGCATTTGCATTTGTGTGCGTTCTTTTTTTTAAGGAATGCATCATGTTAAATATAATGGAAATGAGAAAGAAAAATACCAGAGACATTTTTTTGTTGTAGTTTTGTGTGTGTGTGCATTTTAAAAGAAAAAATATGTCATGTTTAAGAACGGAAGTAGTACTTTATGAATTGCATAGTATTTGTATTGTTGTAATTTTATTTATTAGTTATGAGAGTTGTTATTGTCATTATTGTTGTTTTATTATCTCTTATAAAATCATCCTATTTTTCTATACTTTTTTGCTGGCTGTGTTGCATAAATTGAAATAAAACTTATTTTGTATATCAGAGAGTTGCTGTCTTTTGTATTTTAAATTGTATCAAACATAATGTTGTAGGTAAAATCTTCATAATAACAAATTTACATACATATGTGGATCTGAGCTTAAACTGTTAAAGAGCAATTAACAGGCATTTTAAAATACCTATTAAAAATTGTTTTTCTGTAGCATAATAAAATTTTTGTCAAATAATGCAAAGATACTGCACGTACTAACCTTTTAAAAAAAGAAATAATTGTGGCTTTTAACATTCAGTTGAACTTCAAAGTATGTATTACAACGATAGCATAGATGTTAAATATTGTTCTAGGACGGCCTGGGCCAAAGTCGCACCATATTCTATGGCCAAGGAATATGCAGTATCACAATTTTCATTAGCAGTTGACATGTCGGGATCTTTCGTCAAAAGCTCATTACAAGTATGTGGATGATTGCCAGCAGCGGCATACATTAATGCTGTATTACCCACTATATCCATATGTTTATAATCGCACCCCTTTTCCAATAGTAAGCGAACAACTTCATGGTGTCCACCAGAAGCGGCCAACAGTAACGGTGTAACCATTTCTGGTGCCTCTTCATTAACATTGGAACCAGCTTCAATTAAATTCTGTACTGTAGCCAGTTGTCCATAATAGCAAGCCCAATGTAGTGCCGTAAAACCAAATGTATCTTTGGCATCAATATTTATGGCTTTTTGCTGAACTATTTGATCTTCGGTTAATTCACCTTGACCAGCTCTTTCATGAAAGGAAAGTGTTACTTCGACCGGACAAAATGTAGCCTCTGTGTTGCCTCTTTGCAGATTTGTTAAGACAGTAGCTTGTGGTCTATAAGGTAAAAAGGCAGATTTGTGTTTACCCGGTGCTGATACCGATGATGGATCATGCAAAAAACTTGAAGAATGCAAAGAATTTGGAGTAGATAATGGTGTCGATGTTGTTGTGGGCGACGGTGTTTCAGTTTGTCTTTGGGATTCTTGGCTGGCAGGTGGTGTATTTTGTAGCATTTTACTGCTGTAAAAGAAAATTAAGTATATAAAAAACTTGTTTTTCGAATGTGCTTAACTGAAATAAAGTTTGCTTAATCATAAGTTAACGCTTTAACAAATAATTTAGAATTAACTAAGCGTTTATCTTAAAGATTTTCAATTATACCAAGCTTATGCAAAGTATATATGTAGTATGTATTCATACATGAGTATACAAATGAAATTAACAAAAAAAACCGAAATGGCACATAATTAACTGGCACATGATAACTGACCACTACAATGATTTTTTTTAGCAACCAAAGAGGATTACACCAAAAAAGCAGATTGTTTAGAAATAACCAATAGTTTGATATCACCCTCCCCAGCAAGTTTCTTGATAATTTTTATTTTTATATTTAGCAAGCGATACATTCATATGTACATGTTCGTAAAATCAATTTATATTTAGGTATAATATTACAAATTAAAAATTATTTCTTTTTTACAAATTAATATTATTTCCACCTACTGTTAATTTATTTTTCGAAAAATAAATACTAGTCTGGCAATATTATCTTCTTTTCTCACAAATAAATTTATAGTCATATTTTTATATTTATATACATATTAATATATGCATAAGTATATATCTGCATGTGTATCTACTTAAAAAAATATTTCCATAAAGACCCCACATAGTACAACAAAACTTACCGGCTACAATCATTGCCGACTGATGGTGAGTTTGCCGGTGATAAAGACATGGTAGTTGTTTTGTTATTTCTTTTTGACTCGTTTCTTCTTTCGTCTACAGATTAAAAAAAAACCTTGATGAACTACTAGTTTGTGTGCAAGTTGTATTTAGTGTGATTTTAATTTGACTACACTACGAGAAATACGCAATGTTCTCCTTCTCTCTTTTCTTATTTTATAATAATAAGAGACTTCGTAATACACATCTTATATTCTCCAATAAACATAAAAAGGGGAGACTTTAGGTTTAACGTCAACGTCGGTGACTGCTGCTTCACCTGCAACATACACACATACGGCGTAAAAGAAACCATGAACAGAAAATAAAACAAAAAACAAGCGAGAAATTTAAGAAAATGTGAATGAACTGCAAACGGAAAGCGGTATAAAGTAAAATAGAAAGAATTCACTATGGCAAAAAAAAAATCGCGCAAAAACAAAACCACGATGAAGAAAGCATTTGAACAAAAAAGAAGGCAAAAAAAACATTATTAAAAAAGAAACCTTAAGCAAAAATAACAGGAGTGGCATTTAACAGTTTTACATGTATATATATAAATAATACATACATACGTACATATGCCCACTTCCATTTATAAATATATATACATACATATTGTATTTAGCTATAGTAAAAAAAAAAAAGAACAAAGAAACACTCTTCTTTTCTCTTGTTGTAGTTTATATTAACTTGTCATTTTTTACTACGCCTTTTTGTGGAGAATACGGTTTTCGTTGTGTAAACAAGAATGAAAGAAAAAATGGCCGCCTTTAACAAGCACATACCATTAAAATGACATTAGGAAAAATGTGTTTGCCAAAAGGGCGGTGAAATCTTTACACATTATCAAATTCATGAATTAAACATTTTATTTTTATTTATACACTATATTCACTTACCCGCTCCGTAGTTCTTTGTTCAAGTATATTAATTCTTTGAGGTGTATTTATTGTTAATACTTTTTCATAATTGCGCAGCTTAAAATCCAAAATTTATTTTTGCGCGTATATACAACACCCGAGAAAAGGAGAATAATTGGAATTTTTCTGCACACGCAAAATAAGAACTTATTTTAACCCACCTCATTCTCGATTCTTTTTTTTTCTTTCAATGTATCTCTGTTCGATGTGTTTATACACCAATGTTGACTGGCAATATAAGAACTGTATAAACATGATTAGTTTTAAACATATGGTGAGTAAGGAAAAATGTTGCCAAAAGCAGTGTTGTTTTTTCGAACAACATTGTATTAAAAAAATGGTGAATAAATTTTAACAGTGGACATGGTTTTCAATAAATAAATGGAGAATTTTAAAAATAGCGCTCTTTAAATACTTTAAATGAATATTTTCACAAAATGCTCTTTAAAAAGAAATAAAATGTTTCAGCAACAACATATAATTTAAATATTTAACAGTGCTCTTCCTCTGGACAAAAGTGGGAACTAATGATAACTTTATTGTTTAAATTTCAAATGTTATTTTAAACAAGAAAAACATTGCAAGTTATTGTAAAACTTAAATTTAAACATTATTAATATTGGAACGAACATGAAGTAGTAAATACTGTTTAAAAATGAGTCAGAAATCTGCACATTTATGAATTTGTTTTAGATTTCTGAACAACAATTTGAAAACTTCCTAATTTCTTTGGATGTTACTTTCTCCTTCCTTGTCAACATTTCAAGTGATTTTTCTTTGGTTTTCGCTTTCTTGTCAACATTCCATTTGATTTTTAAGAAAACGAAATTTTTTGGTTTGACAAATAATTTTATAAATATAAAATTTGCTTTATACTTCTTTGTAACCATTTTATGAAATTTTAGAATGTTTGTAAATAGATTTTGTATATATCTGCAATGTCCTATAGATAGCACAATTTCTCTTTTATCATATCTGTTTCTAATGTAAAAAATGTTATGACAAATCAATAACTGTTTGACAGGTAAATGTGAGACGCTATCTCCACGCTTACTGTTTTCTATAAAGAGCTTATCGGATTTCTAGAAAAGATTTGAAAAAACAGGAATATTATAATTAAATAAGAGAGCGGTAGTAAATTATGGTTTATTGAAAAGAAGGAGCCAACATTGCAAGATAATGACGAATGTTATAAAACAAAGCATTAGACCCAGTAGAGGCCTGCAAATTAAGATTGTGTAAGTAGAAGCTGAACAATAATGTTGAGGAATATAAATGTGCAAACTACTGCTTGACTGATTTTGAAAAAGCTTATATTTTTTAATTGCAGCTCATCGACAGCAAACTAAACAGTTTTTTTGACAAGAATGGACGAACCACAGAATCATCACTTTCTTATTAGGTGTAATTCTAATACATAATTAGTTGTGTTATTGAGGACAGAATGAAAATAAAAATGAATATGCATAATGAGTTTTATAATATTTTTGGTGATTGGAGAGCAACATCCCTTTGTATTAACGATCCTATGACAATATCTTTTATTAATATTTGCATTATATAAACGTTAACTTGACACAACAATCTGGATTTGTGTTTGTTAAATTTCAGTAAATTATTACCGCCTGGAAGTATGCTAAGGTACAAAGTTTATTTTATGCCGACACCATAAGCGACATAATTACAGTTTTAATGAATAATCGCGTATGTTGATTTAGCTGGATTTTAAGTTTTTCATGCCAAATTGTTTGACTTCAAAATATTTTTATGTTAAAAAAATATATTTGCTTTCATATTAGTTTAATTTCCATATAGATTTTTATTAAACCAATTTCCAGAAATTAGCATCATTTGAAAGTAATTTTTTTCTCTAAATCTGCTAATTAAGTTATAATATCAATTTTTTTAAAATGTTTTCAAAAATTTAGTTTGTGAACAGAATAAATAATGATTTGATAACGATTTTTACTAAAAATATTGTTTCAATATTAACTTATCCACTGTGATTGTAAAAACAAAGCACCGAAATAACGAGGTGATTCAAAACTTTTTTATATTAATTTTTATAAACACGCTAGTTGGGTATATTTTAGTACAGTACATATTTCTAAGTACTGTGCAAATTAAGTTTGACGGTTCGCTTGATATGCCTTGGTTTTAAACTACCACACCTAATGTTGCATTTAAAAGTCCCTTTTAACTACACATTCAACAACACAGTGTCCAAATAGTACAAACAGCTGTTTTCATGTTTTTGCCGAGCAGTGCATTTTAATAAAATTGCTAGAAAAATTTAATATATTTAGTAAATAATTAACATGAATATACCAACTGGTATAGTTTCTCACACAAGACAGGTTCAAAGCTTGTACAAGAAAGCTTTGCGTAATTTAGAGTCCTGGTATGATCGTAGGTAAGTTTAAAATCGCCCGAATAACAGAAAAGCACTTGTGTATCTTACGTAATTTGGAAACCAATTAATAATTTTTATTTTAGAAATTGTTACCGATACAGAGCTGTACTATTGCGCCAGCGTTTCGAAGAAAATAGAAAAGTGAATGATATGGCTAAAGCAAGTCAGTTGCTGGAAGCTGGTAAACAGGAATTGTTTTCTATTCAACACTATCAACCTATTAAATGTGCGCTTGTGTGTGTTTTCAAGAAATAGAAGTTTTATTTATTGATTTTTTTTTTTGCTAATAGTCGCCAACAGCCCTGGTGGTTGCGCTTTTGAGCGTGATGTTGAGCCTCCAGATTGGATTTTGGATTACTGGCATCCTTTAGAGAAAGCTGAATACCCAGAGTATTTTGCTAAACGAGAGCAACGCAAAAAGGAATATGTGGCTTGGTGGGAAAAACAATATGGCAAACCAGACCCCAAAGATTTACATCATTAAACGTAAGCAAGGTTGAGAAACTCAAAATCAGGTTTTAGTTGAAATAAAAATATATTCATTACAAATTAAAAAACTTTAATTATTTCTCTAGATCGCAAACAATTTTAAAAAAAAATACTTTTTGTTTCAGTTTCTGAAAAACAAATGAGTAAGAAATTCATTGCACGAATAAAATGACGGGGAATTCTTCAAATATGAAGAAAACTTATAACTGTATTAGCATTTAGTACCAATACTTTTTATTACAATAACAATTGAAAACAAAAATTGTTTTTCTTATAAATTTATTTAAAAAATTAAATAAAGTTTAAAGTAATTGGAAAACTAAGCATTCAGTTGTAAATTTGTATAAACACGATAGTTCGGTTCTTATTTCTACTGTACATATTTCTAAGTACTGTAAAATGAGGATTTATAGTTGAACAACCCAGTCTTGGTTTTTAAACTACCACAGCTAGTGTTGCCACAGTAACCAAACAGTACGAACGGCTGCCTGCAGTGTATTTGAATAAAATATCAAGTCGAAAAATTTAATAAATTTATTAAATATTTAAAATGAACATTCCAACTGGCATAATTTCTCACACAAGGCAGGTTCAGAGTTTGTACAAGAGATCTTTGCGTAATTTACAGGCCTGGTACAACCAAAGGTAAGTTGAAAATACTAACACTTGTGTATCATGTAATTTGAAAAGCAGAAAATAATTTTATTTTAGAAATTGTTTCCGATACAGAGCTGTACTATTGCGCCAGCGTTTCGAGGAGAATAGGGAAGTGGATGATATGGCTGAAGCAAGTGAATTGCTTGATGCTGGTGAACAGGAATTGTTTTGCATTCAACACTATCAACCTATTAAATGTATGCGTGTGTCCTTAAGAATTGGAAGATTTATTCATTGATTTTTTTCTCAATAGTTTGCGGTAGCCCTGGTGGTTCCTTTTTTGAACGTGAGGTTGAGCCTCCAGATTGGGTTTTGGATTACTGGCATCCTTTGGAGAAAGCTCGATACCCAGAGTTTTTTGCAAAACGGGAACAACGCAAAAAGGAGTATGTGGCTTGGTGGGAAAAACAATATGGTAAACCAGATCCCAAAGATTTACATCATTGAAAACAACGTTAAGAAACTCAACATCAGTTTTTAGTTGTAGTAAAAATATATTCATCACAAATAAAGAAAACTCTTGATTTTTCTTTTATACTTTAGATTGCAAAAAATTAAGAAACAATATTTTTTTGTTTCTGTTGCTTAAAAAATTTGTTGTACGAGTAAAATTCAGGGAAACTAACAGAGGAAAAATAAAATGAAATTTGTTAAAATTGAAGAAATCTTATAATTCTATTAGCATTAGTACCAATACATTTTTTATTGCAATAACAATTGAAAACAGATATTGTTTTTGTTATAAATTTATTTAAAAAAATAAAATAAATGTTAAAGTAATTGGAAAACTTATATTCAGTTGTACGTATTAAATTATTTCAGGAAAAAATTCGTGCCAAGGAAATTATAAAACATAAGATGGTTAAAAATTGTGTTGCGGGAGCAGGAGCATTTGGAAGGAGTTTTTAAAGACTATTTCCATTTCAGGTTGTTAGACTTTAAGCTCTTCTTAAAAAACTAGATATTTTTTTACATTTATTCAGCTTCCAGACGTGGACGCTTTTTACAACTGTTTCCACCTGCTCCGTTAGCTGAACTGGAACCTTCAGTGGCATGATCACGTTTTTTTGGTAATATCTTTTTATCCCATTGTTGTGTCAGATAGCGCAGCAGTACGGAACGCTTATCCAAAACAATATGTTGTTCCGAGGGATAATCTTCAGTTGGGAGGTAAACCGATGGTCGTTTTTGTGATGTCCGCATGGCTTGTTCCGTATTGAATTGTGAGAAGTTGTCTGCATTGTGGCAGGGTAAGCCCTTTATAAAATCTGTTACCGACATATCCGAAATGTTGCTTCACGTTTAAATTTAATAGTTTTTCCTTTTCTACCTACAAAAGTCAGCTGCTTATTTTTTTTTTAGTTGCAATATGAAATATTTTCGATTTTGTGTTCTTTTCAATAATTGGATTCGGGCTTTAACAATCCGACTATGGAATGTGCCCTTTAAATTTGAAATATGTACACAAATTACAGTTTTTCGAAGGAATTTCCACGAAAATTTATGCGATTTCTATGCTCTCTGTAACTTTTGACGTTTTAATAATTGCTTTTGTTGTGTTTGAGGATTTTCGTCATTTCTTGCAATAGTTGCCTGATCAAAAAAAAAAAAAGAAGCAAAATATTCAGAAGGAAAACGGAAATCGCTTAATTTCCAAAAATCGAAGATTGTGTTCATTTTAATACTATTTGTCATAGCTTTTGCTATTCGGTTATAAGTTTGTTGTAAAAAATTGACAAACAAAAAAAATTAAGGTAGGAAAAATTAAAATGAACTTTGTTATTGCTAGCACCTCGTAATTGATTCGGTTGGTGCCATAAATTAAAGACCAGCGGCTAAAATCATAAATTGTCCACCACACTTATAAACTTAAGCAAAGAGTGAGGCGAACTAAGGCGACATTACGTACCAAGTGATTGTAATGGCGAATTCATATATTTTTGACGTAACTCGAAACATCAAACTTCATAACGCAAAATGTTTACTTTACATATCGTATTTCACATTTTGAGTGACGGCATCAGTCAATAAATTCACCACTGATGGTGTATTAATTTCTATGAAACGAACAATAACCAAAAAATGCAGATGCAAAAATTTATTTGTGTAAAAAATCCGTCGAGTTGAAACTTTGAATTATGTATATCATTTTCCAAGTGGATATACTTGTTTTACAAACTTGGCAGCACGTTTATATAGTAGAGTTGATTCGCGACGGTAACTTCACAACGTAATGAAAACACCCATGAATTTTCACACTCATTTTAATTGTTTAAATACAAAATACAATATTTCACTTTAAGTAGTAGCAAACAAGTACAGTAAATTTTTAGCAAATTGTACAATTTCTGTACCGCCAAGTTTGGAAGTTCCATAAACACGGTCAACAAATGTAATAGGTACTTCACCAACAGTAAAGCCATGTTGTTTAGCGCGCACTAACATTTCCATTTGAAAGACGTAACCCTTCGAAACGCAACTGGAGATGCATTTTTCTAGCACGGGTTTCTTGTACAATCTAAAAGATCCCGTCAAATCGGAAGCATTAGGACGCAAAAGGAGCTGAGATAAAAAGTTAGCACCCCGTGAAATTAACTTGCGCCTAAAATCCCAACCAAAAACACCGCCGGAGCCTTGGTAGCGCGTGCCGGAAACAATATCGTAGTCATATTGCTCTTGCAGTTTTATAAAGTGTGGTATAAATTTAGGCTAAGTATAAAATATAAAAAGCCTTTAGCTTATTATTAAATTATATTTGCGTTTAAATTCTTACGTGATGGCTTAAGTCGGCATCCATAATAATGATAAAGTCACCTGTGGCGTGTTGCATTCCATGTATATAAGCCGTTCCTAAACCCAGTTTTTCCTTGCGGGGCCTTAAGAGAATCTTATCTTCCCCGTAAATTTTTTGTAGTTCTTTTGCTACTTCTAATGTACCATCTGGACTTCCATCGTCAATGATTATTATCTCAAATTTATAGCCACTTCAGTAAGACGTAAACAATTTTTGTTGATTAAGAAAATGAAAAAATAATTTGAAATTCTTACACTTCATTAAGGTATTTCATTATTAACCAGATAATAATTGGCAAATTATCTTTTTCGTTGTATGTCGGTAATAATATGCTATATTTATTAACCATTTTAAAGAATTCTTTTTTAATTCATAATTTTGTTACTTTAGAAATGTTGGCAAAACAAGTGGCAGCGAAACAATATTATCTTACAGCTGATATGAACTTTGTTATCGACACTTGACATTTATTAGAGTTTTCAGTCAAAGCAGGTATTTCGACAAAGATTTAAAATATATGTTTAGTTATTGATATAGTGTGGAATTCAGACATTTTTTTTAAAATAAATTTACATACTAAGAGTATGTAATAATTGATTTAATATTCTTAAAAATTATTAAAATTTAAAAAGAGATTTTGTACTGCGCATGTGTTGTTTTCATATGTCAAAATTGAATTTGGCACAAATTAAATTGTCACTTTTTGTTTTTTAACATAATGAGGTTCTCTAGTAGTTATTATCCTGGTCAGACGTAAAGCAAGTGTGCCATAAAACAAATAAAAATAAAATAAAAGAAATGAAAGCTAATTAATATAATAAAAATTTATTTATAATAAAAAATAAATATTTAAGTCAGCTAGTGTAGTAATCAAATTTTTACCAAAGATAGTTTATAAAAAATAAAATTCCTATACTTCCTTTTCTAACAATCTGTGTTTTGTAATGGCTAAAAAGATACCTTTCAATGTTGTGTTTGCCTCTGGTAAGTAACTGCCTTTATATTATATTTTTGTATTACAATCTAATAAATAATAAATTAACTCCTATTTATATGCAGTATACATATGTATACTTAAGGTCACTTCAATATTGCTCTACCTTTGTTGGTTTATTAAAAAGTGTAATCTTATTGTACTTGAGAAATCGATAAATCTTAGCTTTTGTGATGTTTGTTGTTTTTAAATATCAATTTATCTCTATAAGGATACGTTTGTTAGGATTTCTTGGCCTGTATTGTAGCTACCTGATCTATGACAATATTTTAATTTGATTATTTTAGATGTTTATATTTCAAAGCTGTTGAGGTATTGTTGTTATTTTATGTCTCTTTAATATGCACTTGAGACAATATATTATAATTAATTTTTTTATTTGTTTAAAGTGTTAAAAATTAATATATTAATATTTTTATATTGTGATTTGTATTGTTACTACTGTTCTTAACTATAATAAGCAAAAGGACACTTAATTGTTTCGAGCGATAGAACTAGTTTTCCCATAAGCGGTCTACTTTAAAAAGATATTCATCTCCCTCTTGGTGTCGGTTCTAGAACTTTTATTAATGTAATTTTAATTAAATATTTTTATTAAATTGATACACGATTGAAATTGAACTAATACTGATGAATGCACCTCCCTAATCTGACAATTATTTGTAGTGAAGTTCAATTAGTAATACACAGTTAATTATTTAATTAAGAAAAATATATCGTCCCTTCTTAAATCAATGTAAATAACTTTCTAATTGTTTAAATTAGCTGTAAGTTGTTTTAATTTTTGAAGATTCAATTTAACGCGAGGACCTGCTGCAACATTGGCAGGTGGTAACTTAGTTACATCTGTCTATATTATTCTAGCATCATTTATAGACTATACATCTGGAAAGATTTATTGCGTGTTCTTCTATATGTTGATGAAATTCTTCTGGATTTTAGTAATTCTACTTTAAACCATAATTTGCATTCCTTTTAAAGCAAACTGCAAGTCTCCTGGGCCGGATGGGATTCCAGCACAGTTCTTGAAACAGTGCTCGTCGACGTTAGCAGCCCTTCTCAGCATGATGTATCATGCCGGCGAATTTCCAAAGTGTTGAAGGGTTGCTAATGTAACGCCGACCCCCGAAAAGGGTGAGGCTAGCAACCCTGAAAATTACCGCCCAATTGTAATTTATTCTGCACTTTCCAAAGTGATGGGAAGTATGATTAATTTTCATCTTACTTAGCGACCGACAGTATGGTTTCCGGTGGGGGGCGCTCGCTGCCGGTTGCTGGCTTTCCTATCTGAACAATGGTGTAATTCCATACATTATTTCGGAGAGTCCCCGGGGGCACATTTATCAGCCTTTATGAATTACTTAATCCGGATGCAGTGACGATGCTAGTCATGTGTTCTGGACTAGGAGTTGGATAGTCTCCAACTCTTCAGCAAGTTGTAGTGGTTTGCGACCCGGCTTCGGAACTGCTGAAATTGCAACTAGGAATGACCTGTTTCTAGAATTAGTCGTCGGCTTCCTAGGGCGTGAATGACGTTGCTTTTCATTCCACAGTGGTTTGACCACCATCTGGTTAAGGCTTACAGCCAGGCGCAGATGTAAATCTTATCACGATTTCGGAGAGAGTGGTGGCTCAAGATATTTCAAAGGCATTTGTAGAGTGTGGCATGATGCACTTCTGACAAAATCTGCCCCTTTCAGTGCCGGTGATAATTTCTCTAGATTTATATGGAATTTTCTCAGGAATCGCACTATACGAGTTGTTATACATGGGATTTCATCAGAGTTCAAGATTAATGCACGGGGGTACCACAAGGCTCCGTTCTTTCTCCTTCCTTATTTCTTATTTTCTAAATAACCTTCTTAGTCAAACTTTTAACCCTATTTGCTATTTGTCATTCCTATTCATTTGGCAATAGACCAAACCAGTTGGAGGTGAGTTCCAAAGGCGGAGCATGAATGATATGCTCAATCACGATCTTGCGACAATCTTGGAAAGGGGTCCGTAAGACGCAATGCTGCATGCTTACGCATAGACTTGCGTTCGGGAATGGTTCTACACCGGTTACTATGGGTGATAAAGCTATTACGGAATCGGACGCTCTTAATGTTCTTGGCATGGAAATTCAGTCTGATGTTCGATGGACTAAACATATTTTTCAAGTTTCTAAAGAACCTTTCAAGTGCTTCGGTTTTCTAAAAGGGTATAAGAGGTACTTCACTCCATCCGATAATCGTACTCTTTATACCAGCTATATCCGTCCGAAAATGGAATACAACTCTCTTCAGTGGGCCGGCGACCCTAAGCCTATTTTGGAGTTGCTCGATCGTGTACAAAAAAGGGCCAGTAGGGTATCCAACTCTATTGATTCTCTTGAGCATTGACGCAATGTCGGTTGTATTTGACTGTTTTATCGTTACTACAATGATAAGTGCTCTAACGAAATTAGGGAACTTGTTTCCGTTACTCTCACGTTTTTGCGTTTGACTCGATTTTCGTTGAGAGCACATCCATTTGTAGTCGAATGGCCAGTGAATCGCACTACGCATTACAGGGAGAATTCGTTTTTTAGCAGAACAGTGTGGTCTTTCCTGTCACTTTAAATATAGGAAAATTCAAATCGAATGTCCACAAACACTAATCCCTCTTTCCACCTCCCCATATCCTACTTTCCTAGTTCTGGTACAATGTATTGCATGATTATGAGTCATCCTCTGAGTGCTGGGAATGGTACAAATGGTAGCAAGCAGTAAATTTTTACTGATTATTGAAAAAAAATATAGTAATCAGTAAATTTTTACTGATGACTGATTTTGAAATTGTATTGTATTGTAAAATCGTACTGGCTACAGCATTTTTTAGCAGCATTAAATTTTTACATAATTTTTTTAGAAATATCTATTTTACAATATTAATAACGAAATAAAAAGAATTTGCTTGGAAATGTTGACCACAGGTTAAGAATTGTCTTGAAATGACTGCAATTAGTAAATTAACTGAGAGCGTAAAAATATGTAAATAAAAGTTTGTGTTATAAATAACGTTTCATAAACGTTTCGAACTGGTAAAGGAAATAAAATTTCTTTTGTTTGGGTACGGTTTTCCGTCGACCCTCGTCAAATTTGTTTCGTGAACAAACCGGTTTCGGCTATTTGCCATCTTCAGTGTTCTTTTCGTACCTGGTTTCGCACCGGTTTGTTCACGAAACAAATTTGACGAGGGTCGACGGAAAACCGTACCCAAACAAAAGAAATTTTTACCCCGTCGGAGAATCTAAGCACATATTGAAATAAAATTTCTTTAATATTAACTGATTTTTTTTTCAGTTAACTGGCAATAAAAATTAAATTAAATTTGTTTACACTGCAACGAAATTTTATTTTTCAGCAATTTTGCTGGTATTGTTAGGTGCCCGTCTATGCATTTTTAGTCATAGTACAAATTTTTTCACAGTTTTCCAAAAATATTTATCACAGTCTCAAGATATCAAAGAAATAAGAAAGAAATAAGAACTTTGTAATTGGGTAATTGCCTTAAAATAAAATTTCACATAATTTTGTTGATAATGACCATCCTGATTTATGGTTTCCAATTTACGATTTACTGAAGCAGAACTATTTAAATGAAAGAAGAAGAAAAAATGTAAGTTAGAAATAGATAAGATTTAAGAAATTCTTTAAAATAAATTGAAATAACATTTATAATAGCAATAATTTTGTCGTAGTGCTACGAAAAGCAGAGAATTAAAATTTAAATTATTTCGCCAACACAATGGCCGAATGGAAGTGATAAAAAGATTGCTCTAAACAGAACAGTATGCATTAGCTGAGTTAAGCTAACGTCAAAAATTGAACGAAAAGTATGTCTAATTCTTAAGCAAATCATTGAAGACTTTTAGCTAGCTATAATGTACTTACATGAATATAGAAATTATTATGCACAACTGCAAATTTGTTTTATTCGTACTTTTGAAAAAAAATAATTTTCTAAATAAATAAATTTTATTAACAAAAAGTTGTTTAATCATCATTAATTGTATACCCAACACTATCCTTATACAAATATAAATTTTTTTAATAGTTTTAAGAAAATTACGAAAGAAAAATTACACATGTTTCGCTGTTTGTATTATTTGGGCCAAAAGTACTAAAAAAATGCAACCGTGTGCATCATTGAAATTATAAACAATCAAAAATTAAATTTTGTTACAAATTGTGTGTTAAATAAATGGAAAAGAAATTAAAATGTTTAAAGGCCCTTAAGTTATTAAACTCCAAGATTGAGTCTGGTTTTTCAAAGTTATCACGAGTACTACAAAAAATAGATTCACATTGTAAAAAAGTGAAAAATATTCAATATATGTAAATGCTTATACAGGCGGGGTGCGAGAGAGTTGCCCATTTAATTGCCAGATTGAGCTACCATCCTCTTAATATTCTTGCAGAAACATTCCCGTAGTAACTTCCATCTGTGTTTGGACTCCGCTATTTTATATAATTCATACCAGTATGAAAGTGAAAAAGCAAACAAAATTCTTTAAGGTATTACTTATCACTTTTATTGCATTTTTCTACTACTTCTTTCCATGCTCGTTCCTTTGAATTGCCGTTATAATAAAACGCGTAGTAACTTCCATCTGTGTTTGGACTCCGCTATTTTATATAATTCATACCAGTATGAAAGTGAAAAAGCAAACAAAATTCTTTAAGGTATTACTTATCACTTTTATTGCATTTTTCTGCTACTTCTTTCCATGCCTGTTCCTTTGAATTGCCGTTATAATAAAACGCGTCTCTTTTGTCATATAAGCAATTTTTTCTTTGTACGTTTTCTATTAAATTTAGATAAAATATTTTTTCGCTTTCGTCCTTCATTGGAATTTGTTTACTAATGCATCTGTAACGCAATGCACAATGCAAAATCAGTACGGAGTGTGCGATCAGTTTCGTACATTGCTTAAGCAAATGACATTTGACGAAAAGTTTTGTTAAGTACATTATAGTTGGCCACATATGATTATTAGGTATTTCCACAGTTGCTTATGTTGCCTTAAGCCAGTATATAGTTGGGCCTTTAAATGGGTGCGATAATACTGTTACTGAAAATATGACCGGCAAAGAGTACAGCTTGTGGGAAAATTTAAAGAAATTTTTCAATTAAAGAAAAGAAATTAAATTATTAAAATTTTAGAAACTGAAACCAATAATTATTTATCACTAAGATATAAAATTAAAAAAAGTTATAAATAACGAAATTATCAAGCTTTATTTTTTTTATTTTAAATTATTATAAATTAAATTATTTGTCATATTATAAGCAAGTATTTCGTTGCATCCTGACAGCGCGTTACGAAAACTGAGGGTTTCTAAATTTAACAAAGAAGTATTTTTGATGCCTATTATTTATTTACTATCAATGGTATATATTTATAAGTTTGTTGACTGTTTGTGCTTCTTTCTACAATATTTATTTTGAACTCCCTAAGTAATATACTGATATGCTGAATCCGAACATCGGGTTTTTCAACAAGAAGTTTGTTTTTCAATTGTGGCAACACCTATTCGTAGTAGATGCATTGACAATTGTTACAATGAATTCAATTTCGCACAAAAATCGCATTAAAATAAATGAAATCTACTATGAAAATGGTGGTTCTGTTAAAGTTACATTTCGTAAAATTCGTGATATTTTCGGACAATGTAATCGCCCTTTTGAGATCACTATTAAGAATTTGGTCGTTAAATTTCAGTCGAAAGGCTCGATACAAAATGTGCGAACACCAACGCTTGTTCGACCGGGTCGTTCAACTGAAAACATTGCAGCCGTGAGCGACAGTGTTGAAGCAGATCCAAATTTGTCAACTCCTCAACGTTCTCAACAATTGGGGGTCATGCAAAACCACTACATTGGCGACTTTTGCGTAACGATTTGACTTTGAAGCTTTACAAGGTTCAACTGGTGCAAGAACTGAAGCCGACTGAGCATTCACATCGTCGTAAATTCGCTTAATTCATTCTGATTTTTCTGAAAAAATATTTTTTTCATTTGTCCAGGGTATGTCAAGAAGCAAAATTACCGCATTCGGACTTCTAAAAATCCTAGAGCGATTACTGACAAGCCTTTGCATGCTCAACCTGTCACTGTATGGTGCACTGTGTGTTCTGGAGGCGTGGTTGGGCTATTTTTTCAAGATGAGTCTTGATATCTGGTAACGATAAATGAATCACGCTATTGCGAGATGCTTACAACTTTATTTTGGCCTATTATTGACGACGTGGATATCGCTGACAGGATGGTGTGACATGTCACACAGCCAATGAAACGATCAATTTATTGCAAACCAAATTACCCGATCACATAATTTTACGGCCAGCCAGATCGTGTAATTTAACAGTACAGGATTATTTTCTGTGGGGCTATGTTAAGGATAGAGTCTATACGGAACCAGTCGAATCGATTGCAGCCTTAAAACTCAAAATCCATGATGTGATTAACGAAATTGGACCGCCATTTGGCCAAAAAGTGATTAAAAGCCTAAAGTATCGACATCTGTCAGCGTGGTCGTGATGGACATTCGCCAGATATGATTTTTCATTCATAATTGCCCGAACTTATCTCTTCGCAATGCAATACAAATTTAAATCATTTGATTATTATTTTAACTCGACCTCTTTTTTTATTTATATATAATAAATATGTTTTAATCTTTAAAACGGTATTTTTTAATTAAATTTAACTATATATTTTTTCAGTATTTCGCTTTCCTTTGGAAAGCTTCTTCAGGTAATTAATTTTATAACAACAAAAATTATTAACAATTTAAAATTTTGAAAAAATATTGAAAAAATATATAGTTAAATTTAATTAAAAAAGACCATTTAAAATATTAAAACATATTTATTAAATTTAAATCATTTTAATTTAAATTTTTTGTTTTATTTCTTGTTGAAAAACCCTTTATATAGCAAAGCCTCTTCAGGGATGTGCGGTTGAAAATTGGAAGAGAAAATAACAAAAATTTATAGAAAAAATAATTATTAATAATTTAAAAAATTGCTAATTACCAAATAGCAATAAAATCCTTGTTTAGACTTCAGTTTAATCATAGCAAAATAATTAAAAACAATTTAAAAATTGGCTAAGGCAACTAAATAAAATCACATTCTATCCGAAAATCACAAAATAACAGTAAAATAAATTTGTTTGCCTTTATTTAATCCCTGTCTACATGATATATAATTTTTTTATTCGGTCATTCATTCTTTATTTATTTTCGTCCTTTTAAGATCACCTTTATATGCTTATCATTCGGATACATGCGCTACTGAAACTTCTGCTGCTAAGTGAAGGTGAATTGTGCGAGTAGTATTACTAATGTTAATACTTTTTAGCTTTATAAATAATACGTTATTTTTTCTAGTTGTGGTTTAGTTTATACTTTAATTATTATTAGCTTTTCCACAGTTAACCATTGCAAACATTGACAGTAATCGTTTATAGAAGTAAAAGTTATAAAATGTCTTAAAATGCAATTAAACATTTTAGTATAAATTTCTATTTCCCTATAGAATCGTGTTCACTGTTATTAAATTTAAAATGAAATTAAATGTCTCCCTTTCAATACTTTTATTAATTGTGGTTATTCAATCCCATAATATAGCGGCTTATAATGCTTTAAATGTAAGTTACAAATTAAAATTATGCTTTTTTCTTAATTAGTATTTTTAAATTATAACAATTTGTTTTAAGGATGATTATCTAGATGAAATTATAAGAAATCCTAAACCTGACGTAAGTTTTACAAACTTTTAAAATTATTTAACAACTTGTTTCCAAGTTTCATTTGTCTGCTTAAAATCTTTTTAGGATAATATTATTACTGGAAATAATAATCGTAACAGAGTTCAGATTAATGGTCAAACAACTATTAAATATGCTAACAACACTGAAGAAATGACTTTATGGGAAAATGTCAAAAATTGGTTTAAGAGAAAATTCAAATAAATTATTAAAATAAAATTTTAATATTTTAAAAACACTTTTTTTGTGAAATTGTCGTAGATAAAAGGGCTGGGAAAGAATTAAATTTGCCGGCAATTAATTTAAAGTTCTCTGGGTTTTGTTAAGATGATAGCATTTGCATAAAAAATAAATTATTGTTCATTAGGCGGTCACCATATACAATATGAGAGTTGGCTTGTTTTATATGGACAGCTTTGAGAAATATTCTAAGCATCAGTATTAAGTTTCAGTTCGAAGATTGTAACGACTTAAAAAAAATGTAGAGCAATCCAGGTCGGTATTGTAGTGTTTTTTAAAATTACTAACAAAAACAAATAAAGCTTATGCTGGATGCAACAACCTTAAAAAGAATAATATTTCGAAGCTTAGGCTCTGCAATGAACAATCAGATTGAGAGCTTGGTATTCAATAAGCTCCTTCTAGATAGAGGTGATTAACCCTTTGGAGGCATAGAAACTTTCAAGATTTAAAGGCCCTTGTGGTTGAAATGCAGCATAGCAAGGGACAAAGTAGGTCTATTAGGCCACATTAAATATTGTTATTTCTAGTATAACAAGGATCATTTTATGAAAGAACGGTTTTTCAGACTTTCTTAAGATGTTTGAAAGTAACTTCATAAAGGAAACTATATTTTTAATTGCCTAAGATGGCTAATTTAAAAACTTCGTTGTCTAGGAGAATAGGATCTTTGGAGTTCTTTAAAAGTTAATTAAAATATAATCATAATGAATCACTCTCCGAATGAAGGGAATCGATCGTAAGTATACAAGGCTGCTCAGAAATTAAGATCATTACTATAGAAAAACTTCCATAAAAATTCGATACATCTGATAGACGGTTACTCAATTTAGTCTATTTTTAACTGGTCACAGAATTTATAAAATCTCTAAGCTTGAAATTTACGAGTCCTCTGCCAACAGAATATCCTACAGATATACAATAAATAAGAGCCAATGATTGTAGGTAGACAATATGAAATCTGAATTTTGAACTATCGACAGCCCAACAATGCCTTTTAGAACTAACTTCTCTGCTAACTTGTTTAGCCATGCCGTGCACAATTCGGCAGCTTGAGCATTTAAAAGAGTATTTTCATTGCTTTCCCTTTTTATTTAATTAAAAGCAAAAATAAAATGAAGAGTAAATCTGACAAGACGTTCCTTTATTGAGTGATAATTGAAGATTTATCATGCCATTTTGAACAAACCTTCCGGCTGACATGTGGCCAAAATTATTTGTTTGTTCATGCAGTGTAAGGATTAAATTAATGTTGCCAATTCTGTTAACGGAAAACAACTCCATTCAGTAACAAGTGTATTGTGAGGCCAATGTGAATAAGGTGTTATTTTATCATAAAACTTCTCTTTTATATTAAATATTAAATTCCAATATAAATATTTTATTATTTGGAATCATTTTTAAGTTAATCAATGTTAATTGTGCTAGATTTTTTTAAATATAAATATTTTAAAAAATTTAAATATATTAAAGGGTCAGCTGTATGAATAGCTGGCCAGTAGATTATATTCAAATTTTGTATAGAAAACTCAAAAGTCTTTTTTATTATAATTAATAACATCGGAAAAAACATTCAGCCATCAAAACTCAAAAAGCAATCTAGCGCAGTTAATGTAGATTAAATTAAATTCCAATTTTATTTAGCTAAATTTTCGAAAACTTTTTTTGAATTATATTTATTAATTATAATTAAATTTAATAAACAAATTCCTACTTAAAATTAATGTAATAACAGATATAAATAATACTCCGCTAAGTGAACCAATTTTTAATTTTGCCCCATCACTGTTGTCATCATGTTGGGTGTAAGTTTTGCCATTAATCTGAACACGGCCTTTGTTATTATTACCACTAATTATATTATCCTTAAATTATTAAAAAAAATCAAAAAGATGTAAAAAGAATTTATATAAAGATTTTCATTAAACTTACATTGTTTTTGGTATTTTTTAAAATTTGATCTAGAAGTTCATCCTGCAAAAGGTTTCAAATAAATAAAATACACATTTTGAAATTTATTTAAAACTCACATTAAAAAGATCTTGTGCTTTTGAATATTGTAAATTAACAAACACGACCAAAATTGCAACCAGCGGCAATAGATATAATTTCATTTTTAAAGCACTTGCTATCTTAAAGGAAAATATATTTCTACTAAAATAATTATTTGTATTATTTTACTTTTTATATATATAAAAGTAAATGTGGTTGGTTTATTTGTTTAAAATTCACCTTAACACTTCGAACACTGGTTTTTAAATTGTTATTGTTGTTGAAACATTTGATAAAATTAATTTAGAAAAGTGCTGCGAATTTGCACAGTAAATACTAATTTTTTAGGAGGAAGATTTTTAAACTCCACTAAGAAAATTCTCTCAGGTTAAATATTACTTCTTTGGGAAAATTTGATAACACTCATTAAATTCAGTGGCATGAATTAATAAAGGGCATTAAAGTAAAGTTTTTCTTAAACTGAAATTTTCGAGATAGGAATATTTATTCCCTTTTAAAACATCATACTTTTTATTAAATTAAGTTTACTTTGAAATGAAAAAAAAAATTTTTTTGACATAACGATTTTAAAAAATTGTTTTTATTCTTTAAATCTTGTTTAAAAGAACAGTGAAATTAATCAATTTTTGAATTAATAAAAGCAACATTTTCAATATCATACAAATTTTGTTTAAAGTATGTTTGCAAATCACACAGCTTAAAAAGTTAACAAAAATTAAGTTACTTTTTCCTGGCTATTCCAGAGTCCTTTAAATTGACCCATACGTCATGCGTGATAAGATTTACGTCTGTACCTAGCTCTATAAGCCATAACCAGACGGAAAATGGGCTCCCTTTCCCCCACCCCCCCAGTTGCACAGGTCTAGATAGTCGAGTATTGTATAAAGACCATAAATGTGCCCCCGGGGGGGGGGGGGACAACTGTGGATGAAATGTAGTGTCATCCTCGCCCTACGAAGCCTTTAAATACGTAAATCCTCCAGTCACTCCTAGTTGCAACTTCAACAGCTCAGAGCAGGCCGTAGCCCTCACTCCTTGCCGAAGAGTTGGAGACTATCCAACTCCTGGTCTAGAACGCATGTAGCTTAATAAAATTTAAGAACACAACCGCAATCATGCTCACTGGACCTGGATCATTCATTGTGAATGATCCGACACACACAACTCAAACGAGTGCCTTGAAATCACAACCACCACGATACTCCCGAAGGGCTAACTTTAATAATCAGTCAGAGAATAGCTAAAAGGCTAAAAAGACAAAAAGCTGAACTCTGGGGGTTTAGTGATTCCCGTGGAAATAAGGTGGAATTGTTCAGTTGGCTCCTGCTAGCCTTGAAGGTGACTAAACTCCCTTTTACCCCCTTTGACACATGTAATGACGGTGAAATTCCATTAAAACATATCAATGGGGGAGAGACTAGAACAAGCGGCCTGACTTTTTCATATGATAATAACCTAGACGTTTTAACTCGCCTATAAAGAGCATTCGCAGTTGCGAGTCCTATGACAGTGTTAAGAAAATAGATCAGCTGCCTGTGCATAATAGAAAAGTATGTGTAGTTTAGTATTTTTGTCAACATACTTGTAATTATGAAACGTTAAATAAATAAAGCCATATAACTGCAGTTAAAAGAAACCAGCGGTTAAGTAAAGCGTAACAATATAAACTTTTCAAAAATCTAATTAAAGCATAATTAGCATTCGTTTATTTTATTCAGCACATCAATTAAACAATATTTATTTCCAAAAGTGTGCACATTTAAAGAAATTCTAGAACAATTAATTGATTAAGAGGAACACAAAAAAGAATATAAGTTCTTCAAAACCGGAAAAATAAAAGTTTGTATAAAAGAATTAGTTTCTTGGATCAAGGAAATTTAAAGAAATATAACAATACAAATGTGTGAAGTTAGCTCCAAAAGTTAGCTTCGTTTTGCCAACGCTGTTATAGTTTACATATCTCTTACTCATGAAATGTTAAGTTAACAGAGTTGAATTATTTTAACATTTTGGTGCGAAAATGAAATAAATAATATAAAAAGCAAATATATTTGTAAAAATTTTAACTTGTATTTATTCATAACAAGAGAAAAAAGTCAAAATAAAACAATTAAGGAAAAGGAAAGTGAAAAATGCTTGCATTTTTTTTTTCTGTACAGTATTGTACAGACATTTCAACAATGCCCAAAAATGGGTCAAAATTGAAAAGGTGCGGCTTAGCGGACTATAGGGGGCGAAAGCCATAAATATAGTTAAAAAATTTCTGTAAAACTATATTGACAAAAATAAAAAAGAATAAGTTTTTATCTAAGAAAAATTCAAGTGAATATAATTACATTTTTAAACAAGATATTTTCGTAATACCGAATGAAGTGTGGCCTCTGAAAACATACGTTGTTCTTCAACTTCGTTGTAAGTGCTATTTCTATCTGCAAAATTGTGGTAAAACTTAATATAATAATACTTTTTTTTGTAATAATTCATTTTAAAAGTGTGAATCATAACAGACACCATTTGTCGGTTATTAAACCACAATAATTTATTGTAAAGTTAAATGTTAAAAAAATAAGTTTCATTTCATCGGACTTCAGTGTAGAATTGTAACACATCCAATATGAAACTGGCGTTATTTTTTCTTCTTGCTGCTCCTGTTTTCATCTGTGCCAGATCAGTTCAGGCTTACAGACACTATTATAATCATGAACCTTACAATACTTTAAATCGCAATAGCATTTATCGTGATGATGTAAGTTTTTATTAATTGTTTTCTTTTTGTGTTTAAAAAAAAAAATTGTTTATTTTTTGTTTAAGGAGCAAATTTTTGTACGTGCTCATCATGACCATAAAGTTTATAAAAACCTAGAAAAAGATACTTCCACAGTTACGGTTAAAGATGCCAATGGTAATGTTCAGGAGTCGACCCGAATTTTTTTAACTAATAAAAGAATAGATTAAAAGAATAGAGGATAAGCTTGGATTTCAGCAATCAGGAATAAAACTTTAAATATTGAATAATAAAAAATGTAATCCATATAATTATATTTAAGTTTAATAATCAATAAACGAATCTATAAAATAAATATGTATTTATGAAAAAATGCTAATAAATTTGGAATAAACAACAATATTTCGCCTAAAAAGCTAACTTCGATTTCCACTTTCGCTGATATTACAAAAAAGATCTTCAGAAAACTTCTCCCACTACTTGAAATTGTATCTTTTAATAACGAAATGTTAAGTTTGTTAAAAAAGAAACGAACAACTCTTGTTAAGATATAATTTCGATTTAGCTTAAGAAACTTAAACAAATTTACAGGATTATTGTTTTATAAAAGTTTGGTAAAATGAATTTTAATAAATTCTAATTATTTCGTTGATATTAAATATGAAAATTTAATTGTTTTGTTGTGCTTTTTCCCATTAATTAATTTCTTGTTGTTTTAATTATTATTGTTAAATATTGTGGAAGTATGCTTTCGATTATAAGGTGAACTTGGTTTTTTTATCGAGATTTTCGGTGAAATTTCAATATTTTAATCTTTTTTGCATTGTGTCTAGTACAAATAATAAAATTAATAAAATAGACTGTTGTTGGCGAAGCGTCGAATTTTAAATTTCTTTTTTGAGCTGGCTGTATATCAGGAATAACACGAATATTATTGTCCTTTTTTTTCGGACCAGCACTCAGGTAGTGCAATGCATTGTGCCAGAACTAGGAAATTAGGTTACGGGAAAGAGGAAAGAGGGAGTAGTGTCTATAGACATTCACATTTAACTTTCGCAGATTGAAAGTGACAGAAAAGACCTACGGAGGGAGTTTATTCCACGTACGGACTGTTCTGCTAAAAAACGAATTTTCCCTGTAATGTGTAGTGCGATAAACTGGCCAATCAACCACAAATGGATGATGCGCTCTCAACGAAAATCAAGTTAAACGCGAAAACGTTCGAGTATCGGGAACAAGTTCCCTAATTTCATTAAAAAACTTTAATTTCATTAGAGAACTCTAATTTCATTAGAGAACTCTAATTTCATTAGAGCACTTACGGTTGTAGTACAGATAGATCAGTGAAATACATCCCACATTGCGTCGATGCTCTAGAGAATCAATAGTGTTGGATACCATACCGTCCCCAATGAGCCTCTTGGGCCTCTCCTGTACGCGGTCGAGTAACGCCAAAATAGACTTTGGAGCCCCGGCCCATACATGAGAGTTGTATTCCATTTTTGAACGGATATAGGTGACATAGATAGTACGATCGGATTGAGTGAATTATCCCTTACACAGTTATATAAAACCGAGGCACTTGAAAGCTTCTTTAGAAACCTAAAAAATTTGTTTAGTCCATAGAACATCATACAGAATTTTCATGCCAACAATATCAAGAGCTTCCGACTCCGTAATATCTATATCACCCATAGTAACAGATGCAGCACAACTACCGTACGCAGATCTTTGCGTTAGCATGCAACATTGCGTCTTACGGGCATTAAAATCGACTCTATTCATACGACCCCATTCCAAGAATGTTGCGAGATCGTGATGAAGCGTATCATTCATGTTTTGCCTTTTGGAACTAAACTCCAACTGGCCTGGTCTATTACTAAATAAATACGAATGACAAATGGCGCTGTCATCTACAAAAGAATATACAGGATTGAAAGTTCGGCAAAGAAGACCATTTAGAAAAATAAAAAATAGGGTAGAAGAAAGAACGGACCTTTTGATATAAATATCCATGACTAAGAATATTTCTCTCATAAAACAAAAAAATCAAAAAAAAAAAATTGTTGATGTTGAGCACCTCTACTGTTGTCAGTGTGTTAGTATAAAGCAAAGACTTCATGTAGTCCCATGGGCAATATCCGAGGGGTATTAGTTCGCAAGATCTAGGAGGTCAAATGAAAGGTGTAATAATTAAAATAAATAGAATAAGTCGACTGAAAGTGATGCCAATCTTGCCATAAATATGTATTTTCAAACAACAAGTCATTGATAATGGTGCGATAACGATCCTCATCGCAATGCATGTTCCGGTTTTATTAAAAAAAATATACCCACTGTTGCCTCTAAATTATAAAGGCACCAAGCGAAGCTTTTTCAATGTAAATCTAAGAAAATTTAATAAAGTTGCTTAAGCGCCAACCTATTAATAACAACTTGCCAAAGTAAATAGGCAGGCAGTGAATAATAAAATTTCGTTCTCATGCTTGTTTAAAAAACGCTTAAACAATCACCTTATAATAATGTTCAGCTCATAACAACTTGAGTATTTATAATAATAGATGGTCTTTCAAAACAGTTTATAAAGAACACTGCCATCGAAAGCAACGTTTCGCTGAAACACGATTATAATAAATAATAAAATGAAATTTTATTCAATTCTTTTTATAACTATAATCGGTTTGATGATGGTCGTTATAAAAAATGTTGATGGAAGAAAGGTAAGGAAGGGCATTATTATTTTTTAATTCTGTAAACTTAAAAAATTTTTTATTTATTTTTATCAATTATTTTAAGGTGCAAGCGTATGTTAATGATGCAAACCATCAAGCTGTAGTTTATGATAATGGAGATAAGGTTTTGATCGATAAAAAATCTGGTTCTGTTTTAAAAAATTTTGGATTATAATAAGTATGTTTTATATATATAACAAATAATTCCTTAAATTATTATCTAAATAACTGTTTGACATATTATAAAAATTTAATAAATTATTAAAATTCAATTTTGCTGTAATTTTGTTTAAAAAATAAAATTAACTAAAAATTAAGTAACAATAAAATTCATATCGGTTGTTCTTCGGTCGGCTTGGTGATTTTTCTGCACTTTTAACACATGATTTTTAAGGTAAACGTGAAATTTAATAATAAGTTAAAGCTGTCTAACTGATTTTAACATCCACTTAAAATAGTACTCCTAGCACAATTAGACAACATGTGGCTTAAAATATAACCATTTTTTAAAACATTTGTTTGCAAATGTAAACAGCAACAATTACAGTGGAGTCGCTTAGGGCCTTATAAAAATCAAATAGTTGCTTACTAATAACGCTATTATCATAATTATTCTAATAAGAAGTTACTAAAGGTTATTAAGCAAATGTTTCTGATTGAATCATATTCTTATTTTCTTTTTTAACACAAACTATAAGGCTTCGTTTTGTTAAAATGCAAGCATTATTCAATGCCTTTACAAATTCATATTGTTATGTTTATTCCTTTTAACAAACGTTTTGTTATTTTGAATTATTTTATTCAATTGCAAATTAATAACACAATACTTTAGAGTTTTAAATTAAGTTAAACGATTTATTTACTTTCAATAGACACAAAATAAACACGATGGTAACTTTGTTGAGTCACTGATGATTCAACTTGAGTTAATTTATGCGTCCAGCAATTGGTGCTTATATAGTTGTTTTAAGCGGTTCTCCCACATAAAAAAATATTCTACTTTAAAATTATCTCATATTGTTCTTGTTATTGTCATTCAGTTTGGCCCCCTGCTTAGCTGTGTGTTTTGTTTTTTTTTCTGTGTTAGTTGTTTTTTTTTTTCTATTGTTTATCTTATTTTATAGAGTTTCTTATTGTTGTCTTGTGTGTATAAAATTTCTTAGAAAACTACGAAGTTTGTAAAATGCCCAGTGGGTCATTTTGTTTACTTTTTTATTGGTAATTATTTTTCTTTAACTTAATAAATCATTTTCGTAACAATTTAAAGAATTTTAGAACTAAGTTCACGTAAAGCAATATTTAAAGGTAAGAAGGTATATAAATTTAAATCTGGCAAAGTGTTTTATTTCGTGTTATCGCAACCTTTGTCTAATACATTTAAATATTTTCATATGTCAGTAGGAAAACTGAAGTTGATCCTTGTGTGCCAAACAAGTAAAAGGATGGACACAATAAATAGCTGCAATGATCGAATATTTTTTAGGGTTGAGACAAATTATTGGTATTATTAAAGAAAATAGGAAAAGTAAACTCCCGGCTGTTAGCAAACACTTCTATTTGAAAGGTAAAAGTGTTGTGTAAACAAAAAAAAAATTCTTTTGTATTTTAAGAGGATTGAAATATACTTGAAATTATATGATATTTTTTTAATATGAAATGGGCCTTAAAGTTAAGATTAGTCAGACCAGATAATTTAAAAAGTAAGCGTATGTAAGGAAAATAATGTAATAAAATTATTTTTTTATTTTATTTTATTTATTTTATTTAAGTCTAAGAATTTATTATAATACTAATGAAAGAAAAAAAATATGACAATTATATGCAATTATTTAATGAGAACAAAATATTACGTTTTATCAGATTTTCATTTAAGGTATTATTAATACAGTAGTATAATTTATTAAAGTGTTTACAACATCTAATGAAAGGATCAGAATTTGCATAGTTCGTTCTAAAATATCGAGTAGTCGCCGCGGAACACAAAAAGATATATTTTCAATTAAGAAGTTAGAGGAGGTATTACCATTAATTATATTTAAAATGAACATGGCATTAAGCATAGTTCTGCGACTTTCCAGAGATGGTAACTTAATAAGAGTAAGTCTAGATTTATATAATGGTAAAAATAGCGGGTTCCATTGTAGTCTACGTAAACAAAATATAAGAAATTGTTTTTGTACAGATTTAATTGCGTGACTGTAAGTTTTGTACTGTGGATCCCATATAATTGACCCATATTCCAGAACTGGACGAACTAATGATATAAATAGATATTTCGTGATGTAAGGATCTTCAAATTCCTTTGCCCAACGTTTAATGAAACCAAGCTGACATCTTGTCTTGCTCACAATGAGAGAAATATGTTGAATGAAATTTAGTTTATGGTCAAGTATAATTCCAAGATTTGTGATCCTGCAAACATTGCCACCCAAAAAGTATCTAACGTTTAAATGGTTCCTTCGAAAGAAGCACATATATTTACATTTATCGAAGTTCAATTTCATTAAGTTCAATTCACAACAGGAGTATAAAGAATTTAAATCTGCCTGTAGCAGCATGTGATCATCATATTTATTATAAGTAAAAAATATTTTAACATCATCCGCACACATTAGTATAAAAGAATTTTTGATGACACCAGGTAAGTCATTGAGAAATAATGAAAAAAGAAGAGGTCCAAGATGGCTCCCTTGAGGAACACCAGATGAAACGGAGATTGGCTTAAATAATAATGATAAATTGCATAGTTGTTCCTTATTAAGAGGCTACTTTTTTTTAAATTTTTTGTTGATTTTGTCCGTTGTAGGTGCACTTCTGAGGTAGTTCTATTATAAAGGTTCCTTTACGAAAGCATCCTCATAACTTTAATCGCAAAGAATTAGATTGCAGGATAACGGTAAATAATAATTTTAATAAACTCAAAAATGGCGCCTAAGATATTTTTATGTTCTTTGGCTTCGATAACATATAATTATATTTTATATTATATTATTATATTTTAGTTATTTAAGACTTTAGAGACATTTTTAACGGTATTTAATTTTCATATTTTTTATTTCCTAAAATATATGAATTATCTGGTCGGACCTTAAGCAACAATGGTTCTTGCTCGTTGATTTCGTTAATTATAGGAATACTTCTGAGGTGGTTCCTTTATAAAAACAGTGTAAAATTTTTAATTGTAAATAATTTATCATTTTCCAAAAATTTTTGTTACATTTCATCACAAAATTGCCAAACAATTTTTTATTAATTTTAATTTTTTTAAGTTAAGAATTTTGGTTTTGAATTTATTTTTCAAATTGATTGGACGTGTTTTTTGAAGTGTTCTGAAAAATAAAATAAATAAAAAGTTTTATCTATCAAAAATTATAAAAGCAAAAAAAAATTTTTTTTTTGTTCTTTTTTTTAAAACATTTGAATATTTTTAATTGTGAAGAATAAAAATTAGAAAAAAGAAAGTATTAAATAATATTAATATGCATTCTTTAAAGAGAAGAAAATGTCAGGCAGAGTACCAAAAGAAAAATTCACAGCCAGTGAAAACCGGTTTGGAATATTACGGGCTTTTGATAATGATGACGTCACTTTCAGCGAAGCAGAGGAAGAGGTTCGTGAATATAAAATTGTTGTTCCCCCAATTGTTGTGGATTCTGTACATAACTTTCAATCTGTGTACAAGTTGATTGGTATTTCGTATGAGTTTAAGAGAATGTCGATTGGTACCAAAATTATCTCACCATCAATTACGCTCTTTGAACAAGCAAAGAAGATACTTATCGACTCAGGCTTTACATTCTACACTCATGAATGTAAAAATACCGGACTATTTAAGTTAGTCCTTTTTGGTCTACCACAAATCGATACCAATGAAATTAAGGACGAACTGAAAAATTCCTACAACATCCCTATCGTTAGCATAAACGAAATAAAAACAGCTCGTTCCTCAGCAAATGACGCTATTTACATGGTTGAGTTTGATCGCACCATTAATTCAAAATCTCAAGTGCTAAAAGTTAAACGTTTGTGCCAAATTGTTGTCTATTGGAGAAAACCTCAAAAAGGAAACAAAGGACCGACGCAATGCTCAAGGTGTGCTATGTACGGACACGGTGCAAAGAATTGCTTCCGTAAAAATGCTTGCATCGTCTGTGGTGGCAATCATGACGTGGCCAACTGCCAAGTTGATAAAGTTCCGCAATCCAGCCCTACCGTCTACAAATGTTTCAACTGTGTTAGAACAAATTGAGAAATAACGCTCATAGAGCTGATGATCCTCGTTGCCCCAGCCGCATAGAATAATTAACAATTCGAGAACACCTGAGGAAGAGGTCGCTTAGTAAAAATCGTCCCCTACCTGCTGTCTTCGATGCATCCGCTGATGATTTTCCCCATCTTAACAAATCTCCAAAGTTCTCTGCCCCGAATAACTCCTATGCCAATGTGCTTGGAAATCCTGATCAAAAATGTTCATCAGCAGCAGAACTTTACAGCATCGATGAATTATTTCAAATTTTTACGAGAGCTATCTCTGACCTTCGCAATTGCAGAACGAAAATGGAGCAGCTCAATGTTATCATGTCTATGCTAAAATATGCAATATAATCTCCCTCAAAACAGTATTAAAGTAATGCAGTGGAACTGTCAAGGCATTACTACTTTTTCAAAATCCGTGGAACTTCATAAAATTATAGAAGATGAGTCAGTTGATATACTTCTATTAAACGAGACATTTTTAAAACCAAATCACAGCTTTAAGATGCCCGGATACAAAGTCTATAGAAAGGATAGAACTTCTCATGGAGGAGGGGTGGCAATAGTCATTAGATCAACATTGAAACACAACGTCGATTTATCATTTCCGACGAAAGTGATAGAAAATGTTTGCGTATCTGTGGAGTTTCTTAACGCTACAGTCAAATTCATATCGGCTTATTGTCCCCATTACACTCCTGATTTCATCCCCGATCTCGAAATGATGACATCTACAACTGGAGAATACTTCATCCTTGGGGACCTAAATGCACAACACCTCAGTTGGAACTGCACCAAATCCGACACCGCTGGTAATCTCTTATTTAACCATCAAATTAACAGTAATTATTATATATACTATCCACCTAATCCCACTAGAATTCCTCAAAATCTTACTTTCAGACAGGCATCGACAATTGACCTTTTGCTTTCTATCTCTACTCTCCAATTCTAAGATTTATTGACTTTCACCCATAGTTTATGTTCTGATCATGTCCCTATAGTATTTTCTATCAATGAAAATATTACTCGTATAGAAGAATATTACCTTGACTTCCGTAATGCTGATTGGAACAGATTTAAAATCTCATTAAACTCAAAAATAACCAGCTCAGAAATCCTTAACAATAACATTTCTCCTTTAAACATTGATGAATCTATAAAGGAATTCTCTAAATTTGTGAGAGCTTCATGTCTCGATTCAATTCCCCTTAAACCCAAAAAAGTCCATACCTACAGTTTAAATACAATCTCCAAATATTTAATTGCAACTAGAAACCAATACAGACGAAAATTTCAGCGTTGTATTGATCCAAATCTCAAAACAACATTGAGTGCAATACTAAGAGAATTGAATAAACTAATTTCTCTCAACGTCAATAATGAGAGAAACGCACAATGGTCCAAATTTCTATCCCAATTTTCTATCGGAAGCAGAAATTTCTGGAAAATTACTAAGAAATTTAAAGGAAATAATACCGCTATGAAAAATTTAGTAGTCAATGGCAAAGAGATTTATTCTAGTAAAGAAAAGGCTGATATTATTGCTGATCAATTTGAAAGCGCTCATTTCACTACTACAAATTTCCACAGTTCGATGGAAGGCAAAGCTAATGCCTTTTTTGATCTGTTGGAAAATGACACTTCTTCGAATTCTGAGGTCCGCTCTCTGACGTCTTTGAACGAATTAAAGTATTTTATTTCCTGCCTTAGAAGCTTTAAAGCTCCGGGTATAGATCAAATTAGCAATATATTGTTAAAGAATCTGACTAATACTGCTCTAAATTGCTTACTGAAAATTTACAATTTCTGCATCATAAACTCTTACTTTCCAAGTACCTTTAAAACAGCTAAGGTTATACCAATCTTAAAGAAAGGCAAGGATGCAAGATTTCCATCCAATTACCGTCCAATAAGCCTATTAAACTCCTTGGGGAAATTATTTGAAAAAATTATTCATCATCGACTCCAATCATTTGTAGAGGATAATAACCTGATTCATCGTTATCAGTTCGGTTTCAGAGCGGAACACTCTACCGTTCATCAGATTAAGAGAATGGTTAATATTATTAAATCAAACAAAAACCGAAGGTACTCTACTGGCATCCTACTACTAGATGTGGAAAAGGCCTTTGATTCTATCTGGCACAAAGGCCTCTTATACAAGCTTAACAAAATGAATATTCCCTTATACCTAACAAAACTTCTAAAGAATTTCCTTAAGGACAGAAAGTTTTTGGTTGATGTTGAAGGAAATCAATCAACCCTGCGTAACATACCAGCTGGTGTTCCCCAAGGTTCTGTTCTATCACCATTGCTTTATTCTCTGTACATTTCCGATTTCAAAATTTCCAGAGGCAACGACGTGGCATTTTATGCTGATGACAGCGCAATAATCTGTCACGGTAAAGTTTCGAATTCAATTGTGAACAGGATTCAGAACGCTTTGATAACAACTACAAAATGTTTTTCTAAATGGAAAATAAAGATTAATGAAGATAAATCTCAGGCCATTCTGTTTCCCTACAACAAGTCTCCTAGGAGAGTTCCTACTAAAAATCTCAGGATTCAAGGTAATGAAATAGAGTTCACAAAATCCGTAAAATATCTTGGAGTTATTTTGGACCAGAAACTGAGTTTCAAAGAGCACATTGAGAGTGCACGTCTTAGAGCAATCAGATGCGGACGATCTTTGTATCCCATTTTGAATAGGAAGTCAAAATTGAATTTTAAAAATAAATTATTAATTTTTAAAATGTGCATAAGACCAATTCTTACGTATGGCTGCCAAATCTGGTATGAATGTGCTAAATCACACCTTAAAAAGCTACAAGTAATACAGAATAAGAATTTAAAAATAATTTACAATCTGTCTTCAAGATTCCCAACTGTCGAATTGCATTCAAAAGCAAACGTAAAGACGATTGTAAATTTCATAACTGACATGGCGCTGTCATTTAGAGAAAAATGCAGAAGGTCGAGCTACGCCCATCTGAGAGGTTTGATTTGATAACATCTGATTTTAACTTTGCTCTCAAGTAAAGTATCCATTAGGTGTTGTCTTAAAGCTTCTCAAGTCATTCCTTTTTTGTTTTTTTTTTTTTTTTTTTTTTTTTTATATTATATCTTAGGTTTTTACTATCTTTTCCTATTAAACAGATGTATTTAATAAGTTTTTAATAATAATGAAAATGTGATAATTTGCTGAAATATCTTAATGATAGAAACTCGAAAACTGTAAATATTGTTAAAGATAATGTACCTATGATAGTTAATAAATAAAATAAAATAAATAAATAAGTTAAGAATTTTTTTATAGAACATGATAAAAATAATTTTAAGACAAACTCCATGCATTGACTAAAAGTCCTAAATATTAAAAGAAAATAGCCAAATTAATTGTGTGAAAATTTATTGTTATTTATGATTGCAGGATAACGACAAAAAAAAAATGTTAATAAACTCAAAAATGGTGCCTAAAAATTTAAATTAAGTAAAATATTTTTATGTCCTTGTTTAGTTACTTACGATTTTAGACATTATGTTAACTCTTTTTAATTTTCATATTTTTCTGATTCCTTAAATATATGAATAGTCTGGTCAGATTTTAAGCAATAATATTTAACTGAAGTACGGTTTTTGCTCGTAATTTTCTTAAGTAAAACTACATAAGTTTATTTATTTAATTAATTATTTATAATAAATATGTTTTTTCTTTTTTAAGATCTTTTTTTATTATATATTTTTTTCTCTTTTCAATATTTCGCTTTCCTTTGGAAAGCTTCTTCAGGAAAAAATTTCGTTTAAAAACTATAAAAAATTAATTATTTATTTAATTTGTTAATGCTAATTATGTAATAAATTTGATCAAATCTGTTAGCGTTTATGACTTTTTACCCTTAGGAGAACTAGGTCTACTTCCAGGTTTTGTTGAATTGACATTGAGAGTAAAGGATGAATTATTTGCATAACCAGCAGCCACAACTGGAGGGGCTTTCTTTGCAACCTCCTTTGCTGCTTTCTACAATTAAATAAAAAAAATGTAATTTTACGAAACAATTAAAATTTTCAAACGTTATATAATAGTTATAGTTTTTTGACCTTTTTAATATTTTTTAGTAGTTAATTCTAAAGCACTAGGTCAATTTAATAAAAAATTTTTAAAAAACTTTTATTTTTTATTATTTTTCGATATTTCGCCACACCGTTGGTTGGAATCATCAGGATTATTTTTGTTTTCCTGATGATGCCAACCAACGGTGTGGCGAAATATCGAAAAAATAATAAAAAATAAAAGTTTTTTAAAAATTTTTTATTAAATTGACCTAGATCTTTATGATTAACTACTAAAAAATTTTCAAACTTTACTTGAATAGTTTTAGCAGCAGTACTGCCAGCCTGTCCAGCATCTGAAAGGCTCATATATAACGCCAAGCACATCGCCAAAATCAGAATTAATTTTGCACAATACATTTTAAAATAGTGTAAGTGGTTGTTTCAAACTCTTGCAGCTTTTTATTCTCTTACGTTAAGAACTAAAGCTATTTATATTTTAGACGCTGAAGTGTTAAAAAATAGTAAAATGCTAACAATCATTAACCGCAACTCTTGGAAAATTCAATGTTTTATTTTAAATAAAAACTGTGGTTGAAAAATTTATTTTTGAATCATTTTTCAAAAAAATTTATTTTTTGGTTTTCTTAATTAGGGCATACAAATTTACTTTAAGAAAGTTGTAGACTGTAGGATTTTAATATAATTTTCTGTTCCAAAACAGGATTTAGTCTTCAAACCCATACAAAATATTAATTTACTTTCGAACATTTTTAAATCCTTCAACTTTTCTGTTTTCTTATAAACTCATTTGTAAAATATAATTCTTAGGAAAAAGTCAAGCCCGCTCGACCTCAAATCAGACAGACGTATTGTCATATACTTCAAATAACACCTGTATTTTCTGCTTACTTACACTGGACGTGTATTGCTTTGTGTATTGACATAGCTATATACATCCGTGTAAATTTCAGCTGTCTGTCTTAAAAGACGAGTAATATAAGTAAAATTATATCACTTCCCTTTTAATTGTTAAGTTTATATATTTTTATAACTTTTTGCTATTGAGAACTATAGCGCTAAAACTTACGGTTCTAAAAATATGTAAATAGTATGTGTGTTGTAAGACGATATCCTGGTTTTTAATTATTTAAAATGGAACTAACCTTTTATTTATTAAAAAAAATGTACAGAGGAATTGCTAACATTCTCGGTAAATTTTTATACACCAGCCAGGAAATGTCTTAAACATTTGCTGAATTGTTTTCCGAGCTGATGGATAATAGATGTTGTGTTAGCTTAATAAATTTTATGTCATTTGTATTACCATCAATCTATCTTGATATAGTTACAAGTCACTACTTGATTTGCCATCCTTTCTCAAATGTAAAGAACGTTGGACTTTCCAAACTCAGCGCCTAATAATGGCACATTGGCTTTAAATGATACTCGCATACCTGTGAATTCTTATATTTACAAAGTAGTTTTCTCTATAATTTTTGCAAAAAAAAAAGACTTTAAACCAGATGGACAGATAGATGTTTATTGACAATTTTTTCAGTAAGACAAAATAGTTTCCAAAAAAAAAAGTTCTAAAGGCATCAAAAGACTTGTCCTTACTAATGATGCCATAGTGAGTTTTTTGTGGCTTCAAAAGGGAGGATATTCTTTCTCGCAAACCATTATCCAGGGTGTTATTGTTTTTGTATAGAAGGAGATAAACTTTCTTCGGGTCTGATTTTGATTTAATTAAATTTTTCGTTTTAACTGAGCTGGCACGAGGTTTTTTTATAGCCGCTACATTACTTGGTTGTGTTGACAAGGAACCAGCCTAATACGACGAAACTGAGCTAGGCGTCAGCATGGCAGCATGTAAAATTTATTTCTTTTTCCCATAACAGGGCTTAAAAAAATGTTTCTTAATGAAAACCTTTAAATCGAATTTACTCGCAATTTTTTTTAATGAAAATATTTAAATTTTAAATAGCAAAATCCTGGGATCACCTAAAAAATTCTGAAAAATGGATTTTTAAGCCCAAAAATCACTTAAAAAATTGTTAAAAACGGATTTTTTAGGCTTAAAAACCAATTTTTTTAATGAAAATCTTTAAACTTTATTTACACGTAAACTAAGCGTTCGAGAGCTTAAATAGCAAAAACCTGGTATCACCTAAAAAATTCTGAAAAATGGATTTTTTAGGCCCAAAAATCAATTTTTTTCGGCTCAAAAATTAATTTTTTTAATGAAAATCAAAAGAAATTCCCAATCAGTAGATAGGGCATGGTTAAAAACAAAAGCCTCTCTAAGGATATATTATTTAATTTTTTAGTTTATTTTTGAATACTTTTTGTCATTATGGGTCATAGCGATTCAGACTATATAAAATGTCTACCAATTGCAAATCAAAATACATATATTAAAAAAATATGCACAAACACGTTACGCAGGTGCACAAGACCAAAGAAATAAGGAACCTCATAAACGTACAATTACAGTCATAGGAAAAAATAAACATAAACGGTTAACAAGCATGTGCGTGAAACGATTTAGGTAGGAAGAGAGACAAATGAAAAGGTTGAGCGAGAGAGACAGACAGGGAGGAAGAGACAAATTAGGTAGAAACAATCAAACGAAAAAGGAGAGAGAGATACAGACAAAACAAAGAGAAAGTGACAAAGGTAACAGGAATAGCATGAAGAGAGACATGAACAAGACGAACTATATTAACACTGCTGACAATAAAATGCAACTAGTATGGAGAGAACACTTAAGATGGCAAATGGTTTGTTCACAAATCAAATTTGACTTGGGTTGACGTAAAATCATGCCCCAGAAAAATATATACTTGAATTAATAACCTTCTGTTTACGTCATTTAAACAAAGACAAATTTGTTGATCCCAATTAATTCAATAAAATTATGGCCGTGGCATTATTAGTTGGCCACACAATTTAAAAAATTTTATGTATTTTTTATTCAAAGAAAATCTTTATCGGGGAAACTGGATAATTAATTTTATTTTTTATTTTCTGTAAATAAAACCCTACACAAATTCGGAATGTAACTATATTAATTCTTAAGGTCTACAATAGCATGGCTTTTTTTTTTAAAGAGAAGTAGCACTCAGGCAGCAACAATGCCTATTTAGTCAAGTACCGTGCTACATTCTTTAGGAAAGGGATAGGGAATAAATGAAACAGGTGGTGAAAGTAGAAGGATAGTCGAAAATTAACTGCTGTATATAAGACAGCACAGCGACCAGTGACTATGCCTTCATCGCTGAGCAGCACCACCGACAGTCAATTTTTATTTTTGTAGTGAAAAAACCAAGGTCTTCGTTGGGAATCGAACCCACAACCCCCACATTTACAAGCTAGTACACTACCTACTAACCTACAGGGGGACCGTTTAATTGCTTCTTCGTCGTTTTTACCTAGTTTGGTCCTCTAAAGCATATGAGCTAAAAAATACCCTTCCAAATTAACATCCACAAGAACATCCCCCCGGGGGCACATTTATATGTCTTGACGGAATCTTAGCGTCATTACATGTATCACTGGGGGAAAAAGAAGGTCCAATCCCCTGAAGGCTAGCAGGGAGTCCACTGGAAACTCCACGTTATTTCTACGGGAATCAGTAAGCCCCAAAGTTTAGCTTTTTGTCTTTTTAGTCTTTTAGCTGTTCTTTGTCTGGTTATTGAAGTTGGCCCTTAGGGAGCATGGTTTGGTTGTGGTTTTGCGGCGCTCATGATAATGATTAAGGGGCCATCAGAACAATGGGTGAATGATCCGAATCCAGTGAGCATGCTTATCATATGTTCTGGACCGGGAGTTGGAAGTTCTCTAACTTTTCAGCAAGGAGTAAAGGTTGGCGTCCCTGCTCCGAAATCTCCGAAATTGGAACTAGGAATGACCTGTTACAAGAATTATGTCTTCGGCTTCCTAGGACGCGGATGCACGCATCATATCGCCCATAGGTTTGACCACCGTCGAGTTATGACATACAATCGCTAGGTACCGACATAAATTTTACCACGCATTAACAATAACATTTGTATATTGAAAATATCTCAAAATATATCTGCGTGTATTGAAAAATATATAATTAAAAGTTTTCTCGAATCCATTTAGAACATCCCCAGAAATACTTTAGAATGAATGGGCCATAGAATTTTTAGAAACCACTCTAATAGAAAGTTTGATTTAAAAATAACATTTTGCTGAATGTTTAAACTCAGTCAAGTTAGTTGGGAGGAGGACTACCTTTAAAGCAATTGTTACATATTCTAGAGCATGTTTTTATTAGGTCCATATTTGTAAGAGCGCTGAGTTACTTGTTGCTTTTAGTAGTATGGTCAAGACTAGAGTACTGAGTTAAATTGTATATATAGTGAATAGTGATAAATAGTGACATTTTCTGTATTGAAACTTATTGCTAGGAAATAAAGTTTTTGGTCTTTTACGCCTTTAAATCACTTACAAACTAAAAATCACAATAATATAATTTTAGTTCAAAACAACTTTTATTAACTTAAATGACATTAGTTATTAAGTTTATTAACAGAAATTTTTTCTTTATTTTATTTTATTCAAATTTATTTAAATACCATTCAAACTAATTTTTCTTTGGTGATTTAGGTTTTGTATTCCAACTAACCGATGGAGGATTAGTGTTAATATTGAGTTCATGCGATTTATTGTTAGAATAACCGGCTACAACTATTGGCACTTTAGGTATTTTTTTCGCTGCTTCCCCTACAGCTTTCTGAAATTAATTCAAATTAACATTTTACATTAACAACAAAATAAAATATTATTACTCCTGCTTTGCTGGCAGCTTGTCCTGCATTTGAGTGGTTAATGTATAGGATAAAGATAATAATAAATATAGAGACAAGTTCTTTTATATACATATTTCTTATTTGTTTAAAAATTCAGAATTGAGATATTGTTAATTGAAAGACTTAATGCTTTTTCAATTAATTTAGAGAAGCTGAGTGCAATTTATATCAAAAAAAGTAATGAAAATTTTTTTAACCGCAGAAATTTTACTTTGTTACCGCCATGAAAAAATAAATTATTATTTTTAATGTAATTTTACAAAACATGATTTAATGTAGTAAAACTTTTTTTAGAAAATATAACTTTCTTAAAGAGGTGATAAACTTAATAGTTAACGCTTCCAATAGCATTCACAACCTTCTATAATAATTAATACGTCGATACGTTTTCTCCAAAGAGTAAGGATATGATTAGGTGCTATTTTGGGTTTGAGAATGTGGCTAGCGTCCTTCGATCGTGTTTCAAAGCCTAGGAAAATTTATGTGATGTATTATTTTATGAAATATTTTAGTGTTTTCAAGTAAGTAGCAAAATCTGAAGGCGACTTTTAATTCCTTTAAGGGTAAGGAAAATTGCACTAAACATTAGAAATTCCAAATGGAAAACATGCGGAAGGGAGGCTAAATTTTTTCCAAGGTAACCTAATTATTCATAGAAATAAAGAAGAGGATCGAACTTTCTCTCTCTTGGCTACTAAAGAAGCATCTGCTTCATGCGATCTTAGATTTTTTTCACTCTATCTTAAGTTTCTTTCGTTTTTATTACATTATCTCCCTCTCTCTCTCTCCCTCCCTCTCTTCCTTCATATTTTATCATGCAAGATAGAAAAATCACACTTTTTGGGCGAACTGAGCATAATGAACAAAATGCGTCTTCTTTACCTTAATTAAACATACCAGGAAAGTGAGTCTTTAAACCATGACATTTTCGATAACATAGCTCCTATTTTTATCAATTCGAGGCTGCAGGACCACACAGACTAGTTTCAATCGAAAGCGTATTTTAAGAAATTTTGCAGAATTTTCCACCGGCTAACGTAATGCTACCATCAAAGAACTCAGTGACTCGATTTTGCATTAACTGCATGTCTGCGTAGCCTAACCTAATCATAACATTATATGATAGCTTCTCCCGCCCGTTGGCACATTTATACATCCTGACGAAATCTCACCGTAATAACATGTGTCACTGGGGGTAAAAGAGAGCCCAGTCCCTTAATAGCCTAGCAAAAGCCAAGTGAATAACTCCACTTTATTCCCACGGGAATCAGTAAGCCCCAGAGTTAAGTTTTTTTGACTTTTAGCTATTCTCTGACTGACTATTGAGGTTGGCCCTTCGGGAGTATCATAGTGATTGGGGTTTGGAGGCCCTCGTTTGAGTGGTGTGGATCGGATCATTCACAATGAACGCAATGAATGGTCCAGGTCCAGCAAGCACGATTGCATTTGTGTTCTTAAATTTTATTAAGCTTCATGCGTTCTGGAGCAGGAGTTGGATAGTCTCCTACTCTTTAGCAAGAAATGAGTGGCTGCGGTCTGCTCCTGGCTCTTGAAGTTGCAACTAGGAGGGACTGGAGGATATACGTATCTGAAGGCTTCCTAGGGCGAGGATGACGCTACATTTCATCCACAGTGGTATGATCCACTGTCAGGTTATAGCTTACACAGCTAGGTACTGACATAAATTTTATCATACGATAGCTTCTCTTTTAACATCAGCCATTCGAACTGTATTGGAACTATAAACCAAGTGAGTATCCCTAGGAGCTAATAAAACACTCAAAATTCTTAAAAAATCTTAGTTCTTGTTGAAAAATTCAGTAGATCTCAAAGGAGAATAGGCTCCCTGACTGACCAGTGTAGAAGTTTTTTACGTTGGTATTTTTAATATTTTTTAATATGTACTGGTATGTAGGATAACCCATGGGCGGAATCAAACATATTATTTGGCACATATGTAAGAAAGTTATTACCGGGAGCTATGGCCGCAGGCCAAATTTAGTGGGCCGAAGGAGGCTGAGAATGGACGACAGAGTTCCCTAATAGTTTTTATTTAACTCAAGGTCTCAAGTCGAAACAAGCCTGGTGGTCGTAACTTCCATATAATAAATAAGTAAAAAAATATTCAATTATAATAGAATTATTTCTTTTAATGACTCCAGCGTATTAAGTTTTTATTTTGATAAAATTTACACATATTTGAAGTCCATTTTTACATTCAAAACTTAAAACTTTAACCTCGTTTGGGAGAGCTGGGTCTGCTTGTTGGTTTAGGATTAAAATTGACATCATAAGAAGAATTATTGCTATAGCCAGCTACTACAACTGGAGGTAATTTCTTGCCACCGTCCAATATTTTTTTCTAAAATTTAAAATAATTTAATTTTATATTAATGTTTTTAAAAACTCAGTGAAAACTTACTCCGGCTTTTTTGACCGTTTCTTGAGCTGCCTTACTAGCAGCTTGGCCGGCTTCCGAGAAATTTTGAAGGAGAGCTATAGCAATAACAAAAATTATGAAAATTTTTGTGCAATACATTCTGTTAAAGCAATTTTTTTAATTGACCAGAGCACAATAACAAAGTACAATAAATAACTAAGTAAAATTGCTAATCGTAAGTGAATTTATAGAGCGTGAAATGAAGGAAGGATGATAATATTCGAAGAGTTTTATGCTACACCGCAATGTTAAATATAAAAGAAAATATTTGCCATAAATGACGAATATTATTAATCATCCGATTAGTCTTATGGAAAGAATTATTTATGTGGTTATGTGTTCTTTGTATTTATAAAATAAAATCTTGGGTTTTTGTAATCGTTTGAAATTGATTTTAAAATCTTGCGGTGAAATTTATGATTACAAATATAATCTATAAAACTTACATAACGCGAAAAATAAACAGGCTCTAATGAACATAAATTAATGAACATATATTTGTACAACCGGAGTAATCATATCACTTAATTATGTTAGACTACGCTGATATACATCAAATTAAGGACAAGTCTTTAGTTCATAGAAGTAAAAGGTACATAGAACCGAAAGGTATATATTAATGGATGTAAGAAGAGGTGATTTATTACCAAAATAGAGTTTTTTTTTTTAAAATATTGTTGGGGACTCGGGGATGTTCTTTGGGATTTTTTTTATATTTTAGAAATTATTTTGCTTTGATATGATCAAGTAGCATCCAGAAGCTAATTTTAAGACGAGTTACACTCTTCAATTTAGTGGAAAACATAATTGTCAATCAGGCATCAACTAATTCCTATTAAACGCGATAACTTTGCAGTATCAAGTCTTCGCCAAGGCTTTTAAAAGAATTTTTATTATATCAATTGGTTTAAATAATGTGCTGGATTTGGATTTTTTTGGAATGAATGCATGGAAAAGAAGTTGCTTTTAAAGGAATACAACTAAATGATAAAAGAGTGGTGATTTATACCTATATCAGTTGGTAAATCTCCACCTATGAAGATATGAAGTAATCATTACCGTTGGGTTATACTTCATAGTATTTAAAAACACAGACTTGTTGTACACAAAGGTAGGGCTTATTTCATTATCTAAAGAACCAATCCCAATGTCTCCAGTAGTATTGCAAGTTCTTTTCATTCAAGAGATGATCGCTTACATTTTAAAACAGTTTTAATAGTATTATTTCTTTCTTAATATTGTTATTTTTATTATAAAATTATTTTCTAATCCCAACAGCGGCCTACAAAATAAGTTTTAAAGAAGTTAAAAAATAAAAACTTCTTTTGCTGTTTAATAAGTTTTTTAAGAATCTATACCTTAAAAGCTCATAATCTGTATTAAATCTTGGCAAATAGCTTTTTTAAGATTAGTTTTTATATTAATGTGGTTTATAAATACGGGGTTTTTCAACGAGAGGTTTGTTTGATAAAACAAAATAAAACACAAAATTTAGGTTAAGATAATTCAAATTTTCATTGTATTACGAAGAGAATTCTCGGGATGAAAAATGAATGAAAATGAAATTTGCCAAATGTCCACCATGACCACGCTGTCAGATGCCTATACTTTCATTACAGTTTTTAATCACTTTATGGCAAAATGGCGGTCCTATTTCGTTAATCACAAAATTAAAAATTAATAAAAAGCATTTGGCAACCATTTTCATTTTCATGCACTTCAAAGAATCGTGGCGCCAACACTGTAGCACGTCTATACATCTATACCTTTACTACAGCTGTGTGAAGTTTCTATATCAGCGGATTATCAGATTAGCCGTTTAGAAAATATAGAAATATTTCCATTTTTTCCCATTAGACCTGATTTACGAGCATTTATTTATATATATAAAGGGTTTTTCAACAGGAAATTTGTTTTCTAAAACAAAATTAAACCAGAAATTTAGATTAAGATGATTAAAATTTTTAATGTATCACGAAGAGACAAAAGTCTGGCAATTAAAAATTAAAAATGATGCCAGGCAAATGTCCACCACGACCACGCTGACAAATGTCGATTTTTTTATCAAAGTTTTTAATCACTTTTTGGCAAAATGGCGGTCCTATTTCCTTAATCACATCACGGATTTTCAGTTTTAAGGCTTAAATCGATTCGATTTAGACAAAGTCTATACGGAGCCATAGCTCCACAAAAAATAGTCCAGTGGTGTTAAATGACACGATTTGGGTGGCCACTTAATTCCTGATTGCTGTGAAATTATGCGATCGGGAAATTTGGTTTACAATAAATTGATCGCTTCATTGGCTGTGTGACATGTAGCATCGTCCTGTTGAAACCACATGTCAGTGATATCCACGTCGTCAATAAAAGGCCAAAATTAAATTGTTAGCATTACGCGATAGCGTAATCCCTTTCCAGCTTCATCTTCAACAAAAAACAGCCCAATCCCGCCTCCATACTACATGGCGCCCCATACAGTGACACGTAGAGCATGCAAAGGCCTCTCAATAATCGCTATAGGATTTTCAAAAGCCTAAATGCGGCAATTTTGCTTGTTGACATACCCTGACAAGTAAAATTGGGCTTCGCCTAAAAAAACGATTTTTTCAGAAAATCCAGCCGGCTGTTTCTGAATAAATTGAGCGAATCTGCGACGATGTGAATGTTCGCTGGGCTTCAATTCCAGCATTGAACATTGTAAGGCGTCAAAGTTAAATCCTTACGCAAATTTCAATGTCGTAGTTTTGAATAAATCTAATTGTTGAGAACGTAGAGGAATTGTCAATTGGATCTGCTTAAACATTGTGGCTCACGGCTACGATGTTTTCAGTTGAACGACCCGGTGGGACACGCGTTGGTATTCGCACGTTTTGCATCCATCCTGTTGACCCAAATTTAACGACCAAATTCTTAATAGTGGCCTCAGAAAAGGACGATTATGTTGTCCGAAAATATCACGAATTTTACGAAATGTAACTTTAAAGAAATTGAAGTCATTGCAACAACTGTCAAAATGATCATATTGTTGGTGTTGCCACAATTGAAAAACAAACTTATTGTTGAAAAAACCCTTAAATTTAAATGTTTTTTTACTGTTAAATTATCACATTATCATAAATTAGGAAAACTTTTATCTATTGTTCTTGCAGAGCAGATTTTAAGGGAGTTCCAAATCTTATATTTTATTAGCTCATAAATTGTGGTTGCTTTATTTAGGACTAACTAAAAACTATATTAAATCATGGTAAATATTTTTTTGTCATTATATTTTAATAAACTTTTATTGGCTTCTTATTATTTAAAAAACATAGTAAATGTGTATGATTATAAAAAATATAAATCTGTAAGAATATATCATAACATGTTATTAGGCTTTTTATAATGCATATACTGCATACTTTAGGGATTCAGAAATGTAAACTTTTTTCCATTGTTTATAAAACAACTTAATTTTAGTGCAGTTACTTATTTAAATAATTTTCTTTCTTTTCTCTTTTTGATATTCTCTTTTGGCTGCTGTTAGCTTTTAATAAAAAAATTACCAAAAGAATAGTACACACAGATAATAAAATCCAAACCCTTTAAGATATTGAACTTTGAGAAAATATAGTTCATATAAAGACGTAAAAAACAGAAAAATCAAAAATATAAAACTTGTAATGATAAAAAACTCAGCAGTTTTATTGGAATCAAGCCAACATAGCTTGATAGGGGGTTCGGTTCTTTTTTGCTAAAAAGTCTTGATAATAAAACTGTAGTACTTTTCAGACAAGTTTTTCTTTTTCTTAATACATACAATACTATAAAAATAACTTGTTTTTCTTGGAAATTATATGATTAATAGCTGTTGTTTTACTACATGTAATTGATTATATTTCCTGTCTATCCAAAATTCTTGTATAGACAAATGCCATTACCTTTCTCAATCATTAAAAAGGACTAAGCTTTAAAGTTGTATGTTCTTTGTTAAGATTTTAAACGAACTAAATTTGGCACAGAATTGCATCAGAGGATTGTTTGTGTAACTGTGAAATTCTAAGGGAAGGTCACTGTTGACGCTTATTGGAAAAAAACCTTGATTGATTTCATTGACATTAATAATATCTACATAAAACTGCTTAATGCGCTTAAATAGTTTTTTGCTAAGAAAGCTTTTATGCAACTTTTCAAAATTATTTCTATAAAAAATATTTTTAATTAAAACTTATCCCTTCAAAAAAAACCTTAACGGAAGTACTTTTGAAAATTTTCATTGTTTAGAATATTTCTGAAATTTCATTTAATAAAAACAATAAATATTTTTAAAGAAATATTTAAAAAAAGCTAATTTTTTATTAACTATAAAAAATAATATTTTTAAAATTCTTATATTTTGATTAATTGTGTTTAAAAATATATTTAGTATTTTCCAATATTTCTTTTACTGAATAATTGTGGTTAAAATAAAACCCAAACTAAATCATTTGTTTGTATAGGGTGTGTACAAACATGCTGTTAAAAATAAAATATTACTTTTCATATTAATATTACAAAGAAAGTTTTATCATATGAATTGAAAATATTATATTTTCCCTTCCTTTTTATTTATTTTTAATATCCTGCTAAATTTATTTAACAGTTGTTTTACTAATTTTGTTTTTTAATTTTGCAGGTATGTTAAAACAAAAATGGCAAGTATTATTTTTAAAAAAAAAAAGAGAATTATAAAAATTTATACAAAATTATCTAAGCACATACAAATTTTCGATTACAATATGCTCTCAGTGTTTTTTGTTGTTAATTGTTTGGAACACAAACACTGTACTGTTGAATATGCTGCTGTACTCGTATGTGAAACAATTAAAACAATAAAATTTTAATTAAAAAAAAAATAAAAATTATTTACATAAAGGGAGACGAAAATATCCTTTTCGTATTAAAAAAATCTTGTTGCTTATCTTTGGGCTAACAGTGGAGTAAATGCTTTTATTAAAGCCTGCATTTAGACTCATTCTTAATATTTTAAATCTTCACATATGCTTTACATCAAAGCTGAATAAATTTAATATATTGTTTTTAAAAAAGGAAAAATATTGGAGAATTCGAACATGACGTTTTATTCAATTATTATACATTTTATTCAATTTTAATTTAGTTCATACTTCTAATGTTCACATTTCAAAACACCCTGTTGATATGAATAATCTCAAAATACAGTATATAAACGGTCGTTTTATGATCTTACCTAATCAAATCGTCTTAATCGTTTTACAGTTATTTATTAAGTATGAAATTCTGCATTAATTTCTGGTTGGTTCTAGTCATTTTAGCCATTTCCATGGTTACAATTGATGCGGGCAATCAGATATCAAAAATTAGCCGTGACAAAGTAAGTAAATTTTGAAAAGTGCAGTCTTTTTATAAAAATAATGAAATTAAAAAAAAATTATTGCAGCCTGCTGGCAAAAACGATTGGAGACCCGATCCAAAAAAAATTCCTACAACAAAACGACCCACGGGAAACAAAATATTAACGAAACCTTAATAGAATTGCTATGAATGAATCATAACTTTACAATTTTTTTTTATTTTAATTTGTTTTCATTTATTACTGTTTAAATGCTCTTGATTTAAGAAATTTTTGAAAATTAAATTTTTCACAAATAAAAGTGCAAATAATAAAGTAAAAACAAAATAAAATTAAACAGGTTGAAAAATCTAAACGTATCTTTTAATGGAACATAAATAACGTTTATTTTAACATAAAAAAATTAAAGATTCGATCAAATTGTTATTTTTGATTTTTTTTAAGAGAATTTCAGTTTTTTTTCTGTAATATTTTGGTTCTGGTGCAAATTTTATTACAGTTTTTTATTAATTCTCCTGTTTATTTTAGTTAATTATAGGGTTCATAGTTCAAATTTGAAATAAATTGTTTTTAGTTTTATTAAAATACGAAAACCTCTAAATGTTAAAAAAAATACTGTAAAACGTCCACTAAAAACAGTTTTTTCTTCTTATTTAATATTGTATTCGTATTATAAAAAAAACTTGTTGCATATTTCTAGGGTTATAGTGGAGTAAATATTTTAAAAAGCATTTAGGTGGGTTATTAAAGCAACGAAAAACCAATTACAGGTTTTTAAAAATTAAATACTTTTAAAATTCTTAAAACGTGTTACTTTAATTTTACAATAATTGCAAGTCATATATTTGACATCTTATTAATTTTTTGTAGACCTAAAGTGCTTGGTCAAACATTAAGCCACCATCTTTGGCACCATAACAAAGTTTTAGCGAAAATTATAACTGTGTAGCAACGAAGTTTTTCTTTTTTTGAACAAATGAGCTGTTGCATCAAAAGAACTGTGCTTTAAAGTTGTCTGCTCTTTGTTAAGATTTTAAACGAATTCGGTATAGAACGTATCAGAAGATTGCTTTTGTAACTGTGAATATTGAAGGGAAGGTCACAGTTGACCCTTATTGGAAAAAAATCTTGTTTGATTTCATTGATATTAATAATATCTACATAAAACTGTATAATGTGCTTAAGAAGTTTTTGCTAAGGAAGCTTTTATGTAACTTTTCAAAATTATTTCTATAAAAAATATTTTTAATTAAAACTTATCCCTTTAAAAAAAGCCTTATTAACCAGAACTTCATTAACGTAAATACTTTTGTCATTTTCATTATTTAGAATATTTTTAAAATTTCATTAATAAAAACAAAATTTTTAAATAAATACTTAAAAAAGCTTATTTTTTTAGCTATAAAAACTAATATTTATAAAAATCTTATATTTTTATTAATCGTTTTTAAAAATATCTTTAGTATTTTCCAATCTTTGTTATACTGCATAATTGTGGTTATTAGTTATAAATCATTTAATATTTTTATAACAACTAATACAGGGTATGCAAAAATATGCTGTTAAATATAAAATATATATTAAAAGTACAAAGAAAGCTTTATTATTTGGATTTAAAATGATTCATTTTCCTGTTTTATTTTTTTTAATACTCTACTAAATTTATTTAACAGCTGCTTAATTAATTTTTTTTTAATAATTAATAATTTTATTGAAATATAAATTGCTAGTATAAGTTAAAAAAATAATAAAATTATAAAAATTTATATAAAATTAATACTAAAACATTGAGCAGATAAAAGTTTTTGCCACAATATGTTATGAATAAGTTGTATGGAACAAAAAGGCTATACCATTAAATATGCTATGGTAGGTTAAAGCATTAAAACAATACAATTTTAATTAAAATAAAAAATTAAATTAAAATTATTTTTATAAAGAAAGACAGAAATATTTTTTACGTAGGAATCATTTGTATTATAAAAAACTTGTTGCATCTTTCTAGGCTTGCAGCGGAGTAAATACTTTATAAAAGCCTTGATTTAAGAGGGTTATAAAAGTAATGAAAAACTAATTAATATTAATATTTTAAATCTTCACACATGTGGTACACCACAGCTGAATCAATTTAATATAGTGTTTAAAAAAAATGTGTTCTGTCCAACTATTATACATTTTATTCAATTTTAATTCAGTTCATACTTCTAATAATCTCATTTCGAAACACCCTGTTGATATGAATAGTCTCAAAATCCAGTATATAAACGGTCGTTTTATGAACTTACCTAATCAAATCGTCTTAATTGTTTTAACTGTAATTTATTAAGTATGAAATTCTGCATTCATTTCTGGTTGGTTCTAGTCATTTTAGCCATTTCTATGGTTACAATTGATGCGGGCAATCAGATATCAAAAATCAGTCGTGGCAACGTAAGTAAATTTTGAACAGTACAGTTTTTTTATAAAAATAATTAAATTTAAAAAAAATTATAGCAACCTGGTAGCACAAAACCTAGTAAACCCGATGTAAAAGGAACTTCTGCAACAAAGAAACCTATCACAGGAGTCAGACGGTAAAATACCTTTTAATAGAATTAGTGTGAATGAATTATATTTTTATAATTTTGTTTCCTTTTATAATTTGCTCTCATTTATTCGTGTTTAAATGTTCTTGATTTAAGAAATTTTGAAAATTAAATTTTTCACTGATCGGCAAATAAAAGTGCAAGTAAAAAATTAAAAAGAAAATAATATTAAATTTTCAATAGTTGCAGCGACTGCTGTCAGTTTTTAACAAAAAAGTCATTCTTCAAGAGGTTGAAAAAATCGAAACTTGTCTTTCAGTGTGCTTATTTCATCATTAAAAAAATTAAAGATTCGATTAAATTGTGATTTTTGAAAAATTTTGAATTTTTAAGAGAATTTCAGTTGTTTTCTTTGAAATGTTGATTTAATGTAGTAAAACTTTTTTTTAGAAAATTTAACTTTCTTAAAGTGGTGATAAACTTAATAGTTAACGCTTCCAATAGCATTCACAACCTTATATAATTATTAACACGTCGAAAGATAGGAAAGATAAGATACGTTTCCTCCAAAGAGTAAGGATATGATTAGGGGATATTAAGAGTTTGAGAATGTGGCTAGCGTCCTTCGATCGTGTTTCAAAGCCTAGGAAAATTTATGTGATATATTATTTTATGAAAACTTTCGCTGTTTTCCAGTAAGTGGCAAAATCTGAAGGCAACTTTTAATTCCTTTTAGGGTAAGGAAAGTTGCAGTAAACATTAGAAACTCAAAATGGAAAACATGCGGAAGGGAGGCTAAATTTTTTCCAAGGTATTTTTAAACAGAAATAAAACGGACTTTTTCGCTCTCTCTTGACTACTAAAGAAGCATCTCCTTCATGCGACCCTAGATTTTTTTATACTCTATCTTAAGTTTCTTTCGTTTTTATTATACTATCTGTTGCTCTCCCTCTCCTCCCTCTCTCTCTCCCTACCTCTCTTCTTTCATATCTTATCATGCTTATTAGGCGAAACTGAGCATCATACACAAAATGTGTCGTCTTTAATTAAATATACCAGGAAAGTGAGTTTGTAAAGGAAGAAAAATAAATCCCTGTGCTTTCATTTCGATAACATAGCTCCTATTTTTATCAATCCGAGGCTGCAGGACCACACAGACTAGTTTCAACCGAAAACGTATTTTAAGAAATTTTGCAGAATTTTCCACCGGCTGATATAAAGCTACCATAAAATAACTCAGTGACTCGATTTTGCATTAACTGCATGTCAGCGTAGCCTAACCTAATCATAACATTATATGATAGCTTCTCCTGCCCGTTGGCACATTTATATGTCCTGACGAAATCTCACCGTCATTACATGTGTCACCGGGGGTAAAAGGGAGCCCAGTCCCCTAATAGCCTAGCAAAAGCCAACTGGACAACTCCACTTTATTTTCACGGGAATCAGTAAGCCCCAGAGTTAAGTTTTTTTGGCTTTTAGCTATTCTCTGACTGACTATTGAGGTTGGCCCTTCGGGAGTATCATAGTGGTTGGGGTTTCGAAGCCCTCGTTTGAGTTGTGTGGATCGGATCATTCACAATGAACACAATGAATGGTCCAGGTCCAGCAAGCACGATTGCGTTTGTGTTCTTAAATTTTATTAAGCTTCATGCGTTCTGGAGCAGGAGTTGGATAGTCTCCTACTCTTCAGCAAGGAGTGAGTGGCTGCGGTCTGCTCCTGGCTCTTGAAGTTGCAACTAGGAGGTACTGGAGGATATACGTATCTGAAGGCTTCCTGGGGCGTAGGTGACGCTAAAAACATCCACAGTGGTATGATCCACTGTCAGGTTATGGCTTATACAGTTAGGTACTGACATAAATTTTATCATACGATAGCTTCTCTTTTAACATCAGCCATTCAAACTGTATTGGAACTATAAACCAAGTGAGTATCCCTAGGAGCTAATAAAATACTCAAAATTCTTAAAAAATCTTAGTTCTTGTTAAAAAATTCAGTAGATCTCAAAGGAGAATAGGCTCCCTGACTGACCAGTGTAGAAGTTTTTTACGTTGGTATTTTTAATATTTTTTAATATGTACTGGTATGTAGGATAACCCATGGGCGGAATCAAACAGATTATTTGGCACATATGTAAGAAAGTTAATACCGGGAGCTATGGCCGCAGGCCAAATTCAGTGGGCCGAAGGAGGCTGAGAATGGACGACAGAGTTCCCTAATAGTTTTTATTTAACTCAAAGGGGTAAGGCCAAAAATATCAAGTCGAAACAAGCCTGGTGGCCGTAACTTCCATATAATAAATAAGTAAAAAATATTCAGTTATAATAGAATTATTTCTTTTAATGACTCCAGCGTATTAAGTTTTTATTTTGATAAAATTTACACATATTTGAAGTCCATTTTTACATTCAAAACTTAAAACTTTAACCTCGCTTGGGAGAGCTGGGTCTGCTTGTTGGTTTAGGATTAAAATTGACATCATAAGAAGAATTATTGCTATAGCCAGCTACTACAACTGGAGGTAATTTCTTGCCACCGTCCAATATTTTTTTCTAAAATTTAAAATAATTTAATTTTATATTAATGTTTTTAGAAACTCAGTGAAAACTTACTCCGGCTTTTTTGACTGTTTCTTGAGCTGCCTTACTAGCAGCTTGACCGGCTTCCGAGAAATTTTGAAGGAGAGCTATAGCAATAACAAAAATTATGAAAACTTTTGTGCAATACATTCTGTTAAAGTAATTTTTTTAATTGACCAGAGCACAATAACAAAGTACAATAAATAACTAAGTAAAATTTGTAATCGTAAGTGAATTTATAGAGCGTGAAATGAAGGAAGGATGATAATATTCGAAGAGTTTTATGTTACACCGCAATGTTAAATATAAACGAAAATGGTTGCCATAAATGACGAATATTATTAGTCATCTGATTAGTCTTATGGAAAGAATTATTTATGTGGTTATGTGTTCTTTGTATTTATAAAATAAAATCTTGGGTTTTTGTAATCGTTTGAAATTGATTTTAAAATCTTGCGGTGAAATTTATGATTACAAATATAATCTATATAACTTACATAATGCGAAAAATAAACAGGCTCTAATGAACTTAAATTAATGAACATATATTTGTACAACCGGAGTAATCATATCACTTAATTATGTTGGACTACGCTGACATATATAAAATTAAGGACAAGTCCTTAGTTCATAGAAGAAAAAGGTACATAGAACCGATAGGTATAGACTAATGGATGTAAGAAAAGGTGATTTATTCCCAAAATTGAGATTTTTTTTTTAAATGTTGTTTGGGAATTGGGAATGTTCTTTGGGAAATTTTTTATATATTAGAAATTTTTTGCTTTGGTATGATCAAGTAGCATCCAGAAGCTAATTTTAAGACGAGTTACACATCTTCAATTTGGTTGAAAACATAATATCCAATCAGGCATCAACTAATTCCTATTTAACGCGATAACTTTGCAGTATCAAGTTTTCTGCAAGGCTTTTCAAAGAATTTTTATTATATCAATTGGCTAAAATAATGTGCTGGATTTGGATTTTTTTGGGATGAATGCATGGAAAAGAAGTTGCTTTCAAAGGAATGCAACTAAATGATTTATACCTATATTAGTTGGTAAATCTCCACCTATGAAGATATGAAGTAATCATTACCGTTGGGTTATACTTCATAGTATTTAAAAACACAGACTTGTTGTACACAAAGGTAGGGCTTATTTCATTATCTAAAGAACCAATCCCAATGTCTCCAGTAATTCAAGAGATGTTCGCTTACATTTTAAAACAGTTTTAAAAGTATTATTTCTTTTTTATTATTGTTATTTTTATTATAAAATTATTTTCTAATCCCAACAGCGGCCTAGAAAATAAGTTTTAAAGAAGTTAAAAAATAAAAACTTCTTTTGCCGTTTATTTAGTTTTTTAAGAATCTATACCTTAAAAGCTCATAATCTGTATTAAATCTTGGCAAATAGCTTTTTTAAGATTAGTTTTCATAGTGGTTTACAAGTAAAGGGGTTTTTAACAAGAGGTTTGCTTTCTAAAACAAAATAAAACAAAAAATTTAGGTGAAGAAAAAATGAATGAAAATGAAATTTGCCAAATGTCCACCATGACCATACTGTCAGGTGCCTATACTTTTATTTAAGTTTAATCACTTTAATCACTTTTTGGCAAAATGGCGGCCCTATTTCGTTAATCACATCACGGATTTTGAGTTTTAAGGCTGAAATAGATTCGATTGGCTCCCTAGAGACTCTGTCCTTAACATAGCCCCACAAAAAATAATCCAGTGGTGTTAAATCACATGATCTGGATGGCCACTTATATCCTGATTGTTGTGAAATTATGCGATCGGGAAATTTGCTTTACAATAAATTGATCGCTTCATTGGCTGTGTGATATGTAGCATCGTCCTATTGAAACCACATGTCAGTGATATCCACGTCGTCAATAAAAGGCCAAAATTAAATTGTTAGCATCTCGTGATAGCGTTATCCATTTCCAGCTTCATCTTCAACAAAAACAGCCCAATCCTGCCTCCATACTACATGGCGCACCATACAGTGACACGTAGAGCATACAAAGGCTTCTCAATAATCGCTCTAGGATTTTCAGAAGCCTAAATGCGGCAAATTTTGCTTGTTGACATACCCTGACAAGTAAAATTGGGCTTCGTCTGAAAAAACGATTTTTTCAGAAAAACCAGCCGGTTGTTTCTGAATAAATTGAGCGAATCTGCGGCGATGTGAATGTTCGCTGGGCTTCAATTCTAGCACCAGTTGAACATTGTAAGGCTTCAAAGTCAAATCCTTACGAAAAATTCAATGTGGTGGTTTTGGATAAACCTAATTGTTGAGAACGTAGAGGAATTGTCAATTGGATCTGCCTACACACTATGGCTCACGGCTACGATGTTTTCAGTTGAACGACCCGGTGGAACACGCTTTGGTATTCGCACGTTTTGCATCCAGCCTGTTGACTCAAATTTAACGACCAAATTCTTAATTATGGCCTCAGAAGGACGATTATGTTGTCCGAAAATATCACGAATTTTACGAACTGTAATTTTAACGGAACCACCATGTTCATAGGGGATTTTAAGTATTTTAAGCGATTTTCGTGCGAAATTGAATTCATTGTAACAATTGTCAAAATGATCATATTGTTGGTGTTGCCACAATTGAAAAACAAACTTATTGTTGAAAAAACCCTTTAATTTAAATGTTTTTTTTACTGGTTAATAATCACATTACAATAAATCATAAATTAGGAAAACTTTTATCCATTGTTTTTGCAGAGCAGATTTTAAGGAAGTTTCAAATCTTATATTTTATTAGCTCATAAATTGTGGTTGTTTTATTTAGAACTAACTAAAAACTATATTAAATCATGGTAAATATTTTTTTGTCATTATGTTTTAATAAACTTTTATGGGTTTCTTATTTAAAAAAACATAGTAAATGTGTATGATTATAAAAAATATAAATCTGTAAAAATATATCATAACATGCTATTAGGCTTTTTATAATGCATATACTGCATACTTTAGGGATTCGGAAATGCAAACTTTTTTCCATTGTTTATAAAACAACTTAATTTTAGTGTAGTTACTTATTTAAATAATTTTCTTTCTTTTCTCTTTTTGATATTCTCTTTTGGCTGCTGTTAGCTTTTAACAAAAAAATTACCAAAAGAATAATACACACAGATAATGAAATCCAAACCCTTTAAGATGTTGAACTATGAGAAAATATAGTTCATATAAAGACGTAAAAAACAGAAAAATCAAAAATATAAAACTTGTAATGATAAAAAACTCAGCAGTTTTATTGGAATCAAGCCAACAGAGATTTACAGGGGGTTCGGTTTTTTTTTGCTAAAAAGTCTTGATAATAAAACTGTAGTACTTTTCAGACAAGTTTTTCTTTTTCATTTTCTTAATACATACAAAACTATAAAAATAACTTGTTTTTCTTGGAAATTATATGATTAATAGCTGTTGTTTTACTACATGTAATTGATTATATTTCCTGTCTATCCAAAATTCTTGTATAGACAAATGCCATTACCTTTCTCAATCATTAAAAAGGACTAAGTTTTAAAGTTGTATGTTCTTTGTTAAGATTTTAAACGAACTAAATTTGGCACAGAATTGCATCAGAGGATTGCTTTTGCAACTGTAAAATTCTAAGGAAAGGTCACAGTTGCCGCTTATTGGAAAAAAAACCTTGATTGATTTCATTGACATTAATAATATCTACATAAAACTGCTTAATGCGCTTAAATAGTTTTTTGCTAAGAAAGCTTTTATGCAACTTTTCAAAATTATTTGTATAAAAAATATTTTAAATTGCCTGTTAACAAATTTGTAATTAAAACTTATCCCATTAAAAAAAAATAAAAAAAGCCTTATTAAACAGAAGTACTTTTGAAAATTTTCATTATTTAGAATATTTTTGAAATTTGATTTAAGAAAAACAAAATTTATAAATAAATACTTAAAGCAAGCTTATTTTTATTAGCTATAAAAAATAATATTATTGAAATTCTCATATTTTGATTAATTGTGTTTAAAAATATCTTTAGTATTTTCCAATATTTGTTATACTTAATAATTGTGGTTAAAATAAAAATCATTTGATTATGTATATAGGGTATGCACAAACATGCTGTTAAAAATAAAATATTACTTTTTATATTAATATTACAAAGAAAGCTTTATTATATGAATTGAAAAATATTACATTTTCCTTTCCTTTTTATTTATTTTTAATATCCTACCAAATTTAATTTAACAATTATTTAATTAATTTTGCTTAACAATTTTTTTGCAGGTATGTTAAAACATAAATGGCAAGTATTATTTAAAGAAAAAAGAGTATTATAAAAATGTATACAAAATTAATATTAAAGCATTATCTAAGCACATACAAATTTTCGACTAATTGTTTGGAACACAAACACCGTACTGTTAAATATGCTGCTGTACTCGTATGTGAAACAATTGAAACAATAAAATTTTAATTAAATAAAAAAATAAAAATTATTTACATAAAAGGGAGACGGAAATATCCTTTTCATATTAAAAAAATCTTGTTGATTATCTTTGGACTAACAGTGGAGTAAATACTTTTATTAAACCCTGCATTTAGGTGGGTTATGACAGCAAAGGAAAAACACAGGTTTTTTAAAATTTTTTAAATTCTTAGAAAGTATCAATTTTAATTTGTAGTTCTATACAATAATTTAAATCATATATATGACATCAAATAACCTGTTTGTAGACCTAAAACGATGAACAAATGATTTTTTGCCTGAAAAATCATTCAATAGACTCATTCTTAATATTTTAAATCTTCACATATGCTTTACATCAAAGCTGAATAAATTTAATATATTGTTTTTAAAAAAGGAAAAATATTGGAGAATTCGAACATGACGTTTTATTCAATTATTATACATTTTATTCAGTTTTAATTTAGTTCATACTTCTAATGTTCTCATTACGAAACACCCTGTTAATATGAATAATCTCAAAATCCAGTATATAAACGGTCGTTTTATGATCTTACCTAATCAAATCGTCTTAATCGTTTTACAGTTATTTATTAAGTATGAAATTCTGCATTAATTTCTGGTTGGTTCTAGTCATTTTAGCCATTTCCATGGTTACAATTGATGCGGGCAATCAGATATCAAAAATCAGCCGTGACAAAGTAAGTAAATTTTGAAAAGTGCAGTCTTTTTATAAAAATAATGAAATTAAAAAAAAATTATTGCAGCCTGGTGGCAAAAACGATTGGAGACCCGATCCAAAAAAAATTCCTACAACAAAACGACCCACGGGAAACAAAATATTAACGAAACCTTAATAGAATTGCTATGAATGAATCATAACTTTACAATTTTTTTTTTATTTTAATTTGTTTTCACTTATTACTGTTTAAATGCTCTTGATTTAAGAAATTTTTGAAAATTAAATTTTTCACAAATAAAAGTGCAAATAATAAAGTAAAAACAAAATAAAATTAAACAGGTTGAAAAATCTAAACGTATCTTTTAATGGAACATAAATAACATTTATTTCAACATGAACAAATTAAAAATTCGATCAAATTGTTATTTCTGATTATGATTTATTATAAATTTTTTATTTTTAGGAGAATTACAGTTTTTTTTCTTTTATATTTTGGTTCTGGTGCAGGTTTTTTAGTGAGTTTCCTGTTTATTTTAGTTAATTATGAGGTTTAAAAATATGCTGTTAAATATAAAATATATATTAAAAGTACAAAGAAAGCTTTATCATATGGATTTAAAATAATTCATTTTCCTGATTTATTTATTTTTAATACTCTACTAAATTTATTTTACAGCTGCTTAATTAATTTTATTTTTAATTTTCTGTAGGTATGTTGAAATATAAGTTGCTAGTATAGCTGAAAAAATAATAAAATTATAAAAATTTATATAAAATTAATAGTAAAACATTGAGCAGATAAAAGTTTTTGTTCACAATATGTTATGAGTGTTTTTTTGTTGTTGTAGGTTGTATGGAACAAAAAGTATATCGTTAAATGTGCTATGGTAGATTAAAGCATTTAGACACTACAATTTGAATTAAAATAAAAAATAATATTAAAATTATTTGTATAAAGAAAGACCAAAATATTATTTACGTAGGACTTATTGCATATTTCTAGGCTTAAAGAGCAGTTAAAGCTTTATAGAAGCCTAGATTTAAGCGGGTTATAAAAGTAATGAAAAACTAATTACGGGTTTTTAAAAATTTTAAATTTTCGAAATTTTTAAATCGTGTTAATTTTAATTTGTAGCTTTAAAATAATAATTGCAAATCGTATATAGGGCGTTTTATTAATGATTTTGTAGACCTTAAATGAAATCAAAAATTATCTTTGGAACCATAAGAAAATTTTAGCGAAATTCAAAACTGCACAGCAACAAAGTTGTTCTTTTTTAGAATTTTTTTAATAGATGATCGTATGATTATTTACATGAAAATTTATTCCATAGACCGGCGCTTAATATTTTAAATCTTCACACATGTGGTACACCACAGCTGAATCAATTTAATATAGTGTTTAAAAAAAAATATGTTCTGTCCAACTATTATACATTTTATTCAATTTTAATTTAGTTCATACTTCTAATATTCTCATTTCGAAACACCCTGTTGATATGAATAGTCTCAAAATCCAGTATATAAACGGTCGTTTTATGATCTTACCTAATCAAATCGTCTTAATTGTTTTAACTGTAATTTATTAAGTATGAAATTCTGCATTCATTTCTGGTTGGTTCTAGTCATTTTAGCCATTTCTATGGTTACAATTGATGCGGGCAATCAGATATCAAAAATCAGTCGTGGCAACGTAAGTAAATTTTGAACAGTACAGTATTTTTATAAAAATAATTAAATTAAAAAAAAATTATAGCAACCTGGTAGCACAAAACCTAGTAAACCCGATGTAAAAGGAACTTCTGCAACAAAGAAACCTGTCACAGGAGCCAAACAGTAAAAGACCTTTTAATAGAATTAGTGTGAATGAATTATATTTTTATAATTTTGTTTCTTTTTTTAAGTTGCTCTCATTTATCCATGTTGAAATGTTCTTGATTTAAGAAATTATGAAAATTAAATTTTTCGCTAATCGACAAATAAAAGTGCAAGTAAAAAATTAAAAACAAAATAATATTAAATTTTCAATAGTTGCAGCGACTGCTGTCAGTTTTTAACAAAAACGCCGTTTTCAAGAGGTTGAAAAAATCTAAAATTGTCTTTCAGTGTGCTTATTTCACCATAAAAAAATTAAAGATTCGATTAAATTGTGATTTTTGAAAAATTTTGAATTTTCATGAGAATTTCAGTTGTTTTCTTTGAAATGTTGGTTCTTGTACAATTTTTTATTATAGTTTATTAGTGAATTTCCTAATTAGTTTAGGTAAATTTGTTAAAATTGAATGGGAAACCCTCAAATTATTCAACAGTCACCATTAAAAGTGACAGTCTGTTGCGCAATTTGCTTAGGAGGAATCATTGAACCTTACTTCTTTGAAAATGAAAAATGATTGAAAGTTTTTTAGCGCCACAACTGCATGCTTTGAGTTTGATTAAAATGTGGTATCAACAATATGGTGCCATATCTCATACAGTCAGGATTACAATAGAATTACTGCGAAATGTCTTTCCACAACAAGTTATTAAAGGAAATGGTGATGTTGATTGCCCTTCACGGTCGCCTGATTTAACTGCTCTGGACTTCTTTTTGTGGGGATAACTGAAAAGCAAGGTTTATGCAAACAAACCACAAACGCTTGAACAACTCAAACAAAATTTTCATGATGAAATTAATGAAATACCGCGTATGTGAGAATGTAACGCTCAAAAGGGCCCCCATTTGTGAGGCTAACAGAGGCGGACATTTATCTGATATTGTATTCCAAATATAATTGCCGACATTAAATAAAACATTTATCAATATAAAATCCCATCTATTTTATTTAATCAAAAATTATAAAAATTCCCGGCGGACACCCTGTAAAAAACTTGGTGCATATTTCTAGGCTTTTATTGGAGTAAATACTTTAAAAAGCATTTAGGGGGGTTGTAAAACCAACGAAAAATCAATTGCAGGTTTTCCAAAATTTCATATTTTAAAAATTCTTAAAACGTGTTAATTTTAATTATAGTTCTAATACAATAATTGCAAATGATTTTTCAAAAGAAACTGTCTTACAGTTGTCTGCTCTTTGTTAAGATTTGAAACGAGCTCGGCATAGAATTGTATCAGAGGATTGCTTTAATAACTGTGAAATTCTAAGGGAAGGTCACAGTTGACGCTTGTTGGAAAAATATGTTGGTTGATTTCATTGATATTTATTATATCTGCATAAAACTGCTTAATGCGCTTAAGTAGTTTTTTGCTAAGGTAAATTTTATGTAACTTTTCAAAATTATTTGTATAAAAAATATTTTAAATTGCCTGTTAACAAATTTTTAATTAAAACTTATTCCATTAAAAAAAGCCTTATTAAACAGAACTTCATTAACATAAGTACTTTTTAGAAGTTACATTATTTAGAATATTTTTGAAATGTCATTTAATAAAAACAATATTTTTAAATAAATACTTAAAAAAGCTTATTTTTTTAGCTATAAAAAATAATATTTCTAAAATCGTTTTTAAAAATATCTTTAGTATTTTCCAATATTTGTTCTACTGAATTATTGTGGTTATTAGTTATAAATCATTTGATATTTTTATTACAACTAATACAGGGCATGCAAAAATATGCTGTTAAATATAAAATATATATTAAAGGTACAAAGAAAGCTTTGTCATATGGATTTTAAATGATTCATTTCTCTGTTTCATTTATTTTTAAAATTCTAATTAATAAATTACTTTATTTATTTATTTAACAATTGATTTTGTTTTTAATTTTCTGAGTGAAAAAAAAATTAAAATTATAAAAATTTATATAAAGCATTATGGACATAAAAGTTTTCGACCACAACATGCTACAGTGTTTTGTTGTTGTTGTAAAGTTTATGGAACACAAAAACCGTACAGTTAAATATGCTGCGGTATGTTGATAATAAACAACTAAAACAAAATTTTAATTAAAATAAAAAATTAAATTAACATTATTTGTATAAAGAAACAATAAAAAAAGCAATTTTATATCGTGCTTGATTCCTTTAAATAAATATTTCATGATATTCTCACAAAATATTTATTACAAAAATTTTTATTAAAAATAAAAGAAATATAAATAAAAATATTTTGTGAGAATATCATGAAATATTTATTTAAAGGAATCAAGCACGATATAAAATTGCTTATATTGAAAATGATTCCGTATAATTACAAATTACTTAGAAACAATAAAATATTTTTTACGTAGGAAATATTTGTATTACAAAAAAATTTGTTACATATTTCTAGGCTTACAGCCGAGTAAATACTTTATAAAAGCCTAGATTTAAGCAAGTGACAAAAGTAATGAAAAACGAATTGCGGCTTTTTAAAAATTTAAAATTTTCAAAATTCTTAACTCGTGATGATTTTAATTTGTGTCTCTAATATAATAATTGCAAATCATATATATGATTATTAATGTTTTTGTAGACCTTAAGTGGTAAAATAAAAAATTAAGCCACCTTCTTTGGAATCATAACAAAGTTTAAGCGAAATTCAAAACTGCACAGCAATAAAGTTTTTCTTTTTTGGAATTTGTTTTTAATAGATGATCATATGACTATTTGCATGAAAATTTATTCCATAGACGGGCGCTTAATATTTTAAAACTGCACACATGTGGTACACCAAAGCTGAATTAATTTAATTAAGTGTTTTTAAAAAATAAAAATATTGGAGAACTTAGACATGACGTCAACATGACGTTTTATTCAATTATTATTTATTTTATTCAATTTTAATTTAGTTCATACTTCTAATGTTCACATTTCGAAACACCCTGTTGATATGAATAATCTCAAAATCCAGTATATAAATGATCGTTTTATGATCTTACCTAATCAAATCGCCGTAATCGTTTTACAGTCATTTATTAAGTATGAAATTCTGCACTAATTTCTGGTTGGTTTTAGTCATTTTAGCCATTTCTATGGTTACTATTGATGCAGGTAATCAGATGTCAAAAATCAATCGTGACAACGTAAGTAAATTTTAAAGCGTGCAGTCTTTTTATTAAAATAATAAAATTTAAAAAACACAATTTTATAGCAACCTAGTAGCATAAAAGTTAGAAAACCCGAACCAAAAGGAACTTCTGCAACAGTGAAACCTATCACAGGAGTCAGGCAGACAAAGACTTTTTAATGGAGTTAATACGAATGAATTATAACTTTACAATTTTTGTTTCTTTTTTTTAATTTGCTCTCATTTATTGATGTTTAAATGCTCTTGATTTAAGAAATTTTTGAAAATTAAATTTTTCACTGATCGAAAAATAAAAGTGCAAATAAAAAATAAAAAAAATAGTTGTAGCGGCTGTAGCCATATTTTAACAAAAAATTCATACCTCAAGAGGTTGAAAAATCTAAAAGTATCTTTTAATGAAACATAAATAACGTTTATTTTAACATAAAAAAATTAAAGATTCTATCAAATTGTTATTTTTGATTATGATTTTTTTCGGAAATTTTGTATTTTTAGGAGAACTACGGTTTTTATCTTTAATATTTTGGTTCGTGTGCAAATTTTATTACAATTTGTTGGTGAATTTCCTATTTATTTTAGTAAATTTGAATTGTTTGATAAATTACTTGAGGTTCATAAATCAAAGTTGTTTTTAGTTTTATTAAAATACTCTAAAACCTCCAATAAAAACCAGTGTTTTTCCTCTTGTTTAAGATTGTATTCGTATTATAAAAAAACTTGTTGCCTATTTCTAGGCTAACAGTGGAGTAAATATTTCAAAAACATTTAGGCGGGTTATAAAAGCAACGAATCATCAATTTTCAAAAATTAAATTCTTTTAATATTCTTGAGATATGTTAATTTTAATTTGTAGTTCTAATATAATTATTGCAAGTCATATATATGACATCTTATTAATTTTTTGTAGACCTTAAAAGTCTATATTTAGGCGGAGTTTAAAAGAAATGGAAAATCAGTTGCAGATTTTTAAGACTGGGGGAAGAACTAGGTGTTATTTTATTTTCAGACATTTATTTTTAGCCTTAGGCGGCCAATTTTGACTGTGTAATATGTAGTTCTAATATAACAATTGCAAATCATATATGTGTTGCTAATTTTTTTCTAGACCCAAAAATGATGTCCTCGTCTTTGGAATGATAGCAAATTCTAACAAAATCTAAAACTACATAGCAACGATTGCTTTTCTGTAAATTATTTTCCCAACATTTCTGGCCGTATATCGCCAATAGCGATGCGATATACGGCCAAGAAGTCAATCGTTTTTGGGCTTATTGTCGTAGACAAGCAACTTTACATATCCCCACAGAAAATAGTCAATAAATTAATTATGGCACGAGTGTGTGAAGTGTTTCGCCGTTCTGTTGAAACCACAGATTCTGTATGCTATAGCTGCTAAATTGTGTAAGAAAAAGTCAGTAATCATGGCCCTATAGTAGTCACTTGGATGTGCTGTGTTATTCAGGCGTCAGTCTATTCTTCTGGAAATGCTAAACCAAACTAAATATTAATCGTCTGACAGCTGACAAAATGTATATAAATATATATACCTCTATAAAAACATCCTGTAAAAACAACAGCTGAAACGAAAGAAATCATGCAATAATGTCAACTCTGCGGTTATTTTAAGTAAACGCGAGACGGTAAAATAAAATATCGTTTACCATTACAAACATCTCAGTTCTGAATTTAATTTTCGTTAAAATATACAACTTCAGTTTTATTCTCAGCATTCAGCTTTTAGCAACTTTTGTTACTGTCTGCAAGGGTAAGGATTTCATATAAAAGACTGAAGTGAAATAAGAAGGTCATGTTGACAAAAGCACATTCCGAAATCTTGTTTTGCGAAAAATTTATTAAAATTGATGAATACCCAAAAATAATAATAAAATTAAAAAAATTACAACAAAATAACTCTTCTGTTTATTATTATTTTCTTAACTTGATCTATTAATGGCGATTGGCATATTGTCTAACACCTTCTTGAGCAGCAGCTCCAGCAGCATGTTTGGCTATACCCACCTACAAGTGCGAAATGACAAAAAAGTAACCAACAATTAATTTTTTATTTTATATAAAAAAAAATATTTTAAAACTAAAAGCAAATGTAGGAAAAAAACTCACTGCTGGATGCTCATTATGTCCTTTGCCGCCACTTCCCTTGGCATCAATACTTACGGCAAACACAGCCAAAAGAGCAATAACATGTACCAATAAATTTAAAAATTTCATAATTGAATTTCTAATTAAATTGATGAAATTTTCGCTTTTTATATACTTCGCTCACAAATAAATGATTAATATTTATTTTTTTTAAACATTTTTTTTTATCATAAAATAATAAAATGTAAATATAAATTGTGGTTATTACTAACAATGACCATAATTTTCTGGGTGGTTGACTTATTGGAAAATATTTATGATTCAGATTAATATAATTCCAATTAAAGTTTATTTAATTTGTGTTTCAATAATAAATTATATTTTAATTATAAATTTAAAGCTTAATTAATTATTAGAATTTAATAATTTAAATTTCATGTTAACGTTCTGCAGGGATTTATACCTAACATACTCTAATAACATGTAAAATGGAAAAACGAAAGAGATTATAATATAATTACAGTCAATGAAAAGTGGGCATTGCAAGTAACTGGCTTAAAAATATTCAAAACCTAGACATATTATTAAAAATGTTGTGCATTGCAGCTCCTGCAGCAAGTTTGGCTATACCCACCTACAAGTGCGAAATGACAAAAAAGTAACCAATAATTTATTTTTTATTTTATATAAAAAAATATTCGAAAACTAAAAGCAAATGTAGGAAAAAAACTCACTACTGGATGGTCATTATGTCCTTTGCCGCCACTTCCCTTGGCATCAATATTTACGGCAAACACACCCAAAAGAGCAATAACATGTACCAATAAATTTAAAAATTTCATAATTAAATTTCTAATTAAATTGATTAAATTTTCGCTTTTTATATACTTCGCTCACAAATAAATGATTAATACAAATTTTTTTAAAACATTTTTTTTAATCATAAAATAATAAAAAGTAAATATAAATTGTCGGTTTTGCTAACAAAAACCATAATTTTCTGGGTGGTTGACTTATTGGAAAGTATTTATGATTCAGATTAATATAATTCCAATTAAAGTTTATTTAATTTGTGTTTCAATAATAAATTATATTTAAACTATATAATTAATGCTTAATTAATCATTAGAATTTAATAATTTAAATTTCATGTTCACGCCGCAGAACGTACTCTAAGGCATGTAAAATTAAAAAACGAAAGTGATTGTAATATATTTACAGGCAGTGAAAAGTGGGCATTGGAAGTAACTGGCTTCAAAATATTCAAAAACTGGACAAATTATTAAAAATGTTGTGCATTGAATTGCATTCATAAATATACTTTTAAATTAAGTTGTTTAGATGTTTTCTGCCAGTAACTGAAATACTGTTGTTATTTTTCTCTGTCCTATCTGGCTGTTATTCGATCAGTGTAAACGGTGAGTGCTTTCTATGTGAAGACATCATTTCTAAGCCGTGATCCAATTCGTACTATTGAGTCAGTGTTTGCGTTTAGGTAGTTCTATTATTAAGATCATATCTAGTCTTGTAGGTAGTCTAGCCTTTAGTCTAGCCTGTAGTCTAGCCTTTAGTCTAGCCTGTAGTCTAGCCTTTAGTCTAGCCTTTAACCTTTCTGGCTATTGTTCGTTCGGTGTAAGCGGTGAGCGCTTTTTATGTGAAGACATCATTTCCAAGCCGTGATCTAATTCGTACTATTGAGTCAGTGTTTGCCTTTAGGTAGTTCTATTATTAAGATCATATCTAGTCATGTAAGTAGTCTAGCCTGTAGTCTAGCCTTTAGTCTGGCACTTTATGCAAGGCTAATTTTTAAATACCTTCGTCTTTTATTATTATCAAATCCTCTACTTTTTCATGTTTTAATATTCCAGTTCAAAAAATCTCGTTAGGTTTCATTTCAGACCTGGTGCATAATAACAAAATAGTGTCAATAGACTTCCTTCTATGACAATTCCCTTTTAAAGTGACAGGTCCTTTCCATATGAGTTTTAAGTTAAGTTTTGCATCAGTTCTTTTCTCACTAGGATTGTACGCAAAGGGTAAAAAGGTATTATTAATATTACTACAATATATGCCCAGCCGTTTCAGGTCTATATTTATGGAAAATTATTGTCATTGTTAGTAATAACCATAATAACTACCATTTATATTTACTTTTATGGCTCCCGAATACCAAGATGTTTGAAAAACTTCTAAAAGTTTGTGTTATTAAAGTTTATAGTCATTATCTTTTAAACCATTATTGCCAGATATTTAAAATTTGAATAAATTATGGCAGCTATGGTTGTTATGGCACAAAAAATAAAAAGGCGTAAAAAAGTTAAAAGGCGTTACAGTGCAAACATTTTCGTATAGGGTTATATACAGAAACTATAATTTTTTATATCAATTTAGCACAAATGTGCTACAATTCTTTAAGGCAGCTTTGAAGTTTAAATCTATTTTCTCAAGGCAAAGGTAGACTTTAGTTTTAGTGGTACGTTTAAAGCAAATGGCACAAATTAATCAACATATTATCCTTCTATAACAAAGTACTACGACTACACTGTGCCATATATTAAACCATTACATTTTATGCATTTACATGATGCAATTGTATATTCAATTGCATTTAAAATTAATTTTCACTAATACTTCACTAATATCATTAGTATTACAAGTAAGTTTTAACTTACTACTGGAATTTGTTAAAATAACCAGTGAACTTTTATTGGTACTCCCCAATTTAATTTTCATTGCTAGAAAATTTAACTGGAATATCAATTGCTTTTATGTTATTTATGGTAATTTTTTTATAATTTTAAGTTAATTAATAAGATTATTATTTTCAGTTTTATTCGACCTTTTTTATTTTTATTAAATATGTATTAATCTTTTAAATGGTATTTTTAAATTAATTTTTAACGATTTATTTTTTCGATATTTCGCTTTCTTGTGAAAAGCTTCTTCAGGAAATTATTTTTTATATTTTTTGTTTTTGTAAAATATAAAAAATAATTTCCTAAAGAAGCTTTCCACAGGAAAGCGAAATATTGAAAAAATAAATCGTTAAAATTTAATATAAAAAGACCATTTAAAAGATTATCACATAGTTAATTAATAAGTTAATTTCAAAACACTGTTTTACTTGCGGTCAACATGTGCCGGTAAATCCTTTTAATTTTTAAATATGTCATTTAATGTGTAAAATTATATATGTATTACAAAAAAATGCAGTAATCAGTAAATTTTTACTGAGATTGTAAACACATTATTGTTTACTAAATTTTTTATTAATTATTTTCGGTGAGTAGTAAAATTTTACTGGTAATGAAAAGGAAGTTGTAGCATTAGAAAATTTTATTTTATTTTCTGAAATTCTACAGAAGTCTATCTTTATACTTATGGTTCAAATATAAGAATATATAATATAAGAATATATAATATAACTATAAAATATATTTATTATATTGCCGTAAATTTTAATTTTTATCAAAGATAATTTAAAAAAATTTAAGGCTGATCATCTTTATTACTCAGAAATCGTTTGTTTTTTAAATAAAATTCAATAATTATAAGAAACATTTTATATTTGATCAAAATACTTGTTTAAAAATGAAAAACTTTCATTAAAAAAATCAAAACTTCTAAAATAACGTTCGCTTAAAAATTAGTGAAAACCTTGTTTTGCTAGCTTCGCCAACGACTACGTCTGCATTAATCAAATATAAAATTTGTGAAAAGAATTCCAAAAGAATGTCCAAAATTTGTTAAGCTTTCCAAGAAATTAATTATCAGTAAAAAAGTAAACGAAACGTACTACTTAGTTTTCTAAGAAATCTTATACTCATAAGACAAGAACAACATGCTTATAAGAAATTCTACGAAATAAGATAAACAACAGAAAACAAAAGCTATTAACACAGAACACAAAAAAAAGACAGAAAACAGACAGACAAGCAGGCGCCCACAATTAATGACAAAAACAACAATATAGCGTGATGTTAAAGTGCAATATTCTTGTATATACGAGAAGCGCTTAAAACAACTATTTAAGCACATTTTGCGGGGCAAATCAATTAATTCAAGTTAAAACATAAGTTAGTAAAGACAACAAAAACTAAAGCATCTTTTAAGGCGTTACAATATTGCAGTTATCATCGTGCTTATTTTTTGAGTATTAAAAGTAATTAAATCGTTTTATTTAAAAATACAGTACTGCAATAAAAGAACTAAATATAATAAAACATTTATTAAGAGGAATAAACGTAACAATACTGAAATTATTTTTATATATATTTCCTAGAAGTAAGCTTAGATTTTGCTTTAATCCAATTTAGTCTCCCTCTAGTTCAAATTACACCAGAGTCGTTTTCAGCATACAAATTTCACATTTATGTTATTAGAAAAATCTATTCTCTATTTGATTACTTATCGTTTTTTTTGGTTCTATTAATTTCAGTAATTTCCAGTAATCATTATAATGAAATTAGTTACAAAATTTTTATTTCTTTAAAAAATTTATTTATTGGTAAAAATCTCAAGCAAATTTTGTAACTGAAATTTATTTATGTTTTTATTTTCGTAAGCGATAACACGTAATTCTTTCATTTCCTCCAAGTTATGACAAATAATATCTCAAATTATTACAATTATTGTAAGTTATTATGTACTTAGAAATTAAAATTGCGGTTTAAATATTTTTAGAATTTATAGGAAGTATAAAAGCGCATTGATATTTTAAATCTTTAATTATTAACAAGTTTTTTCCATAGCAAGTCATAAATAATTAAATCATAATGAAATTTTTGCAAATAATAATAATGACAGCAGTATTTATTATACTTTTGGCTGGCCAAATGGAGGCTAAAGGTGGAAAGGCTGGAGGTAACGGTGGCAAGCCTTCTGTAAAATATGGTACTGGCTCAGATTGGAGGGAAAGTCATACACGTAGTGATAAGGATAGACTTCTTGTAGTCTAAATAACCAATTGATTAATCTAGTCATTTTTTACTTTTGTAAGGACAATGAAAATTTATATAGAATGAAAATTATATAGAATAAAACTTGTATTGGAAAAATGAATGAAAAAGTATTTTTTCACGTAATTTGTTTGATAATAAGTCGTAGCAAATCATTTAAAAATAACTTATAGTAGTAAAAAAAAAGTCAAAAAGTCAAATCAAATATCAAATGCTTCTGTTATTTTAAAAAATAATGTAATAAGTGCCGTGTGTGGTCCCTGAAAGCATATACAACTTCCAAAAATTTTTCTGTGCGTTAGTCTTACTTCCTGGTACTCTATACCGGGAAGTATATACTTTCAGGGTTGTTACTGCAATGTATAAAAAATACCGAAAATATTTAATTTTAATCAGGAAAAAACAACAAAAATAAAAAAAATTCTAAAATAAATTGGCGTAAAACCAATAATAAGTAATAGAGAAATAAATACACAAATATTTATGATTTCCCCCACAGTAATGCATTGTGCTGTGTATTTTATGACGTAACGCCACCGGGATTTATTTCGTAAGCATATCACAAAATTTTGTTGTTGTTACAACATATACATATTGAAGAGATCAAGCTCGATTATCACTTATAATTTAAGAAGATAAATTTAATTATACTTTCCACATAGTAAACCATTGTGTTGTGTATTTTTTGAGAATGCTCCGCCGGGATATATTTCGTAAGGATATCACAAAAAAGTTTGTTGTTACACAATATATATTTTGAAGGAATCAAGGTCGATTATTACTTATAATTTAAGAAGATAAATTTAATTATGTTTTCCCTATAGTAAACCATTGTGTTGTGTATTTTTTGAGAACGCTCCGTAAGGATATCAAAAAATTTTTTTGTTGTTACACAACATATATTTTGAAGGAATCAAGGTCGATTATCACTTATAATTTTAGAAGATAAATTTAATTATGCTTTTTGAGAACGCTCCGCCGAGATATATTTCGTAAGGATATCACAAATGTTTTTTGTTGTTACACAACATATATTTTGAAGGAATCAAGCTTGATTATCACTTTTAATTTAAGAAGGTAAATTTAATTATGCTTTCCCTATAGTAAATCATTGTGTCGTATATTTTTTGAGAACGCTCCGCCGGGATATATTTCGTAAGGATATCACAAAATGGCTTGTTGTTACACAACATATATTTTGAAGGAATCAAGGTCGATTATCACTAATAATTTAAGAAGATAAATTAATTATGCTTTCTCTATAGTAAATCATTGTGTCGTATATTTTTTGAGAACGCTCCGCCGGGATATATTTCGTAAGGATATCACAAAATTGTTTGTGGTCACAAAATATACATTTTGCAGAAATCAAGCTCGATTAGCACTTATATTTGAGTATAGCATGATTATAGCATAAATGCTTTAAGGAGTTTTCAAAAAAATAATTTTAATAATTTTTAATTTTTTATATGTAAAGAAAAGTGTGTGTTTTTAACGTTAAAGGAAAAAGCCTTAAAGTATCGACTGATCAATAAAATAATTTTTGAAAACCATTTTGGTTTTAATTATAAAGGCTATATAGGGATTCCCAATTTATTTTCGAGTGGAATTCCTAAATTAAAAGCTTGTATTCTTTTATTACATCCATCAAAATCAGTGAATATTATAATAAAAATATAATATATATTTTTAAGAGTTTATAACAAGTTAACAAAACTATAAAATACGCATTTTCAATTTTTCTCCTCATAATTTAAATTTAATTCCTTATCATGGTAATAATTCAGTTTATTACCAGCAAAAAAAAACTTTTTTAAACAAAATGGCGTTAACATAAAGTGAAGAATTGTGATATCTGAAAAGTTTTCTCCAAAATAAAAATATTTGTTGTTTGCATCGAACATTTTGTTAATATATTTTTAAAATATTATTTTCAAAACTTTTTACATTTTTCTTTACAATCATAACCTAAATCTATCAAATCGAAATTTAAGTTTGTTAAAATAATTTCTGTTCCAAAGCTTATAATTTATAGATAATCAAATAACAGGAATTGTAATCATGAGGCAATTATATTAAAAATAATGTAGAAGGCAATTCCTTAAAAGAAACATTCTTAAAAATTTTCAAAATACCTTAAATAACCAATTTATTCTCTATATTTTTTAAATAAAAATAACCATGTTTGACTAAACAGCGCCTGCTGTAGACAGTTTTACTTTAAATAATTTATGTAATTATTAAATGGTAAGTTTAATAGTAAATACTATTGTAAAGTTTATAAACCCATTGTATAGTTTGAAGATTTATTACGGCTGTATGCCTAAAAAACGCTTATTTGAGCTTTAAAGCGCACGTTAGTTAACAAACACTTTAAGGCTAACAGACGTTTGTTAAAAAATGTTATTCAAAAACAGTACTTTAGCTAATGTATGCTTTAGTAAAATTAGTATTTTGATTCTGGCAATGCCACTATTTTCAGTTGTCATGTTGTAGTTAACGATGTATAAAAATGAATATTATTTATCCGGGTAGTTAGATCAATACAAAATGTTTTTATTGTTTTCAGCAAAATCAACATATTTTTGTTTTGTTTTTTTTATTAACCTTTTTAATAAAAAGCAAAGCACCCAAAAAAGGTTAATTTGCAAGGCTTACGAAAAACTTACAAAGAATTTGTTCATATTAAAAAAATAATTATTCGGATAACGAGCTTTGTTTTGATTATATGTACATCAATAAAACTTTTATTTAAAATAATTAATTATAATTATATTTTTGTAAAATATAAAATAATGATGTAAAAATGTTTTATATTGAATAGCATGTTATATTTTAGTTTTTATTATTATTTGTGTAGTACAATTTGTATTGTACAATTTTTTTTTTAAATTTTTGAAATAACAAAGTAAAACTGTCAATTGAGCCGTTTACATTGAAAGTGGCATAAGTCACAACTGAACAGTTTTTTTTTTTCATTTTTAATAAATTTGAAATTAATAAGTTAAGAAGTAGTGAGATTTGTTTGAGAGGAGTCTTAATAATTAACGGTATAACAAAAATGTTTATTTTAAAAGTGGCGTTAGTCGCTGTACTCAGGAAATTATTTACGGAGCTTAGTGTGAAAGAAATGGAAACATGTATTAAGTGTGTGTGAAGTATTGTTGTGATTATTGAACTTATTTTTATTAGTACGAAAGAATAGTGCAGTTTACTGAACTATATTATAGTAATATCTACTACACATAATTAGCATTATTTTGTTACTTTTTTTATTCTCAGGAGGTTGCTTCGTGTTGTATAAAATATCTAAGAATGTCACAACTCAAAAGCATATTATTGCACATAGTGACTTATGTAAAGGACAAAATAGTAATAGTAGTAAGAGCCACCTGTCGAAAAAATCCTTCACAGTTTACAACATGGAAAAATTAGAAAAATCCGTTTCAGAAAGAAAAGTAAATACAGACTAGTTGAAATGGCTAAAAATTAAAATGTTTTATAAACTAATTTAAAATAAAAAAGATGACAATAACAAAGTAACTTATGCCACTTTTAAAATAAACGGCTCAGTTTATTGTAAACACAAGTGTTTTTGTGTTTGAACTTTCAATAATAAAATTGAACTGTCAATTTATTGTAGGTTTAAAGTAGGTTTTTCCTACTTTAAAGTTAACAAAGGTATTTTAAGGTAAAAGCGTTTTTTGAATACAACTTAAGGAAATTGTGCTTAACAACGGCAGTCAAACCTGCTTTAAGTTTTTATGCATACGGCTGTTACTATTACAACAGTTCCACTTCTGTGTTACCCTAGTTATTTAATTCTTTGAATGGTTATAATTAATAGAAAAAAATTGAATTTCAAAATATGTTATTTGAAATAATCCTTACATTAAAGAACACGAAGAATAGTCATAAACCAAATAAACACTCTTTGTATTTGTAAAATTTTCCACTACAACTACAATATAATTTTAGTTTATTTCTTTTTATGGAAATTTAAATTAAATTTTATTTCAATTTTAACTCCAAAAATTAAACCACACTTTTTGCTCATTTTTATTCCAATCGGCTTTTTCGATGGGGTTGAAGGCAGTTTTAAACTAAGAAATTGAATTAAAAAAGAATTTTGATTCATTTTTTTACAATAAAAGAATTTTTTCTATTTACTTACCATAATGGGCAGTGTTTCAATTATACTTAAAGTTATAATAAAAAATAAAAACAACAAAACTAAATAATGTAAAAAATTCATTTCTCAAGATTAAATACAATATTTTAGCTTTTATATACAACAATAATTAATATCAACTAAATCAGTTATTAAAAGAATATTTAATAGAAGATAACAAAAGATGAGAAATTCTTACTTAGTCATGGATAAAGTGGAAATTGGAATTTTAAATATAAAATTAATAACTCAACAAAAAAAAATTTGTTTACAAAAACAGAAACACCATGAATAATATAATTATAATTATAGTATAATTATAATTATAGTATAATTATAATTATTAGGTTTGCCTTTGTTTTGCGACAATTATATATATTTGAATACTTGACTGTTGAGTTGATATTATTAAAGTAATGAAAATTAATTATAGTTACAATTTTATCAAATTTATATATGATAAAATTGAGCATACAACAAAGTATTAAAATATTTAGCTACAGATTACTGATGACTTCATAAACAGGGAGTGATAGATCAAATACTATTTAAATAAAACCAGAAAATAGACAAAAACTAAAATCACACATGACAAAACTTTTACTGTTTCTTTTACAAAAACTTTAGTTTTAATAATTCGTAAACCAACGAAAGCAGTAATACTAAATTTCAAAGGAAATAAAGAAAAATTTTCCCGTTCCAAAAACAAATAGATGTTGAGGGCATTTTTTTGTCATTAAATTCGATTAAAAGTTTTATTAACTTTTAAGGACCTTTAGCGTTGATTGTGTTGCTTGTTAGCCAGATTTGGAAATTAGCAAAAATCCAAAAAAATTTTCAAATTGACAATTTTCGACCCATTTCAATGCTTTCTAACGTTGATACATTATTTGAAAGGGTTTTAAAATTACAGCTTGAAAAGTCAAACGTGTTAAATTAATTGCCACTTTACCAATTCAGTTTTCGGTTGACTCTTTAACCTATTTTCAGAATGAAGTTATTTGTAATTTAAGAAGGAAGGAATGTAATGTTGCAGTGTCACTGAATATTGAAAGAGCTTTTGATAGGGCATATCAGTTAGGTATTATTTTTAAACTTATAAGGATAGGCTGTAAAGCTTTTGTTGTCAAAATTCTTTATAACTCCATTAAGGAACGTAATTTTTTTGTCGAAATCAATAATACTAGATCAGATTTAGACAGTATTTTTTGTGGTGTGCCACAGGGATCAATTTTGGCCCCATTTTAATATACCATCCTTGTTTATGACTTTCTACACATCTTTTATGAATTAAAAAAGCTTATTATATGCAGATGACTCTTTAATTTATGCGCATAATAAAAATCCGGAAGTTGCTTTAAGGAAAGTTCATGATCATCTTATAGTAATTGACAATTATTATAATAATTGGGGTATCAAAATTAACTCTCTTAAATCGGGTAAAAGTCCCCGTATGCAGTTGAATTAAGTAAAGGGTTGAATCTTTCTTTACGCAATAAGGTTATACCATTTAAAGATTATATAAAATATCTTGGGCTCACAATAAACAAGCTATTTAAATATAATGAACATGCAAGAATTGTTAAGATAAGGATTGTTAAGATACTCCAATAATATAATTTACGTTTTAGCCTTACTTAGAAATTTTATAAACCGTCTTAAAATTCATGAAAATATTCTGTTGAGGGAATAATTTAATTCCCAATCTGGATTTAATTGGTCAAACCAAAGATTATAGATTTATAAAGATGTTGCGCTGCGAACATTTTACATAAACAGAAATTTTAAGCGTCCATGGCCGAGGGGGGAAAGTGTAAAGGGTAAACAGAGAATACTGTCTTTAAATTGAGCAAAACCAATAATAGAAAAAAAAGTAGTATTTTTTATACACAGAAACACACATTTATTAATGTATGTGTACATATGTTTCCCATGAATACTTGGGTGTGCGTGTATTGTTTTTGGTATTTTTTGTATTTCAAACATTTTTAATTCTGTTTTAAAACTAAAAGTGAATTTAGCTTTACTAGCAACTTTATTAATATACGCAGCACACAGCTTGTGTGTTCAACATAAATATGAAACGAAAATGATTCTTTTCGTTATTGTAGGGCAAATATACTTACTTTATTGTTGTATGAATAAAAGTATTTACGTTCACACCGAAGTCATAAGACTATTATTTACTTGTTTTTTAAAATTAATTCAACCGCGCACAACTTTCGGTACGAGATCCAATAAGAAGGAGATAGAATAAAAAACATGTAAATATAGTAAATATTTTGTATGATTTTTAATTTTTATTCAAATTAGTGTTTTAAAATTTTTACTTTTACAATATGTGCTGGTTTATACTGGTAAGTTTCCTATAAACTTTCAAAATCTGAGTCACTTTTATAATTTTTAGTGTGGATATAAATTGTTAGAATTTGTGTAGGTTTTATTGTATCCATTCTACATTTGCTGCATAATATTTGTTGCGCTATATATCCATTGTAATATCGGCTTTAAGTAAGTTCTATTCGGAGAGTTGAAACAGTCGGTACTTTCATCAAAATATTCTTCATTATTCTGATATATGTCTACGATATCTACCACACCAGCTTTGACATTGCGATGTTAAATCCGTTAACTGAAGGGTTCTTACAGTGTCCGCCTTTGGCGCGAACATATGAAAATACGTTTTCTAATGGATCCTGATTAAACCGGCTAGTTAATATTGTGAATAAATTAGAACTTTCTTGAAACAGTTCTTCACTTAAAAATAATATGCCCCTTGTGGTTTGGATAAGACCGCGGATGGAAAATATTTTATTGCCGACATATTCAATTTGTTGCATGTATGTTATTAGATCCTGCAATACCAGCCAAGTATTATTTTTAAGCTTTACACCACGCTTTAGAGGATTAGGATCACTAAAATTTTTACTATTTAATTTTACTTAAATTAACCAGAAGAAGGCCTTGCCATTTACTTTTTTTTTTTAATATTCCTAAAAGAACAAAAAAGAACCAATGTAGGAAACACTGTTTTAATGAAAATATTGGTTAATAAGGCTTCTAAAATTCGTCGACAGTCCAAGCTGTTTTATTTTTGCAATAAAAAATCTGTATGGTTTTGCTACGGCAACACAGAAGATCCAATTTGTTTTGTATACAATAATAATACTCGAATTTGTAGAGCCCAACAAGCACAATATAACAACGTTGATTTACGTTGTTTATTACTAATCGTATTTATAGTATATAATTTTAGCTTACAATTTAAGGCTAAGTTTAGAATAATTGTTTTGTTTTTCTTGTTTACAAAGTGAAAAGAAATTAATGCTAGTGAACTAATAAAAGGCTTGATCACATAATATTATTTTTAATTAGTTCATATGCACTTATCTGAAAGCAAACCTTTTTGTTTATTGGGCATAATATTGACATGTAAACACACATTCACATAAACAATGTTCATAAGTATGAATTGCTTTTGCTGAGAGCTTATTTTTATTTTGGTAATTTGCTCTTCCTTGATGAGATTTCACTCATTAGTAATACACAAGAGGATTTTCCGAAAATCCCTTCAATAATTTAGCAGTGACAGAAGAATGTATGGCAGTGCAACATCTTTATAGATCTATAATCTTTGGTCAAACACTTTATATTTATCACCAGTTGGACTTTTGATTGATGAATCTAACTCATTCGATAGTATCTTTGAGTACCGTCTACCGGAGTTTTCTTCTCACTCAACTTCACTGGCTCTTACAGAGACTAATGTCTTGCCTTGATTCGGTCTTCAATAATTTCATGTTAATAAAAAACAATCTTTAGCCATCATTTCCTGTAGCTATTGACAAAGTCAGATATGCAAGTTTTAGACGGAGCGTATGTTAGCATACTACGTCTGTTAAGCCCTCAGAAATGCTATTTCTGGTTTTTGGCAAAAAGAAGAAATACGTTCGGTTGGGCAACAAATTGCTTTCTTTAAAAATTAAAGTAATAAAAACAAATTAAATGGTTGCAGGCATCGCTGCACAGTAGTTTGAAACCGGGTTTTTTTTTTGGAAATAATTTGCTAGCTTATGAACCACTTAAAATAACCTAATGAAATTTTACAAAGGCCAAGCAAAGAAGTTGAGGATGATCGACCTCCTAGATAAAGGAGGACTTTTTCATGCAATTTTCGATTTTTCAGTTTTACACAAAATGTGTTTATACACGTTTTTCATTTTTACATAGAAAAAAGAGAAAAACTTCATTAGAAGGCGAGGTTTGCGAATCTCCTACAACTTAAGTATTTGTTCTTTATACAAGCATATGACGTCGGCGGAAAGCTTATGACTTCTACATTAACAATTTATTAATTTTTTTACACGTTGCCTTTTTTTGGAGGCCATTTACATTTAAAACTGCAAATTTTACGTTAAAGTGGTTGTTTGAAAAATAAAATATAGCATATTATTTATCCCATAATCTAAATGATACAAGATATTCTTACGAAGTTTTGATGTATAAAAAAATGATGATATATAAAAAAAGCCTTTAATGAAATGGTAAAATAAAACGGGCAAAAACTTTCCAAAAATTGTTGTTTTTTTTATAAAACTGGTCACCCCTGACTTTGTTAACTGCGTCGCTCTCAAATCCATTTTGAAGTATGTAGGCAATATGTAGAGCTTCAATAATCGGTTTACTTTTTTAAAATCGGTGCTTTGCACTTCGAGGAATTTTGAGGTAATTTATAAATTTTGTTTTAAAATTGGCTATGTTTAAATAGGCTGGGTGAACGGTTACAATTTTTGATGCAATTTTTCTTTTACTCGCATTTGCTATAGACTGTCTTTAGGATAGTCGCAAAAAAAATTTACTATTACCAAAGTAAGTTTCAATTATATAAGCAAAAACAAAAAGTACCATCTTTTTGGGGAAAATCCTAAAAAAAAACGGCAGGTTTTTATTTTTCCAATTAAGAGGCTTGTAAGTTTTTAACAAAACATTGCTACTGTTCTATTATAAATTTTATCAAGAATATAGAAATATATCTTGGAATAATAATCCGAATATAAATAAGTACACTACGTCAAAAATACTGAGTAAAGGTCGGCCAAAAATTAAAACAAAACTTTCTACCACGATTTTCTCGGTAACTTTGACATATAAGAACAGTTTTTGTAGATATTTTCAAGGTCTACTTAAGTTAAACAATTCTTAACATTTGAGTAATAAATAAACTTTTTATGATGTTTCCAAAAAATGTTAACCAACTTAGAGGACATACCTATAAGCCCACCTTTGTCCTAGAGGGCCTATCGTCTGCCTCTCCTTGGTCTCTGTGAAATTTCATTAGGAGATCTTAAGTGATTTATGAGCTGCCGAATTATTATAAAAACAGTTTTCAAACCACTGTGCGTTGTACAAGTATGGGTTTTTGAATTTGTACATGACATCGACAATGATTGTCTTCATTACTGAAACTCATGTACGAACAACAAAAAAAAAATTGTTTGATCGCTAAACAAATCGTTGGTCGGTCAAAAAGAACCAAAAACAAATCGTTAAATCGCTGAACAAATCGATATATCGCGTGTGATATTCAAGAATTAATAGACTAAAAGTTGTTCATTGCTAAACAAATCTGTGGTTAACGAGCCAATGGCACACGGGGTACATTTAAAAATTAATAAATAAAAATTTCCTTTATCTTAAGGGAATTCAGAATAAGGAATAATGCGGAATTTTGTGTGTGTTTTTTTTTTTAATTTTTATTCATTTGTCTAAAATTTTTCTTTTATGTTTCTGAATTTCTCCAAGGATTTTTTTTTCTCTTTTATGATTAAATTTTTTCAGAATATTTTAAACAGCTTTCTATCGTGCATTCAGATTTTTTTAAATGCTGACATATAATTTTTTAATTTGTTATAAAATATTATTTCTTTAATTTAATATAAAATATAACAGCAATTGTAATAACTATGAATACAGCAAGTGTTATCATAACTATTATTTTATTTCTAGAAAAATTTGGTTTACGCTGATTTTGATATCCTTTATGCATACGCAGAGAGTTGTAAAATTTTTGTCGACTAGGAATGTTATAGCCTTTCTGTAAAGAAAAATATATTTAGAATGTTAAAAATAAGATATATATTTTTAATATTATTACTATTTGAATAAACCTGTTGCAAAGGGTAAGAATTGATAGATAGATCAGGTTATTTGAGATTTTGGTGTTTTTTTAGAGAAGTGTGAGAAGCAAAATCTACAAAAGAAGGCGAATATAACTTTCTTATGGTTATTAAGAGAGGGGATCACAAGACTCTGAACTCTTGAAATTCTTTCTTACTTATGAATAATCAGCACTACTCCCTATTAAGTACAGGCATACCTCGTTTAACGCTCAGGTTGCGATCCTGAAGATTGAGCGTTAACCGAAATAGCGTTAAAAAAGGCACTATTTGCATTTAAATATGGGGTTCCGTTTTTTTTGCTGCCTTGAAGTAAAAAATTACAAATACGATGGGTATTTTATTTAAAAATATATCTTTTATTTAATGTGTACTTCATTTTAAAATTATAAATTAAATTATAATTCAAAATAACAATATTGCAATTACTAAGTCTGTACCGGACCATATCACTATTTCCAATAACTAATTTAATATGAGACAAAATTTCACAAATTATATATCCTTATAGGGGAATTCCAAGAATTAGGGAATTTTTTTAGCCTACTTTTATTTAAAAAAAAAACGTATGGAAAAAAATTCAAATTATGTATATTTTCTGCTGCTTTTTATGACGACTATGTTTCGAAAAATGACAAAAAATTTTAAAAAATAACGACAAAAAAATTGTTTTTTGAAGGGCGTTATAACGAAACAGCGCTAAACGAGGTAGCGTTAAGCGAGGTATGCCTGTACTACAAATTATAATAGAATATGTCGTTTGTATTTTTTTTAGTAAAAGACCAAACCGGTTAGCCATTTACCTATTTAAACACATTTAATTAATAATAAAAAGGTTGCCAGCTTACCAAACCCAATAATGAAGAATGGCTAAGAGCCCTATTTTGGTAAATCTGTAAGGCTTTAACATGTTTAAAACCACTGTTACAGGGCAATTTCTAAAATGTTTAACATTACAAATATATTTGAAAATATTTTATTATTTTGGCTCATTTACTCACCCTGTCTTTACCAAGATTATCAGCAGTATGATTCAGCTAGAATTAAAAGAGAATTGAAAACGTATAAATAAAAGATACAGCTTAATATTGTCAACACGGAGTCATATTACAAAATTTTCATTTTTCAAAATTTTAACATTTAAGTTATTACAAAGTAAGAAAATATTAAAAAAATATGATACAAAAAATCGTAATCAAACAGTTTTGAAGAAGTCATCTTTAATCTGTGATATGCCCAAAATTTAAAAAATAGAAATACAATCGATACACCTTTTGATTGGTACGACATCACTTCTTAAGAAAAAATATCAACGGTACCGTAAGCTTTCATTAGGGTTCGCATAAAATGATTATTTAATTTTAAATTTTAATTATTAAGATATGTTGTGTTACCGAAAAACACAAAATTAATTTAGAATAAATCAAAATTTTTTATTGCTTTAATTGCTATTTAAGAATTTTACTATTTATCCACAATCTGAATGTTAAGATTAACCAGTGATGGGCGAACTTTTTGGATGGCGGGCCAATAAATTACAAAAAAATCTTGCGGCGGGCCATTAAATTACAAAAAAAACATAGAGGGTCATTCATTAAAAAATTATGGGGTTGCTGTTCAATTAAAAGTTCGGTTTAAGCTATATTACGTAATATTTTAAAACAACATAAAAATTTTATAAGATACGGTTTATTATGATTTTAAGATTTTCCAGATGTATGGAAAGCATGGATCTGTTTTTGACTTGACATAATTTCCTCGAAATCTGGTTCCAGCTGGGAGGATGCGACTTTTAATAAATTAAATAGACTCTCGTCTGACAATCGGTTTCTTATTGAATTTTTTCTGCATTTCATTACTGAAAAGGCCTGTTCACATAAATAAGAGGAAGCAAATATTGCCATAATTTTCTGCGCATGATTAATAAGCTTTGGAAATTCATCTTTTGGTAATGATTTATAGAAATTAAGCTTATCTGTATTTAAAAATAGCTGTTTTAAATTATTATTACATTGCAATTTTATAATTTCCAATTGTAGATCAGATGGAACATTCTCAGGATTAACATTAAAAGGCATTGAAAAAATATCTAAACATGGTTGGACTTTTTTAAAGTCAGCAAATCTGGCCTCAAATTCTAAATACAGTTTTAATAAAGATTGTGAAAAGACTTTTAACTTTTTAACTTCTCTTCACTCACAGGCCTCTAAGAATTAAGTCTTGGAAAATGAGTCAAATCATTTTTTCCCAAACATTTAGAAAATATAAACAATTGAGTTTTAAAAGAACTCAAAGTGCCCCAAGTTTCATCTATAAATTGATTTCTTCCCTGTAACTTCTTGTTCAGTTTATTATAGTGCTCGAGTAAGTCCGTGAAAAAAGCAAACTCGATGCACCAATTCTTATCCTCCAATATTTCCCACTCATCCCAAATTTTAGGTTTGGTTTTTAGAAAAGCTTTAATTTCTTCGAGAAGACTCCAAACTCTCGAGAAGGCATGCCCACAACTCAGCCATCTGATCTTTGTGTAATAAAGTACATCTGAAAATTCTGCATCAACTTCCGATAAAAACTCTTAAAATTGTCGATGTAACAAACCACGGGCTCGAATGGTATTAATTAATTTTAAAATAATATTAAGTACGTGGTTAATATCCAAGGCAGCCTTGCAAAGAACATCTTGGTAAATGTAATGTAAAAAAATTGTTTCGCTTTCAGGATTCTGACTTTTATAAACTCCTGCAAACCCCGTATTTTTTCCCACAATGTTAGGTGCTCCATCAGTTGTTAAATTAATTAATTTGGAAATTGGGGCATTAAGAGATTCCATCCCCTCTCTAAATTCATCATAAATTAATTTTCCTGTCGTCCTTCCTTTCAAAGATCGCAAACAAGCAATTTCTTCGGTTATTACAAAGTTTTCATCGACTCCTCTGATAAAAATTAGAAAATGGGCTGTATCACTCCTGTCAACACTCTCGTCCATAGTGACTGAAAAATACTTAAACTTTTTAAGACGTCCATCGAGTTGATCGGTTAAATTAGAAGCAAACGCTTCAATTCTTTTTGTGGCCGTTCTACGTGACAGCCCTATAGATTCGAAATCTTTTACCTCTTCTGGGCATAATACTTTTCCAATGCTAATTAACACATCCTTAATAAATTCTCCTTCAGAAAACGGTTTGTTACTTTTTGCTATTTTATAGGCAACAATGTGACCAGCTATCGTGGAGGATCGCTGGACATTTCTTTGATTTTTCAAAAACATTTGCTGACTAGATATTTTTCTTTTCAATTCCTCTGAATGAACTTTGTTGTCTTCATCTGCCATTTTACAGTACTTCGACCCAAGATGTTTTGAGTTAAAGTGCCTAGCGAGATTATAATCTTTTAGTACAGCTACCGGTTCTTGGCAGATAAGACAAATAGGTTTTTGGTTATATTCCATAAAGAAGTACTTCCATGTCCACTCTTCTTGAAATACTCGACATTCCGAATCAATTTTTCTCTTTCTATTTTCGATTGACATTTATGGGGGGTAAAAAACTTAGACTATTTTACTATTGCACTTTTATTTACAACACACTTTATTACTTTAATTACACAAATAAAACTGTACGTTGGCTACTTTATAATTTTACTTCACAATTTATTCTTTACGTCACGAGATTTACACTTTTACTGATTGCTGATTAATTCAGCGCTGGCCCTTTTATATTTGTTGCGCATGTTGTCGCGAATATTCAAGAATCTTCTAGATCTCACATATAATAGTTGTTGTTATGTTATACGTTTAGTTTTCTATATTAGTTGTTAGTGTTTTATGATGTTTATGCTTCTTCCCTTTGGAATAGTGCATCAGAAAGTTGTTGTTCTCTTGTGTGTACAATATTTCCTAGAAAACTACGCAGCTTGGACACGATACAATAGGTCTATATTAGTTGTTTTTGTTTCATGCTTTTTAAGTTTCTTCTTGGAATATTGTAAAAGAAAGTTGTTGTTGTCTTGTGTGTACAATATTTCCCAGAAACCTACGCAGTTTGTAAACAATATAAAATGAATACATCGCATTTTTTTTGCTAAAATTGTCAATTTATATCTTTTTTAAAACATAATGTAAATTTATTTTTTGGGCATAATTTTTTAATAGGTGATTAATTTTTTTTTGAAAAACGCTTAGCGGGCCGGATTGAAACCTCTCAGTTTCTCGGGCCGTAGTTCGCCCATCACTGGGTTAAACTAAATTAAAACAAGTTATAATTAAATATAAAATTGAAAACTAATATCTGTTTTTATAACAAGAGAAAACTCAAAAAATAACTCTCATTTCTAGGGCTGTGATCAAATGTAAGAAGTTAGAAAATCTTCTGTCAAATGCGACAGACTCATTTGAAAACTGAAGTACTGCTGAGTCATCTTTTTCACGTTTAGATATGACTGCGTTTTACAAAAATCTAGGGAAACTGAGCCTTCTCAATTGTAGCTTAACAGAAAAAGAGCTTTCGAAATAGTGAAACTGTTTTGAGAACTGAATTATTAACCTAAAAATTACTGTATAATTATTATGAAATTTTTAGGTATCGTTACAAGGCCACTAAAAATGCTACCGGTAATTCGTATTTGCCGATTTATCTTTATCGAATGCACCCCTAGGTCAATGTTAAATTGGTTTAGAGAGTATTGTTATACTTACAGCAGAAGAACGGGGAAAACTGTTTATGAAATCCACTGGTGAAACGGACAAATTTGGTTGAGGGACAGATACACTCTCTGCCGTTGAGTTTGTGCTTCCAGATTTCTGTAATTCATTTTCAATGATATTTACATTATACATTATATAATCTCAAAGTTTAAGAGTTTAGGGAAAGTTCAAGTTTCTTCAGTCTCTTTTACTAACACACATATCTCACTTATGCAACAATAATGTATTAACTTCAAATGATTTTTAAAAAAATTTCAGTAGAATAAAAAAAACTTTTTTGATTTTACGTTGAAAGTTTAGAAAAGTGAACATTATCAATTTAAGCTGTTTTGATTTGTTTCGCCAGTAAATGAAATACTGTTGTGATTCTGTTCGGTGAAAACCGTCGTTACTGGCTGTTTATTTGGTATGATCGGTGAGCGCTTTTAATGCGATAGCATCATTATCAAGCCGCATTTTATGTAGTACTAGAGAGTTAGTATTGAGTCTGTTAGTATAAATAGTGTTGAGTTTAGGTCGTTCTTTCATTTGGGTCGTATATATATGTACACTTAAACTGTCTCGCCATTTGGTATTTTATGCGGGACTAATTTAATATTTCCATATTTTTTTTGTTAGGTATGTGTGTCCGTCTAGGGGTTTTTCGTTTGCTAGAGTGTGCGACTAGTTTCAGTGGTGTGATAATTGTGTCTGAGGTTGTATTTACCTGCTCGATTATAATGTCACTGCTAAAGGTTCTTGTTTTGTAGTTTTTTATGTTTCCAAGAATGTCTAGTCTTCGTGCTTTTTTGCTAGGAAGCAGTAAAGGCGGTTTTCACCGAAAGGACAACGTAATATAAACTTACGACAACAGTATAATTAATTTATTAAGTAAGTGTGCCCATCTGAGGGTGATTTTCGTTTGCTATAATGTATGAGTTGTTACAGTGGTGTGAAAATTGTGTCTGAAGTCGTGTTTACCTGTTCGTTTATAATATCACTGTTAAAGGTTCTTATTTTATAGATTTCCACGTTTTCAAAAATGTCTAGTATTTATCATTTTTTGCTAGGATGCAGTAAACGCGGCTTGATAAGGATGCCATCGCATCGTAAGCACTCCTCGTTCCTATTAAATAAACAGCCAATAATGACGGTTTTCAACAAAAGGAATGACAACAGTATTATCAATTTATTTCGAAATGAATAACCAAAGCTATAGATAATTTCTACATTGGATAGATGTGAATAATAAATTATTTTTATTGCGATTGTTTATAACAAAGTTATCACAATCCTGGCTCGAAGCAGTTTGGTACCAGATAGAAGTCTAGATGATAATATTTTCTAAACTATTATAAGTTGCATTTAGTGAATAAATATTTTTTTGCCGTTTCTGTAATTAAAGTTTTTTTTTTGACAAAAGTTCGCTTTTTTCAGAAAAATATTTTTTTAAGTCAATTTTTGTTACTTTTGTACGTACGAAAAGTAACAAAAACCAAATTTGACGAGGGTCGACGGAAAACCGTACCCAAACAAAAGTAATTTTAACCCCGTCGGAAAATCCAAGCACATATCATTTTTGTTGTTGTGAAGAAAAAGGTGTTGCCAAAAAAAGTGTTTTTCTCTAATCAGAATTATCTTTTAACAATAATTTATCAAAAAACAAGATGCATTTTAGTGGAAGTTAACTTTTTTCTTAAAGAATTATTTTTGTGAAAAATTATTACTTTTACTTTTTGCAAAGTTTGTCGTATTAAAAACAAATTTTTCTTTAAGAAAACTATTTCTCTAGCTTATGGAAAATTTGCCTTTTTATCTAAACATTTCTTTAACTTACTTCTGTCAAAATTGCAGAGTTATTAGCAAAAAAAAGTTGTAAGGAGACTTGGCCTGCATTATCGACCAGGCTTTAAAGAAATTTGTCTAAATACTTACTTAAATAACTGCAAAAATACTACTGAATGAGAATTATATTAAAAAATTTCTTCTTACCAAAACTGAAGACGATTTGTTGCTATTTGGATCGGATGTTTGAAAAAAAGATTTTGCCGATTTATTGAAAGCACTATTTGTTGGGAATAACGTAGAACCTAAATTCTATAAAAGAAATTTGTTTTTTAAAGATAATGAAAAATGTGAATGAGAAAAATGTTAAAACGTTTTTACCGTTACAGTTTTGAGAAATGGATTGTATGCGGATTGTTGAGGGTATTTATTGGCATCATTATTATTTGATAAAATTGGAGCTGTCTAAGAAATGTAAATAAATTAAAATGAAGGGAAAAAAGATTATTATGCTAAGCTAAGGGTACTTACTGGTTCAGGTTTATAAAATGGTTTGTAGGCAGGCTGATTGTGCAGTCCTTGATTCGCAGCATCATTAGTGGATATTGGCACTTTCTAATAAATATATTTTAAGTTAAACAAATTAGAAATTATGGGAAACATTTTTCTTAACAAAACACTACCGCAGTGTTAATAAAAGTTCGCTGAGACAGTTTCTTGGGACCCTTGTTAGTGGCATGAAAAGCTTTGGGAGTTTAGATTTAATACGTTTTAACTTGTTAGTATAAATAGTTAGTATAAATAGTTTAGGGTCGTATATATTTATGTAGGCAAACTGACGAAACTGTTTAACTGTTTACTTAAATAACTGCAAAAATACTACTGAATGAGAATTATATTAAAAAATTTCTTCTTACCAAAACTGAAGAAGATTTATTGCTATTTGGATCAGATGTTTGAAAAAAGGATTTTCCCGAGGTATTGAAAGCATTTGTATTTGTTGGGGAGAATGTAGAACCTAAATTCTGTAAAAGAAATTTGCTTTTTAAAGATAATAAAAAATGTGAATGAGAAAAATGTTGAAATGTTTTTACCGTTACAGTTTTAAGAAATGGATTGTAAGCGGGTTGTTGAGGGTATTGATTGACGCCGTAGTTATTGGCTAAATGTGGAGCTGTCTAAAAATATTTATAAATTAAAATAAAGGGAAAAAAGAATATTATGCTAAGCTAAGCGTACTTACTGGTTCAGGTTTATAAAATGGATTGTAGGCAGGCTGATTGTGCAGTCCTAGAGTCGCAGCATTATTAGTGGATATTGGCACTTTCTAATAAATATATTTCAAGTTAAACAAATTAGAAATTATGGAAACATTTTTCTTAACAAAAGACAGTTTCTTGGGACCCTTGTTAGTGGCATGAAAAGCATTGGAAGTTTAGATTTAATACGTTTTAACTTGTTAGTATAAATAGTGTTGAGTTTAGGGTCGTACATATTTATGTAGGCAAACTGACGAAACTGTTTAAGAAAACTGTTTCTCTAGCTTATGGAATATTTGTTTTCTTATCTAAACATTTCTTTAACTTACTTCTGTCACAATTGCAGAGTTATTAGCAAAAAAAAGTTGTAAGGAAACTTGGCCTGCATTATCGACCAGGCTTTAAAGAAATTTGTCTAAATACTTACTTAAATAACTGCAAAAATACCACTGAATGAGAATTATATTAAAAAATTTCTTCTTACCAAAACTGAAGACGATTTGTTGCTATTTGGATCGGATGTTTGAAAAAAAGATTTTGCCGATTTATTGAAAGCACTATTTGTTGGGGATAATGTAGAACCTAAATTCTATAAAAGAAATTTGTTTTTTAAAGATAATGAAAAATGTGAATGAGAAAAATGTAAAAACGTTTTTACCGTTACAGTTTTGAGAAATGGATTGTAAGCGGATTGTTGAGGGTATTTATTGGCATCATTATTATTTGATAAAATTGGAGCTGTCTAAGAAATGTAAATAAATTAAAATGAAGGGAAAAAAAGAATATTATGCTAAGCTAAGCGTACTTACTGGTTCAGGTTTGTAAAATGGGTTGTAGGCAGGCTGATTGTGCAGTCCTTGATTCGCAGCATCATTTGTGGATATTGGCACTTTCTAATAAATATATTTTAAGTTAAACAAATTAAAAATTATGGGAAAATTTTTTTCTTAACAAAACTTACTACTGCAGTGTTAATAAGAGTTCGCTGAGACAGTTCCTTGGGACCATTGTTAGTGGCTGATAGTTCATTCTAGGAATTAAATGACATGAAAACGCATTGCAAGCTTAGATTTAATACGTTTTAACTTACGTTGGTTGGTTTATAATATGGATTATAGGCAGGTTGTTTAAAGGGGGTATGTAAGGCAGTTGGTGATTTCTGCTACAAATATTTAATAAACATTTTAATTAACAGTAGACTTGTTTAAAGAAATTATTCTATTTATTATATGGATTCACAACAACCTAGATAATAATCCATATATACAGGTAGATTGTCTCGCCATCTGGTATTTTATGCAGGGCTAATTTAATATTTCCGTCTTTTATTATTTGTTAGCTAGGTGTGTCCGTCTGAAGGTGTTTTTCGTTTGCTAGAACTAGTTTCAGTGAGGTTGTATTTACCTGCTCGATTATAATGTCACTGTTAAAGGTTCTTGTTTTGTACTTTTCCATGTTTCCAAGAATGTCTAGTCTTCGTCCTTTTTTGCTAGTCCGCAGTAAAAGCGGTTTCACCGAAAAGATTGACAATGCATTATCAACTTATGACAACAGTATAATTAATTTATTAAGTAAGTGCGCCCGTCTGTGGGTGCTTTTCGTTTGCTATAGTGTATGAGCAGTTTCAGTGGTGTGAAAATTGTGTCGGAGGTCGTGTTGACCTGTTTGTTTATAATGTCACTGTTAAAAGTTCTTGTTTTATAGATTTCCATGTTTTCAAGAATGTCTAGTCTTCGTCCTCTTGCTAGGATGCAGTAAACGCGGCTTGATAATGATGCCATCGCATCGAAAGCACTCCTCGTTCGTATCAAATAAACAGCCAATAATGACGGTTTTCACCGAAAGTAATGACAACAGTATTATCAATTTATTTCGAAATGAATGCCAAAGCTATAGACAATTTCTACAGAGGATAGATATGAAAATAGATATATAACTTTATCAAAATACAGGTGTGGACAATTTAGCGTCTTTGCATTTTTCCGGTAAAAGTTTTGTCTTTCTTTTATTTTCTCTTTGTTCTACGATTTTAATAACTAAGCCAAGGATGAGTTGGAATCATATATTTTATGTATAGGCCACTATTTAATTTTAAAATAAAATGGTTTTATTGCTTTTTGTTTCAAATTTTAAGAATTTGCCTCTAGTGGTTTTGAAAATAGTTATAAAAAAACGTTGTGTAGTCGAACCCTTGAATTTTTAATTAGATTTTTACTCCTGTCATTTTAGCGGGCATACACTTTGTGTAAATTTCAAAGGGGTGACTGTTGCCTATAAATGTGAAGGGCAAGTACAGTATGGGACGCCCGTTAGTTTTTAATTTTATATTTTTATACTACTCGTTATAGTGTTTACGATAATTTAATTGATAAGAACATTTTCGTAAAACACACATCTCTAGTTGTAAAGGGTTTTTTCAACAAGAAGTTTGTTTTCTAAAACAAAATAAATTTAAATTAAGATGATTTAAATTGTTGTTGTATTACGAAGAGAAAAGTTCGGTAATTATGAATGAAGAATAATATCTGACAAATGTCCACTACCACAACACTGACAGATGTCGATTTTTTCATCAACGTTTTTAATCCATTTTTGGCAAAATGTCGGTCATATATTTTGAGTTTTAAGGCTGAAATCGATTCGATTGGCTTGGTATAAACTCTGTCCTTAACATAGCCCTACAAAAAATAATCATGTGGTGGTAAATCACACGATCTGGCTGGCCACTTAACTTCTGATTATTATGAAATTATGCGATCATGAAATTTGTGTCTGTGTGACATGTGGTACCGCCATGTTTTTTTTTGTTTTTTTTTTTTTCGATGATCGCTCTGGGATTTTCAGAAGCCCAAATGCGGCAATTTTGCTTGTTGACATATTCTGACAAGTGATAATGGGCTTTGTCTGAAAAAATGAATTTTTCAGAAAAACCAGCCGGTTGTCCTTGAATGAATTGAGCGAATCTACGGTGATGTGAATGGTCAATCGGCTTCAATTCCTACAACAGTAGAACCTTTTAAGGCTTCTAAGTCAAATCCTTACGTAAAATTCGCCATGTGGTGGCTTTGGATAAGTCCAATTGCTGAAAACGTCGAGGAATTGACAAATTTGAATCTGCTTCAATACGGTGCCTTACGGCTACGATGTTTTCTGTTAAATGACCCCCGACGAACACGCGTTGATGTTCGCACAAAACCTGTTCGTATTAAACCTACCGGATAAAATTTAACGATCAAATTCTTAATAGCGGTTTCAGAAGAACGTTTATATTGTCCGAAAATATCACGAATTTTACGAAATATAACTTTAACGGAATCACCATTTTTACAGGGGATTTCAATTATTGAAATTCGCTTTTCGTGCGAAGTTGAATTGCCAATGGATCTACTATAAATACTTCAAAACACTAAATGTCAAAACTATCATGTTGTCGGTGTTGCCACCATAGTAAAACAAACTTCTTGTTCAAAAACCCATTACAACTTTTGACTTTTAACTTTTTTTGTTTTTGTATTATTTTTAAACTACGGCTCTAGCTTTAAAGGTCTGTGATAGACGTGCAGCAAATTTAATACTAAAACGTTTTTATCATTCGTATACCGAACCATATAAAGTGTTATTATTATTAGAACTTTTGTGTTAATACTTACTAAAGTGCTAAAAGTTTGTTTCTTCGGTGATTGCAGTCCAAATTTGGAATTATCAGAACTTTGATGCTAAAATATATTTAAAATGCTTATAAACGTTTTTTTTCTTAAATAATTTTTTATTCTCTTCTTACTTGTCCGAAACGCAAAGCAGCTTTCGCATCGGTAATACTAATTATTGGTTTGTTCGAAAAAGAGCTGAAACCCACATTCTGTAAAGTATTTGAAAATGAAAATTCATACTATTTTTACTGTGGTATTAAAACCACTGTTCACAAATATTCTTGCTGATTGGAAAATTTTCCATAGTTCTTTAATAAGTTAATTATTTCGGCCTTATCGGCGTAACGGCTTTACCTATTCCCACAAAAAATAGTCTAGCGGCGTTAAATCGTACGATCTTGAAGGACAATTTACGGGTCCGAACTATGTAAACTATTGATATATGCATTTGGTGTAGGTGATAATTTTTCCAAATTTATATCGAGTTTTCTCAAGATTAATTCAGGGGTACTGCAATGCTCCGCTCTTTCTCATACCCTATTTCTTATTTATCTAAATAACCTTCCTTCTCAAACCTTCAACCCTACATACTCTTTCGCAGATGACAGCACCATTTGTCACTCGTATTCATTTAATAATACACCGGACCAGTTGGAAGTAGGTTTCAAAAGCTGGAACATGAATGATACGCTCAATCAAGATCTCCCAACAATTTCGTCTTAATAAAGTAGATTTTAATGCCCGTAAGACGCAATGTTGCATGCTTATGCATAGATCTATGCTCGGTAATGGTGCTGCATCTGTTCCTATGGGTGATATAAGTATTACGGAATCGGAAGCTCTTGATGTTCTTGACATGAAAATTCAGTGTGATGTTTGATGAAGCTTTCAAGTGCTTCCGTCCAAAGATAGAATACAACCCTCATGTATAGGCCGGCGCTTCAAAGTTTATTTTGCAGTTGCTCGACCGCGTACAGGAGTGGGCCAAGAAGCTTATTGGTGACTGTAGGGTATTCAACTCTATTGATTCTTTTGAGCATCGACGAAATGTGGGTTGTTTTTCACTGTTTTATTGTTATTACAACGGTAAGTGCTCTAACGAAATTAGGGAACTTGTTTCTGAAACTCTCACGTATTTGCCTTTAACTCGATTTTCGTTGAGAGCACATCCATTTCTGGTTGATTGGTCAGTGAATCGCACTACACATTACAGGGAAAATTCGTTTTTTAGCAGGACAGTCCGTATGTGAAATAAGCTCCCTCCAGAGGTCTTTCCTGTCACTTTCAATGTAGGAAAGTTCAAATTGAATGTCCACAAAAACTACTCCCTCTTTCCGTCTCCCCATAATCTGATTTCCTAGTTCTGGCTCAATGCATTGCATGTGTAGCGGTCATCCCCTGAGTGCTGATCCGAAATAAAAAAAAAAAACTATGCGCTTACAAAACTTTTCCTTCAATAAATCAATTGTATGAGCTATGTAGCATGTTGTTTTATCTTGTTGAAACCACATCTCCTGAATGTCATGGTTGGCTCTATAGCGATCACCATTGACTGTAACCTTCTGACCAGAATCGTTTTAAAAAAATTACGGACCAACGATTCCATCAGGTTATAACCCACATTAAACAGTTAATTTTTCTAAATGTAACGATGCCTCAACATACACTTGTGGTGGTGAAAGTAGAAGGATAGTCGGAAATTAACTGCCGTATATAAGACAGCACAGCGATTAGTGACTATGCTTTCATCGCTGAACAGCCCCACCGACAGTCAATTTTTAGTTTTGCAGTGAAAAAAAAACCAAGGTCTTCGTTGGGAATCGAACCCACAACCCCATATTTACAAGCTAGTATACTACCTACTAGCCTACAGGGGCACCTTACAATTAAAAGTAAGCTTCATCGCTAAACAAAATTCGCTTACGAAAACCGGGATCAACGGTCATCTTGTGTTGGGCCCCATTCACCCCCATTTGTTGTTCAGGCATTAGTTAAAATGACAAACCAAACTAATCACGAATCACTTGTCAGCTGACAAAATCGTCGCCAGTTGAAACGGTGTTGCCAACTTAAATTCCTATACCTTTATAAAAGTCACCGTAAAAATATATCTAACTCAAATGTTTCGTTTTCCTTGCTCATTTAAGTTGTTTATCTTCAATTTTTATACTTCAATTTTAATGCCGTAAAGAGAGAACAGTGCTCAAGTGTAATTTTATTGCTCTCACTAACATTAAAATGATGACTTTAATTAAAGAGCGAAAAAGGATCGGAAAATAAAAATGAGTATCAGTTTTAATGTAGGGGTTAAGTGTGATAATTTTTTTTGCGTTTGGGTTCATCTTTATGCCCCGAGACCCGAAAGAGTTTTAGGGACCTAAAACATTCCTAAAATGTAGGAGTTAGGAGGTAGTTCCAGGATTTTGTCCTGCCATCACGATTAGTAATCCACGGCGGATATACAGGTTACCTATTTATTTATACTTTCAGTGAATAATCATGCGACTCATGCACGTCTTCGAACGCGAGATCTTCTAAAAATAACACCGTTGTTGATGGTTAAAAGTATTCACGCTATTCATTAGAATAAAAATAAATTGCATAAATTATATAAACGGCAATTGCTTGCAAACCAAATTTTCAAAACTTAATAATTTTTAGTGTGAGAGGTAATGTGTAGTGAGTTTGCACCCTAACTTTTATCACTTTTTGAACCGATGGCCACAAGAATTTCGAAACTGAATTATAATTTACAAAATTTGTATAAAACACTTTTTTACTCTTGATCCTAAATTTGATCCGCTGCTAAAAGGTTTTGCAGCATATGCGTTTAAAATTAAACAAGAAAAAATTAAAATGTATTTATAATTAAATTCCATTTTATTTTTAAGCTGTTATTTTAACAATTACTAAACTGCTAAATAAACCACAAATTCTATAAGTTTAACGAGACTTAATACTGAACTAAATCAATACAATAAAATAATTCTACTTTTATACTTTTAATGAATAAGAAAGATATTTTTTTATTATGAAATGAAGTGAAGGTGCATATTTATAAAAAGAATTCAATATGAAAATTAAAATTCATTTGCTGCACTCAATTGGAATATTAACCATTCACAACGATTCTTCAAAAGTTGCATTTCTTTTGTCTCCAGTCTTCTAACAAGCCATTTCTTTCCGTAAGAGAGTTTTGTTGGACAAAACGATTACGTGCAACATAAATCTCTTATCACTCAATTTCTTTTACTTCTCTCACTTTTATCATGGACACATTTTACGTGAGGTTTTTTCTTTGGTGCACGGTCACATAGATGAGTTAATTACTTTGACTATCTCTGGATCTTTATAGAGTAATAAAAAGTAACACAGACTCAAAATAAATGAAATCTTTAAATCGGTTATTTTCATTAGACTTATTGGCGAACATTTGTTTTGTTGCAGTTCTCATTTCTTGAATAACTTTTTCATGTCTTTTTACATGTATTTCATGTAATACATTCGTTTAATGTTTAGAAAACAAGACCCTTCATTCCTGCCATTTGATGCATCCTAAATAAACGTGTGCCACGATATTGAAACGTTGTAAAATACTGATTTGAGTTCCGAAAATATAAGCTTCAATAAAAAACGTAGAAATCAAACAAGACCTGTAAACTATTAAGGGGTTTCCAATAAAAACAAAAAATTATATATTATTTCATCTTTCTATGGGTAATGCAAATCGTTCGCAGACATATTTTGCATCTTTAAAAAAGTAATACTCTTGGTAAGACATGTACATATAGCTTATATCGTATATCGTTGCAACATAAGTAGATTAATATTTGGCCATTAAGTATTTATTCGAGTATATATTTATATATTTTGGCTAAAGGTGTTTAAGTAAATTACAATATCAATAATATAATTTATTCAAAAGCTTGCCAAAAAACAAAACGTTTTTGTTTACAATAGTAAAAATTAGCTTCATTTAATTTTTTATTGCGACAATTTATTTCCACCTTCTCCTTAAATCCCATCTTGTTCTTCTGTGGTACTTTAAATCATCCAAAAACAAAAGTACTGGAAAAATCAAAGTCATCAACTAAACCATTACAGTTGCCACAGTGAAGTGCAGGCATGATATCAGCATCCACATATTTATTAAAGAAAGCGGTAAATTAGCCTAAAGTTATTGTTAAAAATTAATGTTGAAAATTTGTTTGTATGTATGTAAAACAAAAAATTTTCAATTTGTCGTTTTTTATTGTTTTTGTTTGTTTTGTTTTTTGAAAAATTTTTGGATTATTTTGAATTTGTTAATCAAAAAATTTTTTCAATTTGTTTGTTCATTATTTTTGTTTTTCCTGATGATGCCAACCAACGGTGTGGCGAAATATCGAAAATATAATAAAAAATAAAGTTTTTTTTAAAAATTTTTTATTAAATAAGACCTAGTGCTTAAATTAGTTAAGAAGAATTTTAAAGTTAATTCTTACCAAATGCAGGTCTTCGCATAAGCCGTGTCCTTTAGTAATGATCTCTAGTGCAATAAATGTCTCTAAGCGAATTCAGCTTTATCATGGAGACATTATACGTGAAGATATTTTTTTGGTGCACGTTCACTAATCTATGTTAATTGACTACTCCTTGATCTCTATAGATTTATGAAAAGCAACACGGACACAAAATTAACCAAATATCACAAATTAAACAAAGGCAAACTCCTCTTGAAATCAGTTATTCGATTATGCTTACTTGCGAGCATAAGTTGTTGCACCACTCATTTCGCGGATGTCTAAAACACAAGCGTCTACATTCCTGTCATTTAGTGCATTATGAACGTTTACTATGATGTGGACTGCTCAAGAATGAGAAACCATGTAAAATATTGGTTTCAGTTTCGAAAATGTAAGCATCGGTAAACAAGTCAAATATCAAGCTAGGCCTGTAAAACATTAAGGGGTTTCCCATAAAAAAAATGTATATTTTGGCCTCGTCCTATTAAAAAAATATAAATCGTTCGAAAAGCCGTTGCCATATGAGAGCATTAATATTTGGCCATTGAGTATTTGTTAGGTTGATTGAGCGAAAATGAAAAAAAATAACAAAAAAAGTTTTTACAAGTTCATATGCCTAATCGGCCGAAAGTTTTTATATAAATTACAGTTATAATCAAATAATAAATAATAAAATCTTTCGTATGGGACTTCTCTTGTCAAAACACCAGCCATTTTGTTTACAATAGTAAAAGTTAGCTTCATTTCATTTTACATTGTAACAATTTATTTCAACTTTTTCCTTAAATTCTACCTTGCTCTTCTGCGATATTTTAATTTATCCAAGAACGAAAGTACTGGAGAAATCATGGTCATCAAATAAACCAATATAGTTGCCAAAGCGAATGCAGGTATGACATCAGCATCTACATATTTAGTAAAGAAAGCCGTAAAATAGCCCAAAGATATTGTAGCCATGCCCAAAGTGAAAGTAAGCAAACCAAAAAAATTATGGCGAAATTTCAGATCAGAGGGTGTAAAAATTTTGTGAACAAATTTGGGTTGAAAAAAGTTTAGAATGCCACCTATCAAGCTGGCAAAACACATAGACGTGGCGAAAAGACCTAAATTGTAAAGTATTAAAAAAAGTTTTAGTATAAATTAAGAAGTATTTTAAAGTTAAATCTTACCTAGTCTACCATGCCAGGTGGTAAAATGTACGTCTGTAATTTGTATTTTACCTAAGCCCGCCAATAAAACCATTGAACCTCCTATGAGCTGTAAAATCCCATGAAATCTAGATTTATTGCGATGAGAAAAGCGATTTGTTATTGGATTCAGAGGATAGTGAGACATTAAAGCTTCAGCACTCAAGACATGGAACTAAAATTAAAATAGAAATAAAAGTACAAATTTAATAATATTTTTTAAGGATTAATTTAATATTCTATTTTTTTTAAATACTATTTTGGTTTTTATTTTGTAATATAAATAAAATGTTATTTTCTATCAGTATTCCGGTCTAGACAAATATGTATGATATGTCTTGATATGAGTAGGACCCGTTGCAAATTAACGAAGCAACAAAATTAGGCTAACTTCCTAAACGTATATTTAAAATGTATCAATACAGCATTAAACCAAGTTTATACATTGTATACTTACTTTTTTAATACGTTGTTACTAATACTTTGCAACCCTGAAATGTATTTGAATACTTTAGCTGTAAAACTTTTTCCCTGGTTCTCTTTGATTGACGAATATATGAAATTTTGGGTATGTATGAAGACTTAAGTCCCTAACTGTATATGCATTGTATTACTATCAGAGATTACTATTATAACTACTTTTCTCTCAGCTTAGATAAAACAATAATTTTTTCAGGTTTTTATGTCTGTTTTAAATAATTTGCAAAAATAAATTCATATTCTGAATAAAAACAAAAATTAAAAACTCTTTTAATTCAACTAGGTTGTCGTCAAGTAAAAACATAATTAAATACATAATAAAACAAAAAAAAAACTAATTCATACAAAAATTAAAACATAAAAAACAAATACATAAATAAGATCAATTCGTTACAAAATAATTGCACTTAACTTTTTCTCTAAATATTCAAAATTATTTACGAGCCGCTAATAAAGCTTCTCGTAATTTTCTTATTTCTTAAATTTTTTCTTTTTCAATTTTTAATTTTTCTAACAGTTTCCTATCAGCTTGACTTTCTTTTGTTAAAAACTAGATAACATCAGCTCGACTGCGTTTTCGTACTGGAGGTGAGCTATCATCTTGCGTGAAAACTGCTTGAGACGTACATGTCGTTGCTATTGCCGGTAAAATTTGCATATAATGTGTCCAAACTCGATTCCATATTGCATTCTGGCACAAATATATCACTGCGGCAACATATACTTCGTCCAGTCTGTCAAAAAATTCCCACGTAGTTGGTGCTTCACCCGAAGTTTTGTTGCGTTTCTTAATGCGTTTATATGTCACCATAAAGTTTAGAAATTTTCTGTAAATTTCGTCCATGGACTTAATATTTTGCAAAACACGTTTCTTTTTTTTACGAAACTCCTTTTCCATTTCTTTCATTTTTTGCTGTAAATAAGTGAATATACAATAGATATATATTAAATTATAAGAAAATTCGTTTACTTACCTTCTTGCGTCGTCATTGTATTGCGTGTTTATTTGTATGTAATTACTTTGCATCTAAATTGCAATTTAATCCGTCACTATTATCGAATTAATTTCGTTTTAGTCTTATACTTTAAATTATTAATTATTCTTAAAGTATATTTAAAATATAAAAATAAGAGCAGAATAAATCGCCGAGTTAAGCAACAAAACATTTAAACTATCACAATTGTAGACATCATTGTGACCTAGAACAAATAGAGCTTTTATTTAAAACCTAGAATAGCAAGATGTTCCTGTACACAAGTTTTTACCATTATAGAAAATATGCTTGCCAATCAACAAATATCGCCGTGAAAAATGCAAAAAAGAAACTAGAAATTTTTACATTATTTTAAACTTTATGATTCTCATTTTGTGATATTCAATGCCGCTTTAGTTTTCCAAATTTTATGTTCCCTTTTTTATTCCAAAAAATGCTCCAGCATGCAATAAAAAGTGCTGCTTATTTCAAATTAAGACTTCTAAACTTTACTTTGAATTTATTTAAAAGCTTATTTGAAAAATATATTTCGGGAATTCTCGGCCTTATAAAGAGTTTTTGCTATTTTGTTATTTTATTTGAACATTCGATTCCCAGGTTCAAAGGTCTTGGCCACCAAAGTTGTTTAATATCGTTAATGTAGGTCAAATTCTCTGCAGTTTAAAAAGAGAGAACAACATTTTTGCAACACCGGCTAAACAAAAAAAAAAAAACAAAACCAAATCATAATCTTTTTAACAGAACTGCCAGATGATTTGTTTATCTTCGCAATGGTAAAAGAAAACAAATGGCTGATTATAGTTTTTAATACACGTCTTTCGCATTACTCATTATTTTGAGCTTTGATGCGAAATTTCATTTTCCCCAGACACTGTTCTGTATAAAATAGTAATAAGAAACTTTAAAAAATTTTACAATAATAATATTAATATTATTTTTTTAATATCGCAAATAAAAATCGTTTAGAAAAGTATCGAAAGCAACCCAGTATTCCACTAATCTGGCTACCATACGTATATCATACAAATAAAAAAAATAACACAATATTTTCTTTCAGGGATGGTGTTGTATCTATTATTTTTGTTGAGACATTTCGATTCGCAAAACTAAAAAAGTACACAAATGACTCATTTGGTATAATATAAATATTCTCCCAGTTTCTTTACTAAATAACTTAATACACCAATTGGAGTTAATTATGTTTCTATGACAACAAAACTTGTTGACGTATTGTGGTTCCTTACTACAAATGACTACAGCACTGGAAGCGGAACTCACTGCTCTGTTTTAACAATTATCGATTAGTTAATGTGGTTTAACAGCAAAATTGTCAATTATTCGATTTAGTGGAACTTTTAAAAGTTATTGCCTGTGTTTGAAAGGTCACATTTGTTTTCTCCACTTTAATAACAAAGAATTTCATCGTTAAAAATAACAAGTTTTTAAGCAGATTTTCTAAAAACACAAGAAATATATTCTTTTCTCATGGTAAATCAGTTAAAATTCGGTTCATTGACTAAATTATTTTAAACTAAACACTTAACACGGAGTTTATTTACAAAGTTTTCTAGTTTCTCTTTTAATAATGAAATAATCTTTAATTAGGATAGCCGAAGCAAAAATTATTTTAACAACAATGCCTTGCTGAAAAGTATTTACTTTACAAAATAGATTTCCTTGAAAAAGTTAAAATAAAATTATTTAAATTAAATTAAAAATAGTTTTAACTAAAAATACGAACTTAGGCCTCATATAAAATGTTTTGTTAATTTAATCATATACTTAGCTCAAAGAAAATATTACAATCAGTGAAATTAATGACTTTTAAGAATTAAATTTTTTAAAAAAAATTCAAAAATTTTTAGTACGCCAAACGCACATTTTATGAAGCATATTGGTATAATTAAAAATTTTCGTTTACCATCCCTGTGCTGAATACAAAATATAGTTCTTATCAGTTTTACTTACCCCTGTAACACCCATAAACATATGCAAGGCAGTATCTTGATAGTTAAGACTACGAACCAATAGCGTAATATAAATTCCAATAATTAATATAAAAACATGATTGATGGTGTTTAATAAACTTTGAATTTTTATCCAAACTTAAAGCTATTAAATATACTACAATATAAATAGCTCGGAAAACCTTTTATTATAAAAACTTAAATCCAACTAAAACTAAAATTATCAATTTTGTTTAAGATTCAATAATTCTGTTGAAATATTACATATACATACATACATATAAGTAATGTGCTCTTAACGAGTAGTGAGAGAGCATTCGATAAAAGTTGCCATATGAATTATACATCTATTCTTACGAAAGGGATTATAAAAACGACTAATATTTGAAAAATTTTTTTAACTTTAAAAATACTTCCTCTCTTACTTTAAAATACTTCAACATTAGTATTGAATTGTCTGTTTCCAAATTAAAAGAAATGAGAAAAATCACATCAAGACGTTATGTTCGCAATAACAGTATTTTTTAAAAACCTTTCGGAAAGCTAAGGAAAAATATAGCAGAGAAAAAGAGTTTTGCGGGAAAGTTATTATTCCGAATTTTTTAAGTGTTTTTAAAATCTATGAAAACCATGTAATTAAAAATAAAAACGCAATGATAATGTAATTTGTGACTATTTCAGCATCAAGAGGCAGGGAGCTTAAATTTTTTTGTCTCTATGTCTTAATTTTACCTATATAAGAATTTAAAGCGATATTGTTGTATCAGTCTTTCGTTGAGCATCAAAAGCAGGTAAAAATTGGCACTTAAGCTGGTAATAAATAAGTGATCGATAATAGAAAGAAATCACGAAAATTAAAAGTGATAGCGTAGGGATAATAGCTTTGATAGTAACAAAAAATTATAATTCAGAAACGAAGAGACGGTAAAACAAGATAAAAGACCAAGTAATTTGCATTAGCATACTTGCTCCACAAATTAATATTTCGTTCGTGTTCGTGGTGTATTCAAAAAAATTACCTAGAATCCGCAAACCAATTTTGAAAAAAGTATAATAAAATATTCTATTTGAACTTTTTTAAGTATTTTATTTAATGTCTTGATTTTGGGACTTAAAATCGGTATATAGGAATTAGTTGAAGACTATAAAACAATTTGTTCGTTCGAAAAGTAGCTTATGTTAAAAAATTTAATTTTATTAAATTAACCCAAAAAGAATGTTATTATTCTAATATATAAAGAAATTTAAACTTTATATGTAAAAAACTTTCTAAAATAAAAAATGCTATGGATTATTGTGATATAATCAAACATTACATAGAAAAATTTTCATTTTCAAAAAAATGATGAGCGATTTAATATTTGCAGGTAATACAATGTGTTGTTTTTTACATCTGGCATCTTACCTTTGTATATTTATTGATTTAAATATATTTTATATATAATTTAAATACTTGTTTTGTTAGAATTCCTTAGAATTCTTGATGCTGTATGATGCTTAGTTGTATTGTTTGTTGTCTTTCTAGCATTCGTATTGAATTACTTTGTTATGCTGTCATTAGCGCAATGAACTGTGCAAATTCAATGAATATTGCAAAGAGAGGGAGAGCGATAGGGAGAGATAAAAACAAGTATGAGTATTGCCATAATAAATCGGCAGATTGTTAAAGATATCTTTGCAAAATCGTCAAAATCGTCGATTGTTAATGTGGTTCTAATATTATTTTTAATAACAGCGCTAAGTTTGTTAAATAAAATCAGTCTTAAATATGATAAAGTATCTTTTATTTATAATATGTATTAGTTTTAAAACGCATTTAATTAAGTGTACACTGTTTGGAACATGGTAGAAACAAACAGAATCATGGTGACATACAGGAAAGCTTTTGTAAAAATTATTTTATATCTAAATTGAATATATATAAAACTTGTTCCGTGACATAATACATCTTTTCGTTCCGAATAAAAAATAAATAATAATTTGCGAAATATGGATTTTTCCCTAATTTTGATTCAATGACTGCTATTTAATACTTTTATCATATTTTTCTTAATATAAAAAATTTAAATTTTTATGAAATGTGTTTTAAAAGTTGTTTTGGCTGACTTTGGTTTAATAAAACTAATTTTTTCACAAGTAACTTAAAACTCAAAAGGCTAAATTATGTGTAAATCGCTGACATTAGCTGGTGTAGGAAATTCATAATTAAGATTCCATTTAAATCTGGCAACCATGCGTATTAGTTAAGAAGAGAACAATGTTCTCTTTTTAACTAGATGTTTACAGATGCTTACAACACTGAAAAAAATAATATTAAATTGAGTTACAGGTTCTTTAAAAAAAATTTTTTTTATAGATTGTCTTCTAAAATGAACTTTTTTCTTAATAAGAATTTCCCTATAGAATAATTATTCTATAATTAATACGTATTTAATTTGTTATTTTTACATTCAGATGAGGACCCTAACTTTCCAGCTAGTGAGTTAAATACACACGGTCCTACGGTTCATGGATGGCACAGCGCAGTTGGTAGTACCATAACACCGCATGATATTATTTTGCGATTTCATAAGCCAGCCCGAATATGTCGTATACAATTATTAGCCCACCAGCATTTAATACGTAAGTATAAAATTTAAAAAAAACTATAAAACAAAAATTAAAGCTTATTTCTTTTAAAGCCGAAAAAGTAGAGCTTTGGCTACATTATTCTCCCAAAAGTATACCCAGTACACCCTCCTCACAATGTTTTGATTTTTTGGGTTTCGTGGCCTTGTCAGATAATGCAGCAACCAACTACAAATCTCGAGAATTGCAAAGTGTCTCCGTTAATCCCCGCAAAGGTACACATCTAAAATTGAGATTAAGTGGTCCCCATGACAATGAGTTTAATTCGGATAAACAAATAGCATTAATAGCGGTCAATGTCTTAGGCGAAGAATTAGATGCTGAAACAGTGATAAATAAAGAAAATGAGGAGAATGGTGGTAGTTCGGTGGTAGCACAAGAACAGCAGCAAGACAGTGGAGAATCAGTGCTAGCCTCCATGTGTGATGATTTATTATTCTCCATGTATGTGGAAGAATCTATAGCAGATATTATAAGAGAAATGGAAGAACGCAAATTAAAGGCGGTGGCTACAGAACGATTTGAATATGCTCGCAAACTTAAGTTGTGTATGAGTGCTTTACGCACAGCAGGTGAACGACTTGGACGTTATGCCTTGGCCAAACGTCAGGCAGTGCAGCAAGAAGATTTTACTACAGCCAAATTGAGAAAGGAGCAAATAGAAATGTACAAATCTTTAGTATTTAAGCATTTGCTTATTGAGGATTTGTTAGAGAAAAATGGCGAATCTGTAGCTTCTAATGATATGGCCTGTGAGGTTTATGCCACCAAACCTACATTGCCCGCAGCTCCCAGCTTACAAGATGTTGCCCAAGCCTTGGCAGAAGCTCATTTGGCTGCTACTATGAGTCCGAAAAGTGCTCATGACGATAAATCATCTACAGATGGTAATAGTTCCACTGGCGGTGTAGGCCACCTATCACATCATAATCACAGCAATAGCATAAGTGATAATATATCAACCCTATCTGCTGCCAGCTTACGTAAATCTCATGATGAAATACCCATGTCACCCAAAATGAATATAAGACGCAGTCCCAGTCGTCATAGTTCACCCATGTCCAGCCATCAGGGCTCATTGAGAAGGCGTAACAAAAGTGCTCCACGTAATTCCTATGAAGAATATGAAGATCGTGCCATACCGACCTTACGGCAGTAAGTAGTCCTGAATTTATTTTAACTTCAAGTCTTAATTTATATAGATGTGTTATCTTGATAATAATCCTTTAGCCTTAGTGACCTACAAATTCTAAGAATCTAGAATATTCCCTTAAATTTTTAGATGTCTTATTGTAAACATACAAACAGATGTAAATGTAAATTTCTTGCTGCATGTTTTCCTTTCTACTCTAGCGGAACAGGAAATAATACTCATTATGTACTTAAGTAATAGTATAACACAAACATGCATTATAACTTATAACATTTTTATATTTATGTTTATGCTATTTATAGAATCTAGTTTAACTAGCATCTTCTGTTTACCTATTTTTTCATGCTCGCCTTTGAAAATACATCATATTTGTTGTTCCACTACTCCTAATAAATACTCTTTTCATCCTGTAATTATCAAAAATATATTTGTATTCATATAAATATTTCATTTTGATGTCTGTTGATGTTATGCTATAAAATACTTTCACTGATGCAGTTCGAATACTAATGAATTTTTAAGAGAGTGTCAAGGTACTGCTTTACTGGATTCTGATCCCAATCGTGGTCGTTCACGTTTGAATGATCGTGAACGTCGTCAAGCTGCATTGCCCATACTAGTGTTTGGTAATGATATGGTAAGTGTTAAGTATTTTAGTTATCGTCAATGATGTGTGTGTGTGTATTATTTATTAAATTTATTAGAATATTACAAAATGGATTTAAAACGTCCATTCGTAACAAATTTTGCGACCATTTAAGATTTCGTTGCGATTCATAAATTGACGGCTTTAAAGCTTTATAGTTTTTTAAGAGACTTTCACAATTATGGGTTGTGAACAGCCAGGTCAGGGGCGGACCTGCCTCTAATTTCGTTCTCATCATATTTATTTAATAATTTCAGTGGCGGAAAGCTGAACTCTTCTGATTTATTTACCATCCATCAGTACTTATCTCAAAATTTTGAAATCCCCTGTCCCCTGTAGGCTAGTAGGTAGTGTACTAGCTTGTCAGTATAGGGGTTGTGGGTTCGATTCCCAACGAAGCCCTTGGTTTTTTTTCACTACAAAAATAATAATTGACTGTCGGTGGAGCTGCTCAGCGATGAAGGCATAGTCACTGGTCGCTGTTGCTGTCTTTATACGGCAGTTAATTTTCAACTATCTTTCTACTTTCACCACCTGTTTCATCTTTTCTCTATCTCTTTCCTGAAGGTGCTACTTCTCTTTAAAAAAACTGATGGCCATCTAGTTCCTTACAAAACGCTTGTGTTTTCATCAATTAATTCAGTGATGTGCCTGTTCTTTAAACAATCTGCTATTTTAGCATCTGAGCTAATAGAAGAATTGAGCTACGCAATTAATTCACAATTACATATTTTGGCAAGAGAAATTGAGTATTTCTTAGCCCTGTAGGCTAGTAGGTAGTGCGTGATTTGATTTACATCTGCACCGACTATAGTCATAATCAGATGGTGGTCAAACCACTTGGTTGATTGGACATCACCCACGCCCTAGGAGGCGATCGAATACGTATATCCTCCGGTCACTTCTAGTAGCAATTTCGAAAGCCCGAAGTAGGCCGCAGCCTTCACTCCTGGTCCAGAACGCATGAAGCTCTTTTTTATCAAGAACACGACAGCATTCATTGTGTTAATTTGAATGATCCGACCCACAAACTCTCACGAGGTTCCGAAACCACAACCACCACGATACTCCCATATAGGGGCCAACCTCAATAGCCAGTCAGAGAACAGCTAATTGTCGCAAGAGAGAAATAGTGAACTCTGGGGCAACTGATTCCCAGGTGACTCCTACTAGCCTTTGAGGGGCCTGGGCTCCCTTTTACCCCGCAAGACACCAGTCTAAATGGAATAGTAGGTTCCAAAAAGACTATCATGTGCCCCCGGGGGGTTAGTAGGTAGTGTAATAGCTTATAAACCTGATGGTTGTGGGTTCGATTTCCAACAAAGACCTTGGCTATTTCACTACAAAAACTAAAAATTGACTGCCGGCAAGGCTGCTCAGTAATAAAGACATAGTTACTGGTCGCTGTGCTGTCTTATACGACAGTTCATTTCCGATAACAAGAGCCTTCTAGAAATGAAAGTTGCCCCGGTAGGCTAGTCGGTAGTGTACTTAGCCTACCAGTCTAGGGGTGGTTATTTTCACTACAAATATAAGAGCTATGTAACTATTCTCCTACTTTCACCACCTGCCTTATCTCTTCTATATTCCTTTCCTAAAGAATGTAGCACGGCATTGTTGCCTTAGGTGCTACTTATCTTTATAAAAAATAATAAAAGATTTCATTCCACTGAATTTTGTTTGTGGATCCGTTTTCACAAGTAATCTTTCGGATTGCTGCAGCAAGGGTAGTTATTTCGTTGATGTGTGTGAGGTATGGACTTGAAATTAAAACATGCTATCAAAAAAATGATTGAATATTTGAGTTATGATCTCTAATGCTCTTCAAGAAAAAACGTAGTCACTGTCGCGTTTGGACATTATTTGCGAGGGCCCTACAACTGAAGCCGCTAACGTGGTGGTAATAACTTTCCTTTTCTTTAGCTCTACAGCAAGGAGTAAGGGCATGGCTCAGCCAACCATAGTGCTAAATATATCACTATGCGCATCTAGGGTTCTATTAAGAGCACTGAGGAGTGCACTTGTGATTTACAAAGCTCCCTCTTCTTTCGTCTCAGTACACACTGAAATTATATTCGAAATTGGCTTTTATCACCTTTATAAAACTTAAAAATTTATTAACCCGCCAGCCTAGAATATCCTAAAAATAACAGGTACCCTCTGCCATCCATTGAATATTTTAATAATAGTGTTTGCTCGCCTCGCTATAGTTTAAATTTTTCTATTCTGAAATATAACTGATTTCTTCCTTGTTTCTTCGGAAAATTGATATATCGAGGTTTTCAACAGAAAGTTTCAGTTTTAACTGTGGCAACACCAGCAACATGATAGTTTTGACATTTAGTTATTTAACGTATTCATAGTAGCTGTATTCGCAATTATTACAATGAATTCAATTTCGCACGAAAATCGCATTAAAGTTATTAAATTAAATAAGATATGAATAATGTCTCACATACATCTGACATTTTTTTGGAAAATATTTCTGATGAAATTCTACGAAGAGCTAAATTAAATAATAAATATTTTCCCCACAGGTTGAGCAATTCTACTCTCGTCAATTTCAAGATCGTGAAGATGGCCTGGTACGTTTGCGCAACTTCCTTAAGGGACATGAAATAGAAACTCTTTCAAATACCAACAATTCAAACAGTGAAAATACAGCTGGGCCTAACAAAGTAGCACGTAGCGCTGCTTTCTTATTACATCGATCCGTACGCGATGCTGTGTATTCAGTATTTAATCAGGCCACAGAAACAGTACGAGTACTGTTTTTAGAATATGTTCCAGGTAGAGTGTCTCAAAGTGAAGTAGCTAGATGTGTAGATCGTTTACTGCCCGAATTGTTGGCTAAATCGGGAGATCCTTCGGCACGTATACACACTTTAGCTCAGCATACTATATTAAGTATAGCTTCTTGTCCCGAGGTTCAAGAACAACATCTAGTTGCCCCAGCTTTATCAAGAACCGTCAGTTCTGGCACCCATCCCCGTTTGGCGTTGAGTCGTATGCAGATGCTAGAACAATTGGTGTTAAGTCAAGGCATTAGTACAGATAAACATAGCGGTTTAACGTGTAGAGCTCTCTCAGAATGTGGCTGTTCGGGCATACATCATCCTGCGGAGCCGGTGCGTAAAGTAGCCGAGAGAATACTTTTGCTAGTTTATAAAGTAAATCCTCGTCTTGTGCGTAAACAGCTACCGCCCGATGATGATATAACACGACGCAATTTATTGTATCGTCAGTTATTTACGGAATTTGATAAATTGGATTTGGAACGTAAGGCTGAGATGCTGGAGGCTAATAAATATGCTGGCGGTCTTAGTTCCAGTGATCCACAATCTCCACCCTCAAATCGTAGTGCTGTAGAGCATTTACAACTGGGTGGTGGAAATAGTGTAGGTGGAGCAAGTGGTAGCTCCGATAGTCGTGCCAGTCCCTACAGTTTTGGTTGCAAATCCCCCGATTCACAGTCCAGTCCAATGAGACGTTCTGAAACACGCATATTAAAAAGTAAAAGTGGTCAAACATTAGCTCAAGGAGAAAATTCTGGGACAAGCAATGGCTATTTGAAATCAGGCAAAGATTTAACCAAATGTAATGGCAAACAACAGTATAATGAACAACTAAAACGTTCCATGGCGTCGGCCAGCGGTTCTAGGAAAAATTCCAATTCAAATTCCGAATCATTTGAAGAGGCAGCCGATCTAATGTGAGTTCAAAATAATGTTATTTTTTATATTTGTGTTTAAATGTTATCTTTTCTTGTTAAAGACGTTGTCCATTTTGTGATTGGCATTCGCAAAGTGGTGACCAGGCACAACTAGATCGCCATTATTGGAAATCTTGCCCATTCCTTACAAAATGCCCTCAATGCAGTCAGGTGCTTGAGGTGGCGGCCTTAAACTATCATTTGACAAGTAAGTAAAAGTCTTTTAAGTCCATAAAGGATTTCAATAAAAGTGTTAGTTTTATAACAACAAATTTCCGTTTTTTTAAACAAATAAGCGTTTTTTTTAATAACGCGTTTTTACAACATTTTTTTTGACATTTTTCCGTTTTTTTCCTTTCGACAAAAATAAAAATTGGCGCGTTTTGATTTGAATGATTTAAAAAGAAGTTCGATTTTTAAGGGTTCCATTTCCAAGGGTAAAAACGGCTTTTTGCGCTTGTTGTATATGATTTTGTTGTTTAAATTCCAACCGGTAGGGACTTGAAAATTAGCACGCAGAATGTTGTACTATGTCCTATTTAAACTCAAACTTAAGAATTAAAGAATTTTTTTTTAGTCTTTAGTTATATGTCCACTATAACAGCAAGTAAAACTAAAACGAATCTAAAGGGTGCCCTCAAAGAAAGGCCCACATGAGTGGCAGCAGCTACAGCCTTACTTCATAATAATAAATCACTATATTGTTAACTTAATTGTCTTATTATTTTGAATATTATCTTGTAGAGGAATGCGAAGCTAAAGACAACTACATAATGTGCGAACGATGTACTGAATCTGTACATAAGCAACTTTATGATCTACATCAAATGGAAGACTATTGTAGAGGTATTTAAAAATAACACTATCTCTAAAAACAAAAAATTTTTAGTTTTTACTTTTTCATTCAAGAACTCAAAACTGGGGCTGCACGATGTCCTTTATGTCATGATGATGTCCATTTGCCATTAGACGGTGGTTGGAAGCTACATTTGTTAAGTGCTTCCGGCTGTCCAGGCAATTCGAGAAGGCGTCCAAAAAAATCGTCTTAAAGTGATTTATTATTCCACAAATAGGAAACAGGAAACCCAATTTTGCCTTCATCACATAATAAAGGAAACCATAAATTAAATCGAAATCAAACAACTTTTAAGCATTTTATTTTGTCACCAAAAATGAACATGCTTATTAGCTCTTCGTTATTTAGGGACATATTAAATACATTTTGTATGAAAATGTCTTAAAACTAAAACTAAACTTTAAGTAAATTAAGTATTTTACATAAATTTTTGAGCTTAAATTACTAAATGCAAAACAATATAAAACTTTGGCGAAAAACTAAAATATAAAATAATTAAAAAAAAAACAAACAGCTAAAGCCAAAAATCTCTCTAAAATTAAGTTTTATACATTTGTAGTATACAAATAATTTTTTTATAAGCATATTTATTATTTTTATTAGTTAAATATTTTTTGTTACTAATTTTTTATGCTATAGTATTATAAGAACACCCACTATGATTTATTTTGCTTTTACAATTTTAAATCAAAACAAAGCTTTTGTTTAGTTTTATTGTTTTAAGTTCTTATATCAAACACCAACAAAAACAACTCTGTTCCTAATTTAAATCAAAACATGATATTTTTTATAAAAAAACTTAAAACTAAGTTAATATATTTTATTTATTTATTTGCATTGTTATTGCTAAAAGATTTATTTAGGATTTTTAGAAAAAAATCTTAAGAAACAATAATTATTATTATTTTTTAATTACAAATAGGTAATTTTTGTTTAATTTATGTGCAATATTTTAAACTTTGTTAAAATTGTTTTAAGATTTTTCTTATTTTGTTTAAAATATTTATTATATAGTTAAACGTCCGTTACTTGAGGCCCATCCAAAAACAATTTAGAAAATTATTAATAAATCAAATACACAAACAATTAAATACAATATAATTGTAGTTTAACAAAAAATAACTTTAACAATAAATAAAATGCAACAAATTTAAGATATATTCAATTGCTTTTAATTTCAAAAGGCTTAAGACGGTTTAACAAAGCTTTAAAATTGTTTAATTTCAATTTAAAAACAACGATTCAGTTTCATTCACAATAAGATATTATCGTGAATACATAAATGATTTAACAGAACATTGCAGCTCTGTCACAATACATTTTATCGATAATGCCGTGTACAAATGTTACCATCGCTCATTTCATTATGAAGGGAAATTATGCTTATTAACAAAACTCGTATTACCAATATCAGGTTTAGATGGCAAAATTAACCATTTATTTCGCTCTCTGAAGCACAATAGCGAACCGTGGTGTTCATATGACTTGTTTGGTTTTGACGTTTAACTATTTTCGTGCAAATTTTGATTGTTTGAAATAGATCAAAAAGGTAAGTTAGTTATTAAAAAAAATATAATAATTATAGTTATTTGACCTTTTTAATATTTTTTAGTAGTTTATTATTAAGCACTAGATCATTATTTAGTAAAAAATTTTTAAAAACTTAATTTTTTTTTATTTTTCAATATTTCGCCACACCATTGGTTGGCATCATGGCTGATGCTTAATAATAAACTACTAAAAAAATATATTTGATATATTCATTCTTGAATATTCTAAATATTTTAGAATATGCGCACATTCTGCGGCACATCAGAAGACTTTTTATCATTTTCATTTTTATATGTATGGATGTTTATTTTACACTTGTTGTGTTAATTTTTTTCATTCTTTACAGTTTTCGACAAATAGTGCAGATAAAGAAACAATTAGTTTTTTTAAAATTAGAGAATACAGTATTTTATCGTAGTTCACAACAAAACTCAAAATGAATCTACAAGATTTGCTCTCATATTTTGTATGGCGTAGTTTTAATCAAACTTCGATCGCGAACCGCGAATGGGAGAGCGAACCTCGACATTAGCTATTTGTTTGAACTGTAAAAAACATTTTCATTGTATCCATTATATATCATAATCATATAAACAAAATAAAAAGGGAATAACGTAAATATTTATTTCTTAATGGGAAATGACCTGCATTCATCTGCAGAGAACGTAAAACAAGGTACTATTGTCATTTCCTGTGTTATCTGGCCGTCGCGTTATGTCTTGAGAATGATACATTCGCATCAAAAGCGCTCACCTTTGACTTCAAAACGGCCAGATAAGACAGGAAATGCCAATAGTATTTCATTTACTGGCGGAGGAAGAATAAACCACGTAAAACAAGGTTTTTAATATTATTTGTATTCTTGGGACAATTTAAAGACATTTTTACCTACAGAATGAAAAAATACCAGAGAATAAAAGGAATATAGTTGAACACAATTTCTGCACGCTTAATCAGGAATTAAAAATTTAGTTTCAAAATAAGGGAAAGTTCCGTCTAGCAGCTATGTGTAATCTAAATTACAATGAACATAATTAGGCACAACGCTTATTTCTTATTTGTGATGTAAGCTTTTTGTTTGGAACTGTGAACAAATTAACTTTGATATAATTTCGTTTTAAAAATAGCAAAAATGTACATTCGCTTGATCTTACTGCGTCGACCGTTCGTTGTTAAAAACATGGAAATCTGTATATTTTTTTGTCGACGTCGTGTCTTATATTCTGATACGGCAGATTTTTAGAAATAATACCACTGTACTAATATTTTTAAATTATTTTTCATTGAACAAATAATTAAAACGCAGTGCTTTATATCTGAGACTTCGTGTGGTAGAAAATTAATAATGTTAAAAAAGAAAAACGGCAACACTTAACAAAAGCAAATAAACAAAAAGAAGGAGAGCAATAATTCATAAAACATATGTAACTGAAGTATATCTAAATAGATATACTTTGTCGTTGGCGTAGAGCTTAAGAGCGCAAGCAGACAAACAACAAATAAGTACTCGTGGCAACGCGGCAGCAAACAGCCAAATAAAATTAATTTTAATTAAATGAATAAAAAAATTAAAATATAATACAACAGAATAATAAAATAATTTTGTTAGAAAGTCATACTATCAAAAAAAGAAAATTTTCAAAATTGCACTCTTTAAAAAAAATCATAAAAAATTGAAGAAATCAATAAAAATTGTGTACACATTAGGAAACTAATAAATTATAAAAGTGTAGTATGATGTCAATATAAAATGTGAAGAATGATATAAAAAATCAATTTGGGAATCTTTTAATTTCCGGCCAGCCAGTCACATGCATATTAATGCTTAATTTTGCCTTAGGTTTTTTGAAATTGTGTTTTCTGAAAAGGCGTGCGGGGGAGAATAAATTGTCATTGCTGTCTCATATATACGGGCGTTGCTGCTGCTACTTCTGCTACTGCGTTTGTTAATTTAGTGTGAAAAAGTAAATGATATTATTATAAAATTTTGTTTATTTTGTTTAATTCATATCACTAAATGTGACTTTACGCTATCACTTTGATATATTAAAATAAAATAACACAAGTTTGCAAAGTGTGACTTGTTTGCAGTTTCTTAAATTCGTGTACAAATTTTGTGTGTCTGCTTACGCATTTTTTTATTTGCTGCTAGCAGACGTTAAACAATAAATTTATCATTATTGGGTTAACCTTTCGACATCCCTACCACCCTCTAAAGCACTAAATAGAACAACACGGAACATCATTCATTTTATAACGGTTATTGTGTTTTATAAATTTTGACATTAAAACATCATAACATTTGCAAATTTTCATCATGTCCTTGATACAGCAGCTTCTAAGTTATAAATACTTAACCCAGGAACATCTCAATGGATTTGATAATTATAAGGTAATTAATATTAAATTCTTCTGAAAACATTTACTTGCAGTTTCTTTTGCAGAAAGTAAATTTGCCAAGTTAAATTATATTCTATCAAAGTAAATAGATTTTTTTAATCATTACAAATTAAATAAATACAATCATGCCGTAATGATCTAATTAATTAAAGTTCCGATAAGAAAGAATATAAATAAATTCTGAGGAATTATTTAGAATTATAGTTGCCAGTTTATGTTGATTTAAAAATCGTCAAATATATATAATTACATATTTTTCAAATCGCCAAGCAGAAATTTCGATTCGTGAAACTGTTTGAAAATGAGTTTAAGAGGAAAAAAGGACTATGTCGAAGTATTTATAGCAAACAACACTCGATTATTTAGCGACTAAAGTTGGGTATTTCTAACATCTCGGTACTCGTTATAACAACAATGAACTGATTCATGGGAACAGAGAAAAGATAGAGAGCAGTATGTAAGCAGACCGGTTTCGGCCATGTGCCATCTTCAGTGTTTTTTTCTCTTCTTCTTTATACTTTTTTGTATTTGCTTTGGAATTTTCTTGCGAAATAAATTTTGCTTTTAATATGACGCATTGTAAAGCATAATTAAGACTAAACTTACTGCAAGAAAATAACAAAGAAAGTAAATTACATCTCCCAAAATTTGCAGTATTTCGCATATATTTAATTTTAAGTCTCGTACCATGTTTCGAACCATAGTTTATCGAATGAACTTTATTGCTTTTCAAATAAGTACCCACAGGATACTTCTATATTTGCAGATTTCGTTCTTTCTGGTATAAAATTAAATTTATTTTAATAATGACAAAAAAATGGAGGAACAAATTTATTATAATTTTATTAAGTATAACCTTACATGGGAGGGAAAACCATCATTCGGAGACGCGTCACATTCGGTTTGCATATAGATATTTGCAACATCTAAAATTTAGGCTATTGCATATATTGGTCGGTCTAAAAATCACCAATTCCTTAAATAATATAAGGTCCGCCAAATAACTCTTTTTTGTTTTAAATGCTATAAACAAAACTACACAGCGTCGGTTGTGTGGCACGTAGCGTCGTCCTGTTGAAACCAAATGTTGTCAATATCCTCCTCTGCAATTTCTGTGAGCAAAAATTCGTTCAACATGGCCCGATAACGGTCGCCATTGACTGTAACGGCCACACTATTGAAAAATGGCGCAATTATGCCTCTAGACCAAAATACGCACGAAACAGTGAATCGTTTTGGGTGCGTCGGCTTTTCAATGTATGCTTGCGGGTTTTCTGTGGTTGCGACAATTTTGCAAGTTTACATACCCGCCAAGATCAATGAACTTCATCTGAAAAGATGATTTTTATTTGCAAAATCAGCATTTTCTGTAAGTTGATCGCAGGCGCACTTAGCGAAGCATTGTTCATGCGTATACACAACCATATTCGTTTAGCGGAAGGATAAAACTATTTATCTGTCAAATCAAACATGAGCCAAGTGTTACCATTCACGAAATAAGCACTAGTTAAAAAAAAAAAACGTTACATTGCGGATCCGTTAAATAAATAATCAGTTACTTAAATAGCTCACTAGTATGCTGTTTGCAACAGACGAAAAGACATTGCAAACTGTTTCAAAATCAGGTATGCAGAGCATCTCTCTTAGGACCGAACTATAATATGCATAATCTGGCTTAAGCTAATGTCAAAAATTTAACGAAAAGTCTGTCAAATGCTTAAGTATATCATTGAAAACTTTTATGTGGCTATAATATACTTACATGAATATAGAAATTGGACATGCAAATTTGTTTTATTCGTACTTTTGCAAAAAAGTAATTTCTTTCTTAATAAATGAAATTTATTAACAAAAAGATGTTTAATAACCACATTTTATATACTTAATACTATCCTTATACAAGTTTATAATTTTTTTTTCAATAATTTTAAAAAAATTACGAAAGAAAAATTACTTATAATTCGCTGTTTGTATTATTTGGGCCAAAAGTACTAAAAATGCAACTGTGTGCATCATTGCATTTATAAACCAGAGTAGCGAAGTGTTCACTCACTGTTCATACATGTATGAATATGTACATTTCATTTTTTAGCCGCTTCTTCTCATACATGTGTGAGAGACTGAAAAATATTTTGCGTTTTCTCATTTATGAATGCGACGATTTATTTTTTTCTTTTTATTCATAAGTGAAAAAATGAGAAACACACAAGTGTTCATTTTTGAATATGTACAATTTTGATAATTTTTCATAAATGAAAAGATCGTAAAAATATGTGCGTTAAGCATTCGCGTACATAAACGCACATATTTGATAATGCGCAATTGTCGGCGTATGTAGGAAAAAAAATGTTGTTTTTTTATTTCTTTTAGAATATATTGCAATATTGTATTTTGTGTTAATATGTACCCATGTGTTTTTACTACATTTTACGGTAAACTGCGATCGTAGGTAGAAAATTTTTTCACATTCATTTATGAGAAATTTTATAAAATTTCAACGTTCATAAATGAACATGTACATTTATGAAAAATAACATTAATGAGAAGTAGCTGATTTATCATTTATCACATATGAATAAGACTAATAATTCTTGTTGTGCGTATTCATGTATGAACATAAGCAGAACATTTTTTCTTGTTCGTTTATGCGCGTGAAAAATAAATATAAAATTTTAGATTTCTCATTTATGAAAAATATTATGAATGCTGATTTTTGAATGTTCATACATGAAAAATTCTGAACCCTGCATATGAATAAAACTAATAATTCTTGTTGTGCGCATTCATGTATGAACATAAGCAGAACATTTTTTTTGTTCGTTTATGCGCGTGAAAAATAAATATAAAATTTTAGATTTCTCATTTATGAAAAATATCATGAATGTTGATTTTTGAATGTTCATAAATGAAAAATTCTGAACCCTGTTATAAACAATAAAAAATGTAATTTTGTTGCAAATTTTTGTGTTAAAAAAATGGAAAAGTAATTAAAATGTTTAAAGGACCTTAATTTATTAAACTCCAAGGTTGAGTCTACTTAGTTCTTCAACGTTATTACGAGTACTACAAAATAAAGATTCACATTGTAAAAAAGTAAAAAATATTCAATATATGTAAATGTTTATACAGGCGGGGTGCGAAGAAGCTTTTCAAAAACATAATAGGCTGCAGTAGTGCTCATTCCTAAATATAGTCCATTCCACTGCCTGATAGAACTTCCATCCTCTTCATTTCCTTGCAGAAACGTTCCCGTAGTAACTTCTAACTGTGTTTGCATTCCGCGACTTTATATAATTCATACCCGTATGAAAATGAAAAAAGCAAACAAAATTCTTTAAGGTATTACTTTTATTACTTTTATTGCATTTTTCTGCTACTTCTTTCCATGCTCGATTCTTTGAATTGGCGCTATAATAAAACGCGCCTCTTTTGTCATATAAGCAATTTTTTCTTTGTATGTTTTCTATTAAATTCAGATAAAATATTTTTTCACTTTCGTCCTCCATTGGTATTTCTGCTGTTTCCCTACGGAATGTGTGATCAGTTTCATAGTTTGCTTAAGCAAATGACATTTAACGAAACTTGAAGAAAAGTTTTGTTAAGTTCTTTATAGTTTGCCACAAATGATTATTAGGTATTTGCACAATTACTTAAGTTGGCTTCAGCCAGCATATGCATAATATACTTGTGCCTTTAAGGGGAATTAGCAGACCCTAGAACATCGGACACAAAGAAATCAAAATCACAAAAATTACGATATAAGCACATTTGCTAGGTCTTCAAAATCGTTTTATTTTTAAGAACCTTTAAATGGGTAATGTTCAAGGAACGTAAGCATGTTCCTTACTATCAAGGGTATTAACTAGACTTTATGAATGTAAAAAATGAATTTCCTATTAAAGTATATGGTGGTTGCAGGTTTCTGTAGTTAATTCTTAAAACTTTTCTGAATTTTTAAAAAGAAATTTAGATAGCACACTTTGAAATATAGCAACTTTTATTTAAGAACTCAATACTTTAGCTTTCTTTGTACAGATACTTAAGTAATGCCAGTAGACTTTATATGGAGCCTCTGCTATAAAAAAGTCACACCGCTAAAATTTCATATCTCTGTCTAAATGGTCTGAAAAATGATTAAATAATATTTGCAACATTAAACGCATTTTTGTGATTTTCTAATTATTAAGCTTAAGGAAGCGTAGCAACTTTAGTTAGTATTTAACATCTTTACAAAACTCCCGTCTTCAAATTCTAAATAAAGGATTTTTGGGTAGAAAAGGTCTTTATTTAATTACTAAACTTTTCTCTTCTAGCACACAATAAAAAGCGTTTGTCTATTTCAGAAACTATTTGGAACTATAATATAATAATTTCAACACGTTTCTTTTATAAAGGTAAAGCGAGTTTATTTAACGCTGCATAACTAACAAAAATAATTTGCGCCTCGCTGCCTAGTAACTTATTTTTTTAAGGCCTAATATAATTATAATAACAAAATTAAAACTTTAGAATTGTTTTATCTTTCTGAAACATATCTAATAAAATCTATTTTTAATTTATAGTGATAACAAGAATAATAGCACTGATTAGCTACAATATATAAAGGGTGTTTTTTTAAGCCCGATAGAACTTGAAATTGTAAAAAATAACACAAAAAATTAAATTGTAATCAAAATTTCTTTTTTATTCGAAGGATCAATACGTGACATTAATATTTGAAAATGATTTCGGGCATATGGGCACCGCGGCTGTTCTTGACGAGGCGCATTCTGGACGTCCAATTTTGGGCCACTTTTTCGAGCACTGCTGGGCGTATGTCACGAATAACACGAACAATGCTGTCCTCCAAGGCGTCAATTGTTGCTGGTTTTCCAGCATAAACCAGTGACTTCACGTAGCCCCACAGGAAATAGTCGAGTGGTGTCAAATCGCACGACCTTGGAGGCCAATTCACAGGTCCATTTCTCGAAATCAACTTATCGCCAAATTTTGATTTCAATAAGTCGATGGTTGCGTTCGCTGTATGGCACGTAGCGCCATCCTGTTGAAACCACATCTCGTCCGGATCAATGTCATCCATATTTTCAAACAAAAAATCATTGATCATGGTGCGGTAACGATCTCCATTGACCGTAACGCGAGCTCCGGCCTCATTTTTGAAGAAATAAGGTCCGATGATGCCACCAGCGTGAAAACCGCACCAAACGGTGTATTTTTCTGGATGTACTGGAGTCTGTAGGGTCTGTTGTGGATTGGTCTCACTCCATATGCGGCAATTTTGCTTATTAACAAACCCGTTAAGCAAAAAATGCGCCTCATCGCTGAACACAATTTTGCGATAAAACAACGGGTCAGTTGCCAACTGCTCTAGAGCCCAATCGGCGAAAGAACGACGCATATAATGGTCTCGTGGCTTCAATTCCTGCACCAGCTGGATCTTATACGGATGTAGGCCGAGATCTTTGCGCAAAATTTTCCACGTAGTGGACGGACAGAACCCCAATTCCTGCGACCGACGACGAATTGGTGTTATTGCATCCTCTAGAGAGTATGTGGTACAAAATCTATCGACAGTTCGACGAATGGCTTGTTCAGATGCACGATTATGTACGCCATAAAAATTACGAAGTCGTCTATAAGTTGCGCGAATCGACGACTGATTTTCAAAGTAAATTTGGATAATTTCGTAGCGTTGTTGAAGCGAGAGTCTATTCATGATGATTTGTCAGAGTATACTGAAACAAATGAAAAAAATGTTTCATCAAAATTTAATTTTTTGTGTTACTTTTTACAATTTAAGTTTTTGTATTTGAAGAAGATATTATGAATAGAAGAAAGCAAAATCGCTTTGTAATGTTAAAATAATTGCTCGTTCATATGTTGGAAAATCTTCTAAGAGTATAAAGCATGGAGGTTTAAATAAAGGGTTTTTCAACAAGAAGTTTGATTTTTAAAATAAAACAAAAAATTTATATTAAAATGCTTTAAATTTTTATTGATATCTGGCAAATGACGACCACGGTGATGGATGTTAATTCTTTAATAAAAGTTTTTAAACACTTTTTGACAAAACGGCGGTCATATTTCGCTAATCATGGATTTTGAGTTTTAAGACTAAAATCGATTTGATTGACTTCGTATAGACTATGTCCTTAACATAGCCCCACAAAAAATATTCCAGTTGTGTTAAATCACACGATCTGTCTGGCCACTTAACAGCTGAGTGTCGTGAAATTATGCGATCGCAAAAAATTGGTTTGCAATAAATTGATCGTTTCATTCGCTGCATGACATGTGGCACCGTTTTGTTTAAACCACATGTCTGCGACATCCACGTTGTCAATAAAAGGCCACAATGGAGTTGTTACCATCTCGCGATAGCGTGATTCATTGATCGTTACCGCATTTCCAGCCTCATCTTAGAAAAATGGCCCTATCACGCCTCCAGACCACATAGCGCACCACACAGTGACACGTTGAGCATGCAAAGGCTTCTTAATAATCGCTCTAGGTTTTCAGAAGTCCAAATGTGGCAATTTTACTTGTTGACGTAGCCTGACAAGTGAAAATAGGTTGCGTCTGAAAAATATATTTTATTAGAAAAACCAGCCGGAGTTATTAGCATCTCGCGATAGCGTGATTCATTGACTGTTACTGCATTTCTAGCTCACATAGCGCACTATACGGTAACACGTTGAGTATGCAGAGGCTTCTCAATAATCGCTCTAGGTTTTCAGAAGTCCAAATGTGGCAATTTTACTTGTTGACGTACCCTGACAAGTGAAAATGGGTTTCGTCTGAAAAAATTATTTTTCTTAGAAAACCCAGCCGGTTGTTCCTGAATGAATTGAGCGAATCGAGGGCGTCGTGAATAGTCGGTCCGCTTCAATTCCTGCACCAGCTGAATCTTGTATAAGGCTTCAAAGTCAAATAAAAAGTCAATAAAAAAAAATTGGATGACCCAAATTGTTGAGGATATCGAGGAATTGACAAATTTGGATCATTGTGGCTCACGCAATGTTTTCAGTTGAACGACCTGGTCGAACACGCATTGGTGTTTGCACATTTTTTATCGAGACTGCTGACTCAAATTTAACGACCAAATTCTTAATAGCGGTCTCTGAAGGACGATTATGTTGTCCGAAAATATCACGAATTTTACGAAATGCAACTTTAACCACCATTTTCATAGTGGATTTTAATTATTTTAATGCGACTTTCATGCGAAATTAATAAAAAGAATAATAGTACTGTCATTAGTCATATAATTTTTGTTTTTGTATGTGAAGAAAATATTGTAGACGAACGAAAAGAAAATCGCTTTGTACTGTGAAAAAAATCTAGTTCATGTTAGACAATCTTCGAATGGAGTGCATGATGTAAGAGTATTAAGCATGGAGGTTTAAATATAATGTTGTGGGCACGTTTTTCGCATTGCACAGTGGGAAAAATATATCTAACGTTGATATATTAAAAAAGTTGTATACTTCCTTAAATACCAATAACCATTAAATACGATTACCAAAAATGCTTACCAATGAATTGTAGGAATTGTAGACTATAATGATAACAGTCGTCTGACTAAAGTCCAAGAGAAAATCTTAGGTCTGACCTAAAGAAAAACATCTATGAAGCAACACCTGCCAAAAACAGGCAACCTTGGAGTCACAGAAGAAATTTAAAAAAAATGATGAACACTTAGTTTGCCTCATGCCAAGGCGTTGCTCGTTGTTGCCAACAAATAGCCCTACAACCAAATACAGGGTATCGGCCGGGAAGGTACACTACCTTGTTTTGCCGCCCTTATGGTAGACTTAGTCTTGACAGTTATTATTTGGCAGTCGTGAAGTAGACACCTGGCAAATTTATGGTGGAAAAATATTCGATAAACTTGCGTGCTTTAATCGTTCAAACATTTTATCAAAATCAATCATTGATTACTGTGACGATGCGAAAGTTATTTCAAATTTTTTGGGAGAAACTACGTGCCAACAAAACGTATCGTACATGAGAATGATTTCAAAGAAAAAGGGTGGATAGGTGATAGGCCCAAGCGTGGACCACAACGTACTGCAAGATCGGCTGAAAACATTACTGCTGCTCAAGAAAGGTTTCAAAACAATCCATCAACCTCAATTTGACGACGTGCTCAGGAGCTTGGTCTTCTAAAACAACTTTGGCCAGAAGAATTTCCATTTGTTCCCATATAAGATTCAGTTAACACAAGAGCTTCTTCCACAAGACCATTTATGCCGCTGCACATATGCCTAAAGGATGTTACAGCTCGTCTATAACAACGCCGATTTTCATGAAAAAAAATCATAATCAGTGACTAGCTGAATAGTTGGTTCTAAGGAATCGAAAGCTGTCACCTTTGCATCCAATAAAAGTGTCAGTCTGGTGTGCAATTTGGTCAGGAGGAATAAGGAATCATTGGACCTTATTTCTTTGAAAATGAAAACGGTGTAATGGTAACTGTGAATGGGAAACGATATCGTGATATGATTGACAACTTTTTAACGCCACAACTGAATGCTTTTGGCTTGATTAACATGTGATAGCAACAAGACGGTGTCACATTGCTTGCGGCCAGTATTACAATAGAATTACTGCGAAACCTCTTTCATAAACAAGTTGTTGATTGGCCTTCACGGTAGTTTGATTTGACGGCAACGAATTTCTTTTTGTGGGGATATTTGAGAAGGAAGATTTATGCAAACAAACCAGAAACGCTTGAGCAACTCAACAAAATATTCGTGATGAAATTAGTGAAAAAACGCTTCAAATGTGTGAGAATGCAATGAAAAATGTGCTCAAAAGGGCACGCATTTGTGAGACTTACAGAGGCGGACATTTATCTGGCACTGTATTCCATACATAATTGCCGACATTAAATAAAACATTTATTATTATAAGATCCCATCTATTTTAACAAACAAAGTAGCATACCTTCTCGGCGGACACCCAGATTAATTTAGTAACTTTATTATTCTTTAGTATGTATTATAAAATAAATGTTGTTACTTATCGGGTTATTTAATCTGAATAGGGCTTTTCCCCCCGGAAGCACATGATAATCTTTTTGGAACCTACTATTTAGACTGGTGTCTTGCGGGGTAAAAGGGAGCCCAGGCCCCTCAAAGGCTAGTAGGAGTCACCTGGACAATCTACATATTTCCACGGGAATCAGTATGCCCCAGAGTTCACTAATTGTCTCTTGAGACAATTAGCTGTTCTCTGACTGGTTATTGAGATTGGCCCCTATATGGGAGTACCGTGGTGGTTGTGGTTTCGGACCCTCGTGAGAGTTTGTGGGTCGGATCATTCAAATTAACACAATGAATGGTTCAGGTTCAGTGAGTATGAATGCTGTCGTGTTCTTGATAAAAAAGAGCTTCATGCGTTCTGGACGAGGAGTTGGAAAGTTTCCAACTCTTTAGCAAGGAGTGAAGGCTGCGACATACTTCGAGCTTTTAAAATTGCTACTAGGAGTGACCGGAGGATATACGTATTCGATGGCCTTCTAGGGCGTGGGTGATGTCCAATCATTCAAGTGGTTTGACCACCATCTGATTATGACTATATGGTCGGTGCAGATGTAAATCAAATCACGCACTGAATAGGGCTATTTTTTTACCATTAACATGTTGATGTGAAGCAGATTTTATAATAAGCGTTAATAAATGGTAATAGGTGCCCCTGTAGGCTAGTAGGTAGTGTACTAGCTTGTCAGTATGGGGGTTGTGGGTTCGATTCCGAACGAAGACCTTGGTTTTTTTCACTACAAAAATAAAAATTTTCGGACAACATAAACGTTCTTCTGAAACCGCTATTAAGAATTTGATCGTTAAATTTTAGCCGACAGGTTTAATACGAACAGGTTGTATGCGAACATCAACGCGTGTTCATCGGGGGTCGTTCAACAGAAAACATCGTAGCCGTAAGGCACCGTATTGAAGCAGATTCAAATTTGTCAATTCCTCGACGTTTTCAGCAATTGGACCTATCCAAAACCACCACATGGCGAATTTTACGTAAGGATTTGACTTAGAAGCCTTTAAAGGTTCTACTGTTGCAGAAATTAAAGCCGATTGACTATTCACATCACCGTGGATTCGCTCAATTCATTCAAGGACAACCGGCTGGTTTTTCTGAAAAAATCATTTTTTCACTGATATGTGTCCCTGTAGGCTAGTAGCTTGTAAATATGGGTGTTGTGGGTTCGATTCCCAACGAAAACTTTGATTTTTTTCACTACAAAAATAAAAATTGACTGTCGGTGGGGCTGTTCAGCGATGAAGGCATAGTCACTGGTCGCTGTGCTGTCTTTATACGGCAGTTAATTTCTTACTATCTTTCTACATTCACCACCTGTTTTATCTCTTCTCTATCACTTTCCTAAAGAATGTAGCACGGTAAATAGGCATTGTTGCCTGATGTGCTACTTCTACAGATCTTTGTGATATAATTATTTCTTATTTCAATTATGTGATTCTGGAATAATTATGGTACTAAAAAGAAGTAAAACTAGTGTCTTAAGGCTGGGGCACATAGAATCCGTCATCCGTCATACGTTGTATTTTTCAACAGACAAGTAAGTTGAAATACACGTTTTCTTATCAGCGTTGTCACAATCAATACGTCTCCGTCAACGCAAAGTACGAAAGTTGGCCAACTTTTAACTTTTGACGTACGTTGAGTACTTTGACATTTTTCATTTGCTTCTTCTTCTTGTTTTTTGTTTGTTTTCGCTCTATTGTAGTAAAATATTTTTAAAATAAATTATAAATAATAATAATCATAATAAATAATGGAATAAATAGTACAAATTACCATTAATAGAAAGTCTAAGATGTCGTCTAACTCCATTTCAAATGTGCACTTTAATAAAACTTTTCTGCAAAAAAAAAAAATAAGAAAAACAAAAAACAGCTGATTACTTATCCGTTAACAAAGTACTCATTGTGCCAACCTCATCCGTCGCCACATAGAGGTATTTCAACGATCTGGGCGGCCAAAACCCCAAAAGTCAAAGTAGGAATAATATTGAAAAAAAATAGTCACTGCGTTAAAAGACATTCCAAAGAACATGAGACAACAACCAAAATTTTTTTTCCGCGCATCACGCGCACGTACGAGCAGTCGAAAGTTGAGTGTTTCACAGAGTTCTCATAATAGAACTGGGTTCCCTTACAAAACAACCGGTTTTCATCGTAAATATTAGCAAAACAAGTTCATCGCACAAGGAAAAAATTATGGATCCTAGTACTTCAGATAATGGACTTATGAAAAATCATTTTACAACATATAATTAGTCATATCAATGCTGATTTTTTTATTGATTGAAAGTAAGGTTATTTTTGTAGTAAATTTTTGTTAAATTTCTTTTTCAAGATGCTTTTTGATATGTTATCAAGGTAGATCAAGCAATAATTTTTTTTGTTTGGCATTATTCAATCTTTCCTTTATTGAAGTAGCAAAAAATTTTTCCCGGATAGTCCCGGATAAGCACTTTTTTGACACCTTAAACATTTTGGATCTCAAAAGCTTTTTTTTCTGTCAGTTGAGTTTTTGCAAATAATAAAACTAACTTTGAAAATAAAAAGAAATCGTAGTTGTCTATGTCGAGTTCGTGTGTATATTGTTTTCATTAAAGAAAAAAAGAAATTATTTATCATTGTTTCGGAAGACAAGATGGTGAAGCGTAAAACTCTTTTCGACAAAATGAACAGTTCAGGTGTGCCTTCTATTGATGGTAAGCTAAATGTTTAAAGAATCAACTGTTCGCATATAAAGGCTATAATAAAGAGCAATTAGCTAGCTTGAAGCGTAACTTTGCTCACTTTAAAAGCCAATTTAAACAAAGGTGGATAAAATCTCACAGCAAAGAGGAAACCTTTTTGAAGTACAATGATTCAATGACCGACCTCAGAAATCTTTCGGGCAGTCAAGCGACAGAAGCAAAAGGAGGAAAACTGAAAAAATGCGGTCCTGTTATGAAAAAGATTTGATCATCCATGCTGCAGGTGTTGAACTAGAAAAAAGCGGAAAAAGAGATGCATCTTTTATTCTCAAAGATATTTTAAGCTCTCCTAAACGAGCATATAAATTTAAAAACGCGTATAAGCGTAAAAAAACTACACATTCGCCCTTAACACCAATAAAAGCTTTGCAAATGTTTATTGATGCAGATTTGACGAAAGGTCAATATGAAATAATTAGAAAAACTAATATGAAGTTTTTTCCCTGCTACAGTGTTTTGCAGAAGGCAAAGAAACAATGATATCCACCTCCAGAAGCTTGTCGAGTAACAAGTAATGGTGCCGAAGCTGATTTACAGTCACTGATGGATATTACAACTAGACGTTTATCAGATTACTTAGAAGAAGTTTTAATAACCATTAAAGAACAAGAGCGAAAATCCCTGAAGCTGATCTGTAAATGGGGTTGCGATGGCTCCAAGCAAGATTTGTATAAACAGAAACAAGACAATGTTGAAGATTTGGATTCAAACATATTTCAGAGTTGTTTTGTTCCTCTTAGATTAGTTTGTGGAGAGAAAAAAGAAACAATTATTTGGGAAAACCCAACACCATATTCGACCCGATTTTGTAGGCCGATCATCAAGGAATGTTCTGCAGTGCGCTTCATCAAGGAAAGTGCTGCAGTAATTGAAGACGAAATAAAATATGTTAAAAATAACATAAACAATTTAGTTGCAACTGAAGTTGACTTAGACGGGGACAAGTATTTGGTGAAACACATATTATTAATGACTATGGTTGATAGCAAAGTTTGCAACGCAGCCACAGGTGCGTTTTTAACGGATGTTTTAAACCAAAGTTGCATTTTACTCATAAATAAACATACTTTTATATTACAGTCTTAAATTATACGGTTCCTAAATGACAAAAATGTGTAATAACATCTCCAAACTTGAAAAATACGCAATTTTTTTGCAAAACTTAGTTTGCTGGAGGAATACACACAGATGTCTCAATATAACTTAAGTATCATTTTCATATCTTCGAAATGGCTTAGTTTCTTCTTTCTAAATCCACTGAGAAATTCTAAATCGGTTGATATTCAACAAAGTTACTAGCTTATATGTGCAAAAGGGCAGAAAACCCGGTTTTTTACCCGTAACTCAAGATTTTAGAGGGTTTCGCAAATTTCAACGACACAGTCTTGTTGTACTCGACAAGATATGTACATTTAAGCACAAAAATAATTTTGGCCGCCCAGATCGTTGATATACCTCTATGTGCGTCGTTACTTTGACTTCAGTTGAATACGTCAAAGTATAACGCATAACGAATTCTATGTGCCCCGGCCTTTAGTGCCATTTTTTACATACGACAGCTCTGTGGTATGTATGCTGTGTGCATGTATGCTTTTATGAGTGTGTGCATATGTGAATGTATTGTCTTGATTCTTTCTTTCTTTTTTTCTTTCTTTCTTTATTTATTTTAAGCTTATGATATTGTATAAAATTTAATTAAATTTCAATTGATTTGTTTTCTGTTCTAATTTTTTTATTTACAGTACAGTGCACGCGATACTTCACCATTAAGCGTGTATATAATGCACCCCTTTTGGAATTGGACTGTCAAGGTAAATGCGCCAAGAATTTCAATTAAATAATCTCAAAAAAAAAATATATATATATTTGTTTCGTATGCAAAATAGTTTGTTTGTGTTTCAAATCACTTACAACGAAAATTGTTGGGACTTTAAAGGCCAAATAACAATTTATAACAACAGGCCGGAAAGCCGATTGTAATTTTGGTTGTAACAGCAAAGACGATTATGAGCCTTTTTGTTCAAAACGAATTGCTGAAATGTTACAATAGGATTTTATAACACAACAATGGGGCAAAATAAAGTTTTTATTTAGTAGTAAGATATTTTTAAATATTATGCAAATTATTTATTTTATTTATTTATTTATATTTTAACTACAATTATACAATAAATTTTATAGAAAATATTATATTATTACTTTATTTAAGGTGTAGTTCAGTTAATAAGAAAAAAATAATATGAATGTTTTATTAAGTTTATTTCTATTATTAATTAATTTGAGAACGTTCGGCTTAAAGTCTTACAGTTGTATGCATAAAAACTTAAAGTAGGTTTAACTGCCGTTGTTAAGCACAATTTCCTAAAGTTGTATTCATAAAACGTTTTTATCTTAACATACCTTTGTTAACTTTAAAGTAGGAAAAACCTACGTTAAGCCTACAATAAATTGACAGTTCAATTTTATTATTGAAAGTTCAAAAACAAAACAAGTTGTGTATACAATAAACTGAGCCGTTTATTTTAAAAGTGGCATAAGTTACTTTGTTATTGTCATCTTTTTTATTTTATTTTAGTTCATAAAACATTTTAATTTTTAGCCATTTTAACTAGTCTGTATTTAGTTTTCTTTCTGAAACGGATTTTTCTAATGATTGTGTTGAAATGAAATCTTTTTTCTCCATGTTGTGTACTGTAAAGGATATTTTCGACAGGGGGCTATTACTACTATTACTATTTTGTCCTTTAAATAAGTCACTATGTGCAATAATATGCTTTTGAGTTGTGACATTCTTAGATATTTTATACAACACGAAGCAACCTCCTGAGAATAAAAAAATAACAAAATAATGCTAATTATGTTTAGTATATTAGATATCACTATAATATAGTTCAGTAAACTGCACTATTCTTTCGAACTAATAAACAACAACACAACAATGCTCCACACACACTTATTACATGTTTCCATTTCTTTCACACTAAGCTCCGTAATTAATTTCCTGAGTACAGCGACTAACGCCATTTTCAAAATAAGCATTTTTGTTACACCGTTAATCTCAAACAAATCTCAATACTTCTTAACTTATTAATTTCAAATTTATTAAAAATGAAAAAAAGAAACTGTTCAGTTGTGACTTATGCCACTTTCAATGTAAACGGCTCAATTGACAATTATACTTCGTTATTCCAAAAATTTTTAAAAATGTTTACTAAAACAAATTGTAGTATACAATCAGTTTGGCTTTGGATATAAGACGTTTAGGTTTTTCTATACAATATTGGGGTAAAATTTACTGATGAGCTATGTGAGCAATAGTAAAATTGCAATATGGATATGCTCTCCCCCGCAGTAATACATTTCAAATATTTTTTATTTTTGTTGGAATAAATGTTTTATGAGAATATCATAAAATGTTTATTTTTTAATAAAAATTTTTGTAATAAATATTTCGTGAGCATATCATGAAATATTTATTTAAAGGAATCAAGCACGAATAATAAAATTGCTTATATTGAAAATGATTCCGATGAATAAATTACTTAATAATAAAAACTAAAATATAACATGCTATTCAATATAAAACATCTTAACATCTTTATTTTATATTTTACAAAAATATAATTATAATTAATTATTTTAAGCAAAAGTTTTATTGATGTACATATAATCAAAACAAAGCTCGTTATCCGAATAATTATTTTTTTAATATGAACAAATTCTTTGTAAGTTCTTCGTAAGCCTTGCAAATTATCCTTTTTTAGGTGCTATGCTTCTTATTAAAAAGATTAATAAAAAAATAAAAAAATATGTTGATTTTGCGGAAAACAATAAAAACAACTTTTATGGATCTAACTACCCGGATAAATAATATTCATTTTTATACATCGTTAACTACAAGGTGACAACTGAAAATAGTGGCATTGCCAGAATCAAAATACTAATTTTACTAAAGCATACATTAGCTAAAGTACTGTTTTTGAATACCATTTTTTAACAAACGTCTGTTAGCCTTAAAGTGTTTGTTAACTAACGTGTACTTTAAAGCTCAAGTAAGCGTTTTTTATGCATACAGCCGTTATTTTATAAATAATTAATTTATTTACACTAATGTACAGTAGTTATGTAAAGTTTGAATAGATTTTCTTTTTGAAGTTTTGTTTGTTTGTTTGTTTGTTTGTGTAGTTTAACTCCAGTTAAACATATGCACATACATACATATCTATTTCAACCAAAATTACAAAGAAAAATCAATACTTTAGTGTGTATAAAATTAATATTTTTATGTTTATACAAAAATTTTAAAGGGAAAAATAAATATTTACGTAGAAAATAAGAACACTTGATATGTTAGTGGGCGCTAAAAATTTCAGTAAGCTGGAAAAATATATAAATAATTATTTTTTAATTTGTTATAATATCTGAAATCAGTTTGGATATACATTTCGTTCTTTTTTTATGCGATACATCCGTTCCAGGGAAATTCGCATATAAAAAAATAGCATAAAAAAAAGACATACATTTATGTGCAAAATGATGGATACGTTCCATTTATTAAAAAAATCGCATAAAATGTAAATAATGTTTTAAAATGAACCAGAAATTGCATAAAAAAGATTTATAAATAATTTTTGTAGTTTTTTTAATCGACCTTTTTTTATCTTTAATAAATATTTCTTATTCTTTTTTACGGTCTTTTTAAATTAAATTAACAATATATATTTTTTTCTTTTCGATATTTCGCTTTCCTATGGAAAAATTTTTTATTTTTGAAAACAAAAATTATTAACAATTATTAATCAACATGTTAATAATTTTTGTTTTCAAATATAAAAATTTTTTTTCCTGAAGAAGCTTTCCTTAGGAAAGCGAAATATCGAAAAGAAAAAAATATATATTGTTAAATTAATTTAAAAAGACCGTAAAAAAGAATAAGAGATATTTATTAATTTATAAATAATAAAATTTAAATTTTTTTTCATCATATTTTAATAAATGTAAATTTTAATAAATGTAAAAAAACATAAACAAAACTTCATTTAAAATCATATTAAGAATGTTTTCATCATTATTCGCAGTCTGATAATGTGCGAACCCGTTTTTGAATTGGTGCAAGATCACTTTCATCACTTGAAGATAAAATTACGTCATCAGATATATGTACATGGTAATGCTTCTTCAGCAACTTCAGTGATTTTTTTTCTTTGGCAAGGTAGTCAGTAATTAAACGCTGTGATGGCTTGACTAATTCTTTGTAGAGTTCTTTGTAGCCAGACATATAAAATTTCAGATCACGTTAGAATTTTAAGGCGCGTTCTACATCATCATTTTTAATAAAAAAATTTTCCAATTTACCGGAAAGTTGAAGGCCTTGCCGAAGTAATTTTTCGTCCAGTGGAGTAACATCTTCTTCCGGTTCGCTATCTTCTGTTTCGATATGGTAGTATCTACCATACTTTTCAAAATATCGCCATAATAGTAGAGTTGTAGTTGTTATTCTTATTCGTTTTCAGAAAAAGTAAATCACCAAAAAAATTAAATTTTCAAAATTCGAATAAAATTTTTTTTCTTGCAGCGTATAACTCTAAAACCGCATATAAAAAAATCGCATAAAAAGAGAACGAAGTGTATATTTTAACAGTAGTCAGTAGTATAACATGCATGGCATATTTTTTAACCGGGATTTATGTAGAAAATTCATACACACGCGGAGAAAAGCTAGAAGCTTTTAATGCATTACAGAAGCTTTAGTTTGCATAAAGTTTAATGAATAAAAATTGGCTGAAAAATTGAATGCCATATCATTCACGTTATTTTACATGACTTCATAGTCATAGCTATAGCATTCATGTCCGTGAACGTGTTAAATGTTAAATAATATATCTTAGTTGTATACTATATCTTACATCATGTCCTTGAACGTGTTAACTATTACATAATATATCTTAGTTGCATAAATATATCTTATAATTTATAATTTTATTTTATAATTTATATCTTATAAGTTATAATTTATTTAATTAAGTCTAAGTTTAATTATAGTTTATGGTCCTAGTCTATTCTTAGCTAAATTACTATTGTATTATATTGTTTAAGGCTTCTTTTAGTAAATTCAGAGTCTTGTCATTTTTTACCTAAAGTCTGGTTTTAGTCTAGCCAGAGTTGATGTCTTTAGGGGACAAATTGATTATACTCACGTTTTGTTTGCAAACTTTAATTTCAAACCACATTTTTGAACTGTAATTTATTTTTTCGATACCAGTTTTACTGATTCTGATTTTATTAGTCCCTAAGAGAAATCTGATAACCATTGCGTTTAATATTTAAATATTTAAAATACAGGGTGGCTGATTAATTTTGCTGCATTAATAACCTCAACTTTTTGTAAAGCTTATGTAATTAATTTTTTAGTAATTCATTTGAAAAAAATAATACATTTTTATTAAAGTAACTCATGAAGTTTTGAAAATAATTGAATTCTTCCAAGGGCCTGCTCCACCCTCGTTGATACATATGCGACATCTTATCAAAAAATTATTGATTATTGCCTGGAGTGTTGCAGTGGCAATTGCCTCAATTACCGTTCGAATGGATTGCTTTAAATCATCCAAATTTGTTAAGTTTCTTTTGTAAACTTCTTCTTTGCAATAACCCCACAAAAAAAAAACCAAAATCAGGTGCAGTGAGGTCAGGAGGCTAACGGAATGTGGAGTTTTTTGAAATCAGTTTATTGGGGGAATTTTTGCCGCAATTCTGTCATAACAGGCGTGGCTATATGACAAGTTGCTCCATCTTGTGGAAACCAAACAGAGTTGAAAGGGCCTTTCTTTCGGCGTAATTCTGGAGAGAAAAATAGAAAATAGAAATAGAAAACACGAAAATATACAAACCGAAAACATTTGACGGACGAATAATAAATGAATAAATAAACACTGCTTTAGACACAACATTTGAACCATTGAAACATTTTTACAAGAAAGCAAACATTACACCAACACAAACACGTTACACAGGTGCACAAGACCAAAGCAATAAAGAACTTCATAAACGTACAATTACAGATTATTATCTCATAGGAAAAAACCCAATAGATTCACATATAAACACATATGGATAACAAGCATGATCGAAAAAGGATTTACTTAGAGCCCTTTCACACAGGCAAATTTTACTTTGACAAAGTTTTGTTAATTTTCTTTTAAACTTTCTTTGGTGTTCAAACACAAAAAGTTTTCTTTTACAAATTTTGTTTCCTTTTGTTTGATCGTTTTTAATTTTTTGACGTTAGTCATTTGGTGCTTTATGCAATCTGTGTATAAGTACAACTGTGTATAAGCGACGAAAGAAAAACAAAGCAACTTTGCGAGTACATCAAAGTCTGTACACTCAATCATGCTTTCTCCCTCGCTCTCACATAAAATCAAAACTTTGCAAAGAAAAGTTTGCCTGTGTGAAAGGGCTCTTGGGAAGAGAGACGAATGAAAAGGGAGAGACAAATTAGACAAAAACAAACAAACGAAAAAGGAGAGAGAGAGAGAGATACAGACAAAAAAAAGAGAGAAAGTGACGAATGCAATAACACGAAGAAAAACACGAAGAAGATGAACTATATAAACACAGCTGACAATAGAACACAACTAGTACAAAGAAAACACTGAAGATGGCAAATAGGCGAAACCGGTTTGTTCACAAACCAAATTTGACGAAGGTCGACGGAAAACCGTACCCGAAAGAAAAATTCTTTCAACATCTTTAAGTAACGGTCTCCGTTGACCGTAACAGTAAGATCGTTTTCTTCGAAAAAGTAAGGCCCGAAGTGAATGTTATTGCATATAATGGAGTATCTCTGTTTAAATCAAATAAATATGGAGTTAAAGATGTTTTCATTCTCTGACACCATTTGAATGATCTTCTTACAAAATTCCAAGCGAATCGGGAAGTTTTTTCGGTTCAGTTTGTTTGTTAATTGAATCTTATATGGAAATAAGTTTAAATTTTGGTGTAAAATTGTCTTCAGGGACTAACTGCTGACACCCATTTGAGCAACTAAGTGATTCGATTTACATCCGCGTCTGGCTATGAAGCCTTAATCAGATGGTAGACCAAACCACTGCATAATTTGGAACGTCATGCTCGTCCTAGGAAGCCGAAGCTATAATTCTATGCAACAGAACTTTCTACTTGCAACTTCGATGATTCCAGAGCAGGGCTGCAAATCATCATTCCTTGCTTAAGAGTTGGAGACTTTCCAACTCCTGTCCAACTCCAACATGTCTAGCATGCTCACTGGACTGGAACATTCACCTAGCGTGTCATTAACGGCGAAATGATCCTGGCCACCATATTAAACAATAGACCTGATATGGGACCGCGAAACCACAACCCCCACGATACTCCCATATAGGGGCCAACCTCAATAATTAGCCAGAGAACAGTTAAGTGTCTAAAGAGACAAATAACGGAACTCTGCGAGCTTACTGATTCCCCTGGAAATAAAGTGGAGTTTTCAGTTGTACCCCTGCTGACTTCAGAGGAATGGGCTCCCTTTTTCCCCCAGTTTCACAGGTCTAAGTTGTTGCTTTCTCTAAAGACCATATACATATATGTGCCCCCGGGGGGTACCCATTTGAGCAGATAAGCTACTTGTTGAAACTCGAGGATTGAATTGTATGGCAGTAGCTACAGCAACGATAGTTTCCTGCGTCCGAAAATGAGGGACGCGATTGTGTCACGCTCGGCAAAATACTTCACGAGCCTCATTATAGTCCATCTGCTAGGAAGAGTGCCACTAAACGTTAACCTATATTATCTTTGGACGGAAAATACGGATTCTAAAGCGTGAAAGCGTTGTTTCATTGTCCTAATTCTCTATAAAATAAAATAAAAATGGAACATGTTGGTGTCACTGAAAATAAGTTATTCACCCCTATTCTGCATTTCGATTAAGTCTCCGCATTCAGTTCCGTTGCGATCGAAAATTGGTATTCTGAAGAAAAACGGAATCGAAAGAAAAAGAAGAAGACAACAATGTTTACAAAATTAATAGCATCACTGTGGAATGTGGAAATGAAATAGCAAAGTAAGCAAGTTTGTTTTTATAAACAAATGTAAAATTTAATACAAAAAGTTGTATGTATACATAATTAAAAATAAGCATTTTTTTGTTGGAGGACCTACTGCATTGAGGACACTTGCAACTTCCTCCCAGAACACTGTCACTTCTTCCTTTGATCGCTGGTGGTATCCACTTGCAATGTCTGCTTTAGATGCCATTAAATTTGCCAATTATCACACTGCTGCGGTGTTGTTGTTTTTGACCTGTAACACATAAAAAACACATCAAATTCGGGTACAAAAATTAACAATTTAAAACAAAAAAAAAATAATTTAATTAAATAAATTAATTAATAATAATTTTAATGGTTTTTTTATCGTTTCTGAATATTTTATCTCATTTTCTACTTACATTTTTTTCAATTTTAAACCTTTTAACTAAAAAACACAGATAAAGAAAACCCCTCCGTTAACAAAAAAGCAACTGAGAAAAACGGAGCTCCGATCGTAATGCAGAATTAATACAATCGAAAGAAACTGAAGGGAATCGAAACGCATAATACCAAAGTTGCCAGACGGAGAAAATTTCGATTCAAATCAAAACGCAGAATAGGCCCAAAAATTTTTTTTTTTTGGTAGCAACTTTCATCAGCCACCCTGTAGATTCAGTTCTAGCTAACTAGTCCTTTCTTTCATTACTAAAATAAAGTAATAGCAGAAAGCCAGCGTAACCTTAAATTTTTTTCCTGCATTGGATGAATATATTAGGCGCAGTAGTCCAAGGGCAGAGCGATTAAATGTTTCTTAACTAAATGCAAATATTGCCACTTCCTGTGTTGAAGTCATAAAGCTGTCTATATACCTGCTGAATGGCAATTATAGCAGCTTAGAATACCCTCATTCTTGGCTATGACACGCGGTAATATTTTTATCGGACAATAGGAGTGTTTGTTGCAACAGATCGCAAGTAGTTGGCAAAACTTAACAATTTTATAGTCATTGTAAAATTATAATCTCTTCTAATCTTATCAAATATTAATCATATTCTGGTTAATCTTTGGTCAAAAGAGAAACCTTTTCAAGATCTGGTCATTCGGCTGTGTGAATAATTTTGATTTTAATTGCAAAACAGTTGAAAACCACCATTTTTGTTTTAATTTTAATACTCTTTCTATAACTTAAAAAACAGAATTTTTCTCAAATCCTTTTACGCTTATTGATTTGACATTGAACCTTATTGTCTGCATTTTAAATATTAAAAATTCAAGATAAGTTTTGCAATAGTCTATAAATATTATGCATTTGGCTTTTAAAGTGACGAATGTTTTGAAATGATAAAAACAACAGCAAAATTAAATACATATTTAGTTATACAACAAAAAGTTTTTTTTACGTCATTATATTTAATTTAAAATACTAATAATTATAAGTTTGTATAAGCGAAATGAAAGAAACTTAATAATAATTTGTTTGCTCCTTTTTCTACTTTCATTGGCAGTTTTTCCCGCGATGGTTGGCACCCAACGTTATGACATTTTTGGGGTTTTTATGTACAGCAATGAATTTTGTTCTGCTTTCGTATTATGATTGGAATTTCTATGCTAGTTCAGGGTTGGAAAATACGACACCAATACCTTCATGGGTGTGGCTGTGCACAGCAGCAAACATATTTTTAGCCTACACACTAGATGGTATTGATGGCAAACAGGCAAGACGAATTGGTTTATCGGGACCATTGGGTGAAATGTTTGATCATGGATTAGATTCGTATACAGCTGTATTGATACCCACATGTTTGTATAGTATTTTTGGTCGCTCCCCAATATATTCGGTGCAACCCATGCGCATGTATTACGTATGTCTGATGGTCTTCTTCAATTTCTATATATCCCATTGGGAAAAATATAATACGGGCGTATTATATTTGCCATGGGGCTATGATTTGAGCATGTGGGGCTCAACAGCTATGTACCTGATAACATGGTGGTTTGGTTTTGAATTCTGGAAACGTGATTTACCCTTTGGTATAACATTGGGTAATGCGCTTGAATTTGTACTACACATAAGTGCCATGTCCAATATGCCCATGGTGGTTATAAACATATATAAGTGAGTATTGTTGGCAAGACCTTAAAATTATTGTTATTATTTTTAATTAAAATTTGAAATTAATTTATTTTATTTTAGCTCCTATGCGCAACGTACTGGTAAAATGCGTACATTTACAGAAGCCATACGTCCTCTATGGCCATTTTTTACCTACATGAGTTTATTGCTATTATGGCCTATAATTTCTCCTAACAATATTATGGATAAAGATCCTAGAATCATGTTTATGCTGAGTGGTACTATATTTTCCAACATCAGTGTAAGTTTCTTTTATACGAAATTCTTTAATTTAATTATCTTTTTATATTCTAATTTATAATGATAAATTAAAGTTGTCGTCTACATTTATTTCCTATCAATGTTTATATTCATTCAGTTCATACCTTATTTCTTTCAATGCAGTTTTTTCACCTTAATTTCTAAATCGACCTCCTTTTTATATTTATTCAATAATTAACAGCAAACCAGATGTTGTTATTTTTATAGTATTATTTAATTTACTTTACTGATAAGCAGTCTAGGCGGTTAAGGAACTACTGATTATGATTCATAATATCTGTAAATAATACTTTTAAATAATTGGCAAAACTAAATATTTCATTTTTTATGGCATTTTATTTATATTATAAATAATTAAAAAATGCAAAACATTTTATAAGCATTTTAAATTGAAATTAAGATATTTATGACTTATTATGGGCTATAAAGATTGAATATTTTTTTAAATTTATAATTGTTAATATATATTTTTTATTAAGAGTGTTCTAAAATAAAATACAATGTTTTGAAGTATTTGTTTATAATTTCTTTAACAAAACTCGGGTCGATTTAATTAGCATGTTTGCAAGAGGTTTTTATTTTCTTACATTAAATTTGTAGAAATGAGGCCCCACTGCTATTTTGCAAGAAACAACCATCGACTTGGAATACCCCTTAAAAATCAATCAAATTGTATTTAACTTTCTAGTTAAAAATAATTTAATCACCGAATTTAATCACAGAACTGAGGAACTGACACGCGTATAACAGTAAGAGACTTGGTAAAAGCAAAGGAAACACGTCATATTATTATGTGATAATTGTTTGTTTTATTTTCCACTATCTTTATTTGTTATCGCTTCTTTTAAACTTCAATTCTTGTGTTTAGTTTTTTGTAATTTAATAAAATTATTTGAACAGAAATCTGTTGTTTCTTTGTATATCTCTAAAAATATTCCTGACGGGTTAATAAGGTGGTAGCTAAATGGCCTTAGAAACGCGCTTTTTATTGTAATCAATATCGGTTAGTTAAATTAAATCTAAGAACTTAACTAATTATTAACTCAAAGTCAAGCGTAAGAAATTGGAATCAATTTATAGTCTCTTTACTAACAAGTTTTTGTCTCATTCTTATTTAAAACTTAAAAATTTTAAACTCTTAAATGAACAACTTTAGTATTATAACCAATATAAAAAATTTGAACCGCTGAAACATTTTTACAGGAAAACAAACATTACACCAACACAAAAACGTTACGCAGGTGCACAAGACCAAAGCAATAAAGAACAGCATAAACGTACAATTACAGATTATTATGTCACATAAAAAAGAAAAGGGGGAGAAAAAGGGAAAAAAACCCAATAGCTTCACACATAAACAAAATCGGACAACAAGCATGCTCGTAAAAGGATTTAGTTAAAAAAAAAAAAAGACGAATGAAAAAGGGAGCGACAAATTAGGTAAAAAGAGACAAACGAAAAAGGAGAGAGAGATGCAGGCAAAAAAAAAGACAGAAAGTGACGAACGCAATAACAAGAAGGGAGACACGAACTATATAAACACAACTGACAATAGAACGCAACTAGTACGAAAAGAACACTGAAGATGGCAAACGGCCGAAACCGGTTTGTTCACAAACCAAATTTGACGAGGGTCGACGGAAAACCGTACCCAAATAAAAATAAAAAATTTAATTCGGCTTAAGTTAATGTATATATTAATTTACAAAAGTTACTTATAAGTTTTGGTATTAATTTTTAAAGTTTCCCAAAAACATTTCAAAGTCATTAAAGTAATTATGATTCTCGTTTATAATTAAGGAATTTTAAACAGTTATTTCCAAAAAAAAAACAAACATTCTAACAATTTTTTAACTCTTTAATTACAGTGTCGCTTAATTGTCTCCCAAATGTCCAACACACGATGTGAAGCTTTTCACTGGATGACACCCATATATGTTATCTGCATTGCTATGGGTATATGGCTGCCTAGCTTAGAACGTTTTATATTATATATGCTTTTCATTGTGACAACATTAAGTCATTGGCATTATGGAGCCTTGGTAGTTAATCAAATGTGTGAACATTTCAATCGTATATGCTTTAGTGTTCGCATGCTTAGGCCAGCAGAAGATTTATCAACATCATCATTATTATCTAGTAATTATTCTAATACGTCTCTAAAAGCTAATGGTGAAAATAAACCTACAACAACAACAACAACTACAATAATTAACTCAAACACCTCTAATACAAACAATTTAGTATCATCAACGATTTCGTTGTCTTCTACTTCCACTATGGAAGAATCTACTAAAAAGCTAGAATAATGATTTTAATTAATTAAGTATAAAGTATAATTTAAAATTATAAATTTACAATTTAATTTTAATTTCTAAACGACATCATAGTTTGTTTAAAGTTAATTTATTATCTTTTATGAAATATTTTAGCCAAAAGTATTGTTAATCAACTAAAATTAGTTTCAATTTCTTGTATTGAAATTATTTGCTTTTATTTTTAATTTTTAAGCATAAACTTTGTAAAAATTTAATTTTGTTTACTTCTTCTTTCGTTTCATTTATCTATAGAAAATGCCTCTTTAAATTAGGTTAGCGTATATTGTGTTGTATATATACTTTTCTACATGACCTATTGAAATATTTTTCGTTTGTAAAAACTAAATTTTACCAATTAATTTATGTTTAAGTATAAAATCAGGTTTATTTAGATATTTTAGAGATATTAAAGTTCTTTCTTTCGCTATTTATTATCAGTGGATTTAAGGTTTTTGTTTCTATATATATTATATATATATATTTTTTTTAATTAAATCTTAAAATCATTTGTTAGCGTTATTAACTGCTTGCTATTGTAGAACTGTTACATCTTCTAGCTTTAGTAAATTTAAGGCACAGCAACAAAATACGTACATGTTTAATTCACTATCTTTGCACAATCACAAATACTAAAAATTGTAGTAGATAGATAGTAACAGCATTTATTTATAAGTGTGAAATGGCTAATATATTTGGAATTATACTGTTTTTTGCTATTGCGATTAATTAACAGTATAGAAGACAAGGTCGCTCATACTGAATTGTTTTAAAAAGTAGTATATTTAAAACGATTTTATATGTTTAAATCGAAGATTTTTAATGTAAACCATGAATGAATTAAGGTATTACTGTAGTGTTTTATCTAATATCTTATTAAATAGAATTTATTTTAATTTCTATATAAAAATTTAGGTTTTGCTTTTTATAAAAAAAATATTCATTTTTATACTTTCAACATTTGAAAATTTTTACATTACTATTACTATTTTGTGTATTGTTTTTGCCAGACGATGCTATCCAATCTATTAGCGAAATATAAAATAACTAAATAATTTTTATTAAAAAAAGGCAGACCTTTAAATTATTTCTTATTCCTATTTTAACCCTTGATCTCGTTCTAATACCATAACTCAAAGAACTATTGAAATTATAAAGTTTTCTGTGTGTTTTATAACCACCGTATAACTGGAGCTTTAGATGTGTTTTTATTGATATTTTTATTGCAAAAAAAAAACAAAATAATTAAATAATTTAATTATAAAGTTTTCTGCGTGTTGTATAACCACCATATAACTGGAGCTTTAGATGTGTCCTAATTGATATTTTTAATTGCAAAAAAAAAAATAATAATAATTAAACATGTTGGAGTATTTTGTAAAAAAATTTTTTTTGTAAAAAATTTGAGAATTTTATGATATAAAAAAATGTCTCATTAAATGTGCATTGTTCTAAGTGCTTGTAAACCATGTAGGAACTCTTCAGCAACAAAAATTTAAATACGCCACTCCCACTTTCATATATGTTTTGAATTCAGTAAGCGGTTGTTTGTACAAAGTTTGATGATTCAAGCCAAAGAAATGCCCTTATTACTTTGTATGGAAGGTTCCACCCCCACAGACTCAATCCAGGAAAGTTTTGATACATCTACGAATATTGTTAACCCCCACGACCCCCTATCAATATGAAGTTTGAAAACTATTAGCTAATACGCTCATGCTGAAGCTGCAAGAAAATCAATATTAACTTGGTGTATGAAATGAAATTTTAGAAAAAAAATAAAGTTTCTTGTAGAGAGCTGGTAACAAACTGTAAAAATTTTAGGAATATCCATGTACACTTCTTCAGTTTTTGGGAATTTTTATACATATTTGGTCACACACACAAAACGTATTATTAAATAGTTTAATGTTAGTTAAGTATAGCTTTTGATCACATTGTCCCCACTGTAGCGAATCAATTCGCTGTTAGCGACTTGCGATGAGTTCCCATAAAAAACCATTTTCCTGACTATTAATGCAATACATTGACAAAAAAAAGCACTCTACATTTTCCTCATGTCAATGCCAACCAATTAGGCATTGCGCAGTTAATACGGATGGATGGATGCTGAAAATTGCATGCCTGCAGGTTCAGAAATGTTTTCATATGATATAAAGGTTTTCTGTCAAGCTGTAAAAAAAGGATATTTGATATATAATCCCAGAGGTTTATTTCAGAATTTTATTTGAGTTTTAAAAGTTCGATGAATTCTTTCTTGTAGTTGGAAAATTATCTTATTTGCAAAGATAACAATTTTAAGTTGAAGAAATGGGGCCATTGTTAGACCTACGAATATTGAAGTTAGTTTTTATGAATTATATTTTTGATAGTATTCATTCGAAATTAAAATAACCATTGTATCCATATCCAAGGGCACTACCAACCGATAAAATTGTGTTAAAATCGACTAATCGCCTAAGATAAAAATTCAACTTGTTTTGGATTTTAAATAAAATGGTGGTACATCACAATTCCAATGTTGAGGAACTAGTTTCGTTTGTTATATAAACAAACTATCCGCTGATGCGCCAGGGAAAAAAATACATAACCAACAATTTATCAGCGGGAGAGAAGGAATATAACAATAATGAAACGTTTAGAAACAGCTATCGAAATATTTAATTGGTTATCAGTCAATAAAGCTCATAACGCTCTTGCTAGTTTTTCAATATACCAAACCAGTTTCATAAAACATTTCAACTGCGATAACAATATTCTTAATTTATTGTTAAATTTTTTAATTGTTTTTTTTTTTATTTAAAATTATTACTTAACGAAATTTAATCTTGCGTTGTCTTGCCTTGACCTATAAAACAATTAGAAATATATATATTTTTAAATTAGATTTTTATCATAAGGATGATATCATTAGGACGATATATCTTTCTAACTTTTAATATAAGTTTCTTTGGAAATGAGTAGTTCCTAAACTCGTAACTGTCATCTACGACAAGTGTTTGGGTTGGAGGGTCTTGAGTGGTTTTAATCTTATAATAATTGTTATTAAATATGTAAATATTTAGCCCTCATTGCTGCAATACGAGTATCTTTAAAATTTGGGAAAATGTATCAATAATTTATTTGATAAAATATCTAGCACAAAAATCATAAAAAGAATAATAAAAAAATATTTGAAATATTTTGTAAAAAGTATTATTTTCAAAATTTATTCCTGACGCATCAATTTTATTTTTTCTTTCGTAAGAAAGTTTATGTTATATCAAATAATTAGGTTTTCAAAATTTATATTTCCAATTTGTTACCCTTTGTTTTAGTTTTAAAGTATTTTTAATTAAAATTCGTTTTATGTAAAAAATATAACATTTGTTTTTTTATTCTATTTAACATACAAGAAAAATCATTAAGAAACCATTCGAACCTCAGTTAAAATTTTAAAATTATTTTTATATATACTACTGTATTGATATTTTTTTCAATGTCAAAATAAAAAATAAATAATGTATTTTATAAGTAAAATGTAACATAAATAAAATAACATTTACATGCACATAATATTCAAAGACACAATAAGCTTGTGGACTTCTTTTTGGCAAAACGTCCTTAAATGAATTAGGGAAAATTTTTCTAGCAAGAAAAAATTAAATAAACATAAATAAGCGATATGCGCTTAGTTATGCAAATTACCAAATAAACAAAAATAAATAATTTATATCAATTCAATCTTATTTATGCTTTACATAAAAACATTAAAAAAAAATTAAAAAAAAAAATAAAAAATATAAAAAATTAGTTAAAAAAGATAAAAATTAAAAATGAAATTCACATTTCTGATGTTTTATGAAAAGTTAACGAAAATATGTTTTGCTGCCAAGCCATTATTATAATACTCTTATTTATACAAAAAATTAAAAATTGCAAATATTTATAGTTAAAATTAAAATATTAAATATATTATTAACAATTAAATGTGTCTGCTTAAAGTTGAATTCATTTTTTTTTTTTTAGAAAATGTCAATATTTTATTTAAAATATAAAATTATAAATACAATTCCAAAAAATCTTCCAAAATAACTATTTCTAAAACAGAAGCAATTAAAAATATTTCAGTATGTGGATTTAAATATTAAAATACTCTTAACACATATGTGAAAGAGTAAAATCACATACATTTACTGCTAAGCTACTGCGCTAAACCGTTATATTTCAAATAACCTATTTAAATAGTTATTTAATAGCAGTCGCTTTTATATTATATAAAATGGTGTGCAAATGTGAGGTTACAAAGAAGTTACAAAGTTAGCCTGCAAGCATATTTTAACTTGTGACTAATTAAGGGGAATCAGTAGTGTTTAAACTTCTATCTCTAAAATATCACCCAAGTTTTCGTTTAAAAAAGTTTAAATCACATATTGACAAACTTTCTTATATCAAAGCAACACTGGCTTTTGCTTTCTGCTCATAAAAACCTAATCATTTATATTTTAAAAGAAAACCGAAAAGCCGCCTTAAATCAGAAATATAAGGCGATGTTGTTTCCGAATATCGCTTTCGATGTTTTACTTTTATGTACTAATTGAGAATTTATTTAAAATCTCACAGACTTTTATTTTACAACAATCAAAAATAATTCGATAGATTTTATCGAGTATTCTTGCGATCTTGGGCGACCTGAAGATTTGGGGCATTTTTTAATGGTGTAACCATAACAGACCTCAGTAGCTAAAATCGTTTGTTTTCTTCTCCTCAAGTACGCAACATTGTTTGCTGTTGGTTACAATTCTGTACGAAAAGAATGTTGCCAGCAACATTTTGCTGTGAAGCCAATTAATTTTTATTTATTTCGCATTATTTTTTTTTTAAGAACAGAATATCGTGATATATTAAGATATTTAATTGAAAATTTTCATGATTTTGCTGTTAGGATGGGGCTAAAGTGGGATTAAGATTCAAATAAATTAAAAAAAAATATAAAATAAGTTGAACTAGAAACGAAAATGGAGGATCCATGACTTCGAAAGCCTTTAAATGGCTAACATATTCGAGTTGCCCTACTTTGGGGTACGGAAATATCTACAAAGCTCTGGCCTTTTAACTTAAAAACGATTATTTCCCTGCATTTAATATATGAGCTATTGTTTAAATTTCCCATAATAATTGATTTTCTGCCCTACTGTAATTGACATTGCTCATGACTTTGTCTTTAAAAAGTTGTTTACCAATGCCGCTTTCAATGGTTAACTTTTATGTACTAATTGAGAATTTGTTTAAAATCCCAAAAAATATTGAAAGTTTTTTTGCTCAAGCTAAAAACCTAACCTTAAACAAAGATAAATAAATATTTTCTATATAAAGTGCTTTTGTTTTAGAAAAATATTTATTTAATAAAAAAAACTCAAACCAGGCATGGTAAACTCAGTACATTTGTAATTGGCCATTTTTATCATTTTTATACTTTGCATGAGTTTTAGAAATAGTTGTGGAACAAATATACTGGACTTAATCAAATAATTATAGTTTTTAAATAAAAATTACAAATATATAAATTTACTTAATTTTAAGTCGAATTTACATTATTTATTTGTTATAAAACTATTATATTATTAAAATCAATCCTATGCTAGTTAATTATAACTTGTATTCTTTTGTAATTTATTTAATATAAATATAATCATATATTAAAATATATTTATTATTAAATGTATATTACTAAAACAATAATAGACATAATAATTAATTAAATCACTCAACAAAACAATAGTTAATGATTAATAAATATGAAATTAATTTTTGAATATTAATTTATTTATTTTAATTAATAAATATTTAAACATTTTTGAAGAAAATTGAAGGTGTTTTATTTTACATAAATCTTTTAACCCAATGCCTTGGATTAAGGTATGACGGGTTACTGCCAGCTTCTGGCCGCGAGGCCTTAATCTGACGGTGGTTTTACCAGTGGGTATAGGAAAAAGCGTCCACCCGCGTCGTAAGACGCAAACACTCCTTGGTCGCAATTTTTGAGTGCACGGCAGCTGGGCCATGGCCCCATTTCTTGCTGAAGAGTTGTTCGAAACTATTTCATTTGATTTTGTGACCATGCTAATAGTCAAGTCTTCTAGCAATTTTATACACGCGATAGGAATGGAAAACAAATTTAACTTTCGTCTTGGAAAGGAGCTTTGTGAGCATGCATGCAGTGTAGCTAAGAATCCGAAACGAAAAGTTCTAAATCGAATCTTCAATTTCAAAAAACGAAACGGCAATATTTTGTAGACCACAAAGATTATTAATAACCGAAAGTGGGGCAGCCGAAAAGGCCGAAATATACAAACGATTGATGATAGTGTTGTCGAACATAATATCCAATTTAGGTAGTCCGGGTGTACTACTTAAAAAAAAAAGAGATGGTTGATTAAGATTATGGGTTGACTTCACAAGCATACATCATAGTGACAGACAGGTGCCTTTGGTTAAGGTTTGGTAATGTATTTTTCAGGGCCCAAAAGTATTTTGTACAACTAACCTAAAAAGCGGGTTTTTATGTTGCTACACGAACAAGGTGAAAACAAATGTCGTTTATGAGACACAGTGGACAATATCAATTATCCACAGTTTTGGTTGGAATCACAAATACGCCAGTTTTTTTTTCCCGATTAAATATGCTTTTCCACATTAAAATAGAAAAGGAAGTAAAAAATCCTGCTGGGGGTGGTATAGTTACATAACAGTGAAAGATGAAGGTGATGCTATCAAAAAGCTTGAATTGATAATAAATTTAGCCATGATGTAAGAAGGCCTTGTGCATTTCAGAAAAGAATATCCTCGTCCTGTTGCATGCGCAAGCTAAGACATTGGCTGTTAAACTTGCGTTAATATATTTTTCGAATTTTCTTCAAAGGCCGATTAAACCACAGCCACCACATTGCTGCTCAAACAATAACCACAAGAGAACCGTAGACCTGCTTGCAATTGTTTCCCGTGCCACTATTATATCTCTCTTAAGTTCACAGGCCAGTCGCCTGGGGCTCCTGCTAGCCCAGGCGACAGGTGTCGCCTTTTTCCCCCGAAAGCACATATCAAGAGGGGGGGGGGGGGGGAGATCCATCAAGACTGTGCACCCCCGACGTGGATGCCTTGAATTAATATAAAATGCACGCATGATTTGAATTTGGCGCAATTTTACAGCGAAAAAAATTATAGCTACTGGTTAATTAAACCTACTTTCAACGCCATGTTTTATTATAAAGGGTTTTTCAACAGGAACTTTGTTTCCTAATACAAAATAGAACAAAAAATTCAAATTAAAATGATTCAAATTTTTATTGTATTACGAAGAGAAAACTTCGGCAATTATGAATGAATTATTAATGAATGATATCTGGCGAAAGTCCACCGTGACCACGCTGACGGATATCGATTCTTTCATCAAAGTTCTTAATCACTTTTTGGCACAATGGAGGTCCTAGTTCGCTAATCACATCACGGATTTTGAGTTTTAAGGCTGAAATCGATTCGATTGGCTCTTTAAAGACGCTGTCCTTAAGATAGCTTTACAAAAAATAATCTAGTGGTCATAAATCACACGATCTAGCTAGTCAGCTAACTGGCTAGCGACTTAACAGTTAACTGATTATGCGATCGGGAAATTTGGTTTGCAATAAAATGGTCATTTCATTGGCTGTGTGACATGTGGCACCGTCCTGTTGAAACCACACGCCAGTGATATCCACCTCGTCAATAATAGGTCAAAATTGGGTTAAAACGGCCCAATCACGCTTTCAGACAACAAGGCTTCCTAATAATCGCTGTCGAATTATCAGAAGTCCAAATGCAGCAATTTTGTTTGTCGACATACCCTGATAAGTACCCCCGGGGGCACATAATAGTCTTTATGGATCCCCAGGCCCCTTCAAGGCTAGTAGGAGCCACCTGAACAATCCACTATACTTCCACGGGAATCAGTGGCCCGCAGAGTTCCGCTGTTTGTCTCTTTAGGCATTTAGCCGTTCTCTGGCTGATTATTGAGGTTGGCCCTTATATGGGAGTATCGTGGTGGCTGTGTGTTTCGAGGCCCTCGTGAGAGTTTGTGGGTCGGATCAATTACAATGAACACAATGAATGGTTCAGGTCCAGTGAGTATTAATGCCGTCGTGTTCTTAATTATATTAAGCTTCATGCGTTCTGGACCAGGAGTTGGATAGTCTCCAACTCTTTAGCAAGGAGTGAAGGCTGCGGACTACTTCGGGCTTTCAAAATTGCAACTAGGAGTGACCGGAGGATATACGTATTCGAAGGCCACAGTGGTAATGGCCATCATCTGGTTAGGGCTCACGGCCAGGTACAGATGTAAACCTTATCACGTCATTATATTTTTATAATTAGGACCGTGTTATAGTTAAACTTGTTTTCTAAATATAAAGAAAAATTAACTATAAAATTTGCTATAGCGTCTCATTTTGTAAGAACAAGTGCACCCATTTAACATTGTTCTTTTTTCCAGTCAAAGTTTGGAAATTCGTATTTTTTTCTCGGACCAGCACTCAGGGGATAACACATACTCATGCAATGCATTGTACAAGAACTAGGAAATTAGGTTATGGGGAGGAGGAAAGAGGGAGTAGTGTTTGTGGGCATTCTATTTGAGTTTTACTACACTGAAAGTGACAGGAAAGACCTCTGAAGGGAGTTCATTCCATATAAGTACTATCCTGGTAAAAAATGAATTTTCTCTGTAATGTGCAGTGAGATTCACTGGCCAATCAGCTACAAATGAATGCGCTCTCGACAAAGATCGAGTTAAGCGCAAAAACGTGCGAGTAATGGGAACAAGTTCCCTAATTTCTCTAGAACACTTATCATTGCAATAACGATAGAACAGCGAAATACAACGCCAGTATACCAGCGCAGCTAACAGTCTGGTAACCCGAGTTCTACTCACCTTCATGTGCATACAGCAGCTGCAACACCACATTGCATCGATGCTCTAAAGAAAGTGCTGCATACAAGTACTCATCTTTATGTGCACACCATGCATATTAGATCAAATGTAAGACTTGCCAAGTAGTAAGGGAATTATCAAAAAGCGGCAAACATAATGAGTTTTATCTGATTAATTCGCCGCAAAGAAAGCAAACGGATGAACATTTATAAAATATATCCACCTCGCTCCAAAACTACACTACATGTGTGGTATGTTTGGTATGAGGGCACCCTTTAATTTATAACTTTATCAACTAAAAACAATCAATATCGTTTCAGAAATGAAGGATGCTTAAGGACACCTCTTTCTTGAAGTCATTTAAAATTTGGAATTGTTATTGGCTTTTTATTTTATATGTACAGACTCGCTTTCATATTTTTCTCACGAGATATGTTAATGAACGAGTTTCTTCGCTCGCGAGCATGTATGATTGTGTAGAAAGAATTACTGACGATACACATTTAAAATTAATTTATATTGAAACAAAAGTTGTAAATATTTTTTTACAGTGTAATTGATACAGTTAAGATTCATTTAAATTCGTTATGATCTCTTATCGTTATAATTTGAATTCTTGAAGAGAATTCGTAGCTTTAAAAATAAATCCCTCTGTTGAAATATACGCTTCAGTTATCGCCTCAAGAGCGAGAGAAAAGAATTAAAACATCAAATTTCTTTTTGTTGCATTGATTACAATTTCAATATTTTTTTATTTTAAATATCTTAAATAAATTAATGAACTAAAATTAACAGTCTTAATTACTCCAAATTTTTATTTCTATAGAGAATATAAACTATTTCTTAAGGAAAAGTATTTTTTCACGTAGTAGCGGCAGTGACATAACATAGAAAATAGCCCCATCTTTTTTTCTAATCGTATTCTAATGTTTGTGGACTCTTTTTAGAAGGCTTAACAAGTGTGATATATAAGATTTTGTTTTTGAAATCGAATCGACAGAGTGTGGACTCTGTCTAGCTTCTAAAAATTTTCTAGATTTAGGAGTTTCTGCTAGTTCACTATTAACAGTAATATTGGCATTTGAAGAAAGATTTTTATTTGTTTCAGAGGCAGTAGAAGCAATAACTGTAGAAGCTGGGGATGCAGCAGAAACCATGGAAGCCGGTTTATTTTTTCCAAAAGCTAAAAGATTATCATCATCTTTAGAGGGTGAAATTTATATAAAGATTTTGTTGTAAAAACTATTTCTGGACTTTAGTTTCGCTTACCTAAATTCTCAATCACATCATCTGTGAGCAACAACAAGTCCGAACTATCCTCCTGTGGTAGACCAATAAAGAAACCATCCAATTTTAGGCGATAATTCTCCTCACCCTTTTGCCTTTGATCATAGTGTACATCTTGTTGATTATTCAATAAAGCTGATAAGGCCACCAAAGCTCCAAGACCTTCGGCATTATCTAGTGCAGAGTCTTGTAGAGGTTTGGCCAAGATACACATTAGACCAATTAAACTATTTAAAGCGAATACAAATAAACGATTATTGAATTTACACATTGCTTTAAAATCTTGTCCGTTTTTAGAGACTTTGGAGAACAAAGAACCTTTTGGTTTAACGTTTGATTGTGTAATGATGTCTTGTCTTGAGCCTATAGACGATATAAAGTAATAAAGCCATTTGTAAGAATTCCTGTTGCAAATTTGTAGCTTTTGGTGTTTGTTTTTTGTTTCTTCTTTAAACGTAAAAATCTTTCAGCGAATACCTGTTGTGCTGTATTCTACTGCAAGAACAAGAATCTTATAGTAGTGATTACATAACATATAATTGAAATCCGGTTTTAACACAAGTTTGAATACTTTAACAGGAGAAGCAAGAGGAGGCAGTCGATTTGTTTAATGTTTGCTAGGTTTGATTATGGTGAAGAAACCACTGAAGAACATTTACCCAGCAAACAATTTTTTTCAGTGGCATTCAATGGCAGATCTCTTTGGTGTGGAGATGGAGTGTAGGTTTGTTCGAAAAAATTCTTTAATGGCGTTGTGTTTTACGTTTTATATCGGGTTTTTCAATATGAAATTTTTTTTTTTAATTATGGCAACACTAACAACATGTTTGTTTTGACATTTAATTTTTTGCCATACAATAAATTCAATTTCACACGAAAATCGTATTAAAATAAATGGTGATTTTGTTAAAAAATTACATTTCGTAAAGTTCGTGATATTTTCGGACAAGATAATCGTCCTTCCGAGACCGCTATTAAGAATTTGATGGTTAAATTTGAGTCGACAGGCTCGATACAAAATGTGCGAATACCAATGTATGTTCGACCGGGTCGTTTAACCGAAAACATTAAAGCCGTGCGCCACAGTGTTGAAGCAGATCCAAATTTGTCAATTCCTCGGCGTTCTTAACAATTGGGGTTATCCAAAACCGTCATATGGCGATTTGACTTTGAAGCCTTACAACGTTCAACTTGTGCAGTAATTGAAGCCGACCGACCATTCACACCCCCGTAGATTCGCTCAATTCATTCAGGAATAACCGGCTGGTTTTTTATGAAAAAATCTTTTTTTCAGACGAAGCTTATTTTCACTTGTTAACAAGTAAAATTCTCGTTTTGGGCTTCTAAAAATCCTCGAAAAATTATTGAGAAGCCTTTTCATGCTTAACGTGCGCTAGTGGGCTGAAGGCATGATTGGGCCGTTTTTTTTCGAAGATGAGTCTGGAAATGCGGTAGAGTACAATGGATCACGCTATCGCGAGATATGTGATAGAATTTACAGCAGTAGTGAGCCATGTGGCCATCATCTGATGGTGGTCTTACGACTGGGTGTAGCAATTATTGACCACCCACGCCTCCCCCCGGGGGCACATGATAGTCTTTTTGGAACCTACTATTCCATTTAGACTGGTGTCTTGCGGGGTAAAAGGGAGCCCAGGCCCCTCAAAGGCTAGTAGGAGTCACCTGGACAATCCACATATTTCCACGGGAATCAGTACGCTCGCAGAGTTCACTAATTGTCTCTTGAGACAATTAGCTGTTCTCTGACTGGTTATTGAGGTTGGCCCCTATATGGGAGTATCGTGGTGGTTGTGGTTTCGAGACCCTCGTGAGAGTTTATGGGTCGGATCATTCAAATTACCACAATGAATGGTTCAGGTTCAGTGAGCATGAATGCTGTCGTGTTCTTGATAAAAAAGAGCTTCATGCGTTCTGGACCAGGAGTTGGAAAGTCTCCAACTCTTTAGCAAGGAGTAAAGGCTGCGGCCTACTTCGGGCTTTCGTAATTGCTACTAGGAGTGACCGGAGGATATACGTATTCGATGGCCTCCTAGGGCGTGGGTGATGTTCAATCAACCAAGTGGTTTGACTACCATCTGATTATGACTATATGGTCGGTGCAGATGTAAATCAAATCACGCACCACCCACGCCTTAAGTCGCACACACCCTAGGTGCATATTCGCTTTAGTAGCAATTTCATAGTGTACGGTAGCAGGGCCGTGCCCCACTCCTTGCTTAAGAGTTGATGACTATCCAACTCCTGGTTCTTTTGCAAGTGCAATTAGGATATTTATTTGGATGTTAACTTTATCTTTTCGTTAACACCTCTTTGGAACTTTCTTCAAAGTCCGCTTTAACCAACAGCCACCACGTCGCTTCCCGAGGGGCCTCACCAACAAGAAGAACTAGGCGGTAGCCCTGCGAGCAACTGGTTCCCGTGGGACCAGTGTGTGTGTATAAGTTATTGGTCTGACTTCGAGAGTCCTATGCTTCTTCCAGTATCGGGCTCCTTTTACCCCCGAAGGCACATGTCAGGATGGGGAAGAGATCCATCAAAACTGCATTTCCCCGGAGGGAGCTATCGCAAGATGCTAACAACTCAATTTTGGCCTATTATTGACGACGTGGATATCACTGATATGAGGTTTCAGCAGAACGGTGCCACAAGACACACAGCCAACGAAACGATGAATTTCCCGATCGCATAATTTCACGACAATCAGCGGTTAAGTGGCCAGCAGATTGTGTGATTATAAATAAACCACTAGATTATATTTTGTAGGGTTATGTTAAGAACAGAGTCTATGCGGAGCTAATCGAATCGATTTCAGTACTAAAACTCAAAATCCGTGAAGTGATTAACGAAATGCTTAAAAGTGATTACAAAATTTATTGAAAGAATTGACATCATCCAGAGTGGTTATGGTGGACCAAATTTCCAGATCTCATAATTTCACGACAACCACCAGTTAAATGAGCAGCCCGATCATGTGATGTAACATCACTGGGTTATTTTTTGTGGGGCTATGTTAAGGCCTTAAAACTTAACGATTAACGAAGTAGGACCGCGATTAAAAAATTTTATGAAAGAATTGACATCTGTCTGTGTTGACGTGGTGGATATCACTTTTCATTCATAATTGCCGGACTTTTCTCTTCGTAATAAAAGGTGTTTTTTTAAGCTAGATAGAACTTTAAATTGTAAAAAGTAACACAAAAAATGAAATTTTGATGAAACATTTTTTTTTATTTGTTTCAGTATACTCTGACAAATCATCTTCATCAAATCATCATCTCGCTTGAACAACGCTACGAAATTATCCAAATTTACTTTGAAAATCAGTCGTCGATTCGCGCAACCTATAGACGACTTCGTCATTTTTATGGCGTACATAATCGTGCATTCGTCGAACTGTCGATAGATTTCGTACCACATACTCTCTAGAGGATGCAATAACACCAACACGTCGAAGGAATGTGCGTACTGAAGAGAATATCGCCGCTGTAAACGAAAGTGTGGAAGAAGATCCAAATTTATCAATTCGTCGTCGGTCGCAGGAATTGGGGCTCTGTCCGTCCACTACGTGGAAAATTTTGCGCAAAGATCTCTGCCTACACCCGTATAAGATCCAGCTGGTGCAGGAATTGAAGCCACGAGACCATTATATGCGTCGTTCTTTCGCCGATTGGGCTCTAGAGCAGTTGGCAACTGACCCGTTGTTTTATCGCAAAATTGTGTTCAGCGATGAGGCGCATTTTTGGCTTAACGGGTTTGTTAATAAGCAAAATTGCCGCATATGGAGTGAGAACAATCCACAACAGACCCTACAGACTCCATTACATCCAGAAAAATGCACCGTTTGGTGCGGTTTTCACGCTGGTGGCATCATCGGACCTTATTTCTTCAAAAATGAGGCCGGAGCTCGCGTTACGGTCAATGGAGATCGTTACCGCACCATGATCAATGATTTTTTGTTTGAAAATATGGATGACATTGATCCAGACGAGATGTGGTTTCAACAGGATGGCGCTACGTGCCATACAGCGAACGCAATCATCGACTTATTGAAATCAAAATTTGGCGATAAGTTGATTTCGAGAAATGGACCTGTCAATTGGCCTCCAAGGTCGTGCGATTTGACACCACTCGACTATTTCCTGTGGGGCTACGTGAAGTCACTGGTTTAAACCAGCAACAATTGACGCCTTGGAGGACAGCGTTGTTCGTGTTATTCGTGACATACGCCCAGCAGTGCTCGAAAAAGTGGCCCAAAATTGGACGTCCAAGAACAGCCGCGGTGCCCATATGCCCGAAATCATTTTCAAATGTTAATGTCACGTATTGATCCTTCGAATAAAAAAGAAATTTTGATTACAATCTCATTTTTTGTGTTATTTTTTACAATTTCAAGTTCTATCGGGCTTAAAAAAACACCCTTTACAATAAAAATTTGGATCATTTTAATCGAAATTTTTTGTTTTATTTTGTTTTAGAAAACAAACTTCTTGTTGAAAAACTCAAATTTGCCCTATTGCTTGGCTGTATACATATATCGATGTATAATTTCAATTGTTTACTGGGATGCTTCTAAGTGGTCAGTACATTTTTGTTAACTTCTTTTTCACTCAAACAACACTTCCGCATTTTTGTATAAATCTTAAATTGATTGGTGAAGACAAAATTTATATGAAAATTAAGAATTTGTAAAAAATTTTTCTTTAGCAGATGTTTTGTACGAGCATGTCTTATATTGATTAAATTACTTGGCCTACACTCTACACTCTTAACTTAGCTTGAATTTAACAGCCAGGCTTATAATTTCTAATGGATAGATTAAACATGTTAAAACGTTAGAACAATTATTAAAACAGAATAAATTGTATAATCAATAGGAAATAAATGAAATATTGCAAAATAGCTAAAAAATCAATAATTCCATTTAATCGCTAAAAACTTATTTCAGTATTAATTATTTAATTAAAGAATTGAATAACGTTTGCGATTTCACTAATAAAATAAAACTAGATTAACAACAACTTTTTAGTTATTTACAAGTTTTAAACATTTTTAATAAAAGTAATTAAATTTCTACTAATATTATTTTGCCATAAAAATCTATTTCCTGTGGAATATTGTAAAAGGATTAAAACACCATCTTAACAACAAAATTAAATAACGGTTTATCGTATGAAAAAATTTATAAAAATATTTTATTGAAATGGTATAAAAATATTAAATAAACTTTTCTTATGTCGTCAACATTTATTTGTGATAACCATACAGTGCACAGTGGTTTGAAAACTCATGAACCAATTAGAACATCCTAATAAAATTTCAGAAAGGCCAAGCAGAGATATTTATGAATGAAGTTGCGGGCGATCGGCGCCCCTTAAGGTAAAGGGGGGCTTCTGGGTATGCTCTTAAAATTAAATACCTCGGGCATAACATTTGTTTTGAAAATGTCATAAAATGTTTATTTTATTACTCAAATATTAAGATGTTTTGAACTTAAGAACTTGAAAATATTTTTACGTTTATACCTTTTATAAACGTTTTGCTGTGAGTTCTTTATTGCAAAATAAATAACACCAGTTTTTAGAGTTTTTAAATTAATAACAAGTTTATTTACTTTAACTACACAAAGTTGACTCTACAGAACATTTTACTTAAAACGCACGTCTTTACTTCATCAGATTGAATTTTACACTGACTGATGATGCCCTTTTATATTTGTCCATTAAAAGTCTAGAAAATTTAAGAATCTTCTACTCTCTTTGCATACATGTTTGTTGTTGTCTTGCGCGTATAAAATTTCTACGCAGTTAGTAAACAGAAATTGGTTTTTGTCTTGCATGCCACGCAGTTAGTAAACAGCATAACAAATTGTTGTTGTTGGCGTTTATAAAATTCCTACGCAGTTTGTAACTAGAAATTTTGTTGTTGTACCATAAGTTTTCTTAGCAAGCCACGTAGTTCGCTTTATTGCTTAATTATTTTATTATAAAATTTAAGCAAGACACATCCTTAACAATATCTTAAGTGGTTCACGAGCTATCGAATTATTTCCAAAATAAAACGTTTTTAAATCACTGTGCAGTGTAGAAGGTTCACATAGTTTTTATTTTAAGTGTTATGCTACAATTGAAAGAGAAGTATAATACCGTTGCTTCCAATGATTATTGTTCATATTTTTAGAAATGCAATCATCACAGGATTGCTATTCATTAAAACAGGGTGTCCGCCGGGAAGTTATGCGGCTCTGTTTGTTTATAATTTTTGATTAAATAAAAGAGAATGGATCAATGGATTAAATGAATGGGAATGGATGGAGATGGATTGATATTTAATGTCGGCAATTATGTATGGAATACAATATCAGATAAATGCCCGCCTATGTTAGCTTCAGAAATGCGATCCCTTTTGAGCATATTTTTCATTACATTCTCATACATTTTACACGGTATTTCATTAATTTCATCACAAATATTTTGCTTGAGCTGTCCAAGCGTTTCTGGTTTGTTTGCATAAATCTTGCTTCTCGAATATCCCCACAAAAAGAAGTTCGGAGCAGTCAAATTTGGCGACCGTGAAGGCCAATCAACATCACCAATTCTTGAAATAATTTGTTGTGGAAAGAGGTGTTGCAGCAATTCCATTGTAATGCTGGCGATGTGGCACCGTCTTGTCGATACCATATGTTATTCAAGCATGCAGTTGTGGCGTTAAAAAGTTTTCAATCATATGACGATATTGCTCCCCATCACAGTTACCGTTACGCCGTTTTTAGTTTCAAAGAATTAAGGTCCAATGATTAATCCTGACCAAATTGCATACCATACTTTTGATGGCTGCAAAGCTGACTGTTGAATAATTTGAGGGTTTCCCATTTTCCAGAACCAACTATTCTGTTTATTCTTATATCTATTCAAATGAAAAAGTGCCTGTTCACTCATTATGATTTTTTCACAAAAATCGGGATTCTCATGGGCGAGCTGTAACATGCTATTGGCATATGTACGGCGGCGTAAATGGTCTTGTGGAAGAAGTTCTTGTGTTAACTGAATCTTATATGGAAACAAATGCAAGTCCTTGTGCAAAATTGTGGCCAAAGTTGTTGTTTGAAGACCAAGCTTCTGAGTACGGCATCGAATTGAGCGTGATGGATTTTTTTGCACACTTTTTTGAGCAGCAGTAATGTTTTCAGCCGATCTTGCAGTACGTAGTGGTCCATGTTTGGGCTTATCACCTACAGACCCTATTTCTTTAAAATCATTCACTAAAAAATAAATAGTGAGTTTTGCTGGCTCGTTGTTTCTCCCAAAAATTTCACGTAACTCTGTCATTTTCACATAATCGATGATTGATTTTGATAGTGTTTACCAAAAAGGCGATAAAACAAAGTAGTATACCTTCCCGACGGACACCCTGTATAATATCGTTGCTTCCAGTGATTCTTGTACACACTTTTAGAAGTGGAAAAATCTGCAATTATCACAAGATTGATATTTGTTAATATAGAAGAAAAGAGTGGGGATAAACTTTAAGAGGACTACGTTACTGCATCCAAAAAAGCAGAAAAATGAGGTCGTTTATTTTAGGCAACAGAAAATAATTTTATACCTCTAAATACTATTGTTTCCCAGTGTGAAGCATGCAGAATGTTTGCTAAATATTGTCCAATACAAATATTTTGTAGCGTCAAATGTATTGTATTTTCCATACCCTCTTCGTTCCTTAGGGAAAAGCGATAAATTCGACCATACTTCTTAATTTTGTGCATTTATTTAAAGAAATAAGTGATGTATTTAAGTGAATGCCAGTGTGCAAGAATGGTAGTGGGAATTTTTTTTGTACAAAAGGACGACTCAATTATTTTGACAGTACTCTATAATTAAATTCATATTGAATATTGCAATAGTTAACTAAAGAAGAAAATAAAATTGGTTTATTCGGACTATAATTTGACAGAAAGAAAAATACAAACATAAATAAATTAGGAGTCTTGCAAAAATAGTAACATTAATAAGAAAAATAATGCCATTTGCAAGAACCAAAAAAGCCCTTTTGAATCAAAGACAAGAAAAGTTACGAATTCTTCAATTTTTATTATAACTATTTTTCTGAAATTGTTGAATTTAGGAAAAATAAGTTACTTTTCTTAAATTTATAGAACTTAGTTTTTGAGACTTTTTAATTTAGGAAAAATAAATTATTAGTTTTAAAAAAATTAACTAATTCTTTAAGAACGGATAATGACTGATAATATATTAACAACTATTATTATTAAAATTATTTTTCCAGCGAATTAAAACTCTTAAACTCAATTTATAAATTTTCAAATTTACGAAAAAAAAAATTATTTTTCTTAAATTAAAAAAAACCTAGTTTTTGAGAATTTGTAATTCAGGAACAATTAATTTTTTTAAGTCTAATAAAATACGGAACAAAAGACATTTTAAGTTTTTTTTCTTAAAAAAGTAAATTTTTAAATTAATAATATAAATTATTATTTTTATTCGACTTTTTAAAAAAAAAAAGTATTAATCTTTATAACGGTTTTTTTTAATAAATTTATTTTCAATATTTTGCTTTCCCTTGGAAAGCTTCTTCAGGAAATTAATTTTAATCATTTTTATTAATAATTTTTGTTTTTATAAAAATTAATTTACAAGGGAAAGCGAAATATTGAAAATACAGTGTTAAATTTATTTAAAAAAGACTGTTATTAAGGTTAATACTTATTTATTTAATAATATAAACAAATATTAAACTAAAATTCAAAATGAAAATTACTTGAATTTGAATTTTGGTTTCTTTTTCTAAAATAAATAAATAAATTTAAGTTTAAAAATAATATTTTCAAGAAAAATTTTATAGTTTTAAAATTCGAACATTAATTTCGAAATTTCGAACATTGCAATGTGACTTTTTAATTTAATATAAAGTTTTAGAAACAAGTTACTAATTGTGGATAAACCATTTTTTTAAGAGCAGCACCATTTTTTTTAAAAGAACAGAATAATTAAAAAACTAAAATTTTAAACCTTAATTAACAAGTCAATTTCTGCTTGTTAACACTTAATTAGAAATGAAAATTTACAAAACATTTTTGGCTAAACATAAGAAACTATTATTAGTAATTATTTTTTTAGATATTAACATTTTTACAAAACAAAAGTGTTATGTTAATGTTAGATTAAATTTTTTTAGTCGAAAAAAAACAGCTTCGAATATATTTGAAATTTTTAATCTAGACAGTTTTTTTAATAGAAGGTTAAAATTGGATTTAAAATTATTTTCTTATTTTTTTTGAAATATTATGTGCTTAAAATTTCAAAGATAATTTATAGGTAAAATGCATATTAATAAGGCAACGTTTTAAAAATTCCCATTTCTTTTCTAACAAAAAATTATATTTTCAGCTTTTCAATATTATGTCCGAAATTTCGAAGATACATTTTAGGTAAAACGCATATTAATAAGGCAATATTTTATAAATTCCAAGTTCTTTTCTAAAAAACAAAAAAACATTTTTTAGCCATTTTAATATTATGTTCGAAATTTCGAAGATAGTTTTTAGGTAAAATGCATATTAATAAGGTAATATTTTATAAATTCCTATTTCTTTAAAAAAAAAATAAAAATATGCTAACTTTATTATTTTCCAAGACTTGAATTCATGTCGATAATATTATCACGCTTCTTAATTTTAGTATAAATATTAATTACTAAAACTATTACGTAAAGGGTTAAAATAACGAAAATGTTCGGCTATTAAAATGAAAATTTATAATATTTATTTACACTTTTCAACCGAAAGTTAAGATTTATTTATTTTTATTATTTTCGAAAATTCGAATTTAATTTCTTTTTAATTTTTTAAATGATTAAAAATATGGCCATAGCATCATGGCATATAACTATTGCCAATAAACAACAAAAATAGTGCTTTACAATTTAAAGTATATTTTTTAAAATAAATTCTTATTGCTTTTCGGCAAAGAAGCGTAAATTTAATTAATTTTATTATATTCAAAAATTTGAATTTAGTTTTTAAAATTTTTTAAAAAAATGTTATTATATTTTAAATGTTATATTTTTATTATTAAATTACTATAAACAAATACGAATTATTATTGAAGACCGTTAAGTCTTTTTAATTAAATTTAACAATATATTTTTTTCGATATTTCCAAAGAAGCGCGAAATATTGAAAAAAATATATTGTTAAATTTAATTAAAAAGACCGTTAAAAACAATAATACATATTTATTTATAATATAAAAGGTCGATTAAAAAAAAATAATTAAATAATAATATTAAATTACTGTGTAATATATTTGTTTATTTCTCTCATACAATTCAATTTTTCCATCAAATACTACACAATTTATTCGTGTTACTAAAAGCTCAATTCATTTTAAATACCGATATTTTTCGTAGACTGCAGCTTTAAATAATTGCGCAAAAAATTTAATTAATATTTTCGCCATTTCTTTCAATAATTACTCAAAACAATACACTACTACTCTTAGACATTTAGCGATTGGCAGCCCAAACGAAAATTATACTTAAACGTTTACGGAAATGTTTTCGGCTCAAGAAAATTTGGAATTTCTTAGAATACAAATTTTAACTTTAAAACAAATGGGCATCGACGTTAATAGTTTCAAAGGAGGGAAACTATTAATGAATTATTGGAAGTTTTTATTTTTGATAAGCTGTGTTATTTATTTGCAAAATGGATTATTAAATTTTGTAGCTCACAGTGGTGTTTCGAACATAGATGCCGCCTCCAAGTCCTTATCAGTTTTTAATCAGGGTTGTTTAATTTTAACCAAGATAACAATTTTTCTTGTGAAAAGAGAGAAATTTTTGGATTTAATAAGGAATATTAAGCTTTTGGCTATGAAGGGTATGTATGTAGGGAGATCAGAAGTGTTATCATAAATTGTTTTTTTATAATACTTTTCATTATTATGTTCTTTAGCCAATTCAAGTGAAAGTAAAAATTGGTTGTCTCAAAACTTAAGGTGCCAGCTGGTGGGAAAAGTGTATTTCTATGCCTGCTGGATAGCAGTTTGCTCTAGTGGTATATTTCCCTTAATACTTATGGCTTTTGACTACAAACGCAATGCAACTTTTGACCAAAGACTTCCTTTTGGAGGCAAGTAAGTATAATTCATATCTAGAAATTCAAAATTTTTGTGATTAAAAAGTATAACATTTTTATTAAAGATTTCCCTGGGACCAAGGAGGTTTATTGGCATTCAGCATCAATTATATTTTATCCTTGATTTATGTCTATGGCCTGGTTAATATGACAGTGGGTATTGATACTCTCTATGGCTGGTTTATCCACAGCATATCCGCTCATTTTCGTATTTTAAGATGCAAAGTAGAGAGTGTCGCCATGAAGTTGCAAAGCAATGATTATTCGGACTTTAATCACGACATTGGCTTAATAGTGCAATATCACAATTATGTTTTAAAATTTGTTCAAGATCTAAATCATATTTTTGGAGAGATTTTGTGGGCGGAATGTGTGTTAAGTTCCTTGCAAATATGTTTTGCCGTCTATACTATTTATAACGATGACAGTGTTCTCAATCTGCCTACTAATTTATCGGCTCTTTTAGCCATGTGCATACAAATGGTGATCTATTGTTTTGGTGGGGAGAAAATCAAGAATGAGGTAAATTTGATGGAGGTTAAAAAGAAGGATTTTTCTTGTTATTGGTTAAGCGCTGTCTTTATTCTTTCAGAGTTTAATGTTGAGCTTAGATTTTTATTTAAAATTTCCCTGGCATTCAATGACACCCAAGGAGAGAAAACTGTTGCTGTTGCCTTTAATGCGTTCACAAAGATTGGCTGTTTTAAGGGCTCCCTTTTTTGAAGTGGATCGCAATTTGTTGGTTTATGTATGCTTCTTTATAAATACAATTTCTTTTTTTTTTAATCTTTTGTCTTTTTTAAATTGTATTACAGATTTTAAGGACAGCTTTTTCGTATACTACTTTACTATCAGCTATGAAGGAATAATTAGAGGAATTTCGAAATTTTAATTATTAAAAAATATCTAATTGGTACCGACAACAAGTTTGCACCGACTTTTTGGCACCTTAGTATGTTCAAGCACCTTAGAGTCTCGCATACCAACACGATTGTTAAACACGTTTAAAAACACTATTAAAATTTTAATATTAAATATGAATATGAAATCACAATAACTTTGCAGGTAGCGAAACAAATAACATAGGCGATATTAAGAAGCTCAACCGAAATCCATATCTAAATCAACGCAACCTTAAAGAATGTCCTTAATAGAACTTAAATGGAGTGGTGAAAACGCCTTGCGAGTAAAAAATCGTTTTAAGCAAAATGTTGGGTGGTGACTATCGCTGTCTTTTTGATGCTATTTTTGCTTATATTTAGTAGATTTTATAAACAAAATATATTTATGTTAATATTACTGTTTATGTTACACTATTAAAGCAAGCCACTAGAAAACGCTTCGGGAGACGCGTTGATTTAGACTATGATTTTAAAAATTAAATATGAAAAGAGACAGACAGAAAGCTTCAATGTAACGTAATAAAAATAACTGCTTTAAAAATTCGACTCTAGATCATGTACTCTGCATTTGTTCCCACTTAACATAAGCTAATTAAATTCACATTTTACCTGTTAGCTCTCTTAAAACGTAGCCATTATACTACATGAGTTTAACGTAAAATTTTGTTTAAATTGGCCTGTAAATATCGGGTGTTTCTTATAGAGCTATATAGAACTTTAAGTCGGCAATATCTGTCAAATGATTTATGTTTAGTATGGTTTGCCAATTAACGCCTAAATAACCCTTACAAGTTGTACAAATTGGACTCAACCCGAGGTAGCCGTTGATCTCGATTTTTATTGGGGAATTTGGCTTAGCGATGAAGCTCACTTGGATACCACAATAAACAAAACTTCCGTATTTAAAGTGATGATAATCCTCAAGTATAGTTGAGACACCGTTACGCCCAGTAAAAAAGGAATATTTGGTGTGTTTTATGGGCAGGTGTAAACATTAGTCCGTACATATATAAAAACCTTGCTGGTCAGAACTTTTAGAACTTTTTCGTTCAGGAGCTATGATTGCAACAAGACGATGCAACATATTAAGCAGCTCCTGCCAGAATTGATTTATTGAAGAAAACGTTTGGTAAATGCATAGTTTCACGTTCTACACCTGTGACTTAGCTTCCAAAATTTTGCGACATTACGCCGGTAGACTATTTTCAAATGTGAAATTGCTGTGCTCGAAAATAAGCCCGAAACGCGATAATTTCTCCAGATTTATATATATATATATTTTCTCAAGAATCGTACTATAATAGTTGTTGTGAATGGAATCTCATCAGACGAGTTCAAAATTAATTTAGAGGTATCGTATTTCTACCCTATTTCTTATTTTTCTAAATGACCATCTTTGTCAAACTTTCAACCCTACATACTTCTTCGCAGACGACACTATTCATTTAGTAATAGACTGAACCAGTTAGAGCTGAGTTCCAAAAGACGAAACATGTATTATATGCAACATAAGGGCAATAATCTCGGAACGGGGTCCTGTGAATAGAGTCGCATAGACCTGTTTTCGGAAATGATGCTGCATCTGTTACTATGGATGATAAAGGTATTACGGAATCGGAAGCTTTTGATGTTCTTGGCATGAAAATTCAGTATGATGCTCGATAGACTAATCGCATTTTTCAAGTTCCTAAAGAATGTTTCAAGTGTCTTGATTTTCGAAAAGTGTGTAAGAGATATTTCTTTCCACCCTAACTTCGTACTACATAGTCTACTTATATTCTTCCAAAAATGGAATGCAACTCTCATGTATAGGCCGATTCCCCAAAGTGTATTGTGGATTTGTTCAACCGCCTTCAGGAGAGAGTCAAGAGGCCAATTGGGAACAGTAGGGTATCAAATTCTATTGATTCTCTAGAGCATCGACGCAATGTGAGATGTATTTCGTTATTATATTGTTACTACAATGGTAAGTACTTTAATCAATTTAGCGATCCTGTTCCGTTTACTCACTTTTTGCGTTTAACTCGATTTTCGTTGATAGAAAATTCGGTTTATAGCAAAAGAGTCCTTATGTGTAATGAAGAGGTCTTTCCTCTCACTTTCAATGCAGGAAAGTTTAAGTCGAATGTCCACAAACACTACTCCCTCTTTTTTCTTCCACTCCATAACCTAATTTCCTAGTTTTGGTTTAATGCATTTCATGTGTTGAGGTCATCCCCTGAGTGCCGGTCCAAAGACAAAAAAAATAAAAACGAATGAACTCTTGGAGGGCAAACTTTGACACGTGAACGTAGATATGTGACCGCAATTGTTGGGAAAAGTCATCAGATTAGAATATACCCAATGTAGCCATGGCGGTCATAAGCCAGACGTCATATTAAAAATATAATGACAGAACATTATTTTTCCAATAAAGCAAATTTCATATCAATTTAAAAAACTAATATTTGTTTTATTCCATTTCAAAGATTTAAACCTCTATAAAAATACCCTTTATTAAAAAAAACATATTTTGAACCTATTCGTAATTTAATTGTTACCTGTTGGTTGTTCTATTACTGGAATCGTACTTTCGGCCTTATTTAAAATTTAATAAATAATTTTTTTGGTCGTAAAAAAATTAAAAATATAAATTCTGTACCCAAATGAAATTATATACTTTTTGGAAAGTTTAATTTTTCAAGTTTTATACGATTAAAGCCACACCTTAATTTCTATAAATGAGTTATTTTTTATTGAAATTTTAAAATCTTTAATGTTTAATATTTTCTCTTTGACTTTAATAGAGATTAGATCGGAAAGAAGTAAAAAAATGAAGTCGTTCATTTTATGCAACAGAAAATAATTTTATATTGTTTCCCAGTGTGAAGCATGCAGAATGTTTCCTAAATATTGTCCAATATAAATATTTTGTAGCGTCAAATGCATTGTATGACACTTAGACTTATTTTCCATACCCTTGTCGTTCCTTAGGGAAAAGCGAAAAGCTTTCCTTTTTATTTTCTTTTGTTCATTTATTAAAAGAAATAATGATGTATTTAATTGGTAGTGGTAGTGGAATTTTTTTTTGTACAAAAGGACGACTCAATTATTTTGACAGTACTCTATAATTAAATTCGTATTGAATATTGCAATAGTTAACTAAAGAAGAAAATAAAATTGGTTTATTCGGACTATAATTTGACAGAAAGAAAAATACAAACATAAATAAATTAGGAGTCTTGCAAAAATAGTAACATTAATAAGAAAAATAATGCCATTTGTAACAACCAAAAAAGCCCTTCTGAATCAAAGACAGGAAATGTTACTAATTCTTCAATTTTTATTATAACTATTTTTCTGAAATTGTTGAATTTAGGAAAAATAAGTTACTTTTCTTAAATTTATAGAACTTAGTTTTTGAGACTTTTTAATTTAGGAAAAATAAATTATTAGTTTTAAAAAAATTAACTAATTCTTCAGGAACGGATAATGACTGATAATATATTTACAACTATTGTTATTATAATTATTTTTCCAGCGACTTAAAACTCTTAAACTCAATTTATAAATTTTCAAATTTACGAAAAAAAAAATTATTTTTCTTAAATTAAAAAAAACCTAGTTTTTGAGAATTTGTAATTCAGGAACAATAAATTTTTTTAAGTCTAATAAAATACGGAACAAAAGACATTTTAAGTTTTTTTTCTTAAAAGTGTAAATTTTTAAATTAATAATATAAATTATTATTTTTATTCGAGCTCTTTTTTTCAAATAAATAAGTATTAATCTTAATAACGGTCTTCTTTTTAATAAATTTATTTTCAATATTTTGCTTTCTCTTGGAAAGCTCCTTCAGGAAATAAATTTTAATAATTTTTATTAATAATTTTTGTTTTTATAAAAATTAATTTACAAGGGAAAGCGAAATATTGAAAATGCAGTGTTAAATTTATTTAAAAAAGACCGTTATTAAGGTTTATTTAATAATATAAACAAATATTAAACTAAAATTCAAAACAAAAATTACTTGAATTTGAGTTTTGCTTTCTTTTTCTAAAATCTATATATAAATTTAAGTTTAAAAATAATATTTTCAAGATCAATTTTAAAGTTTTAAAATTCGAACATTAATTTTGAAATTTCGAACATTGCAAAGTAGCTTTTTAATTTAATATAAAGTTTTAGAAACAAGTTACTAATTGTGGATAAACCATTTTTTTAGGAGCAGCACCATTTTTTTTAAAAGAACAGAATCATTAAAAAACTAAAATTTTAAACCTTAATTAACAAGTCAATTTCTGCTTGTTAACACTTAATTAGAAATGAAAATTTACAAAACATTTTTGGCTAAACATAAGAAACTATTATTAGTAATTATTTTTTTAGATATTAACATTTTTACAAAACAAAAGTGTTATGTTAATGTTAGATTAAATTTTTTTAGTCGAAAAAAAAACAGCTTCAAATATATTCGAATTTTTTAAACTAGACAGTTTTTTTAATAGAAGGTTAAAATTGGATTTAAAATTATTTTCTTATTTTTTTTAAATATTATGTCCTCGAAATTTCGAAGATAATTTAGGTAAACAGCATATTAATAAGGTAATATTTTATAAATTCCTATTTCTTTTCTAAAAAAAAGTAAAAATATGCTAACTTTATTATTTTCGAAGACTTGAATTCATGTCGATAATATTATCACGCTTTTTAATTTTAGTATAAATGTTAATTACTAAAACTATTACGTAAAGGGTTAAAATAACGAAAATGTTCGGCTATTAAAATGAAAATTTATAATATTTATTTACACTTTTCAACCGAAAGTTAAGATTTATTTAATTTTATTATTTTCGAAAATTCGAATTTAATTTCTTTTTAATTTTTTAAATGATTAAAACTATGGCCATAGCATCATGGCATATAACTATTGCCAATGAACAACAAAAATAGTGCTTTACAATTTAAAGTATATTTTTTAAAATAAATTAATTAAATAAATTATTGCTTTTCGGCAAAGAAGCGTAAATTTAGTTAATTTTATTATATTCAAAAATTTGAATTTAGTTTTTCAAATTTTTTAAAAAAATGTTATTATATTTTAAATGTTATATTTTTATTATTAAAATACTATAAACAAATACGAATTATTCTTTTTAACGGTCTTTTTAATTAAATTTAACAATATATTTTTTTCGATATTTCCAAAGGAGCGCGAAATATTGAAAAAATATATTATTAAATTTAATTAAAAAGACCGTTAAAAAGAATAATACATATTTATTTATAATATAAAAGGTCGATTAAAAAAAAAATAATTAAATAATAATATTAAATTACTGTGTAATATATTTGTTTATTTATCTCATACAATTCAATTTTTCCATCAAATACTACACAATTTATTCGTGTTACTAAAAGCTCAATTCATTTTAAATACCGATATTTTTCGTAGACTGCAGCTTTTAGTAATTGCGCAAAAAATTTAATTACTATTTTCGCCATTTATTTCAATAATTGCTCAAAACAATACACTATTACTCTTAGACATTTAGCGATTGGCAGCCCAAACGAAAATTATACTTAAACGTCTACGGAAATGTTTTCGGCTCAAGGAAATTTGGAATTTCTTTCAATACAAATTTTAACTTTAAAACAAATGGGCATCGACGTTAATAGTTTCAAAGGAGGGAAACTATTAATGAATTATTGGAAGTTTTTATTTTTGATAAGCTGTGCTATTTATTTGCAATTTGGATTATTATATTTTGTAGCTCACAGTGGTGTTTCGAACATAGATGCCGCCTCCAAGTCCTTATCAGCTTTTAATCAGGGTTGTTTAATTTTAACCAAGATAACAATTTTTCTTGTGAAAAGAGAGAAATTTTTTGACTTAATAAGGAATATTAAGCTTTTGGCTATGAAGGGTATGTATGTAGGGAGATCAGACGTGTTATCATAATTTGTTTTTTATAATACTTTTGATTATTATGTTCTTTAGCCAATTCAAGTGAAAGTAAAAAATGGTTGTCTCAAAACTTAAGGTGCCAGCTGGTGGGAAAAGTGTATTTCTATGCCTGCTGGATAGCAATCAGCTCTGGTGGTATATTTCCCTTAATACTTATGGCTTTTGACTACAAACGCAATACAACTTTTGACCAAAGACTTCCTTTTGGAGGCAAGTAAGTATAATTCATATCTAGAAATTCCAAATTTTTGTAATTAAAAAGTGTAACATTTTTATTAAAGATTTCCCTGGGACCAAGGAGGTTTATTGGCATTCAGCATTAATTATATTTTATCCTTGATTTATGTCTATGGCATGCTTAATATGACAGTGGGTATTGATACTCTCTATGGCTGGTATATCCACAGCATATCCGCTCATTTTCGTATTTTAAGATGTAAAGTAGAGAGTGTCGCCTTAAAGTTGCAAAGCAATGGTTATTCGGACTTTAATCACGACATTGGCTTAATAGTGCAATATCACAGTTATGTTTTAAAATTTGTTGAAGATCTAAATCACATTTTTGGAGAGATTTTGTGGGCGGAATGTGTGTTAAGTTCCTTGCAAATATGTTTTTCCCTCTATAATATTTCTAACGATGACAGTGTCCTCAATCAGCCTTTTAATTTATTGGCTCTTTTAGCCATAAGCCTACAAATGGTGATCTATTGTTTTGGTGGTGAGAAACTCAAGAATGAGGTAAATTTGATGGAGGTTAAAATGAAGGTTTTTTCTTATTATTGGTTAAGCGCTGTCTTTATTCTTTCAGAGTTTAATGTTGAGCTTAGATTTTTATTTAAAATTTCCCTGGCATTCAATGACACCCAAGGAGAGAAAACTGTTGCTGTTGCCTTTAATGCGTTCACAAAGATTGGCTGTTTTGAGGGCTCCCTTTTTTGAAGTGAATCGCAATTTGTTGGTTTATGTATGCTTCTTTATAAATACAATTTCTTTTTTTTATAATCTTTTGTCTTTTTTAAATTTTATTACAGATTTTAAGGACAGCTTTTTCGTATACTGCTTTACTATCAGCTATTAAGGAATAATTAGAGGAATTCCGAAATTTTAATTATTAAAAAATATCTAATTGGCACCGACAACAAGCTTGCACCGACTTCTTGGCACCTTAGTATGTTCAAGCACCTTAGAGTCTCGCATACCAACACGATTGTTAAACACGTTTAAAAACACTATTAAAATTTTAATAATAAATATGAATATGAAATCACAATAACTTTGCAGGTTGCGAAACAAATAACATAGGCGATATTAAGAAGCTCAACCGAAATCCGTATCTAAATCAACGCAACCGTAAAGAATATCTTAAATAGAACCTAAATGGAGTGGTGAAAACGCCTTGCAAGTAAAAAATCGTTTTAAGCAAAATGTTGGGTGGTGACTATCGTTGTCTTTTTGATGCTATTTTTGCTTATATTTAGTAGATTTTATAAACAAAATATATTTTTGTTAATATTACGGGAGACGCGTTGATTTAGACTATGATTTTAAAAATTAAATATGAAAAGAGACAGACAGAAAGCTTCAATGTAACGTAATAAAAATAACTGCTTTAAAAATTCGACGCTAGATCATGTACTCTGCATTTGTTCCCACTTAACATAAGCTAATTAAATTCACATTTTACCTGTTAGCTCTCTTAAAACGTAGCCATTATACTACATGAGTTTAACGTAAAATTTTGTTTAAACTGGCCTGTAAATAACGGGTGTTTCTTATAGAGCTATATAGAACTTTAAGTCGGCAATATCTGTCAAATGATTTATGTTTAGTATGGTTTGCCAATTAACGCCTAAATAACCCTTACAAGTTGTACAAATTGGACTCAACCCGAGGTAGCCGTTGATCTCGATTTTTATTGGGGAATTTGGCTTAGCGATGAAGCTCACTTGGATACCACAATAAACAAAACTTCCGTATTTAAAGTGATGATAATCCTCAAGTATAGTTGAGACACCGTTACGCCCAGTAAAAAAGGAATATTTGGTGTGTTTTATGGGCAGGTGTAAACATTAGTCCGTACATATATAAAATCCTTGCTGGTCAGAACTTTTAGAACTTTTTCGTTCAGGAGCTATGATTGCAACAAGACGATGCAACATATTAAGCAGCTCCTGCCAGAATTGATTTATTGAAGAAAACGTTTGGTAAATGCATAGTTTCACGTTCTACACCTGTGACTTAGCTTCCAAAATTTTGCGACATTACGCCGGTAGACTATTTTCAAATGTGAAATTGCTGTGCTCGAAAATAAGCCCGAAACGCGATAATTTCTCCAGATTTATATATATATATTTTCTCAAGAATCGTACTATAATAGTTGTTGTGAATGGAATCTCATCAGACGAGTTCAAAATTAATTTAGAGGTATCGTATTTCTACCCTATTTCTTATTTTTCTAAATGACCATCTTTGTCAAACTTTCAACCCTACATACTTCTTCGCAGACGACACTATTCATTTAGTAATAGACTGAACCAGTTAGAGCTGAGTTCCAAAAGACGAAACATGTATTATATGCAACATAAGGGCAATAATCTCGGAACGGGGTCCTGTGAATAGAGTCGCATAGACCTGTTTTCGGAAATGATGCTGCATCTGTTACTATGGATGATAAAGGTATTACGGAATCGGAAGCTTTTGATGTTCTTGGCATGAAAATTCAGTATGATGCTCGATGGACTAATCGCATTTTTCAAGTTTCTAAAGAATGTTTCAAGTGTCTCGATTTTCGAAAAGTGTGTAAGAGATATTTCTTTCCACCCTAACTTCGTACTACATAGTCTACTTATATTCTTCCAAAAATGGAATGCAACTCTCATGTATGGGCCGGTGCCCCAAAGTGTATTGTGGATTTGTTCAACCGCCTTCAGGAGAGAGTCAAGAGGCCAATTGGGAACAGTAGGGTATCAAATTCTATTGATTCTCTAGAGCATCGACGCAATGTGAGATGTATTTCGTTATTATATTGTTACTACAATGGTAAGTACTTTAATCAATTTAGCGATCCTGTTCCGTTTACTCACTTTTTGCGTTTAACTCGATTTTCGTTGAAAGAAAATTCGTTTTTTAGCAAAAGAGTCCTTATGTGTAATGAAGAGGTCTTTCCTCTCACTTTCAATGCAGGAAAGTTCAAATCGAATGTCCACAAACACTACTCCCTCTTTTTTCTTCCACTCCATAACCTAATTTCCTAGTTTTGGTTTAATGCATTTCATGTGTTGAGGTCATCCCCTGAGTGCCGGTCCAAAGACAAAAAAAATAAAAACGAATGAACTCTTGGAGGGCAAACTTTGACACGTGAACGTAGATATGTGACCGCAATTGTTGGGAAAAGTCATCAGATTAGAATATGCCCAAAGTAGCCATGGCGGTCATAAGCCAGACGTGATATTAAAAATATAATGACAGAAGATTATTTTTCCAATTAAGCAAATTTCATATCAATTTAAAAAACTAATATTTGTTTTATTCCATTTCAAAGATTTAAACCTCTATAAAAATACTCTTTATTAAATTTGAAAACTATTGTGACCTATTTTAAATTTAAAATTTACTTGATGGCTGTTCTATTACTAGAATCGTACTTTCGACCTTATTTAAATTTTAAGGATATTTTAGCTATTGAAGATTTTTAACGCATCAACCCTACATACTCCTTCGCAGATGACAGCACCATTTATCATTCGTATTCTTTTAGTAATAGACCAAACCAGCTAGAGGTGAGCTCCAAAAGACGAAACATGTATAATACGCAACATTATCGCAACAATCTCAGAACGGGGTCCTGTGAATAGAGCCGCATAGATCTGTTTTCGGAAATGATGCTGCATCAGTTACTATGGGTGATATAAGTATTACGGAATCTTAGTAAATATAAGTTCTTGTCAAATATCTATCACTAGCTCGAATTTTTGGTCATAATAAAACTTAAAATTATAAATTCTGTACGCAAATGAAATTATATACTTTTTGCAAAGTTTAATTTTTCGACTTAAATATGATTAAAGCTGCACTTAAAATTTTGAGTTACTTCTTATTGAAAATTTAAAGCGCTTGTTTATAGCATAAAGAAAAGAACAAAGTCCCGTCTCTAAGGTGACACTCTTTAATGTTTAATTTTGTATATTTGACCTACATAGCGTTATGCGATCTGTAAAACTTCCAAGTTCCTGTTTATAACGGTTTAAAATATAAGAACATATTTGGCCAAATTGCACCATCTAGGGATACACCTTTCATTTTTTGCAATTTTTCTTTATAGTTATTCTTATAGATGACGTATTTGTTTTATATATGAAGTCGCTAGTCTATGCTGATAAGCCAGAAGCGAGTGACCACTTGGAAGATAACATTCGCCACTAAATTGCTGATATACAGGCAAAAATATTCGAAGTCGAAAATGAAACCTCATGATTAAGCTACGTTAGCTGTGGCGCCCATATGCTAAAATTCATTTTTAAATTATAATTTTAATCTTTCAATGTTATACACCTCTACAAAAAACACCATTTATGTTGGACACGCTCTCAATTGTTGAATATTTACATAATATCAGAGAACTTTAAGGTTTAATGAATTAAAAATTAAATGAATTTTTCGTTCCCAGCCACCGAAAATACACAAGATAATTTCATGCAGTTGCAACGAATTTTAAAGAATTCAATGTTTAAACTTTTTCTAACATCGGTGTGTTGTATTCCAATTCATTTCCATTCTCTTTTAACTTGTTAATTAGAATTATGCTTCACCATTGAAAAACAAATATAGGATTTTTCAACAAAAAGTTGGTTTTTCAATTGTGGTAACACTAACAACTTGATAGTTTTGACATTTAGTTTTTTGACATATTCGTAGTTGTTGTTGTTACAATAAATTTAATTTCGCACTAAAATTGCTTTAAAATAATTAAAATCCACTATGAAAATGATGGTTCTGTTAAAGTTACATTTCGTAAAATTCGTAATATTTTCGGGCAACATAATTGTACTTCTGAGACCGCTTTCAAGAATTTGGTCGTTAAATTTTGGGTCAACAGATTCGATACAAAATGTGCGAGCACCAATATGCGTTCGCCTGGGTCGTTCAACTGAAAACATTGCAGCCGTGAGCCACAGCGTTGAAGCAGAACCAAATTTGTCAATTGCTCGACGTTCTCAACGATTGAGGTTATCCCAAACCACCACATGGTGAATTTTGCGTAAGAATTTTACTTTGAAGCCTTATAAGGTTCAACCGGTGCAGGAATTGAAGCCGACCGACCTTTCATATTGTCGTAGATTCGCTCAATTCATTCAGGAACAAGCGGTTGGGTTTTCTGACAAAACTCATTTTTTCAGACGAAGCCAATTTTCCCTTGTCAGGGTATGCCAACAAACAAAATTCCCGCATTTGGGCTTCTGAAAATCCTAGAGATATTATTGAGACGCCTTCGCATGTTCAGTGTGTCATTGTATGGCGCGCTATGTGGTTTGGGGGGGTGATTGGGCCGTTTTTTTTCGAAGATAAGGCTTTCGTGAGATGCTAACAACTCAATTTTGGTCTATTATTGACAAAGCGGATATCGCTGACATGTGGTCACAACAGGTCACACAGCTAATGAAATGATCAATTTATTGCAAACCAAATTTCCCGATCGAATAATTTCACAGCAATCAGCAGTTAAGTGGCCAGCCAACGTTTGCAGATGACACCGCCTTTCTTAGCACCCTTAGTGACCCAAAACTTGATTCGCGACAACTGCAGGACCACATAACACAACTGGAAGAATGGACTAAAAAATGGGGGATAAAGGTTAATGAACAGAAATGTGTACATATAACATTCACATTACGCAGTGAATCGTGTCCCCATATCCGTATCAACAACCAAGTGGTACCCCAACACGTCTACGCTAAATAATTAGGTATTCACTTGAGGCAAAGTTAACTCAGATGAAACTGCAAACAATAGCAATCCATTGGCTTGTTGACAGAAACTCCGTTCTTAGCCTTGATTGCAAACTTTTAATTTACAACACAATTTTGAAACCTCTATGGAGTTACGGGATTCAGCTATGGGGCACTGCTTCCGCTTCCAATATTAAGATAATTCAACGTCAGCAAAACAAAATCCTTTGAATGATAACTGCTGCTCCTTGGTACATTAAGAACTCCAACATTCACCAGGATCTTCAAGTCCCGACGGTTAAAACCGAGATTACAAAACATGTTACTAGATATTTAAATAAGTTGGAAACACATTCGAATCCGCTTGCTCGAAGTATCCTTCAGCATCGTGGACACACTCGATTGAAGAGGAGGGACACTATTGCTCTCGGACGAAACCATTGAGAACTACTAGTATATATGGATAAATTTGAAAATTAGTCTATTATTTTTGTCTGGCAATGCCTAGTCTTTTAATTTACTATTTAGATATTTAAGAATTGCTTACTTATTGTTAGTTCATATTATGAAGATACAATAAATAATATAGAGTAGAAAAAAAAAAGTGGCCAGCCAGATCGCGTGATTATTTTTGTTGGGTCTATGTTAAGGGCAGAGTTTATACGAAACCAATCGATTCGATTTCAGCCTTAAAACTCATAATCCGTAATGTGATTAACGAAATATTACCGGGATTTTGTCAAAAAGTGATTAAAAACTTTCATGAAAGAGGCGACATTTATCAGCGTGATCGTGGTGGACATTTGCCAGTTTTCATATTTCTTTAAAAATTGCCGAACTTTTCTCTTCGTAATACAATCTAAATTTAAGTGCCCCTGTAGGCTAGTAGGTAGTGTACTAGCTTGTAAGTATGGTGGTTGTGGGTTCGATTTCCAACGAAGACCTTGGTTTTTTTCAATACAAAAATAAAAGTTGACTGTCGGTGGGGCTGTTCAGCCATGAAGGCATAGTCACTGGTCGCTGTGCTGTCTTATTATACGGCAGTTAATTTCCGACTATCCTTCTACCTTCACCACATGTTTCATCTCTTCTTATCCCTTTCCTAAAGAATGTAGCACGGTACTTGACTAAATAGGCATTGTTGCCTACTTCTCTTAAAAAAAATTTAATCATCTTAATCTAAATTTTTTAATTTATCTTGTTTTACAAAACAAATTTCTTGTTGAAAAACCCTCTATATTTTATTATAAAAGAATTATATTTTCAAGAACTGACATTCTAATTTTAGTTTGTTTAATGTATGCACTAAAAATTATACAGTTTTTAAATAAACAAGTTTGTTAACGTAATAAAATTTAACAAACATAATTCTAATGATTGATGCCACCTGTGTGTAGTAAGAAAAGCCAACAAAAAAAAGAAAAAAAAAAAACAGATTGTAAAACTGAAATTTATAAATCTTCAGAATATTCTCTCAAATCAATTATCACATTTTTCATCTGGTCATTTAGTTAAACTTAACAGTTTGTAATAATTTTAATGTAAACATTCATTAGCTGCATTAAATTTTATTTATAATCCGTTAGATTTTCAGGGTAAACATAATAACAACTCATATTTCAGTTTTTTCTATATTTAATTTAATTAAATAACGTTATTTTTCAATCATCTCTCCAAGATGAGTTTCATATATCAGTTTATAAAACTTAACATTGATTTAAAATAATACAATAATACAAGTTTAAATATTAAGCATTTAATGACTTGGCTTAATTGCATTTCCAACAAACACTGATGCTGTCAAAAGCTCATTACACCGACTTTCTAAAAACTTTTACGAGTACACACTCTCTTTATAGTTTTTCATAATTTATTGTTAAAGTTAGAATGTTAGAAATAAGTTTAGATTAAATGAAATTGTTATTAAACGAACAAGGAAGTGTTTTTCATTAATTCATATAATCATTATAATTTAAAAGTTAAATATTTTCTTTCAATCAAATTGATTGTTAAGAACATGAAAAAATTTGAAAAAAGAAGTTTACATTAAATTGGAGAAGGATCCCCTTTTAAAAAACCTAAAAATATTAACAGGTGAAAAACAAAGAATTTTTGTTTTAATTACGACAATTTTGTACTAAAGTTTTACGTGAAAGCATTCCGAGAAATTCAATATGTGTATAGCATAATGGTACTTTTTAATACAAAGCGAATTTTTATTTATTAAAAGTACCTTAGTAAGTAAAACGAACACTTATTATTTGTATAAAGCTTTTTGCGATTAAGAAGCTAAAGGCTTTTTGCATCAAGAAAAATTTAAAAGTAATTCCTATCTTGAAAAAAATACTTTTTGTAAAAGTACTTTTTTGAAAAGTACTTTTTGTAAAAGTACTTTTTTTTTGAAAAAGTATTTCTCGTAAAAGTACTTTCTTCACTAAAAGCGGGGTTTTTTGCTTTTAAATAATAAATAAATAAAGTAGTTTTAAATTCATCTTTATACGACAAAGTTTTAACAAAACGAAATCTTGTTTACTAAAAGTACCTTAATAACTGAAAATAAAACAAGTTATTATTGCTAAAGACTTTTTGCATCAAGAAACGTTTGAACGAAATTCCTATCTTAAAAAAAAGTAAGTTTTTTTGATAAAGTACTTCTTTCACTAAAAGCAGGTTATTTTGCTTTTAAATAAAAACAAAGTACTTTTAAATTCATCTTTGTACGACAAAGGGTTAACAAAACGAAATCTTATTTACTAAAAGTACCTTAATAACCGAAAATAAGACTATTTTTTGATGCTAAAGACTTTTTACATCAAGAAACATTTAAACGAAATTCCTATCTTGAAAAAAGTAAGTTTTTTTGGTAAAAGTACTTTTTTCACTAAAAGGTTTTTTTTTTTACTTTTAAATAATAAATAAATAAAATACTTTTGAATTTACTAAAAGTATCATAATGACCGAAAAGACTATTTATTTATATACAATTTTTTGTGTCCAAAAAGGCTAAAAACTTTTTGCATCAAGAATTATTTGAAAGCAATTCCTATCTTGAAAATATCAGCCTTTTTTTAAAGTACTTTTTTCACTAAAAGCGTTTTTTTTACTTTTAAACATTAAATATATAAAGTACTTTTAAATTCACTTTTAAACAACATAGGTTTGATAAAGCAAAATCTTATTTATTAAAAGTACGTCAATAACAGAAAAGAAGACTATTTATCATAAAAAATTTGCTGTAACTAAAAGGCTAAAGAATTTTGCATCAATAAACATTTGAAAATTCTTATCTTGAAAAAAGTCAATTTTTGTAACAGTACCTTTTCCACTAAAAGCGTTTTTTAATTAAAACTTTATTTAAATAAAAATCGAGAGCAGTTGAATTAAGAAAAGTACTTTTAAAAACAAGATTGTCTGTAAGCAAAAAGGTTGAACAAACTATTAGCTTATTAAAGAAAAGTATTTTAATCATAAAACCCTTGTCTTCCAAAAGCCGAAAGAAGAAAAGAAAACTATTTTTTAATAAAAACATTATTTGCCACAAAAAGGCTAAAAGTGCTTATGTTTTAGGACTTTTTTATAGTTGTTTTTTTTTATTCAAAAGAGTCCGTGTAGAAAACATATAATTCTTCTATTAAAAGGTCTTTACAAAAATGTTTTTTTTTAATTAAAAATTGGAATTTTAAACGAAATATGCTGTTTTTCTTAAAAAAAAAGTCTTTTAATTGAAAAAGTACTTTTTGAAAAAATGGTTGCAAAAAGCCTTTTTTTCTAAAAATTTTAGCGTTAGTACATTTTTTTTGGAATATTCTTTTCCACGGAAAAACTTTTTCCTAGACGGGACTTTTTCACAAAAGCATTCTTTGCAAAAGTACTATTTTTATAAACTGAGTTTAATTTATTTAAATGAAATTTCAAAAACCTTAAAAAAACTTCTTTAATGAAAATTACTTTAGTTACTCAAAAAGTCTTATTTATATTGTAGTAATTTTTTAAAAACAATCCTTTTTTTTAATAGACACTTTTCACAATTAGTCCCTATGTTTGCAAATATGTTATTTCTTCCCAAAAATGTTTATTTTATAAAAAAATGATTTTTTTTACCAAAACTGGCTGTTATAAAAACGTTTATTTAGTGTGCACTATTTGCTATACAAATGTCCTCTTTATAAAAAAATAGTTTCTTCACAAAAAAGGTACTTTTTTTACAAAATAAATAAATAAATAAATAAAAATAAATAAATAAAAATAACTTTTTTTTAACAAAAATTGGTTTTACTCATGAGAGGGGAGTTGTTTCCTAAAAATTTATTTTTATTGAAAAGTAGCTTTTTACACAAAAGGTGGGCTTTTTTCAAAAACCACCCATAAAATGCATTTTGAATACTTAAGTCATATTTTTAACATTGTCATTATTTTCAAAAACATATTTTTTGAAAAGTTTTTACAAAAGGTCATTTTCGGTACAAATGATTGATTTATTGTCTTTTATCTAAAAAATTTCAAAATACCTTTTTTCGGTTTTCTAGTTTCATTACAAAAAGTCCTTAACTTATTAAGAAGTTCCCTTTTTCACACAAAGGTACCAGTTTTGCACAGAAAGTATATTTTTCCTAAAAAGTAGGTGTTTTAAAAAAGTAAAATTTTGCTTTTAAAGGAACTATTCTTTTGTTAGGAAAAAATGTACACGCATCCCCTTAGGGAGCACATGCACCATGTCCTTTCCATTCTGTATGTAAATTTTATTACTCTCTTTTTATAATTTTTCCCCGCTCTTTTTAAAATTGATTTTCAAATAATTTATTATTTTATCTCTATTCGTTCCTTTCCTTTAGTTGGAAAAAATTTATCAATGCCATTGAGGTATTCCTTCCCATAACTTTTGCAAGAGTCATCATCAATTAACCAGTTCCATTCTAAAATAAAATCCACTTTTTCATACTACGAGTACATTTTCAAGTTGCATTACGTTCATGATGACCAAATAAACTTGTTTGTGTGTTTTTTGTTGTGTTTCTGTTTTTTTTTTTTGCTTTAATTCATGTTCTAAAGCACTTATCTTTTGGCATTGGTTACTTTTCTTCTTCTTCTTCGTTTTTTTTTGTAGTTCTACGGAAAAACCAAACATTTCTCTTCGTGATTTGAACATGAAGTGAATGTATAATTTGAAAAATTTTCCTGATTTTTCTTGAAATGCAAGTGCCAGGAAAACGTGTTAAAAGTCAGTGAACTTGCTATTTCTTATAATGCATCGATCACTTCACCCAAACAAAGTCTTGGGATTTTTCAAATATTTATTCAATTATTACACAGTCTTTAATTTTAATTTTGCAAACCAATCGATGATTATGTTAAGTGCAAAACGTTTAAATTCCATTTGACAATTAGGAAATTATCGTAATTGAGTACCTTTTTTTATAACAATTCATGAAAACGAATTTTGGTCTATAAGTGATTAATGAGCTTGGGATGGGCTTATGAATGTACTCAATATACACAGTGAGAAAAGGAAGTATAAAATATTAAAATATTTGTTCGTTGACATGGATCGGATTCCTTACATGAAATTTTCAGAGCTGATTTTAAGGACGAAACTAACATTCAACATTGTTCTAGGACTTTTAAGCGTCGGAAGTTTAATTAACGCAAGTCTATTGTCCATGAAGGCAAAAGAGTAAAAATTGTCTCTGAACAGATTCAACGGTATTAAAATGGACATTGTATGTTGGGTCCCAAATTATAGAGCCATATTCCAGAATAGGTCTAACTAAAGATGTGTACAATTGCTTCGTTATATAAGGGTCAGTAAATTCCATAAAATCAGATCTTGATTATAAAAGTACGGGAAATAATAGAAACGTTGCATATAAAAGCTAAAAGTTGAAGGATTAATTTGAAAAATAGGAGAAAAATAGCAAACGGTTTTGAACTAAAATTTTGTATGGGTACTGTGACAGCGGATATATTCGGTGATCTTAACCTTTTTATCTTACACTCTTTTTTCGGATCAATCCTCAGGGTATGACCTCTATTCATGCCACACATTATACCAGAACTTCTCCCCGGGGGCACATGATAGTCTTTTTGGAACCTACTATTCCATTTAGACTGGTATCTTGCGGGGTAAAAGGGAGCCCAGGCCCCTCAAAGGCTATTAGGAGTCACCTGGACAATCCACAATTTTCCACGGGAATCAGTACACTCGCAGAGTTCACTATTTGTCTCTTGAGACAATTAGCTGTTCTCTGACTGGTTATTGAGGTTGGCCCCTATATGGGAGTATCGTGGTGGTTGTGATTTCGAGACCCTCGTGAGAGTTTGTGGGTCGGATCATACACAATGCCGTTGTGTTCTTAATTATATTAAGCTTCATGCGTTCTGGACCAGAAGTTGGAAAGTCTCCAACTCTTTAGCAAGGAGTGAAGGCTGTGGCCTACTTCGGGCTTTCGAAATTGCTACTAGGAGTGACCGGAGGATATACGTGTGCGATGGCCTCCTAGGGCGTGAATGACGTTTGCAAATCATTCAAGTGGTTTGACCACCATCTGATTATGACTACCTAGCCGGTGCAGATGTAAATCAAATCACATCATTATACCAGAACTAGGAAATTAGGTTATGGGGAGGAGGAAAGAGGGAGTACATTGAAAGTGACAGGAAAAACCTCTAGAGGGCGTTCATTTCACATACGAACTGTTTTACTAAAAAAACAAATTTTCCCTGTAATGTGTAGTGTGATTCACTGGCCAATTAGCCACAAATGGATGTCCTCCGAACGAAAATCGAGTTAAACGCAAAAACGTGGGAGTAACGGAAAAAAGTTCCCTAATTTCATTAGAGCACTTACCATTGTAGTAACGATAAATTAGTGAAATACAACCCACATTGCGTCGATGCTCTAGAGAATTAATAGAGTTAGATATCCTACTGACCTAAATGAGCCTCTTGGCCCTCTCCTGTAGGCGGTTGAGCAACTTCACAATAAACTTTAGGGCGCCGGCCTATACATGAGAGTTGTATTTTTTTTTATAGGACCAGCACTCAGGTGCTGGCCCCTACCTATGCAATTCATTGTGCCAGAACTAGGAAATTAGGTTACGGGAAGGAGGAAAGAGGGAGTAGTGTCTGTGGACTATCGATTTGAACTCTCTCAGATTGAAAGTGACAGGAAAGACCTCCGGACGGATCTTTTTCCACATATGGACTGTTCTGCTAAAAAACGAATTTTCCCTGTAATGCTGGGCCAATCAACCACAAAAGGATGTGCTCTCATCGAAAATCGAGTTAAACGTGAAAACGTGCGAGTGTCAGGAACAAGTTCCCTAATTTCATTAGAGCACTTACCAATGTAGTAACGATAGAACAGTGAAATGCACTTCACATTACGTCGATGCTCTAGAGAATCAATAGAGTTGGATACCCTACTGTCAGCAACGAGCCTCTAGGCCCTCTCCTGCACGCGGTCGAGTAACCCCAAAATAGACTTTAGAGCCGGCCCATACATGAGAGTTGTATTCCATTTTCGGACGGATATAGGTGGTATAGATAGTACGGAGATCGGATGGGGTGAAGTATCTTCTACACCTCTTTAGAAAACCGAAGCACTTGAAAGCTTCTTTAGAAACCTGAAAAATTTATTTAGTCCATCGAATATCACACTGAATTTTCGTACCAAGAACATCAAGAGCTACCGATTCCGTAATACCTATAAAACCCATAGTAACAGATGCAGCACCACTATTAAACGAAGATCTATGCGTAAGCATGCAACATTGCGTCTTACGAGCATTGAATGCTACTCTATTCACACGACCCCATTTCAAGATTGTCGCAAGATCGCAAGATTAAGCGTATCATTCATGTTTTGCCTTTTGAAAGTAAACTTCAAATGGCTTGGTCTATTACCAAATGAATGTGAGTGACGAATGGCGCTGTCATCTGCAAAAGAATATATAGAGTTAAAAGTTCGACAAAGAAGGTCATTTAGAAAAATAAGAAAAAAAGGGTAGGAGAAAGAACGGAGCCTTGTGGTACCAATGAATTAATCTTGAACTCGTCTGATAAAATCCCATTTAAAACAACTTGTATAGTGTGATTTCTCAAAAAAATCGATATAGTTCTGGAGAAATTATCACCGATACCAAAAGCAACAAGTTTTGACAGACAGCTTGTTTCCGTTACATGATGCACTTTCCTAATTTGTTTTAATTTTTCTGGAGCACTTACATGGGTCGTATCATTCTTCAATTGGAATTAGGGACTTTAAGGTTCACATCATGACAATATGTTCTAAAAGCTTGATCCGCTTTCCTTTATCCTTCTGTACTGCAGTCTCTGGAGCTAAAATATTAAAACAAAACTTTTAACAATAATTTTCCATAACAATAATATTATTTCCATAACAGTAATATAGAGTTTTCCATAAGGAAAACTAATTGAAAAGGTATCTTTTCTTTGATCTGAAAGAAAAGAGAACAACGTAAAAACATTTTTACGCTGTGGCTTACGTCAAAACCGCAACATAAGCCACACCTTTGTTAAAACATCATTTACATCTATCCAAAATATTAATAACAAACTGTGAAACCAAAAGATATGTGAAATGAGCTCATGTCGCCAGAGCAAATGATGAATAAGAAAACAAGTCATACAAAGAAAGTCTTAATAAAGGTTTTGTTGTATTTTGTTTGTGGGTTCCCATGTTATCTGAGCGAGTGCATTCATATGACGTTTGTGCCAACAAAAACAAAAAAATGTAAAAAAAAACAGTTAAAGTTAGTAACAAGTTGGGATCAACCACCACCGCGCTATATAAACAAAGCTACGACAACAACAACTCCAATGGCAACAAGAACTTGGCGAAAGTTAATAAAATAAAACAAAACAAACACACAAAAAATAACATTCAACAGAATTTATACATGTTTTTATTTATTGTAGTTGTTGTAAAGATTGTAAGAACTTAAAAAAGCAACAGCAACTGCAATAAATAGTTTATGTTTCTCAAGTGTAGGGTTTGCCGTATTAAGAATTTGAGTTATGCGTCAAACTGATATAAGAGTGAAACAAGTTTAACAGCAAACAAATTTTATTTTTTAAAGGATATTAATTAATAAAAAAAACATGATCTTTACACTCGTAAATTTTCTTTAATTTATAAAAATGTTCCCCAAATTATCATTTTGTATATTGCAGTACAAAAGTAAAACTATAGGGTCCGCAATTTCACGTTTCTTTTTTCAACTAGTGCTTATTTCGTAAATAGTAACACTTAGCTCATGTTTGATTTGACAGATAATTAGTATTATCCTTCCGCTGAACGAATGTGGTTGTGTATACGCTTGAACAATGCTTCGCTAAGTGGGCCTGCGGTCGACTTACATAAGATGCCGATTTTGCAAACAAAAATCATCTTTTCAGATGAAGCTCATTAATCTTGGCGGGTATGTAAACAAGCAAAATTGTCGCATTTGGGGCACAGAAAACCCGCACGCATACATTGAAAAACGAGTCACTGTTTGGTGTGGATTTTGTTCGCAAGAGTTGAAGTAGGCAACATTTGGTTTTAACAGGATGGCGCTACATGCCACACAGCCGACGCTGTGTAGTTTTGTTTATAGCATTAAAAAAAAAAAGTTATTTGGCGGACCTTATATTATTTAAGGAATTGGTGATTTTTAGACCGACCAATATATGCCATTGTCTAAATTTTAGTTTTTGCATATATCTATATGCAAACCGCATGTGACGCGTCTCCATATGATGGTTTTCCCTCCCATGTACGGTTGTACTTAATTGATTTATAATAAAGTTGTTCCTCCATTTTTTTGTCATTATTAAAAAAATTTAATTTTATACCAGAAAGAACGAATTCCACAAACATAGAAGTATCCCGTGGGTACTATATTTGAAAAGCAATAAAGTTCGTTCGATAAACTATGGTTCGAAACATGGTATGAGACTTAAAACTAAATATATGCGAAATTCTGCAAATTTTGAGAGATGTAATTTACTTTCTTTGTTATATTCTTTTGCTTTAGAAGCGAAATTTATTTCGGAACACCGAACTCCAGACCAATCAAATGCAACTGACGTATTTTGGTGGCAATGTGCAAGGCAAATAGAAAAAAGTATCGCTAACCAAACTCTATCTTTTTTCTGTTCCCATTAATCAGTTCATTGTTGTTATAACGAGTACTGAGATGTTAAAAATACCCAACTTTAGTCGCTAAATAATCGAGAGTTGTTTGCTATAATTACTTCGACGTAATCCTTTTTTTCCTCTTAAACTCATTTTCAAACAGTTTCACGAATCGAAATTTCTGCTTGGCGATTTGAAAAATATGTAATTATATATATTTGACGATTTTTTAAATCAACATAATCTGGCAACTATAATTCTAAATAATTCCTCAGAATTTATTTATATTCTTTCTTATCGGAACTTTAATTAATTAGATCATTACGGCATGATTGTATTTATTTAATTTGTAATGATTAAAAAAAAATCTATTAAATTTGATAGAGTATAATTTAACTTCGCAAATTTACTTTCTGCAAAAGAAACTGCAAGTAAATGTTTTCAGAAGAATTTAATATTAAATGCATTCTTACCTTTTAATTATCAAATCCATTGAAATGTTCCTGGGTTTTGCCGGGCCCTATATATAAAGATCATGTAAGAAAACCTGAGGTAAGTAGGTCCAAATGGTGCAGAAGACTGATAAAGCCATTCAGAAAATTATACTCTACATTTTGCTTGTATGTAATTTTTCCCGTCTTCTTAAAAAATTACCAAAAATATATTAATTTTTTAAATTAATTTAGAATTTAAAAAAGAGTTAAACTTAAGTCGGAACTTAAGAATTTATTTGGTGAAAAGCTTAATATGACATTAAAATTCCTTATAAAACGTTAAGTCTAAAATGTAAAAATTCTAAAAGGTTTATTTAACACAAGGATACTGCTCGCAATTTATGTTTATTTACTAGATAAAACGACTAAATTTTTATAATCTGGAAAAATATGGCAGGCTTGTCCATTAATAATAATTACCAATAAACAATAATCATGTTTACGCATTTATGGGTAAAAATCAATTAAAATAATTCTGAAACTAAAACTGTAGTTAAACTTTTGTTCTGTATATATTTTTATGTGAAAATTAGAGTTCGTGTCAAGTATATTGTTAAGGGTATTTTTTTTATGGGTATAGAACTTTGAAGTGGAATAAAATAAAGATAATGGCTATTCGAAAGATAAACTTGTAAATTAAATATGGCTTTTGACATGACCGGCATAACTGGCTAGAACGTAGTCTCATCTGGTGGTCGGATTTTTAAAGACTTTCTTCAGCATTTGTGGCTGCAAATCGGCAATAATGTGGCGTATTTTGTTCTCCAATCAATCGTTTCAGGCTTAGCGACATAGACTACCAACCACACATAACCCCACAGAAAATAATCTAGCGGGGTTAAATCGAACAATCTTAGAGGCTAACTCATGTGAAACTTTGCGGTTACAAAACGTTTACTTTAATAAATCGATTGTGGCACAAGTTGTATGACATATTGCATCGTTTTGTCGAAACCACAGTTCCCGCACATTATGGTTATTTAATTATTGAACGAATAAGTCAGTAATCAAGGCTCTATAGCGTCTACAAAGATGATTGCTGAGGCTCTAAAGTTGTCACTTTTGGCTGTAACACAGTTTTTAAAATGTACAGACCATAAAGAACAGAAGTTTTTTAGTTTTTTTTTTGATGTAGCGTCTCAAAACACACTTTATTATTATCATCACTTCAAACACGGCAACTTTGTTTATTTACGTATGCATTCAAACGAAAGTGAGCTTGAACACTCAACAAATTTCTTTAAGAAATTCGGGATGAACGGGAATCGTATTTTGGCCTCAATTTACACAATTTGGAAGCATTGTCCGTTGTCTAACCTAAATCACTTGACAGCTGACAAAGTAGCCTACAGTTGAAAAACTGTTGCCAGCTTAAATTGCTTTAACTCCATAAAAACACCTGACATAAATGGTTTGTACTTATGGTGAAAGGCTTTTTTTGGTTTCTAAATAATTTTTCTGGTCTACGTTTTTCATTAAAAGCTGAGTCTGAAGTAACCGACAATTATTCGGAAGCATCAAATGCAAGTTCCTCTATATTTTTTTAGGTTACCTGATAATATAACAGATTTTTCTATTGTATTGCCACACGAACACTCTTTTTGAAGTCGATATTTTGGGAAATCTTATACAGGGTGACCCCCGGGAAGGTATACTACTTTGTTTATGAAGAGATAATGGATCTTATATTGATAAATGTTTTATTTAATGTTGGCAATTATGTATGGAATACAATACCAGATAAATGTTCGCCTGTGTTAACCTCATAAACGAGAGCACTTTTGAGCATATTTTTCATTATTTTCTCACACATTTCACGCGGTCTGTCATTAATTTTATCACTAATATGTTGTTTGAGTTGCTCAAGCGTTATATAAATCTTGCTTTTCAGATATCCCCACAAAAAGAAGTCCGGAGGTAAATCAACATCATCGTTTCTTGAAATAATTTGTTGTGGAAAGAGGTCTCGCAGTAGTTCCATTCTAAGCCTGGCTGTATGCGGTGTGGCACCGTCTTGTTGATGTCATATATTAATTAAGCCCAAAGCATGCAGTTGTGGAGTTAAAAAGTTTTCATTCAATCGTTACGCCGTTTTCATTTGCAAAGACGTAAGGTTCAATGATTCTTCCTGACCAAATTGCACAACAGACTGCCACTTTTAATGGCTACAAAGATGACTGCTGAATAATTTGAGAGTTTCCCATTCCCCAGAACCGACTATTCTGTTTATTCACATGTCCCTTCAAATGAAAATGAGTGCCTCGTCACTCATGATTTTTTCATGAAAATCGAAGTTGTCATGGGCGACATTTAATATCCTATTGGCATATGTACTAGCGGCAGAAATGGTCTTGTGGAAGAAGCTCTTATGTCAACTGAAACTTATATAGAAGAAAATGCAAATCCATGTGCAAAATTGTGATCAAAGTTGTTCTTCGAAGATTTGGCTTCTGAGCACGACTTCGAATTGAGGTTGATGGATTGTTTTAAACACTTTCTTGAGCAGTAGTAATGTGTTCAGACGATCTTGCAGTACATTGTGGTCCAAGCTTGGGCCTATCACCTACAAACTCTCTTTCTTTGAAATCATTCACTACACGATAAATTGTGCGTTTTGTTGGCACGTTGTTTCCCCCAAAAACTTCACGTAACTTTCTCATCGTCACAGTAATCGCTGATAGATTTTGGAAAAATGTTTTAAAGATTATAATACGTTGGTTAATCCAATATTTTTCCATAATAAATTTGCCACGTGTGTACTTCACGACTGCCATATATGAACTGTCAAGCTTAATGGCCCAAAATCCCTACTTCTATAATATTGATTCTGTTAGTTTTTCCTCATAAATGTAAATGAAATTAATTAATTATTAAAAATTTTCCGTTTTTAAATATGATAAATTTCTTACATTAGAAAAACCTGTAGTATTTTACCCCTGTTTGCCTGTTCGGCGAACCCTTAACTTTCAAAAGCAGATGCTCATGATGATGTTTATCGTTTTAAAAATGGTCAAGTTTTTATAAAATTTTTATTTTGTGATAATTTTAGTTGAAGCTTAAGATCACATTACAAGTTTAACTCACTTTGTGAGAGTGGATGGCGAAAATTAATCAATGAGTGAGTGTATTGCGTGTGTTTGTATGTAAAGTAAAATTTGTTTTATATATTTTACTTTGTGGTTCAGTATAGAACACTCAAAACGAAGTGTAAACTTGGCTAACAACGGTTAAAGCTATTCAGTTGTTAATAACTCGAGTAAGAGTTAAGAACGCTTTTTAATTTGTTAGTAAATTTAAAGACGCCTTAAAAATAACGTAAATTGTGATTAAAAAAAAAGAAAGTCAGTTAAAGTTTAAATAAACTAAAAAAGAGAAAATTTTTATTAAGACAGCAAAAGCAAATTGTTAATTACAAAGAAAACGATAATAATAAAAAATAAAATAGCAAAAAAAAATGCGTGGCCTAATTTTATATGCAGCGTTTTTAGGCGCTGTGGCGGGTTCTAAATCGCCATTTTATGCAGTAATAAGCAATAAAGCGTCGACTTTCCTACAGCCAGAAATTACAACCTTAAGACTAGAAATGTCTTCCACAACAACTGAAGAGCCAGCAAGTTCGTCTTCCTCGACTGCAGCTGCCACCTCTAGTGAAACTAATTTGATTGAGGAGAATGTATCGGAACTGCCGGTATCCTTGCCACCCATTTTGGAAGGTGTTGACTTACCAAATTTGCCCAATCGACGTGTCGTTACCTATGATCAACGCCAGGAGGGTCAATATAATATACGCGCAGATTTGGATAATTTTATGATTGTTTTAATACCTCCTGGACCCTCCGAAGGTTTGGGGCTTTTGGACTTGCTAACTAAATCGTCTCTACGTCGCACCTCTCATACTTCCAAGAACAAAAAGAAATATTATTCTAAGGCCACAGGCTTAAAGCCAGATGCTTTTAAACATTTAAATTATTATCGAACGAGTGATCAGCTGAGTGGTGGTAACTCAAGAGCTGGAGAATATATAGATGGCCGCAGTCCCTATCATGTGGATATATCCTCTTTAAATGAAGAAGTTGCACAGCCACGCTTAAATCCTGATAGACAAGTAGATGTTTTGCCACCCTCTTATCCATTGGCCTATCAACATCTTATGAAGCCATATCATCTAGAAGCTGAATCTTCTTTGCTACCACCCTCGGAAACTGGTGTTCAACATAATGCAGGTAGGAGTTGTTTTTTTTTCTTTTTTAAATTTCATTTAAAATAAATACAATTTTCCTTTCCTTAATAACATTTTAATTATGAAAATTTTTAAACTAGAATCTACCCCCTCCCAAAATTCTGGCCTCTATCGCTTTGCCCGTTACATAAGAGGTGACAATTTTTTGGATTCAAATCGTGTTACCTCTTCCAATCGTTTAGGTTCTCCATCCACCATCTTTAGACGACAACAATTACCCATTTATCGTTCAGATCTTTCAATGGGAGCTGCTCAATTGTATCCACCTTTGGATGTGCCAAGATACAATTATCAATTGGCACGTAATTTTGGTACAACATTCGCTTCTTCGCCTCACTCCTTGACCGATGAAACTGACAGTAAACAGTCTTTGGACTCGGATTTATCTTATAGTGAAATTATTGTACCACCAGCCCATTTACCTTTGGAGGACGATTTAGAATTGGCTTTTAATGATGACAGTCTATTGGAGGGTGAGGCCAAGGCTTTATTAAGTGATGGCATAGAACGTTGTGCTCCGGGCAAGAGACGCGATAGTTATGGCGTGTGCCGGGAGATCGAAGGTTATTAGTAAATAATTTATTCATTATTAAAACAAAAAAAATGGACTGCATAGTTAAGTTGTTTAGTTTACGATTTTTATATATTTTTTCTTAACAATTTAAGCCACAAATTAAAAAGTTTTATAAATTTATTATATTCTTAGTTAAATTTTAATTTAATACTTATTTAACGAACCTTTATTTTGTAAGGTTAAAATAGAAAGTTTTTTACAATAAAGAATTTAATTAAGCGATTTCCTTTTTCAACTTTTTCTTTGATAAATTTAGCGTTTTTCCCTTGTTGAAGAATTTTAACGGTTTTTCAACAAGAAGTTTGTTTTTCAACTGTGGCAACACCAGCAACATGATAGTTTTGACATTTAGTTTTATGACGCTTTCGTAGTAGATGTATTGGCAATGGTTACAATTATTTATTTTGGCCCGAAAATCGTATAAAAATAATGAAAATCCCCTATGAAAACGGTTCTTCTGTTAAAGTTACATTTCGTAAAGATTCGTGATATTTTCGGACAATATAATCGTACTTCTGAGACCGCAATTAATTAGGAATTTGGTCATTTAAATTGAGTCGACAGGCTCGATGCAAAATGTGCGAATACCAACACCTCTTCGACCGTGTCGTTGAGATGAAAACATCGCAACCACGAGCTACAGTGTTGAAGAAGATCCAAATGTGCCATTTCCTTGACTTTCTTAACAATTGGGGCTAGCAAAAACCACCACATGGCAAATTTCACGTAAGGTTTTGACTCTAAAGATTCAACTAGTGCACTGATGCTGGAATTGAAGCTGACCGACCATTCACATCGCCGTAGATTCGCTTAATTCATCCAGGAACAACCGGCTCGTTTTTCTGAAAAAATAATTTTTTCAGACGATGCCCATTTTCACTTGTCATGTCAACAAGCAAAATTGTGGCATTTGGGTTTTTGAAAATCCTAGAGCGATTATTAGGAAGCTTTCACATCCTTAACATGTTACTGTATGGTACGCTATGTAGTCTGGAGGCATGATTGGGCCGTTTTTTTCGAAGATGAGGCTGTAAATATCTCAGGAACGGTGCCACATGTCACACACAGTTAATAAACGGTCAATTTATTGCAAACCGAATTTCCCGATCACACAATTTCCCGACAATCAGCAGTTAAGTGGCCGGCCAGATCATGGGATTTAATACCACTGGATTATTTTTTGAGGGGCTATGTTAAGGACAGAGTATATACGGAGCCAATTGAATCGATTTCAGTCTTAAAACTCAAAATCCGTGATGTGATTAACGAAATATGACCGCCATTTTTTTTTTAAAGAGAAGTAGCACTTCAGGCAACGATGCCTATTTAGTTAAGTACCGTGCTACATTTTTTTAGAAAAGGGATAGAGAAGAGATGCCAAAAAGTGATTAAAAGCTTTGATAAAAGAATCGAATTTTTTTTGTTTTGCTTAAGAAAACAATTTTCTTCTTTACTACGAATAATTTTACTAATACTAAGAAGTTAAGCGATAGCTAAACAATGTTCTACTGGTTATGCTCATGCTTATAGTGCTGATATGCAAACAAAGGAAAACAGGAAAGATTTGTGTAATTTATAGCGGGGCAGTATACAAATTTAAATATTTTGAAAGTCACAAATTTTATAACACTTGCGGATAGGCTTTGTAGTCGTACTTAAGTCTTCAAAGCTATCTGAAGAAGAGATATACTATATATAGATGAGTGATCATTAAAAGTAACTTTAGTTCACTATTATTATTTATGTAAAGTACATAAATGGCACTTCCACTGCATCTTCGTCATTATTTTGAGTGATAGTATAAAAATAATCGAAAAAATGTTAAATTATTAAAAATTAACTTATTTTAAACAGAGAGCAATAATTTACTATGCTTGAAATCATATAAAACTAAATAAAAATTTTATAAACGAGGGGTATTCAAGAAATAACAATAGTTGGAATTTTATTATTGAAACTTATTACGGTTGATGAAGTCCTACTACCACTAATTAAACAACCGTAGAAAGGGATATTGTTAAAATAAGAGGAAAAAGTAAAGAGCAAAAATAACACTGAAGATGGCACATAGCCGAAACCGGTATGTTTACAAAACAAATTTGACGCAGAATGTCGTAAAATCATACCCAAGAAAAAGCAACTCTATATGACTACAAAGGCTGAATGTTGTTATTACCACTAATAAAGTGTAACGTGTGGGTTTGTGTGTGTATGTGTTTGTGTGTGTGTGTGTGTGTGTGGGTGTGTGTGTGTACACAATAGTATGTGTACAAATTAAATAAAAGTTAGCTAGAGCATCTCTGGTGACTACATTGGTCAAGGTGTCGGTGTTTTAAAAAGACGCGTCATGAGTTCAAATCCCAGCAGCCACTTGAATTGAAAGAAAATCTTTGTTCTTCATTAGCTACTACAGATAAGTTGTTTAAAAACCCAACAAACAAAACAATTATAGTGTTGCCAATGTGGATAAGTTGGCGGAGATGCATTTGGAATGATTAACAAATTATGAGCCAAAGGGTTTTTCTAAAGAATCTAATCCCCCTGGGACATCAAGCATAACGTTTCGATATCTAAATGTAATTTTGTTTTTTCTTAATTTTCAAGATGCGTTAGGATATGAACAAATTATTTCGAACGGTTTATTGAGGGATACTTTGAAATCACTTGCATTCGGTAATCTACCTGTCATTGAGCTAGATAACATACTGAGGCCATCTTATTCAAATTCGACCAAGGACCAAGGTGTCTCTCCTCTTTAATCGAATGTGGCCACTTTCGTTAAAAATGTTGCGGGCTAGGAGGTTGGGATGATGGCCAAGCTTGTTTCTATAAGTTAGTGCTAGTTTAACAATATCTTCTCTTACCAAGGGAACGTGGAGGTCCTTATGAATATTGGAATTTTTGATATACCATGGGGGGGGGGCTGTGATCATTCCAAGGAATTTATTTTGTCTCCTCTGTTTTCTTTCTACAGTTGTCACTGAGGCAGTGCCCCATAATTGAATACCATAGCACCAAAGTGGTTTCAAAATAGTCTTATATATTAGAAGTTTGCAGTCCAAGCTCAGTGTAGAGTTTCTTCCAATCAGCCAATGTACTTGAGCTGTTTTTAGTCTTAATTATGTCAGTTTAGCATGTATATGGTTTTTCCAAGTCAAACGCCTGTCCAGGTAAATGCCGAGATATTTAACCCTCGAGTTTTGAGGTATGATTTGATCATTAATTGTAATTGCGCATGTTTGCCTACACAGGGTAAATGTTATATGAATACACTTTTGTTCATTGACTGCTATTCTCCATTTCTTTAACCATTTTTCCAAGTTAAACACATGAGTCTGAAGGTTCTGTGATGCCCGTTGAGGGCATTTGTGTATGCTGAGAAAAGCCGTATCGTCAGCAAATGTAGAAGTATGGATTCTACCATCGGTTGGCACATCAGATGTAAAAATAAGATAGAGGAGCGGTCCAAGAATACTTCCCTGGGGAACCCCTGCTCCAATTGGCTGAGGCGAACTCATAAAATCCCCCTGTCGTACGACAAACTTCCGACCGGTCAAATAGTTGTCCAACAAGTTGCTAAGGTTTCTGTCCCATCTTGTACTTCAGCCCTTCGTGCCATACCTTATCAAAGGCCTGAGAGACGTCAATGAATAGGGCAGAACAGTATTTTTTTTCCTCAAATGTTTGTTTTATTACATTTGTTACTCTGTGCATCTGCTCAATTGTACTATGTTTTCTTCTGAATCCAAACTGATGACTCGGGATGCACTCTTTCTCATTCAGAATCTGAATTAGTCTTTTTGCTATTAGTTTTTCAAATAGTTTTGTTATGTTAGGCAACAGACTAATGGGCCTATACGATTCCACCTATGTGTCATCCTTTCCAGGCTTAGGGATTATGATGATCGCTGAGACCTTCCATTGTTGCGGAAAATACTTGAGCCTCACTATGGCAATAAAAATAAACAGAATAATTTTAACTACTGAGTGAGGAAGCTCAATTATCATTTTGTTGCTGATATTGTCCATGCCCGGAGATTTCTTGGATTTCAATTCTTTAATGGCTCTTTGAACCGCTTGAAGCTTAAACCTTATGCGAACAGCTTGTACATAATTGAACGAGCTCAGATCGACAGTATCAGATGCAGTGTTCGGGGTAAATATTTTTTTCCGATGTGTGGCGAATAAATTACCCTTTTCTCTATCGTTTCTAGCTTAGTCTCCATTTAAATTGCGCAAGGGATGTTTATTTATCGTGGGTCTTTTCAGATTTCTTGTTGCGCGCCATAGTGAGTAATCCGATTGAGGAGTTGCATCTAAGCTTTCAAAATATTTTTTAAAAGATGCAACTTTTTTAACTGTAACAAGTCTTTTAACCGTCTTGTGCATTCTCTTAACTTGGCTTTAAGTTGTGGTGATCTGTGCTGCTGCCACTGTCTTCGAGCCCTTCTTTACTGAGGTAATGAATTAATTGTAATAAGTTCTATTTGATTGAGCTATGAGACGTTTGTTTAGATATAAATTTTTGCGTTATATTTTTGGACCTATTGCTTATGTATGTGGGTTAGATTGTTCTATAGCAGTTACTACTTTGTTACCCCTGTCCTTCCACTGCCTAAATCGTTTTCTCGTTCATATCATCTTGATTGCTGAGTTAACTATGAAAATGAAAGAATTATTTGATTAGTTTTGTTTTAATTAAAAATTTTTGTTTCAGTGCTTAAACTTTTCTGCCACTGCGAGGCCCTGTAAAGTGTTCGCCCAGCAGAGTAGAGGAGTTCCTAATTTAAAATTTCTTTAGTCAGCTCTTTCTTTATCTTTCGAATTGTTGCTGTAATAAACTTTGCATAAAACTTAGACATTTTAAAATTTTCGTAAATTTCTGAACATGCCTCGTTAATAACTGAAGTTAAATGTTTGACTTATTTTTCCTATGTTTATTTATTTATTTTTTTTTAGAGACAACAATTTTCCAATTAAGTGATTTCGAGTTCGTGTAACGTAATTAAATAATAATATTTCTCACTTTATTAAAAAAAATAGATTATAAAATTATTTGTTATTTAAATTTTCTTTTGATTTATTTTTTCAAATTTCTTCTTTTATAATAAAACAATAATAAATGTTTTAATCACATATTTACATTGAAATAAATATTCAAAACACGCACAAATCAATTCTTTCTTTGTGTTAATTGTTAATGTGGGGAAACGTCCCCATATTAAGCGATTCAAATGTAAGGTGGGTTTGTCTGACAAATTAAGAAGATATTAATAACAGCCAGTAAGTAAAATATGATGTGTACTGCGTTTTACTTTTACGCTTGTGGAACAACAACAAATCCCACAAAAACCTAATTTAAAATAACCTAATTTAAAAATATTTAAATCTTTTAATCTTAACGCCGTTCTATGTTTGCATGTTTGGAAATCGTTGATTTATGGTCCCACTGAACTGATGCCCCGTACTATATAACCACCAAAAAAGAGATTATTTATTGGCGATTTTAGAGTTCGTTACATTTTAATCCTTAAAAGGTAACCTATAAAAACATTTGTCCGTTTGTCACAAACCTCTATCTCTGGAAACGTAATAAGTAGACTCTTTAAATATTCACCGGAGGTGTGTTACTGTAGCTGACATAACAACAAATATCTGAAATTAAAGAGTTCTTTTCTAAACTGCGATTGGCAGACAGGTCATGCGTGATAAGAATTATGTCTGTACCTAGCTGTGTAACCCATAACCAGACGGTGGTTCATACCACTGTTAATAAAATGTAACGTCATCCTCGCCCTAGGAAACCTTCAGATACGTATATACTTCAGTCACTCCTAGTTGCAACTTAAAGAACTCAGAGCGGAACGCAGCCCTCACTCCTTGCTGAAGAGTTGGAGAGTATCCAACTCCTGGTTCAGAACGCATGAAGGTGAATAAAGTTTTAGAACACAACCGCAATCATGCTCACTGAATGAGTCGACCCACACAACTCAAACGAGGGCCTCAAAACCACAACCACCACGATTCACCCGAAGGGCCAACCTCAATAATCAGTCAGAGAACAGCTAAAAGGCTAAAAAACAAATAGCTGAACTCTGGGGCTTTACTGATTCCCGTGAAAATATAGTGGAATTGTCCAGTTGACATATTACTCCCGTTGACACATGTAATGATGGTGAGATTCCTTCAAAACATATCAATGTGGCCCTAGGGGGAGGGAGATAGTTCATATTCGCACAATGATTGAAAAACTGTGGCCGCTATAATGACAAGTAAAAAATTAAATTATAAGTTTAAGGTGGTCCCGAATACACCGTGATTTAGCTTAAGCATTTTTATGTCTGCTCTAAGAATTAGCACAGAAAATTAAGAATAAAACTACAATACAAAGGGTGTTCCTAAAGTAAAGTGGTTTTAGTATATATGGATTTAGTTTTTCAGCCTCACTAAGCAGACATTTAGAATTTATGCATAGCACGTACCACTATGCCCCCTACAAAAATAAGGGGTGTTTCCATAGAAATTTTGATTTTGACTAATGTAGCCTTATCTCAGTCTGCTGTAAGGCAAAATAATAAAATACGATTAAAAAATTAAATAAAGGGTGTACCTATAGTATTGTGATTTTGACGTATACTGTCTTATAAAGGGGTTTTTTTAGAGGTATAGAATTTCGAAATGGAGTAAAACAAAGAAATTATTATGAAATTTACTTTATTCAAAAGATAATCTTCTGATACTATAATTTAAATATGACTTCTGGCATATGACTTGCACGGCTTGCTTAGACATAGTCTAACCTGGATACATAATTTTCGATGAATTCTTTCAACATTAATGGTCGTATATTAGCAATAAATTGGGGAATGTTGTCCTCTAAGTGGTCAGTCATTTCGTGCTTATCGAAATAGTCTACTGGCGTTAAACGCACTACTTTGCATTCCAATTCACGGGTCGAAATGTCAAAATATGTGGTTACCAAACGTTTCCTTCATTAAATCAGTTGTGGTACGAGTTGTGTAACATGTTGCGCCGTCTTATTGAAACCACAGCTCTTGCTCATGGATGTTCCAATCGATAAACGTATGTGTCAGCAATCATGGCTCTATAGCGAACACCATTGATTTCTCAACGTCATTGTTTTTCAGAAGTACGAACTTATAATTCCACCAGCCCATAAAGCACATTAAACAGCCAGTAACAGAAACTTAACATACTCTTGGTGATTGTCATTATCAGTTGTGTTTGTTGATGTACTCATTTAAACAAAAGTGAGACCACCGGTAATATTGCACAACGTGATAAGATTTATATCAATACCTAGCTGTGTGAGCCATAACTTAATGGGTGGATCAAACCACTTTGAGTGGTATGTAGCATCGCATACAATCTTGAAAGCCGATGGACATCTCTATCCAACAGGTCATTCTTAGTTAGAATTTCGGAAGCTCAGAGCAGAGCCGCCAAACCGCACTCCTTACAGAAGAATTGAAGACTACACAACGCCTGGTCAAGAACACTCCCATAGCATGCTCACTGAATCCGGATCATTCACCCTGTGTTCTTGCTCTAAAGTGAGATGACCTGCCCTTTAATCATTTTATACTCCCCGAAGGGCCAACCTCAATAATCAGTCAGAGAACAGTAAAAGCTGAATTCTGTGGCTTACTGATTCCCGTGGAAATAAAGTCGAAGTCGTTAGTTCCCGCTAGCCTTTAGGAGACCGGACTCCCTTTTACTCCCGGTGGCACATGTCTTAATGGTGAGATTCGGGGGAGGCTCAATTTGGGGGGAGGCTCAATTTGCACAATTCGGAAGCGTTGTTCAGGCGTCAGTCTATTCATGTCAAAGCATAACCAAGTTAAGCACAAATCATTTAAAAGCTGACAAAATTGCCGCCAGTAAAAAAAGTGTTGCCAACGTTAAGTTCTAGACCTTTATAAAAACTCCCATTAAAAGCAAAGTGTGGTGAGCTAATTATATTTTTAAATATTTTTTCTAAAAACATATTTTTATGATGATTTCGTAATTTAACAATAATTTTTGAATTTTGTATTTTTGAGGAATGTTGGATTTTTATTTTTTTTTTTTAGAAATTTTAGTTTTTTGTGATAAACCGATTTTTGAAATGCAGATATTTTGCGGAAATTTTATTTTTATATTTTTTTAGTTTTGTTGCTTTTCTTAATAAAAGGGGATAAATAATTAAAGTTTTGTTATTTATTTTAAATTAATTTTATTTAATTATTTAGTTTTTTGGTTGTGGAGAAAATTTTAATTTTCCGTTAATTGATAATGGTTTATTGAATTCAGAATTTGTTTATCACAAAAAATCACAAATTTATCACAATTTTTAAAAAAATTCTAAAGTTTAATTTAAAAAATGATAAGGATATTTTAAAAGATAGTATTATGTTGCTAAAGAGTGTATGTTAAGTCTTATTCCTCAAAGTCTCGAAGGCGTAGTAATTGAGATAGAGTCGTACTATTTTTTTCACAGTGTATCTCATGTAAAATCAGAGTTATAGCAATATAGTTTGTTATTTATACAATAAAAACAACATTAAAAAAATATAGATGTGAAAAAATGTTATTAATTAAAAGCGAAAAGAAGGTCAGTCATTTGGAAGCACTAATTACAATAATAACAACAACAAATATTTGCTTAAAAGTTGTCGTACTTTCCTCTTTTTTAGAATAACGATGCAAAATAAAATATCATTAAATATTAATAAATAAACAATTAACATTTATTTATTAAATTTAATAAATGCAAACTAAAATAAATATTAAAATTAAAGTCAAGTTCAATGACTCTGACGCTTTAAAAACTCGTCTGCCTATAATTTTATTCGATTGCCTATCATTTGTATTGTTTGTTGTTATATTACGCACTTTGTTTATAAACAATTCAATTAATTAATTTTTTCTTTAAATTTTTTTTACCGCTAAATTGTTAATAAATAAAATTTCACTGCAGCAAAGAAAACCGGAAATGCAATTAATGCAAAACAGGTAAAATAGTCATACCTCTTCATTATGGCTGAATGCCGTTTAATTAAGAATCTTTAAACAAAGAAAATGTTTGCAAATTTTAAAATAAAAAAATATTTATTTCGTTCTTAACAGGACATTGGTTAAAATGATTAAGATAAATGAAGTTGGAAACAGTTTTAAAATTTTTTTTTTATTTTTAAATAATCTAAGGAATTTTGACCAAAAGTGAAGATGCACTAAACTTCCTGGAGACAGTTTTTATTAAAGATGGCTTAAAAGACTAGATTTTTTTTTTAAAGAGAAGTAGCACTTCAGGCAAAAATGCTTATTTAGTCAAGTACCGATCTACATTCTTTAAGAAAGGGATAGAGAATAGATGAAAAAGGTGGTGAAAGTAGAAGGATAGTCGGAAATTAACTGCCGTATAAAGACAGCACAGCGATCAGTGACTATGCCTTCATCACTAAGCAGCCCCACCGACAGTTAATTTTTATTTTTGTAGTGAAAAAAACCAAGGTATTCGTTGGGAATCGAACCTACAACGCCGAGACTGATAAGCTAGCACACTACCTACTAGCCTAATGCGGCACTCAAAAGACTAGATTAATAGGCATATAACGGTATAGATTTTTTTTAATTTTATAAGAAATTTTTAAATTTCTAGTGTTTTCTTAAAATAATTTAATTTTTTTCTTTTTACAGATTATTTGAATTTTCATAATAGTTTTTCAAAAAATTCCTATTTAAGACAATTTGATAAATAAATGACATTTTGTAAGTGTGTTCTGCCGGAAGCATATTGTTTCATTCATAAAACCATCTTTAATGAAAACTTCATAAAATTTCGAAAAATCAGAGCCTTCAGAAGCCCCTGCTCTTTCTCTTACTGTTATTATAGTTTTCCTAAGTGACATGAATTGCTTAATTTCTTTTTGCAGGTAAGTGTTGCATTCGGTATTCAGTAATAAGTTAAGACAGTCACATCCCATTGTAATTAATCCTGAATAAGGTTGATCAAAAAGAGTCCAGTTTAATTTTGTTAAAACCCCATATTAGGTGTCTACGCTCGCATTGCGACCAAAATTGATAGCCCACTGTAGTTATTGATTTTTCCAAAAGGTGAAAATCAGATGCTCTTAATATTCACGCTATAAAAATTCAGTGTTTTTCTCGATTAATACAAATTAAAAAACGAGTCTATTATAGAATATTTATGTGTCCATATTTGGCTTGTAGCGTGCATATATAGTCACTTGTACCTGTTACAGTGTAGTGTGAGTTGATGGTTGTGATTGTCTTCGCAATCATTAATTAAATTTTTTGTGAGACATCATATGTCACCCTAAATCAGTGATGGGCGAATTTTTTGGGTGGCGGGCCAATAAATTTAAAAAAATCTTACAGCGGGCCATTAAATTAAAAAAAAAAACATAGAGGGTCATTCATTAAAAAATTATGGGGTTGCTGTTCAATTAAAAGTTCGGTTTAAGCTATATATTTATTAGTTATATTACGTAATATTTTAAAACAACATAAAAGTTTTATAAGATACGGTTTATTATGATTTTTAAGATTTTCCAGATGTATGGGAACCATGGATCTGCTTCTGACTTGACATAATTTCCTCAAAATCTGGTTCCAGCTGGGAGGATGCGACTTTTAATAAATTAAATAGACTCTCGTCTGACAATCGGTTTCTTATTGAATTTTTTCTGCATTTCATTACTGAAAAGGTCTGTTCACATAAATATGAGGAAGCAAATATTGCCATAATTTTCTGCGCATGATTAATTAGCTTTGGAAATTCATCTTTTGGTAAGGATTTATAGAAATTAATTAATAAATTATAGAAATAGCTGTTTTAAATTATTATTACATTGCAATTCTATAATTTCCAATTGTAGATCAGATGGAACATTCTCAGAATTAACATTAAAAGGCATTGAAAAAATATCTAAACTTGGTTGGATTTTTTTAAAGTCAGCAAATCTGGCCTCAAATTCTGAATACAGTTTTAATAAAGATTGTGAAAAGACTTTTAACTTCTCTTCACTCACAGGCCTTAAAGAATTAAGTCTTGGAAAATGAGTCAAATCATTTTTTCCCAAACATTTAGAAAATATAAACAATTGAGTTTTAAAAAACTTCAAACTGCCCCAAGTTTCATCTATAAATTGATTTCTTCCCTGTAACTTCTTGTTCAGTTTATTATAGTGCTCGTGAAAATCCGTGAAAAAAGCAAACTCGATGCACCAATTCTAATCCTGCAATATTTCCCACTCATTCTAAATTTCAGTTTTGGTTTTTAGAAAAACTTTAATTTCTTCCAGAAGACTCCAAACTCCCGAGAAGGCATGCCCACAACTCAGACACCTTATCTTTGTGTAATGCAGTACATTTGAAAATTCTGCATCAACTTTCGATAAAAACTCTTGAAATTGTCGAAGTAACAAACCACGGGCTCGAATGGTATTAATTAATTTTAAAATAATATTAAGTACGTGGTTAATATCCAAGGCAGCCTTGCAAAGAACATCTTGGTGGATTAGACAATGTAAAAAAATTATTTGGCTTTCAGGATTCTGACTTTTATAAACTCCTGCAAACCCCGTATTTTTTCCTACCATTAGGTGCTCCATCAGTTGTTAAATTAATTAATTTGGAAATTGGGGCATTAAGAGATTCCATCCCCTCTCTAAATTCATCATAAATTATTTTTCCTGTCGTCTTTCCTTTCAAAGATCTCAAACAAGCAAGTTCTTCGGTTATTACAAAGTTTTCATCGACTCCTCTGATAAAAATTAGAAGTTGAGCTGTATACCTCCTGTCAACACTCTCGTCCATAGTGACTGAAAAATACTTAAACTTTTTTAAAACGCCCAACGAGTTGATTGGTTAAATTAGAAGAAATCGCTTCAATTCTTTCTGTGACCGTTCTACGTGACAGCCCTATAGATTTGAAATCGTTTACCTTTTCTGGGTATAATACTTTTCCAATGCTAATTAACACATCCTTAATAAATTCTCCTTCAGAAAACGGTTTGTTAATTTTTTGCTATTTTATAGGCAACAATGTAACCAGCTAACGTGGAGGATCGCTGGACACTTCTTTGATTTTTAAAAAACATTTGCTGACTAGATATTTTTCTTTTCAATTCCTCTGAATAAACTTTCTTGTCTTCATCTGTCATTTTATAGTACTTCGACCCCAGATGTTTTGAATTAAAGTGCCTAGCGAGATTATAATCTTTTAGTACAGCTACCGATTCTTGGCAGATAAGACAAATAGGTTTTTCGTTATATTCCATAAAGAAGTACTTCCATGTCCACTCTTCTTGAAATACTCGACATTCCGAATCAATTTTTCTCTTTCTATTTCCGATTGACATTTATGGGGGGTAAAAAACTTAGACTATTTTACTATTGCACTTTTATTTACAACACACTTTATTACTTTAATTACACAAATAAAACTGTACGTTGGCAACTTTATAATTTTACTTCACAATTTATTTTTTACGTCACGAGATTTACACTTTTACTGATTGCTGATTAATTCATCGCTGGCCCTTTTATATTTGTTGCGTGTACAATATTTCCTAGAAAACTACGTAGCTTGGACACAATACAATAGGTCTATGTTAGTTGTTTTTGTTTCATGCTTTTTAAGTTTCTTCTTGGAAACTTACATAAGAAAGTTGTTGTTGTCTTGTGTGTACAATATTTCTCAGAAAACTACGCAGTTTGTATACAATATAATATGAAAACATCGCATTTTTTTCCAAAATTGTCAATTTATATCTTTTTTAAAACATAAAGTAAATTTATGTTTTGGGCATAATTTTTTAATAGGTGATTAATTTTTTTTTGAAAAACGCTTAGCGGGCCGGATTGAAACCTCTCGGTTTCTCGGGCCGTAGTTCGCCCATCACTGCTCTAAATAATTCACACTAGCAGTGATCACTAATAATATAATTGGTGCAAACCAACCGAACAATCAGGGTGTTATTTTCATACATATGCAAGCTTATCAATGTATCAAATTGGAAATGTGAGTACACACATCGGCAGTAATAATAATAATAATAATCCAAAGAAGCGAGCTGGACTGCTAACTCGCTAAATAGTAAAGTTTTAAGCTGGAATACTGGCGAACTACATAACAATTGTTTAATTTTTTTTTTGCCGCCATGGCAACACTCTCGCATGACTTCGGAGGGGATCCATAACACTGAACAACAAAGTTTTTGTATCTTCAGCTGTTCATAAATTGTGAACATAACGTAAGTGATTTTGTCAGTTGTGCGCGCCTGGTTATTGCTATTGAAATTATTGTATGAAGTTGATTTTAAAATTAATTTAACTGCTGATCTGAAATGCCTCGAAAGTGTGCGAATTCCGTCGATAGCTTTTGCTATATATGTGGTGAAATAACATTTTTGGCTCAGAAACGTAAAATGACACCTATCGTTAAGACTGACTATGAACATTATTTTGGTGTGAAAGTTGGGGACTAAGATAAATCATGGGCTCCTCATATATGTTGCAATTCTTGTTCCGTCATATTGCGAGAGTGGCTGAAAAATAAAAACCGGGTAATGGCTTTTGGAGTACCTATTTGACGTGAGCCTACAAATCATAAAGACGACTGTTATTTCTGCTCAACTCCTCCCATTAAGCATGGTTTATCTATGAAGAAAAGAGAAACGGTTAAATACCCTAATCTCCCATCTGCTCTTCGGCCTGTACCATACTCAGACACTTTGCCAGTCCCTTCTCCACCCCAAAACTATGAAATTTTAGAGGAAGGTGATAAAGACTGTTTAAGAGGAGCAACCCATCCTTCTACATCTTATGACCCTGATTTTGAGGTAAGCGATAGGTCTAGTGATCCGCACAGAATTACTCAAGCAGAGTTGAGTGACCTTATAAGAGATCTTGGCTTGTCTAAGGAAAAAGGCTGAGCTTTTAGGGTCAAGACTACAACAGTGGAATCTTCTAAAACATGATGTGAAAATATCTCAGTACAGACAGCCTCAAAAAGATTTGCTTTCTTTTTTTGAGAAGAAAGAAAACCTCGTAGTTTGTTTTGAAGTTAATGGTTTGATGAACTGCTTGAAATTGGATCACACTCCGTCTGAATGGAGTTTGTTTATAGACTCTTCAAAACTAAGCTTAAAAGTTATACTTTTGCATAATGGAAATCAGCTACCTTCTATTCCTATAGGTCATGCAGTTCACATGAAGGAAACTTATATAAATATAAAAACAGTGGAAAATGGAACAGTGCATATTCAGTGTGTCCTCAGTTGATAATTTTATCATGTTCAACAATTGCAAAGTTTGTGAACTTACGCGATTTGGAAACATTAGTATATAGAAAACTCTAGTTCTTATTCATAAGGCGATCGCAGGTGGCTTTAAAAACTTGTTTATATACACAAGCTGGTGTTACTGATTTTGGTAGGTTGAGCATGTTGAGGATGTGTATGAGGAGTGGTGTGGGACATAAGAAGGTTGTTTTGGGAAACATGTTCGAAGATGAAGAATTTTATACACTGTGAACTGCAAGATTCTGGAATGTGGAAGTGATTTCATATAATATTTTATAATGACATAAAAAATTAGGCAATTAGCAATACGTGAGCTGAGAAGTACGGTGTTCTATTGAGGTCATGCCAGCAAGTTTCAATTATTTGTTCATTTTGTTTTACGCAAACACTAGCATTTCCGTCAAATGTAACGGTCAAATAACTCTAACAGTTCTGAGACGTTTTTTTTTCATTGTAGTAAAATCACAAACCTTCTTCCTAGAAAATCACAATTATTTTATAAGTTATTCGAAAGAAATTATCTTAACTAAAATACAACTCAAATAGAATTTTTTATCCACTTTAAGGACATAAGCAAAACAAAATCACTGAAATATACAAATTCGGAATTGTTCGTATATGAAACGGTTCTCTAAATACAGGGATATTTTTACGAACACAATAATTAATTTCCTGATATAAATTAGAAAAACAACTTCGAATATGTGTGCTATAATCTAGTTATTGTAAAGTCATTTATTCAAAGTGTCTTTTAATGGGGGTTGCAAAACTTGCTGATTTGAAGACTAAATAATAAAATGTTATTTAACCATTCACAATAGTATCGTCGAATGTAATTAACAGAAATTTTTTAACAGAAAATAAAAGTGTGCTGTTATCACTATGTTATTGTAAATCAACGTTAGTTAAGTGCTTTTAGTTAGCAGATGTTACTTATAATATTTCATAAAAAAATTCTGGTTGATGTCCTGCCCGCAAGTTAATAAACTGGCAGTCAATAGTTTTATTATTAGTTTTATAATTATGCTAGTATAAGCATACGAAGTAAAGGGTTTTTTAATAAGAAGTTTGTTTTATAAAATAAAATAAAATAAAATAAATAAAAAAAAAATTTAGATTAAGATGATTCAAATTTTATTGTATAACGAAAAGAAAAGTTCGGCAATTATGAACAAAGTAGCGAAGTATTCACTCACTGTTCATACATGGATGAATATGTACATGTCACTTTTTAGCCGCTTCTTCTCATACATGTGTGAGAGACTACAAATTATTTTGTGTTTTCTCATTTGTGAATGCGACGGTTTATTTTTTTTTTCTTTCTATCCATAAGTGAAAAAATGAGAAACACACAAGTGTTCATTTTTGAATATTTACAATTTTGATAATTTTTCATAAATGAAAAGGTCGTAAAAATCTGTGCGCGTACATAAACGCACATATTTGATAATGCGCAATTGTCGGCGTATGCAAAAAAAAAATGGGTTTTTTTATTTCTTTTAGAATATATTGCAATATTGTATTTTGAGTTAATATGTAACCATGTGTTTTTACTACATTTTACGGTAAACTGCGATCGTATGTAGAAAATTTTTTCACGTTCATTTATGAGAAATTTTATAAAATTTCAACGTTCAAATATCATGAATGTAGATTTTTGAATGTTCGTAAATGAAAAATTCTGAACCCTGGTTATGAATGAAAAATGATATGTGGCAAATGTACACCATGACCACGCTGACAGATTTCAATTCTTTCATTAAAGTTTTTAATCACTTTTTGGCAAAATGGCGGTTCAATTTCTTTAATCACATTACGGATTTTGAGTTTTAATTCTGAAATCGATTCAATTGACTCCGTATAGACTCTGTCCTCAACATAGCCCCACAAAAAATAATCCCCTGGTGTTAAATTACACCATTTGGTTGGCCACTGATTATCGTGAAATTATGCGATCGAGAAATTTGGTTTGCAATAAATTGATCGTTGAAACCACATGTCAGTGATATTCACGTCGTCAATAATAGACAAAAATTAAGTTGTTAGCATTTCGCGATAGCTTGATGCAGACTCCTTTCCAGACTCATCTTCGAAAAAAATGGCCCAATCACGCCTCCAGACCACATATACATGTTGAACATGCAAAGCCTTCTTAATAATCGCTCTAGGTTTTTAGAAGCCCAAATACGGCAATTCCGCTTGTTGACATACTCTGGCAAGTGAAAATGGGCTTCGTTTGAAAAAACGATTTTATCAGAAAAACTGGCCGGTTTATCCTAAATTAATTGAGCGCATCTACGGCGATGTGAATGGTCGAACTTTGTAAGGTTTCAAAGTCAAATCCTTTACGCAAAAAACGCCATGTAGTAATTTTGGATAACCCCAATTGTTGAGAACGTCAAGAAATTGATAAATTTGGATCTGCTTCAACACTGTGGTTCACAGCTGCGATGTTTTTAGTTGAACGACCCTTTCGAAGACGCGTTGGTCTTCGCCCATTTTGTATTAGGCCGGTCGACTCAAATTAATAGCGATCTCAGAACGGACGACTATGTTGTTCGATAATGTCGCGAATTTTATGAAATGTGTTTTTAACACAACCACCATTTTCATAGTGGATTTTAATTATTTTAAAGCGAGTGTTGTGCAAAATTGCGAAATACGTCAAAAAACTAAATTTAAAAAGTATTATGTTATTGGTGTTGCGAGAATTGAAGACAAAACTTCTTGCTAAAAAACCAATTATAAGTAATTTTATTATATTTAAATTGTGATGATTTATTCTATCGTAATAATAAATTATAAAAACCAAAAACTAGAAAACCGGATATAAGTCAGGTAAAAAGCGCCATTATTTTTACATTTTTCTAAAGTTATAATTTTAGAAAATAATGTTGAAAAAAAAATGTTGAACAAAATTATAGACATTTAAAGCATAAAACTATAAAACCATAAAACAAAACTCTATATTTATCTAACATATATAATTAACACTATTATTTTTTGTAACTTTTTATTATTAAAGTTTGAATGTTTATGTAAAATATTTTTGTTATGTATATTTGTTATTTTCAAAATTGGTATTTATTTGAAAAGTTCTTCTGCTATCAGAAAATTGTATATATGAATGTGTGTTAAAATATTTTTTCAATTTGTAGTTTCTGTTGTTTTTGCTTTCTATATGTTTGTTTTTTTAAAGGAAACATTTTTTTAATATTTTTAATTTTTTATTTATTGATTATTTAATAATTTTTCGTTTTATAAAAATGCCACCAAATAGTGTGGTGAAACATGGAAAATAAAAATAAAAGTAAAGTTAACGTCGATTGTGCTAGATTCCTTAAAAAATAAATATTTTATGATATTCTCATATAATAGTTATTATTTGCTGTGTTGGTTGAATATAATTTTTATTTAATCAATTTTGCTTGAGATATAAGAGGTATAAGTTTTATATACAAAATCTACAGTAAAATCCACTTATGATCTATAAGAGCATGGATGTGCCTTCTCCCTAGTAAAACATTTATATTTTTGAATAATAAAATATTTCTGTTTAAAGGAATCTAGCACCATTAACGTAGATTAACTTAAAAGTGATTCCAATAATAATAATAATTTTTTTTTATTTAAAAATAAAATTTATTTATTTTTTATATATTATTTACAAAAAAAAATTTTTAAAAAGTCAAGTGACTATAATAATTTCATATGTTATAACTATAAATTCGCCTGTATTAAAAATTAAAGAAACACTTTAACACCAATTGTTACTTTTTTAATAACAAAATTTAACGACGTCGTATACTTTTATAGAAATATAAAAATAAATATCCACATGTAATAATCCTCTTCTGGAAAGAGCTTTTAAAGCTGCAAATAATTTCTACAAATTTTTAGGATTCTTTTTTCCAATCGTTTATTACTTTCGGGTCAATCGAGTTTATTATACCGTTTACAAAATCTTCCATATTTTTTTTATATTCATCGGTGGCCTCGATATTGTTTATTAATTTCTCCCTAATATCATCATAAAGATCTAAAGCTTTCTCGGCATCCTCTAAATTTGCAACTATTTTAAGTTTCGAAAGCAAATTTTCAATCTCATTTCGGGTATCACTTGAAATATTGTAATTTTGTTGGAACATTTTTAAATACTCAACAGCATCTTCTAACTTGTTAATAATAATCATATAGTCTTCCGCAAATTCTCTAAAATTGTCTATAGCTGCCTGAGCTTTCTCAATACTTTCAAAGTCATCGTTTTGTTCGCTGATAATAATATTTTGCAATTCTTGACGTTTTTCATTATAAATTTTTGTTAATTTAAAATCATCACCAGTTTGCTCAGGATAACTATTAAGCAATTTCGCGATTTGAAGTTTGAGATCGTTATTGTCGATATTCGATGAACTACTTATAGTCATCATCACTAATATTACGAATACAACAAACACAACTTCTTTCATTTTTATGGTACTTTATCATCAACACTTCTCTAAGTATTTGAAAACTGTTTGAATTTTCTAAAAACGAGCACTTTTATATGCAAATGACTTTGTTAATTTTTATAAAAATTTCCGATAAAAATTATTTTATTTTAATTCAGCGTAACAAATAGAAATCTGCAATTTATTTTAAAAATAAATTTTAATTTTTGCTTAGAATATATGAGAAACGATTTTAAAATAAGACAAACAAATAACCTGTTGCGGTATTAGGGGCGCTCTTCATTTTAGGAAGCAAAAATCTAATGCAAACTAAAAGTTATTATTTTTATTTGGGTACGGTTTTCCGTCGACCCTCGTCAAATTTGGTTTGTGAACAAATGGGTTTCGGCTGTTTGCCATCTTCAGTGTTCTCTTTGTACAAAGAAAACCGTACCCTAATAAAAATAAATTACCCCGTTGGAAAATTTACACACATTCTATAAGTTTTTAGATACCAATAAGATTTTTCACGAGCTGCTATATTTCATAGCATAGCATTTCGACAATGCACTGTGGAGCCTTTTACCAAAAGCTGTGGCAAAAATACAAAATTTTATAAAAAACAGTGTTGTAAAATAAAAAAAACAAATCGTATAAAAAACTTCTTGCTGATCCCAATTCAAAAATATTTTTTTTTTATTAAATAAAAATTATAGCTGGTGAAGCTGCTTAAAGTCGATAATTTTTTAGAAAACAATAATAAAATGTGATTTTGAAAAAAAAATTAGAATTGAAGTATCCGAAACATTGCCATTTGATCATTACTTTTTTGCTATTGTTTTAAAGGTGTGTTCATCAGATCCCCTACATTTGCGGCAATTCCCGTTTTTCAGATCCCTATATTAACACAATTTTTAGATATAAAATTGAGCATATCTAAAAATGGGCAAAAATGGTCCTGCCCATTTTTTCTGAGTGAGAGAACACTTCAGTCAACAATGCCTATTTAGCCAAGTACCGCGCGACATTCTTTAGGAAAGGGCTAGAGAAGAGATACAGGCGGTGAAAGTAGAAGGATAGTCGGAAATTAACTGCCGTATAAGACAGCACATCGACCAGTGACTATTCCTTTATCGCTGAGCAGCCCCACCGACAGTCAATTTTTATTTTTGTAGTAAAAAAAAAACCAAGGTCTTCGTTGGGAATCGAACCATCAACCCCCATATTCACAAGCTAGTACACTACCTACTAGCCTACAAGGGCACCTACAAAAATAAGAACGAAATTTTCATCGATTATAACAAAAAGAAACAGTTTTCAAGAAGATTTTGATGAAGTAATTTGATGATTTGACAATAAAGTGAATTTTGAAACAAAACCTCGAAGGTAAACAAATATGTAAATGAATAAAAATTCTAATGGCATAAAAGAAGGGAGAGATGGACCACCCCGAGAAAATTAGTGATATAACTGTATGAAGAAGAGTATTGGACATGTGGAGAACTATTGTAATATGAATCGTCAAATTTGATGTATTTTACTTTGAAAATAATTAAATAGTTATAATGGTGAAAAAGTCTAGTGAAATTTGAGCACACATAAGGCTAAGAAATGTTACTATTACATTTTTCACTTTTGCCTATAAATGCTAATTCAATTAATTGATGGTGAAGGTAGCGTACCAAATTGATTTTAATGTGATTTTAACTTTTCTAAGTTTTTTAAACATTTTTTAAGAGGTGTGATGAATTTCAATTAAGTTCTACAGCGATTACATTTTGCGAACACGATATAAAGTGACCATAAATGCCACGATTATAAGCCCGTAAATATTTCTTAAATTTTAAGATAGCTCTTAATGGTCTCACTTCTCAAAATTTAACAAATACCTCAGACACTTGTTATTAAAAAATGGTACCTCTCGCATTACTCACGGTAATGGAAAAAATATTTGAATGGTGCCATAATACCTGTATATAATGGCATACCTGGTCCTTTTTAAAAAAAGTATTTAGACGCAGATTATTATATTGAACCAGCGTTACCAAAAAACCAGCGTAAAAAAAAAAAATCATATTTTATGGAAAAAAATCATCATTTTTTTAATACAATATTTTATTCAAAAATAACAATTAATATGTATTAACCTATGTATTTAAATTATTATTGTTTAAAGAATTTTTGGCGAAATTTCGCTCGCTTTGTCGTCATTGATCCAACAAAATCAGGGAAAATAAGCAAACTTAAATTTTAAATCACACATTCACCAACCAACAAATAGAAAACTTAGAAAAACACTCAACTGATTTCATTAGAACAATAACAGTGTGTGTATTTATATAAATAAATATTTACTTATTTAAGAAAGCTTAAAAAAATTTTTTGATTAAATAGCACATGTCCTATGAAAAAGTTTTATTACTCTAATATGTATATACAGGGTTTCATATTTTTAGTAATTTCTTGGTCTATTTTTAAATTATAAAATTTATTAAATTGTGCCAATCAAACATAAAACAAAAGCCTTTAGACAGAAACCATGGTTTTCAAATACAATAAAAGCAGCAATGCAACAAAGAGACTTGGCGTATGCTAAATGGAAGAGATATAAAACCGTTGAACTACATCTTCAATATAAAATTGCTAGGAGAAATGTAAATAGGTACATAAAAATTGCAAAAGGCGAGTATTATTCAAAAAGATTCGGCAATGCAATTGACAATCGTCAAACATGGAATACTATTCGTGAAATTGTCAGTGGTGGTGATGTTGCAAATTTTAACTGCAATATTGATCCAAATTCCCTAAATGAAACTTTTACTAGTGCTCCCATGATCAAATCAGAACCCAATTTTTTTAATTTTCCCTCAGACCCGATAAATTTAGGTAATGGAGTTGTTGGTGATCACTTTCGGTTTTCCTGTATTACTCAATGTGATGTAATGTTAACGTGTTTTTCAATAAAATCAAATGCTATTGGGCCTGATAATATACACCCGAAATTTGTGAAAGTGCTTTTGCCTCTTCCTTACGTCACTTACATTTTTAATAATATTATCATGTGATGGAAAGATGCGAAAATTTTACCTCTGCCGAAGGCAAATGGCGACTACAGGCCAATTGCCATTCTTTGTTTTTTATCAAAAGCTTTGGAGAGAATTTTATACCAACAAATGTTGTCTTACATTAACGGCAATAATCTACTTTCCAGTGTGCAATCTGGTTTTCGTCAGAACCATTGCTGTACTACTGCTCTTGCAGAAGTAATAGAGAACATACGACTGGAACTGAAATGTGGAAATATATGTTTTTTAGTGCTTCTAGACCACTCTAAAGCATTTGACACCGTGAATCATGACATATTACTAAGGAAATTAAAATTTTTTTCAGATTCTCAGATACATCGGCCAAGCTAATTAATTCATATATATCGAATCGCACACAGTCGGTTTTTGTAAATAAAGTATGGTCGAACAAATAGTCACTTATCAGAGGCGTGCCACAGGGGTCTATTCTTGCTCCACTCTTATTTTCAATATATGTAAATGATTTGCCAAAGGTGCTTTCAAAATGCAACATGCACCTATATGCAGACGATGTGCAAATTACGCTAGGTACCCCAGTTGAAAATGCTGCCAATGGCCTATTCCATTTAAATAACGAGTTGAGGAAAATTTATCACTGGGCTTGAACCCTTGTAAATCTAAATGTATTGTAATAGGCAGGAAAAGTTTAGCGTCAACTTTTTCAGATGAAATTGTTTAAAATGACGAGAATATAGAAATTGTTAATAAGGCAAAAAATCTAGGCATAATTTTTAACGACTTACGTTGACATTGTCGGACCATGTAAACGCTCTGGTCGGACAAGTGTATGTAAAGTTACGGACTCTCTGGGCCACGCAGTTTTTCACTCCATTACGGATAAGAATTTTGCTCGCCAAAACATATTTAATTCCAACTTTGATGTATGGATGTGAACTATTTGGTAATTGCGACGCCATTAGTAAAAGAAAACTAAATGTTTTTTATAATAATATTAATAGATATGTCTATGGTTCACGTAGATTTGACCATGTTTCATCTGTTTTAAATCATCTTTACGGGGTTAGTTTTCAAAGTCTGATAAAGATCCGTACTTTAGTTTTTTTACACAAAATAATATACACAAAAACCCCTAGATATTTGTTTGAAAAATTACGTTTTTCCCAATCGCCTAGAAACCGAAATATTATAATACCTTCGATATCAACATCTAGTGTCTGAGTGGCAATTTTATTTGTATGCTGCTCGCATTTGGAATAGTCTTCCTACATATCAACAACAAAACAGCAACGCTAATAGCTTTATTAAATTTTTATTTACTTTTTTTGGATGATTTCTAGTTATATATTTATTTATTTAAAACCCTTTTAAAAATATTGTATTTGTTTTTTCTTAATTTTGAGTATAACGCGATGCCTTCCTGTACTATAATTATAAGATTTAGTCTTGTTGTACAGGAAATAAACAAATAAATAAACAAACAAACAATAGCAGGAACAGTTTCCTATTGTTAAGTAATCTTTTGCATATAAGATACCTTCGAGAGTGCTGTTGTCTAATCTATTTCTAAATTTAGTTTTGTTTAAATAGACTGTTGAGAATATTCGTTCGACATTTGCTGAAGAAATGGGAAGACATATTAAGTTTTGAACAAACAAACAGCACCGGGAAAGCTGGAATGTTGTCAGCATGAGTTATTTCTAACCATTTGCAGTTAGCTTTGAGCTAGAAATCTTTTGTTTAACAAAAACACCCAGATAGACTTCTTCGTTGTGTAGAAATAGACTTTTGTTTTCAAAATCAAGGTCGTTATTGAGACTCATGTTCATAAATTCTGTTTTTAGAAAATTGTCTAAAGTTTCTAAGTAAAGGCGTTGCAGTTCCTCATACATTCTACATATATGACAGGATGAGCTTTGAAAAATTTTGTTTACGTTATTTACCTCCATATTGTAAATACTTTATAAAATGGTTAATCGTTCATATAACTCGAGAACCCGTACAACTACAGACTCTAATGATAACCACCTGTGAGGGGTGCAAAAATATTTTTGGTTTGTATTCCAAAAGCATTGCAAATTTTTGGTATTGCTAATTACGTTTTTGACTTTTCGCTATGTAATTATCTACTTCAGGTGGAAGCTTCAGATAAGCATAAGAAGGGCAAAGCGCAATTGAATGACAATTACATTTGATAGCAAATAAATAATCTGGCAGCCACTCTCCACTTCAATTAAGTCAGAAAATAAGTCTTGTATGTACTCTATAATTTATAGGTCCCGGATTACTAAACAAATAGATTTTTATATAATAGTTATAGTTTTTTGACCTTTTTAATATTTTGATGTAGTATCATTATTTCCAAGTATTCCTGTTGATTTGGCGATCAACACAATATAACAGAAATGAGATGTTTTGGAAAATTTTACAAAGATAGAAAAAGGTTTATTTTGTCGTATTCTCCAGTTTTGTATAGAAGATAATAGATATTTTCAGTATAATGAAAAGATATATATCAAGCAAAAAGGACTTCCGATGGGCTCTCCAGCTTCTCCAATTGTGGCAGATATTGTTATGGAAAAATTGTTAGATAATGTTATTGAAAAATTAAATGTTAAACCAAAAATTATGACAAAATATGTAGATGATTTGTTTTGTATTATATCTGAATCTGCCATTAACGAAATGTTAGAAACATTAAATGAATTTGACCCTTCAATAAAATTTACAACTGAAAGGGAATGTGATGCTAAACTTTCATATTTAGACACTTTAATAATAAGAAGAAATAAAGAATTAGTTATAGATTGGTACCAAAAACCAACTGCTACAGGTAGAATTATTAATTATTATTCTAAACAAAATAAAAGAATTATTATTAACACGGCCAATAATTTAATAGAGAGAATTTTAACAATTAGTGACAAAGAATTCCATAGAAAGAACAAAGAAAAGATATTTTAACTGAGAACAATTTTCCAATACGATTAACTTATAGGTTAATTTATCAATTTAATAATAGGAGGAAAAGAGTTATAAGTAGTGGAACGGAACCCAAAATATATAAATCGATAACTTACATACCAGTCTTGCCTTAAGGAATAGAGAATTCAAAAATTTATGATACAAATAAATACAAAATGGCATATAAGAATACAAACACATTAAATAAGTTGTTTAGTAAAACAAAGGATAAAATTCAAAAATTATATATGTCCAATGTGGTGTACAAAATTCCTTGCAACGGTAATGATAAGGAGGATTGTAATAAGGTTTATGTAGGCACAACAAAAAATAAATTGAAAACTATACTCGCAGGACATAGGTCAGACCAGAAATACAGGAATAATATTAGTTTACAAAAAACAGCATTATCTTCGCATTGCTCTAAAGTTAATCACTATCATTTTCAGTTTTTTTCGACCTTTTTTTTATTTCTATTAAATTTTAATCTTTTCACACGGTCATTTAAATTATAACGATTTTATTTATTTATTTTTTTTTCTCTCAATATTTCGCTTTCCTGTGGAAAGCTTCTTCAGGAATGTTTTTTTATGTTATATTTTCAAAAACAAAAATTATATTATAATTATAAAAAAAAAAAAAAAATAAAATCGTTATAATTTAAATGACCGTGTGAAAAGATTAAAATTTAATAGTTAATCACTATCCTAATTTTGAAAATGTTTCAATTTTAAATTTAGAAAATAATTATAAACGTCGTTATATGTTGGAAATGTTACAAATAATTAAAGTACCATTAACCAAAGAATAAATTTTAAAGCAGATACGGAGAAAGTTGCTCAAAATTATAGACATTTAGTGCATAAAATAATAAAACAAAACTCTGTATCTGCATAATATTAATAATTTATACTTTAATTTTTTGTAACGTTTGGCCATTAAATTTATGTTTTTGAATATATGTGTAAAATACTACTGTTTTGTAAATTTGTTATGTATTTTGAAAATTGTTTTTCATTTAAAAATTTTTTAATATTTTTATAGTTTTTTAAACGATCTTTTTTATCTTTAATAAATATCTTTTTCTTTTTTTATATCTTTTTTTTTTATATATTTTTTCTTTTTAATATTTCGCTTTCCTTTGGAAAGCTTCTTCAGGAAAGAATTTTTTAAAGTTTTGAAAAAAAAAAAAAAAAAAAAAACTTTAAAAATTTTTTCCTGAAGAAGCTTTCCAAAGGAAAGCGAAATATTGAAAAGAAAAAATATATAAAAAAAGATCTAAAAAAAGAAAAAGATATTTATTTTTTAATATTGAAAATTTGTTTGTATGTATGTATGTATGTTTGTATGTTGTTTGTATGTTTTTTGAAAAATTTTTTGATTATTTTGAATTTGTTAATTAAAAAATTTTTTCAATATTGTTGTTCATTATTTTAGTTTTTCCTGATGATGGTGTGGCGAAATATCGAAAAAATAATAAAAAATAAAAGTTTTTAAAAATTTTTTATTAAATAGTGACATAGTGCTTTATAATTAACTACGAAGCGATTTTTTATTGCTTATGTCAGTAGACTCATCTACAGATAAGGAAAATTTCTACTGATTCAGTATATTGCAAACGAACATAGTTTTTGTTCTGCCACATGCAAGATTTAGTGTTATTTTTGAATCGGAAATGAAGGATTTTAGAAATAAAGTAAAGTGATCCGTACACTTAATTGGAGTTCTAAGTTTTTTACACTCCTCATCTTAGCAGTTTTACCTTCAAATTGTGATTCAATTTTTGTTTAGCTGCAACTTATACAATTCGCTCTGCTGCTGTTTTACTAGATCCGCTCTGCCAAGAATCAAATTGCATATTGTACAAAAAAATTTCCTCCTCACCTGATAAACTTGTTTTTATTGTAAATTAACTAAAATTTTTCAACAACAAGCTGATACAAAACTTAACTTCGCTATGTAGTACAATTACAATGAAATTAGTACACACTTGAAATAAAAAAAATCATAATTTTTATAAATCAGAAATCATAATTTAAGAAAGAAAATCATCAAATCATATTTTAGTTCAAAAATCATCAAAAATATGATCATCAAAAATCATCATTTTGGCAACGCTGTACTGAACTTTAACAATGACGCACTCCTATTAAAAAATATTTTAAGCTGAAATGCCCAATTCTAACCTGAACAAACACAAAATCGACTTAACAATGAAATTAAAGCAGGCACGACATTAAAATCTTATGATATGGCACCCTTTTAAACGCCATTTTATTTTCGACATTACATTGAGATATCAAAGTAAAGAGTTGATTTTAACAAGAATTTTGTTTCCTAAAACAAAATAAAACAAAAGAAAACTTCGGTAATTGTGAATGAAAAATGATGTCTGGCAAATGTCCACCACGCTGACAGATGTCGCTTCTTTCATCAAAGTTTTTAATTACTTTTTGAAAAATCCGCGGTCCTATTTCGTTAGTCACATCACGGACTTTGAGTTTTAAGGCTGAAATCGATTCGATTGGCTCTGAATAGACTCTGTCCTTAACATAGCCCCACAAAAAATATTGCAGTGCTGATTATTGTGAAATTATGCATTTTCCGCCCTCATCTTCGAAAAAAACCGGCCCAATCACGCCTCTATACCACATAGCGCATCATACAGTAACACTTTGAGCATGAAAATGCTTCTCAATAATCGCTATAGGATTTTCGATTGCCAGAAAGCTGCAATTTTGATTGTGAAAATGAGCTTCGTCTGAAAAAATGATTCTTTCAGATGAGAATGGTCGGTCGGTCAGCTTCAATTCCAGCACTAGTTGAACCTTGTAAGACTTCAAAGTCAAATCCTTACGCAAAATGCGCTATGTAGTGGTTTTGGATAAATATAATTGTTGAGAAGGTATAGGAATAGACAAATTTGTAACTGCTTCAACACTGTAGCTCACGGCTGCAATGTTTTCAGTTGATTGACCCAGTCAAACACGCGTAGTTGTTCACACATTTTATATCGAACCTGTCGATGTAAATTTAACGACCGAATTCTTAATAGCGGTCTCAGAAAGACGATTATGTTGTCCGAAAATGACACGAGTTTTACGAAATGTAACTTTAACAGAACCATCATTTTCATAGTGGATTTTAATTATTTTAATGCGATTTTCATGAGAAATTGGCTGTATGACATGTGGCACTGTTCTGCTGAACTCATATGTCAGTGATATCCACGTCGTCAATAATAGGCCCAAATTGAGTTGTGTTACCGCATTTCCATCCTTATTTAAAAAAACGCCTTCATACCACGTGACACGTTGAGCATGCAAAGGCTTCTGAAAATTCCCTCTAGGTTTTTCAGAAATTCGAATGCGGCAATTTTGCTTGTTCACCTGACAAGTGAAAATAGACTTCGTTTGAAAAAATGATTTTATCAGAAAAACTAGCCGATTGTTCTTGAATGAATTGAGCGAATCTACGGCGAAGTGAATGGCCGGTCGGGTTTAATTTCTGCACCATTAGAACTTTGTAGGGCTTCAAAGTCAAATCCTTTACGCAATGTTCGCCATGTAGTGGTTTTGGATGACCCTAATTGTTGAGAACGCCGAGGAATTGACAAATTTGGACCTGCTTCAACACTGAAGTTTACGGCTGAGATGATTTTAGTTAAACGACCCTTTCGAAGACACGATCGTCTTCGTCCATTTTGTATCTGCACAAGTTGAACCTTGCAATGTACGAATACGTCAAAAAACTAATACGTTGTAGGTGTTGCCACTATTGAAAAAAACTTCTTGCTGAAAATCCCTCTTCTATTACTCACAAAGAACCCCTTCAAATATTGCTACTTTATTAAATAGAATTTAAAATTCATCACTGTCAAATTTAGCCAAAAATGTTCACATGGTTTTTAGACAAGTTTATTGTCTAATAAACATTAACTTGCTAAACACTTTTGAATTCAGTTAAAAACCAAATAAGAAGTAAATTTATTTTATCAAAAAGTCACACAAATTTCAAAGTTAAGTAAACCAGTAGACTTAACCAGCAGCACAAACCTCAACCAGAAACTCCCACTTTTAAAGTGAACAAAAAAAACTTTATAAATAAATTTGCCTACCGCTTTATAGTTTAAAACAATAACAGAGCTCTGTGCTTATCTTACCCCAGCCGGCTGCTCATCATACCATTTTTTTGTCGTTTGTATTTAAATAAGAATCTATCACCTCATTAATTTTAGCCAAAGGGCTGCTGTAATAGAGACGAGAAACCTTTAAACAAACTCAAATAAACACACAAATACAAGATCTGGCACTATCATGTTAGTGCATGCTTTTTTCAGACTGGTTGTGGTGTTAAGAAAAGTAAAAGAGTTCGTTACAGAAGGGGATGGTAGTTTTGTAGAATTTTTACTGCCTTAACTTTATGTCAAGCACATGCATGCATAACTATTGTCTTGCATTAACAGCTAGGAGTTGCCAGACATGACGATTTCTAGTCAATTAGTAGTAGCGATTTCAAAACTTGTTGGCAATTTTTCAAACAATTGTCGAGTTTTTTGTGCATTTTTTGTAAAGAATTATTGGACAATAAAAAAATTATTATTTTTTATTAATCTGGCAATTTGTCAACTTCATGCGATTACATTAAATTAAGTGTTGTCTAAGCATATGTATCAGGGATGGTTAAATTAGTAGTTTCTATTGTTTTTTGTTTTCTCCGGTGTCTAGCGGGAAGGTAAACATTAGTTTTGACAGTTCATATTTGGTAGTTGTGAAGTAGACACGTGGCAAATTTATTATGGAAAAATATTCGATAGGCCAACGTGTTTTAATCGTTAGAACATTTTACCAACGATGCAAAATTATTTGAAATTTTTGGGAGAAATAACGTGCAAACAAAACGCACTATTTATCATGTAGTGAATGCTATCGAAGAAAGAGAGCCTGTAGGTTCTTGAGCTTGGTCTTCTAAAAACAACTTTGGCCACAATTTTGCATTTGATCCCATATAAGATTTATTTAACACAAGAGCTTCTTTCACAATACCTTTTATGCCGCCGCACATATGCCTATAGGATGTTACAGCTCGTCCATAACAATCCCGATTTTCATAACAAAATCATAATGAGTGACGAGCTGAATAGTCGATTCTGGGGAATGGGAAGCAGTTAACTTTGCATCCATTAAAAGTGTCAGTTTGGTGTGCAATTTGGTCAGGAGGGATCATTAGACCTTACTTCTTTGAAAATGAAATCGCCTAATGATAACTGTGAAAGGGGAGAGATATCGTGATATGTTTGAAAACTTTTTAACGTCACAGCTGTATGCTTTGGGATTGATTAATATGTGGTATCAACAAGACGGTATTACCGTCGTATACAGCCAGGATTACAATTGAATTATTGCGAGATCTCTTTCCACAACAAATTATTTCGAGAAATGGTGATGTTGATTGGCCTCCACGGTCGCATGATTTGACTGCTAAAGATTTCATTTTGTGGGGATATCTAAAAAGCAAGGTTTATGCGAACAAAGCAGAAACGCTTAAGGAACTCAAACAAAATATTCGTGATAAATTTTTTTTCAGGCAACAATGCCTATTTAGTCAGGTACTGTGCTACATTCTTTAGGAAAGGGATAGAGCAGAGATGAAACAGGTGGTGAATGTAGAAGGATAGTCAGAAATTAACTGCCGTATATAAGACAGCACAGCGACCAGTGACTATGCCTTCATCGCTGAGCAGCCCCACCAACAGTTAATTTTTATTTTTGTAGTGAAAAAAACCAAGGTCTTCGTTGGGAATCGAACCCACAACTCCCATACTGAAAAGCTAGTACACTACCTACTAGCCTACAGAGGGACCTAAAATTGATGAAATACCGCGTGAAAAGTGTGACAATTTTATAAAAAGGGGCTCAAAAGGGATCGCAATTGTGAGGTTAACATATATCTGATATTATATTCCATACATAATTGCTGACATTAAATAAATATTTATTAATAAACAAAGAATGTAGTATACCGGCGGATACCCTATACATTCAGAATCTCAAAAGTAAAATAGTACACCCATGGCTTTGGTACAATTTAACAAATTTTCCAGTTTTATATTTAAATGGTTTTATCACGTTTTGTATGTCTAATCTTCTATCATGACAACGCTCAGTCACATGTGGCACGACCGCTCAAAAACTAAATGAAAAACCGTGGATGCCCAGACCATGACCCTTCTGACAGCCATTTGCTTTGATTGATGCAAAACGTCCTTAGTGGATAACGTTTCACTGCAGAATAGGGCAACGCAAATTGGTTTGATTTATTCTTTACCTCAAAGCCGTAACATTTTTCTTTTGACATTGCAACCAAATACTACGAGAAAGATGCGAAAAGTATTGGCTAATAAGGGACAATATTTTGAATAGCGTGACAACTTATTTCGTTATTATAACAAATACATTTTTTAAGCAAAAAACCAAAATTATTAACTTGTTATTTTGTGTAAAACTAGACACTTTTGGCGATTTTCAACTATTTTGATTAAATCAAATTTTTGGTTTATAAAAAAATATTTTTTTATTTAAAAACTTATACTTATATAAAAATAAACCTTTTTTGGGATTTTAGCGATTTTTAAAATATAAATAAGGGATCTGGCAGCCCTGTTCCCAAGCATATAAACAACAAAACACATTTTACATTTTGAAGCAGCACAAAAGCATGCGAAGTCTTGTTAAACTTTGCGATTGAGTTAAAATTTTTTTACAAAACAATCTTCTTCAAGAAGAAGAAGTAGAAAAATTTTAACTGAAAATCAGATGAGTGAAAATACAAGAAAGTAAAACTATTGTAACAAATACTCCTACTCTTACCTTTTTCTTGTTGTTTCTTTGCGAAACAAAAACTGTTTTTTCGCGCATTTTTAGTTCCCATCAAGAGGAAATAAGAAACCTACAGCGAATTAAAGATACGAGAACGTAGTTAAGTTTCAATGTCTTCAGCTATATTGGAGTCAGTTACAAATTTGATGTTCAATTTAATATATAACTTTTTTATTTAGGTGAAGTTGCAAAGTTAAAACAAGTTTTCTAAGTTGAAAATTATTTTTATTTTATTTATTTTTAAACTACTCAAATGCAATTGTGGGTTATATTAGACTTTAAATATAAAAATAACTGTCTATTTAAGTTTAACTTTACACCAGACACAAGTTACACAGTAAAAATTTAATCTGTTTAAATTAAGCTTTAACAAGCAAAAATGTTTTAACAGAGACTTAAGCAATAGTGTTTAGCATATTCTCTAAGGAAATACTCTAAGTTAGTTATCCTACAAGAAACACTAGACAATTTATAAGACAACCAATACATCATGGCATGGGAAACCCAACTTTTGCAATCTTCATGAACATTTTCATGCTCTAATGGACACACTAATGGAAACTATAGAATATTTAAATGACATTATATGCACCTTCGTACATGACAATGCCGAACAAATTCTAACCGACTTAAATCCATAACAACATTACCTAAACGATGGAAAAAGATCAAGACAGAAATTTGCGTTATGACAATAACATGATAAACTGACTGTTCAATATTTGACATTTATAGAAAACCAACTACGAAGGATATACGATCCATATCACCTCGAACGATAGCAACGAATATAGTGGATAAAATGGTTAGTAGTCGCGAAAACTGGACTGCCATGGCGAACTATGTGGAGCGAGTCTTCGCACGAAGAAACATGACCTAGACATGGTGACGATGAACCGACACTGATTTAGTGCTCAAAGTGGGTACCTGGTCGCAGGTTTACCCCTCGGGGGCACATATATATGGTCTTTGGAGACAGCAACAACTTAGACCTATGCAATTGGGGGAAAAAGGGAGCCCAGTCCCCTGAAGTCAGCAGGGATACAACTGAAAACTCCACTTTATTTCCACGGGAATCAGTCACCCGCAGAGTTCCGTTATTTGTCTCTTTAGACACTTAATTGTTCTCTGGCTGACTATTGAGGTGGGCCCTTTATGGGAGTATCGTGGTGGTTGTGCGTTCGCGGTACCATATCAGTCTATGGTTCTATGGTGGCCGGGTTCATTTCACCTTTAATAACACCTACCTGGTGAAATGTTCCCAGATCCAGTGAGCATGCTAGACATGTGTTCTGGACAGGAGTTGGAAAATCTCCAACTCTTAAGCAAGGAGTGATGATTTGCAGCCCTGCTCTGGAATCATCGAAGTTGCAACTAGAAAGTTCTGTTGCATAGAATTATAGCTTCGGCTTTCTAGGACGAGCATGATGTTCTAAAATATGCAGTGGTTTGATCCACCATCTGATTAAGGCTTCATGGCCAGGCGTGGATGTAAATCTAATCACACAGTTGGTTCCAGGACGCAGGCTTAGTGCGACGGAGCCATACTGGCCAGATAGGATCCTCCCCGACGTCAAGCGCGAGCGGTACCGGGGAGGTCAACATATCCCAGACTTAAGGTGGGTTCTTAGCCGGTAGCCGTAACGGAGTCCAACATACGGCGGAATGACGATTCTCGCCAAATAGGTAATGTATTTTCCCTTCTTAAACCCAAAAAAAACCCCAATGCTTGTATAGAAAAACTACCAAAAAGGACAACAGCTTTTAGTTGTGCACGTTTCAAGAAAAATTTAAAATGTAATCAATTCCTTCTTTAATGAACAGATGAATACGATGTATTATCTGTTTATTAAATATTTTAAAGACCAAAGATGGGTACCAAAAAGTACCAATATTAAGTTTTGTACGTTTTCAACTAAGTATCTTTCAGCTATTTAGCTGTTTCTGGTCTCTTTAAATTTTATTTAAAAATTAGTATTTTGCTTTGCTCCTGCTTATTTTTTTATTAATAAATAAATTCATTAAATTAATTAAAAAGTTGTTGGTAGCCTAACTAAGCTAATTAGAAAAAGGCAATAATTTGCGCTGTGTAATTTTAACCTTTTTTTGCTTCTACAGAAAAGCCCAAGGAGCACTTGACTTTGAATACTTTTTTCCACTCATGTTTGTATTTATTTCCTTTTTATATTTAAAAAAGTTTATTTCTCTTGGAATTTTTTTCAACTTTATCTTTTATTCAGTTAAAATTATATGTTTCCAAAAGTTAGGTTATGTGTGGGTTTTGGTTTTGCATTAGTATTTGTACAGCATAAAGTTTATTCAGTGTCTCGAAAAATTTTTCTACAAATGCGTGACATAAATTTGAAATGTAATTAGAAAAATAAGTTAAATTCATTTTATATCTTTTTCTTTGCAAACGAGCTAGTTAGATATTTACGTATTTATGTGCTTTTACTCTCAAACGAACGATAAAATGAAAGGATTTTGAAAGGATTTACTGTTTTGTATGTGATGCTAAAGTTTCCAAGTTATTTTTTATTTTGTGTTTAATAAAATTTAATTTAATTTCATTTGGATTATGACAATTGTTGTGAATAGTCTTTCTAATATAGAAAAATGTTATTTTAATTGTTATTAAAAAGTAATTATTTTAAAAGTGGCAAATGAAATTAAATAACAAAAGAAAGAGCAGAAAAAAACAAAAAACAAAAATGTAAGAGAAGAAATATTTTATTAAAAAAGTTTTATCCTTCTGCCAAAAAGTACCGTCAAATATTAATATTTTTTTAGAAAGAATGCGTTTTCTCAAAATCTGTCCTTTTGGCAAGTATTAAAAAAAAATAACATTTGCTACTTTGGTACCTTTTACTGCATGGTACTTTTGGCGAAAAAGGACCTTCTTTTAAGTTTTAATATTTTTTTACAAACAAAAATGTAAGAGAAGAAATATTTTATTCAAAAAGTTTTATCTCTTTTGGAAAGTGTATTTCAAAATGTACCGCATGGTACCTTCTGCCAAAAAGTACCGTCAAATATTAATATATTTTTTTTTAGAAAAAAAGCGTTTTCTCAAAATCTGTTCTTTTGCCAAGTATTACAAAAAAATAACATTTGCTACTTTGGTACCTTTTACTGCATGGTACTTTTGGCGAAAAAGTACCTTCTTTTAAGTTTTAATATTTTAAGTTTTAATATTTTTTTACAGAAAAAGTCCTCTTAATCAAAAAATTATCTTTTAAAAACTGTTTTAAGAAAAATATCAGTCAGTTTGAGAAAGGCAGCTTCATAAAAAAATTGCTTTTTATAAAATATGTTTTTCAGAAAAAATTATTTTCAGAAATGGAACTTTTCAGGAAAACGGTACTATCGCACAAAAATAAAATTGTTGCAAAAAACTCTTAAAAGAATTCTAAAATATATTTTTAAAAAAATATATCTTTCTACACTAATGAATTACTTTATATAAAAATAATACTATTTTTCAAAAAAGATCAGACTTTTACCAATAAAGTACTTTTTGACAAATCATATTCATTTTTGAAAAATGCAAATGCACAAGTGCAAGTGCCCTAAATCAGTAAAATTAAATATACCTTGCGGCTTAGTTTTATATAATATGAATAACTTAAGGGGTTAAATGTAACTTAAGTTATGTTTAAACCAAATTTGAGGCGAAATGGAAGAAGTGGACATAAATCATATCGATCACGCGTGCCCAACATCTATAACATCCGACGAATTATGGAATATAACTTACCACTATTTCTTTATTCGCCCATTGCGGGCACGCTTTTGTTTTGTTAGTGGGAAATAGCATGCAATCTGGAGATGCTTTAAAAGTGCAAATCGTTCTGTATATTGCAACATCTGCTATCGTAGTTGTTTCAAAGAAAAGAGTTAAAGTTTCATAATAAGGAAAGTTGGGCTGAGTTGTATAAAAGACATGAAAAAATCAAAGATGAAAATGGCGATGGAAAATACAAAAATCAATTTTTAAAGGAGTTAACAAGCAGCAAGAAGAAGAGGTTACTTGACGACATGCGTGATAAGATTTACACCAGTACCTAGCTCTCTAAGCCGTAACCTGATGGTGGATCAAACAACTCGGGTGATATGTAGCGTCACCCACGCCCTTTCAACCCGTTGGTTATCTCTCTTCTCTAGTCACACCTAGTTGCAATTACGGGAACACGGAGCAAGACAGCCACCCCAATTTCTTGCTGAAGAGTTGGAGTCTATCCAACTTCTGATCTAGAACACAAGACAAGCGTGCTCACTGGATCCGCATTATTCACCCTGTGTTCTTTGTCAAAAGTGAAATGATCCTGGTCCCTTAATCATTTCATGAGGGCCTGCGAAATCACAATCACCACGATATTCCCCAAAGGGCCAACCTCAATAATCAGACAGAGAACAGCAAAAGCTGAACTCTGTGGCTTACGGATTCCCGTGGAAATAAAATGCTTGCTGGACCTGGACCATTCATTGTCTTCATTGTGAATGATCCGATCTACACAACTCAAACGAAGGCCTCGAAACCGCAACCACTATGATACTCCCGAAGGGCCAACCTCAATAGTCAGTCAGAGAATAGCTAAAAGGCAAAAAAACTTAACTCTGGGGCTTACTGATTCCCGTGGAAATAACGTGCAGCTTCCAGTTGACTCCCTGCTTGCCTTGAGGGGACTGGGCTCCCTTATACCCCCAGCAGCACAGGTCTAGATAGTCAAGTATTCTATAAAGACCGATAAATGTGCCCCCGGGGGGATATATTACGTGATCAGATTAACATCTGCACCTGGCAGTGAGCCTTAATCAGATGGTGGTCATACCACTGTAAGTGAAAAGCAGCGCCACTCGCGTCCTAGGAGGCCGAAGTCTAATTCTAGCAACAGGTCCTTCCTAGTAGCAATTTCAATGATTCCAGAGCAGGGCTGTAAGCCACTACTTCTTGCTGAAGAGCTGGATACTATCCAACTCGTGGTACAGAACACATGACTAGCATGCTCACTGGATCTAGATTCATTCACCAGGTAGGTGTGATTAAAGGCGAGATGATCGTGCCCACCGTAAATCAGTTTATGCTAGGGGCCGCAAAAGAAGAAATAAGAGAAACAGCTAAAAGTCTCAAGAGACAATTGGCGGAAACTTTGGGGCTTACTGATTCCCCTGGAAATAACGTGGAGCTTCCAGTTGACTCCCTGCTTGCCTTCAGGGGAGTGGGCTCTCTTTTACCTCCAGCAGCACAGGTCTAGATAGTCAAGTATTCTATAAAGATCGATAAATGTGCCCCTGGGGGATACAGACAGAAATATACAATACAAGGCCGCGAATCTGACACGTGACCCGAGTTCAGCGAACTTTTACTGTAGAATATATAGAATGTGCGTCATTTTGGTAAGACATTGACTGTTTGTATTTGGCATTCGTGAAGTAGACACGTGGCAAACTTATTATTAATAAATATTCGATAAACTAACGTATTTTAATTTTTAACATATTTTATCAAAATCAATCATCGATTAATGTGATGATGAGAAAGTTATGTGAAATTTTTGGGAGAAACAACATTGCAACAAAACGCACTATTTATTGTATATTGAATGATTTCCAAGAAAAAGGGTCTGTAGGTGATAGGCCCAAGCTTGGACCACAATGTACTGCAAGATCGGCTGAAAACATTAGTGCTGCTCAAGAAAGTGTTTAAAACAACCCATCAATCTCAATGCGATGCTGTACTCAGGAGCTTGGTCTTCAAAAAACAACTTTGGCCATAATTTGGCACAAGGATATGGATTTGTTTCCATAGAAGATTTAGTAGACAAGACTATTTACGCCGTCGTACATATACCAATAGGATGTTACAGCTCGCCAATGACAACCCCCATTTTCATGAAACAAGCCATTCCTTTTCATTTAATAAAAAACAAAGTAGCGTACCTTTCCGGCAGACACCCTGTACATTTTAATTTTTTCATGTTCGCTTTAAGTCTGGCACATCGTGTGGTTTTTAAGTTTTATTTCTTTAAATAAACTTTGTTGGTGATCGCTGGACCAGAGGTTAAATCAGCATTAAATAGTCATATTCATTATTTTAAGGCGTTTGTTCTCTGTTAAAATTTCCATTTTGGACTATGTGTCGTATGATTATTGTTAATTCATATAAATTTAAAGTGTTTCTAATTAAAATCACATAACATTCGAAACAGCTTAAATATTGAATTAATTTTTATGTAAGGTGAATGAAGACAATTGTGGGCTCTTAAATAACAATAACAAACAATTTTAATACCTTGAAAATATATGTAACCTGCTGTGTATATAAATAATTATATATTTCATGCGAGCAGTAAGTTTTAAATCCTTAAAAGATTTCTACAATTAAGAATTATTATAAAATTTAATATAATTTCAAATAAAATACAGAATTCGTATAATTTGCAGTGGTTTTATTTTATTTACAAATGTCAGCCATTTAGTAATTTTAATGTAATACAATATTTACAAGATTTACTAAACTCATATTTCAGTTGTCATTGCTGTTTGTACTGCTGAATTATTTATTTGTTATTTGTTGTTATTATTACTATTGCTATTGTTATTAATAGACAAGTCTAAATCATTATGATGATTGTCTATTTATGTTGTGTGGCTGGTAGTAAAATAAACAAATGAATATTTGCAAACTCAGGAAAACCATGTATTTAACTTACACAGGAGTATGTTTGTTAAAAAGGATTCTAAATTAACTTCATTCATTTTTTTTGGAAGATACTAAAAATAAAACTGAAACGTGTTTTTAAATTTTAATATTGATATCGAAAGCGTGTTTGACTGTATTTAAGGATGGAATATGAATTCATTTTAATAGAAGTTTTAAGATTTACACCAGATTCTAAATAGTAATTAGAAAGGCAACATTTTTGTTGTTATTAATTTTTGTTACTGATACATAAATAGCATAGGATAAGATTATGGAGGAATACAAAAACCTGGAAAAAGACGAATTTTTCCATAATCATTTTGTATAATTGCATTCATTATATACTCCGATTTATTTCTTTGGCGTTAAGTTTTAATAACAAATATTCCTACTATGACAGCAAAAGAAGGAAATAATTAAATAGATTTAATCTGCGCGCTAAAATGAGAGAATACATGGCCTACAAATGCTTCATTAAGTATTTTGTGTTTTCCGCTGCATATACAGAATCGAGTAAACAACTGTGTGATGCGATTTACATCCGCACCTGGCCATGAAGCCTTAATCAGATGGTGGATTTTACCACTGCATGATTTGGAACGTCATGCTCGTCCTAGAAAGCCGAAGCCATAATTCTATGCAACAGAAACCTTCTATTTGCAACTTTAATGATTCCAGAGCAGGGCTGCAAATCATCACACCTTGCTAAAGAGTTGGAGACTTAACAACTCCTGTCCAGAACACATGTCTAGCATGCTCACTGGACTGGATCATTCAGTTTGCGTGTCATTATCAGTGAGATGATCCTGGCCACCATAATAACCATTATACTGTTATGGGGCCGCGAAACCATAACGGATTTTTCTAATGATTGTGTTGAAATAAAATCTTTTTTCTTCATGTTGTATACTGTGAATGATTTTTTCGACAGGGGGCTATTACTACCATTACTATTTTGTGCTTTACATAAGTCACTATGTGCAATAATATGCTTTTGAGTTGTGATATTCTTAGATATTTTATACAACACGAAGCAACCACCTGAGAAAACAAAAATAACAAAATAATGCTAATTAGGTGTAGTATATTAGATATCACTATAATATAGTTCAGTAAACTGCACTATTCTTTCGTACTAATAAAAATAAGTCCAATAACCACAACAATACTTCACACACACTTATTACATGTTTTCATTTCTTTCACACTAAGCTCCGTAATTAATTTCCTGAGTACAGCGACACTTACGCCACTTTCAAAATAAACATTTTTGTCATACCATTAATTATCAACACTCCTCTCAAACAAATCTCAATACTTCTTAACTTATTAATTTAAAATTTTTTTAAAATGGAAAAAACTGTTCAGTTGTGACTTATGCCACATTCAATGTAAACGGCTCAATTGACAGTTGTACTTTGTTATTCCAAAAACTTTTAAAAATGCTTATTAAAACAAATTGTAGTATACAAATAATAATAAAAACTAAAATATAACATGCCATTCAATATAAAACGTTTTTACATCATTATTTTATTTTGTACAAAAATATAATTATAATTAATTATTTTAAACAAAAGTTTTATTGATGTATATATAATCAAAACAAAGCTCGTTATCCGATTACTAAGTTTTTTAATGTGAACAAATTCTTTGTAGATTCTTCGTAAGCCTTCCAAATTGATCTTCTTTGGGTTCTTTGCTTTTTATTAAAAAGATTAATAAAAAAACAAAAAAAAAGTTGATTTTGCTGAAAACAATAAAACAATTTTTATGGATCTAACTACCCGGATAAATAATATTCATTTTTATACATCGTTAACTACAAAGTGGCAACTGAAAACAGTGGCATTGCCAGAATCAAAATACTAATTTTACTAAAGCATACATTAGCTAAAGTACTGTTTTTGAATACCATTTTTTAAGCCTGCAGTACATGGCATGTAAAAAGCCACATTCACATGTAGGTCTGACGTAATTGTGACGTCACCATGAAGCTGCATTTGCAACATTTCGTGTACTATCAATTTTTGTGACAATCACATGCAGTAGACATTCGCATGTGTGCGCATGCTTCTTTGTAGAAACACGCACACGTGTGTTTTTTTTCGCATGCTGTGCACTTCCTTCTTACATTTGAGAAATTTTTACATGCGCATGCAGCCGTCACAAATATGTAGCAGCAAGCATTTTTGACACAACATTTTTTATTCGCATGTATGCATTGGCACATTTGATTGTATGAGAATATAGACCCCTTTCACACAGACAAATTTTACTTTGACAAAGTTTTTTTAATTTTTTTTTAAACTTTCTTTGGTGTTCAAACACAAAAAGTTTTCTTTTACAAATTTTGTTTTAGTCACTTGGTGCTTTATGCAATCTGTGTATAAGTACAACTGTGTATAAGCGACGAAAGAAAAACAAAGCAACTTTGCGAGTATATCAAAGTCTGTACTCTCAATCATGCTTTCTCCCTCGCTCTCACATAAAATCAAAACTTTGCAAAGTAAAATTTGTCAGTGTGAAAGGGGTCATATTAAACAAGACTGAAACTCTAACATTTGTTCAAAGGTAAGCTGAAGTGATCGCCTAATTTAATATTTACTCTTAAAGAAAAATGTGTGTTTTTTTATTTTTTGATTTTTTAATTCCAATAAAATTTTTATAGTTTTTTTAAACGATCTTTTTTTATTTATCTTTAATAAATATCTTTTTTTCTTTTTAACGATCTTTTTTATATATTTTTTTTCGATATTTCCCTTTCCTTTGGAAAGCTTTTTCAGGAAAAAAATTTTATTTTTGAAAACAAAAAATTAAAAATAACAATTTTTTCCTGAAGAAGCTTTCCAAAGGAAAGCGAAATATTGAAAAGAAAAAAATATATAAAAAAGATCGTTAAAAAGAAAAAAAGATATTTATTAAAGATTCCAATAAAATAAAAGAATCTTAAACGTGACTGTTAATTATATTCAGTTTTATACGTTTTATTTACCTTATTTGTAGTGATAAAATAATTGTGGAGTGCACAGACTGCAAGCACCACTTTTTTAGTTTTTTCAGCGTCTAAATAAATTGGTTTCCGTAGCACACGGAAACGTGCCGACATGATGCCAAACACATTTTCAATTATTCGGCGTACATGACTCAACCTGAAGTTAAAAATGCGCTGCATTGTTGATAATCTACGATGAACATATGGTTTCATTATGTTTCTTCTGAGGGCGAATGCATCGTCCGCTACCAGCACATACGGGATGGGCACTGTTCTTCCACGCAATGCTCTTGGTTGAGGCAAGTGCAATTGACCTGTGTCCAGTGCTTGAGCAAAAGAGCAACGATTGAAGATCCCACCATCTGATTGTCGCCCATTACTGCTATTGCTATTAGCACAATACTGTGTGACCCTATGTACATAAAAAATTAGTCCATACAAAGATTTGCACACGTATTTTACAAAACTTTATAATTATAAAATACACTTCCCGAATTGGCCACAGCGATCATTACTATATGTTTGCCGTTAACGGCACCATTACCATTTGGCAAATTCCACCTTGCATTGAATTCATGGGATACTTTTTCCCATCCGTCTTCAGCTTTTGGTAAATGAAGATAAGGGAAAAATAACAAGTGTCGTGAATTTGCAAATCCAAAGCTCACTTTAACGTAGTCCTGGACAAGTATATTTTATATTGCATCAAGTGCCTCTGGTATATTCCGAGAAATGCTTGTCTGCGGAATGCGAAATATGTATTTAAAATATATGTGGCCAAAATGAAAACTGCAGCCCACTTTCTCTTTGACATTTTCAAAAATTCACGAAAATATTTTATAAAAACATATGACTGGCGCAAATGATAGCACATGATATGTACACACATGTCGTGTACTGATAACAAATATGTAGCCATTTAAAAATGTACACATGTGCTGCCATTGCCTATGTGTACGCTTCGGCTACATGTGTCATATTTAAATTTTGTGACAAAACTACATTTCGTGTAATATCAAAATTTTAAAACATGTATCCACTGTTACGTATTTAACAAGTGTAAACAAAATGCTGAGAGTTGTTATGACGTCAAAGCCACATGTGAATGTGGCTTTTTACATGCCATGTACTACAGGCTTTAGCCTTAAAGTAATTGTTAACTAACGTGTAGTTTAAAGCTCAAGTAAGCGTTTTTTATGCATACGGCCGTAAAAATTTTATTTAAATTAAAACTTAGTGTGTTTGGGGTTATTATGACACTTATTCAATATTGGTAAAAATGTCCCACAGTGCTTGATTTAAAGGGGATAGTTTATTTATATAAAAAGAATTTATGTCCTTAATCCAGAATATCATTTGAAGTTACTGTAGAAGTAAAAGCTTTTAAAATAAATATTTTAATAAAAGGACATGACGACATTTGGGTATTTCTTTAAAAGTATATTGAGACACTGTTACATCCAGAAAAACTGAATATTTGTTTTGCTTTATGCTGGTCAAAACGTTATAATCAACGCTAAGCACTATAGAGCCATGATTTCTGAATTTTTCCTTTATCAATTCAACAACCATGATGTGCAGGAGCTTCGGTTTCAATAAGTCATGTTGCGTCATTACGCAGCTTGCTTCACAACTGATTTTTTGAAGGAAATTTTTGTATCTCCATAGTTTCACGTTTCGCATCCATAAATTGGCCTCCAAGATCATACAATTTAATGTCGCTAGGTATGCGAAGTCGCTAATCTACGCCGATTATTCCGAAAGGATTGACCACTTGGAGTATATAATTCACCGTGGTATTGCCATTGTACGGCTACATATTTTAGAAAAATTCATTGTTAAATTGACCTCCAGATTACACTACGTCCGAGCTAGTCCTGGCGGTTATATTCAAATTAGAAGATTATCTTTCGTTTAAAATAAATTTCAAGTCAAGTTTAAAAATTCAACTTTATTTTATTCCATTCCAAATTTCTACACCTCTATAAAAAGAGGTATAAAAACATTTTTTTTAGTCTTAAATAATTAAATAATTTCCAGTATATATTTTAGCTTAAAACGATATCATACTTTTACCTTGTAAAGCTTTTCTAAAACTCGAGCGTAACTACCACAGACCTCTATTTTCATTATTTAGGCAAATTTCCTACTATGCAGCTGAAAAATCGATTTTTTAAAAACGTAATTTTTAGGACGTCCTATTTTGTGTTCTGTTTTTTTCTTTTTGGATTAATGGTATCATGGCATTATTTTAAAAAATTAAATATTGTTTTATTTTTTATACGAATTATTATTGCAATTGCTGCTAGTGTTTTAACAACATATTAATTTCGCTTTCAAACGACTATATTTTTGAATGTATGTTTGTATGTATATATGTATTATGTATGCATGTATTATGTAGTCTGTTATATTTTTTCAGTTTATTGGTTTTATTATTAATATTTACATATACTGTAACCCCCTTCCATGTGTACATTTTTTTAATGTACAGTTGTTATCAAAACATTTTAAACCGAAGAAAACCAGGACATTAAAATTAAAAATAAGTTAAAAGAAAATTTATTTATTACACATATACAGATATTAGTTATTGTATCCTGCGTTATCAATTTTCATGTATGCCGGAAGATATCTGAAGTTGCCAAGTCAGTAATTAAATTTTTGGTACTCCGACTGCAATCAAGTTTTCTCTTCGTTCTGATATATAAGGTCTCCTTAAGCTCCCACTTGGGTATTTGACTACCGCCATGTTATCATATTTATGACATTTGAATATAATAAAGCCTTAGCTTATATAAGTCTACCGTCCCCAGCTGTAAGCTTTTCTGGGTTCTTGCCCGTAAAAATATAAGCTGATGCCTTTTTTGAGATGAAATTAACTGCTTAGTTCACTAAAACAGCAAAGTATCCTTTCGCTAATATAAGCTTTGCCACATTTATGGCAGCACTTCTTTTAAGCTTAAAGACACTTTCTAAAATTATTGTTAAGTTTACGATTATTAAATGTGAACATGCAACCACACACTTATTGGGCAGAATAAGACAAATAGGAAATAGAACAAACCATTGTGGACACAGAAGTCGTAATAGCGATGATCCCAAACGAAGAACAGGAACAAGCCAGGCACATCTGCAAACAATTAACATAGAAGGAGGCCAAATCTGCAAAACACTTAAACGGAGAGCTCAATACAATTAGGAAACTAAAACGTAAACTGGAAGCGAACAACATCTTAGTCACAAAAGCAGAGAAGGGAAACACAACGGTGCTCATCGGTAAACATGACTACATCGAAAAGACAGAACAGTTAATAAAAGACTCTAAGTGCAAGAGAATTGGTAAAGATCCTACGGAAGAATACCAAACGAAAATTAAGGAGTTTATAAAAGAGGCAACAAGGATAATAAAACCAGACGTATCGCACACATTAACAATGATGATAGCACTACCAAAAATACACAAACCAAACACACCGACGAGACCCATAATTAATTACAAATCTGCACCAGGCTACAAACTTTCAAAATGTATAAAAACATTACTAAAAGACACTTTGGACCTGGAATAGAGGCATATAATAGCCAGCACTACAGAACTGATTGATAAACTGGAGAATTTAAAAATTACGGAGAACACAAAACTGGTCTCTTTTGACGTAAAGGGCTTATATCCATCAATTCCACTAATGGATACATTAAACATTGTTCATAAGACAGTAAAGAACAAAACGGAAAACTAGGAACTGGCAATACAACTTACAGGCACACTGAATGCGACACTAGAACAGAATTACTTTAAATTTAACAATAATATATATAAACAAACAACAGGACTAGGGATGGGAAATCCAACATCTGCCGTCCTCATGGAAGTATTTATGCAGAACTTAGAAGAAAAATACATAATGGAAAGGAAGAAATGGGCTACATTAATATATATGGGAAGATCAACGTGCAAACTGGCAAAATTCTTTGAAAAACACAACATCAATACCGCATTCAGAACAAAAAACAACCTAGGCAGAATACTACGGAATAAAACAACCGAGACAAATATCCTAGACAAACAAGGAGTGTACAAATTAATTTGTACATGCCATTATAGCTATATCGGGCAACCAGGACGAAAAATTAAGACCAGATTTAGGGAACACATTAGAGACTATAACAAAAAACTACGGGAACCAAACTTTGCGAACCATATATTCAACAACAAATGTATACCAGGACATATAAAAACAACGGTTAAACTGCTTCATACACAGCACAAAGGAAGGAGACTAAATGTATTAGAAAACATGGAAATATACAAACAAAAAACATTTGACGGACGAATAATAAATGAACAAATAAACACTGCTTCGGACACAATATTTGAACCATTGAAACATTTTTACAAGAAAACAAACCATACAGCAACACAAACATGTTACGCAGGTGCACAAGACCAAAGCCAAAAAGAACATCATCAACGTACAATTACAACATATTATGTCACATAATAAAAAAAAAGAACCCAATAGGTTCACACATAAACACAAACGGACAACAACCATGATCGTAAAAGGATTTAGAGAAAGTGACGAATGCAATAACACGAACAAGACAAACTATATAAACACAGCTGACAACAGAACGCAACTAGTACGAAAAGACCACTGAAGATGGCAAACGGCCGAAACCGGTTTGTTCACAAACCAAATTTGACGAAGGTCGACGGAAAACCGTACCCAAATAAGAGTGAATTTTTTTACTGTTTTAGGTACGATAGTGTCACCCTACCATTCACAAATATTTTATTAAAGGACAATAATGTTAGAGAATTCTTTCAAATTCCTACTCATGACTATTTTCTTTGGTACTTATTTTTTATAGATTTCAGGAGCCTTTTCCTAGAATTAAAAACTGTAATGACCATTTTAATTATTCAAGGATTAAGTAGCAGTTTAACGCTTGTGGCAACTGCGTTACTGAGTTACCAAGATGTTTAAAAAATGTATCACTTTCTTAGTATTATTTCAGTGTACTTTAAGTTAGTAAGAGTGATCTAAATACGCTAGATCTTTATCACATATGTATTTTCACAACATAATGACATATTGTGAAACGTTTTTCGTATATTGTTTTCGTTTCGTGGTTTCCTTAAAGCTTTTTTTTACCATCATTTACGGCATGACCTCCACACATGCAATGCATTTTACCAGATATAGGAAATTAGGTTATGGGAAGGAGAAAAGACGGATTAGTATTTGTAGATATTCGCTTTAAACTTTCCTTACATTGAAAGTGACAGCAAAGCCCTCTGGATGGAGTTTATTCCACATATGAACTGTTCTGCTAAAAAACGATTTCTCCCTGTAATGCGTAGTGCGATCCACTGGTCAATCGACTAAAAATGGATGCGCTCTCAATGAAAATCGAGTCAAACGCAAAAATGTACGAGTTTCGGGAACAAGTTTCCTAATTTCCTTAGAGCACTTACTATTGTAATAACGATAAAATAGTAAAATACATCCCACTTTGCGTCGATGCTGTAGACAATCAATAGAAATGGATACCCTACTATCCACAATGAGCCTTTTTGTCCTCTCCTGTACGCGATCAAGCAACTCCATTGAAAGTGATAGGAAAGACCCCTAGAGGGAGTTCATTCCACATACGAACAGTTTTGCTAAAAAAAAAACAAATTTTTCCCTGTAATGTGTAGTGTGATTCACTGGCCAATCAGCCAAAAATGGATGTCCTTCGAACGAAAATCGAGTTAAACGCAAAAACGTGAGAGTAACGGAAACAAGTTTCCTAATTTCATTAAAGCACTTATCATTGTAGAAACGATAAAACAGTGAAATACAATTTACTTGTCTTCGATGCTCTAGAGAATCAATAGAGTTGAATACCCTATCCTCAATGAGCCTCTTGGCCCTCTCCTGTAGGCGAACGAGTAACTTCACAATAGACTTTATTTAGGGCGCCGGCCCATACATGAAAGTTGTGTTCCATTTTTGAACGGATATGGATAGTATAAACAGTACGAAGATCGGTTGGATCTCTTACACCGTGTTAGAAATCCGAGGCACTTAAAAGCTTCTTCAGAAACCGGAGAAATGTGCTTAGTCCATCGAATATCACACTTAATTTTCATGCCCAGAACATCAAGAGCTTCCGATTCCATAATACTTATATCATCCATAGTAACAAATGCAGGATCGTTTCAAAATACAGATCTGTGCGTGAGCATGCAACATTAGACTTACGGGCATTAAAATCAACTCTAATCACATGACCCCATTCTGAGATCGTTGACAGACTCACCTCTAACTGGTTCGGTTTATTACTAAATCAATATGAATGACGTATGGTATTGTCATCTGCGAACCTTATTTTTAGTTGAATAGTTCTGTGTAATTCTCACTCGGTTTGGACAAAAATTTTGTTAAATTTTATTAAATTTTTCAATTTTCTTTGTCGTATGACTTCTGATTAAGAACAACTGTGTTATATTCTATTTTAGTGGTCTTGCACAAATGCATATTACTGCTTAAAACCCAGTTAATGATAATCTTTTGGGTGTTTTGTAGCATTTCTCTAAGAAACCTTAAACAATATCGATTATTGTACGAATTTTTGTTTTTCAAAACATTCTACACGCGGAGGTAAATATTAGATTGCTACAATAACAAGTGAGATAAGAGAAAATGTTAAAAAATAAATTGGATCAAAACAAATGATTTAAGCCAAAACAGTTTTGTCTATTTTGGATAGCAACTGTATTTTATATGTTTTCTACCATAACTATGAATATTCACCTTTGAGTAGGACGATTTTAATTTTATTACATTTCATTTGCCAGATTTACAAACAACATTCTCCTACTTCTCACCAAGTATATAATGACCATAAACACATGTTAACTGTAGCTGTAGATAAAGTTAATAAAATATACGTTTTTCATTGTAATACGAAAAAGAAATTAATAAAATATTGAGGAGATAAGCAAACGTTATTTAATTGTGTTATGTTGAAATTCAAGCGCAATATTGGAAATGAAAATTATTATAGAATCTTATTTCGGAAATCAAATATTTTAATATTTCACTTACAATTTATTTAAATTATTTCAATCTGGGTTTGAAGAGAAATTAAATATTAAAAATATTTTTAAGGAATTTTTATTAAACTCAGTAAATTATACTTTGCAAAATACTCAGGTTTAATTAATAGTTTTGAAAGAAAAAAATAATTTTTTCCTAAAAAACTTATTAGGGGTTTTTCAACAAGAAGTTTATTTTCTATTTTCTTTATTGTATTACGAAGAGAAAAGTTCGGCAGTTATGAATCAGCAATGATACCTGGCAAATTTCTACCATGACCACGCTGACAGATGTCGATTCTTTCATCGAAGTTGTTAATCACTTTTTGGCAAAATGGCGGTCCTACTTCGCTAATCACTTCACGGATTTTGAGTTTTAAGGCTAAAATCGATTCGATTGGCTCCGTATACACTCTGTCCTTAACATAGCCCCATAAAAAGTAATCCAGTGGTGTTAAATCACACGATCTGACTGGCGTCTTAACTGGAGGTTTTCATGATCGGGAAATTTGGTTTGCAATAAATAAATGGCTGTGTGTCCTGTTGAAAATGTCAGTGATATCCACGTCATCAATAATAGGCTAAAATTGAGTTGTTAGCATATAGCGTGATACATTGAAGGTTACCGCATTTCCAACCTCATCTTAGAAAAAAAGGCCCAATCGGGCTTTCAGACCATATAGTGCATCATACAGTGACACGTTGAGCATGCAAAGGCTTCTTAGTACTTGCTCTAAGATTTTCAGAAGCCAAAATGTTGCAATTTTGCTTGTTGTCATTTTTTGTTGTTGTTCGTCTGAAAAAATATTTTCTTTTCAGAAAAATCATCAAAAAAACCACATTATTTTAATAAAAAATTACTTTTATAAAAAACTAGCAAACCCGGCTATCGTTTGTCGTTCGCCACGTTTGCCACCAGATGGCTTCGTTTTTTGTAACGTTTCGTTTGGGGATTAAAAAATAAAGAAAAATTATTTTTTTTTTTGTTTTATATTTGAAAAGGAAAAATTTTATTTCATTGCACAACAGTAATGACTTCATTTCGATTACAAAAATGAAGTGGAATTTAGTTAAACTTCTCTAAGTAAAAAATGAAAGTGAATCCAAAGTAAATACTGAATCGAAGAGTTATACGTGTCCGCAAACCGTTTCATTAAAGTGCTTTTTGGTAAATTACATTTTTTGTTTTTTGGTCTGACGTTAACACAAATAAAGCGGATGGTTTCCCAACTCATGAACACGCAACGTATAGCTGCTCATGTAAAAAACAATGATTTTCTAAACTTATCCCGCAAACACTAAGCGATTGGGCTTGCGACTTGTTAATTGTCATTGCGAACGCAAGGCGAACCGAGAATTGCAATCGCTCACCTACGTACTTTCCGTTAATAATGGTTGCCTCATTCAAATTCGGCATAAGTCTTTTCACCTCTAGTCGAGTACCGTTGCAAAGTCGCGGTGCATTCAAATTACGGAATATCATAATAACTGAATCAACTTCGAGTTCCAAGTTATGTGGTGAAAATCCTGATAGCTCCAGAGAGTTCAAAAACTCCGTTGTATAATTTACTGCATCATCGAGATTTGTTATGGAATCAACGGATTTGTATGTCGTCACCAAATCGCCATCGATTTTTGATTGAATGATGAAATTCAGTGCGTGTGAATCATAATTCTTTGTGGCGAGAATTGCTCGTCGACTTAACGAAGCATAATTCTGATAATTCTCACTAATGTTTGGGAAAACATTTTCAATAAGAAAATTTTCAATAAGTCTGCAAATCGGCAAAGGTCGTTGTTTTCCCTGTTCCTCCAGTAATTAATCCAGCTGTCGCATCAACCGGGACTTTTCCATTTCCAACAGCTAAGAATTGTTTGGAAAATTGTGCAGCATTTTGATCATTTTGAAGTTGAACTCTTATATTAGTGGTTAGCGATAATGTTTTTACGTTGTTCCACTAAGGTGATGCCTTCAGACAAGCATTCAACTCATCTGCAGGCGTTGCATGGGGAATTACTGGCAACGTCTGCCTGAAATCGTCTGCCAACAATATCATCAAACCGCCAAAGATGTTGTTATTTCGCCGAAGATCCTTCAGTGTGAAGTTAAATGCTTCAAGCGATTTCTTATATGCCATTGTGCACTCCTCCCAAACAATGAGCTTGCATTACATCAACAATTTTCCCATTGCTCTGGCTCGGGATATATTACATGTTGGAGTATCAATTGTGTTTAAATTGAGTGGGAACTTAAGCACAGAATGTGCAGTCCGACCGCCATCTAGAAGAGTCGCTGCAATTCTAAATGATGCTAACCCCAAAGCTATATGACATTTTGATTGAATAGTTTCCAAAATTAATGAAATGACAAATGTTTTCCCTGTTCCTCCAGGTGCGTCCAGGAAGAATAGCCCATCAGTACTATTGTTCACCGCTTGCATAAATGTTTCGTATACTTGTTTTTGCTGTTCATTTAGCAACGTCACATTATTTCGAACGAATTTCTGCATTGTATTGCAGCTCTCAATTTAATTCTTGGTTGAATGCATCGATCGATTTGGCGCAATCATTCCTACTGCAATCAGTAGCTTGTTTGCAATAGTCAAGCATCGATCCTCAAACAGAATCAATCCTTCATTATATATTTCATCGGTTATTTGCATGTCGGGATTATTCGTTCGATTGCGCAAGTGATGCAAGATATCTTCGCATATTTCGTCTTTGCATAAATAAAGTTTTTAAAAATTTTTTATTAAATAATGACCTAGTGTTTAATAATAATTATACTAAATAATTCAATTTTTATATATTTTTTTTTATTTTATTTTATTAATTATTTTATTTATTAAAAAAAATGAGAAAATAGAAAATATTATATTAATTAAAATATTATTAAATATGAAATAATCTTTTAACGGTCTTATTAAATAATTTAACGATTTTATTTTTTTTTTTTTTTTTTTTTTATTTTTTTCAATATTTCGCTTTCCTTTGGAAAGCTTCTTCAGGAAAAAATTTTTTATATTTTTGAAAACAAAACAAAATTATTATCAAATTGAAAAAATGTTTCAAAACATTTGACAAAAACATATAAAATATTTTTTCATACATACATACAAAAAATTTTTAAATTTTCAAATATTCAAACATACAATAACAATGAAACGGAAATAACAAATAACAAATTCTCTCTTATGAAATGATTATAACAAATTATGTGTCTTTTGAATTAAGTACCTATAATTCTGAGCTAAATTGTCTGTGTCTGTCTTGAAATTTATTCTCCTTACATTTGGTACATTAACAATTTCTAACATTTCCAACATATAACGTCTCTTGTAGTTTTTTTCTATATCTAATACTGATGTTTCATCAAACTTTGGATAATGATTATATTTCTTACAATGTGAAGATAAGGATGTCTTCTGTGTTGAAATATTCCTATATTTTTGGTCACACCTGTGACCAGCTAATCTCGTTTTAAGTTTATTTTTTGTTGTCCCAATATAAACTTTGTCACAGTTCACCTGGTCATTTCCTCCACATGGTATCCTGTATACTACATCAGATATTTCCATTTTTCCTATTTTATCCTTCATACTGCTAAATAATTTATTTAATGTGTTATGTGTTTTGTGTGCAATTATATATTTATCTGTGTCATATATTTTACACTTTCTTAATCTTTCTGATATTCCAGGAACATAAGTTAATGATTTATAATCTCTTGGCTCTGCTGTAGAAATTCCTAAATTATGCCTATAACTACCATATTGTCTAATTAATCTGTTAGTTAATTCTACTGGAAAATCATTGGCATTAAGTATATCTCTTATTGTATCCCTATTCTTCAAATGAAATTCTCTATCACTTATAGTCAATATTCTGTCTATCATATTTTTCGCTGTGTTTATTATCATATTTCTTGGATGTTTTGAATAAAAATTAATGATTCTTCCAGAAGATGTTGGTTTCTTATACCAATCAAATACTAACTTATTTTTCTTCCTTATTATCAATATATCTAAATATGGAAGTCTAGACTCTAATTCTCTTTCAATCGTAAATTTAATATCCGGATGGAAACTATTCAATTCTGACAAAATATTATCCACTGCATCTTCTGAAGTTATACAAAATAAATCATCCACATATTTTGTAATTATCTTAGGTTTAATATGCATTTTACTAATACATGAATTTAGTAATTCCTCCATCACAATATCAGCTATAATTGGAGATGCTGGAGAGCCCATAGGGAGGCCCTCCTTCTGTTGATATATCCTATTATCAAATTGAAAATACCTATTGTCTTCTATGCAAAACTTAAGAATACGTAAAAACAATTCCTTCTCAATATTCGTATTTTGTTCTATAATCTGCCATTTTTCCTCTATAATACTTAAAGCTAAACCTACAGGAATACTTGGAAAAAGTGAAACTACATCAAATGAAAACAATCTATCATTATCTTGTATATTTATTCTCTTGGTCTTATCCTTAAATTCCAACGAATTTCTAATATTATATACTGATTGTCCTGTTATCACCTTAAGAATATTGGTTATATACTTGCACAGTCCATAGGCCGGGGAATTAATGCAAGAGCAAATAGGCCTTAAAGGAAAATTCTGTTTATGGATCTTAGGTACTCCATACAGCTTTGGAGAATTTGATACATTAGTCTTAAGTCTATTTCTCTCCATTACTGAAATGATTTCTTTTTTAAAAAGTTCATCAACTAAAAAATTGTTTGTTTTTTGCAGTTTAGTAGTCGGATCCTTATTTAATATTGAGTATTTAGCAGAATCGTTGAGAATGTCATTTATTCTCGAATTATAATCATCTCTGCTCATAGCAACAGTAACATTACCCTTATCAGCATTAACAATTAATATGTTCCTATTCGTATTCAAAAATTTTTTAGCGGTTTTTACTTTATCTAATATAAAAATATCCCTTGCTGTAGGTCTAATATTGCTAATGTATATAACCAATATTCTTAAGGTGATAACAGGACAATCAGTATATAATATTAGAAATTCGTTGGAATTTAAGGATAAGACCAAGAGAATAAATATACAAGATAATGATAGATTGTTTTCATTTGATGTAGTTTCACTTTTTCCAAGTATTCCTGTAGGTTTAGCTTTAAGTATTATAGAGGAAAAATGGCAGATTATAGAACAAAATACGAATATTGAGAAGGAATTGTTTTTACGTATTCTTAAGTTTTGCATAGAAGACAATAGGTATTTTCAATTTGATAATAGGATATATCAACAGAAGGAGGGCCTCCCTATGGGCTCTCCAGCATCTCCAATTATAGCTGATATTGTGATGGAGGAATTACTAAATTCATGTATTAGTAAAATGCATATTAAACCTAAGATAATTACAAAATATGTGGATGATTTATTTTGTATAACTTCAGAAGATGCAGTGGATAATATTTTGTCAGAATTGAATAGTTTCCATCCGGATATTAAATTTACGATTGAAAGAGAATTAGAGTCTAGACTTCCATATTTAGATATATTGATAATAAGGAAGAAAAATAAGTTAGTATTTGATTGGTATAAGAAACCAACATCTTCTGGAAGAATCATTAATTTTTATTCAAAACATCCAAGAAATATGATAATAAACACAGCGAAAAATATGATAGACAGAATATTGACTATAAGTGATAGAGAATTTCATTTGAAGAATAGGGATACAATAAGAGATATACTTAATGCCAATGATTTTCCAGTAGAATTAACTAACAGATTAATTAGACAATATGGTAGTTATAGGCATAATTTAGGAATTTCTACAGCAGAGCCAAGAGATTATAAATCATTAACTTATGTTCCTGGAATATCAGAAAGATTAAGAAAGTGTAAAATATATGACACAGATAAATATATAATTGCACACAAAACACATAACACATTAAATAAATTATTTAGCAGTATGAAGGATAAAATAGGAAAAATGGAAATATCTGATGTAGTATACAGGATACCATGTGGAGGAAATGACCAGGTGAACTGTGACAAAGTTTATATTGGGACAACAAAAAATAAACTTAAAACGAGATTAGCTGGTCACAGGTGTGACCAAAAATATAGGAATATTTCAACACAGAAGACATCCTTATCTTCACATTGTAAGAAATATAATCATTATCCAAAGTTTGATGAAACATCAGTATTAGATATAGAAAAAAACTACAAGAGACGTTATATGTTGGAAATGTTAGAAATTGTTAATGTACCAAATGTAAGGAGAATAAATTTCAAGACAGACACAGACAATTTAGCTCAGAATTATAGGTACTTAATTCAAAAGACACATAATTTGTTATAATCATTTCATAAGAGAGAATTTGTTATTTGTTATTTCCGTTTCATTGTTATTGTATGTTTGAATATTTGAAAATTTAAAAATTTTTTGTATGTATGTATGAAAAAATATTTTATATGTTTTTGTCAAATGTTTTGAAACATTTTTTCAATTTGATAATAATTTTGTTTTGTTTTCAAAAATATAAAAAATTTTTTCCTGAAGAAGCTTTCCAAAGGAAAGCGAAATATTGAAAAAAATAAAAAAAAATAAAATCGTTAAATTATTTAATAAGACCGTTAAAAGATTATTTCATATTTAATAAAATTTAAAAAAAAGGTCGAATAAAAATAAAAGTAATATTAATTAAAATATATATCAAATTTTGATTAAATCATTATTGTTTTTGCCAATATAAAAAAAAAAACTTTTTTTCTTTTTAACCTAAGCCTGCTTCACCCCATATCGTCGAGAATTAAGCAGCTTACAAAATATTCTTATTAAAGAATTATAAGTAAACTAATTAAATTTGATATGACAAAAAAGCCCCTTCATTTTTATTTGCAACAAATCTTAGCAAATCAATAAGTATTAAATCATATTTCACCATTTACTTAAATGAGCAATAATATAGGGTGTTTTTTTATAGAGGTATAGAACTTTGAAATGGCATTAGAGAAATTTAAACTTTTAAAATTGGCGTGAAATTTACTTTATTCGAAAGATAAGCTTATAAATTATAATTTAAATATGGCTTGTGTCGTGTGATCCCCATATTAAAGGGCTGCACAAGTATATTCGTTTTCATATCTTCAGTGAATGACATGCTTCAGTGTACAATGCAATGTTGTTCAAATTGTTCTTCTGCACTCAGCAGCAAATAAAATCTCAAGCAAAAACAAGTGTTGTGCTTGACAAGAATATAGCAAATGTGCGTAAATTTTGTGCTTACCAATACTTTCACATGTCCTATAGTTGATTTATATTTTCATGTCCAAGTGTTGTGTCAGCAATTGTAGTATCTGTTTCACTAATAACATGAATGACACTGATAACTCGTGCATTTTTAAATGAAAAGGTTGTTTTGTTTTATGATTGTTTTGATTCTTTCTTGTTAATTTTTGGTGTTAGTTATTTGGAGATTTATTTCATTTTTATAAGTTAAATAAAAGAAACATAATTTATATTTCAATAAATAAAATCGATTAGAGTTCGTTTTTAGTATTTTATTAGATTAAATTAAATGTTTTAATATATAAAATATAAAAAATATTTAAAATGTATTTCCTTATTCAGAATTTAATTTTAAATGGCACATTCTTTTATAGATGAAATTATTTCCAAATTTTTGCTAATGTAATTTACCTATAAGGCAAAGCGGACTGTATTTAGATAATTTTTAATATTGTTTAATTTTCGCAATTAATCGTTTAGGTTAATTACACTTTTCAAATAATGGGCTTAACAAAAGATTCAATTACAAAAAAGTAGAGCAAAAAACCAATAAATTAATAAAAAATTTTAAAAATAAACTTCCCAACCTAAAGATAAAAACACCCCTTTCGCGTGGAAACAAGCTATGAAAAATTTTTCGCAGGTAATAAAATGTACATCATAAAGATGACAAACATTATGTAAATAAGCATTTTTCTGCGGACTTATAAATAATACAAATTTATTTGTTAAGCTATTGTCTTCTATTTTAGTATTTTTTGGTTGGAAAAATTATGTGTATGGACACATATAATATAATATAATATAATATAATATAATATAATATAATATAATATAATATAATATAATATAATATAATATATGTAATATAATATAATATAATATGTGTATGGACACATAATTTTATATACATGCATATTTTTTAAACGGAATTTCCAAGCAAATGGATTATTACCTAGATTATTATTACCAGATTGTTATTTTTCAACAATTTTTTCAAAATTTGCTAAATAAAAAAACTAGCAAATAAAATTTACTGCTAATGCAGTTAAGCATCAGTTCATTATGTTTCATAAAATATTTATTTAATATATTTGAACATAATAATTAAATTACAGGGAGTACACTGCTGAACTGCACACTGAAATCATATATTTTAACTTAGTTGTATTTTGACCGTCAGTGTCATGTATTGTCCATCACTCACCATTTATTAGTTATGTTTTCTCTTTTTGTTTTATTGCTGTTGACACACACTCACTCAACTCGCAACGCAAAAAGTATATGACCTGAAGTAACTGCTTGGTCATAAAATGTTTTGTTTGTAATTTAAATGGTTTTGTGCAGCCCTTTAGTATATATCAGCAATAAGGTAGCATACATTGTCCTCCTAGTGGTCAATCATTTCCGACTTATTGGCGTAAACAAGCGACTTTATATATCCCTACAGAAAATAGTCTAGCGACGTTAAATCACACGATCCTGGAGACCAATTCACGGGTCGAAAATGCGAACTAATGCGATTATAAAATGTTTACTTTAATAAATAACGTCATGACCTGTGTGATATGTTTTCTCGTTTTCTTGCTAAAACCTAAACTCCTGCAAGTCATGGTGATGTGCAACAAAAACTCGGCTCTATAGTTGGTTATTGTAACATTCTGGCCAGCATCATTTTTAAAGAAGTAGGGAGCAGTGATTCCACTAGCCCATAAACTCACCAAATATTCAGTTTCATTTAAATGTAACGGTGTCTCAACATACACTTGATGATTATTATCACTTCAAATACGACAGTTTTCTTTATTTTAATATTTTTATATTTATATTCATATTCTGTTATCCCATAATTAAATAATATTTAATAAGCAACAATTTATTTAATGGATTATTGAAAATGGTATTCACAATTAAAAAAACAATTATTAGAGTAAAATTCTTGTAATATAAATATAAATATATATATGAATATTTTAATATTTTGAATTTTTTATTTATTGATTATTTAATAATTTTTCGTTTCTAAAGATGCCACCTCTTTAATCAATTTGACTTGAGATATAAGAGATATAAGTTTTACAAAATCCAGAGTAAAATCCACTTATGATTTATAAGAGCATGGTTATGCCTTCTCCTTAGTAAAACATTTAAATTTTTGAATAATAAAATATTTCTGTTTAAAGGAATCTAGCACCATTAACGTAGAATAACTTAAAAGTGATTCCAATAATAATAATTTTTTTAATTAAATATAAAATTTATTTAATTTTTTAAATATTATTTACAAAATAAATATTAAAAAGCTCAAATGACTATAATTATTATATATGTTATAACTATAAATTTACATATATTAAAAATGAAAGAAACACTTTAACACCAATTGTTACTCTTTTAACAACAAAATTTAACGACGTTGTATACTTTTAATAGAAATATAATAATAAATATCCACACATAATAATCCTCTTCTGGAAAGAGCTTTTAAAGCTGCAAATAATTTCTACAAATTTTTAGGATTCTTTTTTCCAATCGTTTATTACTTTCGGGTCAATCGAGTTTATTATACCGTTTACAAAATCTTCCATATTTTTTTTATATTCATCGGTGGCCTCGATATTGTTTATTAATTTCTCTCTAAAATCATCATAAAGATCTAAAGCTTTCTCGGCATCCTCTAAATTTGCAACTATTTCAAGTTTCGAAAGCAAATTTTCAGTCTCATTTCGGGTATCACTTGAAATATTGTAATTTTGTTGGACCATTTTTAAATACTCAACAGCATCTTCTAACTTGTTATCAATAATCATATAGTCTTCTGCAAGTTCTCTAAAATTGTCTATAGCTGCCTGAGCTTTCTCAATACTTTCAAAATCATTGTTCTGTTCGCTGATAATAATTTCAATTCTAAACGTTTTTCATTATAAATTTTTGTTAATTTAAAATCATCACCAGTTTTCTCAGGATAACTATTAAGCAATTTCGCGATTTGAAGTTTGAGATCCTTATAGTCGATATTTAATGAACTAGTTATAGTCATCAGCATTAATATCACGAATACAACAAAAACCACTTCTTTCATTTTTATGGTACTTTATCATCAACACTTCTCTAAGTATTTGAAAACTGTTTGAATTGTCTGAAAACGAGTACTTTTATATGCAAATGACTTTGTTAATTTTTATAAAAATTTCCGATAAAAATTATTTTATTTGAATTCAGCGTAACAAATATAAATTTGCAATTTATTTTAAAAATAAATTTTAATTTTTTGCTTAGAATATATGAGAAATGATTTTCAAATAAGATAAGCAAGCAACCTGTTGTGGTATTAGGGGTGCTCTTCATTTTAGGAAGCAAAAATCTAATAAAAACTAGAATTTATTGGTTACCAATAAGATTTTTTACAAATCTGCTATATTTCCTAGCATTTTTCGACAATGCACTGTGGCGCTTTTTACCAAAATCTGTGGCAAAAATACAAAATTTTATAAACAAAATGTAAAATAAAGGAAAATATCGTATAAAAAACTTCTTGCTGATCCCAATTCAAAAATATTTTTTTTAATTAAATAAAAATTATACCTGGTGAAGCTGCTTAAAGTCGATAATTTTTTAGAAAACACAAAAAAATGTGATTTTGAAAAAAAAAATTAGAATTGAAGTATCCGAAACATTGCCATTTGATCAATTTAAAATGTGTTCAGTAAACAAAATTCGCTAATGAAAATTGGGATCAACGAAAATCTCGTTTGGGTTCAAATTTGCACAGTTCAGGCGTCAGTCTATTCATCATGAAATGCCAAATCAAACTAAACATTAATCACTTAGAGGCCAATTAAAAATATGCCAACTCACAGCTCTCTCTACCTGTGTAAAAAATACCCGCTCCATGTTTTGCTTCCTTAAGCAGATACTTAAGACGATATGTATAGCATTCCTAGCCAACAAGGTAAACAGGAAATCGAACAAGAGATGTCTATGTATGTGTGTGTATGAGCTTTGATTACTGCAACAAATATCATGTGTTATTAATATATAGAGGAGCATTCAAATGTCTACTGTTCGCATGTGTTCACAAAATTTATACTTAATATTTTGATTTGATTTATCTTTTTGTCTTTTTCACCTCCCACTCTGTCGGCATGAAATTTAATTCCTTCTTTACTATTACTTTCTATTGAGACGTATTAAAGAAAATTCTATGGAATTCAAAAGAGCAAAATATTCGATTATAACTGGGTAACTATGACAGCAGACTTTAAGTTGTTGCTCAGACATGAGTCATATAATATTATATACATATAAAAAACATCTTTAAATATAAAGAACAAATGATATTTTGTAAAGAATAGGAAAAAACGTGTAAAATTCAAGTAAAATGACTGTAGATATTAAAGACCTTATTTCTAGTTAATGTAAAACTTTTACAAATAAAATTTTGCTGTAAAATTACTCAGAAATAAGGCAATGTTATTTAAAAATATAAAAAGTTTAACCCAAGACCTTTAGGCTAGACGACTGTTAGAGTTAAGTTGTTAGGGGGTTTTAAATAAATAGTAGGATTTCTTATATTTAATTTCTTAGCCAATAATTGCGTATTCAAATACCAAGAAAAAATTCCGTTTTGGAATTTTAAAAAAGCATTTAAAAACAAAAAGTTATGCTATCTTTATCACAGGTAATTTGTTTTATTAAATAATTATTATTACTCATACGTAGCGATGCATAAAAATAAATAAATTGTAAAAATTCTAAAAAATTTGGCAGAGAAAAACATATTACAAAAGTAGACTGGACTTAAGTTTTTGAAATAAAGTCTTCAAAATTATTAAAGTATATGAAGGCCTCAAAAGTCCTATGGCTAAGTATTTTAATCTTAGCTTAGGTGATTGAATTTTGAAACTGCAGCAATAATATTGTTACGTTTATACCTTTTATAAAAGTTTTGTTGTGAGTTATTTATTGCAAAATAAACGACACCAGTTTTTAGAGTTTTTAAGTTAATAAGAAGTTTATTACTTTAACGACACAAGGTTAATACTACCGAACAATTTACTTAAGATGCACGTCTTTTCTTCAAGAGGTTTAATTTTACACTGATTGACTATTCACTCAGAAGCTGCCCTATTTATATTTGTCCATTTAAGGTCTATAAAATTTAAGAATTTTCTACTCCCTTTATATCACATTTTGTTGTTGTAAATTGTTTATTCGATGTATAGGTGTCTGATTGTCTGTGTGTATTTTTGTTTTTATGCTGATAAGGTTTCCGCTTGGGATTTATTTCAAAATATTTGTTGTTGTCTTTTGTAGAAAAGGTTTCTTAGGAAACTACGCAGATGCTAAACAGCATACATGTGTGTTGTTGTCTCTACGCAAAACAGAAATTTGTTTTTGTTTTGCATGCCATGCAGTTAGTTAACATCATAAAAAAATGTTGTTGTTTGTGTATAAAATTTCTATGCAGTTTGTAACTAGAAATTTTGTTGTTGTTTCATCAGTTTTCTTAGCAAGCGACGCAGTTCGTACACAACATACCCAGTAGTTCGCTTTATTGCTTAATTATTTTATTTTAAAACTAAAGCAAGACACATCCGTAACAATATTCCTGATTTAATACTTCGAAGACTGTGAACTTGTTCATAAAACTTAAACATATGAAAAATTATGCAACGTATTCTTTTAAACGAAGTTACCAAAAGGTTTTTTTAGGGACTTTAAGTTGGCAACACTTTTTAAGCAAAATAAAAACAGATACCAGAACAATGTTTTCAAATTGTGCAAATTAGACCTACTGTTTAGCAATGAAGCTTAGCTCGTCAATACACAAGAGTGCCATATTTGGAGTGATGATAATGGATCAGCAATTGAACAACCACAATTTGCAGTAGCTGTGGCGTGGAATGCGTGATAAGATTTACGTCAGTAACCAGCAGTGTAAGCCATAACCTGACGGTGGATTACACCACTGTGGATGAAATCTAGCGTCATCCTTGCCCTAGAAAGCCTTCATATACGTATATCCTTCAGCCACTCCTAGTTGCTACTTCAAGAGCTCGCAGCAGGCCGCAGCCACTCACTCCTTGCTGAAGAGTTGAAGATTATCCAACTCCTGGTACAGAAGGCATGAAGCTTAATAAAATTTTAGAACACAATCATGCTCACTGGACCTGGACCATTCATTGTGTTCATTGTAAATGATCCGACGCATAAACTTAAACGAGCGCCTCGAAACCATAACCAACATGATAATCCGGAAGGGCCAACCTCAACAATCAGTCAGAGAATAGCTAAAAGGCTGAAAGGCAAAAAGCTGAACTCTGGGGTTTTACTGATTCCCGTGGTAATATAGTGGAACTGTCCAGTTGGCTCTTGCTAGCCTTGTAGGGGATTGGGTTCCCTTTTACCCCCGTTGACACATGTAATGACGGTGAGATTCCGTCAAAACATATCAATGTACCCCCGCGATGTAGGACGACGTTGAATTACGTGAGTGATAAGATTTACGTGATAAGATTTACATCTGCGCCTGGCAGTGAGCCCTAATCAGATGGTGGTCATACCACTGTGAGTGAAAAGCAGCGTCACTCATGCCCTAGGAGGCCGAAGTCTAATTCTAGCAACAGGTCCTTTCTAGTAGCAATTTCAATGATTCCAGAGCAGCGCTGCAAACCACCTTTCCTTGCTGAAGAGTTGGAGACTATCCAACTCCTGTCTAGAACACATATCTAGCATGCTCACTGGATCTAGGATCATTCCACCAGATAGGTGTCATTAAAAGTGAAATGATCCTGGCCATCATATAAAACTGACCTGTCTGTCTTGGGGCCGCGAAGCCACAACCACCACGTTACTTCCAATGATCAGCCAGAGAACTATTAAATGTTTAAAGAGACAAATAATGAACTCTGGGGCACACTGATCCCCCTGCCTGTCTTCAGGGGACTGGGCTCTCTTTATTCCCCAGTTGCACTGTGTCTAGATAGTGGAATTCTATAAAGACCATAATTATGTGCCCCCGGGTGGGGGGGGACGTGGTATATCATACAGCGTGCGCCACAATTTATTTTTTAAAGGAAATGTTTGGCAACCCCAGAGTTCCATGTTTTGGCCGTCAAGATGATACGATTTAACCCTGCTACTTTATTTTCTGTGGGGATATATAAAGTAATTAATGTACGTTGATAAGCCCGAAATAATTTACCACTTGCACACCACGGCCACAAAAGTTAAAAAAAGCCATCGAAAATTGGATCTTCAGATTGGATAACGTTTGAACCAGTGATCGAGGGGCTTATATGTCGCAAGCCATATTTAAATTATAATGTCAGAAGATTATCTTTCCAATAGAGTAAATTCCATGTCAATTTAAAAAATTAATCTTTGGTTTATTCGATTGTAAAATTCTATACCTGTATAAAAATACCCTATAGAAATGCTTTATGGACTATGTGGCATTGGTTTTGGATAAAATTGGCGATTTTAAAATTTAATTTTAAATACTTTTTACTGTAATTCAATTATTGCTTCTATTTTGCAAACACAGGGTAACTCTAATAACTGTATTTGAAAAGAATAATATATTAATACGAAGATGATTTATAAAGTTTTAAGAGAAAATAATTATCAGTTAAAAATAGTAAAGTAAATGACCCACTGTGCATTTTACAAACTGTTAAGTCGAAGATTATAGATTTATAAAGATGTTGCACTGCGAACATTTTACATAAACAGAAATTTTATGCTTCTATGGACTAGGGGGGAGAGTGTAAAGAGTAAACTGAGAATACTGTCTGCATTGAGCAAAACCAATAATAGAAAAGAGAGTAGTATTTTTTATACACAGAAACACACATTTATTCATTTATGCATACATATTCTTAGACCCCTTTCAGACAGGCAAATTTTACTTTGACAAAGTTTTTTTAATTTTCTTTTAAACTTTCTTTGGTGTTCAAACACAAAAAGTTTTCTTTTACAAATTTTGTTTTAGTCAATGTAATCTGTAATGTAATCTGTGTATAAGTACAACTGTGTATAAGCGACGAAAGAAAAACAAAGCAACTTTGCGAGTATATCAAAGTCTGTACTCTCAATCATGCTTTCTCCCTCGCTCTCACATAAAATCAAAACTTTGCAAAGTAAAATTTGCCTGTCTGAAAGGGGTCTTTCCATGAATACTTGTGTTTGGGTGTGCGTGTATTGTTTTTGGTATTTTTTGTTTTTCACACATTTTTAATTCTGTTTTAAAATTAAAAATGAATTTCGCTTTACTAGCAACTTTATTAATGTAAGCAGCATACAGCTTGTGTGGATGTTCAACATAACTAGGAAACGAACATGATTCCTTTCGTTATTGTAGGGCAAATATACTTACTTTGTTGTTGTATGAATGAACCCAATAAGCATTTTGGCTGGAATTCAAGTATAATTACACTTGAAGTCCAGTCAAAATTTCCAATTTCCAGCGTTGAATTACAGTTGAAACACAGTTGAATTCAATAGCGAATCCAGCAAAATTAACCATTGAATTACAGTCGAACAAAACAGTACCTTTACAGTGTAATTCCAGCCTTGAATAACAGTGTGATTCAAGTCGAACCGAACCTGTTTTTATACTTGAATTCAAGCATGGATTTGCAGCGGAATTCAATTCGAACTAAATCTGTTTTTACCGTTGAATTCAAGCATGGAATTTCAGTGTTATTCAAGCAATGCTACAACAGCATTTAAATAGTGTTACAACATTATTTTAACAATAATTTTCAAATCATTTTCTGCCACATTTTTTACCCCATTTCCTCGACGAGCATGCTCACTGGAGTTGGATTATTCACACTGTGCTAACGTCAAAAGTGAATGATCCTGCGAAACCACCATGATGCTTCCGAAGAGCCAACCTCAATAATCAGTCAGAAAGCCAAAAAACTGAATTCTAGGGTTTACTGATTGCCGTGGAAATAACGTGTAGTTGTCTGTCTAGTTGACACCTGCTAGCCTTTAGGGAACTGGACTCCCTTTTACCCCCGGTAACAGATGTAATGACGGTGAGATTCCGTCAAGATATATAATTTGTACTATTTAATAAAAATAGTACAAATTATTACTTAAATAGTTTATAGTTGAAAAATCAAAATAAACGATAAATAAAAGTTCATTAGTCTTTTTGTCTGAGCTCAGTTTTTCCAAGGCTGGCTAAACCTTCTTGCATTTTATAAAAATAGGTACATATTTATTTATATGAAGAATATTTGAATAATGGAAAAGTTTGTATGATAACGTATTGTAATTGCGTAATGAAAAAGTTAAAGTTAGTTTACATATTTACATTAATTTGTTTAATTTTTGCTTCTTTTTGTATATTTTTTATTAATGCGATTTCTGGCTTGCTGGAAAAGGGCTATGGTATTTGTTTCAAACTCCATATCACTGTGGTCAGAAAATTTCTCTTTGTAGGCTACTGTAATATTTTAGAAAAGTAAATAAGTGAGAGACTGAAAAGGAATGTCTTTTAATTGCAAGTGTAATTGATAATGATTTCAACGGCAGTTTTGCAGCCGATCCTTGCCAACAAAAAAATTGTGCTATATCATCCTTCATTAATCGTCTCCAGCAGCTTCTTATAAATTTTGAGCTATTGCCAGATACCTTTTCCTTCAGTTTCTTCACCTGAAAATGTAAAAAAAAAAAAATTATAAAAACAGATGAATGATCTACACGATATTGTGAAATGCGTCTCTTGAAAGTCAAGTCCTTGGCATAGCTATTCATTCAACTCTGCGACAAATCTTTTTAAAAACATATCAAAAGTCGATGGTTTTTTCACTCCACAAAACGCAGCCACTGTATATATATCAGTGTAACCATTTACGTTACATAAAATTGGCCATATTTGCCGATTTGAACTTTTTGCTAAGGGCAAACCGTCTATATTAAAGTTCAGCTCCAAGGTTTTAGTCCCCATTCCGTTTTTTAGCAAAAAATCTGACATGGAATCCTTAAGGCCATAGTACGTTAACTCACCCGAACCCATAGCTTCAATATCTTGACATTTCGGAATGCTCTTTAAAGTTCAGACATCCGATGGCAAATCTTTATGATGCTGCTCAAGGATTTGTAGTAAACTGTTTATTGCAGCATTCGCAATGTTATGTTGGATCGCCCATACACAATTAATTTTAGTATCAGATATACCATCTTCGTTTATAATTGTGCCCTCACAGACAGACGGTTCATCGTTCAAAGCGATGTGGACATCGTTGGATGCCATTCCCATAGGTTGTTCATTTCAGAATATGCTGATTCTGGGTAAGCAGTGAAAATTTTTTGCGAGCATCTGCTTTTGGCTTTGAGTTACCTTTATATTTATTTGTTCAAAATTTCTTTGTTTTATTTTCGATTCTTTATTCTTTATTTTCGTTTTGCTTATTTTCACTTTTAAACTTTGCGACTTTCGCGTTTTAAAATTGTTGACTATTAATTGATAATATTTAATATTTTTTTATTTTTTATTAATATTATAATATTTTATAATTGGCATTTAGCTGACGCTGACTATTTTTTAACAAACTTCAAACAGACTGGAAAGAGGATGGCTTTCAAATGTAATTCAAGCTTGAATTCACATTGGAATTCCAACATTGGAATTCTAAAAAAATTTCTGCTTATTGGGAAAGTATTTACGTTCACACCGAAGTCATGTTGGTATTATGTACTTGTTTTTTAAAATTTATTCTACCGCGCACAACTTTCGGTACGAGATCCAATAAGAGGGAGATAGAACAAAAAACATGTAAATATAGTAAATATTTTGTATGATTTTTAATTTTTATTCAATTTAGTGTTTTAAAATTTTTACTTTTTCAATATGTGCTGGTAAGTTTCCCAGGCAGAATACTATCTTAGTAATATTAGTATAAGCAAGTTTAACATTTGCAGCCTTCGATTATAACAAGCACTCTTCTCGTCAAACCAAAAGGAATAAATTGTACTATTAGTACATTCTATGCATTGCTAAATCATGACTTTTTTAATATTTTTCATTGCTATTGGTAGAAAAAAGTTTTCAAAAACTTTTATGTGAATCTTACAAACTTCGAAAAACTGGTTGGAGGATGCACATAAACTTCCAAAATCTGAGTCACTTATATAGTTTTTTGTGTGGATATACATTTCTAATCGATATGTTAGAATTTGTGAAGGTTTTATTGTATCCATTCTACATTTGCTGCATGATATTCGTTGCGCTATATATCCATTGGAATATCGGCTTGAAGTAAGTTCTATTGATACATTCGGAGAGTTGAAACAGTCGGTACTTTCATCAAAATATTCTTCATTATTCTGATATATGTCTACGATATCTACCACTGGACATTGATTATCAGCTGATACAGTTTCGCTACATTCGGCAGAGCTTTGAAAATCCACCGGTAAGAATATTCGTCGTTTTCACAATTTTTGACGAACTAAACTGGCTTAATTTTTAAAGTTATCAGCTTTGCCAATATGATGTTAAATTTTTGAACTGAATGGTTCTTACAGTGTCCGCCTTTGGCGCGAACATATGAAAGTACTTTTTCTAATGGATCCTGACTAAACCGACTAGTTAAAATAGTGAATAAATTATAACTTTCTTGAAACATTTCTTCACTTAAAAATAATATGCCCCTTGTGGTTTGGATACGACCGCGGATGGAAAATATTTTATTGCCGACATATTCAATTTGTTGCATGTATGCTATTAGATCCTGCAATACCAACCAAGTATTATTATTAAGCTTTTAAACACGCTTTGGAGGATTAGGATCACTAAAATTTTTACTATTTAATTTTACTTAAATTAACCAGAAGAAGGGCTTGCCGTTTACTTTTTTTTATCATATTCCTAAAAGAACAAAAAGGAACCAATGTAGCAAACATTGTCTTAATGAAAATATTGGTTAATAAGGCTTCTAAAATTCGTCAACAGTCCAAGCTGTTTTATTTTTACAATAAAAAATCTGTATGGTTTTGCTACGGCAACACAGAACATCCAATTTGTTTTGTATACAATAATAATACTCGAATTTGTAGAGCCCAACAAGCACAATATAAAAACGTTGATGTACGTTATTTATTACTAATCGTAGGCTTAGTTTAGAATAATTGTTTTGTTTTTCTTGTTTACAAAGTCAAAAGAAATTAATGCTAGTGAACTAATAAAAGGCTGGATCACATAATATTATTTTTAATTAGTTCATATGCACTTATCTGAAAACCAGGGTTCAGAATTTTTCATTTATAAACATTCAAAAATCAACATTCATGATATTTTTCATAAATGAGAAATCTAAAATTTTATATTTATTTTTCACGCGCATAAACGAACAAGAAAAAATGTTCTGCTTATGTTCATACATGAATGCGCACAACAAGAATTATTAGTCTTATTCATATGTGATAAATGATAAATCAGCTACTTCTCATTAATGTTCTTTTTCATAAATGTACATGTTCATTTATGAACGTTGAAATTTTATAAAATTTCTTATAAATGAATGTGAAAAAATTATCTACCTACGATCGCAGTTTACCGTAAAATGTAGTAAAAACACATGGGTACATATTAACACAAAAAAAATATTGCAATATATTCTAGAAGAAATAAAAAAAAAACATTTTTTTTCCTACATACGCCGACAATTGCGCATTATCAAATATGTGCGTTTATGTACGCGAATGCTTAACGCATATATTTTTACGATCTTTTCATTTATGAAAAATTATCAAAATTGTACATATTCAAAAATGAACACTTGTGTGTTTCTCATTTTTTCACTTATGAATAGAAAGAAAAAAATAAATCGTCGCATTCATAAATGAGAAAACGCAAAATATTTTTCAGTCTCTCACACATGTATGAGAAGAAGCGGCTAAAAAATGAAATGTACATATTCATACATGTATGAACAGTGAGTGAGCACTTCGCTACTCTGCTGAAAACAAACCTTTTTGTTTGTTGGGCATAATATTGACAATGTAAACACACATACACATAAACAATGTTCATAAGTATGAATTGCTTTTGCAGAGAGTTTATTTCTATTTTGGTAATTTACTCTCTCTTGGTGAGATTTCGCTCAATAGTAATACACAAGAGGATTTTTTGAAAATCCCTTCAATAATTTAGCAGTGGCAGAAGAATGTATGGCAGTGCAACATCTTTATAGATCTATAATCTTTGGTTAAGTATTCTAAGAAATCTAGATAACAACAAATTGCCTGTAAGCAATTCTTTCAAACAAGATGCAAAAAACAAAAACAAAACAAAACAACTAACCCAGAAAAAAAAAAATATACAGCCAAGCAGGCGTCTAAACTGAGTAATAATAACAACAAAAATACGGGGTGATGTTAAAGTAGAATATTTTTGTATAAAAATGCGGGGTTATGTTAAAGTAGAATATTCTTGTATATGCGAGAATCGCTTAAAACAACTATAAAAGCAGCACTTGCTGGGCAAATGAATTGAATTGAAGTTGAGTCATCGGTGAGTAAAAACAACAAAGTTGCCATTGTGTTTAGTTTGTATGTATTAAAACTAAATAAATCGTTTAAATTAATTTAAAACTGTAATAACAGAATGTTTATTAAGAAGGATTTAATGTAAGAATATATTTAAACTAATTAATCCAGAAGTTTGAATTGAGTTTTATATTAGTTTATATAGGCATTTTCAAAAATGACGAATGCAAAATTCGCCGTTCGTCGGTCCCAGTTGTAAATATAGTATTATATTTTATATAGGCTTTTTAGTTCCGCTCTTGATTATATATTTATATATTTTTGTCAAGCTCCTACATTATTTATTTAAATATTTCTTTAAATGTTGTCTATTGTTTACGTAATTTGACATAAACGTGTTTAATAATTTTTTAAAACTAAATGTTTCCCTAACTTCTGATATTAGATAATACTCATCTAAATATTCTAAATAAATGAAAATTTAGCATATTATGTGAAATTTATGAGCCTCAGCTAGACACCAAAATTACAAAACATAAAAATGTCACATAAATATTTATTTATATTTTGGTGTTGTTGTTGTTGCTGCAAACCAAGAATATGAGAACATAAAAATCAGCTACGAGTGGAAAACACTTTTCCACTATATTAGTTGCGATAACAACCACTAAATAAACCACATACTTTCATCAAATTGCAGATACTTTCAACTGCCTGTAAAGCAGTCAGACACATACATTGCAACACAGGGACAAACATTATTTTAACCTTCATCATTTGACAATAATCATAAAAATAAATATTTTAACTGTTGCAGACAAAATTTTTTTAACAAAATTTACACACACTTTTATGTTGGTGGTATTCAAAGCTCTTCATTTTCTTTTGCCAATTTTTAAAAATTAAAAAAAAAAAAATTTTGTTATATTTTCATTACAAGCAAATGTTACTTACACTTACCGACATAAATATTAACGACAATTTTACATTTATATACAAATAAATAAATTGGAAATTTAACTGTTGAACAATACAATAAACCGAAGACAATTTTTAAAGTTTGTATTTGTGTTTCGAATAAATATTGAGAAAATAAAAAAAAAAAATAAAGAATTTGCCCCAAAGGTCCACTTTATCTTGAGTCATAAATATTGTTTTGCGTATGTGATAATAAAAACAACAAATTTTTAAAAAAGGGGGTTCCTTTCATTTAGCTGCTGCAGAAAATTCTTATTCCATAACTGCCAAACAGAATAAAGAAAAATGAAAACAAGTCAGAATTTATTATCAAGATATGACAATATACGAGGTCTGTGAATTAAGTAATGGCAACATTGGACACACTGGGCTTGGAGGGGCGGTAGATGAACATGGGATTTGCCTTCAGTGTGGGTTTGACGTCGCTTGACTCATTTGGCCTTTAGAAGCGATTTTTTTGTAAAACAGTTTTTTCTGTTGTGTTCTAAAAATGAGTGCCATCAGCTTCGAAAAACGGTGTACTATCAGGTTTTGCTTCACACTTGGGCACAGTACAACGAAAACTCCAACTAAATTTCAATAAGACTACGGTGATCGCGATTTGTCAAGGCCGCAGGTTTTTCTGTGTTTTAAGGCATTTTCAGAAGGAAGAGAAATAATTGAGGATGAACCACAAAGCAAAAGGGCTTTATCTTTAAGAAGCCAAAAAAATGTCGACAGAATCCGTGATGTTGTGCGTTCAGGTCGTCAGTTGACAAGCAGAATGATCGAGGAAGAGGTAAATTTGACTTACACCATACATTCATCAGATTTTGACCAATGAACTGCGAATGACAAAAATCTGTGCAAAAATGTTTCCAAACAACTTTTCGCAAGTATTATGTTGTTTATTTTTCCTCCGCCAGTAAATGATATACTATTGCTATATCCTGTACTCTCTGGCTAGGTTTGAAGTCAAAGGCTAGCGCTTTCGCATCATTCTCAAGTCGCGTTGTGGTTTGCACCGGTGAGTCAGTGTTGGCGTTCAGGCACTTCTGTTGTTAAGTTCGTATTTATTCTGGTAAGCAGAATGGCATTTTTATGCAAAGTAAATTTATCGACACCTCCGTCCTCTATTATTATTTAGGTACGTGTGTCCGTCTGAGGGTATTCTTCATTTGCCCGGTAGTTTTAATGGTGTGCAAATTGTGTCTGAGGTCGTGTTTACCTGTTCGTTTATAATGTCACTCTTGAAAGTTTTTGTTTTGTAGATTTCCATGTTTTTAAGAATGTCTAGACTTCGTCCTTTTTTGCTAGGATATAGTAATGTCATAGATTCATCTATTTTCTTTGGTGTGTGTCTGTGAGTGTTAAGGTGTAATGTAAAGTTGGAATCTTCTTTTTTCCGTTTGTATGAGCGTATGTTCAAGACCAATAGGAGGCCAGGAAAGAAAGCTGCCTTAATTTTTTTTATACGATTGAAAATGACTCTGATTTTCTAAAACATTTCATTAGTGGTGACGAGCCTTGAGAGGCGTATTTGAATGCGACCCAGAAACCAAGCGCTATAGCTAACTTCAACCTCTCCAAGTTTTAAAGAACCAAGGAATGCAAAGTCAAAGATCAAATGCAGACTGTTACGTTTTTTCGATATCCATGGGATCATCCATAAATTAGCCTAATTTTCTGAAATGTGTCATTACTAGAAACTAAGCGCCAGAGCATGGAGTGCCAAACTTCAACCTCTGCAAGGCTCGAAAAAGCAAGTATGGCAAAGTCAATGCTCAAATGCAGGTTAATTTGTTTTTTCGCTATCCACGGACTCGTTCCAAAATGACCCTAATTTTCTGAAACGTGTCATAACTAGTAAAGAGCCTTGGTTGTTTGCATACAACCCAAAAACCAAGCGGCAGAGCATGGAGTGCCAAACTTAAACTTCTGCAAGACCCAAAAGCAGCAAGGATGGCAAAGTCAAAAATCAATTGCATGCTGATTTGGGTTTTTTGATGTCCACGGAATCGTTCATAAAGAATAAGTACCTCAAGGCCAAACAGTCAATCAATACTTTCAACGGGAGGTTCTTGAAAGATTTTAAAAAAAGGTCATTCGTGTGACACCAAATATCAAGAACAACTGGGTTTTGTATCATGATAATGCCCCTCCATATTCGCCTGACTTAAGACCAAGTGATTTTTTCCTATTCGCGCAGTTGAAAAATCATCTCAAGGAAACTTATTTTGAGACAATAGAACACATTAAAATTGCTGTAACCGACTACCTGAAGGCTATTCCACTATTGGACTTCCAGCACTGCTTTGAGGAGTGGAATAACTGTCTCCAGCGCTGTGTGGCTTCAGAAAAAAGTTATTTTAAGGGTAATAATATAACTCTTATTTGGGTACGGTTTTCCGTCGACCCTCGTTAAATTTGGTTTGTGAACAAACCGGTTTCGGCCATTTGCCATCTTCAGTGTTCTTTTCATACTAGTTGCGTTCTATTGTCAGCTGTCGACGGAAAACCGTACCAAAATAAGAGTGAATCTAGCCCCATCGGAAAATCTAAGCTCATATCGTGATAATATAAAATTTTAGTTTTATTTAAATAAAATACTTAATTGACAGACTTCGTACATATGTTAGTGTCGATACTATTGCAATTTAAGTTTTAAATTTTTTTTGTGTTATTTACTTGCTTACTGCTTGGTTACTTACTTTAAGGGCTGAGTTAGAATTAGATAAGAGAAGTACTAGAAGCAAACTTATAATAAAATATATTTTCCATAATTAAAGCAGGACCATGTATGGATCCCTATTCGAAATATTTAGAATTATTATTAGTATCCACTTGGTAATTTATGTTATTTTGAATGAGCATAGTCCGTAGCAAGGGCCAGTAGCTACTTTCGACTGAAGTAATTTTAGACTGTTGATTTTATTTTTATCGCCAAAACCTTTGCTGTTGCTGTGCATGAGTAGTTTCAAGCAGGTCTAAGATATCATACAATTTGCATATAATTTGTCTCTGTCCGTCATCATAAGCCTAACGTCAGTCAGTACTAAATAATTTCATACCACTGTGGATGAAATGTAGCGTCATCCTCGCATTAGGAAGCCTTCAGATACGTATATCCTTCAATCACTCCTAAATGCAATTTCAAGGGCTCGGAGCAGCCCTCACTTCTTGCTAAAGAGTTGGAGACTATCCAACTCCTGGTGATTTGATTTACATCTGCACCGACTAGGTAGTCATAATCAGATGGTGGTCAAACCACTTTGAATGATTTGCAAACGTCATTCACGCCCTAGGAGGCCATCGAATACGTATATCCTCCGGTCACTCCTAGTAGCAATTTCGAAAGCACGAAGTAGGCCGCAGCCTTCACTCCTTGCTAAAGAGTTGGAGACTTTCCAACTCCTGGTCCAGAACGCATGAAGCTTAATATAATTAAGAACACGACGGCATTCATACTCACTGTACCTGAATCAGTCATTGTGTTCATTTTGAATGATCCGACCCACAAACTATCACGAGGGTCTCGAAACCACAACCACCACGATACTCCCATATAGGGGTCAACCTCAATAACCAGTCAGAGAACAGCTAATTGTTTCAAGAGATAAATAGTGAACTCTGCGGGCGTACTGATTCCCGTGGAAATATGTGAATTGTCCAGGTGACTCCTACTAGCCTTTGAGTGGCCTGGGCTCCCTTTTATCCCGCAAGACACCAGTCTAAATGGAATAGTAGGTTACAAAAAGACTATCATGTGCCCCCGGGGGGTGCGACTAAGGTATATATGCACTCAGGTGTTTATGCGTGGACTCTTTGTATATATCCAGTGGTAGGAAAACCGTCAGATTAAGGTTTCGTGGCCAGACGTTGACGCTAATCCTATCACGTATTTCATTTGGGGAAATGTAGTAGTTCATTTATCTATGAGGTCATTGAAACACCTTTCCTCTAACTTTCTGGGCCTTATATCGCGTCTTCTTTTACATCTACTTCCAGTTTGCTATTTGAGTCCACGCAGTTACTTTTAGTTGAAATGAGATTAGGCAAATGCGTGTGTCCTTCCGCGTTTGTTTTTTGTTGAGACCTGTTTTAGTTTGCCCCGCTAACCTTTTTTGTAGTTGCAATGGCATTTTAAAACTACTGCACAAGAGTTCTAGATAAAGAGCGAAATGTCTATGCATAGTTTTTAAGTTTTGAAGATATCCTTCTAGATGCACTCTTGATGTATGGTGTTCCATTATAGATGAAGGTGATACATAAAGAGTCCACTTTCTTTTATTCAGGGATGTAAATTGCAAAGTCAGAGCCAACAAATTTGTAATTTATATTTGATTTTTTATAACTAAATTTTAATGCCTTAACTCTCTCTCTCTCTCTCTCTCTCTAAATTTAGCAACAAAAACAATTAAACCTTTAAACTTTAAATTGTCAGAGGCACGTCCGTAATAAATAAAACTTTCAAAGTAATGCTTGAAGTAAAAACCTAGAATATGTCACAAGTGATATTATGTCAAATAAGGCAGCATCATACATTATAAGGCTGCATGCAAAAAAAAAAGGAAAAACAAAAACAAAAAACTTGCATATGGAAAAGAAAATCCTTGGCTCTAAATATCCTCTAAATAACGGAAGTGCATGTAGTAGCATCAATTCCTGTTTGCCGAAAATCACTATGTCCTTTGTGTGTTCATTTAAAAATACAAATACAACAAGCAAAAAAGGAAGCAAGTAAGAGGAGACAGGAAGAGGCTTTGGCTAAATAATGTTGTATTGTGTTTACATATTTTGTTTTGTGTACAAAACACAGCATACGTTGCATACTTTATGGCGCACGTTTAAACGAATTTTTATAGTAGAATTTTTGGAGGATAATAGCTAAGTAACGTTATTTTTAGCTAGTGGACATTCTATAGTGGCAAATTTTCAACATGCTAACACAGTGACAGTAGACTATGACAGTAGACTATGTTTGGCTTATAAAGTCATATACTAAAAACCTGACATGTTAAGGCACCAATACGCTAGATACTGTTTGTTGGTCTATATGTTTTTATATCTATTTGCTATTTTAGACTGTCTTCTTTTTTTTTCAATATTAATATACTGGCTTGTTGTAAATTTCTGCTGTTTCCTGTTAAACGTGCGCATATGAAATCTTTCGTGCCACTTTAAATTATAGTTGCATGCCTGTATAGTTTTTCTGTATATGTGTGTGTGTGTGTGTGTGTCTATTATTTTATTCTCTCCCCTTTTAATGGAGTGATAAAATTTTAGAGATTTTTACATGCTGTTGGGGAATATGCATTAGATAGCTGTAGCATGTATTAAGAAGATATTAACAGTTGATGCAAAAGGATAATAAATATCAACCTGGTAATTACAACATAGATAAAATTTGTTTTTGAAATACCTTAAACAAAATGAACATAAACACACACTTTAGACAGTTTAATTTGTTTTTTAATGTTGCAACTTTAATCGGCAGATGGGTTTAAAAGAGCGAAAATTAATGTTAATTTAAATGCTTTCATGATAAAGATGCCAAAATAGTCATTAACTCTAAGTGCTAAACATTTAGAATTGAAGCTAAAAGAGATTCTTATAAATTCGAAAATTTTTAAAAGAAATACTAGAATTTATATAAAGTAAAATATCGTTTATCTTAACGAAATGTTTACAGTTTTATTTATTTTCAGATTCTTTATTTGCATACGAAAAATTTTTCGTCTTTAATAAATAAAAACGTAATTGATTGAGTTTATTATTTAATAAAATAATTTTGAATTAATTTTTTAGTTAAACTATTAATTGAGCCCATTAAATATTTATTTGAAATTGAATTTTTCAACAAATATATAAAACAAACAAAAAATTTCGATTAAGATGATACAAATTTTTATTATATTACGAGAACAAAAATGATATTTGGCAAATGTCCACCACGACCACGCTGTCAAATGTCGATTCTCTTATCAAAGTTTTTAATAAACTTTTTGACGGTCTTATTACGTTAATCACATTCACGGATTTTGATTTTTATGGCTGAAATCGATTCAATTGGCTCCGTATACACGCACCATAAAAAATAACCCAGTGGTGTGAAATCGCACGATCTGGCTAGCAACTTAACTGCTGACTGTCATTGGTTGTGTGACATGTGGCACCGTCCTGCTGAAACCACATATCATTTATATCCACTTCGTCAATAACAGGCCAAAATGAGTTGTTAGTATGTTGCGATAACGTGATCCATTGACCCTTACCTTATTTCTGGCCTTATCTTCGAAAAAAAGCGCCCAACGACGCCTCCAGACCACATAGCCCACCATACAATGACACATTGAGAATGCAAAGGGTTCTCAATAACCATTCTAGGACTTTCAGAATCCCAAATGCAGCAATTTTGCTGGTTGACATATCCTGGTTTTTCTGAAAAAATCAGCCGGTTGTTTCTGAAGGAATTGAGCTAATCTACGGCGAAAAGAAAAGTCGGCTTCAATTCCTGCAGCAGTTGAATTTTATAAAGCTACAAAACCAAATCCTTAAGCAAAATTCGCCATGTGGTGATTGTGAATAACCCTTATTGTTGAGAACGTCGAGGAATTAACAAATTTGGATCCGCTGTAACATCGTGGCTCACGGTTGCGATGTTTTTAGTTGAACGACCCGCTCACACAAGTTGTATCGAGTTTGTTGACTCAACAGCTGTCTCTTAAAGGACGATTATGTTGTCCGAAAATATCACGAATTTTACGAAATGTAACTTTAACGAAACCACCATTTTAGTAGTGGATATTAATTACTGCAATATGATTTCTAAGCGAAATTGAATTCATTGTAACAATTGCCAATGCATCCAAAAATCAAATGTCAAAACTATCATATATTTGGTGTTGCCACAATTGAAAAACAAACTTCTTGCTGAAAGTTTATCACAACGAACTTAAGCTAAAAATTAAAAAAATATATTTATCGTATATTTTTTGTTAAAGCCTCTGACGACCAAAAGTCGGCAGGCTTGTTTTTGGATCACATAGCAATTAAATCACAAGCAATTATACTCTATATATATATATATATATTTTTAAAATTTTTTAATTTTTTTACTGAATTTCATAAATTTTTACATTTTTTACATTTCTGAATATTTATTGTTTAATGAATTTCATAATTTTTTTAAAAGAGAGCATTATTATTATACACTTTTCATTTTTATATAATTCATAATTATATTTTATAATTACATTTATTATTTGCTAATGAAATATTTGAAATTACAGTAGCCGTTAAGAAGCGCCACCTATTAACATGAAGATACATCCGTAAGGAAAACATACCATTAAACACAAACCTGAACAGTCGCAAGCAGCTAACGTTTAGTGGTATGGGTGTGTATGTGTGCCTGGCAGAAACATATAAAAGCGAGATAATTACGTTTTTGAGGAGAGTTGGCCACGGGCAAGCAATCGGGGAAGACTTCTTTTAAGTGAGTTAGAATTTTATTCAACTTAATTAAAATAGTCTTGCAAATAGGTTCAGCTCAGTTAATCAGAGTTAGGATGTTATTAGACTTTGAATTAATTGAGTATAGCTTAGGACTACGGCCAAGCAAGTTCTGTCGCTGCTTCACCTGGCCAGAATTTTATTCGCCCAGGTGACTGAGGCCAGAGCAAGGCCGCGCTTTGTTCAGCAAGGCCAGAATTTTATTCGCCCTAGCTGAACAAGACGGACAAGATCGTAAAAAGGCTAACACTAATTTAGACGAGAAAAGGTTGTCTCAGAATCTTATTCGTGACAACCGCAACAAGTCAAAAATTGGTGGACAGGCAAACTGTTCTGCTCAGACTGGACCAGAATCTTATTCGCTCCAGTGTAAGAAGCAGTAGGCTAGCCAGCGGAGAGAACTTTTGAGGGCCACGAAACGGTGGAACGTCGTTGGCATGGTCAGTAGTGCTGTAGTATAATTTTAACTTAGTTTAAGAGTGGATTATAATAAAAAATTTTATTAGTAAAACAAAAGTGTCTCTTGTGTTATTAGTGAAGCAAACTTTTTTTTTTGTAACGAAGCCTGGACGCCGCGAGCTTTGCCCCAGCATAACGCGGGAACGTGCCGTTACAAGCCATAAAATTTTTGCATGGCCTTATGAAATAATTCTCATGCTGTTTATAAAATTTATTTGCAGAGATTTTATATTTTGCGTCAGTGAATCATTATGTGTTTTTTTTTTGTTGGCTAAATCTAATTTTTTGTTTAGTTCACAATTTTTTCTTCGGAAATATATGTAAAATAATAATAATTATAATGGCGAAAAAAATTTTTCGCATTATTTCATTTTTTTAAATAAATTCTATTTTATAGTTTATGATTTTAAAAATTAAAATCTCAAATTTTTTAAAACTAAATTTGTTTGCTTCTATTTTTTGAATTTTGTTTATTTTATTTAATTTTTAATTTTATTTACCTTGAAATATGGTTTTTGAGTTTTGTTGTCCTTTTGCTGTGTTGGTTCAATGAAAAGTCTCATTTAATCAATTTGGCTTTAGATATAAGACTCTTGAATTTTCTATACAAAATTTGGGGTAAAATCGACTGATGAGCTGTATGAACAGTAGTGAAATGGCCATATTGATATGCTTTTCGCCGCAGTAACACTGTTACGTTTATTCCTTTCAATAAACGTTTTGTTATTTTGCGTTCTTTTAGTGCAAAATACTAACAAAAAATTTTAGGGTTTTAAATAAAGTTAAACGATTTATTTAGTTTCGATGGTAGCTTTGTTGTCTTTACACACTGAAAAGTCACCCTCAATTAATTCATTTACACAGCAAGTGGTGTTTATGTAATTGCTTTAAGCGATTCTCGCACATATACGAATATTCTCCTCTAACATCATCCCATATTGTTGTTGTTATTATCATTCAATTTAATTGCTTTTGTTTTTTTAGCGTTTACTTATTTGGTAAAATTTCTTATAAGCATGTTGTTGTTGTTTTGTGTGTATAAGATTTCTAAGAAAACTACGCAGTTTTTTTTAAATGCACAGTGGGTGGTTTACTTTTTTTTTGACTGCTAATTATTTTATTTTAAAATTCGTAACAATACATTTCAAAGATATTTTTTTGAATAATAAATATTTTATAAGAATATCATAAAATATTTATTTTTAAGGGAATCTAGAACACATTGATGATTTCAAAAAATTAACTTGTTTATTTTATTTATATTTATGTGTTTAAAAGACAAATTTTAATGCCTTGAAAAATTATTTTATGTTTTAAAATTAATTTTTGCTAAAATTATTGTATTTTCTTTTAAAGAAATTTTAAATAAAATTTATATTTTTTGTTATATTAATATGTATTAATCTTTCTCAACGGGTCTTTTTAATTAAATTTAACAATATATTTTTTTAATATTTCGCTTTCCTTTGGAAATCTTCTTTAGGAAATTAATTTTCATAAAAACAAAAATTATTAACAATTTGAAAAAAATGTTTGAAAACAATTGACAAAAAACGTATAAAATAATTTTCTTCATACATACATACAAACATACAAAATTAAAATTTCAAAAATTTAAACATATAAAAAGCAAGGAAATGAAAATTAAATAACAAATTCTTTCTTATGAAATAATTATAACAAATTATGTGTCTTTTAAATTAAGTACCTATAATTCTGCGCTAAATTGTCTGTGTCTGTTTTGAAATTTATTCTTCTTACATTTCTTACATATAAAGGGTCTTATAGTTTTCTCTATATTTAATATTGATACTTCCTCAAACTTTGGATAATGATTACATTTCTTACAATGTGGAGATAAGGATGTCTTCTGTGTTGAAATATTCCTATATTTTTGGTCACATCTGTAACCAGCTAATCTTGTTTCAAGTTTATTTTTTGTTGTCCCAATATAAATATAAATTTTGTCACAGTTTACCTGGTCATTTCCTCCACATGGTATCCTGTGTACTACATCAGATATTTCCATTTTCGCTATTTTATCTTTCATACTGCTAAATAATTTATTTTATGTCTTGTATGTTTTGTGTGCAATTATATATCTATCTTTGTCATATATTTTAGACTTTCCTAATCTTTCTGATATACCAGGAACATAAGTTAATGACTTACAAATTTTTGGTTGTGTCGTAGTATTTCCTAAATTATGCCTATTATTACCACATTGTCTAATTAATTTGTTAGTTAATTCTACTGTAAAACCATTGTCATTAAGTATATCTCTTACTGTGTCCTCATTCTTCAAATGAAATTCTCTATCACTTATAGTCAATATTGTGTCTATCATATTTTTCGCCGTGTTTATTATCATTTTTCTCGGATGTGTGGTAGTAGCTATTCTTTGATCGAAATGAATAGAAATGACAATTGAGATGAGTTACCAGATAGTCGGCCATGCTGGCATGCTGGCGTTTAGCACCGGCTAGGGCTCGCCGTCTTGGGTGGTATCCTTTGCCAACTCATCCGGCTATTACACAGCTACACACAAAAAAAATTATCATGCCAGCAAAAAACTGTAAAAAGAAAATTAATGAGGCCCGAAGCAAGTCCGACTAGTTTTTCCCTCGCACACCATACGTCGCATCATCCTGGCAGATGGTCCGCCAGATGGTTTCCCTCCCTCTTGAGGCTAACGGATAACCTCGCCATGGCATCGTAATCAAACCTTCATCCTTAGATGCCCCTATCTCTGCCTTGCAACCCTTCACCCTATTTACCGTCCGCTAAATCAAGCCTTCATTTCAAAAAAAGGAACAACATTAAAATTCATTTAAAAAAATCATACATAGGTTTAGTTCCTTTGGTTTTCAATTAAAGGTGGACGTTTTCCGCAAGGTAGATTGTTGTTAATCGGTCGGTCCATTTATGAAGAAGATAAATATAAGCGTACGCAATATACGTCTGTTGGCTATAAGCAGGCAATTTATCCTCTCCCTTCAAAACAGTGCAGCAATTTTCGGGAATCGAATCTTCCTTCTCCTCGAACATTTCTGCGCCGTAAATGACTTTGAGGATAAGGGAACGACGGGGACTGACCGCCACTTCGGGAGCCCTACAGCTTTGCCCGTCCGTCCGTCTATAAGTCGGTACAGTTTTTATTTTCAATGGTCTCAGTAACACAAACAGAGGTTCTATGTTTATATATATATTTTCCTTTTCATCAATTGCAAAATCTATTTTTTTTCTTTCAGGGAAGACGCTTTCCAGATTGGGCAACTAGACCTGAGCTCAGTTCTTGGGGACGTGCACTCGAGAGCGAATCCTCCCGGGGAATGGACAAATATCGACCAATACCGTTTTCCCTAAAGACTAAAGATGAATATACATAACACATATAACACAGTCCGTCAATTTCCTGTCCACCGGGTAGTGCGTAATTGTCCGTATCGTCCGTGGCAAAAGATCTGGCACCGGATGGCGATGCTAAACGTGGATGAACCACGGGTCCCACGTTGACAAAATCTCCTCTCCTCCACTCGTTCTCACGGATGTTTCTTGTAGGCGTGTGCGGCCTCCAAATTAGTCAAAGTTCTTTTTCCTTCTTTCTTTTATTTAATTTCCTTCTATTTAAATTCTTTTCATATTTAATGTTCTTTTATTTAAATTCTTTTCTTATGTAATGTTTTTTAATTTAATTCTGCCCGCAAAATTTTTCCATCCACCTCAGCCAAAAATTCAAACGGAAAAGGAAAAAGTGTTTTTCTTTCTCTGGCTTGCCACCTGTCATTTCCTATCCTGCCAGTACTACAGCTGATCGTGCTGCCCTATCATCGCAGTGTTGCCTATGTACAGGGTGCACACGACAGATGTTTCGGAATAAAATTAATCATTCTTTCAGAAGATGTTGCTTTCTTATACCAATCAAATACTAAGTTATTTTTCTTTCTTATTATCAATATATCTAAATATGGAAGTTTAGATTCTAACTCTCTTTCAATCGTAAATTTAACATCAATTCTGACAAAATATCATCCACTGCATCTTCCGCAGTTATACAAAATAAATCATCTATATATTTTGTGATAATCTTTGGTTTAATATGCATTTTACTAATACATGAATTTAGTAATTCCACCATCACAATATCAGCTAAAATTGGAGATGCTGGAGAGCTTATAGGGAGGCCCTCCTTCTGTTGATATATCCTATTATCAAATTGAATATATCTGTTGTCTTCAACACAAAACTTAAGAATACGTAAACATATCTGCCATTTTCCTTCTAAAATCCTGAAAGCTAAAGCTACATACTACTGTTATTCATACTCATACTGATACTCATACTACTACTACTCATACTCATATTACTACTATTCATACTCATACTATTATTACTTATACTCATACTACTATTATTCATACTTATGCTACCACTAATACTACTACTACTACTACTTATACTCATACTAATGCTACTTTTATTCATACTGATACCCATACTCTACTACTCATACTCATATATCAAATATTTCCACCACTAAAAGACATTTTGAGCTTTTTTCCCAAAACCTGAAATTTGTTATCGTTAAAACTTTAACACTTTAACTTTACTTAGAAAAAGTAGAACTACATCAAATGAAAACAATCTATCATTATCTTGTATATCGATTCTCTTGGCTTTATCTTTAAATTCCAATGAACTTCTAATATTGTATATTGATTGTCCTGTTATTACCTTAAGAATTTTAGTTATATACTTGCATAGACCGTAGGCCGGGGAATTAATGCAAGAGCAAACAGGCCTTAAAGGACAATTCTGCTTATGATTCTTAGGTATTCCATATAGCTTTGGAGAATTTGATACATTAGACCTTTTTAAAAAGTTCATCAACTAAAACATTTCTTTTATTCGTACTACGAAAAGAACACTGATGATGGCAAACAGCCGAAACCGGTTTGTTCACAAACCAAATTTGATGAGGGTCGACGGAAAACCGTACCCAAATAAAAGTAATTTTAGCCCCGTCGGAAAAGCTAAGCACATAACTAAAACATTGTTTGTTTTCTGTAATTTAGTAGTAGGGTCCTTATTCAATATTGAGTATTTTGCAGAATCGTTTTTTATTCTCGAATTATAAATAAAATTTCTAAAGTGCTATTTTTATTTGCGGTTATTGTAATATAACCATTTGTTTAACCATCTTCCAAACATTAGACGGTATTTAATTCATCTACATTTCTATTGTATGCCTGTGTCTACCAACTTAGTTATTTGTGAGCCGATTTTGAATTGTTTTAATTGAAAGATTATGATTACGGATTCGTCCAGTTTGGAAATATGAGTTCATAATTATAAAATTTAAATGGTGTTCGAATACAATAGACATGCATGAGCATTTTCATTTTTATTTTAATCCAAAATCTGTAATAGAATTTAAAAACAACAAGGATTTAAGCTTCTTTCCTAAAATAAAACCACAATTCCCTAATTTATGCTTCAAATTAAAATCATTGTATTTTTTTAATCCTTAAAGTATGTTTTTGTGTGGTCTTATTTGTTTTGTTTTTGTTTTGCTCTTCAAACATTTGAATTTCTATTGTTTTACACAATTAAAAGCTCACAAAATTTTACAGACTAAAAACAAATAAATTTCCCTTTCGCAGACACTAGAAGCTCAATAGATGACCCCAGCAACATCAAGGTTAGCTGGTATATACACTAGCATACAACACAACATAACAATGAGACAGATACATTTACTTTTATGTCAAATGATGAAATCATGTTGAACATATTGACAGGCAACTAGACATGATGTCTAGTCAAAAAAAAAACAATGGTGTAAGTGGCCAGCTGAAGAGTTTGTCTTTAATATTTGAATAAGGTTAAGAGCCAAATAAATACTCGACTAAATAAATCTACAGACTCTCAAATAGAGGAAAAAAGTTTAAAGTGTTATTGGATTATTGTTCGTTAAGGTATAATGAAAGCCTAGTATACTTTAAGGCACACTGGAAAAAACAAACACAAAAATAAATTTTGAAAAAGGGAAACATTCATGTACAGCAAACTGCAACAAACTTATCGTAAATAATTTTTTTTTGTAACAAACTATATATTTTTTGTTGTTATTGATTGTGTTCATTTGCAAAATTCAATTAAAGTACAATCAAGCGTAAAGTGTTAGTTAGATTTGGTTGGTCATTTATTTATGCTGTAAAGACTAAGATAACATTTTAGACAAAGACTTAGAAATCCACAAAAAAATGAGTCAATGTTAAGCAATTTAAATTTAGATATTAAATTTAATAATATTTATTTTAAATATAATAATTACTTTACTTAAATCTGTTACTCCTAAAAGTATGTTTTACTCCTAAAACTATACTTTAATTTATAACAGCTAATTTAATTTGCTGTGGCATTTATCACCCACTCATTTGATGGCGTTAACATTCATTACCCTCTATTTTACGGTAATTAATTGGTATTATTTAAATCTAACCTTTTTCAGTATGCCCCTTCATTTGTTTCTATCTCTTTTTCCCTTCGCCTAAACATATTCTCATTTTAACTCAAATATATTACCTTGCCTAATGCGTTTGTGTTTCATCGACTAAACATTCTTGGCATATTTTTTGGCTCATATTATTGGGTAATTAAACGCATTTTCGTTAAAAGCAAGTAAAAGTTGTTTGTTAGGTCTTTGTGTGAATGTTTCCTCTTTGGAATTTAATGAACGATTTTCTTTGATGTTTTCCGATAAACGTTATACGTTTTATTATTGAATGATTAAGCAATGTCTGTTGAGTTTGGATGATGTAGAACCAGAAGAGAAATAATTAAAACAAAAAAAAAAAGAATTTTATTTAACCTTGAAAAATGCAAAATTGTATTTCAAGGAGGGCAAGCTAATGCTATTAGAATGACGGCATCTACGACCAGCTTTTAAATCTATCATGAAAGACTCCGCAAAATGTGTTTGTTTGGCTTGATGGCAGAATTGAAGGAAAAAAGCAAATTCGTATTTCAAGGAGGGCAAGGTAACTCTTTCAGAATGATGCCATCTATGACGAGCTTTCAAAACTGTATAAATCCATCACTAGAGACTCGTGTAGTATATGTTTGTTCGGCTTGATGGCAGAATTGCAGGCAAAATAGCCAGAATGTTAAACGCTAAAAGGCGTCTGCCACCCAAAAATATCAAGTACCACGTTCACTGAAGACAAGAGACATCAAAAGGCAATTTTGGATACCTAAAACACTTATTAAGAGTTACAAAAAAAAGTTGATTTTGCAAGTAAAAGGAAGAGCTAAATCTATTACCATATTCCACAGGTAAAAAAGTGTGGCCCGGCGAAATAGTGAAATCGTAATTCAAGGTATTGCTTTGTGTTTCGTGCGAACAAAAATTGTCACGGGCGACTGGTATCAAACAGAAACGATTCGGTAGGAGAAAAACGTAAAATGGCCCCTGTAGGCTAGCAGGTAGTGTACTAGATTGTAAGTATGGGAGTTGTAGGTTCGATTCCCAACGAAGACCTTGGTTTTCTTTCACTACAAAAATAAAAATTGACTGCTGGTGGGGCTGCTCAGCGATGAAGGCATAGTCACTGGTCGCTGTGCTGTCTTTATACGGCAGTTAATTTCCGACTATTCTTCTACTTTCACCACCTGTTTCATCTATTCTCTATCCCTTTCCTAAAGAATGTAGCACGGTACTTGACTAAATAGGCATTCTTGTCTGAAGTGCTACTTTTCTTTAAAAAAAAAAATGGCGAAAATATATACGAGCAGCTAACAACCCATAATTTTCAATCATCCTACTCAACGTAGGAAATATTTGCATAATTACTGAGCGGAATAGCATTAGCATTTGATCTTATATAAAACCCTGGATATTGAGCGTCTTGTCTTCTGATCCCAAGAGACAATGAATAGCGGCTTTGTGTGTCAGAAATTCTGCAAAAAGTCTTTTCAACATCAAATTAAATCGTGGAATGTATTAATTCAAGGTTTCAAATTTATATGTGAAACCCGGCCAACGAATAGTACCAACAATAGAGGCCAGTATCTAAACTGTCAAAGTAACCCAAAGTAACGCTCTGGATTCAAACGATAATCATCTATTATGAGCTGTTAAAACCGAATCACGGTTAACTTTTTTATCGAATGAAATCGATCTATTTCATCAGAATTTACTCTGGTTGTTCTTTAAGTCCATAATTGTTGGTCATCTTACGACACCAATTTAAAACAATTTGGTTAAAAGTGGGTGAGTAATTTTACCTTTTACTGTGGTTTTCTCTTGATTAGAACCGTTTCTCTTCAGACCAAGGTATCCAAAATTGGTTTGATACGATCTTGGATAAAAAGAAGAGAATAAATATAAGCTTGTTATGCTCAATAGCTACTTGCATACAATTTTTATAATACAAAAATATACGAGATGGGCTTAGAAAAAATGTGCAAATTACTTTATTTAAAAATATATATAAAGCAAATAATTAAAAGCAAAGCGGTAATAATGATAACTTATGTATATTATTGCGTTTATTCCTTGTAATAAACATTTTTTTTTATATTAAGTTCTTTTATGAAAAATAATAACACAACACTCTAAAAGTTTTGAATTAAATTAAACGATTTTTTCACTTTAATTACACACAAAATAAACACGATGGTAACTTTACCACTGTAACGCCTAAAAAATGCTTTATTTTTTTTGTTGTTATCTATATTCAACGACCTTTCAGCTGAAATTAATTTCATTTGCCAGCAAGTGGTGTTTACATATATGTTATAAGCGGTTTTGGTATATACAAGAATATTCTACCTTAACATGATTTCATATTGCTGTTGTTATCATTATTCTGTGTTGGCGCCTATTTGACTGTGTGCTTTGTTTTTGTTCTATTTTAGTTGTTATTTCTTTCTGTTGTTTAGCTTATTTCCTGGAATTTATAAAAAGCATGTTGTTGTTCTTGTGTGTGTGTGATATTTTAGAAAACTACACAGTTTGTTAAATACATAATAGGTCATTTCGTTTACTTTTCTACTGAATTATTTTTTGATTCTAAAACGTCAAGAAATCATCTTCGTAATTCGTATTCTCCAGAATAGAAACGGCCAAGAGTCATTTAAAAACTAAAATATTTTCTAATGGAAGAAAATCTCCGTAAATTGATATATTTTTTGCCTCTATTTCTAAAAAATATTTAATTTGCTTATTTAAGAAGCGGTATTACAAACTTTGCAATCTAATCCATCAACTTTGACTGATGTAATATGTTATTTAATCTCACATCCTCATTCGTCTGTCTTAAACTTTCTTTCAAACTTCGTGTTATAACTTTACTACACCATAAACCATGGCTGCTATTAAAATAGTAAATATTCAAGCAGGGTGGATTATATATTATAAGGCGGGGGAGGTTAGTTTTTTTAACCTTTAATATGATCAAATTGATAAGGGTGAGTGAATTGCACATTATGATTAAAATTATTATGGTATCTTGACATAATACTTCAATAAGATTATAGGTTTTTTTTTATACCTGGTTACCAAACATCATGTATTTTATGGTACAATGGTTTAGCACACACTACAAAATGATTGATTTTACTTAAAGTTGAGAGGAGGTATTTTTTTATTGAAAGGAGAAAAATAAGAAAATAAGAAATTAAGGCAAAAATAAAGATTTTTGAATAGTTATTACAAAATATTATAAATAGAAATGTTTTATTTTTAGTGTAGATATAAAGCAGCGCTATGATTTTTGAACTAATAACTCAAAAAAAAAATACTTTCAGGGTTTGGATTGCCTTGAGGAATACTGACTGGTCTAGTAGATTTCATGAAAAGATCCAGCTCGTTGGTTCATAAAAACCTCCAAATTTGACTATGGTATTTATTACAGTGTCTTAATGAAGTGTGCGGTCTTTGGATCCCAAAGTTGAAATTAAAATTTTAAATTTTAAATCACGATGTATAACTTTGTGATATGTACAGTTTGCAATTTCGACTTTTTCCATCTTTAAGGCGAGTTAAGGTAAGTCGATTGAGATGAACAATGAGGAGCAGAGTTATCACTTTTTCTAATTAAAACTTAACTACGGTAAAGTAATAAGATGATTAAAAAATATGGCAATAGTCAAAAAGTTTTACAAGTGATATCTAAAGAAAATTAAGTCTAGCCGAAGTAATTAAGAGAAAGAGAACGAGAGAGAGAGAGATAGAGAGTGTGTGCGATAAAATTTTAAGAGGTGACAAAAAATAAAATAAAAATACATTCCATAGTGGGGTAAAAATTAATTATTTTTTTAAATAAATCGGCATCTTCTTAACTGCAGGAGGAATTGGAATAAAATTAAAAGCTTGAGTTTCTGTCACATTCAGAGCGACTCAAAAGATTTTTGAGGAAGAGCACCTTAGATATATTGGCTTTTTAGCCGGTTTAAGAACCTCGAAGCCTTTAAAACCAATTACAAGTCATAAAGCAGCCATCTACAGTTCAGCAGTTATTTGCATATGAGAATTAAATATTTTGATTTATTAAACTATAAATTAGCTATAATTGAACCATTAATTAGTACTAGATCAAAATTAAGTTAATTTTAATTTTTGTTTTCAATATTACACCACACTATTGGGTGGCATCTTTAGAAAAAAGTATAACTGTGCATAAATAATTTAATAAATCAGTTAATAAATGTAAACCTGTTTGTACATTTTTGTTCCCTTAAGATGCCACCCAATGGCGAAATATTGAAAAGAAAAATTAAAATTAACTAAATTTAATTTCTAACAGACCTTGTGCTTGAGTAATAAATCTATATATATATAAAAATAAGTAGGGTTTTCCTTCCCGACGATATAACTATAACAGAACGCACGAACCGATTTCCACGGTTTTGCATTGGTTGGAAAGGTCTCGGGCTCCGTGAGGTTTATAGCAAAGAAAATTCAAGAAAAATTTCAAGAGAAAAGCAGCAAAACAGGGAAAATAATTTTTTGCATACAGCGCCATCTCTGGTACATAGCATGTACTACAATGGCACCCGTACGTGGTGTATGAGTATCCCTCAAGATAATAAGTACGTTTCATTTTAAGTAGAAGGTGCCGAAGCGTGATACATTTTTTGGCAGCTACTCATGCGCACGTGAAATTGAGGTTAAATTTATTCGTTTCCTAACCGTTCAACTGGAAACCATCAAATCAATCACGCCTATTGTGCAAATTTTTATTCAACTTTAACAGCAGGCATTTGTCCTTAAGGTGGTAAGTTGTACTGTGTAAATCATGTGGATCGTGCATTTGAGGTTAAATTCACCAGTCTGTCCATAGTTCCAAATGCCGAGAGGATGACGTGCGAACATCGACCGTCGCCAGTAAACAAGCGTATTCACATAACTTAAGCGAAGAAAGACAAAAAATAATAAGAGAAAATGCCCGATTGAGAGAACGCGTGAGCACAGGAAGATCATTGGCATCATACAATCACTTGGCATTCCAATATGATCCCACTGCGAACTACAGTGATGATGACAATTTAGGTATTGGACAAATGACAATATTGCAATGCGTTAAAATTAAAAAAAAACGGCTTGATTGTGCTGCATAAGTGGAAAAGTCAAACTGGATCCATTACTTACACCACCACAGCCACTGAAACCATTGTTTGATGGAACTGATGCCATTTTCTTCAACGCATCCTTGAATACAATAACTGCTTTCACATGACTTCCTTTGGAGCTAATATCATTCGACAATCAATTGCAACACGTAACAACTACACATACACCACACCCTACCCCCCGGGGGCATATATATATGGTCTTTATAGAACTTCGACTATCTCGACACAGTGCAACTGGAGGAAAAAGAAAGCCCAGTCCCCTGAAGTCAGCAGGGGTACAACTGGAAACTCCATTTTATTTCCACGGGAATCAGTAAGCTCGCAGAGTTCATTATTTGTCTCTTTAGACATTTAATAGTTCTCTGGCTGATTATTGAGGTTGGCCCCTATATAGGAGTATCATGGTGGTTGTGGTTTCGCGGCCCCATAACAGTATAATAGTTATTATGGTGGCCAGGATCATTTCACTGTTAATGACACCCTTAGTGAAGGATCCAGTCCAGTAAGCATGCTAGACATGTCTTCTGGACAGGAGTTGGAAAGTCTCCAACTCTTAAGCAAGGTGTGATGGTTTGCAGCCCTGTCCTGGAATTATCGAAGTTGCAACTAGAAAGTTCTGTTGCTTAGAATTATGCCTTCGGCTATCTAGGACGCATGTATGACGTTCCAAATTATACTATAGTGGTTTGTCCACCATCTGATTAAGGCTACATAGCCAGGTGCGGATGTAAAACGAATCACACTCTGTTATTGACACCCTAAGTAAATGATCCAGTCCAGTGAGCATGCTAGACATGTCTTTTAGACAGGAGTTGGAAAGTCTCCAACTCTTAAGCAAGGAGTGATGATTTGCAACCCTGCCTTGGAATCATCGAAGTTGCAACTAGAAAGTTCTGTTGCATAGAATTATGGCTTCGGCTTTCTAGGACGAGCATGATGTTCCAAATTATGCAGTGGTTTGGTCCACCATCTGATTAAGGCTTCATGGCCAGGCGCGGATACAAATCGAATCACACACACCATACCCTACACCATCACACGATCAGAAGTCACACCGTATTCAACGTCAGACCAAAAAAAAAACCAAAAAATGTGGTTTACCGAACAGCACTTCAATGAAACGGATTATTTGCGGACACGTATAACGCTTCAAATCAGTATTTACTTTCGATTCACTTTCATTTTTTACTTTTCAACTAAATTCTACTTCATTTGTGTAATCGAAATGAATTCATTACTGTTGTGCAATGAAATAAAATTTTTCCTTTTCAAATATAAAATAAAAAAAAAATAATTTTTCTTCATCTCTTAATCCCCAAACGAAATGTTACAAAAAACGAAGCCATCTATTTGGTGGCGAAACGGAGTTCGCCGGGTTTGCTAGCCTATAATATAAAAATAAGTCGGCTTTTCCTTCCTGACGCTATAACTCTAGAACGCACGAACTGATTTCCACGGTTTTGCATTCGTTAGAATGCTCCGCGAGGTTTATAGCAAAGTAGGTAATCCCGAATTATGCTTATTTTTGCTAAATTCCCCTTATTTACGGAGATACCGCCATTTTAAGTTTTCAGTGTAATTTTTATATAAAAATCGATTTTTTGTAGGTGATCACAAGTTAGGCTTATTTTTGCGAAATTTCTCTTATTTACGGAGATACAGCCATTTTAAGTTTTTTGTGAAATCTTCTTAAAAATAGGTCGTCGATTTCCACGGTTTTGCATTAGTTGGAAAGTTCTCGGGCTCCGTAAAGTTCAGGAACAATTTCAAGTGAAAAGCAGGAAAACAGCACAATCTCTGATATATAGCATCTACTACAACGGCACCAGTACGTGGTGTGTGGTATCCCTCACGAAGCGAAGCCATCTGGTGGCAAACGTGGCGAACGGGTTTGCTAGTTACTTATAATATATTAAAAAGATGAAATAACTATAATTATTATTTGATTTATGAAGGAATCCCAGTTTTCTCCAAATGTTAAATAGTATTTTCAAACATTTTCTCTGGAATTTAGTCCCTTAATTTCCTAATAATCCACTAATGTAATGTGTGGTTATAGACGAAATCTATCTATCTGTTTTTTGGGCAAAAATTCGAGTTGAGTTCTGAAAAATCGGATCGGTTTTAGTTTTACTTCGATTTCTAATATTAAGACAATCTTTTATAGGAAATTTAAGTTTTGGTTTTTAATATTAACATTTGAAACTAAAATGAAAAAATGAACTTAAGCCTATCTAATTTATAACAATTGTTATAATATTAAATCAAAACTGATTTTCAGAAATTAATTTTAGCCCTTTAGGCTTTGGTGCTGACAATTTTTATTTAAAAATTAATTCTAATAAATTAGACCTCAGTTAAAATAGCAGACTTAATTTTTTTTAAATAACAAAAAAGCTCTTAAATACGGACTTATTATATAATAAAAAAAAGGATTTCTGCAGACAGTAAAACCATTTTGTTGTTTTTAAAAAACAAAAACAAGCAACAAAAAAAAACTGTTGCATACCTTTTAACACAGTGTAGAAAACAAAATACTTTGCATACTTTTAGATGCGTTTAATAAAAACGTTAGCCAATATTTTGTTGCTTTTTCAACAACAAGTAGGTGTGGGAGTAAAGAGTTGAGTGCATGAATAATTGATTTCATTTCAACAACAGCATGAAACATGAGTATGTATTCATGGAGTTTGTAACTGCACAAAATGTGACAATGTGACATTTTGTGTCTAGCATTCATACATCAAAAGAAGTTGAAATACTAACTCCCGGGTCTATTCATTTAAATAAGCTATAATGGTAAGAGTATAAATGTATACGAAAATGTAAAAGATAGCACAGTAGGGCTGGCTGGCTTTTATAGAACAGCTTTAACAGAAAATTAAATTTGTGTTTTTTTTTAAGGTTGCAAAAAAGTGTGCTAAAATAGAAAATTTAACAAAGTATTAAAGTGTTTTAGTTAGATGCAAAAACAACAAAAAATAATAAAATATTTATAAATAAAATTTGTTTTATATAACTTGGTGCTTTATTTTACAGTTGTCTGTACTCTTACCTTAGCATATGCTGTGGAATATTGTGTGTTAAGTTTATGTTTTCTTTTGATTGCTGTTGCTGCTGTTGTTGTTTTTTCCACACACACTCACTCAATTACTGTTTATTTACAAATTCTCACTAGCTGATGAAGTAGTAGAAACAGCATTTTATTTTTGTTTGCTGGTTAAATTCACAATTACCCTTTTTGCCATTATGGACTTGATGAGGTTCTGCATATGACCACGTATTTGCACTGTAAATTCTTTACCTAAGGATTGTTATGGATGTGGTGTTTGTTTACTTTCAGTAACTGCTATTGTTGTTGTTTTATTTAAAAATTCCTTTGTCCTTTTATCCGTGACAACTGTGTTTTGTATGACTGTAGCCTGTAGGGGTATCGCAGTGTATATTGTTCTCGAATTTGCTATAAGAAAGTAAAAAAATTGAAGATAGAGAAATTATTGTCATGCTTTATCAGTCATTTACCATTCATATATTGAATTGTTTTTATTGTTGTTGTACGTCCAGTCATATGTACATAATATCCTTTTTTTTCATTTTAATACTTTTCATTCATTCATTCATTCATTAAGTCATTCAATCATTCAATGTTTATTTTTTTTTATTTAAACACACTCACACATTCAGATTTATATTTATAACGATGTTTTATATTTTTCTATAAACGTGTATCTGTTTGGTACTTTGGCAACTTGTGTTTTTGCTCATTTGTTGCCATGGTTTAATTTTATACTACTTATTTCCCTTTTTTCATTTAAGATTTTTATTTTCAGTGATTTTTTGCAAATTTTAACGTTTCTATAGATGCCGTATTACGTTGCGTTGTTTTTTTTTAATTTTTTAAATACATTAATCGCTTGTTATTATTTCAATGAAGTTTTCAGATTATATAGTATACCTGCAGGCGCTTTAAAACATTAAAGTAATTTGTTCATTTAAAAAAAAGCAACAGCAACAACAATGCATATGAGGAATATTATTAAAAAAAATTTTAAAAGACATAAATAAAATTACTGAATTGAACAAGAGACGGTGGGCTGTAAAGCTTTGGCGAGGAAAGCTTTATTGTACCAATAAATCAAGAAAAAAGGGCTGTTATTTCGAAGGTTGAAGTTTATGTTTAATTAAATGCTTTTGAAGCCAGATTAAATTTTCATTGCCACATATTTTTGATCGAAGACTTTTCTACAGATTTGAACAGATTTTTGGAATTTTTGTATGATTTCATAAAACTCGCTTGTTTTGAAAAGAAAGTGCATATCATGTGTGAGTTACAGTATTTGCAAGCAATAGAATATGTGGAGCTTAGTCTAAACCAAATGTTCGTAATAACACCACTAAAAGGTAAATTGCTAATTATTCATCAACTTCTGAATGCCACTAGGCGGGAGCAAAAACTGCCTAAGGCACGCGGAACTTAAATTTTATAATTTTTTAATCGATAAAGGAAATGTATACTTTAGTAAAACGAATATTCATTAAATCCCAATACTTAAAAAGAAAAATGCTTAAATCACAAAAAATTATATTTACGATAATTAAAGACAATTTAATTAGAGAAACATCTGAAATAAATTTAAATAAAATAAAAAATAATTAAAATGAAATATTTTTATTTTAATTTAAAGAAATATTTTATTTACTTATTTTATTAGCTTTAATACAAATAATAATGGTAAGACTAATTTACAGTTATACAAATATAAATCATTTACACTTAAGACAGGGGGAGGGGTGGAACAAAGTTAGACAGTTTATAGCTTTGAGCTGTTTTTATGGAGTTCATATAATTTTTGTCTTAGCACCAGTGTAGTGTGTATACACTATTAAACACAATTTTATATTTGCACTATTATTTTTAAGATACACTGTTAAACATGACAAACACTCCGAACAACAGTTTTGGGACGAATTCACTTAACACCGTAGACCTTCTTCTTATCTCAAGTGAGAACCGATACATTTTAACAGAGTAGAATTTACATTGAATGGGACAAAATGAACTTAAATATAGGAGACCTAATTTTAGTAAAAGTGGAAAATAAGAGGGAAAATTCAAGTTGTTATGAGGGCCCGTACAGAATTACAAGTGAAGATTATGTGAATACCACAATAGAATATAATGAAAAGGAAAGAGAATTTCATAATAACATGATAAATTGTAGAATAAAAAAAAAATTATATTATTATTACTTTATTAAATTAAAATTATCAATAAACATACTACATTATAGAACATGAGGTCAATAAATACTGCAACCGACCCCGCACTCAACAATAATTCATTCATCTTTCACCACATAGCGATCCTGCCAACTCTTACGTATTGACACTGCAAAAATTTTATCGATCCTGCCAAATTTTTGAAAGTTCAGATCCTGCCAAATTTTTGAAAGTTCAGATCCTGCCAATTTTTTACGATCCTGCCAATTTTTTAAGATCCTGCCAATTTTTTAGGATCGAAAAAAATTTAACATCAAGTGACTTTTTGAGCAATGAAATAAATAATTTTATTTTAATAAACGTTAATTTGTGCTTTAATTTAATTTAATTTTTGTTTTTATTTATTTTAAAATTTTAAAGTATTTAAAAATGTTTAAAATTGATAAACAGAATTTCGCGACCATTTTCATACACTTAACGGAATCGTGGCGCCAGCACTATAGCACGTCTATACACATATACCTCTTCTATAGCTGGGTGAAGTTTCTACATCAGCGAATAACCAAATTAGCCATTTAGAAAATATAGAAATAGTTCCATTTTTTCCTATTAGACCTGATTTACGAGCATTTATTTATATATAAAGGGTTTTTCAACAAGAAATTCGTTTTCTAAAACAAAATAAAACCAGAAATTTAGATTAAGATGATTAAAATTTTTATTGTATCACGAAGAGAGAAAAGTCTGTTAATTATAAATTAAAAATGATACCAAGCAAATGCCCACCACGACCACGCTGACAGATGTCGATTTTTTTATTAAAGTTTTTAATCATTTTTTGGCAAAATGGCGGTCCTATTTCGTTAATCACATCACGGATTTTCAGTTTTAAGGCTTAAATCGATTCGATTGGCTCCGTATAGACTCTGTCCTTAACATAGTCCCAGTGGTGTTAAATCACAAAATCTGGCTGGCCACATAATTGCTGATTTTTGTGAAATTAAGCGATCGGGAAATTTGGTTTGCAATAAATCGTTTCATTGGCTGTGTGACATGTGTCCTATCCAAATCCCCCCGGCGGCAAGACTGGTGTCTTGCGGGTGCCCCTGTAGGCTAGTAAGTAGTGTACTAGCTTGTCATTATGAGGGTTGTGGGTTCGATTCCCAACGAAAACCTTGGTGTTTTTCACTACAAGAATAAAAATTGACTGTCGGTGGGACTGCTCAGCGATGAAGGCATAGTCACTGGTCGCTGTGCTGTCTTATACGGCAGTTAATTTCCGACTATCCTTCTACTTTCACCAACTGTTTCATCTCTTCTTTATCCCTTTCCTAAAGAACATCACTGCTACATCACGGTACTTGACTAAATAGGCATTGTTGCCTGAAGTGCTACTTATCTTTAAAAAAAAAGGGAGCCCAGGCCCCTTCAAGGCGAGTAGAAGCCACCTGGACAATCCACTATATTTCCACGGGAATCAGTGGCCCGCAGAGTTCTGCTTTTTGTCTCTTTAGGCATTAAGCTGTACTCTGGCTGATTATTGAGGTAGGCCTTTTTGGGAGTATCGTGGTGGCTGTGTGTTTCGAGGCCCTCGTTTGACTTTGTGGGTCGAAGCATTCACAATGAACACAATGAATGGTCCAGGTCCAGTGAGTATTAATGCCGTCGTGTTCTTAATTATATCAAGCTTCATACATTCTGGATTAAGGGGTTGGATAGTCTCCGACTCTTTAGCAAGGAGTGAAGGCTGCGACCTACTTCGAGGTGTTGAAATTGCAACTGACCTGAGGATATACGTATCCGAAAGCCTTCTAGGGCGAGGATGGCGCTACATACCATCCACAGTGGTAATGACCACCATCTGATTAAGGACCACGGCCAGGTGCAGATGTAAACCTTATCACATCATGTCTTATCCAAAATTAAGTTGTTAGCATCTCGCGCTAGCGTGATCTATTGACCGTTACCGCAGTTCCAACCTCATCGAAAAAAAACGACTCAATCACGCTTTCATACCACATATCACACCACACAGTGACACGTTGAGCATGTAAATGCTGTCAATAATCGCTCTAGGATTTTTAGAAGCCCAAATGCGCCAATTTTGCTTATTAACATACCCTGACAAGTGAAAATGGGCTTCATCGGAAAAAATATTTTTTCAGAAAAATCATCCGGCTGTTCCTGAATAAACTGAGCGAATCTACGGTAATTTGAATGATCGACCGGTTTTAATTCCTGCACTAGTTGAACCTTGTAAGGCTTCAATGTCAAATCCTTAAGCAAAATTCGCCATGTGGTGTTTTTAGATACAGTACCTGCGATGTTTTCGGTTGAACGACCCGGTCAAACACGCACTGGTGTTCGCACATTTTGTATCGAACTTCTCGACACAAATTTAACGACCAAATTCTTAATAGAGGTCGAAGAACAGAGGGACGAAGGAAGAGGAGGACGAATTTTATGAAATGTAACTTTCACAGAATTGCCTTTTTCATAGTGGATTTCAATTATTTTAATGCGATTTTCGTGCGAAATTTAATTTATTGTAACAATTGCCAATGCATCTACTACGAATACGTCAAAAAGTTAAATGTCAAAACTATTATGTTATTAGGTGCCCCTGTTGGCTAGTAGGTAGTGTACTAGCTTGTCAGTATGGGGGTTGTGGGTTCGATTCCGAACGAAGACCTTGGTTTTTTCACTACAAAAATAAAAATTGACTGTCGGTGGGGCTGCTCAGCGATGAAGGCATAGTTACTGGTCGCTGTGCTGTCTTATATACGGCAGTTAATTTCCGACTATCCTTCTACTTTCACCACCTGTTTTATCTGCTTTCTATACCTTTCCTAAAGAATGTAGCACGGTACTTGACGAAATAGGCATTGTTGCCTAAAGTGCTACTTCTCTTTTTAAACAAAAAAAAAATATGTTGTTGGTGTTGTCACGATTAAAAAAAAAACTTCTTGTTGAAAAACCCACTATTTTTTACATGAAGTTGAAGGTTACGTTAAGGTTGTTGTTTTTTTATTTAAAAATATGGATGCCATTGATCCCAGCGAGGTTTGATTTCAAGTGCATGAAATTTAAAAAATAAATAAATTAAACAGAAATATTTTATAATTTTCGCATGAAAGGTTTATATAATCAAACAGTAAAAGGTATTACTGTGGGGAAAACATATCTATATGGTCACTACTGCTGATATAGCTCATCAGTGGATTTTAGTCCAATTTTCTATAGCAAATTCAACAAACTTATATTTCAACCTAAATAGATTTAATGAGAATTATATTCAACTCACACAACAAAAAGATAATAAAACTGCAAAAAATCTTTTTAATAATAATACAGTAAGCATTTTAACATAGATTAACTTAAAAATAATTTCAAATAAATGTTTGATTTTAAAAATAAAAAAAAATAAATTTTAAAAAGATGTTTCGATGATTTTATTTCGAGCAGGTGAACTATCAATAGATCTTGAAGGTATTTCGATTTAAAACTGAACAATTATTTTATTTTGTGAGGTAACGTGAAGGTATAGTAATAATTGATATCTGCGAGGTCAAAAACTGTTCCCATTACTTGTGTGATATTAGAACAGCAAGGCTCGAATAGGTGGACCAAAATAAGGCGCTTCTTCAAGAAAAATGGTAAAATTTTTTTATGAATTCCTTTGAAACCGAACGACTTAGGATAGCATTATCCTTCTGCTATATAGAAATATAATTTGCACAAAAAATCCCTAAATAGAAATGCTGGTTTTATTAATCAAAAGTTCTGGCAAATTTCATTAAAAATTTCTTTTTTTAATAATTCTCATTTAATTCATTTTTGTCTGATTTAACTTAATAAAATCTTTTTACTAATACTACCACAAGGAGTCTTAATAAGATACTACGTATTTTTGTTTTCAACGCACTTTATATTTCTGGCGATATGATAAAATGCTGAAAATCTTTTGAACGAACAGCAGTTAATTAAGTTGCATGAATACATGCAAAGAAATGTAAATTGACCCCACAACAAAGCAACATTGAATAATAGCAAATGAAAAAAAAGTAGTTGTTGTTGTTGTATCAACAATAACTCAAACTGGTATTAAAAATCAATCTTCTGTCTGTATAAAACATGATAAAGTGGAAAATATTTAAACAAAGATGTAAATGCAATAGCGTCAACTACCAACAACAAACACTAAAGCATTTTCACTATTTGGCAGGATATCTCAACAATCAATGAGATGTCACTATAAATTGATGCAAACAACAATTGGACAGAAATATCCAAACTGATATTTTTTTTCTTTCTGACCAATTGCAAATAAAGTTTGTGTTTCAAAGAAAATGTTTTGTGCATATAAATATACACATATTTTCTTACGGTGTTTGACTATTATGAAAATGACAGTTTCGATTGCTTGTTTGATGAGTCAAATGGACGACAGCAGGACAATTTCATTTTTAAATAAACAGGTTTTTTTCTCATTTAAGAGTAAAGCCAAAAAAGAACGAAAATATTTTTGAAATAACGCAGATAAAAGTCCGGAGAGTTGAAAGAAAAGGAAAATAGTTAAATTTTAACTTAAAAACTTATTTTTATAAGCAAATTGCTTTGTTTCTAAAAATGTTATCATTTATCGATTATTTAACGGCAGAAAAACCACTTTTATGAAGCGAAATCGTTATTTTTAAACCAAAAATAAATTTTGATATTTTTTTTTTAAAAATTTTTTGGGTTGTGATTAAAGGGAAAAATATTTATTCGAAGCTATTGTTAAAATGAAGTTTTATTTTATTTGAGCCTAAGAACAATTTGAGTCTTATATTGCTTGACTGAGATTCCTCTAAACGCATACCCAGCCGTTATTTATATTATATATATATATATATATATATATATATATATATATATATATAATTCTACTGTACGTGTGTTGTGACTGAACTCCTCCTAAACGGCTGGATCGATTTGCACAAATTTTTTTGTATGCGTTTGGGTGGCGCCCCGGGTAGTTTAGATTTACATTTCGGTCCAATTGGAGGCGTATTACCTCCCATACAAACCACAAATTTAAAATTTTTTAATTTTGCTCCTGATAACGGTATTTACACAAAATTAGGTACGTCGGTTTGGTGTGCTGCTGCAAATTAGGCGGAATTGTACAGAGGGGCGTGGTACCTCCCATACAAACTACAAATTAAAAATCCAACATTTCTGCTGCTAAACAGAATTTGATATTTCGGTTGAGTGAACATATTTTAATTTCTGCTGCCAATATAGGCGGGATTTGATAAAGACGAGTGGTATATCCCATACAAATCTTCCTTATGTATATAACTCTACTCTACGTGTGTATGTCACTGAATATTTTTTTTTTTGCATGCGTTTGGGTGCCACCTTGGATGGTTTACATTCACAAACCCGTCCGGCAGATGGAGCTGCAGTCGGTATCCAGGTTACTCAACTACATTGCAACTACACGACTGGATCGACTTGAATGGATTTTTGTGTATTCATTAATTCAATGCATTTAATTTTTTTGTGCGCTATGTTTTGATATTATATGGTATCGCATTTACGTAAATATTGAGCGTTGTTTACTTCAAAAATACACACACGCCATAAATTCGTCGCCAGCCGCCAACTGCCTCCAATGTGCACTGCCGGATGACGGTGAAAGGCCCAAAGTAGCATGGATTCGATTACTGCCGCCGTTAAAACAGTCGCGGTGGGCATCGAGCTTATTTGTTTGCGTTTCTTCTTTGCGATCTCACAAATTCATTCCCAATGGGTCAGCTAGTAATAATATATAATTTAAAAAAATTATTTTTTTGCTTATGATTGCATTGGAAAAAATATTTATTCAAAGTTATCGTTTAAAATTAGTTCTATTTTATTCGAGCCTTAGGACAATTTATGTCTTATATTGCTTGATTGGGAATCATTTAAATGCTCCCCAGCCGTTATTTGAATTCACCAATAATTTTTTAAATTATTTTTTTGTGATTGAATTGAAGTTACGCAAGAAATGTAAATTATTTAAGCCTTAGAACAATTTACTTCTTATATTGCTTGACCGAAAATCGTCTAAATGCCGAAGTTTGATTAAATAAAAAATAATAATTTATTCGAAATTACTATTAAAAATTAGTTTCATTTTATTTAAGCTTAAAAACAATTTATTTCTTATATTGCTTGACTGAGAATCGCCTATTGTATAACCGGCCGTTATTTGAATTCACCAAATATTAAAAAAAAATAACTTTGTTTGTGATTGAATTGAAAAAAAAATTTATTCCAAATTATGGTTACGAATAGGTTGTAAATTATTCGAGTCTTAGAATAATGTGTGTCTTATATTGCTTTACTGAGGATTGGCTAAACGCGGTATTTGAATTCACTAAGAAGAAGTTCACTTCGAATGCTATGTAAACACAAATTTTAATTTGTTATTTATTTATTCAAAGAAATAAAGCTAAAATGTGGTTGTAAAAGGTGTTTTTTTAAGCTAGATAGAACTTTAAATTGTAAAAAGTAACACAAAAAATGAAATTTTGATGAAACATTTTTTTTATTTGTTTCAGTATACTCTGACAAATCATCATGAATAGTCTCTCGCTTGAACAACGCTACGAAATTATTCAGATTTACTATGAAAATCAGTCGTCGATTCGCGCAACTTATAGACGACTTCGTCGTTTTTATGGCGTACATAATCGTGCATCTGAACAAGCCATTCGTCGAACTGTCGATAGATTTCGTACCACATACTCTCTAGAGGATGCAATAACACCAACACGTCGAAGGAATGTGCGTACTGAAGAGAATATCGCCGCTGTAAACGAAAGTGTGGAAGAAGACCCAAATTTATAAATTCGTCGTCGGTCGCAGGAATTGGGGCTCTGTCCGTCCACTACGTGGGAAATTTTGCGCAAAAGATCTCGGCCTACACCCGTATAAGATCCAGCTGGTGCAGGAATTGAAGCCACGAGACCATTATATGCGTCGTTCTTTCGCCGATTGGGCTCTAGAGCAGTTGGCAACTGACCCGTTGTTTTATCGCAAAATTGTGTTCAGCGATGAGGCGCATTTTTGGCTTAACGAGTTTGTTAATAAGCAAAATTGCCGCATATGGAGTGAGACCAATCCACAACAGACCCTACAGACTCGATTACATCCAGAAAAATGCACCGTTTGGTGCGGTTTTCACGCTGGTGGCATCATCGGACCTTATTTCTTCAAAAAATGACGCCGGAGCTCGCGTTACGGACAATGGAGATCGTTACCGCACCATGATCAATGATTTTTTGTTTAAAAATATGGATGACATTGATCCGGACGAGATGTGGTTTCAACAGGATGGCGCTACGTACCATACAGCGAACGCAACAATCGACTTATTGAAATCAAAATTTGGCGATAAGTTGATTTCGAGAAACGGAGCTGTCAATTGGCCTCCAAGGTCATGCGATTTGACACCACTCGACTATTTCCTGTGGGGCTACGTGAAGTCACTGGTTTATGCTGATAAACCAGCAACAATTGACGCCTTGGAGGACAGCATTGTTCGTGTTATTCGTGCCATACGCCCAGCAGTGCTCGAAAAAGTGGCCCAAAATTGGACGTCCAGAATGCGCTTCGTCAAGAACAGCCGCGGTGCCCGTATGCCCGAAATCATTTTCAAATGTTAATGTCACGTATTGATCCTTCGAATAAAAAAGAAATTTTGATTACAATTTAATTTTTTGTGTTATTTTTTACAATTTCAAGTTCTATCGGGCTTAAAAAAAACACCCTTTTATTCCTTATTTGCCCCCATACGAGATTAAAACCGTTAAAATCTCAAATTTAATACTTTGTTGCACCTAATTTATTTTCTTAGCTGATAAACATAAAATCCTAGTTAAATTGTAGTTGTTAATAAGGCACGCCAGCCTTTGGCCTGGTGATTTCCGGTGTATTTTGAATCAAACAAAATTGTATTAAGCAATTTTTATTTAATTCAAAATACACCGGAAATCACCAGGCCAAAGGCTGGCGTGCCTTATTAACAATTTTAAAATATTCTTTTGTGGAAAACACCAGTTGATTTCGGCTTTAAAATTTATTAGCAGCACCAACTTCCCTCTGCAAGTCTCGGTCAAAAAAAAAAAATTTTAGGAAGTTTCACGTATGTCCTGAAGTTAGCTGCGGCTGAAGTTTGCTGCGGTAGTAAGGCCTTCTATTAGTTTTTTGATGATGCCAGACGATTTTGGTTACGTTGCCAACAGTAGTTATTGTCCTCTTAAATAATTGGGAGCAATATTTTTTTGGTAATTTTCGAGTATACATTTTAGGATGAAAAAGTATCATTTTTTTATTACTTTTCTACAAAAATTTTCTTTTATAAATATGAAAATAATATATTTTAAACATTTTATGAAGAGTTTCCATGACTTTAAAACACATTTTGTTCTCTTAAAAAAAGTTATCAATTGAGTTATATAAGGGATAATTAATTTTATCTAAAATTTTTGAATCAAGATATCGTAACACAAATAATCTTAAATAGTAAAAATACAATTTTCGTAGATAGGATGGAGCTTAAATATGTTCACCCAAAATTCTTCCCTCTCTTTGTTAAAGGACTGTTAGAACTATCCAGCTGTAAAAGTATACATTACATAAGCGATTACATAAGCTATACTAAGTGGTAGTCAGTGGTGGTGCGTTCGCTTATTTCGCCACTTACATTTAACATAGAAGTCTCATAGGCTGTTTAATCGGTGCGCACATCATCAAGACGTCATCAAGTGCCACTACAATTCAGTTTACATCGTATAAATGTAGAATATATGTGACCTAATAACATTTGTTATTTATTTTACTGTTAATGCATATTATCATTAGAGTGCATTTAATTTCTTAAAGTGCAATAATACTTACCACAAAATTGCCCACATTACAAACCAAAATGCAGTGCAAACTTTTACACGAACATCCAAGAAAAGGATATATTATATAATAATATATTAAAAAATATTTTTGTATACTAATTTTATACATCGATTACAGCTGCATTACATAGTAAGTACTTAGATGCTTCGCTTACGAAGTCATATGTGCGTCATCGGTTATTGTCTAAGTACTTCGTTTCATTTACAGCTGGGTAACTAAAAAACAATTTGTTAGTAACTCTATAACTAATAAGAATGTAGACATGATACCTAAAAACGATTTGTTGAACATTCCAAAGTTTAAGTACTTTTTATTTTTTAGGTTTTTAGAAATCAAGATTGAACAATTTTCAAAACTAGCACAGATAGAAGTATAAAAAAAAATATAACTGAATCTAAATAAATAAATGAAACGACCTCGAATTTGTACCTTTAAGAGTTAAAGCGTGTAAATCTAAAATTTATTACTTTTTGGCATCTAACTTTGTTTCTCTATTGATAAGCAAAAAGGTGTTGTTTAAATTATATTTTTCTCTTTTTAAAAAAGTGTCGAATATTTTGTTCGCCACTTTTAGGAAATTTACGAGACAAAAATTGTACAATTTTTTACTATTTTTTTTGCAACTATTGTTTGTTTACTGTAACAAAAGATATCGTTACGTTTATTCCATTTAATATACGTTTTGTTATAATGAGTTCATTTATTGCAAAATAATAAAACAGCACTTTAGAGTTTTAAACAAAATTTAACGATTTATTTACTTTTAATACACATAAAATAAACATGATGGTAACTTTACCATTGTAACGCCTTAAAAGATGCTTTATTATATTGTTATTATATTTTTTACCGATGTCTTAACTTAAATTCAGTTTATTTATCCAGCAAGTAATGCTTATATAGCTGTTTTAAGCGGTTCTCGCAAATACAAGAACATTCTACTTTAACATCATCTCATATTGTTGTTATTATCATTCAGTGTAGCCACTTGCATGGCTGCGTGTTTTATTCTTCTGTGTTAGTTGTTTTTGTTTTTTATTGTTTAAGTTATTGCGTAGAATTTATGATAAGCATGCTGTTATTTTCTTGTGTGTATAAGATTTCTTAGAAATCTACGCAGTTTGTTAAATACACAATAGGTCATTTCGTTTACTTTTTAAAACTTAAACAAAAAAATTTTTTTATTAATATGAATATTTTAATGTGAGTATAATTTTTTTAACGAAATAGACTTGTGAAATTGTTATCTCCTAAAAAAAAGTAACAAAAGCGTTAACAAAAGAACATGGATCTTATTTAAAACTATTGAAACTTTATCATTATTTTGTTTTATTAAACTTGACTTAAAATTCCCTTAACTCATATAATTTTAAAGTATTATTCTAAACTTCATAGAACAAACTTTTCAGGCGAAGGGTCAACCATTTCCAGTAAAAATTTTGACCCCTCTGTAAGAGATTGTTTTTTCTAGTTTTTAGTTTGTGTAAGACCTTATGCAAAAATTATACTAATGTAAACTAACATTAAGAATATGCACATGAAGAAGATTTAAAGGGGAAAATTTTGGTAAACTTTTTTGATACTTTTTTGATAATTAAAGTTTCTTTAGAAATTAAGAATAGAATTGCTAAAATCATATCATACTTGCTGAAAATAACAAAATCTGTTGATTATTATTATTATTGAGAGATTTATTTCCTGCAAGATAACACAAAACTTGAGAATAATAAATTTTTGTGTTAAAAGGACCAAAATTCTTTAAAAATAAAGATAATTGCTGTAAGGAGAATTTGGGTTTCGGTTGTTTGCTATTAAAGCCATTTTGCATTAAGAGTTTCTTTAGTTTCTTTAACAAAAGCAAAAGGAACAATTTTTAAAAAAATTCTTTAAAAAATTTCCCTTGCAACGTAACACTTTAAGGAGAAATAATTCTACATAAACTTCCCCTTCTTTCCAATGGCTTTATTTTTCATACTCTCTTTCTCTCTCTCTCTCTCTCTCGTCTCTTCTTTCACAGGCAATAAATTTCCTCTCTAAAATGCTTAATGCTTTTTGCTTTCTCTTGTTAAGGGAAATTTTTTATTATTTAAATTTTTTTTATTTTAATTATTTAGAAAATGCTAACAGTAATTTTGTTGCCGTTTTATTGTACTAAGCTGGATTGCTTGCTGCCTTGAATGGCAGGCTCAGTCACATCAAAACCACTGTAATAAAGAAACCATTACTGCCATGTTTATACTGGTGGTTTATATTCATGTTAAAACAATGATTGCAACGTTTATGTAAAGTTAGGCTAGTTAGATGGAAGGTATGGGCAAGGATAAGTTAACTATCCTTTACTATTACTATCACATTAACACTATAGTGGTTGACTGACTATTTAAAGGTAAATGAGAAAGTAAGTGAAGTAAGTTAGTGTATGTGTGTGTGTGTTTTTTTTTATATAAAACACCAGTTGCTTATGGTTACTTAAGCTCTCTATACATGAGACTCTGTTGCTTTATGTTTGCTTTGCTTCTCTGTTATGCATTTGGTTTTTGTGTATGTGTTTTAACTTTTTTTTTTTGAATGCCTGCCTGCCTGCCTGTCTTGTAGTTATTTGTTTGTTAAATGCATAATGGCTTTTGGTTTAGTTTAAACTGGCTTCAATTTCATTCATGTTTATAGAGTACGTAGAAATTCTTATATAATTTACTTGCCTTGTTTATCGATGTTTGTGTGTATGTTTCTGTGAATGTTTTGTATGGAAAAATTGGTTTTGACATTTTATTTTGTAGCTTTAAGGTGTGTTCTGAACAGAGTTTGTATATGCGTGCAATTTTGTTTATATTTTGTGTGGCTAAAACTGGAGCAGATAATTAAAGTATACTTTAAGGAGCGCTTTTAAATAAGTTTTCTACCTGTTTTTGTAGTGTAATAGAAACCTTTCACAATGCTTCACACAATCCTTGAATAAAAACACACACTCTCATACATTAGCTATTCTGCTAATTGAATTCTATTCAAAAGTAAGCAAAATTTAAATGAAATTGTATTCACATTGAGGAAAAACGTGTTGGAGCAAGGTAATAGGCATTTTTGATGAAGTTATTGTTATGAAATGGTGAAACAATTCACCCTTGAAATCAGAAATATTTATACAAAATAGCAGTTTAGAATAATATTCCTAAAAGCATACTTCTTTTTAGTTAACGATATTTTTAAATACTTTAAATTTAAATTAATTTATAAATTCTAAAATTAACTCCTTTTGCAACATTTACTTTTGCATTACTTTCCCTAACACTATTCATTATGCTATGTTCCTTTATGCTAATAATGTTCTCAAAATTAATTTACATTTTCAATGACATAAACAAATAATCTTCAATTATAAATTCAAAAACACAATTAATGAATGATGAATGACAAAATTTGAAAGCAAAATAATGAAAAAATCAAAAAAAAAAAACACCTGTTAATTGTAAATAGTAATTAAAATTTGATTATAATAACCTGACAGTCATACCTAAAAATTATAAATACTCTTCATTCAAATCATCTTTCCTAAAAGTATACTTTAATTATTATTTAAATATCAAGTAAACAATAATAGAATTTTTTTTATGTATTATTTTCTCACTCTTTACTCTCTTGGCAAAATTATAAAACAACTTCGGCAAATTGAAATAAACACTGCTCAACATAAATATAAATACACACATAAATTGGAGCATAATTTAAAACTTAATTACAAAGTAAACACAAACGTATCAGCTTTAAAATTCAAATATCTCCCTTGGACTATAAGATATAACTTACTCGTATAACTAATTATAATTAGTTTAGAAGTGACTTCATGTTAGATCATTCTTAGCTGAGTTACAAATAAAATGTTTGAGTAAAAATTTTTATTCCTAAATTTTTCATTTTCAGGCAGATACTTACACTAGGTAAGTGATTTTTAATTATGTTGACTTTTTATCACAGCCATATACATAAATATATGCTGCTATCATCTTATCCGATCCAGTAAGCATGTGTTTATTGCCTCTCTTTCTTTCTTTCAGATATATAAATTTTCAATAAGAAGTTTGTTTTGAAATTGTGGCAATACCAACAACATAATAGTTTTGACATATAGTTTTTTGACGTACTCGTACTAGATGCATTGTCAATTGCTACAACGAATTCAATTTCGCATGGAAATTGCATTTAAATAATTGAAATCCACCATGAAGAAGGCAGTTCTGTTAAAGTTACATTTCGGACATCGTAATCGATCTTCTCAGACCTCTATTAAGAATTTGGTCATTAAATTTGAGTCGAGAAGTTCGATACAAAATATGCGAACACAAACGCATGTTCGACCGGGTTGTTTAACCGTAAACATCGCAGCCGTGAGCCACAGTGTTAAAGCAAATCCAAATTTGTCAACTCCTTGACGCTGTCAACAGTTGGGGTTATCCAAAACCACCAAATGGCGAATTTTGTTTTTTAAGCCCTACAAGATTCAACTGCTGCAGGAATTGAAGCAGAACGATATCGCCGTAGATTCGTTCAGTTCATTCAGGAACAACCGGTTGGTTTTTCTGAAAAAATCATTTTTTCAGACGAAGCCCATTTTCACTTGTCAGGATATGTTAATAAGCAAATTTGTCGCATTTGGGCTTCTGAAAATCGTAGAGTGATTATTGCGAAGCCTTTTTATGCTCAACTCGTGCTCAAATTCATGATATTTTCGGACAACATAATCGCCCTATTAAGAATTTGGTCGTGAATTTTGAGTCGACTTGTGAAAATCCTAGTGTAATTATTGAGAAGCCCTTGTATGCTCAACGTGTCACTATGTCGTCTCAAGGCATGATTGGAAAATGCGGTGGCGGCCAATGGTTTACATCAACACCGACCGCAAAATCATATCTGATGGTGAACCGAACAACTTTCGATGATTAGTAGCGTGCACCCACGCCCTAGGAAGCCGAAGCATAATTCTATCCAACAGGCAGTTTCAGGAGAACAGAGCAGAGCCGCTACCTCCACTCCTTGCTGAAGAGTTGGAGACTACCACCTCCTGGTCCAGAGCACACGACATAGCATGCTCACTGCATCCGGATCATTCACCAAATGATGTTAGTCAGAAGTGAGATGATCGTGACTCCTGAATCATTTCATGAGGGCCTGTGAAACCGCAACCACGATACTCCCCGAAGGACCAACCTCAATAATCAGTCAGAGAATAGCAAAAGCTGAACTCTGGGGCTTACTGATTCCCGTGGCAATTAAGTGAAAGTTGCCCAGTTGGCTCCTGCTAGCCTTTAGGGGACTGGACTCCCTTTTACCCCCAGATGACACATATCTTAATGGTCAGATTCCATAAAGACATCTCAATATGCACGGTGAGGTGGGTGGGGGGTGGGGCTATCGTGAGATGCTAACAATTCAATTTTGGACTATTTTTGACGATGTGGATATCACTGACATGTGGTTTCAAAAAGAGGGTGCCACATATTGCACATCCAATGAAGCGATCAATTTATTGCAAACCAAATTTCCCGATCGCATAACTGCACGACAATCAGGAGTTAAGTGGTCAGTCAAATCATGTTATTTAACACCACTGGATTATTTTTTGTGGGGTTCTATTAAGAACACAGTCTATACGGAGCCAATCGAATCGATTTCAGTCTTAAAACTCAAAATCCGTGCAATGATTAACGAAGTATGACCAACATTTTGCCAAAAAGGGATTAAAAGCTTTGAAATCTGTCATCGTGGTCGTGGTGGACAAATAACCCTGTAGGCTAGTAGCTAGTGTCGGGGAGTTGTGGGTTCCATTCCCAACACACACCTTGGTTTTATTTACTACAAATAAAAATTGACGGTCGGTGGGGCTGCTCTGAGTTGAAGGCGTGGTTACTGGTAAACTGTCTTATACGATAGTTAATTTACGTAACTATCCTTCTACTTTCACCACCTATTTCATCTCTTCTCTATCCCTTTCCTAAAGAATGTAGGTGCCCCTGTAGGCTAGTAGGTAGTGTACTAGATTGTAAATATGGGTTGTGGGTTCGATTCCCAACGAAGATCTTGGTTTTTTTCACTACAAAAATAAAAATTTACTGTCGGTGGGGCTGCTCAGCGATGAAGGCATAGTCACTGGTCGCAGTGCTGTCTTATATACGGCAGTTAATTTCCGACTATCCTTCTACTTTCACCACCTATTTCATCTTTTCTCTATCCCTTTCCTAAAGAATATAGCACGGTGCTTGACGAAATAGGCATTGTTGCCGAAAGTGCTACTTCTCTTTACAAAAAAAAAACTTTTCGCTTCGTAATATAAAAAAAATTTGATTCACCTTAAGCTAAATTTTTTGTTTTATTTTAGAAAACAAGCTTCTTGTTGAAAAACTCTTTATATATATTTTTATTTAAGGCTGACTGTACCCCATGGTATGGCATCTGTTAGTCGGCTAATCTCTCTTAAGTTTGGTGGCTATACCATGTTCGAACTTGGGGAATAACTATCTATGAACCCCTTTCCTCTTGTTAATATATGGAGTTAGCTGAAGACTGGTGTGATCATTAAGATCGACACACCACTTTCTGTAAAGTGTCACTCTCTGCCTTGTTTTGTTCTTTTTGCCAACCTTTTTTTGTAACTTCAACAGTATTTACGTTCCACGGGTTTTGGAGAAGGAATATCTATTTTCGCAGAGTCTGTGTAGCAGTGCTATTTGCTTATCGCGTATTCTTAACGTATAATGTTTTATGTTGATTTATATAAGAAATGTGTAAATGTCTAGTAAATCGCTTTCCTCGATCTAATTAGAGATAATCCCTAACAAAGTTTTTTTTTCAAGGGTCAGCGAACGACAATATGCTGCTGCTATTTATTGTTATGTACAGTAATTGTTAATCAAAATTATGATAAACCGAGATGTAAATAATTAATTTTTTTTCCAAATTTCTCTTTACAGAAATACTCTCCTTTTACACTGTAAGAATTTATTTATATAAGAATTTATTTATTACAGGTTTTTAAAAATGTTATTCCTGTAAAATATATTGTAAAGTATTTAGTGTTCTTACAGTAATGTAAAGCGGTGTAAGGAAGAGTTGAACTTGATTAGCAAACAATTTTACACAATAACTTATTTTCTAATTTAGACAACAAAGTATTACCGTCCACTTAAAAAGTATGCTTTGCTTTGCTTTCTGTTAATCTTCCATCATCTTTTATTTCTCTCCAAAGCTTAAATTAGATTTATCTCTATTACAGTTTATTTTATCCATATCCCTTCGTTATTTATTTATTTTTTTGCTTTTATCTTTTATATAAAATCTTAATGCAATAGTGTAAATGGGACGTGTCATTGCAAATATTTGCATAGAATAACAAGAAAAATAAATCTCCGGTTACTAATGTTTAGCAGCCATCAACTAAAAATCCAACGACCACCATCATCGCCACAGTCGGAGTAACCAACATTTATGCAGCCACTTAGAATGACAACTAAATGCGTTAAGGAAATAAAGTGTGCGAGCTTAAGACAGTAGAGAAATATAAAAATATTAAAGCGTTAGAGATTTGGCTGATAGCAAAAGTGCAAAATAATACATTTTTGTGTTAAAAAACGGGTGTTTAAAGTAGAAAGGTATATTACCTCAAAGACATTTAGGTTTTAAGGTCTATAAGAGACTTTATTTGGAACAAAGTAATTTTTTAATATTGTTTAAGTTTTCCAAAAAAAATACTTTATCAGTGAAAGAGTAAACGAAATGACCTGCTGTGTGTTTTACAAAGAAATTTTATACGTAAAACAAGAATAACATGCCTATAAGAAATTCCACGAAATAAGCTAAATAACGGACAACAAAAACAACTAACGTAGAATAAAAAACATACAGCCAAGCACGCGCCTAACTGAATGATTATTTCAACAGCAATATAGGATGATGTTAAAGTAAAGGGTCCGCCAAATAACAATTTTTTTTGTTTTACATACTATAAACAAAACTACTGAATATTTTCTCAAATTTCTTTTTTTATTTGAAAGTACAGTCCTTCCGGTAGATAATTTCATTCAAATGGCTGCCTCGGCTGGCCATTCAGTAGCCTACACGGTCAGTCCAATTTTTAAGCACATTATTGATTGTGTGCAGCTGTATTTTACAAATGGCTTCACGAATATTGTCCTTTAAAGCTTCAATTGTCGTTGGCTTGTCAGCGTAACACTTATCTTTGACGGTACCCCACAAATAATTGTCCAACGGCGTCAAATCGCAGCTTCGATGTGACCAAACGATATCAGCTCTGCGGCTGATAATGCGATCTTAAAAAATAGGGTGCAAAACAAAAATAGAGCGCATCAAACAGTGACTAGTTTTGGGTGCGTCGGTTCTCAATGTACGCGTGTGGGTACCCCCGGGGGCACATTTATCGGTTCTTATAGAGTACTCAACTATCTGGACCTGTGCAACTGGGGAAAAAGGGAGCCCAGTCCCTGAAGGCAGACAGGGAGTCAACTGGAAACTCCACTTTATTTCCACGGGGATCAGTAGCCTGCAGAGTTCATTATTTGTCTCTTTAGACATTTAATAGTTCTCTGGCTGATCATTGAGGTTCGCCCCTATACGGGAGCATCGTGGTGGTTGTGGTTTCGGGCCCCATATCCAATGCTTTTCTATGGTGGCCAGGATCATCTCACTGATATTGACACGCAAAGTGAATGATCCAGTCCAGTGAGCATGCTTGACATGTGTTCTGGATAGGAGTTGGAAAGTCTCCAACTCTTTAGCAAGGTGTGATGATTTGCAGACCTGTACTGAAATCATTAAAGTTGTAACCAGGTGGTTCTGTTGCATAGAATTATGGCTTCGGCTATCTAGGACGCATGTATGACGTTGCAAATTATACAAAGTGGTTTGTCCACCATCTGATTAAGACTTACAGTCAGGCGCGGATGTAAAACAAATCACACTCTGTACGCATGTGGGTCCCCCCCCCCCTCCCCCCCGGGGCACATTTATGGTCTTTATAGTACGTAACAGCTATCTAGATCTGTGCAACTGGGGGTATAAAGGGAGCCCAGTCCCCTGAAGTCAGCAGGGATACAAATGGAAAGTTCACTTTATTTCCACGGGGATCAGTAATGCCGGCGGAGTTCATTATTTGTCTCTTTAGACATTTAATAGTTCTCTGGCTGATTATTGAGATTGGTTCCTATATGGGAGTATCGTGGTGGTTGTGGTTTCGCGGCCCCATATCAGGTCTTTTGTTTAAAATGGTGGCCAGTATCATTTCGCCGTTAATGACACGCTAGGTGAATGTTCCAGTCCAGTGAGCATGCTAGACATGTGTTCTGGACAGAAGTTGGAAAGTCTCCAACTCTTAAGCAAGGAGTGATGATTTGCAGCCCTGCTCTGGAATCATCGAAGTTGCAATTAGAAAATTCTGTTGCATAGAATTATAGCTTCGGCTTCCTAGGACGAGCATGACGTTTCAAATTATGCAGTGGTTTGCTGCACCATCTGATTTAGGCTTCATGGCCAGGCGCGGATGTAAATCTAATCACACGTTGTACACGTGTGGGTTTTGTGTGCCCCAAATGTGACAATTTTGCTTGTTTACACACCCGCCAAGATCAAAATGAGCTTCATCTGAAAAGATATTTTTTTTTCTTTTGTAAGTCGATAGCAGGCCCACTTAGCGAAGCGAAAACACATTAGACATACCAAGGTCTTTATGCAAAATTCGTCTCTATGATGTCTCTGAAATGTTCAATTGTTGAGAACGACGGTGAATGTTGATGGCGCTTCACGCACACTTTCTGCCACAGTCGCAATATTCTCGGGTGTAGGTACTGTTTTTGGCTTTTCACGCTTTGGTTTATCGATGAGGATACCAGTTTCTTTCACTTTTTTCACAAGATAACGGACATACGGAGCTAACGGTGCTTCTCTGCTTCCAAAATCCGTACGCAATTTTCGCACACATTCTGCAACATTAACATGATTTTCAAAGTAATGCCGCAATATGTCCCGGCGTTGTTCAAGCGTAAACACAACCATATTCGTTCAAAGAAAGGATACAACTAATTATCTGTCAAATCAAACATGAGTTAAGTGTTCACGATATAAGCACTAGTTGAAAAAAGAAAACGTTAGACGGCGGACCCTTTAGAATATTCTTGTATATGCGACAACCGCTTAAAACAGCTATATAAGGAGATGCGTTTTATATAGTGATGCTCGAAAACAGGCTGTTCTTATGAAATGAATTAAGATTTTTAAACTAAAAGCTGGATATCAGCAGAATGACATTCATTAGTGTGCTGCATCATTCGTAAACGAAATGATCTGTTGTGTATTTTACAAACAGTTTTCTAAGAAATTTTATACACAAAACAAGAATAACATGCTTATAAGAAATTCGACGAAATAAGCTAAACAACAGAAAACAAAAACAACTAACACAGAACAAAAAACATACAGCCAAGTAGGCTGGTGTGCTGCATCATAAGTTACCTTTCTTTACACTTTCCATTTGGTGGTAAACCAGAAAGTACTTTTTACTTTTTGTTGTTTCTAACGTTAACTGTTCTGTGGGTAATTAATGATGAACGTAAGTTTAATTGACAAGTAATAATACAATTGCTAGAAATATTTTGATCAAAATATAATTCAAAAAAATAATAATAATAAAATAATGAGAACTTTTTTTTAAATAAAACCTCTTTTTACACCACCAGTTATTTGAGGGTGATTGCATTTTTTAGTTCCAAACCACAAAGAATTTTTAATACTTAATAATTTTCAGTTCTCGTGTTGTTGCCACAACTATTTATACATTCAAGATATTAATCTTTTAATATTATGTTTTGGATTTTTTTGTTATTCTAAACACCATCATCTAAGGGTGACTTTATAATTTATAACTTTGATACCTTTAATTTCCCTTTCATTTTATTTGCTATTTTCTATAGCATTTAATACATGTTCTTTTGACTTTGCTCATCCTTAATTCTTTTGAAATTGTCATAGGTACGAATTTGCAAAGAGTGGTGCGTTGTGATGGAAGGTTAGGGTGTTGCCCAGTTTACCAGTTGATTTATGACAAAAAAAAATTTGTATTTAATGCTTCAAATTGCAATGTTAATTACGATTATACGATGCCCTTGGGAAAAACTGCATGATGGTATGAAGGCCCAAAGTTTCATAAGCCTATTGTGAGGAATTTGAATGCATTAAAGGAAATATTTTTAACAAAAGCTTTTTGCAAATAAATTTTAAATAAATTTAAGTTTATCGTCGGTTTTTAAGGTGTTTTATATTTTTTAACTTTACACGTTAAGTCAGTGTGCATTAGTTATAAATCAGCAGAACTAACGGCGCACAGTGAACCATTTTGAATGGAATGTAATTTTGATACGTGGACAACTAGGTGAGATCATAGGCTTTCGTTTAAGATATAAAAATTTAAAATCGACCGTTTAGAAAAATAGTTGTGGTAGGTTTAAAAATACAAAATACAAACAATATTAAAAAATTTTATTTGGGTACGGTTTTCCGTCGACCCTCGTCAAATTTGGTTTGTGAACAAACCGGTTTCGGCTGTTTGCCATCTTCAGTGTTCTTTTCGTACTAGTTGCGTTCTATTGTTAGTTGTGTTTATATAGTTCGTGTCTCCCTTCGTGTTATTGCGTTCGTCACTTAATGTCTTTTTTGCCTGCATCTCTCTCTCTCCTTTTTCATTTGTCTCTTTTTACCTAATTTGTCGTCCCTTTTTCATTCGTTTTCTTTCCTAACTAAATCCTTTTACGATCATGCTTGTTGTCCGTTTTTGTCCATGTGTGAACCTATTGGGTTTTCCTCCCTTTCCCTCATGTGACATAATAATCTGTAATTGTACGTTTATGATGTTCTTTATTGCCTTGGTCTTCTTTCCTAACTAAATTCTTTTACGATCATGCTTGTTGTCCGTTTCTGTCTATGTGTGAACCTATTGGGTTTCCTTCCCCTTTCCCCTTTTCATGTGACATAATAATCCGCAATTGTACGTTTATGATGTTCCTTATTGCCCTGGTCTTGCGCACCTGCGTAACGTTTTTGTGCCGGTGTAGTGTTTGTTTTCCTGTAAAAATGTTTCAACGGTTCAAATATTGTGTCCGAAGCAGTGTTTATTTGTTCATTTATTATTCGTCCGTCAAATGTTTTTTGTTTGTATATTTCCATGTTTTCTAATACATTTAGTCTCCTTCCTTTGTGCTGTGTGTGGAGCAGTTTAACCGTTGTCTTAATATGTCCTGGTGTACATTTGTTGTTAAATATATGGTTCGCGAAGTTTGATTCTGGAGTCGATTTTGGTTCTCGTAGTTTCTTGTTATAGTCTCTGATGTGTTCCCTAAATCTGGTCTTAATTTTTCGTCCTGTTTGCCCGATGTAGCTATAATGGCATGTACAAGTTAATTTGTACACTCCTTGTTTGTCAAGTATATTCGCCTCGGTTGTTTCATTCCGTAGTATTCTGCCTAGGTTGTTTCTTGTTCTGAATGCGGTATTGATGTTGTGTTTTCCAAAGAATTTCGCCAGTTTGTACGTTGATGTTCCCATATATGTTAATGTAGCCCACTTTTTCCCTTCCTTCTCCTGTCCTTTGTTCGTTCCAATTTGTTCCTTGATGTTATCTACGAGGCGCTTTTTGTATCCGTTGTTTTCCGCTATGGTGTATATTGTTTCCATTTCCCTCATATACATTCGCCGTGTTAGTGGTGTTCCCCCGAGTCTTGTTATTAACTGCCTGATTGCTGCGTTTCTGTGTTGCTGGGGATGATCTGATGAGTCGTGTATTATCGTGTCCGTTGCTGTTGGTTATTAAAAAACACCTTAGACCTGGGATATGAGCATACAATGGCCAACACTACAGGACTGATTGATAAACTGGGGGATGTGGGAATGACGGGGGAAACAGAACTGGTCTCTTTTTACGTAAAGGACATGTATCCATCAATTCCGGTAATGGATTGTTCATGGGACAATTGGGGATAAGGCGGGGAACAGGGAACTGGCAATACAACTTACAGGCACACTAGAAGCGACACTAGAACAGAATTACTTTAAATTTGACAATAGTATATATGGACGGATAACAGGACTAGGGATGGGAAATCCAACATCTGCCACCCTCATGGAAGTATTCATGCAGAACTTAGAAGAAGAATACGTAAAGGAATTAAAAACCAACTTCGGAGTAATATTTTACGCAAGATATGTCGACGACATCATAAGTATACTAGAGGGAAATAATGATGAGCAAATTCTAGATTATTTAAATGGAAGACACAAGAACATAAAATTTACAATGGAAAAAGAAGAGGAGGGGAGAATTAATTATCTAGACCTAACGATCAAGAGGAACATAATCTCGAACAGAATCGAATATGGAATATACAGGAAAGCAACAGCAACGGACACAATAATACACAACTCATCAAATCATCCCCAGCAACACAAAAACGCAGCAATCAGGCAGTTAATAACAAGACCCGAGAGAACACCACTAACACGGCAAATGTATATGAAGGAAATGGAAACAATATACACCATAGCGGAAAACAACGGATACAAAAAGCGACTCGTAGATAAAATCAAGAAACAAATTAGAACGGACAAAGAACAGGAAAATGAATGGAAAAAATGGGCTACATTAACATATATGGGAAAATAAACGTACAAACTGGCGAAATTCGTTGGAAAACACAACATCAATACCGCATTCAGAACAAGAAACAACCTAAGCAGAATACTACGGAATAAAACAACCGAGGCAAATATACTAGACAAACAAGGAGTGTACAAATTAACTTGTACATGCCATTATAGCTACATCGGGCAAACAGGATGAAAAATGAAGACCAGATTTAGGGAACACATTAGAGACTATAACAAAAAAGTACGAGAACCAAAATCAACTCCAGAATCAAACTTTGCGAACCATATATTTAACAACAAATGCACACCAGGACATATTAAAAAAAACGGTTAAACTGCTTCATACACAGCACAAAGGAAGGAAACTAAATGTATTAGAAAACAGGGAAATATAGAAACAAAAAACATTTGACGGACGAATAATAAATGAACAAATAAACACTGCTTCGGACACAATATTTGAACCATTGAAACATTTTTCAAGAAAACAAACATTACACCAACACAAACACGTTACGCAGATGCACAAGACCAAAGCAATAAAGAACATCATAAACGTACAATTACGGATTATTATGTCACATAATAAAAAAAAGAACCCAATAGGTTTACACATAAACAAAAACGGACAACAAGCATGATCGTAAAAGGATTAAGTTAGAAAAAAAAGACGAATGAAAAAGGGAGCGACAAATTAGATAAAAAGAGACAAACGAAAAAGGGGAGAGATGCAGGCAAAAAAGACAGAAAGTGACGAACGCAATAACACGAAGGGAGACACGAACTATATAAACACAACTGACAATAGAACGCAACTAGTACGAAGAGAACACTGAAGATGGCAAACAGCCGAAACCGGTTTGTTCACAAAGTAATTTTAGCCCCGTCGGAAAATCCAAGCACATATTAAAAATACATTCTAGTATTAAAATTATTCAAAAAGTTTGTTGTACATAAAGCCTTATATTTTGATTCATGTTTAGATCTTATACTTATTGAAAACTTTTAGTTAGAATGGGTCAAGCTTTGGCCTCCGTGAAATTCTTAGTACAAAAGCCAAGCAAAGGTTGTTTTTTTTTTAAACAATTTGATTTAAAAATTAGCTCATTAAGTAGCAAAAACATAAAAAATATATTAATTGGTTCAAATTTACTTTAGACAAGGAAGTGTAAAGGATGTTGAAAGATTATGATGGTTCCCTATAGCCCTTTCTATATTTTAATAGCTGTATAGGGTGTCAGCTAGTGGTTTAGGCGTTCAAAAGAACTGCCAGAAGATAGAAACTAACAAATGAAACAAGGCAAGTACTGCCAGCTAAAGTTATCAGATATTAGTCTTCTCTTTATTTAATTTACTATGGCTTATATACTACTTATGCAAATCTAACTTATAATCTAGAATTGAGTGATTTCTAATTCCACTCAATTTGTAATATGAACATGAATTTGAATTTGAATATGAATTTGAATATGAACAAATAGTATAGGTAACATGTAAGCGGTCAACAACACAACACATGTCAATAACATTGTATTTGATATCCCAAATGTGTCAGCATATTTACAACTGGGTTATTGTAACACTCTACATGAGTTGTGTTGGCTTGCATACACTATACATGCCGTATGACTACTGGATGCACTACAAAGTATTTTAGTCCAAAATAAACATAAATACTACTCGTATATGTGAACTTTTGTTATAAATTGATTAATACTTTTTTAATGTAAAAAAAAATATAAAAGGATGAAATACATACAGATAACTCTTGTGTTTGGAAGAATTACTATTAATTAAACAACTTTAGTAAATATTTCATCTTTTAGAAGCAGTTTAGCTTCTACATCTAGTTCAATAGATGTAGTTTTCCATATTTGCCAGATATTGGAGATATAGGGATCTAATGTGTATAACAACAATGAAGTCTTCATTATTACAATATCTAGACATTTTTCTTGTGTTGTGCTCGCGAAAGAATCTATAGTCTTTGTTTCGTTTTTCTTGCGCCTCTTCAGATAGATCTCCTATTGGTAGCATATTGTGTTGAATTATTTGTTTCCCAATGGTACAAAATTTTATGAACTGTTGATGGCATAAATCTCCAAGAATATTTTTCCTTGTAAATCTAATCACACAGTTGTGCTACAAATGATTTATTGAAGTAAAGCTTTGTTAGCCGGATAGGTTTACATCTGGGACCAATTAATTGACCTTGAGAATCGAGCGACTTAATGCCTTTCGATTATTTCTTGAGAACTCGCTAGTCTGCACCGATAAACTCGAAGCAATTGACTTTTTGGAGAACAACATTTCCTGTTTTATTGGCGATATATGGCCACATATGTAAACAGTCATCGGAGATTTGACCTCCACATTTGAACAATATCAGGGCTGGGCGTGGCGGTCATATGCCAGAAGTCTTATTGGAATTAAAATTCTAGAAGATTATTTCGAATAAAATAAATTTCATGGCAATTTAAAAAAATTCATCTTTTCACTTTCAAAATTATTTACCTTTAGAGAACATCCTGCATAAGACACTTTTAGAGAAGAAGCATAATATCCTTAGGATCAAGATCAGGCCGGTTTTCCTAATCAAGAAACAAAATAAATAATAAATTCTGTTAGAATTCCAAGAAAATATTTTAAAGAATTTTGAATAATTAAGTGAAATGGGTTTTGTTAAGCAGTTTAAAAGTTTTACTTATTTGCTTGAAAAAGTTTTGTAAAAATTAATTATTTAATTCTAGTATTAACGCCCAGAAAATAACAAACGAAAAATTTTATTTCTGTTGCAAAAATTAATAAAAATCAAAATCAAACAAAAGTCCTTTGAGACAAATCCTACGCAAATAATCATCAATTCTTATAAATTGTGCTGATAGCAATGTGATATTTATTGTAGCGTATGAATAAATAAAAAAAAGAAAAATACAACAACATTTTTGGAGAAAAAATGGAAGTAGTCAAACAACAATCATTTATTAAAAAACAACCCACACTAAACCATAATGAGCTTGATGAAGGATGAAGTCTCTTGAACGCCAACTGTAAATTGAAATACAAAAAATAGAAACACAAAAAAAGATGCCAACGGTAATCAAAAAAAATAAACTGTAAGAACTGGATATAAAGAAGAAGATACATGTGTTTTTATTTTTTAGAAAAAAAAAAACAAAATAAAAACATGAATAAAAAACACCAACAACTGTGTGTAGGAATATAATACAACAAGAAGTCCTTCTTCCACCATATAAAAGTATGTCCTTTTTAATTTAAAATTCAATTTGAAGGGTGGGTTAGTCTACGTTTAAGTCATTTAAAGTCGAAATCTTTGCGCGACAAATGTCACTTAATCTCGAATAAATGAAAGCGAAAAGAAAACAACTCACAATATATTTACAGCAAGAGAAGAAAATAACTAAATTTAGTAGTGAATAAATGTAAGAAATTAAAAAAATGAAATAAAGATCAAAGACAAAATTTTAGTTGAAGAAAAAGAAACATAAATAAATAAAAAAGAATTAGGATTAAGTAATAAAATTAATGGCTCTGCTTAAATGTGTTAAGTGGAACTGGTGGGAGGTGTAAACTTAAAAATAAAAATTATAAAAAGACAAAAGCTCCTTTTACTTTAAATACTTACATTTAGATAATAATAGATAAATAACAAGGATTTTATATTATAGGAATTTTATTTAATTTTTTAAATAGCTGTTTTTATTGCCATAAGTGACAATTTGTTTTTTGTGATAACGTGACTTAATTTTAATAAACAAAAATTTACACGTATTATTCCTTAAGTAAATGCCTTAAAGCTTAAATAGAGAAAATCTCTGATTACTTATAAAATAAAGGGGTTTTCAACAAAAAGTTTGTTTCTAAAATAACCCATAAGTTCAGATTAGGATGATTCAAATTTTTATTGTAAAACGAAAGGAAAACTTCGGCAATTATGATTACAAAATTATATCTGACAAACGTCTACCACGACTATGCCGACAGATATCAGTTCCTTCATCTAATCACTTTTTTTTGCGAAATGTCGGTTCTGTTTCGTTAACCACTTCACGGATTTTGAGTTTTAAGCCTGAAATCAATTTTAGTGGCTCCGTATAGAATCTGTCCTAAACATGGCCCCACAAAAAATAATTCAGCGGTGTTAAATCACACGATCTGACTAGCCACTTAACTGCTGATTGTCGTGAAATTTATAATAAATTAATCGTTTCATTATTTTTGTGACATGTGGCACCGACCACTTGCAACCACATATCAGTGATATCCACGTCGTCGTTAGCATCTCGCGAACGCTACCGCTTTTCCAACCGGCCCAATCACACCTCTAGACCACATAGCGCACCATACAGTGACACGTTGAGCATGCAAAGGCTTCTCAGTAATTGCCCAAATGCGGCAATTTTGCTTAGTGACATAGCCTGACAAGTGACAAGGCTTCGTTTGAAAAAAAAGGTTTTTTTCAGAAAAACCAGTCTGTTGTTTCTGAATGAATTGAGCAAACCTACGATGATGTGAATAATCGGTCGTTTTCAATTCCTGCATCAGTTGAACCTTGTAAGGCTTCAAAGTCAAATTCTTAGACAAAATTCATCATGTAGTGCTTTTCGATAACCCCAGTTGTTGAGAACGCCGTGGAGTTAACAAATTTAGATCTGCTTCAACACTGTGGTTCACCACTGCGATGTTTTTAGTAGAACGATCCGGTCAAATACACGTTGGTATTCGCACATTTTGTATCGAGCTCGCCGACTCAAATTTAACGACCAAACTTTTAATAGCGGTTTCAGAAGGACGTTTATGTTGTTCGAAAATGTCACGAACTTAACGAAATGTAACTTTAACAGAACCACCATTTTCATAGTGGTTTTTAATTATTTTAATGCGATTTTCGTGCGAAATTTAATTCATTGTAACAATTATCAATGCATCTACTATGAGTACGTCAAAAAACTACATGTCAAAGCTATCATGTTGTTGGCGGCTATAATTAAAAAACAAACGTCTTATTTAAAAACCCAATATAAATAAGAAACTGTCCTTGAGCTAGCAGACTCTTGTATTTCCTCTGGGTTAAATTTCTGTTGCGTTAAGATCTTCCAAAAACGATTCTGTCATATAAATATGTCGGTTGTTGAGAAACTATGATCCTAGGCCACCTGGCTTTAGTGGATCTTCGAATGTTGTTCCTAAAATGAGTTTAGAGTAGGATGAAAATATATTTCCGGCGGTCCTTCTAAAATATAGACCAATATTTTTGTATGCCACCCTCAATTCGCGGCGGTCCGTACTGTCACAATTCACAGCCATAAAGGAGTGAGAGGTTTATGTAAGCCTTTGCCAATTTCATTCGTTTAGGAAACGGAATGGAATCCTTTATCGTCCATAGGATGCGAAGCAAAGGAAAGTAAACTTAAAAGCTCTCTTAGATTTCGAGAGAAATATACATTTCTACTTTGAAGCGTTGAAAATATTGAAATCGTCGTTTATTTTTCCCACACAGATCGGGGAACATCATTTACGCTACTCCAATTATAAACCTGCACATCAGCATACATATGTGGTCCCAAAATAAAACCCTGTAATCTTCCTCTATTAATCCTAAGCGGATCAGATTTCCTATCATTAACACATATTAACTGAAATCGGACAGTAAGGTAGGAGACTATAAGATTGCAGGCCAAGCTTATGAAATGCAATAATTCGCACAGTTTTTCTACCAAGATCGAGTGATTCCCTGCATCGAACACCTTATTGTCATCCAAAACAATTTAGAAAGCCACCATGTAGCCATCGAGTTTGGATATAAGGATCTCAATTTTGTCCACTAAAACTGTTGTACAGTGTACAGTGGTATACAGTTGTGAGTGACATAAAAATTGATTTCCTGACAGGTAATCTTTGGTTGGAATTCGCCTTTAGTCGTGGGTATAGAAATGATCCTTGAAGATCTCCATTTCCTAGGAAAAATTGATTTCGTGAAGATAGATTTGAACAAATTAGGATCGGTAAGAGCTTTAAGATCAGTACCTGTAAAAATCTGGAGTCCATGTTGTCCATACCAATTGCGTTAGGATCTGACAGAAAAATTTTCTGGTTAATGAACATAGCGAAAATTAAAAGGATTGCCTACTGGGACATATCATAAATTATCGTAACAACTGTATGTCGGCAATATTAACAAAATTATTACTAAGGAGGTTCTCATAAACATCATGATCATATTGAGACATAGTAATTCGACCCACACCAATACTTCAAATTTCTCAACATTTAGTCCTACTATCTATAGCAGATGAGAATCGTCCTTGGTAAACAGCGGTTTTGCAGCCTGAATTCGTTTCGTTATTAATAAACAATTTAGAGCTTATTTAACTACTGAACCCTGCATCATAGAGCTTAAACGGAGAAAATTTGTGATGTGCGATAAAATTTTGTAGAAAAGCGATTTTAACCTTAAAATATAAATTTGTAATAAAAACCAATTTGAAAACATTTTATTAAAAAACCATAAGCCCTGCAGTATAATTTAAAAAAATCTGTAATCAAATTTATGAAAATATTATTTCAGACAAAAAATGTTATACTTGGACTATGCTCGAAAAATAGAGAATCCATTCTGGTATAAAAATATTTAAAACTTTTTTTTTAAAAGAGAAGAATTTTATAATAAAAAAACTAAAAGCATATGTTTTTGTAAAAAATAAAAATTGTGATTTGTGATAAAATTTATAAAAAATTAATTTTATGCTCAAAAATCAATTTTTTAATAAAGAATGTTAAACTCAGTTTATTAAAAAAAACCAGGAGCCCTACAGCTTAAACAAAGAAAATATATAATCTCTCTTAACTAAAATTAAGAGAGTTTATAAAATTTTTATTTTAATCAAAAGTACATTTTTTCTTATTAATAAATTTTTTTTTTAAATTTTAGCTAAAGGATTAAAAAAATTTTGCATTTTACTTTTCTTCGTACTTAAGTTAAGCAAATTTTTTCTATTTTCGAAAATACAAGAAAAACTAATAACCATATTTAACAAAGTGTGATTTTAGGCGTTGAAGCGTTAAATTATACAAAATTTGTTTAAAAACTAAAAAAAAGAAACGGTGAAAATAAATGTTCAGTTGAATACGATTAAGGAATTGTTAAAATATGAAAATTTGTAGAAGTACGGCAATTTATTAAGAGCTTGAGGTACGTTTATGCACGTTAAGATGTCTGCGAAAATGAAAATTTGTACACGAATGCTGTCTTACGGTTGTATATTTTAGGTCTGTGAGTGTGCGTGTAAATTTGCAATTATTTTAGAAAATGTAGTTTTTACTTCAATGATGCACATGATACTGGCTTCTCCTTTGCCTTAAGAAAAAATAAAATCCTAAGACAGGAACGTAGTTGTGGAGTAAAATAGCTGGTGCTGATAAAAAATATGAATTTTTATTAGACAAATTTTCGCTTGGGAATTAGTGATTAGAAAAAGTGTTGAATTAATTTAATTCAAACATGACTAAAAAGGAATTTTAGCCCTTTAGTTTGTTTAGACAGCTGAAGAGTTCCAGGTTAAAAATAGGTTTTTTTTTATTTGGGTACGGTTTTACGTCGACCCTCGTCAAATTTGGTTTGTGAACAAACGGGTTTCGGCCGTTTGCCATCTTCAGTGTTATCTCCGTACGAAGAGAAAATTTTACGAGGGTCGACGGAAAACCGTACCCAAATAAAAGTAAATTAAACTCCGTTGGAAAATTTTCGCACATATTATAAATAGATGTTTAAGGGAACTGCCAAAATGTTTGGAGGCTTAAATAACAAAACTCATGCAAGTGGTATCAAGTGAGTCTCTATTTATTCTAGGCATGCAGCGCTTTTTATATTCAATTTAACTAGCCTTTCTATCTTATTGTAAATTATTACTAATAAGTATTTATTTATTTTCAATCACATGTATTTGTATATCACTTCTACATGTGGCGAATCAAAATACTTGATAGAATAAAAACACTTAAATAAATATGACGCTCACTCATTTTGCGTAAGTTCATCTTAGGTGCCCCTGTAGGCTTGTAGGTAGTGTACTAGCTTGTCAGTATGGGGGTTGTGGGTTCGATTCCCAACGAAGACCTTGGTGTTTTTTCACTACAAAAATAAAAAAATTGACTGTCGGTGGGGCTGCTCAGCGGTGAAGGCATATTCACTGGTCGCTGTGCTGTCTTTTTACAGCAGTTAATTTCCGACTATCCTTTTACGTTCACCACCTGTTTCATCTCTTCTCTATCCCTTTCCTAAAGAATGTTGTACGGTACTTAACTTAATAGGCATTCTTGCCTTTATTCTCTTTACAAAAAAAAAGTTCATCGCTTAAATCAAATGTTACGATTTAATTAGGTGTGCACTGTACACTACAATTAATTATGATCAATTTTTATAGTGGACGTTAATGAAATTTAGTTCAAAATTTTGCTTTAAATTTTATCCTTTTTAAAAATAATTTTTTTTTAAAACAATTTTCTAAAAAGTATTTCTTTTTAAAGAATATCATAAAAAAGTATTTTATTAAAAATGCTTTATTTTTAAATAAACTTATATATAAAAATTTTAGTGTTACTTTTCTGAGAAGTAACAACTTGCAATAAAGTATTTTTAAAAAAAAAATATAAAAAAGTACTATATTATTATTAAAAAGTATCCCGTGAATTAGTTTTTGAATAATTAATTTAGGTGTATTTAGGTGTTACTTTTCTGAAAAGTATTTGTTGAAAAAACAGTTTTTACATAAAAAATATTTTAAGAAGTACTTTTTAGAAAGAATATTATAAATAAGTACTTGACTAAAAGAGGTTTTGTTTTTAAATAAACTTTTATATAAAAAACTAAAGTTTCAACAAAAATTTTAAAAAAATTATTAAAAGAAACATTTCAAAGCTATTTCTTAAAGGAACTTATTTTATCTAGTTTTTAAAATGCAAAAGTGCATTTTTAAAAAGAATTTTTCTGGTAAAGTACTTTCATGTATGTTAAAATAAGTTGCAAAACGATTTTTAAGTAACTAATTTAGATAAGTTTGGAAAAACTGTAGTTTACATAATATACTTTTCTTTTAATAATTTTAAAAAAGGTACTTTTTCACCAGTATACATTTTCTATGAATATAATTATTAAAAAAGTACTTCATCAAAAATTGTATATTTTTAAGAAGAAGTGACTCACCTTTTTAGGTATATTAATAACATTAATGCAAAAATAAAACATAGGTTTTTAATGTAGTAAATTATTAAAAAGTACCCTGTGCAAAAAATACTTTAGGGAATTTGCTTTTGAATAATTCTTTAAATGTATTAAGGTGTTATATCCATGTTAAAAAAGTAATTTGTATAACAAAAATTTTCTAAAAAGTACTTTAAGGAAAATATAAAAAGTACTTTATTAAAAATGCTTATTTATAACAAACGAAATTTAAAAAAAAAAACCAAAATATTAAAAAAAAGTAACTAGAAGAAAAATTTTAAAATTATTTTTTAAAGTGCATTTTAAAAACGATTTTTTTCGGTAAAGCTCAATATAAAAACATTAAAATAACTTTTAAAAAAGTACTTCATCAAAAATTATATAAATAATATATAATAAAACTATATTTTTAAGAAAAGTGTCCTTTTAGGTTTGTTTATAAAATTAATATAAAAATAAAAAGCACATTTTTAATATCGTACATTATCAAAAAGTATCCTGTGCAAAAAGTACCTTAATTGAAATAATTTTTAAATAATTTTTTTTTAACAATTTTGAAAAGGGTACTTTGGAATACATTTTACATTAAGATACTTTTTGAAAAGTACTTCATTAAAAAAATATATATCGTCGTGCACATGGCACAGCATATTGCAAAATTTAAGCTTTGTACCAAACACGAGTTTTGTTGGACTATGTGTAGTTGAATCGTTGACAGATGATCGCAATGTCAGTTGAAACTTTGTTATATACTCCTCCCAATACTTTTGCCTTATGCTGACCTCTTTTCTGAGATATTTCACTGGCCTACGATTTAATCTTTTTACCATATCATCAGACTGTGTATGCAGTGGTGACGTTCTCGTCTTTTTGATGCCATATACATCACACACAACTCTTTGAATATGGCCGATTTGAAATTTCGTCCTTGGTCGGAATGCAGTTTAATTGGAACATCGTATCGATACACCCAATTGTTCACACATGCATCCATCACCATTTAAGATTCTTAGTTTGAAATGGGCCATTTGCTAAAATAATCCATTACATATGCATACGTGTTTCTAGTGTTATTGAAAGGAAATAAGCTTAAGATATTCATAGTTATCTGCTCAAAAGGGGCACCAGCGTTGTATTAATGCAGCTTACCACGACTTTTCCTTGAGTCGACCCTTGGCCGCAAGGCACTTTTTGCGCTAAGCTATCCAATCGGCTACATATTATGGGTTTCCTGCTCAGGTGTTTTTATAAAATTAATATAAAAATAAAAAGTACTTTTTAAATATTGTCCAAAAAGTACTTTAGGGAGTTTTTGAATAATTCTTTAAAGAAAACCCATTTTTATAATATTATTAAAAATTTATTACAAAAAAAATAATTTTAAAAATGGACAGATATTGTAAGAAATTTTAGGTTCGGTTAAAAGTATCATTTCAAAAAGTACTTTTGCAACAAAATTTAATTTAAAAAATCGCAGTTACTTAGAGTATAGTTTTGTGCGATAAAAATTATAAAAATTCTTTATTAAAACTATATATTTCTCTAAGGTATATATTTGTCTAAAAAATATAAAAGCGAGCTATATTGAAAGGTACTTGTATTACAAATTATATGATCAGGGTCACCTGCGCTGTACTAATGCAGCTTACCACGACTTTTCCTTGTTCGACCTTTGGCCGCAAGGCACTCTTTGCAATAAGCTATCCAATCGGCTACATATTGTGGGTAGCCTACACAGGTGTTTTTATAAAATTAATATAAAAATAAAAAGTACTTTTTTAATATTGTCCAAAAAGTACTTAAGGGAGTTTTCGAATAATTCTGTAAAAGAAATCCATTTTTTATAATGTATTAAAAATATTTTTTTTTTGAAAGGGACGCTATAAGTTTTAGGTTCGCTTAAAAGTACCAACTCAAAAAGTACTTTTTCAATAATTCTGTTTTTGAATAATTCTGTAAAGGAAATCCATTTTTTATAATATTATTAAAAATGTATTAAAAAAAATTTTTTTTAAAAGGGACTTTATACAGATATTTTAAGAAGTTTTAGGTTCGCTTAAAAGTACCAACTCAAAAAGTACTTTTTCAAAATAAATTTAATTTAAAATATCTCAATTTTAATTTGATGCCTACTTAGATTGGTATTAAAAGTATATACATATTTCTCTAAAATATATATTGAAAGGTACTCGTATTACAAATTATATGATCACGTTTGCTTTTATAAATTAAAAATATCATTTATCATAGCAGAAAAGACTTTCTTAAAGGTATAAAAGGAAACAAAAAAAAATTATTTCATTCACAAGCCAAAAATAATCCAAACAAAATCCTACTTTTATTTTCAGCCTATGTTTTGTTTTTAATGCAATAAAAACCCCTAAATACTCTTTTTGATGTTTTCAGTTGTACAACTTTAAAATTAGTCTTGTGGTGTTTTGTCTTTATGATGAATTGCGTGCGTGCATGTTTGTATGTGTTTATTAGCCATATGTGAATCTCAAGTATGAGTGTTTGTGTATTGAGCTAAAGTGTGTGTTTGCATAAGTTTGTTGTCTGCTTTATTCATTTAAGTAGTTTAGACTCACAAGTGGCTGTAGAAAGCTATTTAAAATGTTCCATGAAAAATTATTTTCTACCAGCTATAAACAGAGCTAAACCCACTTACATGTGTTTTCTAAATAGATTTATTTATATGTTGTGGGTTTTGTTGTATACAAAAATATATTTTAGTTTTGTTATTTTTGTTACGTTTTTCTTGAGATTATTTTGTCTTATCGAAAAACTACTAGATTTAGCAGTTGAGTTTATGTGTGTGTGTGTGTGTGTGTATGGTAGCTGTTTCAAATAAATTTAGTTTTAAGTAACACAAGAAATTCTTATAAATTTCTAATGATTTTAGTTATTTATCATAAATGCTAAAAGTTTGCTTTTAAAATCATAATCACAATGTCGTTATAAATTTTTCTTGCTCTTGTTCTTGTTTATGCTTATTCATTTAGTTTAATATTTATGACACATAAAAGGATTAAACATTGTTGCTACGTTAAAGCATATTAAAGATTTAAAACTTGTGTATGAAAATTAACAATTAAAAAAAGAAACGAAAGTCTAGAAGATTTTACCATGAAAGCTGGCTTAGAATAAAGAAATTATGAGAACTTAATGTTATTTAATAAAAGAAAATTTAAAATTAATATTCTGTGAAAAGAAAATTAAAAACGCTGACTAAAGCTGTTTAATAACCTTGAATTAGATAGTTAAAAATTATTTATTCTGAGTTATATAAATAACTGGGTTCTGAGTAATGTGTTTTAAGTTAAAAAGGCTTTTGAAAAAGTTTGTAAAATAAGCACAAGAATTATTCCAATAAATAAATATTTTATTTGCTGTGTTGATTGAATATAATTCTTATTTAATAAATTTAGCTTGAGATATAGGAGCCTTGAGTTTTCAATACAAAATCTGGGATAAAATCCACTGATGAGCTTTATGAACAGTAGTGAAATAGCCAAAATAGCCTCTTTATACCTAAAGTTCTTATAAAAAAGCTTTGATCTTCTGCTGCGTCAGGCATGAAAATTTTTATCTGAAGCATCCTTAAAAGAAGCCTGAGAGTAGTCTGTAGTTGTTCCTATTCCAATATTTTATAATGTTATAGAAAGGCATTTGATGGAGCCTAGTCACATGTCTTTCATTCTCTCTCTCTCTCTCTCAAACAAAGGACACGAAAATTGATGTTATTTCCGCAAATGGTTTAAGTCTAGATATAAACTTAAGGCACAAGTCAATTTGCCTACTCTCTCATGAATAGTCGCAGTCCTATATGAAGATGGATTTTAGGACTTGTTACTTTGTTGAGAATTTCAAACTAGAAGGAAAGCTGACTCTATAGCTTTGTGGAAAGCTTAGAAGAAACTAGAAAATTGCATAGATAACATTACAAATATTCAAGCTCAAACCTAAGCCTGGCGCTATTATGTATTGTATCACAAGTTGAAGGACTTCTAACTCTACCGAGAGCTTAATAATATTTGGTGATGTTTTCGATAAAAAGAAATTTGTGTTCAAAAATGAAACAGACAATTATTTTAAAATATTTTTATGGAAAATTTATTATTATTATTGTGCTTCCTCTTGTTCCCTGTTACCCCTTATTCAAATAGACAAATAGCCTTGATTATAAATTTACTAGCGTGTCGTAACTGCTTTGTAAGCCATTTGTGGTTTGTTTTTATTCTGCAGCGTTCTTTTTTGTGTGCCTCAAAAAATTCAATTATTCAAGAAAATTAATCAGAAAGAACACAATTTCTTTTTTTTTTTGGTTTTTATGTTTTTTTAATAATTTTTTCACAATTCAATGTTTTTGTGTACTTACATAATACGTCTTATTCTATTGCAATGCTTTTACATATACGACACTCTTCGATTGAGTTTGGTTCGCGGTATAAACAAACAAAGCACGTGAACATTATACATATAATTGACCGTGCGAAAAACAGCGATCATTGTAAAAGCAACGCGTATGGAAAACTGAAGCCGTTACAAATCAAACGGAAAATCTGGAGGAATCATAGGAATGTGTGGCATCAACACATCCTCGCCCCTATATTTTCCTTTTAAAATTTTTGCTTCAATTACATTTTTTATAACTTTTTTGACTACTAAACGTGTCCCATTGCAAAGCATAGATATTTCTAAGCAAAATAATTGGTACACCAACTTTCGCTTGTAGGCGGTGGGGCGGCAGTCTAGATAACTCAAGCGAATTTTAAAATTCGAGTGGATAATTTACAATATCGTACGTAAAAATTTCCCCAGGAGTTAATCAAAATTGTCACATTGATATTCGAAACATCTGCATTTTCCGCAGCTAAGATAGCTCTTTCCTCCAACCAATCATGGTTTCTAAAATTTTGTGCAATACCGGGAAATACGTTTGTGACCAATTCTTGTTTTGATTGTGCAAAATGGCAAAAATTATCCTCAATCGTAATCATTTTTGTTGTGGAGTCAATTGGAATTGCGCCATTCCCAATATCTAACAATTGCTTTTATATAACGTTCGGCTGATGGATCATTTTACAATTGAACACGCATATTACAGACACACATACACACAAAATGCACCAGAATATGGAAAACAAAATTCTCTATTTCTTTGCACATCCACTTGCTATGAACATATTTTGATTTGTATTGCCGTCGCATTCTGTGCAAGCACGCACACACGCAGCAACGTACAAACGAAAACACACATTTCATTTGATACAAAACGTTGAGTCGAAGTATTTAACAGAAAAAAAAATTTAATTTTTTTGAAAAATTTGTCTTGTTTGAAACACGCACTGTGGACGCGCTATTCTGCGTAAACGCATTTAACAAAGATACGAACCAGCGAACGACCATAACGAAGGTACTGTGAAAATTTGGGGGAAATCCGACGGCGCATCTCGTCCAACACTGGCAACCAACGGACATCTATTTTGGGCTTAATTTATATATATATATATAGATGTTAATGCAAATATACATAAGCGACAGCGAACTACATGACTAAAAAAACTCATGATGCAATTGAATTCTTATTTTGAAAACGCTAATTACATAGTATAAACAATTGGGGTAGATATGATATAGATTATCTTCAGAATGTGGCCGTTTGGCCCTAATCTGACTTTGGTCTTAATACTGAGTGAAAACAATGCGATCACCAACACCCCCAGGGCACATACACACCAAAATACATACACACCTCAAGTGGCGGTTTCAAGAGCACAGCGAGCAGGACCGTGTCTCCGCAGCTTGCTCGAGAGCCGAAGACTATCTTAATTCCTTGCTGCTCTAGCTTAGCGACAGTCTGTTGCAATGCAACAGCACATCGGGTAGGAAAACGTCAACCTTCCCGCAATTTTTAGGTCTTAACTACAGCCACCACGTTAGTTGCTAAAGACCCTCAGCAATAGCCAAAGCAGAACTGTAGCACTGTGGACTATTGGTTCCGGTGGTACCAGTTTGGTTAATTACTGGTCGGACATCGAGAGTTTTATACTCTTCCAGTTTCAGTCTTCTGGTAGCCTAGGCAACTGATGCCATCATTTAACCCCGAAAGCAAGAGAAGAAAAACACATTGACTGCTTGCCCTTGGGATGGGTGAGAGTATTTATATATCAGTGGTGTCTGTTTATAATAGTTTGTGTCCGTGAGCGTCAAGATGTAATCCAAAGTTGACGTCATCTCTTTTCCGTTTGTATGAGCGTATGTGTTCCGCAATGTTCGTCCAATTTGTCCAATATAAGATTGTTTGCAGGTATAAGTAAGTCTGTATAACCCGCTGGAACTAATATTTTTTTTAACTTAATGTTAATTGTGTTCTTAATCTCAACCTATTAAATTGGACAAGTGATCTTGAAAGTTTTTGTTTTTTTTTGTTTGATTTTTTTGTTTTATGAAAGAAATATTCTTAGTTATAGATATTTATATCAAAGTATTTTAGGTGCCCCTGTAGGCTAGTAGGTAGTGTACTAGCTTGTCAGTATGGGGGTTGTGGGTTCGATTCCCAACGAAGACCTTGGTTTTTTTTTTCACTACAAAAATAAAAATTGACTGTCGGTGGAGCTGCTCAGCGATGAAGGCATAGTCACTGGCCGCTGTGCTGTCTTATATACGGCAGTTAATTTGCGACTATCCTTCTACTTTCACCACCTTATTCATCTATTCTATATCGTTTTCCTAAAGAATGTAGCATGCTACTCTACTAAATAGGCACTGTTGCCTGAAGTGCTACTTCTCTTAAAAAAAAAATTGTCAGTTGTTTCTGATTATGTCGCAGAGTGTTGCCAGTTGTTAATGCTGTAAGTATTCCTTCTTTGTGAAGAAAGTTTGTTAGACTGTATATTTCTGGTCCTGTGCAGGTAAAGGTGTGCCGTGTGACTTTATATAAAATTTGTTTGACAACTTGGCCAATGTTATTAAGATCTGACATTTTTATACTGTCGTACATAAAAAACTAAATATTACTGCACATTGGGTGGAAACGCATTACAATTTACTGCAACAAGTCGTAATAACTTCTGTAAACTATTTCTGAAAGCAGTCTTCGGTTGGAGTGAAAACACTGCAGAAAATACACACTAAAGTTTTTTTTCCCCCTTTCTTTTGTTTTTTATTGAATCTTCAAAATATGAAATAACAATAAGTTGTCAAATCTTAAATCTAGAAATAATCGTTAAGCCCGACCAATGTTGGACATACACCTATGGCAGAAAATGAATGATGCTCAAGACGCTTCATCTGTAGCATTGACAACTAGATCCTTAGTGTCCTTCTTTTTTAGGCGAATGTGACCACTAAAGTTTAATATATTGCGAGCAAGTGGATTAGGATAGGTTTCGAGTTTTGTTAGGTATTTTCCTGCGTATTTAGCTATTTCCGCAGTCATTAGTGGCATGTTTAAGTCCCGATGGATGTTAGAATTTTTGACGTACCATGACGTACCAAGTTACTAGGCGCAAAATTGTGTTTTGTCTACGTTGGATCTTCTCCACATTAGAAGCTGATGCAGTGCCCCATAGCTAGATTCCATAGCACCATATTGGTTTCAAAAGAGACTTGTAAAATAATAGTTTGCAATCCAGACTCAGGGTAGAATTTCTACCAATGACCCAATGTATCCGAGCCAATTTTAGCTTCATCTGAGTCAGCTTTGCTGCAATGTTATTCTTCCACGTAAGTCGTCGATCTAGATGTATACTAAGGTATTTCACATGCGAATGTTCCGGAACAATTTCGATATTGATTCGAATGAGGGAACAAGTATCCCTTCACAGTGTGAACGTTATATGAACACAGTGTTGTTCGTTCACCTTTATTCTTCATAATTTCAACCATGTTTCTAGCTGGCCAATATGCGCTTGAAGATTTTGAGATGCTTCAAGCGGGTTTTCGTGCATAGTAAGACAGGCTGTATTATCAGCAAATATAGATGTGTGAATAATACTACTCACAGGCATATCAGAAGTATAAATTAAATATAAAACTGGAACAAGTATACTGCCCTGTGGCACACCTGCGGCAATATATTCAAGTGGACTCATGAAGTTTCCTTATGTAACAGTAAACTTCCGGCAAATAATGTAACTTTTCAAAAGCTTCAGAATGTTGACTGGCAGATATGTTTTCAGTTTTAAAAGCAGTCCTTCATGCCACAAAAGTCGTGTGTAACTCTTTTTTATTTTAAAAATGCCATAGTTCCAAAAAGTAATTTTTTTAATACATATTTTTTTATATTAGCAACACTGTTTTTGTCTTGTAGTCAATTGAAACAGAAAATTAGTGTAATTTGTATAGAAAGACAAAGACGGGGGGAGCGAAAATTATGCAGCCTTGATGTTTGCTTGTCGTCAAAATAAATAAATTAAAGCCGATAGTCTGATGTCTTTTATGTGTTAAAACATAAATTCTAGTTCTTAATGCCCTACGCGTATGAGTATTATTTAATTATTCAATACGACTCATACGTAGTTTGGTTTTTATTGTTATATTTTTGTTTTAAAAAAAGCTCCTCCATTAGTTCCTTTTAAGAAACTGTTTTAAGGCTCATGTAAGTAATTTTATTCTAAGCGATTTAACATGTCTTATTCTTTATTTTAAATTTATTAACAAAAGATATTTATGTCTAAATAAATTTATTTTATGGTAAAATCTAAAACAAAAAGATTTAGACAAATATTTATGTTATTTAGTAGCATTTATTTTGTATTAATTTTCCACTACATTAAATCATGATCATACAAAAAACAGGAGGAAAAAGAGAAGTAAAATTTCTTTAAACATATTTTAAAGCAATTGGAAAAGATTTAGAAAATTAAATAGAAAAGAAAATGAATGTTATAAACAGTTTTTTTTCTTGGCTTGCCATTTTGCAGCTGAAAGATATATAAAAGACAATAAAGAAAAGAAAGAAAATTCTGTGCCAAAATTTTATTTAAGAGTCAAGTTTACAGTCATCGATTTGGTTTTGGCCCTGAACAGTAAGTGTTCTCATTTTCAAAAATAACTTACAAACTTCCTAACCTTATTTAGTCTTTAGAAATTTGAGACAACTTCGTTTAATAATTTATGTTGTCAATTTGCTGCAATCTAAAAGAAAATCTAAATTGAAGTTTTTCCTAAAAATTTCTAAAAAAAAAATATCTAAAAATGATTTTATCTCTCTGCATGCAGTTATCGATTATATAGAAACATAAATCTTTAGAGACATTTTTAAAAACGCACACATTCATGTATTTCTTTTACTTTACACACGACTTACAATTGCATTTCCATTTCTTTTATTTTGGACTACGATAAAAAATTTAATTCAATTGTAAATGCATGTCATGACCCAGGTAATTTAATGTCAATTTTAATGTCCTGCTGAGAATATGTTTGTACAAATACAATCATCTGAAAGTGTAATTTTGTATTTAATTTGAATCATATGAATCCATTTATTTCAAATATTTCTGCATTAAATACGACAATAGTTTGGACAACATCATGCACCAGGTATTTTGTATGCCAGTCATGTGTTCATGTGCTTCTAAATATTAAGTGTCTGTAGGAACGTGGCAATATTAGGTGAGTCTATTTGGTAGTAAATATAAACAGATTAAAAAAATTAAATCAGTTGACAGTTAAAAAAAGGCTTTTCAAATACATCCTGAGCTTCAAGTATCAAGCAAAAAGGGAAGTAAAAATTGCTGGCCATAAGCCGGGAAATATACGAAAATTTTGAACTCCATATAGACAGTTGTTGTTGATTTATCATTTTACAATAGTGACCATGTGTCCTCACAAAAGGTTTTAAAAAGTTTTTTTTTCTGGCAATTTTCATGCAACATCTCGAATTACTATACTTAAAAACACTAATGGAAAAACACAAGATAACTTATTACTATAGATACGTAAATGACATCTTATGCATTCGTGAACAAGACAACGCCAAAAAAATTTTAACAGACTTAAATATATTCCATAATAACATTACATACACAATGGAAAAAGAACAAGACAGAAATTTGAATTATCTTGACATCACGGGGAACTCACTGTTTAACATTTGACATCTTTAGAAAACCAACTACGAAGGACGTACGATCCACATTACCTGCAACCACCTTACCTAACATAAACTAGCGGCATTTAGACATATGATAATCAGACTTAAGATTGTCGCACTTAGTTCAGCTAAATACAACAAAGAACTCGAAATAACTTACACTATAACTAAAAATAACGACTACAAATTCACTACTATCAGCAAACTTCTTAGACAATACAACACTAAAAACAGGAATAAAATAGACCAAGAGATAAGCGATACAATACGATGGCACACTTTCACTTAGACAGGACCAGAAATTTACAAACTAACTAACCTTTTTCACAAAGAAGGTTTACTTACAGCTTTGAAAAGTGGAAACACCCTCGGACATAATCTTAGAGCCACGAGGGAAACAACTGACAAATTTAGTTCAAGTAAGGTATACAGACTTACTTGTACCTACAATTATACTTATAGACGACAAACTGGAGGAATACTAAAAACAAAATTTACAGAACACATACGCTCATACAAAGGAATAAGAGAAGTATCCAACATTGTATTACATCTTGACATTCAGGGACACACACCCAAGGGAAATAGATAAGTGTATGACATTGCTACATCCTAGCAAAAAAGGACGAGGTTTTGACATTCTTAAAAATATGTAAATCTACAAAACAAAAACTTTTAACGGTGACCATTTGGTAAACACGACCTTAGACACAGTTTTTACTCCACTAAAGCTACTCATATACTGGAAGAAACGGAAAACAGCCTAGATGATAAAAAAGGTAGGGATATTGAAAGTTGGCCTTGGATAAACTGTTAGGTGTCAGGCATTCTACCTTTATAAGTAGATATGACCTTAATGACGTGATAAGATTTACATCTGTACCTGGCCGTGAGGCTTAATCAGATGGTGAATCATTACCACTGTGAATGAAAAGCAACGCCATTCACACATTCACGCCCTAAAAGGCCTTCAGATACGTATATCCTCCGGTCACTCCAAGTCCTGGTCCAGAACGCATGAAGCTTAATATAATTAAGAACACGGCGGCATTCATACTCACTGGACCTGAACCATTCATTGTGTTCATTGTGAATGATCCGACCCACAAACTCAAACGAGGGCCTCGAAACACACAGCCACCACGATAATCCCGAAGGGCCAACCTTAATAATCAGTCAGAGAAGGGCTAAATGCCTAAAGAGACAAATAGCGGAACTCTGCGGGCCAGTGATTCCCGTGGAAATATAGTGGATTATCCAGTTGACTCCTACTAGCCTTGAAGGGGACTGGGCTCCCTTTTAGCCCGCAAGACACCAGTCTAGATAACAGTTGTAGGATCCATAAAGACTATCGTGTGCCCCCGGGGGGAATATGACCTTAATAACAGAACTACCTATATCCGAACACGGATTCCCTAATACGGATTAGAACACGACTTGATGTCTTGAGATTGAAAGCAATCGCCATTCATACCGAACAAACAGTTGGCAAAGACAGAAAAGAATGACAATACTATTTCTCGTAATTAACTCTAGGCCACATTTTGATTCAATAAGTCAATGTTGGCTATAGCTGTATGACATAAAGTAGCAATATGTTCATAACACATCACGCCCGAAGTAATATCAACCATAATTTGAAAGGGAGTTTCGCGATATAAAGCGAATCAAACGGTGATTTTTATTCAATTTAGTCAAGTTTGTAGGGTCTGCTATGGATGTGGTTAACATGATATAGTGTGATACGTTTTACATCCGCACCTGGCTATGTAGCCTTAATCAGATGGTGGACAAACCACTATTGTATGATTTGGAACGTCATACAGGCGTCGTAGGAAGCCGAAGACATAATTCTAAGCAACAGAACCACCTAGTTGCAACTTTAATGATTCCAAGGCAGGGTTGCAAATCATCACATATTGCTAAAGAGTTGGAGACTCTGTCCTGTCCAGAACACATGTCTAGCATGCTCACTGGACTAGATCATTCACTTTGCCTGTCATTATTAGTGAGATGATCTTGGCCACCATAATAACCATTATACTGTTATGGAGCCGCGAAACCACAACCACCACGATACTCCCATATAGGGGCCAATCTCAATGATCAGTCAGAGACCTATTAAATGTCTAAAGAGACAAATAATGAACTCCACGGCTCACTGATCCCCGTGGAAATAAAGTAGAGCTTTCAGTTGACTCCCTGCCTGTCTTCAGGGGACTGGGCTCCCTTTTTCCCCCAGTTGCACAGATCTAGATAACTGTTACGTACTATAAAGACCATAAGTGTGCCCCCGGGGGGGGGGGGGACATGAACATGATATGAATGAATGCTGTTTATTTAGAGGCCTGCAAGCTAAAAATTAGACTCATCGTTGAATAAAAAATTTAAAATTGCGCTAACCGATAGCCGGATAATTTTGTAGAGTCTCGCAAGCGACAATCTATTCATGATGATTGGCATACTGATCATAAATTTAAAGTAAAAAACTAGTATCTAGAATAATATACATTCACTAAAATGTATAGGGCTCTTTTAAATAATACTGTGATAAAGCCTATTTGAACCAAACAATTTTTGTGATGCTAATTTTCGTCTGCCTGCTGTCATGAAAGCAGTTTTATAAAAGAGTAAAAAAAAATGTTTTGTGTCTTGTCTCTTATTTTCTTGTACGCAGCCTTCGCCTCTAAACAATTGAATTTTTTTTTATTTTCAACAAAAGGATTTTCAAGCTCTGTAAAAGGTGTGATAAAAAAAATCTTAAGAACTAACTTTAATTCTTAGCAGCTTCCTTTTCATAAACTATCTTCATTTTGTTATTAAAACTTAATAAAAAAAAAGAGTTTTAGAAGTTCTAGCACAGCAAGGAAATGTGTAAATTAATAAGTTTGAATAAAAAACTAGCTGCTAAAGGAAACAAAAAATAAAAATTTAGCACTAAATTAATATTTATTAAAAAAAACAGAAAAGCAGCAAATACGTTTTGCTTGAAATCTGGGAAAAAAATGAATAAAAGTGTTAATTCTTTTATAAAGTCCACAGAAAAAAAAGCTGCTGGCTTTATTTTCTTTAGAGCAAGACTTTTTAATTATATTTTATCTTTTAATACACCTTCTTTCATTAACAGAAAATAAAAAAGTTGATTTCTTTTTTATTATTTTTTATATTATCTCTAGTCCTCCCTCTTTTTTCGTATACCTGACTAATTGTCTGTTTGAGTTGATTTTGCAATTAGCTTTGGCAATGCATTAGTGTAACACTTCTGTACGTGATTTGTAATTTTATTGATGCTGTGTAGGTATGTGTGTGTAGTGTTTTTTAAGAAACATTCATTATGACATTCACGTTGAATTAAATCGTTTTTCGAACATATCTTTTATTCGCTCTCTCACTCCCTTTTCAAATGCGTTTTATATTTAGTAAAATGAACGTGTTTGGAAAATAAAGAAGTGCATGCACAAACATGTCTTTTTAAAGTTTATATCTATGTCTTGAGGTTTGTAATTATATGTGTTAAAGTAGTTATAGTCTTTTAATATAATTTAAACTGGAATTTGCTGGCAACGCAATCTGTCTCTCTAGATAAGGAATATCGTTTGGAAAATGTATCTGATAGAGATGCTGTCTTAATATAAAAGTGTACACTTTTAAATAACATCCTTATTTACAATCCCGTGTTTAACAGAGAGCTAGTTTTTCATAATGAAAATAGCCAGTGATCTCTACTTCAAATATGTGGTTATTAGTGCAATGAAGTGGGTTATAAATTCACACAATGTCATCGAATTCTCAAGAATGATTTTCGGTTTTTTAATAAAAAAAGGTAAGAAAGGCCCTTTTGCATGCAGTGAAACTATTTAGCTGTAAACATGTTTCTCCGCATGTAATTTTTTCGAGAATAATTATGATCGTATTTAATTAATTATATGCATTTTAGTAGTTAAAGTCTTTTAGTATAATTTAACCTGGAGTTTATCGAAGAGGAAATGTGTCTAATAGAGATACCGCCTTAATATAAAGGTGCAGGCTATTAAATATTATCTTAGTTTATAATATCGTGTTAAACGAGAAGCTAGCTTTTCAGGACAAAGATACCTATCGATCTCTACTTCAAATATATGGAGTGGTATATAAATGCACAATGGCATCCAATTCTCAAGAAATGATGTTCGGCTTTTTAATAACAGAAAAAAAAAAACAGAGAAGGCCACTTTGCATGCAGTAAAAATAGTTACCTTCCAGCCACCTTATAACCATTAACATAAATACAAAACGAACAAGATGCACCTGTAAACAAGTTTTGCTGCACCTCTTTTTGCCTAGAATAATTATAATAAAATTTAAAATTCGCTTTCCTATGGAAAGCTTCTTCAAAAAAAAAAAGAAGAAGAAGCGTTCCATAAAGCGAAATATCGAAAAGAAAAAAATATATATTGTTAATTTAATTTAAAAAGACCGTTAAAAAGAATAAGAGATATTTATTAAAGATAAAAAAAAAATTTAATTTAATTTTATAACCAAAATTTAGGGCTGGCGAAATATTTCTTTGGAAAAATTATGAATCCAGCTGGATCGGCTTAAACTTGAAAGTAAGATTTGAAAACATAGATAACGGCGGGAAGGTTTTAAGCCATTTTTTAAATTAATCATCTATAGCAATTTTGCGGAAGTGTACAAAACGCCTAGAAAATCCCAGGGTACTAACCTTGTGATTTTAAACTCGGAACTTTACTCCAACGATGAAAAGAGGTAAAACACAACAACATATTCAGTGGAAGGCTTGCAACTAGGGAATCTAACTGTTGTTGACCAGTAAAGCCTTCAAATATTTAACAAAAATCATGACGTTAACTAAAAGCCAGAACGGAATAGAATTTACGCTGAGATGCCAGATGACAACTACTAGAATAAGAAAAGAAGATAAACTGTTGGATGTGAAGTACTTTTGTGAACTCAATAAAAAAAAGTATAGTAGATTCTACAGAACCAGAGGTAAATATTGACATTAAAAATCACCTTTTTAGAGTAAACAATAATTGGCATGACACTTTGTGTTTACGTCTAGTTACCATGGAAGAAAGAAAAGAACTTTCAGCGAACATAAAGATCTTATAAATCATCCTTTACTTTATTCATTAAAACATACATATATTCATAGAGTTATTTATAAGAAGAGCTGGCAGGAGCAGTGGCACATCTTTAATATACTTTTATGAAAATAAGCATTAAGTTCGCAGTAAAATATTTCCCTCCCAGTTTTTCTATACATTATTATGAAATTTATTATTATGATATTCGTTTCTAACTAATTCAACAAATTCAACAAATACAATTAAATATTTAATGAAAAATAAAAAATATTTTATTAAGTTTAAATTAATTCAATTAAAATTAATTAGTAATAATTATTTCTTTCAACTTTGCTCTTAATAGTCGGCAGATGTCAAGTACATAATGATGAACTGCACTACTGAAAATGTGACTATATAAATTAAAGGGATGCTAAGATAATTATATGCCACTATACCCGTCAACTCTTTAAAAAAATTGCAATTCAGCCCAAGCCATGGAAAATATAATGCTCCCGCATGTACATTAATATCCGTGTATAAGAAACACAAAATAAAGCTGCCAGATTTTTTCACATAAAAAGAATATAGACCTTTTTAGTCGCCTGAAAATAGAAATCCCATTTGCGAGCTGCATGTTAGTATTAACTTAAATAACTAAGATAAAGCTTGTATGTCCATAGTAGAAGCATATGTAGCTTCTTATATATAGATATTGTCTTACTAGAGAACATCATCAGATATCTCATTCAAGTTTATAATTGCACATACTATTTTTTTTTTCAAAATTTAAACTGAAGTCATCCAGTTTGTAAAATAATTATTTTCATTAGGTGAAAAGAGGTACTTTTTTCAATCGCCATCATTAGCAGACAGTATAAAAATACAGTTAGGCTATTGCGACACAATTAATTTAGAATTTCAAAGCGTGTAAAAATCTTTAGGGAAACCATTAACGTTATTCCACAAGAGCTGCCAGTATAAGACAAAAATAATTGCTACTGAGAGGCTACGAGCTGATCAGATGAAATGGCGGAGGGGTTTGAAGGTAACAGCATAATAATAGAGTGCGGCATTCGTGACTGAGTTGTGTTAGATAGAGGCTGGTATCTTAACTAGTAGAATAGTAGTAGCAGAAGCTACAGCCTATCGTAATTTGGATAGCTTAGTTTGTATGCAGCCTTATTTTGAAAGCCATACAGTTTGAGTAGTTATTTAATAATACTGAGCAGATTCTAGATTACTTGAATGGAGGACACAGGGACGTAGAATTCACAATGGGAGAGGAAGAGGAGGGGGGAGTTGATTATCTGGCCCTAACGGCCAAGGGGGACACAATCCTGAGCGGGGTCGGATGTGGAATATACAGGAAACCAACGGCAATGGACACGATGATACACAACTCATCAGATCATCCCCGGCAACGCGAAAACGTGGCAATCAGGCGGTTAGTAACAGGACTCGAAAGGACACTACTAACACGGGAGATGTATATGGGGAGATGGGTACAATATACACCATAGCGGAGGACAATGGATACGGAAAGTGCCTGGTGGATAACATCAGGGAACAAATTGGAACGAACAGGGGACAGAAGAATGAAAGGGAAAACTGGGTCACATTAACATATATGGGAGGATCAACGTACAAACTGGCAGAATTCTTAAGGGAACACAACATCAATACGGCATTCAGGACGGGGGACAACCTAGGCAGAATACTACGGAGTAGAACAACCAAGACGGATATACTAGATAGGCAAGGAGTGTACAAATTAACTTGTACATGCCATTATAGTTATATCGGGCAAACAGGACGGAATATTAAGACAGATTTAGGGAACACATTAGAGACTATAACAAAAGACTACAAGAACCAAAATCAACTCCAGGATCAAATTTTTCGAACCATATATTCAACAACAAAGGTACACCAGGACAAATGGAAACAACGGTTAAACTGCTTCATACACAGCACAAAGGAAGGAGACTAAATGTATTAGAAAATATGGAAATATACAAACAGAAAACATTTGACGGACGAATAATAAATAAACAAATAAACACTGCTTCAGACACAATATTTGAACCATTGAAACATTTTTACAAGAAGACAAACATTACACCAACACAAACACGTTAAGCAGGTGTACAGGACCAAGACAGTAAAGGACCTCATGAACGTACAATTACAGATTATTTTGTCATGGGGAGAACCGAGTAGGTTCACACAAGAACACAGACGAATAACGAGCATGCTCGTAAAAGGATTTAGGTAGGAGGAGAGACGAATGAAATGGGAAAGACAAATTAGGTAAGAGCAGACAAACGAAAAAGGAGAGAGAGATACAGACAAAAAGAGAGAAAGTGACGAATGCAATAACATGAAGAGAAACATAAACAAGACAAACTATATAAACACAGCTGACAATAGAACGCTACTAGTATAAAGAGAACACAGAAGATGGCAAACGGCCGAAACCGGTTTGTTCACAAACCAAATTTGACGAGGGTCAACGTAAAACCGTACCCAAATAAGAGTAAATTAATAAACCCCGTCGGAAGAAATACGCAAATATCAGTTATTTATCATGTAACTTTAAGTATTTTATTTTAATTGTTATAATCAATTATTTATATATCACTTGCTATTCTTGTTAATATCACAATTTTTTTCCCCTACTTTACATTGTCATTATCAAATGAATAATTTAACGCCAAAATGAAAAGTGAATAAAAAAAATTCACCAAATGATAAGGCGAATAAAGTGACGTGACTTTTTGTAGCAAAGGAAGAATAACGATGATGTGTTAAAAATAGATTAAAGGAAAGAATAAGGAAATAATAAATGAAAAACAAGGATAAAGTTTGTAGATTTTTTTGTTGTTAAACAAATCACAGTATAAAAGTAATTAAAAAGTAAATTTTCTTCAAAGCAATAAATCAAAAAATGCATGTGTTTATTGTTTTTGTTTTATTTGTGCGAGATGACAACACAAAATAAAGTTTTAAATAAAATTGTAAAGTTAGTTTTGTTTTTATCAATTCAATTTTCGTGCTCCCTTTCAATTTAAACGTGTATTTATTGGTCTTATTTAAACAAAATGCTTAACGATAAGTTTAACTTCAAAGTACTGATTGTTATAATAGCAACAACAACAACAACAAGTTATAACTGCTATAGTGGCAAGTACTTGTACGACTATTCGCTTCTTTTACAAACGTTATTTCTGTTATATTTGCTGCTATGAAAGCAACAACAACAACAACAACCAAACAATACAAAGTTAAATAAAGTTTGAAAATTCGAACAATTGTTAAAACAACAACTAAAATGAAAGTTTCCTTTTAAGGCACACACAGGCTGCAATAACTCACTGACTTTTCTATATTTATTAAAAACAATCAGTTTGTCTGTATTTAAAAGCAACTAACTACAGAGTGGTCTTTGGCTACTAATGTAAGTTACTAGATTTTTTTTAAGAATTTTTAAGAATTCCTTTGCCCAGCTCTTGTTGTAGCACCCTTTAGTCATACTTTTCTTGACAACTTGAACAATAATTTTATTAAATAACACGCTAAATGGTTTAAGTACACACTTGATGTTAACTTGTTGGCCTGGCTTGGTTTGAGGGTAGATATTTATTTCAAAATTTGTTGTTGTAGTTGTTAGTGCCATTATAATGATTGCACAAGTATTAAGTTGTAATTTAACTTGGCTTTTAGTTACAAATGATTTTGCTCTTTTTATATTTTTATTTGTTTTTTGTTATCAATTATTGATATGATTTTTTAATCAAAAGCTCTTTAACAGACTGATTGTTTATAGCCATATGACAGATAGCCAATAACTAGTTAAAAAATTCCAAAAACAGCTAACTTTTTTTTTTTTTTAAAAGAAGTAGCACTTCAGGCAACAATGCCTATTTAGTCAAGTACCGTGCTACATTCTTTGGGAAAGGGATAGAGAATAGATGAAACAGGTGGTGAAAGTAGAATTATAGTCGGAAATTAACTGCCGTACATAAGACAGCACAGCGACCAGTGACTATGCCTTCATCGCTGAGCAGCCCCACCGACAGTCAAAGGGTCCGCCATCTAACGTTTTTTTTTTTCAACTAGTGCTTATTTCGTGAATGGTAACACTTGGCTCATGTTTGATTTAATAGATAATTAGTTTTATCCTTCCGCTGAACGAAGAAGGATGTGCATACGCTTAAACAACGCTCGAAAATATTGCAACATTACTTTGAAAATCATGGTAATGTCGCAGAATGTGTGCGAAAATTGCGTACGGATTTTGGAAGAAGAGAATCACCGTCAGCTCCGTATGTTCGTTATCTTGTGACAACAGTGAAAGAAACTAGCATCATCATCGGTAAACCAAAGCGTGAAAAGCTAAAAACAGTGCGTACATCCGACAGTGTTTCTGCTGTGGCAGAAGGTGTGAATGCAGCGCCATCAACATCAAATCACCGTCGTTCTCAACAATTGAACATTTCAGAGACATCATTGAGACGAATTTTGCATAAAGACATTGGGTATGACGCCATACAAAGTCCAATTGGTTCAGAAGTTGAAGCCAAGTGACCATCTAATGCGTTTTCGCTTCGCTAAGTGGGCCTGCGATCGATTTACAGAAGATGCCGATTTTGCAAAAAACAATCATCTTTGCAGATGATCATTTTGATCTTGTCGGGTATGTAAATAAGCAAAATTATCGCATTTGGGCCAGAGAAAACCCGCACGCATACATTGAAAAGTCAACGCACCCAAAACAAGTCACTGTTTGGTACGGATTTTGCTCCAGAGGCATAATTGGGGCAATGTTCTTCGAAAATGAGCAAGAAGTGGCCGTTACAGTCAATGGCGATCATTATCAGGCCATGTTGAATGAATTTTTGTTCACAAAACTTGAAGAGGAGGATACTAGCAATATTTGGTTTCAACAGGACGGCGCTACGTGCCACACAACCGAAACAACGCTCGATGTTTTGCGCCCTATTTTTGAAGATCGCATTATTAGCCGCGGAGCTGATGGTGTTTGGTCACCTTGGAGCTGCGATTTGACACCGTTGGACTATTATTTGTGGAGTGCCGTCAAAGATAAGTGTTACGCCGACAAACCAGAGACAATTTAAGGCAATATTAGTAAAGCCAATGGTGAAATACAGCTGCACACCATGGATAATGTGCTTAAAAATTGGACCGATCGTATAGGCTACTGCATGGCCAGCGGAGGCAGGCATTTGAATGAAATTATTTTCCATTATTAACCGGAAGGATTGTACTTTCAAATAACAAAAGAAATTTGAGAAAACATTGAGTAGTTTTGTTTATAGCATTTAAAACAAAAAAAAGTTATTTGACAAACCCATTACTATCCTTTTAAAGAAATTTATAGTTTAAATCTATATACATATACCTAAAGGTGCACCCTTTAATTTCTTATTTTAAATAATTATACTTGTTGTTATAGCCGAAAGAGAAATACTAGTTCTGTGTAATTTTCAAGTGTTTTATTAAAATTGTTTTTATAAATATAAGTAAAAATATGTGACATAAAGAGACACCCTTTAATTTTCAAATTTCAAATTCCTATTTCCTATAACTACAATTATTCTCACTTTATTAACATTTAAGACATGATAATGTGTAAATCGTGTAATTTGCGTGGGGACAATCTTTAATTTTTAAAATAATTCACTTCTTTTTTGTTGGTCTGTAAGCAATTTTGTAATTTTACTTTAAATATTATCAAAATTTGTTAGGAGGTGACTGAACTCTTCGATCAAAAATTTCGGAAGTAATTTTTTAATAATTTTCGAAATTAGTCCCTTTGTCCTTTGAAAAGTTCTGTATAAATTCGAAATAAAATCGTTCATGTAAATCTTGTTTGTTTATTGTCTTATTTTAGGGTTCTATCCTGCACCGGATAACTTATTGTAATCTGTTTTACTTGTGTGCTCTATTTAGAATACGTCAGAAACAATATTTTGCAATCGATAGAGTGATTTTGAAAAAAAAAAAACACTAAAACAACCTCAGAAGGGCTTCACCTTATCAGGTCCAGTCTATTAAGACAGCGATCAAAGTTTTTTTTTGTTTTTTTTTTTTAAAGAGAAGTAGCACTTCAGGCAATCTATTCAGGCCTATTATTCAAGAGAGGGATAGAGAAGAGATAAAACAGGTGGTGAAAGTTGAAAGATAGTCGGAAATTAACAGCGACCAGTGACTATGCCTTCATCGCTGAGCAGCCCAACCGACAGTTAATTTTCATTTTTGTAGTGAAAAAAAACCAAAGTCTTCGTTGGGAATCGAACCCACAACCCCCATATTGACAAGCAAAATAATAACCCGGTATTTTAAACTTTTAAATTAAGTTAAACGATTTATTTTCCTTCCTTTGTTGTCTTTACTCATTGATGACTCAACTTGAATTCAATTCATTTGCCCAGCAGGTGGGGTGGTGCCTATATAGTGGTTTTAAGCGGTTCTCGCACACACAAGAGTACTCTACTTTAATATTACTAGAGATGGGATTCTACCCAGTATTTACCCAATGTGTGGTTAAATAGGGAATAAATTCCTTTTTTTGAAATTTATTTGGGCATTTATAAAATGCATTTTATTTTATTTTTAAAAGAGAAGTAGCACTTCAGGCAACAATGCCTGTTTAGTCAAGTACCGTGCAACATTCTTTAGGAAAGGGATAGAGAAGAGATGAAATAGGTGGTGAAAGTAGAAGGATAGTCGGAAATTAACTGTCGTATATTTTAAATGACAAAAAAGAATTATTGGCTTTCTTTGATAAAAGGATGAAAATGTCTGTTAAAGCAAAACATTTGCCAGCTAGTTGCCTTGATCCCAATAGTAAAGGGCACGACTTAACTTCATCTGATTATCTAATTGCGATGTTTATCAATGAAATGGGTACCAATTTCAATGTAAATGTAATGGAGGACCCAGCAAATTATAAAGCTAGAGAGAATTTGTGGGCTAACTATTTTATGTGAAGTATTTGTGTAACCACAGAATTTACCAGGATAGCGGTTTGTATATTGACTGCTCCATGTACTTCAGCACTCAAAGTATCATTCACTTAAAAACATGAAATAGATTAAATGCAGATAATGGCGGAAAAGTATGTTTTATATCACATAATTGGAAACTTATGCAATAAAGATATACAGCAAAAGGGTACTACCCAAAATGTTTTACCGGCTGAGGATGAAATCGTGAATTCTGCAAATTCTTTGAGGAAGCACCTTCGACTTCCACTGGTATCAGCCATTATACACCTCACTTTTCTTTTAGTTATTTTCAGAGTGATTTCGATTACTCTGAAGTAATATTGCAGCAATAAATGGGTCTATATGAAACAAACCAAAATGTTCACAAAGGAAATGTGACGAGGGTCGACTTAAAACCGTACCCAAATAAAAATCTATATAATACAGTTATTATCTTAAGTTGTACTTTACTTCTGCTCCGTAAGTATTTTTATTACTATTTATAAAATTTATTATAAAACACACTAAATTATTCATCGCAAAATATTTGATTACCAAATTTTCTACAACATAATTTATACCCACATTTTAGGTAAATACCTGACTATTTACCAGTTCGATATTTACCCTCTTTCTATCTCTAAACATTACCTTATATTGTTGTTATTATTATAATTCAGTGTAGGCTGTGTGTTTGGCTTTGTTCTATGGTACTTATTTTTTGTTTTCTGTTGTTTACTTATTTGGTAGATTTTTTTTATAAACATGTTGTTGTTGTCTTGTGTGTAGAAGATTTCTAAAAAAACTATGCAGAGTGTAAAATGTACAGTGGATCATTTCGTTTACTTTTCTTACTGATAATTATTTTCTATTAAACTTAATAAATCATTTTGCCTAAAATATAATTTTAGTTAATAGCGCTTTATTTGAAGGGTTCTCTCTAAGTTTTATAATATACACAGAGCTTGTACAACAATTGATTTATTGAAGGAAATGGGAACGACATAGCTTCAGGTGAATTATCCTTCAAGATCTTGCATTTTAATGAAACTGGTCTATTTCCTTTGGAGATATGCGAGGTCGATAGTATACGCCTATAAGTCCTACAACTGTGTGATTCGATTTACATCCGCGCCTGGCCATGAAGGCTTATTCAGATGTTGGATCTAACCACTGCATAATTTGGAACGTCATGCTCGTCCTAGGAAGCCAAAGCTATAATTCTATGCAACAGAGCTTTCTAGCTGCAACTTCGATGATTCCAGAGCAGGGCTGCAAATCATCACTCCTTGCTTAAGAGTTGGAGACTTTCCAACTCCTGTCCAGAACACATGTCTAGCAGGCTCACTAGAGTGGATCATTCACCTAGCGTGTCATTAACGGCGAAATGATCCTGGCCACCATATTAAACAAAAGACCTGATATGGGGCCGCGAAACCACAACCACCACGATACTCCCATAAAGGGCCAACCTCAATAATCAGTCAGAGAACAGTTAAATGTCTAAAGAGACAAATAACGGAGGTCTGTGGGTTACTGATTCCCGTGGAAATAAAGTGGAGTTTCCAGTTGTACCCCTGCTGACTTCAGGGGACTGGGCTCCCTTTTTCCCCAGTTGCACTGTGCCTAGATAGTCGAAGTTCTATAAAGACCATATTTATGTGCCCCCGGGGGGCTATAAGTCCTACAGGTGGACAACATACGCCGCGTTATTGTGATCTACAGATAAAAATATTAAAAATAGTCATCCAAAATTATACTAAGTTCGAGCCAGCTGATATTCAAATTATACTGGCAGAAGGTTATCTTTCGGATAAAGTAAATTTCAATTTAACAAAATCATCTTTATTTTGTTCCACTTAAATATTTATACCTTTACAAAAACACCCTTTATCTGTATTTTAAAATTTATTAAAATCGATTCAACTATTTAGCCGTGAGTGGCATATCACTAAATAAACAAACTTTAAGCTTTTATGCCGCCTACATGATCCTGTTTAACGTATACATATACAATTTTAAAATACCGTTGAAAGGACAACAACAACTCTTTATAGAAACGAAATAACATATCGATTTGAAATTAGCCTCTTATTTTCTAATTTATTTTATTAATAATTCATACCATTGAACACTTGCAGTACCTCTACTCAATTATTTTTTAATCCTGCAAAAATTTCTATCTCCATATATGATTTGGTTTTATATTTAGCAAATCAACAATACCAACAACGTATGCTCTATATCCCAAATAGTTAAAATAGACCTTTGTAAATTTAAATTTGTATAAGAAAATAAAACAACAGCTTAAAGAAGTCAATCTTATGTAAGAGGAAATAACAATCTATGTATTTGTCATCAAAAAACGGACTAAAAATTAAATTTTAATAAAACATTTAGCCTTGTTAACTCATAGGATAAAAGGAAAGAAAATGAGAAAATTAAGAACACTTCCGGTCTCCTTTCTAGTAAATAAACGATTTTTTATTGTTTTCCTGACAGAAAATGAAAATACAATTTCTGTAAGTTTAACGAGTATCAAACCTGTCTGTCGACTTGCCCTTTAAATTTTAGTTTTTGTTTTTTTTTTTAACATTTTTTCTATTTTTAATTTACTGTCTCTTTTAACATAATAGTAAAATAAAAATAAAAATAAAAAAAATATTAAACAAACTTTCTTTCATTACAACTAAACTCAGGTGGTTGTGTATTGTATGTAACATTTTTACGCATTTTACAAATGGTATTATTGTATTTAACACAAAAACACATAAGTTGAAACAAATACAGACTAACGAGGAAAAAGGAAAAGGTTCTTCAAACTAAATGTAAAAAGGTCGTCATTTATGTATGATATTATTTTGTTCGTTTGTTTGTTTGTTATTGCTGTTGCCTCTAGGGATTTTTGACTCATTTATAAAATAAAGTGTTTTGTCTGCAAAGTTTTATACAAAATGTCGTATAGCGTTTTTTTGCACAATATTATCAGTATTAGACAGTATGATGCATTTGAGGTAGCATTTGGATTTGATAGATAAATATATAAATTAAGAAACGCTGACTGTAAAATATAGGCAATACTTTTTATCTAATCATCACATACGACATATCTACAAGAATTACGCAAATAGTCAAGCAGGTAAGAAAAAATTTTGAACATTAAAAACGGAATTAAAAAAAGAACCACAATGTTTTTGTAATACCAAGAACTGCATCCCATGCATTTAAGCCCAACCTGATTAGAACCAAGATCAAAGCCGAAAAAGAAATGATCAGAGAACATATTGTTCCTTATAGTAAACATTTTGTTATATTGAGTTCTTTTATGCAAAATAATAATACAGCACTTTACACTTTTAAATTAAATTAAACGATTTATTCAGTTTAAATACACTCAAAGTGAACACGATGGTAACTTCACCACTCTAATACCTAAAAGATACTTTGTTATTTTCTTGTCTGTTCCAAATGATGCCTAAACTTCAATTAATTCATTTTCCCTGCTGTTTTAAGCGGTTCTCATATATGCAAGAATATTCTACTTCAACATCATCCCATATTGTTGTTGTTAATATCATTTAATGTAGGCGCCTGCTTGATTGTGTGTTTTGTTTTTGTTATGTGTTGTTTGTTATTGCTTTCAAATGTTTAGCTTATTTTGTGGGATTTTTTAAGAGCATGTTGTTGTTGTTGTCTTGTGTGTTTAAGATTTCTTAGAAAACTACGCAGTTTTTAAAACCCACAATAGGTCAATTCGTTTAGTTTTTTTGCTGATAATTATTTTCTTTGAAAACTTAAACAAATCATCTTTGTAAGAATAATTTTAGTACGTTGACCCTAAAAGCTGCAGACCTTACAAAATGCGCAGCACTGCAAAGCATGAAAGACATAAAAGACAAATAAAAGACACGATGTGCAAAATTTTGCAGTTAAAAATTAACTAAATAAACTTTGGTTCAATATTAAAATGAAAACTGTGCCCCTGTAGACTGGTAGGTAGTGTACTAGCTTGTCAGTATGGGAGTTGTGGGTTCGATTCCCAACGAAGACCTTGGTTTTTTTCACTACAAAAATAAAAATTGACTGTCGGTGTGGCTGATCATCGATGAAGGCTGTGCTGTCTAATAGGGCAGTTAATTTCCGTAACTATCCTGCTACTTTCACCACCTGTTTCATATCTTGTCTATCCCTTTCCTAAAGAATGTAGCATGGTAATTAACTAAATAGGCATTGTTGCCTGAAGTGCTACTTCTATCTAAAAAAAATGAAAACTGTTGAGATTCAAGTACTTTTTACTTTTACTCCAAAAATTTCTAGGCACAATCGCTATATAGGAAGCCCTATTACTAGTTTAAAATTTATTCCAGTTCTCTACACTTCAGGATTTTAGCCTTTAATTTTAGTAGCTAAAACACAGTTAATTAACACTAAAAGTCTGCATGGATTGTTTGCTTTTTGCATTACGGGTCAAATAGCGCCTCAAGGGGCATTTTATTATATTGATTTGATTTTATGATAAGAAGAAAATCATTTAACAGACTATGGAACAATATTTTTTAAGATATGTTTCTATAGAAGAGAAGGTCTTCCTCCGGCGGACGCATTCATGATGGATGTCTTTCCCATCTTGACATCTGATTTCAGGGATAAAAGGCGGCACTAGTCGCCTGGGCTAGTAGGAGCTTGAAACTGGAAGAGACATAGGATTCTTAAAGTCCGACTAGTAATTTTATACACACACACACACTGGTAGCACGGGAACTAGTTGCCCGCATGGCTGTTTATTGATCAGGCCTCTTGGGAAGCAACATGGTGGCAGTGGTTTAATAGGACTTTGAAAAAAGATTCAAAGAGATGTTAACAAGAAGATGTTCAGCAAGTGGTTTGAGAATGGCCCACACTGGGGATTTTTGTATGGAGGTGAGGAAAAAAATATATTTATCAAAAAATGAAGTGACTTCATCACAAATTTAGTTTTATTTATATAGTCATACACAAAAGTAATCAAAATAAAGAAAGTTAGAGAAATGTAGATCGTTACTTTCAATGTTTTTTACGTAACTAAAAAAAATTATTTAAATTATTTTTTTAATTTTTAATTTATTATTTACTTTAAATCTATTTTTAATTTATTATTCTTAAAGAGCCTTAACTTCTTCGTCAAATGTGAAATCATGGGATCTGATGTTACCATCATTCGGTGCGTAATATCTTCTTCGTTCGTGGCAATTTGACTGCATATTCTAGAGTGTCTAAGGCGATATTTTTTATAGTCTTTCTTACGACATTCCTGAGCCTCTTCTGCTAGTAGACCTACAGGAAAAATACACTTTTCAATTATATCCTTGCCATGAGTCAGAATTTTGTGAAGTGTAGGTGGGGGATATTGTACCACTCGTACAGTGCAACAAACTCTTTTGCCGTCTGCAAACAAAAATCACCAAATTGTTTTAGATCTACTACCTCGGCGATTGTTATAGTTTCGAGAATTATTGAAAACCTCTTGGTTGTGTTTTTATCTAGACGCGTGATTTCGGTAATCAATGCAAGATTCGTAAAAACTCTTCATGACGTATTTCCTGAATTTGTCGTACCAGAGCCTTACTTAACAGATTGATAAACTGTATTTCAATTTTCTCTCTAAGTTTACCCTTTTTTAAACATTTTTGGGCTTCTTTTGAGTGGACTGTCTCACGTTTAAATTCAATATTATAAGCCACATGCAAAAGACACTCCATCAGCTTAATACGCGCACGAAGTGGTAACATACCAAATTGCTTGTTCATTTACGGGCATAGCTTGAACTATTTCGATTTCATTCATCTTGGATGTTGTGGCTACACAAATGAGACACGAAGATGCAGCTGGTGTTTCTGTTACTGATTGTGCTGTCTTGTCGTCAATCATTGTAAAATGTAATTCATGTTGCGATTATTCACTATTAACTCAAATTCTTTTAGTTAAGATATCTCATCGACTTTTCTCTTTTCTTCTCATATAACTTGAGGTGTCTCTTTAATGTATGGAAACTGTAGTGCTCTACAATACTGTATGGAAGAAGGTTAATTGTTATTCCATACTAATTTATTTATGTCATCACTTAATGATAAATTTAAGTGTCACAACTGATGTGATATATAAATAAGAGTCAGAAATTTGTGCATATCTCGAGCAAATTTTTTAAATTCATACCTTTACTTAATTGCGCATAAAAGTGAAAAGCGTTCATTGATTTTCATGAGATATATCTCATTTTGTTCATAGGTTATACCACTTTACGTGAAAGTAATAGGACTTGACACTTTTTTAACCACTATGGATTTTTTATGAATTAAAAAAAAATTAACTTTTTAGGCAAAAAATATTTTTTTTTCTTCATACATTTATTTATAAATTCGAAACTGTTGCTTATGTAGCGAAACGTTATATAAACCGATGAAAGTACTTGTAATTCTTGATTTTTCTAAATTTGTTTAAGTAAAATCTGACTAGTGGTTCTTGAGTTATGTTAAACAAGAGGTCCTTATCAGAATTGAGTTGCTAATCAATCAGCTGAAAAATGTTGCACTATGTAATGCAACAAATTGGGAGGTGGCATCTGGTGGCATTTGAAATTGATTAAAAATGTTAAAACAGATACGAGACAATGTATTAGTAGTGATTTCCAACTGTGGGAAAGTATGGCTAAAATTGCAGGTCCAAATGTTTGGAGGAAAAAGGGATTTTTTTATATGTTCCTAAAAATAAAGAAACAAAAAAAAAACTCAAGTCTCTGCAGAGTTTATTTTTTCAATTTTAGTATACTGAAATATCCTACTTTGAATAAAAAATAAAAAGAAAAACGTTAGCACACATAATAAAATAATATTCGTTTCGAAATTCGTAGGTTTAAATTAAGTTGGTTCAGTAAAACATACAAGTACTGAACGGAAAAAAAAACAGAAGAGAAATAAAAGAAACTGTTTCTGTTATCAAAACATTTTTTTTTTGCTCTACTTATGAAACAAGTTAACCAACTAAAAACCAATACCTTTTAAGCACATATTCTGTACTTTAATATTAAGTATATTTTATAAGTGTAATTTACAAAACAATAATAATCTTACAATTAGCTAAATAGCATTGTAAGATTATTCTCTTAAAAAGGGAGGTGTAATGAATATATGTGGTCAACATGTGTTACAATAACATTAACCCAAATGTAGAACCTTCTCATGTGTCAGCAATAAGTAACGTAACACAGTTAAGCGACCCAAATGTCGTAGTTAAGTGTGTCGCATATGCTAACAAATAACTGTGCATTTGGGTGGCCTACATGGTGTTACGATATCATAGCGAGTATCCGATAACACTTTAAGTATGTCATAACCAAGGGTAGGTCAGCTCTTTGAAGAGCCGACACCCTTCTCTTTTTACAGTAAACAATGACACATATATTCATTGCATTAAATAAATAGTATATAAGACTTGTAATAATGTTTAATAAAGATCAATAATATTTTAACGGCCAATCGAACAACAACGTGTTTTTCTTCACATATATAAGCGAACATAACAACGGCTATAAAAAAAAATAGCAAACAGATCGGAGTAATTCTTTTTGATTTGATTGTACCATTTAGTCTAAAATTTCAAAAAATCATTGTATAATGCATGAAGAGTATGTTGACAGTTTGACTTTTTTCCGCAAAATCCCCAGTGTGCGGCGCTGCTACTTCTCACTCGAAAATTACGACTAAGGCGTATATGCGTCTTAGGGAATAGGTGGACACTTTGTATGCACCCAGGAGTAGCACTACCGTCAGATTAGGACCTCGCGGGGAGGTTCTGACATCAATCTTATCACGTATCTATTAGAAAAGGGAAGGTATTATATCACAGCAAAATAAACACTTTTCTGTCACTGCATACTGCTTCAGTATCCTATTAAATGCATAGCAGTAACAGTTGAGATATGTTTTGATCGCTGGTCACTGTAGGTGCGGGGTTTATGGCAGTAGTATCGGCCTACTTGGCAGCATTTGTTTCACATGCATTTTGAAAATTGTGTCCTCGTTTTTCTCTTCTTTTTTTGGAATTAGCATCTTTAGCTTTAAGTTAACCATGATAGTTTATCTCAAATTAAGCATACTTTCTCGAAATTGTTAATATTTACGAAAATAAAACTTTTTTAAAATTTTACTTAAATTTTTATATGAAAAAACGTTTTTTATAAAATACTTGGGTTATCATAAATTAAGCTTAATTTTTCGAAATTCTGATTAATTATTTTTACAAGGAATTGCTAACAAAGTAACATTACATTAATACAATAGCAATTATAAAAAAATTGATAACAGTATAAAGCGCCTTAAATTCTATGTCTACCTATTTTACTTTTGTTCTTCTGTTGCTTCCCTCATTTAATTTTGTTACCTTTCCATTTTATTACATCCTCACGATGGCTGCCTAGACACTAAAGTTTGTTTTTTATAGTTGTTGTTAGTTGTTGTTTTTTGGGTATTTCGTTTGAAGTTTTGTGAATACAAATATCATTGTTTTGTATACCTTTAGGCGTTTGTTTTTCTATGCTCTGAATATTTTTCTTTTCCTCTGTTTTCTATATTAATAATATGTGTAAATAAGTCATCTGTTCTGTTTGTAACTGTTTTTGATGTGCAGTAAGTTTTTGGCTTAATAGAAACTAAAAAAAGGTTTCATTGTGATAAAAGTACGTTTGCTTGTCGTAAGTTCAATAGAAGCAGCTAATCTGTCGTTTAGAAGTGAAAAGGGACTAGTGTCAAACTAGTTTAAGTGATAATAAAAACTTATTTAAAATAGTTGAAAGGCTAAACGCTGATTTATTTTAAAGAATTTTAAATAAGATATAACTTGAATGGTAACTTTAATGTTATTGGGCGGAACACTACTTCAGAACCATTTTTGTTGAAACCTTAAATGAGGCTTATTGAAATTATGTACCACCTTTTAATCAAAAGTTGATTTTAGCAAATAAGATTATAAGAAAATATAATTTTTAACAAAAGACCTAAATAGTATATGAAGTAAATAATATGTTCAAGACAAAGTACCGCTTTAACTCAAATCGCCTTTTGATTCATAAACAAGATTTTAACAATACAAAATGTTGCGGCCCCAAGTATTTTCAGAAATAACCAACATATTAAAATAAGACATATTTTACCATAAAACCGCTTTACACAAAAAGTACCCTTTAACGAAGATATCTTTGTAATAAGAAGTACTTTTTAAAAGAAACAATTGGAAAATAATTTTTAACAAATGGAATTTTTGCAATATAAATTGTTCTTTAAAAACACTTTTAAGGCAAAAGTACTTTTCTGTGACAAAAAGTCGCTTTTTCTAAGTTTTACTAAAACAACGAATAGCTTTCTGAAAATGTTCTATCTGGAAAGGGTTTCTTTAAACAAAGCTACTTTTAGAAAACGATTCTTTAAAAAAGTAACTTTTGTAAAAAAGTACATTTTACAAAAAGGCAAGAGTTATCTTCTCAAAAGATTTTTTTTCCAAAAGAGCGTTTTAATAAAAAGTTACTTAAGTAACTTAGCGTTTTAATTAAAGTAACTTAAAGAAATATACATTTTTTATCTCACAAAAAATATCGATTTTATCAGACACATCTTCTTTAAAAAAGTACATTAAGATTAGGAAGCATTTCAAACAAATTTTGCTTTATAAAAACTATTTTAAAAAAGTAAAACTGTTTCAGTAAAACATTATTTTTTACTGACAATAGTCCTTTAACATATAATGTGCTTTAGACAAACACAATTTTTATTCAATGCCACAAGGTCTGAAAGTACCATTTTTCCCAAAACGTCATATTTTTGAAAAAGTATATGCCCAATAGCCCTTTAACAAATAGTGCGCTTTTCACAAATACAATTTTTATTAAATGCCACAAGGTCTGAAAGTACCATTTTTTTCCCAAAACGTAATATGTTTGGAAAAGTATATGCCCTTTCATAAAAACCAATAAACAGTATATGAGAATGATTTTTGTAAAAAAAAACACATTACGACTTAAATTTTTTTAAAGAATATTTATTAAAGGATATTTATAAATTCGCAAAAAGTACCTTAAAAAAATTTATTTTTTATTACAAGAAGAAAGATCAGGAAAAATGAATTAAAATTGCAAATTTCTTAATGATTAAAAGACTTTAAAAATTATGTAAAAGTACTTTTTATGGAGCATACTTTTAAAAAAATACTTTCGACAAATAGTACTTTTAACTAAAAGCACCTTCTACAATTTTGTTATCACAAACAAAATAAATTACTTTAAACAAAATATACTTTTTAATTAGAGATTATTTATAATTGTATGAGTTCTAGTGCTCCTAAAATTATACTTCATTCAAAAAGTTTACCGATTCATAGTTATAAAAATGAATTATATAGACAAACTATAATAGAGGAAAAGTTTACAAGTGATAGTGATTAAAAAACATTAAAAATATTTTAAAAGTACTTTTTTAAAAGTACTTTAAAAGTACTTTAAAAGTACCTTTTTTTAAAGAACTTTAAAAGTACTTTTTTTAAAGTACTTTATATAAAAAGTACTTTTAACTAAAGGCACTTTCTACAATTTTGTTATCAGGAAGCAAAAAATTATTTAAAAAAAATTTACCTTAGAGCAGAAAGTTTTTCAAATAAATTATAATTATTTTTATATAAGAGTTAGTATGCCCCTAAAACTATACTCTATTTACAAACATTATCCGTTTCATAGTTTGCAAAATGAAATTTGGAGTAGAAGAAAAAGCACTTGTAAAATGAAAATTTCTTAATGATTAAAGGCCACTAAATACTTTTTAAAAGTACTTTTGAAGGAGCACAGCTTTCAAAAACTACTTTAGACAAAAAGTACTTTTAACTAAAAGCAATTTCCACAACTTTGTTATCAAAAATCAAAAAATTCTTTAAATAAAATGTAGCTTAGAGCAAAAAGGTTTTAAATTATAAAACTAATTATTAAATATTGTGTTCTAGTGCTCCTAAAATTATACTTCATTCAAAAAGTTTACCGTTTCATAGTTCTAAAAATGAATTATATAGACAAACTATAGTAGATGAAAAGTTTACAAGTGATAGTGATTAAAAAACATTAAAAATTTTTTTAAAGTACTTTTTTAAAAGTACTTTATACAAAAAGTACTTTTAACTAAAATCACCTTCTGCAATTTTGTTATCAAGAAGCAAAAAATTATTTTAAAAAAATTTACCTTAGAAATAGAAAACTACTTTATACAAAAAGTACTTTTAACTGAAAGCACTTTCTACAACTTTGTTATCAAAAATCAAAAAATTCTTTAAATAAAATGTAGCTTAGAGCAAAAAGGTTTTTAATTATAAAATAATTTTACTTTTATAAAAGTTATACTGCCCCTAAAACTATACTCCATTTATAATATTTTTCCGTTTCGTAGTTCCCAAAAAAAATTGTATATTAGAGAAAAAAGCAGTTGTAAACTGATAATTTCTTAATGTTTAATGGACTTTAAATGTTTTAAAAGTACTTTTGATGAATCGCACCCTGAAGAAACTATTTTCTACAAATAGTACTTTTAACTAAAAGTACCTTTTACAATTTTGTTATCAAAACCCAAAAAATTACTTTCCACCTTAAACCACCTTCGAGCAAGAAGTCCTTTAACCAAATAATTAAAGTTATATGAAAATTATTCTGCCCCTAAAATTATACTTTATTTATAAAGTTTTTCCGTTTCATAGTTCCCAAAACGAATTTTACGGTAGAGAAAAAAGCAGTTGCAAATCGAAAATATCTTAAGGGTTAATAAACATTAAATATTTTTTAAAAGTACTTTTGAGGGATAACACCGCTAAAAAAGTTCTTTATATAAAAAGTACTTTTAACCAAAAGCACTTTGTTTTCAAAAACCAAAAAAATTACTTTAAACAAAATGAATGTTAGAGCAAAAAGTTCTTTAATTAAAGAATTATTATACTTTTATTTGGGTACGGTTTTCCGTCGACCCTCGTCAAATTTGGTTTGTGAACAGACAAAAATTACTTTTAGACTCATTTGAGTGCTGCTCTCCACGGAAATATTTAGTAAAAGGCGAAAGATTTATTCGACAACTAAAAAGAAGCCAGAGTATTATTATACTTATATAAGAGTTCTAATGCCCCTAAAACTATACTCTATTTATAAATTTTTCCGTTTCATAGTTCACAAAATTAATTTTATAGTGGAGAAAAAGGTAGTTATAAGCTAAAAATTCTTAATGATTAAAGGATATTAGAAATTTTTTTGAAAGTACTTTTGAGAGAGCACACTTGTAAAAAAACTACTTTCTCCAAATAGTACTTTTAACTAAAAGTACTTTTTACAATTATGTTATCAAAAACAAACAACATATACTTTCCACCTTAATTCACTTTAAAGCAAGAAGTTCTTTAATCAAATAATAATTATACTTTTATAAAAGTTATTCGGCCCCCAAAAGTATACCACATTTATAAAATTTTTTCTTTTCAGAGTTTCCAAATATATCTTTTGAAGCTGCAGTTTTATTTTATATTATTTCTATGCGTATTTTCCCTAGAAAAAAAAAAAACAGTCAAAAGTGAATAAGATAAATAGAAAAAATTTCATCTGCAAATATTGGATTTTACAAAGAAAGATTTTAACGTTTAAATTATATTTTTTTGGCGGTTAAATAAATTCACATTATATTCTTTTGCATACATTTTCAGCTCAATTTTATCTGTTGTCAGACGTTGTATTAAATAATTCAAATTTTCAACTGCCAAGCAACATTTTGAATACGTCTTACATTTATAACTTGGTCGCTTTTCAGACATTTATAATAAAATTTATGGTATATTTTCGTTTATTAATAAAATTTTATATTTGTGACACCACAAACAACAGCAAAATGGTGGGGCTATATGTCACCTGTTTATTTCACTGTTTTTTTTTTTTTGTATTTGTTGTAATATCTGAAGTTAAGCAAACAGTTTCTCATGCTGTAAATCATTGCTGTATAAGTATTAATAAAATGATTTCTTTTCTAAATGTATGCTAAGGTAGCAAGCAAAAAACCGAAAAGAAATAAAATCTTAGAAAATATTAAAAAAGAAATAAAATTCTCAAAAAAAGAAAGAGAAACAAAAAGTGCAAATAAACCAAAGTAAAACCATAATGTCAATGTGCTTTGCATAAATAAATAGTTTTTCCTATGAAGTTGACTCCAACAGTCACCGACTGCTGTTAAACTTACTCATATTAAGAAGCAAAGAAAAAGAAAAAAAAGAAGAAGAGAAATTATTCAATGAATTATGATTTTTTTTTTAGCAGAAAAAGGAAAAGTTAATTTCGTTTGAGCTATAAATTATTTATGGTTTTATTTTTTTTATATAATTTATTTATTTTTTGCTAAGCAGCAAAAAATATTAAAAAAGCAGTAATAATCTGCATTACTTAGTTTTTTTAAAGCATACTTTAAGGGAAAATGTATATATTAAAGTTTCTTAAATCTTTGCTAATTTGTGTAACGTTAAATTTGCCATTGTCAGTTTAAGTTTTATTGTTTTTAGTATTTTACATTTTTTATTCATTATTTTATAGTACATTGACTTTATTTTATTTATGGCCACTTAATTTTTGCTACTTTACAGCAATAGCCAGTTCAGTGTTACTCGTCTCGTACATCTTTTCATTCTAGTCCACCTAAAAACATCAATATTTACACATTAAGTATATTGAGTGTATGGAGACCGTCCCTATTTGTGTGTTTAAACACTTCATAAATCTTTGCCTTAACTGGATTAAAGTCGTTTAAATGAGAAAGCAACAGTAAATTAAATAAATGATTTCTTAAATGGATTGAATTGAATGAATTGTTTCAGCAACAAGTGCAAACTTAAAGGCTTTTGCAAAAAAGCAAAGTGTAGGAAAGCTGTGGGCCTTTTGTAAAAAGTAAAAATTAAGGTGTCCTTTTTTTTTAAAGTACTTTTTGTTAAAAAAGTACTTTTTTCTTTAAACGCAATAATTTTATAGTGAAATTTGTTATGATAAAAAAGTACTTTTTGTTAAAAATGTCCTTTTTTTAAAAAAGTACTTTTTCTTAAAAAAGTTTAAAGAATAAAGATTTATTTTTTTTATTATCAAAATTTCACAAAAAAATTATTGCGTTTAAAAGAAAGTGCCATCAAGAAAAAGTACTTTTTTATCATAAAAAATGGCACTATAAAAAATTTTGCGCCTGAAGAAAAAGTACTTTTTTAGCACTATAAAAATATTGCGTTTGACAAAAAAGTACTATGGAAAAAGAGTACTTTTGAACAAAATATTTTTTTTTAAATAAACACAAATAGATTTTTAAACATGAAAAAACAAATATTATTTAGTTTAAAAAAAGTACACTAAAATACACTTAAGTACAATAAATAAAAATCCACTAAAATACGCTAAAATACACTAAAGTACACTAAAATACACTCAAATATAAAAGTGTATAAAAGTGTTACTTTTTGCAAAAATGGTCTATATATATTTTTCAATAAAATAAAATAACTTCATAAAACGGATACAGGGTGTCCTTTTTTTAAAAGTACTTTTTGTTGAAAATATCCTTTTTTTAAAAAAGTACTTTTTCTTAAAAAAGTATTTTGATAAATATTTTTGAGTTTATAATTCTGAGTTTTCTAATTTTGTCTTTTTTAGTACAAAATAGTAATATTATTAAGCTAAAAGGTTCTCATTGTTTATATTTAAGCTGTTTTTAAGAAATGATTTTTCTTAAATGGTACTTTCTAAAATGGGAATTTTATTTTGAAATATACTTCTTATGAAAAATGTATTTTATGCTTGAAATTATGTACTTAAATCTACTTTTAATTAAAGCTAAACATGTGTTGTGTGAAATGTTATTGGTGCTAAATATGCATAATTATTAAAATATAACCTGGAACTTTATTTCAAACTGGTACTTAATGTTTAAAAATTCGTTTGTTTTAAAAAGAGGACTTTTCAATTTTTAAAACACCATTTTGCTCAAAAGGATAAAAATGCATCAGTTTTATAAAGTTATTTTATTATAAAGTTGTTATTGAAAAATATATTTTGTGCATAAACGTCCCTGTTTTTGCAAAAAGCGATTTTTTATACAGTTCTTTAAAACTAAATAATACTTTTTTTTTATTTTTAAAAATCTATTTTTGATTAGGAAAAAAAATACGTTTTGTTGAAAAGTACTTTTTCTTTAAACCACTTTTTTGTCAAACGCAATATTTTTGTAGTGCAATTTATTATGATAAAAAAAGTACTTTTTCTTCAAAGCACTTTTTATCAAACGCGAAATTTTTTTACAGTGCAATTTTTTATGATAAAAAAGTACTTTTTCTTCATAGTAGTACTTTTTTTAAACGCAATAATTTTATAGTAAACTTTTGACAATAAAGAAAGGTCTTTCTTTATAGCACTTTTTCTTTAAAAGCAATATTTTTAAAGTGAAATTTTTATGATAAAAAAGTACTTTTTCTACGCAGTATTTTTTCCTTAAATGCGATGTCTGTATAGTGTTTTTCTTTTACCAAAAAAAAAAATGATTTTGTGACTAAAGTTAAAATTGTACTTTAAAGTACTTTCTAAAATCTGTTTTTTTAGAAAAATTTTCCTGCTTTAAGAAGATACTTTTTGTTACTTGAATATATTTTGATAACTATACCAGTTAAAAACGATCTTTTGAAGAAGTAATATTTTGCTAAGCAAAACTTTTGTCCAAAGAGCCCTATTTATGACAGACATTATTTCTCCTTTGTACGCAATTTTCCAAATGTTTTATTTGTATGATAAAATTTTTGAATAAAAAAACAGTGGAAATACGTCAAGCTAATTTTTAAATAAAACTTTTCCCTCTTTTTATTTTTTTTTTAAAAAAAAGAGTGTGTTGTTGAAAAGAAATCCTTGCTTAAATATATCTTGGGACATTTTTTCGTAAGAAGGTACTTACTGTTAGTACTTCATTATTACTGTTGCTTTTGTTAAATTTTGGTTTTGTACTTTGTACCAAATAACAACTTATTTGGATTTCATAACAATTTTTTATACATTAGTTTAAATGATATTTTTTTTTGCTAAAATGGCCTATTTATGACAGACATTATTTCTCCTTTGTACGCAATTTTCCAAATGTTTTATTTGTATGATAAAATTTTTGAATAAAAAAACAGTGGAAATACGTCAAGCTAATTTTTAAATAAAACTTTTCCCTCTTTTTATTTTTTTTTAAAAAAAAAGAGTGTGTTGTTGAAAAGAAATCCTTGCTTAAATATATCTTGGGACATTTTTTCGTAAGAAGGTACTTACTGTTAGTACTTCATTATTACTGTTGCTTTTGTTAAATTTTGGTTTTGTACTTTGTACCAAATAACAACTTATTTGGATTTCATAACAATTTTTTATACATTAGTTTAAATGATATTTTTTTTTGCTAAAATGGCCTATTTATGACAGACATTATTTCTCCTTTGTACGCAATTTTCCAAATGTTTTATTTGTATGATAAAATTTTTGAATAAAAAAACAGTGGAAATACGTCAAGCTAATTTTTAAATAAAACTTTTCCCTCTTTTTATTTTTTTTTAAAAAAAAAGAGTGTGTTGTTGGAAAGAAATCCTTGCTTAAATATATCTTGGGACATTTTTTCGTAAGAAGGTACTTACTGTTAGTACTTCATTATTACTGTTGCTTTTGTTAAATTTTGGTTTTGTACTTTGTACCAAATAACAACTTATTTGGATTTCATAACAATTTTTTATACATTAGTTTAAATGATATTTTTTTTTGCTAAAATGGCCTGTTTTTTACTAAAAAGGTCAGATTTTAATAAATATTTCCCTTGGTTTAATAATGTACTTTTTTAACTGAGTGCATTGTGATTTATTGGTACTATCTCGTAAGAAGATTTTTTAACGTTTTTGTAGAAAATTATTTTCTTTTTTTTTAGAGAAATGCTGTATCACAAGTACTTTTTATTTAAATGTATTTTTTACTTCTGGTACTTTTTATTTAAATGCTGCTTAATATACTTTTTTAAATTTTTTTGGAAATAAGCTGACTTTGTTATAAAATTTGTTTAAAAAAAGTACTTTGTTAAAGAAATTAAATTAAAATTTCTTAATTATTGATGGGTTATTTTAAAATTAGCACTTGTTATAACATTTTTTGTTAAATAGTATTTTTCATTCAAGGTACTTTTTGTTCAAAGATTGTTTTTGTGTCTGCTAAATAAATTCATTTTGAACATATTAATTTTTTTTTTTAAACGCAATTTTTTCTTGCTGCAAGTAATTTTTGATAAATCTTGATTTTGTATTAAATGACTTAAACTTAACAAGTAGCGCGATATTTGGTTTTATAACATTTTTTCCCTTTTTTTTTCATGATACGTTTTGTTGGAAAGACCTTTTTTAAATATTTTATTTTTGCTTAAGATAAATCTTCAATTAAATTATGTTTTATGTAATGGTACTTAATGCATGGTAATTTTTGTTAATATTTTTTATATTATATTATATTATTTTATATCATATTATATTTTATTATATTATATTATATTATATTATTTTCGTAGAAAATAGTTACGTTTAAGGTATTTTCTTTAATTTTAAAGTGATTAATAAAAAAGAGAGATTTTTCGCAAAAACTTTTTTTGTTTGAAAATGTGCTTTTTTTAACTAAGTGCATTGTGATTAAATGGTCCCAGTTTGTGAAAAGATTTAAAATTTTTTTTTAAATCAAGTAAAATTATAGCTTTGTTTGGTTTCCGTTTATATAAAAATCTTCTGTTTAAAGAAAAGTACTTTTTTAAAACAATTAAAGACAAATTTAGTAGTATTTGAATTATACTTCTTGATTAATGGGTTATTTTCAAAATGATCGCATTTTATAAAATTTCTTGTTTAATGGTAATTTTTTATTAATGGTACTATTTGCTTAAAGATTATTTATGTTTTCTAAAAATTTTTTTTTATAAACAAACAAATTTTTTGTTAAACATTTTGTTTTTTAAATGCAGTTTTTTTGTGCTTTTTATATAAAAAGTACTTTTTTGTATAAAAAATATTTTTTTGTGTAAAAAGTACTTTCCATACATTGCAGTTCTAATTTAAATATTACAAGTTTTTTTTTGTTAAAAAGTTTCTTGTTGAAAATTTTTGAATAGAAAATACTTTTTGAGAATGAAATATTTTTGTATCCGAAAAGTACTTTTGGAGATACGATATTTTTTAATACAAAGGTACTGAATAAATTGGAATCTTTGATTGTGTAATGTTGCCTTAAGTACAAACAAAAGGCAGTTGTCAAGGAGAACACAGGGTACTTGAACCGTGTGTCAGGTGTTAACTGAAGTGGACGCAAAATTGTTCTAGCATAATGTTTTATTAAATTTAACTTATTTATACTTAAAAAATGATTACAATACTAAATTCAATTATTTCCTATGACAAACACACGCACGTTGTACTTTAACGGCCTCTGTTAGTTTGTTGTGATGACTTAACAATTAACAAATAGCCAAAGCAAAGTCCAACGTACTTTAATAAACAAAAAAAATGTTCTATTTATGCTGACTTAGTAGTCATGCATTTAACAAAAATATTAATAAACTATAATGCAGCAGAAGGCAATAACCTAACCAAACGTTGATGGTGAAATTTAATTCTTTATTTAATTTGGTCGGTTATTGACTGCTACTGCTTACATTGCATTTAGGAAATTTACTGTTCAATTGTGTGTAAAAATGTAGGTGCGTTACTGAACATTCTCCCCCACGTTGAACGTTGTAAGTTCAACTCGTCTAGAAAAATTAGATTTCCGGTGACTGGGCAGTATACTTGTTCGCAACGGTTTGCCGTGGTTGTGGAGTGGGTTGTTGACTTAACTCGCCTTTTTTCTTCAGAACTCTCCATACAAGGTAGAAGACCAACAGAATTGCTGACATGATGAAGGCTGTGTAACTTATCGCCAGGTGGTGATGTTTATCGAAGCGGTAGGCGGTGTTTAAGGTTGAGATGTCAGCATCATGTAGTTTGTTCTGAAGCTCGGTTAACTGCTCGGTGTGATTTATTAAAACTTGGTTAGTCGAGTTGAGGATTGAGGTAGGATCTCTCTCTCGCGTCGTCAGATTGAATGTCGGGAAGCGAGGGTAAGATGCTTGAATGAGACTTGATGTGTTATAATGACCTCGAATAGTGACTTCAGAAGTCTTAAGGGTGCAACTTGGTTCCAGGTTGATGATGCCTGAGCCTCGGAGCGTGTGTTGTGCGACCTTTGTTCCGCAGACAGTGCTGACATCAGTTTCCTTTATAGTAGCATAGATCCATTGATTCTTGTGATGCAGTTGTTGCCAGATGGTAGGCTCCGTGTAAGTGTTAAGTTTACACCTGTTGGTTGATTTGTGTTTGAACAGATCCACTTCGCACGAAGCCGCCATAGATACCTTTGAGAATATTGCGTGGTTGTTGTCGCAGATGAAACTGTCACTGCTTGGTTGAATACAGTTGCGAATGTCATCGAAGGATAGTGGAATGTATTCATCTCGATGAAGATTGATCGCCAGGTATTCTGTTTGGAGATGTATCGCAACAAGAGTGCCATTTTTGTTTGCGGGTATGCCAAATATTTTCAACAACTCAAATGTTTGCTGGTCAACTAGAGGGAGCCTTATTTCGAACATAACCTTGTCCTTGGTGACTGCTGCCTTTGCTCGCATGATCTTGTAGAACTGGATGAGGTCGATGTTATCGAAAGGAAGAGTTCGTGATACCGGTAGGTGCGCCTTGATCACGTTTATTTCTCTTTGCAGTTGATCTGGCGTTAGTAAGGATGGACTGATCCTACCATGATGAGAGTCTGTAAGAATATTAACGATTTCCGTTTCGACTTGGCGTAATCTGGTTGCTGCTAGCGTTAATTCGTTGGCAAGAAGAGCTACTGTGTGAGCTAACCTTAGTTGAGTTTCGGCTTTCACTACTTGGTTATGTATCGATGATATGGTGTCTTGGATTTCATTCATTCTAGTTTTTAATGAGAACTCGTCTTCCTTTATTATGTTTAAGGTCGAGTCGATAATTGAGGTTTGGTTGTGTAGTAGCGACGAGAGGTGGGTTCTGTCCATTTCTGCCTTCTGTATCGTTTTGTCCATTTCGGCTGCATAGTCCGCATCTAGCGTTCCGAACAGTGATCTTGCAACATTACCGACAATATTTAGAGCACCTCTGCGAAATCTCCTTGGCATAATGATCTCCCTATCTTGGATTAAATCGTTTTGAGTTTGCTTCAGTTGCGATACAAGGTTGTTACACATCGTTTCTTGGGGAGATATTCTGCATATATCGGAGAATACCTTTATGCCGTTAGCGAAGTTGTCAATTTCTGATCTAAAAGGAGTGAGGTTGTAGTAGACCATGAGTTTCCATTCTGCTGTGGCTATACGCGCTGTACCAATTCCTTCGAAATATAGTCCGGGACTTGTATCAAACGGCTGGAGTCCCATGGGCTTGCATAGTACAACCGGTAGTATCAGGAGAGCTAGTAGTGTTGTGCACAACAAATTAAAGTTATTTGCCCTCGATCGCTTTGTTGTGTTTGGCTCCTGTTCGTTTGGTCGTTTTATGCCCTTGTGTTCCTCCTTCTCTTCAGGTTCATCATTGATTAATGGCGCTAAGCGATGAATTGGCCGCTTGATTGTGCCTGATGAAGTTTTGACATCGACTACACGCACGTTGCCATCTTGTCCCTTGTAGGTTTTTGTGATACGGCCAAGTGGCCATTGCATGACCGGTACGTTGTCCTCTTTGATAATGACAAGTTGGTCGGGTTTTATATTCGCTGAGGCCGCCCTCCATTTGTGTCTCTGTTGTAGTTGCGATAGGTATTCGTTGGACCACCTATTCCAAAAACTGTGTCTTAATTCTGACACAAGTTTCCACCTTTTAGACAATGATGTTGATGGGTGGTTTGTTCTCGCGTCAATTTGTTTGGTTAAGGGTTCCCCGATCAGAAAATGGCCTGGTGTCAGTGCGGTTAGATCGTTAGGGTTTGATGATATGGGGGTTAGCGGTCTTGAATTTAAAATTGCTTCAACTTCGATGACTACCGTTTCCAGTTCTTCGTGAGTAAGGGAGGCGGTGGACACTGAACGCAGAAGAAGATGTTTAGCTGATTTTACCGCCGCTTCCCAAAGGCCTCCGAAATGGGGGGCTCTGGGGGGGATGAATTTAAATTCGATCATTTGCTTGCTGCATGCTCTTCCAATTGTCTCCTGTGACTCCTTTCCGAATATTGATGTCTCCAGTTCCTTCAGTTGATTTCTAGCCCCAACAAAGTTTGTGCCGTTGTCTAAATATATTGTTTGACATCGCCCGCGGCGCGAGATAAATCTTTTTAATGCTCCAATAAAAGCATCTGTGGTTAGGTCTGTTACCACTTCCATATGGATTGCCTTTGTGGCAAAACAGCAGAAGACTGCGATATACACCTTATGCGGACGCTTTCCCCTTAGCTTGTAGTGTACCCAGAATGGACCGCAATAATCTACCCCAGTTTTTAAGAAGGGTCGACATGGCGTAATTCTGTCTTCCGGTAAATCTCCCATTATTTGTTGATACATCTTTGGTTTGGCCCTTGTACAACGAATACAATTGTGTACTGTATGTCTTGCCATTGTTTTGCCCTTTACAATCCAGAATCCTCTTTCCCGTGTTGTGTTTAGCAATGTTTGTGGGCCGCAGTGATGGTTTTCATTGTGCAGCATCACGAGTATTAGTTTGACGATTGGGTCATTATAAGGCAATATTATTTGATGTTTCTCCTCGTATGATAGTTTTGACGCCTCTAGTCTCCCGCCAACTCGAAGAATATCTGATTCGTCAAGGAAGGGGGATAAGCTGCTTATTGGGCTGGATTTACTGAGTTCCTTGGTTGTCTTCAACTTGTTGATGTCGTCTTTAAAGTCAGCTGCTTGTATGGTTTTGACTATCAGATGCAAGGCTGATGTTAACTCAGTTGGGCTTAATAGCTTGGTTGCTGATCTGTCTGCTGATGATGCCCTAGTGTTTTTGATGAATCGCAGCATATAAGCCACCACTCGTTGAAGACACTCAAAAGAGTTGCGGTGATTGATTTTATATATGATTTCCTCTAATCCCATTTGGGCGGCTGCCGTGACAAGGACCGGTTTTCGTTTGAATTCTAAGTCAGTGGGATGCAGTTCTTTCGCGAATTCTTTAGGCCATAGATCTTTATTTCCGTGTAAGAAAAGGGGTCCGTAGAACCACATGTTGCACTCGGATAATTGTTCTGGGTTTAAACCTCTAGAGATTAAGTCTGCGGGATTGTCCTTGGAGCTGACGTGTCGCCATTGACTATTGATGGTAAGGTCTTGTATTTTGCTGATTCGGTTAGCCACGAAGGTTTTGAGCGATGACGAGGCCGAATTTATCCAATGCAAGACGATTTCTGAGTCGGACCAGAAGAAGAGCTGTTTGTCCTCGTGCTGTAGCTCCCCTTTTACCTTGTTCGCCAATTCTGCCCCTAGGAGTGCTGCACAAAGTTCTAGCCTTGGTAGCGATACCCTTTGTAGAGGCGCAATTCTAGACCTAGCGCACAACAGCCGGACGATTATCCTTCCATTTTGAAGTTTGGATCGTATGTAGACTGCTGCTCCATACGCCTTTTCTGATGCGTCTACAAACACGTGCATTTGGATGTGTGAAGCCTTTTGACCGTCGAAAATATGGCGAGGGATGCGAGTGTTGTTTAATGTGTTCAGTGCCTTCCGGAACTCATGCCATTTTTTTGTGAGAGCTGCGGGGAGTTCATCGTCCCATGATATTTGATCTTCCCATAGTTGCTGAATAAATATTTTGGCTGACACTACGACTGGGCCTGCAATGCCCAACGGATCGTATATTCGTGCCACATCTGATGTTACAGATCGTTTGGTTATGACTGAGACCGGCTGAAGATTTGCCTTAAGACAAAATTGATCCGAAGTTGGGCTCCATGTTAATCCCAATGCTTTGACGGACGCGTCTTCAAAATCAAGGTTGACTTCTTGATCTTCTTGAAGTATGCCTTGAAGGAGTTGGTGATGGTTTGCACACCACTTCCGCAACTTAAAGCCGGCTTCCTTGAGCAAGGAGGTGAGTTGAAATTGCATCTCCTTAGCTGTTACCAGACTATCTGAGCCGCTCATCCCGTCATCGACGTAAAAGTCTCGGCTCAGGATCATTGCACCAAGCGGATATTTGTCCATCCGGATGGTCGCTAGCCTTTGTAGGCACTTTGTTGCCAGATATGGAGCTGATGATGTTCCATATGTAACGGTGTTTAGTTGAAAATGTCGTATAGGCTGTCCAGGATTATCTCTCCATAAAATGAGTTGAAGGTTCCTGTCTCTTTCGTCCACGAGAATCTGACGATACATTTTTTCGATGTCGGTGGTGAAGACAAATCTGGGTAATCGGAAACGTAGAAGCATTCCAACTATGTCGCCTTGCACTGTTGGACCTGTCAGTAAGATGTCGTTTAGTGACCGATTTGTTGACGTTTTTGCTGAAGCATCAAAGACGACTCGAAGTTTAGTTGTGCTGCTTTCTGGACGTAAAACGCAATGATGAGGAATGTAGTACCTAGGGCCTGGCAGTTTCTTTGGGTCAATTTGAGTCATGTGGCCAAGATCTTCATATGACTGCATGAAGTCCTTGTATTGTTTTTCAATATTGTTATCTCGTTTGAATCGCCGTTCCAAGGCAAGGAACCTGGAGTATGCTGAGGTTTCTGATTCACCAAGTGTTTCGGCGTCTTCAAACAAGGGTAGACGAACAACAAATCTTCCATTGAGATCTCTGGTGGTTGTTTGATTGAAGTGAGTTTCACATGCCTGTTCCGCGACTGTAAGATTGCTTTCTGCAGGAACATCCTCGATTTTCCAAAATCTTTCAAGTAGTTCGTTTGTTGTTATATCTTCTTCGCTAAAAACTGCACATGTTGCTTCCGTTGTGCTGTCGTTGGCTAACCTTCCACTGGCGATCCACCCAAGTTTTGTGTTCCTCAGGACGGGTAAGTTGTCTGCTAACTGCAATGTTCCTGATAGCAGAAGATCAAAGTAAAACTCTGCCCCGAGCAGGACATCAATTTTTGCCGAATTGTGGAACGATGGGTCTGCCAGCATTATGTTTTCGGGAATAGACCAGGATGAGATGTCAAATGATGCACTTGGTTGAGGTGGTATTATGTTTGGGAGAACATAAGCCTCTAGCCTGGACGAAAATTGTCTTGTGATTGATTCAAATTTTACGTTTACCCGCTGTGTGGCTTGTCTGGATCTTCCAGCAATGCCTTGAATGCCTAGTGTTGCTCGTTCTGGTCGAATAGATAGGCTTTTAATGAGTCTTTCAGTGACTATATTGATTTGGGAACCTGAGTCTAAAAGTGCTCTGAATTTGCCAGATCGCCCATTGTTGGCTGTTATTTCGATTACTGCTGTTGCGAGTAGAATGTTTGCCGGGCGAGCGTTCGCTGATGCCACTGATGTTGACGGTAATGATTCACTTCCAGATTTTGAAGGCTGATTGCCGGAGTTTTGTTGTTTTCCAAGATGCAGCAGCGAATTGTGTTTGGATGAACATTTAGTGCACCCCCTGGATGTGCATTCCTTGGTACGGTGATCGGGCTTGATGCAGTTAACGCAAAATCTTTTATTTTGTACCCACTTCAGGCGATCCGCAATGCTCATTGCTAAGAATTGTTTACAATAGTATATTGGATGATTTTCCGTGCATAGGGCACATTTGCTTGATTTGTACGTTGTTGTTGTAGCTATTTGCTTTGGCTTGTCCTTTCCCCCAACAGCTTCAAGTGATTGGAAGCGGTTTTGTAAAACCTTTAGGAAGTGATTTAGCGTCTGCAGCTCTGTGGGGTTTTCCAGCGATTGTTCATACATGATGTGTGTTTGTCGATCCAATTTTTTGACCAACACATGTAAAAGAACCGGATCCCAATTGTCGATGTTAATCCCAATGTTCCTTAGCGCGGACAGACTTTCATTGAGGACGTCGTGGAACTCTTTCAGAGATTTGGATTCGGCCGTTAAGTTACCCCAGCCAAACAATTTTTGAATAATTGTGGATACCAGGACTCGTTTGTTGTCGTACCTTTCCTTTAAAGTGTTCCATGCCGTTGTATAGTTTCCTTCAGTTAGATCCAGATGGCGTATTAAACGTTCTGCCTCTCCGCTCAAGTTGGCCTTAAGATACCACATCTTTTGAATTGCCGGGATATCTTGATCATGAATCATTTTCGAGAATATGTCTGAAAATGGTTGCCATGTTAAGCAGTCTCCATTGAACTTTGGTATGGATATTTTTGGTAGCTGTAGGTTGGCACTACCTCTTGGTTGTTGTACTGGTTCCGAAGTTACGCTTTCGCTAGAAAGAGACGCTATTTGTGTTGCTACGTTTTCTTCTAAGACTTCATAGTCTTCACAGTCATAACCTTCAGCTGCCGGGTTGGCGCACATTTCCCAAATGTCCAAATGGATGGTCTCGATCTTCTGCCATAATCTGTCTATAGCAGATATAGATTGGACTGGTGTTTCCTTCGTGGCGTTACTTTGAAGTAGACGCTTTAATGACGATTTGAGTGCTCCTTGACGTCTTATCAATCCTGATATTTTGTTTGTAATGTTGGACGTGGATGCGTATTGGTTGCCTGTGGGTGAACCTGCTCCTTGTCCTGCTGGCAATGATAAAATGGGTGTGGATGGGTTGCCTGCTGGTAACCCTGCTGCTCGTTCTGCTGGCAATGGCTTTGTTTGCTTGCTCAGGCTTTGTATCAGCTGTTCTATTTCTTCCATAGCTGTACTGTGTACGATTCCTATGGATTTGTGGATATCCTCGACAATATACGGGTCATCTTCGCTCAACATGGGGTCGTTGCGTATGATATTCTCCGCTGTGTCAAAGGCTTTCCACAGAGCAATTAGGTCTTTCGCTTTCCTTGTGTAATATTCCACAGATCTTCGCTCATGTGGAGTTTTTTTTATATTCGCTGCCGCTCTTTCAATGTTTGCGGCTCTTTCCCTTTGCTGGGTTATGAGTGTTTTTAGCTTATCCATATTAAAATTGAATGGATAATGGTTTTGGATAAATTTTTATTATTTGCCTGTGCCTAGTTACAGGATTTATGTTGGATGCCTTGTTTCAGCGATGGTCATCAAATTTTTTAATATAGGATGCGTGTCGCACGTTTTTAGAGTGTAAAAAGCCCCTTACCACTGGTGGGGGGAAGCTTAATATTTCTAAGAACGTTTGGGGTCACCAATGAATAAATTGGAATCTTTGATTGTGTAATGTTGCCTTAAGTACAAACAAAAGGCAGTTGTCAAGGAGAACACAGGGTACTTGAACCGTGTGTCAGGTGTTAACTGAAGTGGACGCAAAATTGTTCTAGCATAATGTTTTATTAAATTTAACTTATTTATACTTAAAAAATGATTACAATACTAAATTCAATTATTTCCTATGACAAACACACGCACGTTGTACTTTAACGGCCTCTGTTAGTTTGTTGTGATGACTTAACAATTAACAAATAGCCAAAGCAAAGTCCAACGTACTTTAATAAACAAAAAAAATGTTCTATTTATGCTGACTTAGTAGTCATGCATTTAACAAAAATATTAATAAACTATAATGCAGCAGAAGGCAATAACCTAACCAAACGTTGATGGTGAAATTTAATTCTTTATTTAATTTGGTCGGTTATTGACTGCTACTGCTTACATTGCATTTAGGAAATTTACTGTTCAATTGTGTGTAAAAATGTAGGTGCGTTACTGAACAGGTACTTTTCTTTAATATTCAAAAAACATTCAAAAATTATTTATTCATGGCGGTTTTTCTTAAATGTAATCTAGTTTTTTGTTAAAAAGTCTTCTTGTTAAAGTTGTTTTTTCTATCCGAAAAGTAAATTTGTGAATAGGAGATTTTTTAGTACAAAGGTACTTTTCTTTCTTTCTTCGATAAAAAAATTCTGTTGTAATAATTGAGTGTAAATTAACAAGAGGGACACATAGCAACTTATTTCATTTTGTTATAAAAAATTAGAATTTTTATTCCTTTAAATAGCTGGTCTTTAAGCAAGTGTTAATATTTTAATTTATTATAGTTATATTTGTTATATCTACAATAGAGGCAAACACTCGCTTGGCAAAAGTTTTAACATTTTGCTTCAATATTAAATACTGCACACACACAAAAAACTCTCGTTGCAATTGCAACAATTTTTCAAAATTTGTTTAAGTACTGTTGTATTAAGTACACCAAAGACTAAAGTAGCACTATAGGATATTTAAGTACTAAATGCTAACAAACATATATAAGAGTAAATAAAATGGGTTTTTTTTAGTATGCTTACATGGGTTTTACTTTCTGTGCATGAGTAAGTACTATTATGAATGCATTTTTAATAAATATTTGTTCTCTTTGATAGTGAAATATAGTTCAGTTTCAGTAAACTTTTCTGCTCCTGGGACTTTATTGATTTTTTATTATTTCCATAGCTTTTTTTATTACTTCTATTTTAATAAGTTTTTGTTGCAAAATTATTTACTATTGAGAGTTGTTGGCTATTTGTATGTTTACTATAATGAAAATGTTGACTTTGTTTTTTGTTTCTCTGGGAATCCTGTTCAGTATAGACTTTTGTTTGTAGCTTGTTGCTAAAATTATTGTGAGTTTAACCAAATACTCTTTAGGGAGTTTTAAGTTGGAGAAAGGAACTTATTTTGTATAATATTTTATTATAAAGTTTAAAATAAAATTGTTATTAAAGAGTTAATTTTAAAAAATTTAGTTTTTGAGAATAAGTACGAATTTTTATAGAGAGAACACTGAAGATGGCAAATAGCCGAAACCGGTTTGCTCATAAACCAAGTATTACGCGGGTTGACGTAAAGTAATACTCAAATACAAATTTTTATTTGCAAAATAATTACTCCATGTGATTTGTTTTAATTTATTTTATCTATCGGGTTTTTCAACAATAAGTTAGTTTTTCAATTGTGGCAATACCAACAACAAAATAGTTTTGACATTTCTTTTTTGGACGTATTCGTAGTAAATGCGTTGGCAATTGTTAGACTGACCTCAATTTCGCACGAAAATCGCATTAAAATAATTAAAATCCACTGTAAAAATTGTGGTTCTATTAAGGTTACATTTCGTAAAATTCGTTATATTTTCAGAAAACATAATCGTCCGTTTGACACCGCTATTAAGAATTTGGTTGTTAAAATTGAGTCGATAGGCTCGATACAAAATGTGCGAACACCAAAGCATATTCGACCGGTCCTTTAAAATGGAAACATCGCAGTCGTGAGCCACGCTGTTGAAGCAGCGATGAAGGTTCAACTAGTGCAGGAATTAAAGCCATTAAAGCCGATTATTCACATTTCCGGCTGGTTGTTCAAAGAAATCGTTTTTTCAACCGTAACCAATTTTCATTTGTCAGAGTATGTCAGCAAGCAAAGTTGAGGCATTTGGGCTTCTGAAAAGCCTAGAGTGATAAATGAGAGGTCTTTGCATGCTCAACGTGTCAGTGTATGGTGCGATATGTGGTCTGGAGACGTGATTGGGCTGTTTTTTTCTTTCCAAGATGAGGCTGGAAATGCGGTAACGGTCAATGGGTCACACTATCGCGAGATGCTATCAACTCAATTGTGGCTTATTATTGTCAACATGGATATTACTGGCATGTGGTTTCACAATGGTGCCGCATGGCCAGCCAATGAAACGATCAATTTATTGCAAACCCAATTTCCCGATCGTATAATTTCACGACAATCAGCAGTTAAGTGGTATTTAACATAATTGCTCGACTTTACTAGTATAGAATAGTAGAATTAAGGGGTTCTATTGTAAGCTTCGAAAACAAAATTATATGCACCTTATAAATTGGATCCCAAATTATTGAGCCATATTCTAGTCACTAAAGTCCTTCGCCTAGCGTTTTATAAATCCAAGAATTGCACATACTTTGCTAGTAGTTAACGAAATATGTTGTATAAAATCAAATTTGGTAACCAGTAAAATACCAAGATCTGAACTTATATTCAGTTTATCAAGTTCGTGACAGTCTAATTGCACGTTTGTGTGACATCCTCGAAACAAAAAATTTTTAAGGTTAATATTTAACCAGGAACTAAATGTATGTAAGTCATTTTGCAGGAGAATATGATCAGCGTGATGATTATATGTTCAAAATATCTTGACGTCGTCACATTACATATGAATGGTTTCCAATGGAAACCCTTATGTAGAAATGATTGAAAATAAACAATGTGTTTTGCTGTTTTGAAATGTTTTGTAGTGTTTGTATGGAAGTGTCTTTGAGTCTTGCTGTCTATGCTATGTTGATTTTATGAAAAATTCTCATAGAATCAGTTTGGCTTTGGATATAAGACTCTTAGGTTTTTCTATACAATATTGTGGTAAAATTCACTGATGAGCTATTTGAGCAATAGTGAAATTGCAATATGGATGTGCTCTCCCCCGCAGTAATACATTTCAAATATTTTTTATTTTTATTGGAATAAATGTTTTATGAGAATATTATAAGATGTTTATTTTTTAATAAAAATTTTTGTAATAAATATTTTGTGAGAATATCATGAAATATTTATTCAAAGGAATCAAGCACGAAATAAAATTGCTTATATATATATAATCGAAAATTTAAGTATTTAATGGCTTTGGGTACATCATTAATAAACAAGAAATATAAAAAATGACCCAGATGGCTACCCTCCGCCACACAAGCATGTTAAAACGAACGTTTTGTAGGATAGGAGTTACCAATAAAAGGAGAATGAAAATTCAAGTGTAAAAAAATGTGTTATAAATATCTGGAAGGTGAAGATCACTTTAAATCTTGATTCTATGAGAGTAACTTTAAATGGAAAAAAATATGGTTTTCTCTCTTTACGTTTGGACTAGTTGCTGCTTGCAAAAACGCTTAGCAAATCAAACGAAAATGCAATAACAGCTAAAATTATTGTGAATTTCGTAGAACGATTGTGTTATCATATTCGCAAGAATATGATACGCAACGAAATAAAAATAATAAGTGTAGTGTTCCCATTGCGTTGAGAATTTCATATAGAACCAGACCGGGAAGAGTGTTTAGAGGACAATATTGAACAGGATTGCTCACACCATTGCGGCGGTTTTTCCATGAACGCACTAGAAAAATATGTGCAAAATTCTACAACAAATAATAAAAGCAAAATCCTGAGCATTTAATAAGTAATGCCCAGTGTCACCTATAGGTGATACCGCTTAAAAAATGCAGATAGAAATAATTTTTATTTTAAATATTTTTGTAGTATTAATTAGGCATACTTTAACTACTTAGAATAAAAGAAAACTGTTAACTAAAAACTTATTTTTGTTAATGGTTTTGGTTTTATACTGTTTTTATTTTCCGTCTAACAGCCAGTTTTGCCAAGTGTATGTCTTCAATTAAGGAAATAAAAACCAAATTATTTTGCAACACTCTTGAATCTTACAGCCGTTCATACAATTAATTGTACTAATTTGTCCCAAATTTGTCTTTTAAAAAAAATTTAAAAAAAATCTAATATTTTTTTCGTTCCTGCAAAGATTTGTGTGCTAATTTATTCTATTTTTATACATAAAAATTGCAGACAACTTTTGTTTATTTTGTTTATTCCTTAATCTGATTTTATATAGTCTTTAATTTAATTTAATCTATTCAAATGTACTTTTGTGTTTAAACTATAATCAATTTTAAAGCAATTAAATTATGGTATTAGAAAAAAAGTTAAGAAATAAAAAAAATATAGAATTTTTTTATTCTTATAATAAAAAGGATGTAAAATTTTGTGTGCGGATGTATGTTGTTCAAACAAAATGTGTCTACTGATATTTGGATTTCAAAAGAACTTTCAAACCATTTTGGTTGTAAAGCAAAATTTTCTCAGTATTTCGAATGCAAAGGGTAATTAATAAATCCAAGTATATTTTTAGGCGTTTGAAAATAACATTAGATGTTAAATTTCAAAGAATTTTTCTCTTTGTGGAAATTTTAAAATATAATTGTTGGACTGTCATTTTTTTTAATAAAGTGAACTAAACAAACAAATTCGCTGGCAGACGACGAAATTTGGCCATATAAAAATTTTCTATTCGAAATTGGAAACTTTTGTTGTTGTTATATTTATATAGACTGTAAGCTCCCACAACTATGTGTGTGACGAATCTCACCGTCATTATATGTGTCACCGGGTATAAAAGGAAGCCTAGTCCCCTTCAAGGGTAGCAGGAGCCAACTGGACAATTCCACTATATTTCCACGGGAATCAGTCTTTTAGCTATTCTCTGACTGATTATTGGGGTTGGTCCTTCGAGAGTATCGTAGTGGTTGTGGTTTCGAGGCCCTCGTTTGAATTCTGTGGGTCGGATCATTCACAATGAACACAATGAATGGTCCAGGTCTAATGAGCATGATTGCGGTTGTGTTCTTAAATTTTATTAAGCTTCATGCGTTCTGAAGAAGGAGCTGGATAGTCTTCAACTCTTCAGCAAGGAGTGAAGGCTTTTGAAATTCTAACTAGGAGTGACTGGAGAATATACGTTTTTGAAGGCCTTCAAAGGCGAGGATGACGCAACATTTCATCCACAGTCGTATGATCTACCGTCTGGTTATGACTTACACAGCTAGGTACAGACTTAAATCTTATTACGCATAGTCTGTAAGCTCTCTCTACCCTCCACGGTCACATTTATATGTCTTGAATGATTCTTACCGTGATAACATGTGTCACCGGGGAAAGAGGGAGCCTAGTCCCCTAAAGGCTAGCAGAAGCAAACTGCACAACTCTACGTTATTTCCACAGGAATCAGTAAGCCCCAGAGTTAAACTTTTTGGCTTCTTAGCCTTTTAACTGTTCTCTGACTGATTATTGAGGTTGGCCCTTCGGGAGCATTGTGGTGGTTGTGGTTTCGGGGCCCTCATGAAATGATTAAGGGGCCAGGATCATCTCATTTCTACTTAGAACAAAGGGTGAATGTGAGCACGCTTGTCGTATGTTCTGCACCAGGAGTTGGATAGTCTCAAACTCTCCAGCAAGGAGTGGGTGTTAACGGCTCTGCTCGGAAAATTCCAAAATTACAACTAGAAATGTCCTGTTGCTATAATTATGTCTTCGGCTGCCTAGGACGGTGGTGGTGCACGTATTATATCACCCAAATGGTTCGATCTACCGTTGGGATATTGCACATACGGCTAGCTACTGATGTAAATGTTATCACGCATTGAGTGTAAGCTCCTAGGCCCGAATTAATCCAGTCTAAATATACGACAAGTTCAATAAATAGCTTAAAAATTTAAATTTTCTAAAAATAACTTTAAATTCTATAAATGTACTAGCTGACCCATTGTGAACGAATTTATGAGATCGCAAAGATGGGAGGTACCATGCCCATTGTACAATCCCGCCCATATTTGCAGCAAAACTTAAAAAAGGTACACCAAATCGACGTACCAAATACCGTTATCAGGAGCAGAAATAATAGATTTTTAATATGTGGTTTGTATGGAAGGTACCACGCCCCTTTGTCCAATTGGATCGAATTGTAAATCTAAAGCACTCGGGGCCCAACCCAAGCGCATACAAAATAATTTATGCAAATCGGTCCAGCCATTTAGGAGGCATTCAGTTACCACACACGTGCAGTAGAATTATATATATAAAGATAATATAGAAAGATAACACCCCTCTTACTGCACAAATGTTGAAAGATAATAAATAAAAAATATAAATGATAACAATTTTGTTAGGGGTTTCGTTACATTTCAATTGCTAGAGATTTTCTAGTAGGAATTTCATGAAAATGAAGCTGAGTTAGGAAAATTTCGTTGGTCGCAGGATACAAACAAATGCCCGAGCCTTCAAACTCTGACTACAAACGACTCAGTCATGATTAGGGATTATTCTCATTTTTAGTTCTTAAAAAATGACTAAAATTAAATCTATATTTGGGATATTCTGGCTATTCATATTTGAGAACCTTGTAAAATTGAAACATTAATTTCAATTGAATAAAATGTTATTCCTAAATCTGTGTGAGTCAAATTTTACGTTTGTTAAAAAGTAACATTTACCGAAAGGAAAAAGAGACTGGTTTATTAGTAGACACCGCTTGTCATTCTTCTCATCATATAGAGCGTAGCATGCAGAAGATGACTGTTGTCGCTTAAAAAGCAGTTCGGTATTCACATAAATAAAACTCTCCCATAAATAATCGAACTTGTTATTACTTCTACAATATATGCCAAAAGAGGATAAGTTCATTTTAGTTAATTTTGAAAGATTTACACTTGTAATTGGTAAGAGTTTTTAATAAAAATTAATCAAGTATGTAATTGAAATCGATGGATTTAAAACAAAAGAGGTTTTTAATTATTTTCCTTTTATTAATATTTTAAAAATATTTGCTTCTGGTTTAATTCACTGCACAACAAAAAAATATTTTGTGAATGTTTCCTACACTAAGTTAGTCAATTTCTACTAATTTTGGGGTGATAAAAACGAAAATGACAATGAAAAATTTTTATTAGCTCTGGCCCAATAACGATGCCTTCCTTGACTTTTGCATCACTCAACTTTGCTCTCAGGTACTTAAAAGCTTGTCCTTCCTGGTCCCATGGCCTTGACAAAGTTTTTCATTAGTCCCAACTTAACATGTAATAGGGAAAGGAGAACATCGTTAGGATCTACAAGAGGCTCGTTAACTACATTTTTCTCATTAGGGTTTAGGTCTCGTGTAGGCCAGTTCACTTTTTTATAGTGAGATTTTCTATTCCGGCTGTTCCACAGACACAAAAACAACAATACTTGGTGAACCCTAATTTCATTCCTAGGAATATAGCAATGACTTTCAGAACACCACAGATTTTCCACTTGTGTTGTTCAATTTGATTGATTGGAGAAGTGTTTACAAAGTGTTTATGCAAAAGTACAGCTTTTAAGCTTAGTTTTGAAGAGTCCATAAAAAGTCTCCATTCAGATGGAGTGTGATCCAAATTCAAGCAGTTCATCAAACCATTAACATCAGAATAAACTACGAGGTTTTTTTCTCAAAAAAATGAAGCAAATCTTCTGACGCTGTCTGTGCTGAGATATTTTCACATCATGTTTTAGAAGATTCCACTGTTGTAGTCTTGACCCTAAAAGCTCAGCCTTTTTCCTTAGACAAGCCAAGATCTCTTATAAGGTCACTCAACTCTGCTTGACTAATTCTGTGCGTATCACTAGACCTATCGCTTACCTCAAAATCAGGGTCATAAGATGTAGAAGGATGGGTTGCTTCTTCTACACAGTCTTTAACACCTTCCTATAAAATTTCATTATTTTGTCTGAGTGTGATACAGGCCGAAGAGCAGATGGAAGATTATGGTATTTAACCGTTCCTCTTTTCTTCATAGATAAACCATGCTTAATGGGAGGAGTTAAACAGAAAAAACACTCGTCTGCATGATTGGTAGCCTTACGCCAAACCATAGGTTCTGCAAAAGCCGTTGCCCGGTTTTTATTTTTCAGCCACTCTCGCAATATGACGGAACAAGAATTGCAACATATATGGGCTCCTGATTTATCTTGGTCCCCAACTTTCACACCAAAATAATGTTAATAGGCAGTCTTAACGATAGATGTCATTTTACGTTTCTGAGGTAAAAATGTTATTTCACCACATATATAGCAAAAGCTATCGACGGAATTCGCACACTTTCGAGGCATTTCAGATCAGCAGTTTAATTAATTTTAAAATCATCTTCATACAATAATTTCAATAGCAACCAGGCGCGTACAACTGACAAACTCACATAGGTTATGTTTACTCCTTATGAACAGCTGAAGAGGGGGAAATTATGTAAACAAACATGTGTACCAACTGTTGGTGATGAAATATTTCATTTGTTGAAAACTCAATAATGTAATGATACTATATTTTGAAAACAAGAGCTAATATATAATTTTTATGGTCATTTTCGGTTTTAACACTTAGAAATACATTTAAATCAGCTAATTTCAACCCCGAAACAAAAACTTTGTTGTTCAGTGTTATTAAAAAAGCTCGATTCCTAAAGAAACGCTTTCAAATTGATAGATTTTCGTCACATATTGAAATGTCTTTGTTTGAAAAAAGAATTATTTGGTGTTGCCTACATTAAGGGACTTCTATTCATTTAACCTTTCAATTGAATCCTGTAATACAAATTGATTGCAAACTGCTAATTTTACAAATTTTATTACAAATTGTAAAAAAAAGACTGGAATAAGTAAATTTTAATTTTAATTCGTTTCTTTTAGAAAGCCTTTTTGAAAGCTGAAGTTAATTCTCAATAAATCTCTAAATTCTCTTATCAAATATTTAAATTTTTTATCGCATATTTTTTGGACTATTTTTTTTATTTAAAACTAAAAATCTCTAGAAAAGTAATCAAGTTAAAATCGAATTTGTTTTATTCCCTAACATATATTTTCTTTAGCCAAATAATACCCATCAATTATATCCGCTGTTTTTTCTATATTTTTATTATCTCTCATACACACACTGAAACAAATAAATAAACAAACGAAGGAAAATTGCTTAGGATAAGTCGTAGTGGATAAAAAGCAGAGCTCACCTTTAAACAAATAAATCACTTTTATTGCTTCATAACCCACCATCAAAGCGTATGAAATAAAAAAAGAATACAAAAAAAAAGAATAAAAAAAGAAAAAAAGGCTGGCAAATTGAGAAAATTACTTCTTAAAATCTGCTTCTTAAATGTTACTTCAACACTGAATCACTTGCCAGAGGTGAACTAACTGATGATGAAGATGGTACCAGGAAAAGAGGCGCATTCAAAGAGGAAAAGTATAAAACATGTCTGCGCTTAACAGGAAAAGACAACAAAAATTTTACTTCCGGTGTTGACAAGCTTTTAAATAAATTGAATTTACACAAGTAGTAGGATGTTGTTCTGAGTTCTTGTTGTTGTAGTTGGTTTTGTATAACTAGCAAATATGCGTTTGTTTGTGTGCGGTTGCTTTGCTTGAAATAAATTCTACTTACGAAGTTAGACGTAAAAGTTAAGTGTTCAAACAACATTTTTATCTTTTTTAAACGAAAGTGTTGAATATCCTGGGAAACTTTTTCTGAATAAGTTTTATCTTCTAATGATTAAGACTGCTAAATATATAAATTCTTGCAGTATCTAGCTGTGTTATTGCTCCTGCCTTCTGATGCAGAGGTGTTTCGTTTAACATTTATCATAGATCATATAAGAATCCCCCTCGGGAGCACGCAGATTTAAAGGATTTCTTCGGGCTAAAAGGCGGCTGGAATCGCTTGAAATAGCAGCAGCTCGAAACTCACAGAGATATAGGCCTCTCGAGGTTCAACCAATGAACTTTAATAACACACACTTGCACCACGGGAACCAATTGCCTACAGGGCTACAGCCCTATCCTTGTTATTGATGCGGCCTTTCGGGGAGCAGTATGGTAGCTGTAGTTTAACTGCGTTTGCGCATGCAGGTCTAGGAGTTGGATAGCTTCTTATTCTTTTTATTTTCAAAGAGAAGTAGGACTTCAGGCTACAATGCCTATTTAGTTAAGTACCGTGCTGCATTCTTTAGGAAAGGGATAGAGAAGAGATTAGACAGGTGGTGAAAGTGGAAGGATAGTTACGGAAATTAACTGTCGTATAAGACAGCACAGAGGCCGGTGGCCATGCCTTCATCACTGAGCAGCCCCACCGACAGTCAATTTTTATTTGTAGTGAAAAAAACCAAAGTCTTTGTTGGGAATCGAACCTACAACCCCCAGTCTTGAAAGATAGTACACTACCTACTATACCTACAGGGTCACCTTATTCTTATTTTTTAGCAAAAAGAGGGGGGCAAGGCACTGCTAACGTGCACTTGAAAATTGGCGGGTAAGGCGTGTATGCAGCTAGGTGTGTATGCGCTTAGGGCATGAGTGGACACTTTTTCTTACACCCAGTGGTGCTTACGTTATCTTATTACGTATTGCATTACAGTCTCTTAAAATAAATAAGGAAGGCCTCAAGAAATTAGCCGCATTAAGCGAAAAATATGTATTAAAAATTTTTCGCGACACAGGAAGCCGGCGAAAGTGACGTCCGAGATAAAAATAATAGAGAATGTGAGCGCAAGCCACGCTCACTAGCAATCGGTCTATGACATATATTTGCCAGATGACAAGGATAACTTTCACTAACGGCTTTCACTGCAAAGTACATTAAACAACTTTTTCAAAAAAATAATTTTCTTCCGAGGGATGGTTAATTTGTAAGCGACTTTTGAATGAAACATGATTTTTGGAACAAACAATCCTTTGTGTCTTTCTAAGTTTTTTAAAATTTTGTTACCCTTTCCATAAAATAAGATGTCTCGATGTTATTAACTAATCGTTAATATAAAATAATATTTCCTCCAAGTCGTTACTTTAGGAAACAGGAAATAGCCAATCGAAGCTAAATCAAAGAATAATACAGATGAAGCAGCAGTTTTTAGTCAAATTCATGGATTTTTGCCACAGAAAACTCACGCGAATGGGCTCTACTATTATCATGGTGCAAAACAACTATTTTCTTGAATAAATGCTATCGCATTTTATGTAAATCTTCACTAAATGGCCTAATGAGTTGACACACAAGACCTTAAATGGTTTCCGCACCTGGCCTGCAGTAAATAATTCTATCAATTGTTAACAAATGCTACACTTATCTTGCAGGAAGCCAATGAGTATTTAAAATTGAAACCATGTGAGCTAAATGAAATAACTATGCGATAGCCTACTAACAATGACTATTATACAACTGTTTCTGGTGTAGAGACCTTAACAAACTGTCTAAATTATTTTATATTTTCATTAAACCACTTGTTTAACATTGAGATTTATGGTACAGAGTTACCATAGTTTTTATCAGGCTTGGCCTTGGTTTGGTTTTTCCAAAAACATAGTGACTAATGAACACTCATAAATAATTCTAGTGGCGGACACCCTTTACCAGTTCAGGGTTAACCTCAAATGCTTCCCTTCACAATTATAAACGATAAGGCAATTTTAGTCCAAATCATGTTTTCCTGAGGACATCCCCCGGGGACACATAAATATGGTCTTTATAGAACTTCGACTATCCAGACACAGTACAACTGGGGAAAAAGGGAGCCCAGTCGCCTGAAGTCAGCAGGGGTACAGAGTGTGATTTGTTTTACATCCGCGCCTGACCACTAGTCTTAATCAGATGGTGGACAAACCACTATTGTATAATTTGGAACGTCATACATGCGTCCTAGATAGCCGAAGCCATAATTCTATGCAACAGAACCACCTAGTTGCAACTTTAATGATTTCAGTACAGGTCTGCAAATCATCACACCTTGCTAAAGAGTTGGAGACTTTCCAACTCCTGTCCAGAACACATGCCTAGCATGCTCACTGGACTGGATCATTCACTTTGCGTGTCATTATCAGTGAGATTATCCTGGCCACCATAGAAAACCATTAGATATGGGGCCGCAAAACCACAACCACACGGATGCTCCCATATAGGGGCCAACCTCAATGATCAGCCAGAGAACTATTAAACGTCTAAAGAGACAAATAATGAACTCTGCGGGTCACTGATCCCCGTGGAAATAAAGTGGAGTTTCCAGTTGACTCCCTGTCTGCCTTCAGGGGACTAGGCTCCCTTTTTCCCCCAGTTGTACAGGTCCAGATAGTTGAGTACTCTATAAGAACCGATAAATGTGCCCCCGGGGAGTTCAACAGGGGTACAACTGGAAACTCCACTTTATTTCCACGGGAATCAGTGACCCGCAGAGTTTCGTTATTTGTCTCTTTAGACACTTAACTGTTCTCTGGCTGATTATTGAGGTTGACCCTATATGGGAGTATCGTGGTGGTTGTGGTTTCGCGGCCCCATATCCAATGGTTTTCTATGGTGGCCAGGATCATCTCACTGTTAATGACACGCTAAGTGAATGATCCAGTCCAGTGAGCATGCTAGACATGTGTTCTGGACAGGAGTTGGAAAGTCTCCAACTCTTAAGCAAGGAGTAATGATTTGCAGACCTGCTCTGAAATCATTAAAGTTGCAACTACGAAAAACCTGTTGCTAGAATTAGTCACCGGCTTCCTAGGACAAGCATGACGTTCTTATTTATGCATAGTGGTTCGACCACCATCTGATTAAGACTCCATAGCCAGGCGCAGATGTAAATCTTATCACGTAGTTTCCTGCGGACACCATTTAATGTTTTATTAAATATTTAGTTGCTAGCACTCTGCATTAATTTCAAGGTCCTGCCGGTTGATTTTTGAAATTGTGTATTTAGAAACTTCGTAGAAACCTTATACACACAAGACAACAATAACATGCTTATAAGAAATTCCACGAAATAAGCTAAACAACAGAAAACAAAAACAACTAATACAGAAAAAAAACACATATCCTAACAGCCACCTATGATGATAACTACAACAATATGGCATGATGTAAAATTAGAATAAGCGAGAACCGCCTAAAAAAGCTATATAAACACCAGTTGCTGGCCAAATAAATTGATTTAAAATTGAATTATTGTTGAGTAAAGACAAAAAAGAATAAAGCATCTTTTAGGCGTTTTAGTGATAAAGAGGCCATCGTGTTTGTTTTGTGGAGTTTGAAACTGAATAAATCGTTTAACTGAATTAAAAACTTCAAACTGCTGTGTTATTATTTTGCAATAACAAAAAAAAAAAAACTCAATATTACAAAACGTTTATTAAAAGCAATATACTTAACAGGCCATATATTATATGGGGAACCCTTTAATGTTTAATTTAAGGTTTTGATAAATATTGTTATTTCGTAGAAAGTTTTAAATACTCAACTTACGTTTTACAAGATAATTCTATAGACGTTCAGGCGATATATATTGTGGGGAACCCTTTAAAATTTAAATAATGTTTTGAGAAATATCGTTTGTGAATATAAAGTGCTACATAATAGCAGTAACTCTTAATTGTGTATCTATAATGGCTTAAAAAAGAAGTTCTTTTAATATAACTCATATATGGGGGACACCCTTTAATTTTTATCTTCATTATATTATTATTTTTTGTTGTAGCACTACTAATAATACACCTTCTATAAAATTATTTGAGTGAATAGCTAATACAGGTGCAGAAAAAAAGGCATGAAATTGAAAAGGACCCTAAAAATAAAAATGATGAAAAGAAATTAATAGTTCAATGACTTTTGAATGTATCCTCGCATAAAAACAAGGCTCTTTTCATTTTTTTACTATCTAAGAGTGTGTGTTTGTATGTTGAACAAATGTTTGTAAAAGAAATATTTAATTTTATTTATATCTTCTTTTATTTGTTGTGATTTTTGCTACTTTTAACAACAATTGTTGTGTTGTTACAAAAAGAACGACTTTTTGCCATTAGAAATTCTATAAGAAGAAGAAAAGTATATAAAACTTGATATATTTCATCATTCATACAACCACAAGAATGAAAGGTAAACAATGTGTGAAAACATATGAACACATACAAGTACATTTCAGTATAACATTTGTATGTATTGAGTTAAATATACACACATACAAATAAACCAGCCCACCGGAAACAATTGCAAAATATCATGCAGGATTTTTAATGTTTTAAGGTTTTTTTTAGTACAGTAAAGAACAAAGTCGTATCTGTTAATTTTGATGAAATTAAAAAAAATTGGTTATTTACTGAAGATAAAGAATTTTTTTAAAAAAATTGTTTTTTTTTTTAAACAAATTGTTTGTTAAACCTTTTTTATTAAAAAAGTGACAAAACATTTATATTAAAAAAGTGACTGTAGTAGTGTTAGTGACTCTTCGCCACGTGCAGGCGTTTAGATTAGACATGAGATTTCTGTTCAACGACTAATAATTTCCAACTATAGTTTAAATGCTGTTGAGTGCTATCGTATTAGCAACGCTAGTAGTGGTACATTATCATAAGATATTTCTGTTTTATTATCTATAAACTCTTTCGTTGATTTGTTCTGACTGGGTGATTTTGTGTCAACGCCATTGGTAAGATTTTAATACGCCGTTGCAATCCGAAGATTATTTTGCTTCTTTTGTTTGAATTCTACCTAGAATTCTCATACATGCTTGATGTCAGTTTACATCTTTTTGGCGTGCAGGTATTACCAAATATTGTCTACCTCCACAGAGTTCTCTACCTGTAGCATATATTTAAAGGAATATAAAACTAAAACCTTAAAATTATTTCCCATAAAAGATCTATTTTTGATATTTATGATCTCCTCACGGGTCTTAAATGGATAGTTTAGAGTAGTAACCTTAGGCTAGCCCGATAAGCTAGAATGACTAACTTTTTAAGAAGACATAATTGGTTGCTGAAGAAATTACTTTTAGTGACATATATTTTTTAATCGACTACAAAAAATAAGAGGGTTCTCGAATCGTCTGTATTTTGTGTTTCTTATACGAGGGCTGCTATTTATATTTCTGGCCTGGTAACATTGACTGTTGCTAGGCACCAGCTGATGTTTCCAGTGCAACCTTCACATTGTTAAACATAACCTCAACAAAAACATTTTGTCATTTTATTGTTGTTAGTGTTAGTGATAGCAGGTGGACATTTTCGTACAATAATTTTCCATAACTTTCGACGTGGCCTGACACGACAACAGTGCACAGATGAACTTAATTCCTTATATGGTAATGAAGCACTTTTTGCAGCACCATTAAAAACTGATATAACGAATTCAATCGTTGCCGCCAATCACTCCAGGACGAATCCCGTGAAGGTCGTCCAACAACGGTTGTTGTGCCAGAAAACATCGCAGCTGTGCATGAGCTGATAAAGCATGATCGTCATGTAACATATCGCAAGATTGAGACATCTGTAGGGATTAGTATGACAAGCATCAATAAGATCTTGCATGAACATTTGCATGTGAAAAAGGTTTGTTCACGTTGGATACCGCATAACCTGACAAACGCACAAAAGGATGCTCGTGCTGATTGGTGCAAGAAAATGTTGCAGTTTATAATATCTGCACAGGTAACGAATCATGGAAATACTCATATGATCCGGAAACAAAGCAGCAATCCACCGTATGGGTCTTTCAAGACGAGCGAAATCCCACCAAAATTGTTCGTGGAAGAAGCACATCAAAGCAAATGGTTGCCTCTTTCCCTGACATTACCCGTCATTTGGCGACTGTGCCATTAGAGCAACGTACGACGGTTAATTCGGCATGGTACACCACTATTTGTTTGCCAGAAGTCTTAGAGAAACTTCGGGAAAAGTCAAAGAAAAGACGCATCATTCTGCATCATGACAATGCGAGCTGTCATCGATCGGCTAAACCAATGGAGTTTTTGACAGGGCATAACATTGAATTGATGGGTCACCCCTGACTTGGCACCTAATGACTTCTTTTTGTTTCCGAACATCAAGAAAAAACTACGTGGACAACGGTTTCCTACACTTAAAGAAGCAGTTTCTGGATTCAAAACCCATGTTTTAGAAGTACCTATATTGGAGTAGAAAAAGTTCTTTGAAAATTGGTTCCAACGCATGCAAAAGTGTATAAATCTTCATGGAGAAGATTTTCAAAAACAATAAAATAGATTTTGTCTTTAAATCCTTGTGTTTTCATTCTTAGGCCACAAATAAAAATAGCAACCCTCGTATATTTGTATCTGCAAGACTCAGTCATTTCTGAAACGATTTTAAGTGTGTTTTTATAAATAAAAGATTGGTTCGACTTTAAGAGATAATATGTAGTATTAAAAATCAAAGGGTGTTCCCGTACATTACACAGACGTTTTATAGGTCTGTCTTATTTTAACTGACAGCCATACTAAATTTTAAGAAATTATGTTACTGAAAAATAAATTTTTAAATTAAAGAGTGTCCGCCAAATAACTTTTTTTTGTTGTTTTGAAGGCTATAAACAAAACAACTGAATATTTTCTTAAATTTCTTTTTTTATTTGAAAGTACAATCCTTTCGGTTAATAATGGAAAATAATTTCCTTGAAATGGCTGCCTCGGCTGGCCATGCAGTAGACTACACCATCGGTCCAATTTCTAAGCACATTATCGATTGTGTGTAGCTGTATTTCACCAATCGCTTCACGAGTACTGCCCTTTTAAGCGTTAATTGTCTCTGGCTTCTCGGCGTAACACTTATCTTTGACGGCACCCCACAAATAATAGTCCAACGGTGTCAAATCGCAGCTCCAAAATGGCTAAACAACATCAGCTCTGCGGCTGATAATGCGATCTTCAAAAATAGCGCGCTAAACATCAAGTGTAGCTTCGGCTGTGAGGCACGTAGCGCCGTCCTGTTGAAACCAAATGTTGCCAGTATCCTCCTCTTCAATTTTTGTGAACAAAATGGCCCAATTATGCCTCTGGGCGAAAATCCGCACCAAACAGTGACTCGTTTTGGGTGTGTCGGCTTTTCAATGCATGCTTTCTGTGCCCCAAATGCGACAATTTTGCTTGTTTACATACCCGCCAAGATCAAAATGAACTTCATCTGAAAAGATGTTTTTTTTTTTTGCAAAATTGGCATCTTCTGTAAGTCGACCGCAGGCCCACTTAGCAAAGCGAAAACGCATTGGAAGGTCACTTGGCTTCAACTACTGAACCAACTGGACTTTGTACAGCGTCATACCAAGGTCTTTCTGCAAAATTCGTTTCAATGATGTCTCTGAAATGTTCAATTGCTGAGAACGACGGTGAATTGATATTCGTGGCTCTTCACGCACACTTTCTGCCACAGCAGCAATATTGTCGGGTGTGCGCACTGTTTTTGACTTTTCACGTTTTAGTTTATCGATGAGGATGCCAGTTTCTTTCACTTTTTTCACAAGATAAGGAATATATGGAGCTGAAGGTGCTTCTCTTTTTCCAAAATCCGTACCCAATTTTGTCACACATTCTGCAATATTACCATTAATTCCAAAGTAATGTCGCAATATTTCCCAGCGTTGTTCAAGCGTATACACAATCATATTCGTTCAGCGGAAGGATAAAACTAATTATCTGTTAAATAAAACATGAGCTAAGTGTTACCATTAACGAAATAAGCACTAGTGGAAAAGAAAAACGTTAGATGGCGGACCCTTTATGTTACCCTTGGGGACCTCTTTGACTTATGGCCGTAACTTATGCAGCATTATAGTTTAGCAAAAAGCAATCATTTCTGAATCGGTTTTAAGTTTGTTTTTTTAAATAAAAGACTCCCAAAGGTTGTCCCATTTTGAGAGAACGTATGCAGTATTAAAAATCAAAGGGTGTCACCATACATCACGTAGGTATTTTATATATCTAACCAACATTAACTCACAGCCATATACAATTTAAAGAAATTAAATCGCTGCAATTCACAATAATGTAACGTAGTAAGAAATAAATTTATACCTTGAAGGCTGTTCCATAGGTTACATAATTTGACTTATAAGGCCCTAACTAATGCAACGGTATAGTCAAATAAAAAATGATTTCTGAATCAATTTTAAGTTTGTACTTATAAATAAAAGACTCTTGCAGATTATTTCTATTTTGAAAAAAAGTATGCAATATTAAAAATTAAAGGGTGTCCCCCCCATACATTATATAGGAGTTTAATATGTCCGTCTAATGTTAATTGAAAGCCACGCAAAAATTTAAGGAAGTAAGGTATCACTGCAATTCACAGTAATATAATGTAGTAAGTAATACATTTTTAAGTTAAAGGGTGTTCCCATAGGTAATATAATTTGCCTATATGTGGTCCTTACTTTTGCATCATTGTTACGCAAAGGCTTAAAAATTTTATAGAACATACACTACCACATTGGTTGTAACAACATGTATAACTTTGTAAATTAAAGGGTAACCCCCTATTTGATGTTATTTAAAATGTATAACCTTATTTTTTGAATCGTTATCAATAGACAGTTAAAATTTAAGTAAAGTGTATGTTTACAATTACAAACTAAACTAAAGGGTGTCCCCAAATTTGCCTTAATTTGCCTTATATGGCATTATATTTAAAAACATTGTAAACATACACTGGAAAAATACACAGAAATCGTACTTTTATGCCCGCTATAACAAAAATCATAAATTGGACTATTAAAGGGTCCCCCCAAAAGTGATTTTGTTAAATATACATGACCTTATCTTCTGAGTTGTTATAGAGATATACTTGAAAATAACACTGAATTCGTTGTTTAGTGTCGACAAGTATAAATATTTAGTATAAGAAATTAAAGGGTGTCCCATATACAATATAATTTTTGAATCTTTACAAATATAACATCTTAATTCAAGCAAAATGTATTAAAAGATTTTTATTTTGTATTCTATAAATAGTCCTTTTTGTGGGTAAAAATATTATTTATAAAAGAAACTAATTTTTAATAAAAAAATTAACTTTTTATTGAAAAAAAAAACACTAGAAAAAAAATATAGAAAATTCGTTCAGGAAGAAATTGGATGTAAAGAATTTTCTTGTTTTAATTTGTATTTTATTGCTTGAGCTTTTTTTTCTATTATATTTCCTTTTGTTGCTATTGTTTAACATTAGAATATAATAACATTTAGAACAAAAGTGCAAATTGCTATGAAATCACTTAACTGGAAACTTTTATTTGATTGTAACTTTTTTATGTTTTTCTTTTACAATACTTTTTGTATCATATTGTTGGGTTAGTAAACTTGTTGTTGTAGAATAAACTATACACATGTATGGTGGGGTGAGTATGTGTGGGTGTTTTTGTGTATGTGTAGTTTGATTTGTGTAAATAGTGCAATTCTATTACTTTACAAACATAATTGCGGTAAAATATAAAAAAGAATGTAAAAAGACAAGAAAAACTTGTATTTTATTTGAATGGTTTTCCATGGTCTATAGGAATTCATGTGTATTGTGTAGTGTGTGTGTGTGTGTTTTTTGCTTTTCTTCTTACCTTTTTAATAATTTCTTTGCATTGCCGGTTGTTGTGAAAGTAAATGTTGGCATATTACCACTGGTAATTGTTGGCATTTCAATTGCGGCTAAGAGAGTCATTGAATTCCTTTATGGCAGTTTGTTAAGTTTTTATGATCATTGTTAATGTCAATTTCGCTTCTTAATATGTTGTCGTATTTTCTTTTCTTTTTTTTTCTTATTTTTCATGCCTTTTCTCTATCTTCTTTCGAGCCATTAATGTAGAGAATTATTATTTTTAAGTACAAATTGAAAAGACTAAGACTCTAAAGGGAATTAAAGTACCAACAATAATTCCTTGTCATTAAATAAATGCTTCATATCATTTTCTTCCTTTTTAAGGACGCTTTAAGAAGTTTTTAGGGGAATATTGTATAAAAATATTTCACTGTTTTTAAAGCTTTTAAAATTGGTATTTGCAACAGATGCTGTTATTGATTTAAGAACATTGTTACTTAGGTCATTGTGTTGAAAATTGTCCTTTATTAGCTGCTGTACAGGAAGAAGCTGCTGTAGCAAATTAAAAAATAAATAAATAAATAAAAATAAAGTGAATATTTTTTCTATTGTTTTTTCGTTTCTAATTAAATTATATTCCTTTTTCTTATTTCTTTATTTCTCCAAAATATATCCTTGCTCTAGTTTAAAATTATTTAAAATTAAGTTAATATTAGTAAATTAAAATCCTGCTCAACGGAAGTAAATCCCCAAAAATCTTAAAGTTTAGCCTTAATTTTTTATTTCACTTTTAGTTTGTAAATTTATTAAATGTTGTTAACTTTAAGTTTCACAGCATTTTATTTTAAATATAATTAATTTCTTGAAGTCAAATTTTCTCTACACTTAAACAATTATTTTACTTCATTTACTAGAAATTAATTGTAGAATTTGCCGCTTAAAGTTAAGTGCATTGAATCTTATTGAATGGAAGCAATAAAATATAAAGTTTTTTTGCAAAATTGTACGACATGCAGAGGAAAGTGGGAAAGATTTAAGTCATAGATTCAAGCAGAGATGGGAATATTAACATTTATAAAATTAATTAAACTTGTTTTGTCAATATTGTTAGGTTTATAACTTTTATAATCGTTTTTTGTTATTACTGAGTTCTTTATTGCAAAGTAAATAACACCAGATTTTAAAATTTTCAACTTAGATACAGGTTTATTTACTTTAACTACACACCAAGTTGGCACTACAGAACAATTTACTAAAGATGCAAGTTATAACTTCACGAGATTTATGTTTTAACTAACCAACTAACTCTTTAGATGCTGCCTTTATTACTTGTCCGCTAGAGGTCTCGACAAATAAAGAATTTGCTACTTCCTATGTATCACATTTTCTTGTTGTTATATTATTCATGCAATGTATAGGCGCGTGTTGGCTGTGTGTATTTTTGTTTTTATGCTGCTAAAGTTTCTTGCTGGAATATATTTTAAGATAGTTGTTGTTGTCTTGTGTGCATAAGATTTCTTAGAAAACTATGCAGTTGGTAAACAGCATACCCAGTTGTTGTTGTTGTCTTGCGTGTGTAAGATTTCTACACAGTTTGTAACTAGAAAGTTGTGGTAGCCTTGCGTGTATAAGTTATCTTAGAAAACAACGCAATTAGTAAACAGCATACCCAGTTATTTTATTTACTTTATAACTTAATTATTTTCTTTTAAAACTTAAGCAAGACGCATCCGTAACAATATAAAGCTTAGCAAAGTTTGATTAATGCTGCAACTATATTTTCGTTCATTACATCCACTCATTATATTTTTCTGCTAAAAAAAATTTAATTTTGAAGAGAGAACAACAATTCCAATATTTTTACAAAATAGCAAATAGGAAATGAATCCATTAAAAGTTAATTTGGTCTATATTGAATAGGGTTCTATGCTATGAAAAGGTTACATCTTCTTTTTAGTAATTGTTTTCAACGTTAATTTTGTTTGCTGGTTATAATATTAAAGCTTTGGCAATATTACGTTTGCAGTGGAGGCACCCTTAAATCTTTAATTATTATAGCAAGCACAAACTTCATTTAGATGTTTTTTTACGAGCCTGTCTGTTGCAATTTAAAAGACATATCTATAAACTCAAAAGTTAGGAAGTGTTTTGTGTCACCCTTTAATTATTTTATACCTTATATTCTGCCCTATAATTTAGATTGCTTAGTTTGCAGCAAAAACATATTTGTGTGACAGTTGACAAGACGGACAGCAGAGAAAGAAAGTTTTAGATGCACAAATTTTTCCCCAACGGCTTGTTATTGTTTCATATAATTTTTTCTTTCATATACTATTTCTCTAAATTGGTTGTGAACCCTATTCTGGACAGTTAGATAGGAAGAAAGCAAGCGAATGATGTAGCAATTCAGGAAATGGTTCAGATATACAACTGCATTAAAAAAACCTGTTTAATTTGTTTTTTTTTACACTTAAATAAAATTGATTTTTGTTAAAAAAGCCAATTTCTGCCATATACGTATGATTAATATTTTATTTTTTTTAATACCACATATGCAATTGAGCATGAAGGCCCAACTGAATTATGCTTATGCTGGCTTAAGGCAACTTAAGCAATTGTGCAAATACCTAATATCATATTTGACAAACTAAAATGCACTTAACAAAACTTTTCGTCAAGTTTCGTCAAATGTCATTTGCTTAAGCAAAGTACGAAACTGATCGCACATTCCGTACGGAAACAGATGATTTTGCACTGTGTTATAGATACATTAGTAAACAAATTCCAACGGAGGACGAAAGCGAAAAAATGTTTTTTTTTTGGAAATTAATCGAAAACGTACAAAGCAAAAATTGTTTATATGACAAAAGAGACGCGTTTTATTATTACAGCAATTCAAAGGAACGAGCATGGAAAGGAGTAGCAGAAAAATACAGTAAAAGTGGTAAGTAATACCTTGAAGAATTTTGTTTGCGTTTCTCATTTTCATACTGCTATGAATTTTATAAAGTCGCGCAATGCAAACACAGATGGAAGTTACTGCGGAAATGTTTCTGCTAGGAAATGAAGAGGATGGAAGTTCTATCAGTCGGTGGAATGTCCTATATTGAGGAATGGGCACTACTGCCACCCTAAAAGGCTTTTCAAGACTTCTCTCGCACCCCGCCGGTATAAGCATTTATATTGAATATTTTTTACTTTTTTTCAATGTGAATCTTTATTTCGTAGAACTCGTGATTAGGTTGAAGAACTAGATTCAATCTTGGAGTTTAATAACTTAAGGGCCTTTAAACATTTTAATTTCTTTTACATTTTTTAAATACACAATTTGCAACAACATATAATTTTTGATTGTTTATAAATTCAATGATGCCCACAGTTGCATTTTTTTAGTACTTTTGACCCAAATAATACAAACAGCGAAATATGTGTAATTTTTCATTCGTAATTTTCTTAAAACTATTAAAGAAGTATATAAAGTTGTATAAGGATAGTATTAAGTATACAAAAAATGATTATTAAACGCCTTTTTGTTAATAAATTTCATTTATTTAGAAAGAAATTATTTTTTTTGCAAAAGTACGAATAAAACAACTCTGCATAATAACTTCTGTATTCATGTAAGTACAATATAGCCATCTAAAAGTCTTCAATGATTTGCTTAAGCATTAAAAGGACTTTTCGTTCAATTTTTGACATAAGCTTAAGCCAGCTTATGCTTATTATAGTTGGGCCTTGCGAGTGTAAATCATTGTATTCGATATCATCCTTATAATTTACTTAATTTTACAAACTTTTTATAGATATAAATTTTATTTTGATATTAATTTTTGGCTTTATAGTATGCACTATATTATTATTATTAAAAATTTTTTTTTTCCTGAAGAAGCTCTCCATAGGAAAGCGAAATATTGAAAAGAAAAAAATATATATTGCTAATTTAATTTAAAAAGACCGTAAAAAAGAATAAGAGATATTTATAAAAAAATATATAAATCGATATTTCGAAAGAAACATATTGTTACGTTCTTTTATACTTTTTTTTATAAACCAATATAACAAAACTATTGAGTTCTTTTAATGCAAAATAATAACAAAGCACCTTAAAGTTTTACAATAAATTCAACGATTTATTTACTTCCAATACACACAAAATAAACACGATTGCAACTTCGTCATTGTAACACCTTTAAAGATGCTTTATTATTTTGTTGTCTTTTTTCAACGATGCACACTGGGTATTTTTGTATGGAGGTGAGGAAAAAATATATTTATCAAAAATGTAGTGACTTCATCACAAATTTAGTTTTATTTATATAGTAATACACAAAAGTAATCAAAATAAAGAAAGTTAGAGAAATGTAGATCGTTACTTACAATTGTTTTTACATAACTAACAAAAAAATTTCAATTATTTTTTTAATTTTCAATATATTATTTATTTTAAATCTTTTAATTTATTATTCTAAAAGAGCCTTAACTTCGTCGTCAAATGTGAAATCATGGGATCTGATGTTAACATCATTCGGTGCGTAATATCTTCTTCATTCGTGGAAATTCGACTGCATTTTCTGGAGTGTCTAAGGCGATATTTTCTATAGTCTTTGTTACGACATTCCTGAGCCTCTTCTGATAGTGGGCCTACAGGAAAAATACACTTTTCAATTATATCCTTGCCATGAGTCAGAATTTTGTAAAGTATAGATGGGGGATATTGTACAACTCGTACAGTGCAACAAACTCTATTGCCGTCTACCTCGGCGATTGTTATAGTTTTGAGAATTATTGAAAACCTCTTGATTATGTTTTTATCTAGACCCATAGTTTCGATAATCAATGCAAGATTCTTAAAGAATTTCATGACGTATTTCCTGAATTTGTCGTACCAGAGCCTTACTTAACAGGCTGATAACCTGTATTTCAATTTTCTCTCTAAGTTTACGCTTTTTCAAACATTTTTGGGCTTCTTTTGAGTGGACACTCCCAAGTTCAAATTCAATATTATAAGCCACATGCAAAAGAGACTCCATCAGCATAATACGCGCACGAATTGGTAACATACCAAATTGCTTGTTCATTTACGGGAATAGCTTGAACTATTTCGATTTTAATCATCTTGGATGTTGTGGCTGCACAAATGAGACAAGAAGATGCAGCTAGTGTTTCTGTTAGTGATTGTGCTGTCTTGCCGTCAATGATTGTAAAATATAATTCATGTTTTACTCTAAAGTTGCGATTATTCACTGTTAACTCAAATTCTTTTAGTTGAGATATCTCATCGACTCTTCTCTTTTCTTCTCGTATAACTTGAGGTGAGGTATCTTTAACGTAGTGTTCTACAATGCTATATGGAAGAAGGTTAATTTTTGTTCCATACTAATTTATTAATGTCATCACTTAATAATAATTAAGTGGTACAATTGGTGTCGTATGTAAACGAGAGACAGAAATTTGTGCATATCTCGAGCAAATTTTTTAAATTCATACCTTTACTTAATTGTGCATAAAAGTGAAACGCGTTCATTGATTTTCATGAGATATGTCTCATTTTATTCATATGTTATACGACTTTACGTGAAAGTAATAGGGCTTGACACAAAAAAAAAAATTAACTTTTTAGGCAAAAAATATTTTTTTTCTTTATACATTTATTTATAACTTCGAAACTGTTGCTTATCTAGCGAAACATTATATAAACAGATGAAAGTACTTGTAACTCTTGATTTTTCTAAATTTGTTTAAGTAAAATCTGAGTAGTGGTTCTTGAGTTATGTTAAACAAAACGGCCTTATCAGAATTGAATTGCGAATCGATCAGCTGAAAAATGTTGTACTGTGTAATGCAACAAATTGAGAGGTGGCACCTGGTAGCATTTAAAATTGATTAAAAATGTAAAAAGATATGTGAGACAATGTATTAGGAGTGATTTGCAACTGTAGGAAAGCTAAAATTGCAGGTCCAAATGTTTGGAAAAAAACGGGATTTTTGTTATATGTTCATAAAAATAAACAAACAAAAAAAAACTAAAGTCTCTGCAGAATTTATTTTTTCAATTTCATTATACTGAAATATCCTACTTTTAATAAAAAATAAAAAGAAAATCGTTTTCAAATTCATAGGTTTAAATTAAGTTAGTTCAGTAAAACATACAAGTACTGAGTTGGGACGGCTATAAAAAAATAGCAGTCAGATCGGAGTAATTCTTTTTGATTTGATTATACTATTTAGTCTAAAATTTCAAAATACCATTGCATAATGCATGAATAGTATGTTAACAATTTGACTTTTTTCCGCGAAATCCCCAGTGTGCGATGTCTCAATTTGACTTCATTAATTTACCCCGCAAGTGATGCTTGTAACGACACGTTCTCGCGTTATGCTGGGGTAAAGCTCGCGGCGTCCAGGGTTCGTTACAAAAAAAATGCTTTTCATTAATCACAAGAGACACTTTTGTTTTTATAAAAAAAATTTCTTTTATTTATAATTCACTCTTAAACTAAGTTATAATTAAACTGCACCACTACTGAGCACGCGCCAACGATGATCAACCGCTTCATGGCTCTCAAGAGCTTTCGTCTCCACTCTCCGTCGGCTAGCCTACTGCTTCTCACACTGGAGCGAATAAAATTCTGATCCAGTCTGAGCAGAACAGTTGGCCTGTCTACCAATTTTTGACTTGTCGCGGTTGTCACGAATAAGATTCTGAGACAACCTTTCCACGTCGAAATTGGTGTTAGCCTATTGACGATCTTGTCCGTCTTGTTCAGCTAGGGCGAATAAAATTCTGGCCTTGCTGACCAAAACGCGGCCTGGCTCTGGGCTCCGTCACCTGGGCGAATAAAATTCTGGCCAGGTGAAGCAGCGACAGCACTTACTGGGACTGCCGATGGGATCAACCTCTCCGTGGCCTATTGACGATCTCGTCCGTCTTGTTCAGCTAGGGCGAATAAAATTCTGGCCTTGCTGAACAAAGCGCGGCCTGGTTCTGGGCTCCGTCACTTGAGCGAATAAAATTCTGGCCAGGTGAAGTAGCGACAGCACTTACTGAGCCGGAGACCTTAGCGAGTCTCGCTTAATTCAAAGTCGAATAAGATTCTGGCTTTGATTGAACGAGAGAAACCTATTTGTAAGACTATTTCAATTAAGTTGAATAAAATTCTAACTCACTTAAAAGAAGTCTTGCCCGGTTGCTTGCCCGTGGCCAACTCCCCTTATATACGTAATTATCTCGCTTTTATATGTTTCTGCCAGGCACACATACACACCCATACCACTAAACTACAGCTGATTGCTACTGTTTAGGGTTGTGTTTAATGGTATGTTCTTCTCACGGATGTATCCTCGTGTTAATAGATGGCGCTTTTTAACGGCTATTATAAATTCAAATATTTAATTAACAAATAATAAATGTAATTATAAAATATAATTATGACTTATATAAAATGAAAAGTGTATAATAATAATGTTCTCTTTTAAAAGAAATTATGAAAATAATTAAACAATAAATATTCAGAAATGTAAAAAGTGTAAAAATTTGTGAAATTCAAAGAAAAATTACAAAATTTGAAAAACATATATATAGAGTCTAATTGCTTGTGATTGAATTGCTATGTGATCCAAAAACGAGTCTGCCGACTTTTGGTCGTCACATGCTTATATAGCTGTTTTAAACGGTTCTGGCATAAACAAGAATATTCTACCTTAACATCATCCCATATTGTTGTTGTTATCATCATTAAGTGTAAGCGCCTCCTTGGCTGTGTGTTTTTTTTCTTTTGTTCTGTGTAAGTTGTTTTTGTTTTCTGTTGTTTAGCTTATTTCATGGAATTTTTTAAAAGCATAAAATTTGCAATAGTTTATTTCGTTTAATTTTTTTTTACTGATAATTATTTTTGTTTAAATCTAAACAAGTCATCTTCATAACACTATAAACAAAATTAAAAATATGAAAAAATAATTGAGATAGTTGCTTTTAATTATGAAAGTTAATAATAAAACAATTAGTGGTATAAATATATTATTTTTTTAATAATTATTTCTTATATGGTTTTATATAAAATTTAAACCATAATTTAATAAATAAATGTTTCAATCAAACAAAATATTAAAAAAAAAACAAATATTATGCCATTTTACCAACTCTGCTTGAATAGCACTTCGTGCACTAATTGTTAAGCAAAAAATAAAACTTTAAATCTTGAACAGCTTAATTGTATAAAGTACGAGTATACGCAAACAACTACAACAATATGAACATAAATATATTCTGCAATGTGTATTCAATATTATTTGACTAGTTGAAACTTTGCCAATTGTCAGAGTTTGTTAGATGAGTGCTAGAACAAATGAAAAACCCTTGAAAACTTAGTCATCAATAACAACAATATAAATTCAGTGAATCGCTGAATAACTAGCAAAATGAACAGAGGATTGAATGTAAAAAAGAGGCATGGAATAGGGGAAAAAAACCACAAACATTCTACAAACTGAAATTGTCTCATATTGATGAATGTTCAAATAAAAGTTGATGTTTCTAGCTGTTTAAAAGGGGCCCACTGAAAAGTTCCTTAATGAATAAATTATGTTTAGGAAATATCTAACGATAGCTAAATATTATCAATTTAACACTAAAAGAATTCCTAGATTATACTCCTTCGGCTTTTATCTACTTATTTGTGTGCCCAAGTTTAATGTCTCTGCTAGTGATTGACAAACAAGGTGCTTAATTATGGCATTATAATTTCAAGCTATTTCCAAATCCAAAACTATTAAATTAGTCCTTGTATGTTGTACGCAAAAGTAAAGGAGATCAAGTCTATGGAGATTTGCCAGGAGTATGAAATATTTGATGAATGAAGTGTATAATGGTATGCAATCATTTGCTTGCTAAACTCAACATTTTTTTTTATACGACTTAAGTGAGTGTCATTAAAATCGTATTTATTAACTTGTGTGTATTTGCATAAGCAGGTACATGTATGGATGTTGGTGTTTAAGACAAATAAACTCCTTTAGCACGTTTTCATATTGGCTAGGCTTTTTTTTTTGTTATTATATTACTTTTTTGTTCTTTCTGTAAATTTTTATTTTTGTTTTTGGATTTTCAATTACAAGTGTATTGGAGAAGTTTGTAAATGCACCAGTATAACAGATGTGCTTTGTAGTATAAATGTGTTATTGGTGAAATATATATTTATATGTATAGATGTATATATATATAGGTGTATGAGTATTTGCATCTGATATATTGAGAAATTAATTAATATTAAATTCCTTAAAGTGTGTGATTCAATTTACGCTAGTTTAAAGATTTTATGTAAATGAAAATCATAATTGAGTTAATATTATGGTTAGCAGAATATGTTATCATTTCCATTATCGTAGAAATTAATTTTGTGATAATAAAATTTAAAAAATCAGTATCAAATGTACAAATGAATGTTTAAAAATTAAAATTAATGAATTACTATGCAATAAAATTGAAATAAAGAACAATAATAACTTCCTTATCAGATGCACAGTCTTTGAGTCAATGTGTGAAGCACCTTTTGCTTTTATAAAATCTATGTTAGTTAATTACATAACTATGATCTCTAGCTGAAGTTTATCATGGCCAATTAAGAATATAAACAAAGATTTGAATCTTTACACTGTTAAAATATACATTGTCATGATTTTTCAAATATCGAAAATTTGTAAACATTTTTTCAGCAGCCATCATCTATGATCCAATATTTATCAATCCTCACGGAGATTGATTGCTGGTAACAAATACTATTCTAAAGTCTATAAGTCTTAATCTCTCAATCTCATAAATGTTTTACATTAATAATAACAGCACTTTTCAAACTTAAATTATTCATTTTATATCAGCTTTCATCACACAAAGTTATAGAAATACATTTCACGATAGCGAAACCCATAACATATATTCTGTTTTTAAGCATGAAAGGTATTTTAAAAATGGATTTATTTAAACTTAATCGTAATTACTTTTCATGCTGTTATATAGAGAAAAAGCTTGGTTGTGATGTGGTCACAGAAACAAATTTTACACTTTTGCTAAATAATATGTGATTGCAGCAGACAAGTTTTAGCTTCCTCGAATAATATTTTATAAATAAGCATTTTTTTGTAGACATTTAATCATAAAACAGTTACTTTTTTTTTAAGAGAAGTAGCACTTCAGGCAAAAATGCCTATTTAGTCAAGTACCGTGCTACATTCTTAAGGAAAGGGATAGAGAATAGATGAAACAGGTGGTGAAAGTAGAAGGAAAGTCGGAAATTAACTGCCGTATATAAGACAGAACAGCGACCAGTGACTATGCCCCACCGACAGTCAATTTTTAATTTTGTAGTGAAAAAAACCAAGGTCTTCGTTGGGAATCGAACCCACAACCCCCATAGTTACAAGCTAGTACACTACCTACTAGCCTACAGGGGTACCTAAAAAAAAATATACTTTGATATAAATATCTATGACTAAGAATATTTCTTCCAAAACAAAAAGAAAAATCAAACAAAAAAAAACAAAAAACAATTTCAAAAACACAAAAATTTTTCAAAACAGTTACTACATTGAAAAAGTGTAATGACGTGATAAGATTTATATGTGCACCTGGCCGTGGGCCCTAATCAGGTGGTGGATCATTACCACTGTGGATGAAATGTAGCGTCATCCTCGCCCTAGACGGCCTTTGGATACGTATAACCTCCGGTCACTCCTTGTTGCAGCCCGGAGTAGGCCGCAGTCTTCACTCCTTGCTGAAGAGTTGAACACTATCCAACTCCTTGTCCAGAGCGCATGAAGCTTATATTAAGAACACGATGGCAGTCATACTCACTGTACCTGGACCATTCATTGTATTCATTGTGAAGAATCCGACACACAAACTCAAACGAGGGCCTCGAAACACACAGCCACCTCAATACTTCCGAAGGGCCTACCTCAATAATCAGACAGAGAATAACTAAATGCCCAAAGAGACAAATAACTCAACTCTGGGGTTTTACTGATTCCCGTGAAAACAGAGCGTATTGTCCAGTTGACCCATACTAGCCTTAAAGGGGACTGGGCTCCCTTTTACCTCCGCAACACACAAGTCTAAATGGTTGTGTGATCCATAAAGACTTATAATATGCCCCCGGGGTGATGAAAAAGTGTAATATTGTAAATAATTTTACTGAAATTCTAATTATAAGTGAAGTTTTATTACTAATCGTTATACTAACAACTGATTAAGATTTTTCTGGCCTAAGTAAATTGTGATTCAAAATGGCAGAAATAATTTATGGTTTAAAAAATATTTCGGTTGAAAGCTTATATATTTGCTCAGAAATTAACTTGTAAGCTATTGCTTTCGGCATTGTTTAAAAATATTAATCATAGAAACGTATAACAGTTGTTTTTTGTTAAAAAATGAATAAGTAAAGAATTAGTAAATAAATAAAAATAAAAAAAAAATTTAAATAGGTTTTTTTTATTATATTATGGTTATTTGACACAACATAAGATTGCTGATAATATAGTAGTATACAAAAATATTATTATTACTTTAGGCAATACTCAGGTTTTAATGAACAACAATGTTCGTATTATACAAAAATACAATATATTTTTTTTTACAGTTGATTACGGTTACGACAATTATATTTTTCTTTTTGTGCTTCCTTTCATACAGAGAGACTTGGGGCTCAACTATATTTTGTATATGCTGAAATAAGATAACTAAAGCTACTTTACAAAAATAAATCAAATATACTTGGCAGACTATTAAGTACTATACATGCATATAAATATAAAAGGTTTTTCAACAAGAAGTTTACATTCTAAAACAAAATAAAAAAAAAATTATTAAAGATGAGTAAAATTAATTAAATATATTTTAATCTTTTTAACGCTCTTTTTAATTAAATTTTAACAACATATTTTTCAACATTTCGGGTTCCTCTGGAAGAAAAATATCTTGTTAAAATTAAATTAAAAAGATCGTTAAAAAGATTAAAACACATTTAATTACGAAATAAAAAGGTCGAATAAAAATAATAATCAAATGATGAGTAAAATTTTTATCAACGTTCTTTCATCATAGTTGTTATTTACTTCTCGACAAAACGAGGATTCCATTTCGTTAATCTCATCATGGATTTTGAATTTTTAAGCTGAAATCGATTCGATTGGCTCCGTATTGATTCTGTCCTTAACATAGCCCCATAAAAATAATCCAGTGTTGTGAAATCACACCATCGGTTGGCCACTTAACTGCTGATTGTCGTGAAATTATACGCTAGAGAAATTAAGTTTGCAATAAATTATGTTCTGGTCTCCAAAAAATGGTTTTCGCATTTGCTTGACAGGCAAATTTGACAGTAGCTGAATAATGGAGTACATTACAGTTGGGTCTTTATTTATTATAAATAAATAAATAAATAATTTAAAAATATATTTGTTGTCAATTAAAAAAAAACGTTTATTAAAGAGTAATAAGTTTAATATCTTAAAATAAATATAAATTAATTTGTGTAATATTATTTTTAGTTTCTAGACCATTTGAAGCGATAGTGTTCGTTAATATACCAGCTAACATTCATATTCAATGATAAGTTTTTGCCGGCAACACAGCTTTTGTTAGTAGTTAGATTCATATAACCCACCTAAAGAAGTGGCTTAACAAATGCAGGGAAAAGGTAAACCTTCCTCTTCTTCCAATAAATAAACAAATAGTTTCCCAAATGGCTCTATATAAACACACCTTCACGAAAGTTTTAATAGCAAAAAACCAAAAAGCTAACAAATTAAGAATAAGAGAACTGAATTGGATTATTGCTAAAAGTCTATCCTGAGTGACGATTGGAAATTTAAATTAAATTTATAATTAACTTAATTATTTGTGTAATGAAAGTTAATATAAATTATGATATAATAACCAAATAAATAATTTAGTCGAGCTTAAGTTCGTTTATTTTTTTTAATGCTACTTTTATTAAAATTAAAAAACAATTATCAGATAATGTTAATTTTTAAGAAAATAGTAAATTAGGACACTAGCCTAAGACATATTCTGCAACGATGCTAAGCGCTTGTTAATTGGAAGTAAAAACATATTTGTGTGGTAATTAATAAGAAGGAAAGTAGAGAGGGGAACCTTTAGGTGTATCAATTTTATCCCAAACAGCTTGTTGTTGTTTAATATAATTCTTTCTTTATATACTCTTTCCTTAAATTGGGAGATGGATGTAAAGAAATGATGTCGCGATAATTGAAAATTAAAAACAATTTTTTCCTTTGTTTTTGCACTAAAATATTGATACAAAGATAATTTGTTTAAGTTTTAAAAGAAAAAATTTAAAAAAAAGTAAACGAAATGACCTATTATGGGTTTTACAAACTGCGTAGTTTTCTAAGTAATCTTATGTGTAGACAAGACAACAACTAAATGTGTGTTATAAATTCTATGAAATAATTTAAACAACAGAAAATAAAAACAATTAACATAGAACAAAACAATGACACACAGCCAAGCAGGCGCCTACACTGAATTATAATAATAACAACAATTCAGGGTGATGACGCTATACAAGCATTACTTTGTTGGGCAAATGAAATACTTCAAGTTGAGACTTCGCTGAGAAAAGACCAAATAATAAAGCATGTTTTAAGGCGCTACAGCAGTGAAGTTACCATGTAGTTTATTTTGCGTGTATTAAAAGTAAAAAAATTGCTTAATTTAATTTAAAGCTCTAAAGTGCCGTGTAATTATGTTGCACTAAAAGAACTTAATATAACAAAACGTTTATTAAGAAGAATAAACATAAAATGATTGATTTTAGTTAAAAGCTAATTTGCCGCAAACTACGTATGATTAATATTTGATGTTTTTATAATCCACATACGCAATCGAAGAGGAGAGTGTGAAGAGAATTAAGAGATTTGTTCTAATCGATTTTCAATTTTATGTATTAAAATACTTTAAAAAGTCCCATTATTGTTAATTTCTAAATTTCCAAAACTTATTTTTAGACGGCTTAAGTCGAACACATATAAATAGAAAGTGTGTACAATTTAATAAATAAAAATATTGTGTGTACATTGTATATTAAAAATATAGAATATCACAAAAAATCCCTAAAAGAAACTAGTTTGCTGTAAAGAACATAAGTAAGGAAAGAAAATACATACAAAGTGTAGTAATAGAAAATCAGAATACAATGGCCAAAATTATTTTAAATTACATTTGAGACAAAATTTGTAACAACACGTACAAATGTCCGGAGAAACAACACACTCGAAACATTTTCACATTACTTAAAATACCACACACACATGCACATGTATATAGCAACTTACACAAGTTTATAAATATATAAAAGAAGGAACATGTTTTAGTAAGTTCTACTCGGACTGGATGCATTACATTTGTTAGCCATAATGCTGCTTTTAACTTCATATATTTTAGCAGTAATACGTGTTGTGCTTTTTCATTTAATTTTCATTTACTTGCAGCTAAAATCTGTTGATGGACATCCTTCATGTTAAAGTTGATGATCATAAAAATGAGTTTTATAACTATAAATTTTGTAGTTTTGTTTTTGTTTGTGTGATGTTATTATTTGTAAAAAAATCTCAAAAAGACAATTTTAATAAACATGCTATTAAATGACATTTCTTGTCATTGTTTGTGGTTTTATATATAAAAACAACGAATTAAAACATAAAATTGCATTACAAAAGAATGAAAGGACGTGACTGAAATACGAAAATTTTTAATACTTCTATATTTCTTTCAGAGAATTTTTTAAAGAAAACCCTTATATCGGGGATTTCGGGATTTTCTTTGAACTTTCGAAGTTTTCATATATTAATTGATTAGAGGCGGCTTAGAAATCTCTTATACAAAAAACTTTGTTTAAAGCTTAAGAAATGCTTACAAAAGTTGCATGATTTTTTATAGAGAGTTTCCAACTAAATTTTTTTTTTATTCAAATAAATTTTTTTTTTATTTTTTTAATCGACCTTTTTTTATATCTTAAAGAAATATCTGTTATTCTTTTCAACGGTCTTGTTTAATTAATTTAACAATATATATTTTTTTCTCTATTTCGCTTCTTCAGGAAAAAATTATTAATAAAAAAAAAAGAAGCGAAATATAGAATAAAATATATATTGTTAAATTAATTAAACAAGACCGTTGAAAAGAATAACAGATATTTGTTTTCAATTAAAGAAATTTCAAAAACAATATTTTTATAATTTTTGTATTAAGAACCTTGTGCTTCTTGGGTATACTTTTAAACTTGGTCCTTAGCACTTAGCACTTAAATTAATTAAATTTTTTTAAGAAAAATCAAAACTCAATATCGATGATGTGCTACAAGAAATTCAAGAAAAATAATTCCATTGCGCCAATAATCAACAAATACAAGGCAACCATGGACAAAATTGTAAGAGCAAAAGCGTCCATTACGTTTTTGCTAACATGTAGAAAAGCTGCCATTACACCAAAATTTATTAGAAACTCAACAAATAATTTAGTTAACATTTTTAATAGTAAAGAAATTCCCAAATATCAACACACTATTGAGAGGTACACAAAAGATTTACACAAAAGAATATTAAATTTAGCAATTAGGAAACAACATGACATACTAAAAATTTTAAATAGTAACAGAGATATTAGTATATAATATGGAAGGACATTTGACATTAGATGAGATAATAGAATTATTAGAATGCATAGATAGACTAACTTATATTTTTGAAAAAAAAAAGATTAAGGAAACATATAGGAAGAAATTTAAGAATCTTTCTGATATTCAAAGACATAGATATTCCAGGGGATGCTAGGTGGATTCTTTCTCTAGGACAGAAATTTGCATTACCACTTGAAAAGAAAAATTTTCCTATGATGAAGGTAATTTCAGAAGGAGATGATTTGATTCAGACTATAAAGGAAAAAGAGGACCAGGAAGTAGCGCGGACAAAATTAACAATGATGATTATTGATAGGCACATTAGCAACATTAGACCTACAGCAAGGGATATTTTTATATTAGATAAAGTAAAAACCGCTAAAAAATTGTTGAATACTAATAGAAACATATTAATTGTTAATGCTGACAAGGGTAATGTTACTGTTGCTATGAGCAGAGATGATTATAATTCAAGAATAAATGACATTCTTAACGATTCTGCTAAATACTCAATATTGAATAAGGATCCGACTACTAAACTGCAAAAAACAAACAATTTTTTAGTTGATGAACTTTTTAAAAAAGAAATCATTTCAGCAATGGAGAGAAATAGACTTAAGACTAATATATCAAATTCTCCAAAGCTGTATGGAGTACCTAAGATCCATAAACAGAATTTTCCTTTAAGGACTATTTGCTCTTGCATTAATTCCCCGGCCTACAAACTGTGCAAGTATATAACGAATATTCTTAAGGTGATAACAGGACAATCAATATATAATATTAGAAATTCGTTGGAATTTAAGGATAAAACCAAGAGAATAAATATACAAGATAATGATAGAATGTTTTCATTTGATGTAGTTTCACTTTTTCCAAGTATTCCTGTAGGTTTAGCTTTAAGTATTGTAGAGGAAAAATGGCAGATAATAGAACGAAATACGAATATTGAGAAAGAATTATTTTTACGTATTCTTAAGTTTTGCATTGAAGACAATAGGTATTTTCTATTTGATAATAGGATATATCAACAGAAGGAGGGCCTCCCTATGGGCTCTCCAGCATCTCCAATTATAGCTGATATTGTGATGGAGGAATTACTAAATTCATGTATTAGTAAAATGCATATTAAATCTAGGATAATCACAGGATATGTGGATGATTTATTTTGTATAACTTCAGAAGATGCAGTGGATGATATTTTGTCAGAATTGAATAGTTTCCATCCGGATATTAAACTTACGATTGAAAGAGAATTAGAATCTAGACTTCCGTATTTAGATATATTGATAATAAGGAAGAAAAATAAGTTAGTATTTGATTGGTATAAGACAACCAACATCTTGTGGAAGAATTATTAATTTTTATTCAAAACATCCGAGGAAAATGATAATAAACACAGCGAAAAATATGATAGACAGAATATTGATTATAAGTGATAGAGAATTTCATTTGAAGAATAGGGATACAATAAGAGATATACTTAATGACAATTATTTTCCAGTAGAATTAACTAACAGGAAATTCTACGGCAGAGCCAAGAAATTATAAATCATTAACTTATGTTCCTGGAATATCAGAAAGATTAAGAAAGTCTAAATTATATAACACAGATATATACTTGCACACAAAACATACAACACATTAAATAAATTATTTAGCAGTATGAAGGATAAAATAGGAAAAATGGAAATATCTGATGTAGTATACAGGGTACCATGTGGAGGAAATGACCAGGTGAACTGTGACAAAGTTTATATTGGGACGACAAAAAATAAACTTAAAACGAGATTAGCTGGTCACAGCTGTGACCGAAAATATAGGAATATTTCAACACAGAAGACATCCTTATCTTCACATTGTAAGAAATATAATCATTATCCAAAGTTTGATGAAACATCAGTATTAGATATAGAAAAAAACTAGAAGAGACGTTATATGTTGGAAATGTTAGAAATTGTTAATGTACCAAATGTAAGGAGAATAAATTTCAAGACAGACACAGACAATTTAGCTCAGAATTATAGGTACTTAATTAAAAAGACACATGTGTTATAATTATTTCATAAGAGAGAATTTGTTATTTGTTATTTATTTGTTATTTTCGTTTCCTTGTTTTTGTATGTTTGTATATTTGAAAATTTAAAATTTTTGTATGTACATATGTATGAAAAAATATTTTATATGTTTTTGTCAAATGTTTTGAAACATTTTTTCAATTTGTTAATAAATTTTTTGTTTTCAAAAATATAAAAATTTTTTCCTGAAGAAGCTTTCCAAAGGAAAGCGAAATATCGAGAAGAAAAAATATATAAAAAAGATCGTTAAAAAGAAAAAAGATATTCATTAAAGATTTAGAATAAAAATTATACATTTGGTTATTATAACTTAAATGACTGGATTAAAAATTTTAATTAATCTAATTTAAGAAAACCTGTGCTTAAACTTTGCAATAGCTTTGTTCGTTTAATTTAAAATTTAATGCTAAAATTTAATGCTTAAATTTAATTTCTTTGCTCGATTCTAAAAAGTACACCACAAAAGTGCTGCCTTAAAATAGGCAGCATTTTTATTTACATACATTTTAAACACCATTCAGAAATCACTGCACATAAAGTTGAATTGTTTGTTTATTTTGAAAAGCCACATTTTTTTCACAACTTCCTCTTGTGGCATAAATGTTAAGCCAAACCGGAAAATATAAACTTTTATCATTTTCACATTTTCACACACGCACACATTTTCGTTTCATAAATAAACATGCAAAAGTGGAATATTTCTTTTAGAAAAATTTTTTTTGTTTGTTTGGTAAATAAATTAAAAATATTTTTTTTTTCAAAAAGTGTCACGCACTGGCTGTCAAAAGTCACATTATCATATAAAAAGTCACGCAGGTTATTTGGAAAACACGCACACTTATGTTTTGTGAATTGTTGTTAACGAAGAAAGTTTTTGAAGTTGTTTTGAAAATAAACAGGAGGCAAATGTCTATTTTGTTAGGTGTGTTAAGTTTAGCTCTCTCATACCTTAATTCTGATATTTCATTTCGTATACTTCATGTCTCATTCCTGATATCCTATATTTTCCTAACTTTTAAAAGACTTTACGTTACTCTATCAGTAGTAGTCTCAAACTCTATTATTAATTTGATTGCTCTATTTATGGAATTTAATTTAAGACATTTCATTGAAACAGTAGTGCTCCTTAAAACCCATCTATTAATTACTTTAGTAATCTATGATGCCAGCTAACATTTATATTCACATATAAATTTTTGCTGACGACACAACTTTCATTAGTGTTTAGATTCATATAACTCATCTAAAGAAGTCGATTAACAAATGGAGGAAAAAGGCAAATCTTGCTCCCCTTACAATAAATAAACAAATAGTACCTCAAATGGTTCATCTTATACATACTTTCACTTAAGTTTTAATTGAAAAAACCAAAAATCTAACAAATTAAGAATAAGAAAACTGAACGGGATTAATCCCAAGAGCCTATTCTGAATGGCGATTGAAAATTTTAATTCAATTTTTAATTAATTGACTTATTTGTTTAATGAAAGAAATTGGGGTCTATTCTAAATGACAATTGAAAATTAAAATTAAATTTTTAATTAATTTAATTAATTGTTTAATTAAAGAAAGTTGTTGTGTTGTTTTTAGGTCAAATTAGGTTTTTCTGCAAAAAGTTTGTTTTTCAATTGTGGCAACACTAACAGCATTATAGTTTTGACATTTAGGTTTTTGACGTATTCGTAGTAGATGCATTGGCAATTGTTTTAATGAATTCAATTTCGCACGAAAATCGCATTAAAATAATTCAAATCCACTATGAGAATGATGGTTCAGTTAAAGTTATACTTCGTAAAATTTGTGATATTTTCGGACAATTTAATCGTCCTTTTAAGACTACTATTAAGAATTTGGTCGTTAGCTTGAAGTCCAAAGGTTCGATAGAAAATGCGTCAACACCAACGCGTATTCGACCTGGTCGTTCAACTGAGAACATCGCAGTCGTGAGCTACAGTGTTGAAGCAGATTCAAATTTGGCACGTCCTCGACGTTCTCAACAATTGCGGTTATCCAAACCCAACACATGACGAATTTTGCATAATTTGCATAATTAGTTGAATTGTGCCTTACAAAGTTCAATTAATGCTGCAATTGAAACCGACCGAGCATTCACATCGCCATAGATTTGGATAGCGAGTGTGATTTGTTTTACATCCGCGCCCGACTATGTAGTCTTAATCAAATGGTGGACAAACCACTATTGTATAATTTGGAACGTCTTACATGCATCCTAGATAGCCGAAGCCATAATTCTATGCAACAGAACCACCTAGTTGAATCTTTAATGATTTCAGTGCAGGTCTGCAAACCATCACACCTTGCTAAAGAGTTGGAGACTTTCTAACTCCTGTCCAGAACACATGTCAAGCATGCTCACTGAACTGGATCATTCACTTTGCGTGTCATTATCAGTGAGATGATCCTGGCCACCATAATTTTCATTCTTCCCTTATGGGGCCGCAAAACCACAACCACCACGATGCTCCCATATAGGGGCCAACCGCAATGATCAGCCAGAAAACTATTATTAGTCTAAAGAGACAAATAATGAACTCTGCGGGTCACTGTCCCCGTATAAATTAAGTGGAGTTTCCAGTTGACTCCCTGCCTGTCTTCAGGGGACTGGGCTTCCTTTTTCCCCCAGTTGCACAGGTCTAGATAGTCGAGTATTCTATAAAGACCGATAAATGTGCCCCCGGGGGTATACATTTGGATAGGTACAATCCGCTAGTTTTTCTAAAAAAACTATTTTTTCAGGCGAAGCCCATGTTTACTTGTCAGAGTAAGTCAACACGCAAAATTGGCGCATCTGGGCTTCTAAAAATAATAGAGCGATTATTGAGAAACCTTTGCATGCTTAAGGTGTCGCTGTATGGTGCGCTATGTGGTGTCTAGGCGTGATTGTGCAGTTTTTTTCCGAAGATGAGACTGGAAATGAGATAACGGTCAAAGGATCACGCTGTTACGACATGCTAACAACTCAATTTTGGCCTAGTAGACGTAGATAACACTGATATGTGGTTCAACAGGACGGTGTCACATATTACACAGCCAATGAAACGATCAATTTATCGCAAACCAAATTTCCCAATCCTATAGTTTACGACAATCAGCAGTTAAGTGGCCAGCTACATCATGCGATTTAACATCACTGGATTTTTTTTTTGTGGGGCTGTGTTAGGATAGAGTGTACGCGGAAACAATCGAATCGATTTCAGACTTAAAACTAAAAATCCGTGAAGTGCTCTTTTGGCAAAAAGGTACCCCTGCAGGCAGGTTGTGGGTGCGATTCCCAACGAAGTCCTTGATTTTTTTCACTACAAAAAATTAAAATTGACTGTCGATGGGGCTGCTCAGCGATGAAGGGATAGGAACTGGTCGCTGTGCTGTCTTATATACGGCAGTTAATTTCCGACTATCCTTCTACTTTTACCACCTGTTTCATCTATTCCCTATCCCTTTCCTAAAGCATGTAGCGCGGTACATGACTAAGTAGTCATTGTTGCCTGAAGTGCTACTTCTCTTAAAAAAATATATATATCAGGTGGACATTTGCCAGATATCATTTTTCATTAATAAATGCCGAAGTTTTCTCTTTGAAATACAATTAAAATTTTAATCCTCTTAATTAAAATCTCTTGTTTTATAAAACAAACTTCTTTTTGAAAAATCCTTTTCTTTCCAATTAAATATATAATTTGAAATATAAAAATTAATTAAAGTTTAAACTGAAACAAATAAAATATTTAACAGGCGCAACAACGGGTTTCTGCATAATATTAATAAAAGCTAAATATTGAAATGATTAGATAGTTCTTATATTTTTTATCATAATGATTTTAGACTTTGTTTATTAAATCCTTAAAAATATCTGTATTATTTAACACAGCAAAAAGTTCCTATTTTAAAATAGAAATTTCATAAATTTTTTTAAAAGATTCAATTAAATATTTAATTAGCAAAATAATGCTTCAGGTCAATAACCCAAAACGTTTCTTAAAAAGACACTTAATATCGCGTAAAAAAATGTAAGAAAAAATAAAATCACTATTGATTATTGGTATTTGACTTATGATTTTATGCTTGTGTTTCCACTTGTCACTTTTTCCATTTTTTTTATATAAAAAACAGACTTAACTTTTTTAAAATGTGGTTAAAGGTTCCCTGAGAAGTTGAGTATAGCAGTAAATGAAATGGCCATAGAAACTGGTTTTTCAACCTATAATAAAGTTTTAGGGATTTGATGAAAAGTGATACACCATAAAATAATTATTATAAGAAACAGGCTGAAAGAGTGTACCAAACAGCTTCGTGATTTGCTTGAAGTGCAAAGAATTGCTTTACTTAACAAATACTAGGAAAATCTTGATGCAACCTCGCATTCAGACTACTCTCTGTGGCGCGCAACAAAAAACATTAAGCGACCAACTTTACGCCAGTCGCCACTGCGTACCCCAAGCGGTGATTGGGTGAGCAGCAACGAGGAAAAAGCCTATCTGTTTTCCAACCCCCTCTTAAAAGTATTTTCTTCTAATTTATCGACAGACCCTGTAGTGTAGTGAAATAATACCTATGGAAGCTGTGCCTTTGAGACTGGAAGTACAAGAGTTGAGAAAGGCTATCGCCGACTTAAAACTTAAAAAATCACCTGGTATTGATGCTTCTGCTGCTTCTGCAGCTACCAAATGTAGCGGTGAGAATTTTATTGTTTATATAAACGCCATTTTGCGCCTCAGTTTTTACCCTCCGAAGTGGAAGATCTCGATGGATCGTTCGAAAATAGATTCTTACAGGCCAATAAGCTTGCTGTCATATTTATCTAAGCTGTTCGAGAAACTTTTAATAAATAGAATGGGTCCCATATTGATCGAAAAGAAGTGTATACCGGATCACCAGTTTGGATTTAGGAAAAAGCATAGCACAATAGAGCAAACGCATAGACTTGTTAATGCTGTTAAACAAACCTTTGAAAATAAACATTCATGTTTCCCAGGCCGTCGATAAAGTTTGGCACGAGGGCTTAATTCATAAACTAAGGCAGAATTTGTCTCAAAATATTTCTACATTACTGGAAAGCTACTTGAGTAGCCGTTTATTTGTTGTAAATCACGAGGAGTTTTTGAGCCCACCACAGCCAATTAGAGCCGGAGTTCCTCAAGGGAGCATCTTGGATCTGATTTTGTATTTATTATATACCTCAGATATGCCTACACGGGACGATGTTCACGTTTCAACATTTGCTGATGATACTGCCCTGCTTTGTGTTCATGTGGACCCACACGAAGCTTTACTACGTCTTCAAAGTCATGTGTTGCAAGTCGAAAAATGGTTAAGAAAATGTCGAATAAAAATGAATGAACAGAAGTGCACTCATATTACTTTTACATTACGCAGGAGTACATGCCCACCTATCACAATAAATAATCAAACAATACCTCAACGTTCGGTCGTCAAGTACCTCGGTATGCACCTTGACAGGCGTCTAACATGGAAGCACCACATAGAAGGTAAACTTTTGCAAATAAGACTTAAAACTGTTCAATTAAACTGGCTAATTGGTCGGAATTCTGTTCTCAGTCTGGACTGCAAACTTTTAATTTACAAGTCTATTCTAAAGCCAATATGGAGCTATGGAATTCAAATGTGGGGCACTGCCTCAGTGTCAAATGTCGAACGGATACAAAGAAGCCAGAACAAAATCCTCAGACTCATAACTGCCCCATGGTGTGTGGAAAAATCAAACATTCACAAGGATTTGAAAGTGCCCTCTGTAAGAGAGGAAATACAAAAGTACGCATCTAAATATTTGACAAAACTGGAATTTCATCCAAATATTTTGGCACGTAAAATATTAGATGATAGAGGCTACAATCGTCTGAAAAGCAGAGACGTTAGGGCCGTTAGTATAAGTAATTTCTAGTGTTTTTCTTTTTATTTATTTTTTATTTCTTGTTTACTAAAACTTTTTGGCTGGCATTGGCTAGACATAAATATAATTTTTACTTTTAGATTTAAGATTTATCTACTTATTATCAGTTCTATTAATTTAGAAGATTCAATAAATAACATTATGATACAAAAAACAAAAAAATATCGGTAGGGCTTGCCGATCATACAGAATAAACAGCCAGGAATAATTGTATGCACCGAAAAGAATGACAATAGTAAATTAATTATCCCCAAAAACTTTTTTACAGATATAAACGTTGGTGGTAATTTAATTTAATTATATAATTGATACAATTATTATTTTATAACAATTATAACTATAACAATTATAATTTTTTGTTTTTATAAAAAAAAATTCCTGAACAAGCTTTCCACAGGAAAGCGAAATATTGAAAAAAATATAGTGTTAAATTTATTTAAAAAAGGCCACTACTAAGTTTAATAATTATTTATTTAAAAAAAGAGGTCGAATAAAAATAATAATCAAATTAAATTAAATAAAATGTCTAGATACTTTTTTTCTGTGCATCACTTTATTATTATGCTATAATATGTGGCTATTTTTTTTTTAATAAAAAAATTCTATTTGTCTATTTAGCATTTTTTTAATACAAAAATGCTAAACCGTGTAAATATCTTATAGATTTTGATTTTTATTCTAAAAATGAAAAATTTTATGAATTGTATGTAGACCCGCAGTAAACATTTACTTTAATCCACTTGCTACTTAATGTGATTTGTAGGATTTGTACTAAAAATGTTTGTCATCAAATAGCTAAACGACTTCTCATTCTTCCCTCCCATTTGTAATTTATTCATTATAATTGTGTGAACATTATGCTGACTTAATTCCATTGAAGTTATTACGAATGTTGTTAATATAAAAAGTACTGTTACCACCTCTATTAAGCCTTAGCTCAATTTTAAGTGATTGTATCTATGTGTGTGTGTTTGTGTAAGCATATAACATACATTTTATCATATTATTATGGATGTATGTATTCATGGAAGTGTTCACATATAATTTTATTATAACTGTTATTGCGTGCCGTTAACACAATAATGAGCATTTAAAAAGGTATATTTTTTCACCTTATCATTTCTATATGTCTCTCTCTCTCTTTCTCTCGCTCTATTTGTCTACCTTGGTATTAAAATTAAAGTTGACAATATTATTATTTTTGGAGTTATAAAATATGCTCAGGTAGAGCCTTAAAAAATTAAGACAGAAAATTCATTGGCATTTCTTTTGTTTTTTTTTTTTTTTTTAGAAAAAGTGATTACTGATTGCAGGGTTTTAAGTGTTAATCTATGCTATAGAATTTTACTTATACAAATAATACATCTTGGGGTTTTATATTTTTTAGTGCAAATACCTTATGCCACAAAATAGGCTTTGTGAAAATAAATTATTTTTTGAAACAAATAAAGGGTTTTTCAATAAGAAGTTTATTTACTAAAACAAAAAAATTAGATTAAGATGCTCCAATTTTTATTGTATTACGAAGAGAAAAGTTCGGCAATTATGGGTAGAAAATGTTATCTGATAAATGACCGCCACGACAACGCTGACACATGTCGATTCTTTCATCAAAATTCACTTTTGGCTAAATAGCAGACATAGTTCGTTAATCACATCACGGTTTTTTAGTCTTAAGGCGATTTGTTTGGGTCCATATAGATAGGCTCTGTCCTTAACATAGCCCCACAAAAAATAATCCAGCGGTGTTAAATCCGACGATCTGGCTGGCCACCTAACTGCTGATTGTCATTGCCATAAATTTATTGTTTCATTGGCTGTGTGACATGTGGCACCGTCTTGTCGAAACCATATGCCAGTGACATCCACGTTGTCAATAATAGGTTAAAATTAAGTTGTTAGCATCTCACAATAGCGTGATCCATTAACACATTTTCAAAAAAAAGAACTGCCCAATCACCATATGTGACACGTTAAGCATGCAAAAGTTTTTCGATAATTGCTCTAGGATTTATAGAGGTCCAAATGCGACAATTTTGAATGTTTACATACCCTGACAAGTTAGGTGCCCCTGTAGGTTAGTAGGTTGTGTACTAGCTTGTTAGTATGGGGGTTGTGGGTTCGATTCCCAACGAAGACCTTGGTTTTTTCACTACCAAAATAAAAATTGACTGGCGGCTGTGCTGCCTTATACGGCAGTCAATTTCCGACTATCCTTCTACTTTTACCACCTGTTTCATCTCTTCTCTATCCCCTTCCTAAAGAATGTAGCACGGTACTTGACTAAAGAGGCATTGTTGCCTGAAGTGCTACTTCTCTTTAAAAAAAAAAATGGGCTTCGTCTGAAAAAACGATTTTTTCAGAAAAACCAGCTGGTTGTTTGTGAATGAATTGAATGAATCTATGGCGATGGGAATGGTTGCTTTGCTTCAATTTCTGTATCATTTAAACCTTGTAAGGTTTCAAAGTCAAATCCTTACGCAAAATTTGCCATATATATATTTTTTTTTTGATAACCCCAATAGCTTAGAACGCCGATGTATAACAAATTCAGATCTGCTTCAACACTACGGCTTACGGCTGCATCGTTTTCAGTTGAACGACCCGTTCGATCACGTCTTGGTGTTCGCATATTTTGTATCGACCCTGTCGCCTCAAATATATCGACCAAGTTCTTAAAAGCGATCTCAGAAGGATTATGTTGTCCGAAAATACCACGAATTTTATGATGCGATTGTGTTGTCCGAAAATATCACGAATTTTACGAAATGTAACTTTAACACAACCACCATTTTTATGTGGATTTTAATTTTTTTATTTTCGTGTGACATTTAATTCATTGTAACAATACGTCAAAAAACTAAATGTCAACAATATCATGTTGTTGTTGTTGCCACAATTGAAAAACAAACATCTTGTTGAAAAACGCCGATTTTTGATTATTTTCCATAAATTTTATTCAATTTTCAATTTTAAATAAATTTTTGTATTGAGAATTTTTACAAAATTTTTAAAAAGCTCTAGAATTTAATTAAGTTAAGCTAAACCTAAGCGTGAACAAATTTCTTGAAAATCTTTGTAGTAGTGATGATAGATAAATATATTATGGAAAAGTTGTTGTTGTTGGTTTTTAGCTGTAGATTAGTTTTTAATTGTTTCAGCATTTTTTGATTTTTGCAACTCATTTGAATAATTTTGATTTTGATTGATTTTTCATAACATAAATTCTTACCATAAATACCAATCGTAAATCAGTACACTTTATATTTAAAAAAGTTATGTTATGTCTTATATACCTTGTTCTGCACCAAAAAGTATGCTATACAATTTAACTTAGTTTTATTATATATTGTCCTTAATAGCAAAGATAAAAATTTAGTCCTTAAAAAGATTTTTAATTAATCTATTCTTATGTCTTGCCAATTATTTTATGCCCTTAACTAAAAGAAATACTAAACTAAGTTAAAGGTACAACAAAGCAATTTCTAATACTTGAGCTTAAGCAACTTGAATTTAAGTAATTGCTGATTGTTCTTTTCTTTATAAGTATTCGTTTATTGAAGGGTCATTTATAAACAACTAAGTAAAATAAATTTTTTAACAACTTCATAGCAGAAATTCCCAAACGAATTTTAAATGGTAAAATAGCTAAATGAGATAATTAACAAAATAAATTTAGGAAAAAGTAAAAAAATATTTGATAATATAGCATACTTTAGGGAACACTTAGCGAATTTTAAATAAAGCATAGTTTTGGACAAGAAAAATTAATGAAATGGCTTCTGCTATATATAAAAACTGCGGTAATATTTAGTTGGAAGACTCAAAGCCGTGATAGATATGTAAAGTAAAAAAAAAAAAATATATCATTACGATATCGCTTTAATTTTGTGTGATAGCATAACTTAAGGCTAAACATTTATTAAGATTTTTTTCTTCTCACTACGTAAATAATTAATTAATTAAGCTCTCATTATCATTACTAAACAATGTCATCATTTATGCCTTGTAGGGTTTTGGCTCTTAGTTATTTTTCACCTTTGGCCCAACGTATGTCTAACTAATTTATGTATCTTTGTAAAAGTGTCTGTCACTTTATACATATGAATGGCTCCAAATGTAATTAAAAATGTAAATTAAATGTGCAGCAGCGTGTTGTTCACTTTGAATAACATTTAAGCATTCCATATGATTCTAATAGTTTATGCTGAATGCATTTTGCATAAATTTGTAGACATTTTATGGAAATTGTGCCTTCGATGTGCAGAGGTTAGTTAAGAGTAAAATTTAAAAAAATTATAAAACAAATGCATTCATTACTGGCTACAAAAACAATTAAAGCAAAAGCAAAAAGTTATATAAATTATGGTGGTATAAAATAAAATAACAAACTGACTATAAAAAAAAGCCACAATTGAATGTAAAATTTTTAGTTTAAAATTTTATTCATGCAGCTAAAATTTTATTTAGAAAAATGGCATTAAAATATAAATTCTTAATATTTTTACAGCGTGACTTTCTGTTGTTCACTGTTATTCTTTGTCTTTACAGAGTACCTCAAATTGTTTGGGGTTATTTCTTTCTTTATGCGGAGTTAAAATAAACACTAGCCTAATAAAGACGGCCTTTCATTAATAACTCCTAAGAAGCACACATAACACACTCATACGAGGTCTGTAAATTAAATAGTGGGACTGGCAACATTACGTTCGATCTGGTAACACTGGAAGTGCTGAGCTCGGAGAGGCGGCAGACGAACTTTAAATTTGCCTTCAGTTCGTATTTGACATCGCTCTAGTTATGTGGACATCAGCAGCGGTTTTTTTGTGAAATAGTTTTCTATTATGTTCTAAAAATGAGTGACATGAGTTTCAAATCACGGAGTGCTGTCGGCCTTTGCTTCACGCTCAGGCACAAGGCAAAGGAAACTCTTGCTAAATTTCAGCAAACCTACGGAGATAGTGTTTAGTCAAGAGTCCGAGTTTTTCAGTAGTTTAAGGACGGAAGATGTACCATGCAGCAGAAGGCCTTTATCTTCAAGAACCCGGGATCTTGTGCGCTCAGATCTTCGGTTGACAGTTAGGTGCCCTTGTAGACTAATAGGTAGTGTACTAGCTTGTCAATATGGGGGTTGTGGGTTCGATTCCCAACGAAGACCTTGGTTTTTTTTGCACTACAAAAATAAAAATTGACTGTCGGTGGGTCTGCTCAGCGGTTAAGGCATAGTCACTGGTCGCTGTGCTGTCTTATATACGGCAGTTAATTTCCGACTATCCTTCTACTTTCACCACCTGTTTCATCTCTTCTCTATCCCTATCCTAAAGAATGTAGCACGGTACTTGACTAAATAGGCATTGTTGCCTGAAGTGCTACTTCTCTTTAAAACAAAAAAAAAGGAATGATCGGGGAAGAGTTAAATTTGACTCACACCACCGTTCATCAGATTTTTGCCAATGAACTGGGGTTGAGAAAAATCTGCGCAAAAATAGTTCCAAAAGTCCTTCTGGAAGACCGAAAGAACCTTAGGAAGGAGAGATGCGTTGATTTTTTGCATTCGATTAAAAATGACCGCCATATTCTAAGACGTGTCATTACTGTTTGAATAGGATCCACAAACCCAGCGACAGAGCATGCAGTGGCACTCTTCAACTTTTTCCAAAAGTCCTTCTGGAAGAGCGAAAGAACCTTAGGAAGGAAAGATGCGTTGATTTTTTGCATTCGATTAAAAATGAACGCCATATTCTAAGACGTGTCATTACTGTTTGAATAGGATGCAGAAAGCCAGCGACAGAGCATGCAGTGGCACTCTTCAACCTTTTCAAGGGCCCAAAAAAGCAAGGATGGTAAAGTCGAAGTTCGATTTTTTCGTTATGTACCACAAGCCCTCCCCCCCCCCCAGGGGCATATAAATATGGACTTTATAAAATTCCACTATCTAGACACAGTACAACTGGGGAAAAAGGGAGCCCAGTCCCCTGAAGACAGGCAGGGAGTCAACTGGAAGCTCCCCTTTATTTCCACGGGGATCAGTGAGCCCCAGAGTTCATTATTTGTCTCTTTAGACATATAATAGTTCTCTGGCTGATCATTGAGGTTGGCCCCTATATAGGAGTAACGTGGTGCTTGTAGTTTCTCGGCCCCATAACAGTATAACGGTTTTTATGGTGGCCAGGATCATCTCACTGATAATGACACGCAAAGTGAATGATGCAGTCCAGTGAGCATGCTAGACAGGTGTTCTGGACAGGAGTTGAAAGTCTCCAACTCTTTAGCAAGGTGTGATGGTTTGCAGCCCTGCCCTGGAATCATTAAAGTTGCAACTAGGTGGTTCTGTTGCTTAGAAATTTAGAAATATGTCTTCGGCTTCCTAGGACGCATGTATGACGTTCAAATTATACAATTGTGGTTTGTCCACCATCTGATTAAGGCTACATAGCCAGGTGCGGATGTAAAACGAATCACACTATCTGTACCACAAGGCTCCCCTCAGGGGCACATGATAGTCTTTTTGGAACCTACTATTCCATCTACACTGGTGTCTTGCGGGGTAAAAGGGAGCCCAGGCCCCTTAAATGCTAGTAGGAGCCATCTGGACAATCCACATATTTCCACGGAAATCAGTATGCTCGCAGAGTTCACTATTTGTCTCTTTAGACAATTAGCTGTTCTCTGACTGATTATTGAGGTTGGCCCCTATATGGGAATATCGTGGTGGCTATGTGTTTCGAGACCCTCGTGATAGTTTATGGGTCGGATCATACATAATGAACACAATGAATGGTTCAGGTTTAGTGAGTATTAATGCCGTCGTGTTCTTAATTATATTAAGCTTCATACGTTCTGGACCAGGAGTTGAAAAGTCTCCAACTCTTTAGCAAGGAGTGAAGGCTGCGACCTACTTCGCTTTTGAAATTGCAACTAGGAGTGACCGGAGGATATACGTATCCGAAGGCCTTCTAGGGCGATGATGGCGCTACATACCATACATAGTGGTTTGACCACCATCTGATTATGTCTAACTGCCGCTGCAGATGTAAATCAAATCACGCTCTGTACTAGAAGGCCAAACAGTCAATGAACACTGGAAGTTTATTGAAAGACTTAGAAGAAGGGTCATTTCTGTGAGACTAAATATCAAGAACACAGCAATTTCAATAAACAAGTTTTTGGCCAGTAAAAATATTGCTGTGGCTCCTCAGCCTCCATATTCCTCTCCATATTCCATAAAAAAGTTTTTGGCCATTAAAAATATTCCTGTGGCTCCTCAGTCTCCATATTCTCCTGATTTAAGTTCATGTGATTTTTTTCTCTTCCCAAAGTTAAGAAATCATCTCAAGGAAATTCATTTGGGGACGATCGAAAACACTTAAATGCCTATAACCGAAGGCTATTTCAGCATCGGAGTTCCAGCACTGCTGTGAGTGGTAGAACTATCTCAAAAAGACATTTTTGGGGCGACAAAAATTTTTTTGAACAAGAAGAATTTAAGTAATCATCTATCTCATTACATAATTTACAGACCTCGTATATATAAATCATGGGTTGTTATTCAAGTTATCATTTGGGAAGAGCCTAATCAAGAGCCTTTCACCCTGCATCCGGCGAAACATAATAAAAATAAATGTTATTTTAAACAGAAAACTGGGAGGTCTTTCAAATCCGTAATCTAGCGAAAAAGACTCAACTCTCTTATGCATAATAACTTAAATCTGTTTAATGACATTTTGGATTAGGAAATATTTTTAAGCGATCAAGAATCACTTCTTGATTTTTTATAAGTAGTTAATCTGGTCTTCATCATCAGGACGAAATTGAGAGCAAGTTAAACTATTCATTTTGTATCGATGGCAGCAGTAAAACCAGTAAGATAAAATAATTATTATAACGCTTGTAGTATATTTAACTAAAGGGATAATTAAAGTTCTTTCGATGAAAAATACGGTGAATATCAATTCTGGTAATAAAAGTGGTCGCAAGTTCACTGATACGAATGTTTAGTTATTGATTTGCACGATGCTTCAAAATGACCCTTTTGAAACCTCATTTTCTCGCCTTAAACTAACAATTGCATTTTACCTAAACACCCAGGAATCCTGCGGCAATAAAATTTATCTATTAAAATTTATCACGGTTATTTATTTTGCAGTTATAACAGTAGTGTATGCCCACCTTCATTCGTTCGTTTCTAAATGAATTTTAATACCAACTTAAAATTTATGACAAATTTAATTACTTTATTAGAAAATTATCTTTTATCGACGACATGCAGTCATTAAAGCATGACTGTTTTATACTTTGAATCTTATTATTCTGAACACTATTTCCTTTCAAAATTTCAAATGCTTTTGTTTGGTTGAAGTTTTTGATTTCCTCATACAAGTAAGTTTTTGTTACGCCTTAATTAGCTGTTTATAACAATAATGACAAAATATTTTTATACACGAATGATGATGACATATTAAGTCAAAACAATATAATGAATTATGACATTAAGTATGTACTGGCATGAGGTTGCAAAGGAAAGTTTTATCAGAGAAAAAGTTTAACACTTAGGTTTATTTGAGGCTGTTGTTTAAGGGGCAATAAACTTATTTTTATGCCACTTTAAATAAATGTTGAAAATATAATAAAAATTAAAATAGGCACCGCGCATTCATACTTCTTTCATAATAAACAACATGATGATATAGGAAGAGCGTGTTATAATAGAATAAAGTATGAAAGATGAAAAAACCTGTGTAGAAAATCGGAATAAAATTTGCATTCGTGGCTAAACCGGTCAGTCGAAAGCAAAAATAAATGATTAATAAAGGAACAAACCCTTTGGGCCGTGTAAGAATGTTGTCTATTTAAATTAACATGGATTAATTACGAAAATATTTTTCATATTTTTGTTTACAAGAGTAGTTGGATAAACAGATAATGAACACAATTTAGGGCAGACAGATGCAAATAATGCAATATTATATTCCGCTGGTTTTTAATTTTTCCTACTATCTTTAAAAATAACCACTACAATTTGTACATAATTTTTCATTCTAAAAAACTAAAAACAAAAATTAAAAGTGAACCTAAACCAGACTAAAATTAAAAATGAATAAAATTTTTCTAAAAAAATCGTTGGGAAATTGGCTACTTTTAAAGTTCGTTGAAGGCCTTTCTTTTACGTACAGTTTTTATTTATTTTTATTTATTCTGCTTTTAATAAATCCTGAATGACAAAAGTAATACATTTCTTGTACTCAAATGACACTAAATGCGTGATTTGATTTACATCTGCACCGACCGTGAGGTCATAATCAGATGGTGGTCAAACCACTTGGTTGATTGGACATCACCCACGCCCTAGAAGGCCTTCGGATACGTATATCCTCCAGTCACTCCTAGTAGCAATTTAGAAAGTCCGGAGTAGGCCGTGCCCTCACTCCTTGCTGAGGAGTTGGAGACTTTCCAACTCCTGGTCCAGAACGCATGAAGCTCTTATTTCTCAAGAACACGACAGCATTCATACTCACTGAACCTGAACCATTCATTGTGTTAATTTGAATGATCCGACCCACAAACTCTCACGAGGGTCCGAAACCACAACCACTACGATACTCCCATATATGGGCCAACCTCAATAACCAGTCAGAGCACATCATTGTCTAAAGAGAACAATTAGTGTACTCTGGGGCAACTGATTTCCCGTGGAAATATGTGGATTGTCCAGGTGACTCCTACTAGCCTTTGAGGGGTCTGGGCTCCCTTTTACCCCGCGAGACATCAGTCTAGATGGAATAGTAGGCTCCAAAAAGACTATCCTGTGCCCCCGGGGGGAACTCAAATGACACTAAAGCATGAGATTAAAAAAATATCAAAAATGCCATAAAAATATTTATGTTAAATACAATATAGCTTTACTGCAAGAAGCTAAATGCGGCCTTCGATCTCGCATGATTTACCATGCCATCTTAGTCTCTAAACGCAAAAAGTTATGGCAGAGGTTAGTCTCCATATTAAAATGCCTGTAACGGGGGCACATTTATCGGTATTTATGGATTACTTAACCATCTACACTTGTGCTGCTGGGGGTATAAGGGAGCCCAGCCCCCTGAAGGCAAACAGGGTGTCAACTGGAAGCTCCACGTTATTTCCACGGGAATCAGTAAGCCTCAGAGTTTCGCTAATTGTCTCTTTAGCCTTTTAGCTGGTTCTCTGACTGATTATTGAAGTTGGCCCTTCGGGAGTATCGTGGTGGTTGTGGTTTTGCGGCCCCCGCATGAATTTGATTATGGGGGCCAGGATAATCTCGCCTTTAATAACACCAACGGGTGAATAATCCGTTTCCAGTGAGCATGCCAGTCGTGCGTTCTGGACCAGGGGTTGGATTGTCTCCAGCTCTTCAGCAAGGAGTAGTGGTTTGCAACCCTTCTTTGGAACCGCTGAAATTGCAACTAGGAAAGACTGTAGTGGAACCACCCTAATACAAATTATGAATATTCACACCTAGCTCAAATTTCTCAAAGTACAATGCACTAGCAGTGCATACATGTTTACTATTGTTATGCATACGGCGATTAAATTGCCTTCAACTGATATAGACTTTTTTTTTGCGTTGTTGTTGTACTGAGTGTGATTCGTTTTACATCTGCGCCTGACTATGTAGTCCTAATCAGATGGTGGACAAACCACTTTGTATAATTTGGAAAGTCATACATGCGTCCTAGATAGCCGAAGACATAATTCTAAGCAACAGAACCACCTAGTTGCAACTTGAATGATTCCAGGGCAGGTCTGCAAACCATCACACCTTGCTAAAGAGTTGGAGACTTTCTAACTCCTGCCCAGAACACATGTCAAGCATGCTCACTGGACTGGATCACTCACTTTGCGTGTCATTATCAGTGAAATGATCGTGGCCACCATAATTTTCATACTTCCCTTATGGGGCCCCAAAACCACAACCACCACGATGCTCCCATATAGGGGCCAACCTCAATGATCAGCCAGAGAACTGTTATAAGTCTAAAAAGAGACAAATAATGAACTCTGCGAGCTCACTGATCCCCGTGGAAATAAAGTGGAGTTTCCAGTTGACCACCTGCCTATCTTCAGAGGACTGGGCTCCCTTTATACCCCAGTTGCACTGAGTCTAGATAGTGGAATATTCTATAAAGACCATATTTATATGTTTTTGGACTGATCGGTGAGTTTCAAGTGACACATTTATTTTATGGGAAAACAATCCCACAATAAATGCAGTAACATTTAGATCACATTACACTTTTCGCCAAAATTATAAGACTAATACTACTTTAGGATATTAATATTAATAGTATTTTTACATAATTATTATTATCACTAATTTTGGAATACTATCTAAATTTATGATTGCCTGGTTAAACCAATACTGATTATATAGTAAATATAGTAAGAATAGCTTTTAAGTATGAGTGAGTTCCATTCTCACTAACTCTAGATTAGTTACAACATTCTAATAGTCCGTAAATAACCGACTGGTATGTACAACATCAATTCAATCTTATTTACTCCGAGCTCCCAGTTGAGCTTTTTAACTTTTAACTACTCCAAGCTGAGCACTGAAAAAACCTAATAAAAATATCAAAAATAAAGAAAAGGAAATCAGACTTTTTATTTATTAAAACACACTACATGGCGATCCTGCCAGTTATTTAATAATACTACATTGAAATATGCTACAAGACCTTTTGCTAGAATTAGTCCTCGGCTTCCTAGGGCGTGAATGATGTTGCTTTTCATTCCCAGTGGTTTGACCAATATCTGATGAAGGCTTATAGCCAGGTGCAAATGAAAATCTTATCACGAAATGTCTGTAACAATATGTTATTACGGTGAACATAGTACAGTTAGTTTCAATAATGTAATAATACCGACAAATAGTTTTTTGTAAACACTTGATCAATATAAAATTTGTTTTTGTTTTTTTTTTTGCAATAAACTGAAATTTAAAAAAAAGCAATACATAGTTAACTTGAACATAATATAGTTAGTTTTAACAATGTAATAATCAAGATAAATAGTTTTTTGTACAAACTTAATTGATAAAAAACTTAGTTTCTTCTAATAAGATGCAATTTTAGACAACAATACATAGTTAAGCTGAACATACTACAGTTGTAAAAACTTGATCTTGATTTCTTGTAGCAAACTATAATTTTAGACAGCAACACATAGTGAACATATAACAGTTATATTTGACAATGTAATAATCACAATGAATAGTTTTTTTATAAACACTTGTTTGATCAAAAAATATTGTCTTCTAGCAAACTGAAATTTTAGACAATAATACATAGTTAAGGTGAACTAGGCAACAATACATAGTAAGGTTAGTTTTAACAATGCAGTAATCACGATAAATAATTGTTTTTTAAATTTTTTTGTAAATTTTTTTTGTAAATTTTGTAAATTCTTGATCGATAAAAAGCAAACTGAAATTTTAGGCTGAGTATAATCTGGTGCGCAGAAGGGTTATATCATTGGTAACTTTAACGAATATTATTTACGAACAAGTTATTTTAAGTAATCGGAATCATTTTCAATCTAAGCAATTTTATTTTGTAATTGATTCCTTTAAATAAATATTCTCACAAAATATTCATTACAAAAAATTTTTATTAAAAAATAAACATCTTATGATGTTCGCATAAAACATTTATTCAAATAAAAATAAAAATATTTGAAATGCATTGTAATGGGAGAGAGCACATCCATATTGCAATTTCGCTATTGCTCAAGTAGTTCATCAGTGAATTTTACCCCAACATTGTAAAGATAAAACCTAAGAGTATTATATCCAAAGGCAAACTGATTCTATGAGAGTTCTCATAAAATCAACATAGCATAGACAGCAAGATTCAAAATTACTTCTATACAAACACTGCAAAACATTTCAAAACAGCAAAAAACATTGTTTATTTTCAATCATTTCTACATAAGGGGTTTTCATTGGAAACCTTTCATATGTAATTTGAAAATTCCAGAATTCCTCCACATAGATTTCAAATATTTTTAGTTTTATTTGAATAAATGTTTTATGAGAATATCATAAGATGTTTATTTTTTAATAAAAATTTTTTATAATAAATATTTTGTGAGAATATTACGAAATATTTATTTAAAGGAATCAAGCACGAAATAAAATTGCTTAAAAGGTTATTTTAAAAATATGACTGCAGTATCGCTTAAAATCAAACCAAAATTTTTATTTAACATTTAAGGATAAATATTTATTTATTTAATATTTACATTTAACAAACCGTAAGATAAAACCATGTAAATTAAATGTTATACAAAAAACACCCTGTTGCAGTAAACAAATTGCTAAACTTTATTTATGAAGGAAACCGTAAGGAAAAACAATATATGATTACGGTAACTATATCATAGTTAGTTAAAATAACATATTGGTCACGATAAACAAAAATTCTTGTAAGCACTTGATCATTAAAATATAGCGAACTAAAAGTTTTGTTTGTAAGGTCCTTTGGAGAAAATATATATCAAAAAAGCATCTAAACTATTTACAATGTAAAATGTAAATTTTGTTTAAGGATTTATCTCAAAATCCTTAAACAAAATTATTTGAAATCCAAATAAAAATATTACAAAAAATTTTTATTAAAAAAATTTTGTTTATATAAAAACATGCTCCAGGCGTAAAAAAACAAAAATATTTTTAAAGTTATGAAAACCAATATAAAAAGGCTAAAAATAACTTTTTTTTTGGCAGGATTTTATTCTCAAAATACATTTAAAAATAAAAATATCATCAGCCCACGTTAAAGTTTTTGAAAAATTTATGTGTATTGCAATGCCATACTGTGTGCCAGGGAGTGTGTGATAGGGGGAGTGGGTTGTGCAAGAATTCGTTTATTCTATAAAGATACAACAACAACAGAAAAAACAAAAAGCTGCTTTTGCCAATTATTATGGCTTTGTGATTTCATAAAAGAATATACAAAATACCAGTTTTATTTTCATTTCCTGTAAAAAAAAGAGGAATTAGTGAGATAATAACAGTAACTTTGTTAAAGTAACAAAAATTATGCAACATAATATTTTCGTAATCAAAAATTCCCAACAAAGTCCTTTTAAATCTAAACAAAAATTGTATTAAACATTTTTATTAAACAAACGGTAGGAGAAAATTGTGCAAATTCAAATTACACGACAGCAGTCTATAGGGAAAGAATACAAGTGAAAACATAAAAACACCTAAAAATATGCTGTTTATATGAGGAGGATTTTATATTTAATATACACTTATTGGGTGGCTGCTTAGGTGTTTATTAAACTAAAACAATAGAGAATGTTAAAACTACAAAAATTTTGTTTGCCTGCAAAACTTCCCTATTACAATTCTTTTTTTTTTCCATAAAAAATACAACAATATAACCTTTTTTTTAACAAATATTACGGTTCACTGGTTCCAATAAAACTACAAAAATATATAGCACAAGCTTCATTTTAATTTCGTTTGAAAAAACCCAAGTATAAAAACATAAACAATATTGTTAATATGCCAAAAAGCATACAATACAAAATTTTCGCATATAAACCACATTATATATGGTAAATAAATATCAACCTTAAGACGTTAGACTAATTTTATTGGAGAAGTGCTGGAGAAAAAAAAAATCATCTTTAGTTCGAATTAGTAACAGTGTTCACACACGCATTAAATTAATAAACACAGAATATTCGTAAAAAAAAAATTATTAACAAATTCGCAATTAACTATGTTTAATGGATATTATTGAGGTTTTTTTGTTTAATAGAATTTCCAATTAAATTTTACTGTCAATAATCTTTAAATTTTATACTTTATCAGCAAGATGTGTGATAGTTTTATACATAAAAAAATTTAAACTTTAAAAAAAATTTTTTTTGGGACAATCTTATTTTATCTGTCTTCCGATAACAATTTGAATTTAATTTTTGCGACAGAATGAAAACTTTTATTTTCTCCTGTGAATTTATATTTCACTTTTTTGTAAATAGATATTTTTACACCCTCATTCTCTTACTGATATTTACATAAAAGTATAAACATAAGAAAATAATGAATACAATTTGTTACCATGTACCAAAAGATAAAATATTCCAACAGCAGGAAAGACATGCAGGCATAAAATGATATAAGAAATTCAACAAATAAAATGACATTTCACAAATTTTTGTTAAAAAATGTATACTTGCAAATCCCATCAATAGCAGCCCTTTAATCTCTCAAGACTAAATGTTAATGCAAATAAAAACAAATGCACAAGCACTGGCAAAACTTGGAAATACTAGTCTTGGAGTACATTACAAATAATGAATATTCAATTCAACCTTTAGCTTCATATACAATGACTACTATGACATGTCTCCAAGCGCGCACACATACATAAATATTTACTATTTTCAATATAACTACTGTAGTATTTATTTAATGTATTTGCGTTAGTAATTAGTGGCATTTTCTGTGCATATTTTAATAATGATAATATCGGGTTTTTCAACAAGTAATTTGCTTTTCAATTGTTTTTTGAGATTTTGTTTTTTGACGTATTCGTAGTAGATGCATTGGCAATTGTTATTATGAATTCAATTTGGCATAAAACTGTACAAAATAATTAAAAATGGCGATTGGTTCTGTTAAAGTTGCATTTTGTTAAATTCGTGATATTTTCGGAAGTTGGTTGTTAAATTTGAGTCGATAGGCTCGATACAAAATGTGCGAACATCAATGCGTATTCAACCGTGACGTTCAACTTAAAACATCGCAGCCGTGAGCCATAGTGTTGAAGCAATCCTTGACGTTCTCAACAATTGGGGTTATCCAAAACCACCACATGGTATAGACTCGCTCAATTCATACAGGAACAGCCCACTAGTTTTTCTGAAAAAATCATTTTTTTTCAAACGAAGCCCATCTTTACTTGTCAGGGTGATTAGATTTACATCTGCGCCTGGCCGTAAGCCGTAATCAGATGGTATTCAAACAACTGGGAATGAAAAGCAACGTCATTCACGTCCTAGGAAGCCGAGGACTAATACTAGCAACGGGTCAGTCCTAGTTGCAATTTCAGCTGTTCCAAAGCAGGGTTGCAAACACCACTCCTTGCTAAAGACTTGGAAACAATCTAGCTCCTAGACCAGAACGCATGAAGCTTATTATAATTAAGACGGCATAGTGTGATTCGTTTTACATCCGCACCTGGCTATGTAGCCTTAATCAGATGGTGGACAAACCACAATTGTATTGGAACGTCATACATGCGTCCTAGGAAGCCGAAGACATAATTCTAAGCAACAGAATCACCTAGTTGCAACTTTAATGATTCCAGGGCAGGGCTGCAAATCATCACACCTTGCTAAAGAGTTGGAGACTTTCCTACTCCTGTTCAGAACACATGTCTAGCATGCTCACTGGACTGCATCATTCACTTTGCGTGTCATTATCAGTGAGATGATCCTGGCCATCATAATAACCATTATACTGTTATGGGGCCGCGAAACTACAACCACCACGATACTCCCATATAGGGGCCAACCTCAATGATCAGTCAGGGAACTATTAAATGTCTAAAGAGACAAATAATGAACTCTGCGGCTCACTGATCCCCGTGGAAATAAAGTAGAGCTTCCAGTTGACTCCCTGCCTGTCTTCAGGGGACTGGGCTCCCTTTTTCCCCCAGTTGCACAGATCTAGGTAGCTGTTACGTACTATAAAGACCATAAATGTGCCCCCGGTGGGAATTAAGACGGCATTCATGTTCACTGCGCCTTAACCATTCATTGTGTTCATTGTGAATGATCCGATCCACAAACTCAAACGAGGGCCTCGAAACACACAGCCTTTACGATACTCCCGAAGGGCCTACCTCAATAATCAATCAGAGAACAACTAAATACCTAAAAGACAAATAGCGAAACTCTGGGGCTTTACTGATTCCCGTGGAAATATAGTGGATTTTCCAGTTGGCTCTTTGCTAGCCTTAAAGGGGACTGGGCTCCCTTTTACCCCCGCAAAACACAAGTCTAGATGGTTGTGTGATCCATAAAGACTTATAAATGTGCCCCCGGGGGAACTTGTCAGGGTATGCCACCATAAAGAAAGTGGTGAGTGTGGGAAGTAACTGTGATGGTTGTGTTGGTAGAGATGCGTGTTTGTTGTGAAACAAGATCGCAAAGTTTATGACTTCAATCCTCATAGGGTTAAGAGTATGCAAGAAAAATAATTATCGTACCCAGCGTTTAAAAAAGGTGATTAAGTGGAAAGAGTATGAAGAGTAAAGAACTATGAAGATAATTATTAAGTGGCAGATAAAATTGATGAAAGCTTTTTTTTTTTTTGTTTTAAAAAGAGAAGTAGCACTTCAGGCAACAATGCCTATTTAGTCAAGTACCGTACTATTATCTTTAGGAAAGGGATAGAGAAGAGATGAGAAAGGTGGTGAAAGTAGAAGGATAGTTACAGAAATTAATTGTCGTATAAGACAGCACAGTGACCAGTGACCATGCCTTCATCACTGAGCAGGCCCATCGACAGTATTTTCTTATTTGTAGTGAAAAAAACCCCGTCTTGTAAGCTAGTACACTACCTACTAGCCTACAGGGGCACCTACCTTGGTAGAGTATGATGTGATAAGATTTACATCTGCACCGGCAGTGAGCCATAATCAGATGATGGTCAAACCACGTGGATGGAAAGTAGCGCCATCCTCGCCCTAGAAGGCCATCAGATACGTATATCCTACGGTCACTCCTAGTTACAATTTCGAAAGCCCGGAGTAGGCCACAGTCTTCACTCCTTGATAAAGAGTTGGAGACTATCCAACTCCTGGTCCAAAACGCATGAGGCTTAATATAATTATGAACACGACGGCATTCATACTCACTGGACCTGGATCATTCATTGTGCTCATTGTGAAAGATCCGACCCACAAACTCAAACGAGGGCCTCGAAACCACAGCCACTACGATACTCCCAAAAGGGCCTACCTCAATAATCAGCCAGAGAACAGACAAATAGCGGAACTCTGCGGGCCACTAATTCCCGTGGAAATATAGTGGATTTTCCAGTTGGCTCCTTGCTAGCCTTGAAGGGGACTGGGCTCCCTTTTACCCAGCAAGACACCAGTCTAGATGGCAGTTGTAGGATCCATAAAGACTATCATGTGCCCCCGGGGGGAACCTTAGTAGAGTATAGAAGATAATCTTTAATCAGCATGCAACAAAAGAAAAGCGCTGACTGCAACAACGTTCACACAAAATTTTCAGTCTAAAAAACAAGCCTTTACGTTCAAACCATCAAATTTGTTTGCAGTTACATAATTGCTCTTTATTTTAATTCAGTAAAATAATGTGCATTTTGTTAGCGATATGATTTTAATCTTGTGCCATCTAGTTCAAATTATGATGACTATTCACTTTATTCAAGAATAATTATTTTGATGGAAAATCAAATCCATAAGATAACTGTTTATTCGGATCATGACGGATTATATTGATGTAGAGTAAAACTCGAAAAGCAAAAACCGAAAGCTTATAAGTTTGCGGAAAGAAATAGTAAGAAAAGCAAAGCAGACATACTTAGCCGCGACAACCGGCCTTTATCGGAAGTGAGTCTTACCACCGGCAGTAGGAAAAAGCGTTTTTCAGCGCCCTAAGACGCATACACATTTAAGTCGCCATTTTTGAGTGCACGGTAGCAGGGCCGTACTCCCACTCCTTTCTGAAGAGTTGTAGACCATCCAACTTCTTGTCCCATGTTGGATCATGTTGGAAGTGATTATTGGTTTTGGATTCCATGAAAATTATTTCTACAGAATTTTTTCTAAATATGAACGATGCCGACTTTATGAATCGTTGTAGACGATCCAATATCTTGTCCGGTTGTAAGCACAAGCTACTCAAGTATTATACATTAAAGGATTTAATCAAACATCAAGCATATTGGAAGTGATTATTGGTTTTGGATTCCATAAAATATATTTCTACAGAATTTAGTCTAAATATAAACGATGTCGGCTTTATGAATCATTGTAGTTGATATAACTTCGTGTCCCGTTGTAAACGCAAGCCAGTCAAACATTATACATTAAAGTCTTTAATCAAACATCAATCATGTTGGAAGTGATTATTGGTTTTGGATTCCATTAAATATATTTCTACAGAATTTTGTCTAAATATGAACGATGTCGACTTTATGAATCGTTGTAGACGATCCAATACCTTGTCCAGTTGTAAGCACAAGCTAATCAAATGTTATACATTAAAGGCTTTAATCAAACATCAATTCTATTAGAAGTGATTTTTGGTGTTGGGTTCCATAAAGAATATTTCTACAAAATGTAGTCTAAATATGAACGATATCGACTTTATGAATCGTTGTAGACGATCCAATATCTTGTCCGGTTGTAATACTAAGTTCACACCTAGCGTGTTTAACATCTCAATCGTGTTTAAGCATTAAACACGGCGAATTTGAGGTGTTTTACCATACATTGACGTGTTTTGTTAAACATCTCAAATGAGTTGTTTTTGATTTAAACACGTCGTTAAACACGTAAATTTCAAATAGAACTCTGAATTTCATATAATTTTGGGACGTGCTAAGTGCGTTTTTGCTCCTGTAGGGTAGTAGTCTGGGGTTTGGGTTTAAATCTCAACTAAAATGGCTGTTTTCACTACAAAAAATCATTTTTAAGGTAAAAAAAGTAGATAAAACATCAGCCTTAAACATCTCAATTATAGTGTGAACGGCTGTGTTTAAATTTTAAAACATTTTGCTTAAACACGTTCAAAAACACAAGTGTGAACTTACTATAAGCAAAAGCTAGTCAAATATTATATATTAAAGGCTTTAATCAACATCAATCTTGTTGGAAGTGATTATTGGATTTGGGTTCCATAAAAAATATTTCTACAAAATGTAGTCTAAATATGAATGATGTCAGCTTTATGAATCGTTGATTTTATATGAAATGACTCTGCATGGAGTTTGTTAAATATGTTACTGGCGCAAGTAAACGAATTCGCCATGTTTTTCATTTGGGAATTGATTCGCTTTGAAGTCAACTCTGTCGATTCAAGTTGTGTCAAAAACAAGTGGTTAAAAGCGAATAAATTTTAAATTTGCTTTGAAAAAGTTAAAGCAGCGTCAAAATTCAAAACAAAAATTAAATTATTTAAATAAATAAATACAACAAAACAAAAAAAAATTCCAGTTTATTTTTTAATTAATTAATTATCGTGTCGTATAATCATAAATTAAGGAAATTGTTGTTAATCCTCTGCCTTAATTTATTAAAAAAAAAATGGCAAAAGATGCGAAAGATGCAAAAGATCCAAAAAAAGATGCAAAGAAAGATCCAAAAGATGCAAAAGATCCAAAAGTCTCAAAAGATCCAAAAACTGCAAAAGATTCAAAAGATGCAAAAAATCCAAAGGATCCAAAAGTCTCAAAAGATCCAAAAACTACAAAAGATACAAAAGATAAAAAGGATGCAAAAGATGCGAAAGATCCAAAAACTGCAAAAGATGCAAAAAATGCAAAAACTGTTAATAAAAATGCAAAAAAATCCAATGATGGTAAAAGTGGATGGTAAGAAAGATTTCAATTTACATCAAATTAAATAAAGAAAACATTAGTTTTATAAAGTTGTATTGTGTTAACAGTAACTTACCAAAGATCCATTGGAGAGGATTTTTCTGTTTAATATCACCACTAGTGTTACTACCCATGATATTTTTACGGCCGAGGGTGGTAAGTATGGGACTATAGGACTATTGGAAGATGGATAAAAGAAACATTTATTATATTTAAAAAATGGCAGAAATTTACCACTTTATATGTTATTATTTGGGTCGTCATTTGGTTTGCAGTGGATGCAGCGCCTGTAGCAGCCATTGCTATGATACCCATAATAGCCTTTCCTCTTTTACAAGTGGCGGTTAGTAGGAAAAAGTTTTTTCTTAAGTGATTATTTTTTATACAATTTTTGCTTTCTTTTAATTTAAGAGCTCGGAATTGACATGCATGAGCTATTTCTTAGATGCGAATGCACTATTTATATTGTGCAATTTTGTTGCGGTCACTATACAGCACACAGATGTTGCCAAAATTTTTGCCTTCTTTATATTATTTCACTTGAGCTCAAATCCCCGAATGTTTGTATATGAAATTTTTATTATTTAATCAAATGCCTCTACTAAAGCCATTTTATTTGCAGAATACTTTTACTGTTAATGATTTTCTGTTATATACTTACGGCTATATTTCCAGCCGACTTTGTTTGCGCCTTTGCCATGCCAATAATTAGAGCCATTTTAGAAGCTTTGGATAAAATCAAGGCTTGTAAGCAGATAGATGAAAGTATTAAAGTTGAGCAAGATGAACGTCCTTATCCATCGAAAGTAGCCACTGCGTTTTTCATAGGAACAGCTTTTGCTATTAATATTGGTGATATCACATCCGCTTTATCCTCAGCTAGCGGTTTGGCTGTGAAGCAAAAGCTTAAGGAGTCAGTTAAGTTAAAAAAAAATTGTTTTTGCAATTTTTTAAAATTGTTTTTCAAATTCTTAATTTATTTTTAGAGATCCGTCTCTCTATAGGCTGGATGGTTCATTTGATTTAGTATATTTTCATAGTAGCTGGCCTGTCTCCCTTAGTTTGCTAGTTGTTACCATAATTTATTTGCAAATTATCTATTTGGGCCGCGAACTTAAAATCAATTTGGATAAGGCGGCTCGCAAAAAGGCGTTAATTGGAATTGCAAAAGAAGTGCCACCCTTCAATATACACAAGTTTTGTGTTATTGTATTATATATAATTGCTCTACTTAGCACTATAGCGTTTGCTATTAGCACAATAGCGATTGCTATTCCGATACCGGAGCTGAATGATAAGTAAGTGAAAATTTTTGTTGTAATTAAATTTTAATAATTTTTGAAAAGTCCAAAAAAAAAAAATAAATGTAACGTGACACGTTGCGGACATAAATTTTTACTTAAACTGATAGTATATTAGTTTTGATAGTCTGTCTACTATTAGACAAGAATATCCTGGCTGTAAAGACTTTGTTATGTACCATTTCCTTATATATTAAGTTAACTCTACTTCTTCTGAATAAATACTCTAAAAGGCGTTATTCCGGCAACCAATAACACGATGAAGCCTTTTTAAGAGAGTAGATATTCAGTTATTAAACATAAAGGGGTTTTCAACAAGAAATTTGTTTTCTAAAACAAAATAAAACAAAAAATTTATATTAAGATGATGCAAATTTTTATTGTATTGCTAAGCGAAAAGTTCGGCAATTACGAATGAAAACTACGTGATAAGATTTACATCTGCGCCTGGCTATGGAGCCTTAATCAGATGGTGGTCGAACCACTATGCATTAATAGGAACGTCATGCTCGTCCTAGGAAGTCGAAGACTAATTCTAGCAACAGGTTTTTCCTAGTTGCAACTTTGATGATTCCAGAGTAGGGCTGCAAATCATCACTCCTTGCTGAAGAGTTGGATACTATCCAACTCCTATCCAGAACACATGTCTAGCATGCTTACTGGACTGGATCATGCACCTAGGGTGTCATTAACGGCGAAATGATCCTGGCCACCATATTCAACAACAAACCTGATAGGGGGCCGCGAAACCGCAACCACGACGATACTCCCATATAGGGGCCAACCTCAATAATCAGCCAGAGAACAGTTAAATGTCTAAAGAGACAAATAACGGAACTCTGGGGCTTACTGATTCCCGTGGAAATAAAGTGGAGTTCCCCGTTGACCCCTGCTGTCTTCAGGGGACTGGATTCCCTTTTTCCCCCAGTTGCACAGGTCTAGATAGTCGAAGTTCTATAAAGACCATATAAATGTGCCCCCGGGGGGTTAGTGAATGAAAAACAATATCTGGCAGATACCCACCACGACCACGCTGACAGATATCGATACTTTCATCAAAGTTTTAAATCACTTTTTGCTAAAATGGTGGTGCTATTTCGTACACCATATCACAAATTTTAAATTGTAAGGCTGAAATCGATTCGATTGACTCCGTATAGACTCAGTGTTAAATATAGCCCTAGAAAAAATAATCCGGTGATGGCTGTGAGACATGTGGCACCATTCTGTTGTAAGCATCTCGCTTTAGCGTAATCTATTGGCCGTTACCGTATTTCCATCCTCATCTTCGAAAAAAAAAACTGCCGAATCACCATATGTGACACGTAAGGCATTCAAAGGCTTCTCAATAATTGCTCTAGGATTTTTAGAAGCCCAAATGCGGCAATTTTGCTTGTTGAAATACCCTGACAAGTGAAAATGGGCTTCATCTGAAAAAATGCTTTTTTCAGAAGGCCCAGTCGGTTACTTTTGAATGAATTAAGCGAATCAATGGCGATGTGGGTGGTCAATCGGCTTCAATTCCTGCCCTAGTTGTGCCTTTTTTTTTGTTTTTTAAAGAGAATTAGTACTTCAGGCAACAATGCCTATTTAGTCAAGTACCGTGTTTCATTCTTTAGGAAGGGGATAGAGAAGAAGAGATGAAACAGGTGATGAAAGTAGAAGGATAGTCGGAAATTAACTGCCGTATAAAGACAGCACAGCGACCAGTGACTATGCCTTCATCGCTGAGCAGCCCCATCGACAGTCAATTTTAAATTTTGTAGTGAAAAAAAAAACCAAGGTCTTCGTTGGGAATCGAACCCACAATCCCTTTACTAACAAGCTAGTACACTACTTACTTGCCTACAGGGGCATCTTGTAAGGCTTCAAAGTCAAATCCTTATGCAAAATGCACCATGTGGTGGTTTTGTATAACCCCAATTTTTGGAGAACATTGAGGAATTGAATAATTTGGATCTGCTACAGCACCGTTCGAACACGCATTGGTCTTCGCACATTTTGTATCAAGCCTGTTGACTCAAATTTACCGACCAATAGCGGTGTCAGAACCATCATTTTCATAGTGGATTTGAATTATTTTAATGCGAGTTTCGTGCGAAATTTAATTCATTGTGACAATTGTCAACTAAATGTCAAAACTATCAAGTGGTTGATGTTGCCACAATTGAAAGGCAAACTTCTTGTTGAAAAACCTGGTATAACCGATGATTTATTGCTTAAATATTTATGCACTTAAAGGCAATTTCCAGCTCAGAATTCTGCGTATTTCATTTTTGCACAATCCTCAGTAACGGATTTCTTGCAATCTTAGTATACCGCATGTCACATGTCTTGCGAATTAAAAATTGTCACGTTTATTTCATTTTCACTTACCACAAACGGGTGCATGAACATATTAATTCATTGTGTTTTCTTTATTAATTTTAATAACTTCTTAAACTTTGTGGTAAATTTAATTACTTTATTGAGGAAGTTATCTTAGACGGACGGCATATAGTCAGTATAGCATGACTGTCATATAATTTGGAATTTCATTATTGTTTTTGATTGTCTCAGACGCGTAGTTTTATCTTCGTTTTTATTTTCGTTATAATTGTTCACTACACTTTAATTGGGTGTTTATTACAAAAACAATAGTAGAATATTTTTTTTGCACAAGAATGATGATGACACATTATCGTAAGAATATAATGAATGATATAAAGTATGTATGAAGTTTAAAGGAAAATGTTATCACGATTGAATGTAGAAAAAAAAAAGAAAAATATAAGAAAATGTTTAATATTTAGTTTTATAAAAAGTCGAAAGAATAACGTACCTCTGGTTATACTAATTACAACAAAATATCCTAAAAAGTTTCTAAAAAGGCCTAGAGAAAGTTAAAGCTTTAAAAGTGGTATTTAGGCATTTTGACCTTATTTTTGTTAACAGCAACAAAAGGCTTAAGACCCGGTTAGCCGAACGTTTGTACGTGAAAAACGTACCGTACTGTAACGTGCGGACGTTAGTGTAGTTATAGAAACGTTAATAACGTGTCAAACGTCAATAAAAAAAATAAAAATAGAATATTGTACAACGATATTGTGATTCGCGTTTCAGCTGATATTTGCTGCCACACACTTTTCTTTTTCTGGGTCACCTTGTACCCAACGCAGTACTTGTTGTACAGGCATTCATTCGCCTGCACCAGCAAAAGCAGTTTTTCGTCATCCATTTCTCAAAAAAGTTTTTCCAATTCAAAACACAACACTTCACTTGTAATAATTTTTTAATTTTGTAAACACAACGCAATCACCTGTTCATAAAAGAGATGGTATTTACAAATTTTCGCGTAATTTATGCTTATACACAAAACGTACCAAACTCATACTAAGTACTTTTTGAAACAAACAATTTTATATTTTCAAAAATTTGTGTAAAAATTGAAGTTTGAAATAAACATGCGTACGTATGTCCATATATATATTATGCGAATATAAATTTGTACGTATTTCGCAATGTATACGTAACCAAGCTTTTAACGTGCAAATTTGCAATATTTTTAAAAATATGTACTATGTTAGTGCCAAAATAACAAATTTGTATGTTTAAACTGACAAGCTAAATTTTTTATTCAAAATAATTAACTGTTACATCTAATTGGATATATAATTCAATTTGAGATTTTATTTGCATTCAATGGTATATGATTGTTTTTTATAAAGTCATTACTATCAAAACATTACGTTTTTAGACTTTGAAAATTCTTTAATAATTTACATTATCAATAAAAGTACCTGAAAGAGAATTTCGGACAGAATACAACTTAACAAAATAGTAGTCCCATCACTGCTATACAAATGTCACGTAAAAACGTTAGCTAATTATATATTATACAGGTTCAGCCGTTCCGTCAACGTGACATTTCATTTGCATAAGCATTTGCGTTGTTTTCATATGCTATAAACAAACGTTTCTTACATTACATTACATTAGGTAACGTGAACGTTCAGCTAACCGGGCCTTTAAACAGATTTTAAATTTCCAATATTTTGGCTATCAATTACACAAGTTTCAAATCCCGGTTAACTTTTGGATCACATCAGATAAGAACAAATCTTGACGTTATTTGAGGTGCTGAATTGAAATTTGGGTTTTGTTTTTTAAAATTTATTCTAGTTTGTGAGTTCGCCACGCTATCATAATGACAGTCAGCTGTTGGAATCGCAACAAACATTATAATTTGTTTTTTAAAGTTATTGGTCTCTTGATGGGGATGCAATCTGGCTTTACCAAATTTTGTGTCTGTGGAATAGCCGTGCAACTAATCAGCCGTATGTGAAAAAATATTGCCCACGCCAGGATAACAAAAAGTCTTTTCTTTACCACTTGTGAACCCACAAGAACATTTTTTTGCCACCTCTCCACATAAAGCTTGGCGTTATCAAAAACCTTGTCAAAGCGCTTGACCGTGAAGAATCGGTTTTAGAGTACTTGACCAAGTTATTTTCCAAATTTTCGCACACCAAAATCAAAGAGGGAATATTTATCGGACCTTATATTTGAAAATTAATGGCCGACAGAAAATTTACAAAATGCTTAACGCTTAATAAAGTAGCACAGCATGGGTGTTTTAAAATGTTGTTCACAACTTTCTCGATAACAGCCGTCCCCGGATTTTAAGCAGATGATCGATAGGTTGTTGCAAAATTATAGTAAGATTGGAATTCGAATGTAAAAATACATTTTTTGTATTCTTCTCTAGAATTTTTTTCTGAAAACTTGGGTGATGCAAGCGACGATCAAGGAGAATGTATAGCCTTTGGCAAAAATCCAAAAACGATATCAAGGATTTTGGAACCAGGGCACGATGAGCGACTACTGTTGGGCTTTAATGAGTATAATAGATTCCAAATAGTACAAGCGACTCAGTTTGACTGCTCTTCATTTCTAATTTAACACTTTTTAGTGATTAAATTGTAAAAAGTGTGTTCACTAAATGCCTCGAAAACTAGAACCAATATAAAAAGACGAAATGGATTCAGTGCCTCAAATAACCTTAAAAACAGCATTTGATTGCTTACATCCAAAATCGCAAATAATTGTGTTATTTATCTCTAATATAAGGTATCAGCTTTATGGCGAAGGTATTTGCCTATGGTCCTCACATTTTCATGCCAACAAAATTATAGCTGTGGTATACTTACAAAAACCATATCATTTCTTCTGTTGCAATATATGGTTGCGCTGAGCATTTTATAGTTATTGTAAACAAAGCATAGTTAAGATAAACTAATTTTTTAATTCTATTTTTAATCTTTAATACTTTTAAATACTATTTATTTTTATCTTTTTATTTTAAAAATAGTTATTCAAAAATTCCCAAGCAAAAATTCTTTTAAGTTAAAATAAATATTCAACCATTTTTATTAAGCAAACCCTAAGAAAGAGGCAGGCAGGCAAATTAAAACAAAAATAGTTTATAGGGAAAAATAGAAGTGAAAACATTAAAAGCCTAAAAATATGCTGTTTATCTGAAAACGGATTTTATTTTTAATACAAACTTATTGGGTGGTTATTTGTTTATTTATTAGAACAAAAGCACAGAAAACATGTTAAGGTTATAAAAATCATATACGTTGCGATACTTAACTGTTAGAACTCTTTTCTTTTTCTTTCTACAAAAAAAAAAAACAGATTTGTGGTTCGCTGATCTTAGAAAAATATATAAAAATATGTAGCACCCACCTATTTTTATTTGAAGAAACCATAGTATAAGCAAGTAAACATAAATAATATTTTTAATATAACAAAAAGCATGCAACATACAATAATATTTTTGCCAATAAATTGCATTAGTTATGATAAATAAATATCAACCTTAAGGCGTTAGACTAATTTTATTAAAAAAGTGTACAAAAGAAAAAGATAAAAATTGTATTATATTATTTTTGGAAGAAATAACTAGAAAATACAGAATGCTTTAATATAATGATATCAAAGCTGATTCATAAATCAAGTTCAGTCAGCAAGTCACCAATTTAACAATATTTTTATTTAATTGTCTATTTCAAAGAGAATCCAAGTTACTGGACACATCGCAATAAATAATAATAATAATTAAGAAAACGACATAGAGATTTAATAGTATAATTAAATAGAATAATAGCCGGCGAATAAGATAATAATAAGAAAATAGCCGGTGACCTCAAGCCTGGATAAACAAAAACAAATTTAATTTCTTCTAATCTCAATAGGGTTTTAGAGGAATATGTTGAAGCTCTAAGCGATACGAAATGGGTTAATAAATTTCTCCATTGGAAAGATTAAGAAACTGTTAAGACTAATAGGACAAACTTCTGAAAGTATAAAAATTTAACTTTTTTTTTTCTTTTTGAAAGAGAAGTAGCACTTCAGGCAATAATGCCTATTTAGTCAAGTACCGTGCTACATTCTTTTTTAGAAAAGGGATAGAGAAGAAATGAAACAGGTGGTGAAAATAGAAGGTTAGTCGGAAATTAACTGGCGTATAAAGACAGCGCAGTGACCAGTGACTATGCCTTCACCGCTGAGCAGCTCCACCGACAGTTAATTTTTATTTTTGTAGTAAAAAAAAACCAAAGTCTTCGTTAGGAATCGAACCCACAACCCATATACTTACAAGCTGGTACACTACCTACTAGCCTGCAGGGGCACCTACTTAATTGAACTTAATTTAAAAGAAGTTTCATATTGTTTCATTTATTCCTTTTAATATACGTTTTATTATATTGAGTTATTGTATTGCAAAATAGTAACACATCACTTTAGAGTTATAAATTAAATTAAACGATTTATTTACTTTCAACACACACAAAATAAACATGATGTTAACTTAACTACCTTATAGCCTGTTTCCACGACAGTTTGAATCTCGTGTTTCGCTCTCTGAAGCAAGTTTGTGAATCATGCTGTTTACACGACTCATTTATCTGCTTCGATTTGGCTGTTGTTATTAAACAGAAAAATATAAGTTGAAAAACAACAACAACAGTTGAAAAACAACAGAAGATATCCTTCTTGCCGCGATAGCATTAAGTATAATTTTTTTTTCTATCCATTTTTTTTTTTAATTGTATAAAATTAAAATTAATTAATTAAGTTTTAACTTTATTTTGTTTGTAAATTTTCTTTGTTTACAAAAACGTTTAATTTTGATAACTAGTGCAGATAAACTTACGATAAAAATTAGGGAAGAGAGGATTTTTACTTGCTTCGCAACTAGCTTCAATATGAATCTACCAGCTTCGCTCTCAAAATTTTGTATGGCGAAGCAGGTTGATTCGCTTATGATTGGGGTGTGAAGCAAGAATAGAGAGCGAAGCAGGTGCCGTGGAAACACCATATTAACAAATGCTTTATTATTTTGTTGTCGATTTTCAACGATATCTCAAATGAAATTATTTCATTTGCCCAACATGTAGTGTTGTTTTAAGCGTTTATCGCATATAGAAGAATATTCTACTTTAATATGGGGTGGCATATTGTTGTTGCTATTATCATTCAATTAAGACCCCTGCTTGGCTGTGTGTTTTTTTTATGTGCTTGTTGTTTTTCTTGTCTGTTGTTTAGCTTATTTCGTGGAATTTTTTGTTGATATTATGTTATTGTCTTGTGTATATACAATTTCTTAGAAAAGTACCCATTTTGTAAAACATATAATAGGTCATTTCGTGTACTTTTTACTCTGACAATTATTTTCTTGAAAACTGAAACAAATCATCTTCGTAATAATGTTAAAAAAATCAAAGACTGCTCCGTGCGTAGTAAACATGTATAAACAATTACAAAATGAAGCACTAAAAATTACCACTAAATATTAAAAAAGGTAAACTTAAATATTAAAAGATGCCCCTATTGATGATATAATTTGACATATTGAACCTCTTCATTTGAGCTATTATGGGCGAAAACTTTAAAGTTTTACAGAATATATAGTTCTATGTCTGCTAGGAAATTTATCTAATCTATATAATCTATAATTAGAGGATAACGGGAAATTGTGCAGCACTTTGATCATTTTGTCTCATATTAGTGGTTAACGGCAATGTTTTTACGTTATTCAACAAAGGTGATGCCTTCAGACAAGCATTCAATTCATCTGCCGGCATTGCACGGGGAATTACTGGCAACATGTGCCTGAAATCGTCTGCCAACAATATCATTAAGCCGCCAAAGATATTGTTATTTCGCCGAAGATCCTTCAGTGTGAAGTTAAGTGCTTCAAGTGATTTCTTATGTGCCATTGTGCACTCATTCCCACTGCACTGGATCGGGAAATATTGCATGTTGGAGTATCAATTGTGTTTAAATTGAGTGGCAACTTTAGCGCAGTATGTGCAGTACGACCGCCATTCCAGATGATGCTAACGCCAAAGCTATGTCACATCTAGATCGAATAGTGCCCAACATGAATGAAATGACAAATGTTTTCCCTGTTCCTCCAGGTGCGTCCAAAAGGAATAGACCACCAGTATTATTGTCCACCACTTGCATTCATATATTAGTTTTTGCTGTTCATTCAGCAACGGCACATTATTTCGAACGAGTTCCTGTAATGTATCAACATTGTAATGCAGCTCTCGATTAAATCCTTGGTTGAATGCATTGTGCATCGATCGATCATTCCTACTTCAATCAGTAGCTTGTCTGCAATAGCCAAGCATTGATCCTCAATCAGAATATTTCATCGGTTATTTACATGTCGGGATTATTCGTTCGAATGCGCAAGCGATGCAGGATTTTTTCACATATGTCGTCTTTGTAGTTGTTCCATAACTGAGTTGGTTGTGAAGGGAAATAAATATGTGGTGATGATAATTGCAAACAGCGTTCGTATTTGGTACGCATTTGATGAAACAACTGAAACCGCAAGTGTTAAATCCCAATGAGAACTGTTCTCCAGCAAACCCAATAGTTGACATGCATCTCGATATGTTTGGCATTAGTGGCCATTCACAGTTTTCAAATGCCCAAATGGTTTTGACTCCACGTACATTTACCAACAGCAGTCGCAAATAAAAACATTCATCATTTCTAGGATGAACAGTATATATGCGACCTAGTTTACGGCGCCATCTACTTAAAATGAAACGTACTTATTTTCGTGAGGGATACTCACAGATGGCGCTGTAAGTGAAAAATGGTTTTCCCTATTTTCCTGCTTTTCTCTTGAAATCTTTCCTCAATTTTCTTTACTATAAACCCCACGAAGTCCGAGACCTTTTCAACCAATGCAAAACCGTGGGTATTGGTTCGTGCGTTCTGTAGTTACAGCGTCAGGAAGGAAAACCCGACTTATTTTTATATATATTTTTTATTATTTATTGTTGCTCTAAGTTTTCCAACAAGAGTTTTATATCTCTAGGCAAATTGACTAAATGAGAGTTTTCATTATACCAACACAAGAAAAAGACAACAAAATTTAAAAATACTTCCATACAAAAACACAGCAAACATTTCGAAAACAAAAACACTTTTCATTTTCAATTTTTCTTCATAAGGAAAAGGACACCCTTAATATGAAGAATTAAGAAAATGAAAAATATTTTTAAAGAATTTTACGAAAACGCAACGTGCAGAAGCAATGAAAATAAACAATTTTATCAGTTTGGCTTGAGATATAAGACTCTTGAAATGTCTACATAAAATTTAGGGTAAAAACCAATGATGAGCTATATAAGCAATAGTGAAATGGCCTTTGCATTCCCCCAAAGGGAATAATTTTCAAATATTTTTTGAATGATAAAAATTTTATGAGAATATTATAAAATGTGTATGTGAAATATGTAAAATGCACAAATTAACGTAGATTAAATTAAAAATGGTTGCACAATATAAAATTATTTTTTAAATTTTATAATAAAATGTTGTTTAAATTTTTAAAATTTTTTTAACACATACTTTACTCAGATGGTTAATAAATGGGCATATATATATTTTAACACACTTGTTCTTACACTAATTTATGTAAAAAAATGCAGTAGCAAAATGCAACAGTAGGAATAAATACAATTTGTCACAATGTGACAATACGAAAAACATATTAAACAACAGCAGGAAAGACATGCAGATATAAAATAAAATAATAAATTAAATAAATAAAATAAGAGTTTGTGAATATGTTTTAGTGAATACATATACTGCTATACAAATCACATAAATAGCGGCTCTTTAATCTCACAAGAGTAAAATGTTAATGCAAAGATAAAGAAATCCACAAGCACGCACTGGCAACATTTGAAAGAGCTGGTGTTAGTGTGCATTACAAATAATGAATATTCAATTCTAAATAAATAGAAAACCTTTAGCTATATGTACTATGACTACTTCTACTACAACAACATGTCCCCAAGCTTGCACACATTCATATATAAATTTACAATTTACAATACAACATCCTATGGTGTTTATGCAATGTATTTGTGGTAGTAATTAGTGGCAATTTGTGTGCATATTTTAACAATGACAATGTAAGCAATTTACTGACACTCTCTCACTTAAAATATGTGACTCAAATCAAAAGCATGTTTTTATTTTGTCACCAAAAAAAAAAAAAAATAAAAATTTGAACGTATGTGCATCGTAATTTTTATAATTGTATGCATGTTGTAAATATTTGCATAAATATGTGAGTGTATGTATATGTAATCTGTATATATTTAATAGTTTGTATATGTAAATGATAGAGAACTTGTGTTTAAAATTTGTTTTTAATTAGTGAAATTGTAAGAATTCACACAAAAGATCTTTTAGCACGAGACATTTAAAAGTGTTAAATTTAAACTTAATGAAAACTAACTAGACAGTTTCCTTAACATGCACACATATACATACATATTTGTAAATACAACAAGCTGATAGTTTTACACAAAGCATTTGCTTGTAAGCTTGGCTGTGTATCCTTTTTAATTAGAATATAAAATTTATGTGATTTTAATCGTATTTAATTTAAACTTATATTTCTACTTTCTACAAATAAATATTTTATCTCTTCCACGAGCTGTGTTCAAAAAGTTATTAGAATTTTTCTTAAAACATATCGTAAGGGTTTCACCTCTAAAGAATTAAAGTCGCTACACTGTTTATTTAACTGATAGTCCTTTCATAATTTTAGTCCTTCCCTTCCATTACAAGCTTTCGGAACTCTTGCAACTTTCATAGGAAATTTATTTGTATAGCTAGTATAACAACGAATGCTAAACATTAGAGGGTGTTCCAAATGTACCACGGTAATCATAAAAACATTGTTATTATTGTATTTGTATTCCTCAGTAATGCTACCAGTAGTTATCCGCAAAATTCTTGCAAAATTTTTATTTTGTGAATGGTAAGACTTAGCTCATATTTGATATAACAGATAATTAGTTTTATCCTTCCGCTGAACGAATATGGTAGTGTATACGCTTGAACAACGCTGGGAAATATTGCGACATTACTTTGAAAATCATGGTAATGTTGCAGAATGTGTGCGCAAATTTCGTACGGATTTTAGAAGAGGAGAATCACCGTCAGCTCCGTATGTTCGTTATCTTGTGAAAAAAGTGAAAGAAACTGTCATCCTTATCGACAATATACTAGTTTTGATATATTTTTTTTAACGTATATTCGTAGTAGATGCATTGGCAATTGTTACAATGAATCCTATTTCGCACAAAACTCGCATTTAAATAATTAAAATCGTGAATTCGTGATGTTTTCGAGCGAGATAATTGTCCTTCTGAGACTGCTATTAAGAATTTGGTTGTTAAATTTGACTCGACAGGCTCGAATCAAAATGTGCGAACACCAAAGCATTGTCGACCGGATCATTCAACTGAAAACATTGCAGTCATGAATTACAGTTTGACAATTCCTCGACGTTCTTAACAATTGCGGTTATACAAAACCAACACATGGCGAATTTTGGATTTAACTTTTAATCTGCACAAGATTCAGCTGGTGCAGGAATTAAAGCCATTGTCTTAGATTCGCTAAATTCATTCAGTAACAACCGGCTGGTTTTTATGAAAAATCATGTTTTCAGACGAAGCCCAATTTCACCTGTCAGGGTATGTCAACAAGCAAAATTGCAGCATTTGGCCTTCTGAAAATCCGAGAGCGATTATTGAGAAGCCTTTGTATTCTCAACTTGTCACTATATGGTGCGCTATGTGGTCTACAGGCGTACTTTGGCTATTTTTTTCGCAAATGAGGCTGCAAACGCAGTAACGGTCAATCGATTATGTTATCGCGAGATACTAACAACTCAATAGTCGCCTATTATTAACGACGTGAACAACACTGAAACGTGGTTTCAAAACAACGATGCCACATTTCAATAAAATGATCATTTTATTAAAAACCAAATTTCCCGGCCACATAATTTCACGACAGTCAGCAATTAAGTGGCCAGCAAGATCGTGTGATTTAAAACCACTGGAGTATTTTTTTGTGGGGCTATGTTAAGGACAGAGCCTATACGGAGCCAAGCGAATCGATTTCAGCCTTAAAACTTAAAATCCATGATCTGATTAACAAATAGGGCCATTGTGCCAAAAAGTGATTAAAAACTTTGATGAAAGAATCGACATCTGTCAGCGTGATCATGGTGGACATTTCCCAGACATCATTTTTCATTCCTAATTGCCGAACATTTCTCTTTGTCATACAATAAAAATTTAAATGATCTTAATCTAAATTTTCTATATTATTTTGTTTTAGAAAACAAACTTCTTGTTGAAAAATCTTTTGTATTCGAGGGCACTTATCCTTCCGTCTGCTTTGTAGTTGAAGATTTATTTGCAAGAATTACATACGAGTAACTCTACTGGAATTCGGGAACAAAATTAGTTTTCAATCTGTTAAGAACTTGTTTTCTTCTAAAATTAAATTGGTGTTATAAAATTAAATCTATTTATAATAGATTTTAGGGAATTGCCTTCCTATATATGGTATTTTCTTGTAGAGGTATATAACTTTAAAATGAAATAGTATAAAGACGATTTTTATCTAAATGAACATGAAATTTAATTTATTCGAAATGTAATTTCTGGCAATATAATTTAAATATGACTTCGGGCATATGCCTAGCTCGAACTTAATCTAATCTTGGGGTCCAATTATCGATGACTTTTTCAATATATGTGGCCACAAATTAATCCTTTAGGGCTTATTAGGGTAGCCTAGTGACTTTATATATTCCCAAAGCAAATTTTCTAGTGGCGTTAACTCGCACGATTTTTGCCACTAATTTACAGGTTTGAAAAGTGGGACTATGCGTTTACCAAACGTTTAATTCAATAAATTATATGGGACACGAACTGTGTCTCATGATGAATGAAAAAGTCACCCACCATTGACTATAATTTTTAAAGATAAAGATTCACCAGCCCATAGGGCATACCAATTAGTCCGTTTTTCTGACGATGCCCCTACATAAAGTTCAGGATTATCATCACTACAAATAGTTTTGGTTAACGTATCTATTAAAATAAAATTTTCAAAATTTTCTTATGAATAGCCATCACAACGGCAACTTAACTTAACTTGAACACTTGATTACTGTCAAAGTGGCCGTAGGTTAAAAAATGGTTCCAACTTGAAAAAAATCAAACTTAAAATTCCTTTTGCATAGCAGCCGACTTATTGGTCCTTGTAGGGCAAATTACGTCGAATATATTCTTCTGTTTTTTTAAGTTTGTCCTACTGTGTTTAATAAGAAACTATGCTGCGTCATTGAAAACATTGGTACTTTCGTAAACTGGGTTTTAAAAGTCAAACACATAAATATTGCATTCTGATATAAGTTACCATCACAAAATGTAAAAAGTACATTCAAAAATAGCATGAGCAGTTATTTTAAAACAAAATTTTAAATTTCTTTTATTTGCATATTTACAAAAAGGATAACATTAATGCGAGTAGTAAATATTGAGTTGAGTATTCGTATGTGTGTTTATTTCTTATAAGATTTATTGTAGATACCAAGCAACCATAAATCGCTTTATAAAGGTTTCTAAAAGAAAACCATGGTTACTTCAAGGAATATTATGCAATATGTTGTACATTATGTTAAATTAAATAACATACTTGACATTTACTGTGTTGTAGATAAGGATGAAAAGACTAAAGCAGAGAAGAACATAAAATGTAGTGAAATAATATTTTTTATAAATAATTTTTCTATAATAATTTCTTTTAGAGATTAAGAAATCTTGGCTTTTGTTGTTATTTGTTCTTTATTAAAAAATAGTTTCAAAATAGTTTTTCCATAAACGTTATAAAACGTTTCCTTTAAGTCAAACTTCATTAGCGCATTTACTTAAATCAAGTGTAGTGTTACTTGATTTTCCATACAGGTTTTATGCTCAGACCAAAACATGTCTGGAATATTTAAATTCAATTCCTTGTTATCTATTCCTATATCCGGGAAGGTATAATACTACTTTGTTGGTTTATAATTTTTGATTAAATGCAAAAGGATGAATCTTATATTGATAAATGTTTAATTTAATGCCAGCAATTATGTATGGAACACAATATCAGATTAATATCCGCCTCTGTTAATTTTACAAATACGATTTGAACACATTTTCACACATTTCGGGTGGTATTTAATTAATTCCATCACAAATTGTTTGTTTGAGTTGCTCCAGCGTTTCTAGTTTGTTTGCCTAAATCTTGCTTTTCAGATATCCCCACAAAAAGAAGTCCAGAGCAGTTAAATCAGGCGACCATGAAAGGCAATCAACATCATCATTTCTTATACTAACTTTTTGTGGAAAGACAAAATTCTATTCTAATCCTGACTGTATGAGACATGGCACCGTGTTGTTGATACCACATATAAATCAAGCCCAAAGAATGTAGTTCTGGCATTAACAAAGTTTTGAATCATATCACGATATCGCTACCCATTCATAAGTTATCATTACGCCGTTTTCATTTTCAAAGAAGTAAGATCCAATGGTTCCTCGGCATCGAATTATACACCAGAGTGTCACTTTAAATGGATGCAAAGGTGTTTAACTTGAGCATTTCCCATTTTCCAGAACCGACTATTCTCTTTATTTCCATCTCCATATAAATGAAAAGGTTCCTTGTCACTCATTATGATTTTTTCGTAAAAATCATAAAAATCATAAAAAGTCGTGGCAGAACTGTAGCATTTTATTGGCATATATATGGTGGCGCAAATGGTCTTGTGGAAGAAGCTCTTGTATCAACTGAATCTTATATGGAAACAAATGCAAATCTTTGTCCCAAAGTTGTTCTTTAAAGTCCAAGCTCCTGACTACGGCATCGAATTGAGATTGATGGATTGTTTTGAGCACATTTTTGAGCAGCAATAATGTTTTCAGCCGATCTTGTACTACATTGTGCTCCATGCTTGGACCTATCACCTACAGATCGTCTTTCTTCGAAATCATACAACACACGATAAATAGTGCGCTTTGTTGTCACGTTGTTTCTTCCAAAAATTTCACGTAACTTTCTCAGCGACACAGTAATCGGTGATTGATTTTAATAAAATATTTTAACGATTAAAACACGTTGGTTTATCGAATATTTTTCCATAATAAATTTGACACGTGTCTACTTCACGACTGCCCAATATGAACTGTCAAGAATAAAGTTTAGCAAAATGGCGGCAAAAGAAATTAATATGCCTTCCCGGCGAACACTCTATATTAAATGTTTATATCGAAAATATAAGGTTTGATTTTTAATTTAAAAAATAAATCTCCTTTGAGCCCTTTAAGTTTCTTTTTTCACCAGTCACTAAATTTTCCTAAAGCCAAATTTAATAGTAAAAAAATTGTGTTTTATAGTTCTATTATTTAGTTGGTTTAGTTTAACCCTATTATTGACAATATGTTATTGGGATAGCATTACTGCGTAGTACAAGAGGAATCACAGGCACAGATCTATGGCACAATACTTGTTCAAGAAAACACTGGTATGACGCAACGTACGTTGGATTATGTCTGAACGTCCCTAAGGACTTATTCAAGCTGGATTGCAATAATCAAAAGAGGGCAACGGATGGTTCTTATTGGTTTAATAAAAGATTGCTGAAACGGGATTGAAAGTTATTGATTTTCTATTACTGTTACTTTTTATTCGTACACAGGCTTGAAGATTCCTCAATTGAACTATTGGTGAAAAATGGTGAATTATGCTACATTTAAACCTCAGGGCTTTCTGTTGATATTTTCACAGGAAGGGTGCCATATTCTCTTAAAAGTTAACAGAATATCTATTAACAAAATTGTTAAAGTTTTTTCCCTTAAAGTATTTGTTTTATTTCTTTTTAATGAACACAAGAAAAAGTTGTTCAGATTTTAAAAGAATAAACTCCTGGCCCACTTTCTTTTGAAGATTTCCCATCCCCATTTATTATGTGATCCAATGTGAATTTAAGTTCGCAAGTACATGCATAATTTAGCATGAAATTGCAATTTAAATAAAAAGAACACAGTCAGCAAGACAAAGACGAATTCTTTACGTATTTAAATGCTTTCACTTTCAAAAAGTCTCTGTAAAAAAACAAGACACTCACTTTGGTTTTGCCTTTTTCTAAAGAGATGTGAAATATTAAAAACACAAATAACTTTTTATTTATGCTCAAACATACTTATTAACTAATGCCAAGAAGTTCTTATAGAAAAATTACGGGCAATGAAAATATTCTATAAAAATTATGACAGCTTTTTCTAAACAACAATTTTTTCTCTATAGAAAATAAATCGCTGGTGCATATCTACTTTTCTATAGAAAATAATTCACTGATGAATATTAATTTTTCTATTGAAAATAAATCACTGATGAATATTTATTTTTCTATAGAAATTAAATCACTGATGAATATTTATTTTTCTATAGAAAATAAATCGCTGGTGAATATCTACTTTTCTATAGAAAAAAAATCACTGATGGATATTTATTTTTCTATAGAAAATAAACGCTGATGAAACTTTATTTCCTATAGAAAATAAATCGCTGATGAATATTTATTTTTCTATAGAAATTAAATCACTGATGAATATTTATTTTTCTATAGAAAATAAATCGCTGATGTATATTTATTTTTCTATAGAAAATAAATCACTGATGCGTATTTATTTTTCTATAGAAAATAAATCACTGATGTGTATTTATTTTTCTATAGAAAATAAATCACTGATGAATATTTATTTTTCTATAGAAAATAAATCACTGATGAATATTTAGTTTTCTATAGAAAATAATTCACTGACGAATATTTATTTTTCTATAGGAAATAAGTCGTAGATGAATATTTACTTTTCTATAGAAAATAAATCACTGATGATTATTTATTTTTCTATAGAAAATAAATCGCTGATGATTATTTATTTTTCTATAGAAAATAAATCGCTGAGGAATATTTATTTTTCTACAGAAAATAAATCGCTGATGTATATTTATTTTTCTATAGAAAAAAATCGCTGATGAAATTTTATTTCCTATAGAATAAAATTGCCTGATGAAATTTTATTTTTTATAGAAAATAAATCGCCTGATGATATTTTAATTTCTATAGAAAATAAATCGCCTGATGAAATTTTTTTTCCTATAGAATTAATTAACTGATGAAATTGTATTTTCTATAGAAAATAATTGCTTGATGAAATATTATTTTTTAGAAAATAATTGCCTGATGATAAATAACTGATGAAATTTTGTTTTGTATAGAAAAAATTTGCCTGATGAAAATGAAAAATTTTTTCTATCCAATATATTTACCTGATGAAAATAAAAAATGTTTTCTATAGAAAATAATTGCCTGATGAAAAATGTGTTCTATAGAAAATAATTGCCTGATGTAAAATGTTTTCTATAGAGAATAATTGTTTATTGAAAAATTTTTTCTATAGAAAATAATTTCCCGATGAAAATAAAAAGTTTTCCTATAGAAGATAATTGCTTGATGTGAATGAAAAATTTTTTCTATAGAAAATAATTGCCTGATGTAAATGAAAAATTGTTTCTATAGAAAATGTTTTCTATATTAAATAATTGCCTGACGTTAATGAAAAATGTTTTCTATAAAAAATAACTGCCTGATTAAAAATGTGTTCTATAGAAAATAATTGCCTGATGTAAAATGTTTTCTATAGAGAATAATTGCTTATTGAAAAATTTTTTCTATAGAAAATAATTGTTCATTAAAAAATTTTTTCTATAGAAAATAATTGTTCAATGAAAAATTTTTTCTATAGAAAATAATTGTTCAATGAAAAATTTTTTCTGTACAAAATAATTGTTCAATTAAATTTTTTGTTGTATAGAAAAAATATAACCAATGTAATTTTTTTTAAAGAGAAATTATAAACGAAATATATTGTACAGTTTTTTTTACAAAAAAATTTGGACTGATGAACTTTTTTGGCGAAATAATGTGACGGAAAAACTAACTTTTTGATAGAAAATATTAAACTTAAACTTAGTTTTTGATGAATTAAATTGTTCTGAATAAGGAGAAGCTGTTTTTTGATAAGTAAGTTTAAGGTGCGAATAAGTGACGTGTGGTGATGAAATAATTGAAAATTTTTATTTAAAAAATATGACTGTTTTTGCAAATAAGCGACTGTTGGACAAGGCGAAAAATGTGTTTATGAAAATGGCATAAAGCCTGTGAGAAAAATTTAGAGTCCAAACTTCTATGCTATTAGTTCTACACAATTTGGATCTTTGACTTTAAGGAAAAATATATATTTTGTCAAAAGTTTTTCTCATAGGATTTATTATAACTTTATTATGTATGAGACCACAAGTTATTTAACGATATTATCAATATAGAGGAATAAATTATAACTTTTTATTTTCCTGTTATTAATATTTTAGAATTTTTTCCATTTACCCAAACATCTATGTTTAATAACATGAAACTAATTTTACTTTACTTTAGAAGTCACTGAAATAGTTGTCAATTACTTTCTTTCAAATTAAAATAATAAAAAATAAAAGTATAAAATAAGCAAGAAATAAGAATAAGAAATAATTTTTCTGTATTTTATAATGGGGTAAGATTTCAATTTAAGACAATTAGGGAATTAAGTTTTGTGCTAATGGAAATTACATTATTTTGAATAGTCTCTGTAGACGCTGCCTTGACTGTTGCGAGATCCATTGGAATGGATTTTTCTTTTTAATTTCACCTTTAGTGATGCTACCATTGATATTTTTTGATCCGAAGGTGGTATGTATAAGAATGAGCTGGAATATAAATACACATGCATAATAAAGAACAAAATTTTTTTATATTTAAAAATGATAGGAATATCGCGCTTCGTTTGTATTCTTGTGGGTCTTTGTTTGGTACGTGGTAGATGCCGCCCCTGAAATAGCCACTGCTTCTATACCGATAGTATTTTTCCCCATTTTAGGAGTGGCAGTTAGTAGTCGAAATAAATACTAAAAATTATTTCTCTTTTATACAATTTTGCTTTCTTTAAAATTTAGGACTCTAATTACTCATGTATGGGCTTTTTTGGAGATGCGAATGCAGTATTTGTATTGTGTAATTTTGTTGCCGTCACTGTACAACATTCGAATGTTGCCAAAATTTATGCTTTCCTTATATTATCCAAATTAAGCAGAGATCCCAGAAAGTTTGTATATTTTATATAAAATTATTTAATCAGATTAAAGCATCTGTCAATCCATCTTTAGAATACTTTTAATATTAATGATTTGGTGTTATTTTCTAACGGCTATATTTCCTGCTGCCTTTGTGTGCGCCTTTATCATGCCTACAATTAGAGCCATGATGGAAATTTTAGAAGAAATAAAGATTTGCAAGGCCATAGATGAAGACATTGAGCTTAAGGATGATCAACGTCCTTATCCATCTAAAGCAGCCACTGCTTTTTTCATAGGAACAGCTTTCGCTGTTAACATTGGTGATATAACGACAACTCTATGCTCAGCTGGTGGTTTTACTATTAGACAAATGATAAAGGAGTCAGTTCGCTCTCTTCTGACAAATTTTATTTCTTATTGATTTTGTACAATTTATTTTTAGAGATTCGTCTCTTAAAACGTTGGCTGGTTCTTTCCGTTTGGACTACTTTTTAATATCTTTGCCTGTGTCCCTTATTTTACTTATAATTACAATAATTTACTTAGAGCTAATTTACTTTGGTGCTCAACCTTTGGATTTTGATCAAGATGCTTCAAAAGAATCTCTAAAGGGAATTGCAGATGATATGCCGCCTGTAAATATATACATGACGAGTGTTATACTATTATATATACTTGCTTTAGTTAGCACAACAACGGTGGCTATTTGTATTCCGGAGATGAATAATAAGTGAGTGAAAATTTTAGTTGTAATCAAAATTAAGTAATTTTCAAAAAACTGAATTATTTGCCGGTCAGTAGTGTTGATTATTTAACAAAAAAACATTCCTAACTATTTCAAATCGATTCGTGAGGATGCCTTTTTCCACATTAAAATTAATGCCATTTTTTTTTTTTGGTAAAAACCCGATAGCTTACGAGTAGAACTGTAATACCCTCTTATAAGCAGGCATAAACTGCTTATTATAATACATCAAATATACTTTAAGGACACCTTTCAGGTTTTAGTAAAATTTTGTATACTTTAAGAAAAAGCCGACAAAACTTGTGTGCCAGTTTCAGTTGTACAAAGATTTGAGACATTTTCGTCTAAGATACTCGTTAAAAGCACGACTTCCTTATAATTCTTTTATATTTGTTAATGTGTATATTTCAAAGCTTGGCTTAATTCTTTTATTTTTAGACTTCTGCTTATACATATGTCTGTGATGACACCCTTTGACTTGAGTTAAAAAGTTTTAAATGCTTAGTTAATACGAATACAAATGTAGCTAGCTGCCAGTAATAGGCGCATAAATGGACAGATATCGAGTTGTATTACCAGGGATAAATTTTTTTCAGTTTGGGTTCATTGCTTTTCATTTTCAAAGCGATTTTTCTAAATACCCTCAGCACTTCAGAATCAACACTTTTGAGAATCCTTAAATAAAACATTAATTAAATTTGCATACTCACTTTATAAAGGATTTATTTACAAGTAAAACCGATGGATCCTTAAAAAAATAATTATAATAATTTTTTTTTTTTTTTTTTTTTTTATTAAATCATAATCTTAATTTTTTAAACGGTCTTTTAAATTATAACGATTTATTTTTTTCGACATTTTGCTTTCCTGTGGAAAGCTTCTTCAGGAAATTATTGTTTATATTTTTCAAAAACAAAAAATTGTAACAATTTAAAATTGTTTGATTATAATTTCCAATTTTATTCGACCTTTTTTTATTTTTATTAAATCTTAATCTTAATTTTTTAAACGGTCTTTTAAATTATAACGATTTATTTTTTTCTATATTTCGCTTTTCTGTGGAAAGCTTCTTTAGGAAATTATTTTTTATATTTTTCAAAAACAAAAAATTATAAAAATTTCAAATTGCTTCAATTTCAAGCTTCTTCAGGAAATTATTTTTTTACACTTTTTCAAAAACAAAAAATTATAAAAAATTATATGAAATTTTTCAATAAAAAATTATCCAATAATTTTTTAAAAATTATCCAATAATTTTTTATGCAAAAATTTTTGACCAAAAAATTTTCAGAAAAAAGCTTATTTGGGGGTATGTAGCTGACCTAACTGTTTGCAAAAAACACTGCGGACGTGTTCTTATTAAAAAAATGTTCCTCAAATAATTTTTCATCAAAAACCTGTTCATTAAAAAATTTTCATCACAAAAATTTTCATCACAAAATTTTTTATCACAAAATTTTTCATCAAAAATTTTGCATCAAAATATTTTTCGCCAAAAAATGTTCATTAATAAAATTTTAACAAAATTTTGGCCATAAAATTTTCATCAAAAAATTTTTCATAGGATCATCATCACGAATTTTTCATCGCAAAATTTTTCGTTAGAAAATTTTCATTAAAAAATAAAATTAATTAAAAAATTTTCAAATAATTTTTCATAAAAAATTTTATCCAACAATTTTTCATGCAAAAATTTTTTACCAAAAAGTTTTCAGAAAAGGCTTATTTGGGGGTATGTAGCTGATCCAACTGTTTGCAAAAATCACTGTGGACGTGTTATTATTAAAAAATATTCCGCAAATAATTTTTCATTTCAAAGTTTTTCGTCAAATAATTTTTCATCAAAAACTTGTATATTAAAAAATTTTTATCACAAAATTTTTCATCACAAAATATTTATTAAAAGGAAAAAATTAATTAAAAAGCTCTTGTTAAAAAATATTCATCAAATAGTTTATCATCTAAAAATTTTTGACCAAATAATTTTTTATCCAAAAAATTTTCATCCAAAAATTTTTCATAAGAAGATCTTCATCCCAAAGTTTTAATCACAAAATTTTTCATTAGAAAATTTTCATTACAAAATAAAACTAATTCAAAAATTCTTATTAAAAAATTCTTATTAAAAAATTTTGATCAAATAGTTTTTTATTAAAAAATTTTTTATCTAATAATTTTTCATTCAAGTTTTCAGAAAGAGCTTATTTGGGGGGTATGTAGCTGATCCAACTTTTTGCAAAAATCACTGTGGACGTGCTCTTATTAAAAAATGTTCCGCAAATAATTTTTCATTTAAAAATTTTTCGTCAAATAATTTTTCATCAAAAACTTGTTTATTAAAAAATTTTCATCACAAAATTTTTTTTCACAAAATTTTTCATTACAAAATTTTCATTTAAAAGAAAAAATTAATTAAAAATTTCTTGTTAAAAAATGTTCATCAAATAATTTTTTATCCAAAACTTTTTCATCCAAAAATTTTTCTACCAAAAATTTTTCATCCAAAAATTTTTCATCCAAAAATTTTTCATCCAAATATTTTTCATCCAAAAATTTTTCATCCAAAAAATTTTCACTTAAAAATTTTTCATCCAAAAAATTTTCATCCAATAATATTTCATTAAAAAAATTTTCAGAAAAATCTTATTTAGGTATATACCTGACGCGACTGTTTTTGCAAAGATCATTGTGGACGTGTAACTTTAAGTCATGAATAACAGCGCCATTCAATTAAATTTACATCTCGCTCGGATTAAAAACAAAATATTAGCGAGTGAGGTGTGGTAACAATATCCACCGCTAAATCAGGCCAGTGGTGTCATTACTATGTAAACTTAACAACTTTATTTACGCCAAAGTAAACCTCGTACCGGAATATAATTTTGTGTCTATAAGTTACATAAGTTGATGACAGATTTTTAAAGTACTCAGAAATTATGATGATTTGACAGAATATAACGATAACAAATTTTAAGAATAGCATGAGACTTAACACTAACATTTGACATTTAACACTGTCATAAATTCTATTGGGCTTGCAAGAACTGCTTACAAACAATTAGGTTAAAAATATGCTCAATATAGAGGCTAGGGGATCTACGCAAATTTCCTTTTCTAGTTCTCTTTAGATACATAGAGCGTTGTCTGAATTGAAATTGAACGTATAAGTGAATAAAAAATTGACTTAAAGGGAATTGAAAACTGCTGAAAAGTTATTTTTGTTTTTGTGAACTTTTAGATTCTTGTTAACTGTTCTCGAAAAGTTTGCTTGCAATCAATTGTGAATATATTTTCCATTTCAAAATTATTTTGACATAAAAATTTAAAATTTTTTAAAAATAAATTAAGACTACTGAGAGTTGTAAATCTAAAGTCATTTTCGAAAGGCATACAATTTTTTTTGGAAGAATATGGAATATTTTTTATTTAAATTAGAGTTTATATATTTAACAATTTTTTTTTATGTATTTTTTATTGCCTAAAAATCAATTAATAATATTTTTAAAATTCTAGTCGAGACATGATAGGGTAGGTTCAAGCAAAGTTGCTTAAAGAAAAACTGGTAAAAAAAATATTTAAAAAATTTTTTGATATTATTAAAACTTTTATTTTTATTCGACCTTTTTTTAAATTTTATTAAATATGAAATAATCTTTTAACGGTCTTATTAAATAATTTAACGATTTTATTTTTTTTCAATATTTCGCTTTCCTTTGGAAAGCTTCTTCAGGAAAAAATTTTTTTATATTTTTGAAAACAAAACAAAATAATAATAATTGAATAATTTTGTTTTGTTTTCAAAAATATAAAAAAATTTTTTCCTGAAGAAGCTTTCCAAAGGAAAGCGAAATATTGAAAAAAATAAAATCGTTAAATTATTTAATAAGACCGTTAGAAGATTATTTCATATTTAATAAATATTATTAAAACTTTAAAATATTTTTAAGATTTTTTACTTAATTTTGTTTTCTTTATTTCAATCTGTGGAACCTTTTTCTTTTCAGTCTCATTAAATTTTCCCTGAATGCCATGATCCTTTGTTTCTTTTACTTTATTTTACCCGCTAATTGTGATTTTTGTAATTACTTCTGTTGCAATGGTTAGACTTATTCGTTTTAGTTAATAAAATGCTTAAAGTATAATATTGAAAATTAATTTTTATAGCTCCGAAAAATTTTAAAACCGCACCCAGTGTTTTACCCTGGGGCCCAGTTAATAAACTAACACCTTGGAAAACATATTTTGTACATGGTTGCAGTTCCTGTTTTGGCATGATATTGAAAAGGACTAATTTATATGATTTTTTGGGATGCGGTGCAAAAAAATTGAATAAATTTTTAGCACGTAAAGTTAGCTTAATAGTATTGACAATGGCGTTAACAATAGTAACTTCGAATGGCTTATTAGCTGAGACAATGATGCCAACGGGTATTTATGCTGGTGGCAAGGAAGATGCTAAACGATTGCTATTCCCCTTGACATGGGCAACTGGTATGACATTTCTGTTGCCCATGAGCAGTCCAGCAAATAGTTTTGCTTTGGGTTGGGGCGATGTAAGAACTAAGGATATGGTAAGTAGAACACATAACAAAAAAAAAAAAAAACAATTAATTTTATTACATATTTATTTATCTTTGTTTTCTATAAGATGTTGGCTGCCATTATTCCCACTCTATTTGGTTTTATAATAATATTACTTGTGAGTTTATTTTTTGAATGAGTGATTTGTTTAATAGTTTTATTTTCAATTTAATCTTATTTGTTATTTTATTTGTGTTTTTCCATTCTTAAATAAAAAGAAAGCAAATAAAAAAGGAAAATATCTTTGTAATTAATTACATTTTTATGGCTGCATATAATATCACACTTTCACCCATTTCTATCATCGTCGTCATCAGTAAATGTTTAAATGTTGACGGGGGGCAGCTGTTTAAAAAAAGAGAACCATTAATTTTACATTTATTTTGATATTGCAGTTGTTTCTTTATGTTCCTCTTATTCTTCTTGGCATTTTCGCCAGTTTACAAATGACAAGCGACAGGTACGATGTGTGAGAATAAAAGTTTATTTGATACTTTGTCTTTTAAGGTTAATGTCGTGAGTCTAGACTTGACGTTAGTTATAAATATAACTATTATGATAAATACAATGCTGTTAAATGGTATTTAAGAATTTCATGTTATCTTTCTTTCTTGCTGTTCACAAAAATTTTGAAAGGGATAAATACAATAACGGCTAGAAAATATAAACATGTGCATTACAAATATTTTCGGCTGTATGCATAAAAACTTAAAGTAGGTTTAACTGCCGTTGTTAGCACAATTTCCTAAAGTTGTATTCATAAAACACTTTTACCTTAAAATACGTTTGTTAACTTTAAAGTAGGAAAAACCTACGTTAAACCTACAATAAATTGACAGTTCAATTTTATTATTGAAAGTTCAAAAACCAAACAAATTGTGTTTACAATAAACTGAGCCGTTTTTTTTAAAGTGGCATAAGTTACTTTGTTATAGTCATCTTTTCAATTAAATTAGTTTTTAAAACATTTTAGTTTTTAGCCATTTCAACTAGTCTGTATTTAGTTTTCTTTCTGAAACGGATTTTTCTAATGATTGTGTTGAAATAAAATCTTTTTTCTCCATGTTGTGTACTATGAAGGATATTTTCGACAGGAGGCTATTACTACTATAAGTCATAAGTCACTATGTGCAGTAATATGCTATTGAGTTGTGACATTCTTAGATATTTTATACAACACGAAACAACCTCCTGAGAATAAAAAATAAAATAATGGTAATTATGTGTAGTATATTAGATATCAGTATAATATTGTTCCGTAAACTGCACTATTTTTTCGAACTAATAAAAATAAGTCAAATAATCACAACAATACTTCACACACACTTAATACATGTTTCCATTTCTTTCACACTAAGCTCCGTAATTAATTTCCTAAGTACAGCGACTAACGCCACTTTCAAAATACATAAGCATTTTTGTTGCACCGTTAATTATCAACACTCCTGTCAAGCAAATCTCAATACTTCTTAACTCTTAACAAATCTCAATACTTCTTAATTTCAAATTTATTAAAAATGAAAAAAAAACTGTTCAGTTGTGACTTATGCCACTTTTAATGTAAACGGCTCAATTGACAATTATACTTTGTTATTCCAAAAATGTTAAAAAATATTTATTTAAACAAATTGTAGTATACAGATAATTATAAAAACTAAAACATAACATGCCATTCAATATAAAACATTTTTACATCTTTATTTTATATTTTACAAAAATATAATTATAATTAATTATTTTAAACAAAAGTTTTATTGATGTACATATAATCAAAACAAAACTCGTTATCCGAATAATTATTTTTTTAATATGAACAAATTCTTTGTAAGTTCTTCGTAAGCCTTGCAAATTAACCTTTTTTGGGTGCTTTGCTTTTTATTAAAAAGATTAATATAAAAAAAACAAAAATATGTTGATTTTGCTGAAAAAAATGAAAAACAATAAAAAACATTTTTTATGGATCTGACTACCCGGATAAATAATATTCATTTTTATACATCGGTAACTACAACGTGACAACTGAAAATAGTGGCATTGCCAGAATCAAAATACTAATTTTACTAAAGCACACATTAGCTAAAGTACTGTTTATGAATACCATTTTTTAACAAACGTCTGTTAGCCTTAAAGTGCTTGTTAACTAACGTGTACTTCAAAGCTCAAATAAGCGTTTTTTATGCATACAGCCGTTTATCTTTAAATATTACCCAACTGCAGAGCATTCAAAAATATTAGTGAAAATGAAAATTATGTCTACCATGGGGATACCCTTTATATTTTATATATTTTTTGTAGGTGTAGTTAAAGCGGAAACTAATTTCTATTGGTTATGATGGTACGAGTCCAATTTACATCTGGTTTGGCGACACCCTTTAAATTATTATTTATTCTTTGTACTATTTCATATAATGGACACTTTATGCAAAATTTAAAGGGTGTGATATCTCCATTTAGAAACGTTCATAAATGTAGACAGCATTTTTTAATTTTACACTTGTATACATCATGCAATAACGGACATTTTATTATTATTATATTTCGAAATTAAATAAGAAGCGAGTGAAAATTTTAGTTGTAATTGAAACTAGATAATTTAAAAAAAAACTGAAGTATTTGCAGCTCAATGGAGCTGATTACACTGAACAACAAAGTTTTTGTTTCGGGGTTGGAATTAGCTGATTTAATTGAAATTATTGTGTGAAGTTGATTTTAAAATTAATTTTACTGTTGATCTTATATGCCTCGAAAGTGTGTGAATTCCGTCGATAGCTTTTGTTATATATGTGGTGAAATAATATTTTTGGCTCAGAAATGTAAAATGACACCTAACGATAGGCTGCCTATGAACATTATTTTGGTGTGAAAGTTGGGGACAAGTTAAATCATGGGCTCCTCATGTATGTTGCAATTTTTGTTCCGTCATATTGCGAGAGTGGCTGAAAAATAAAAACCGGGCAATGGCTTTTGCAGTACCTATGGTTTGGCGTGAGCCTACCAATCATACAGACGACTGTTATTTCTACTTAACTCCTCCCATTAAGCATGTTGATGTGTAAATATCTCAATACAGACAGCGTCAAATAGATTTGCTTCATTTCATTGAGAAGAAAGAAAACTTTGTAGTTTATTCTGATGTTAATGGTTTGATGAACTGCTTGATTATGGATCACACTCCATCGGAATGGAGACTGTTTATAGACTCTTCAAAACTAAGCTTAAAAGCTGTACTTTTGCATAATGGAAATCAGCTACCTTCTATTCCTATAGGTAATGCAGTTCACATGAAGGAAACTTATATAAATATGAAAACACTTATTCAATCAATCAAATATGAACAACACAAGTGGCAAATCTGTGGTGATCTAAAAGTCTGTGCTATACTCCTAGGAATGCAATTAGGGTTCACCAAGTACTGTTGTTTTTTGTGTCTGTGGAACAGTCGGGATAGAAAATCTCACTATAAAAAAGTGAACTGGCGTAGACGAGACCTTAACCCTAATGAGAAAAATGTAGTTAACGAGCCTCTTGTAGATCCTAAGGATGTTTTCCTTTCCCTATTACATGTTAAGTTGGGACTAATGAAAAACTTTGTCAAGGCCATGGACCAGGAAGGACAAGCTTTTAAGTACTTGAGAGCAAAGTTTCCCAGGTTAAGTTATGCAAAAGTCAAGGAAGGCATCTTTATTGGGCCTCAAATCTGTGGAGGATCGTAAATGGTCCTGCTTTTGACATATTTTAACAGAAAATGAAAAAAGAGCCTGGGAAGCCTTTAAGAGAGTTGTACATGGGTTTTTAGGCAGCAAAAGAGATGATAACTTCACAGCATTGGCATTATAACTTGGATGCAACATGTCCTTAGAAATTCATTTTCTTCACTCTCATCTTAATTTCTTCCCACAAAATTGTGGAGCTGTGAGTGACAAACATGGTGAAAGATTCCATCAAGACATTGCCTTAATGGAACAGAGTATCAGGGCCGTTGGAATGAAGCAATGCTTGCAGACTACTACTGGTCTGTGTGTAGGGATGCTCCAGACTTGTTTAATAAAAGACAAGCTAAACGACAACGATCTTGCAATGCATCGGATTGATTTAATTGAAATTTGGTGGTATAAACTTCTTTTATTTGTCAAACTTAGAATAATGTTTTTTCATCAATTTTGTACTTAAAATATTCTAACAGAAACATATCAATATTGTTTTATGTACTTTCACTTTTCACGTATAGTATAACTACTCTCTAAGATTAAGTACTGTGTATCTGAAAAACCAGAGCTAATAAAAGTAAGTAATAGGGCATTTCATTTTTCGCACGGTCTTCTCGGTGGCATCTAAGTTTTGTAAAAAGATTTTAAGATTCAGCTCTTTTTCTATCTTAAGTGCTTTACGCAGACTCTTTTGGCATTGGTTCAGTTGTGTCTTCAAAAATGGGGAACGAAACTCCTGCCATTGGCGCCTTAATTGTCTCTTTTCCCGTATTAGAGATTGAACATTGCTGAAGACGTTAGTATAACTTTTTGCACGTAGGCAGGGCTTGGGCGTTGTTACTCTAGTAGCGTCAGTCAGAATATTTGTAAATTGGTTTACAGCCGACTATGCCAATTTGTTTTTTTACTTGGAAAAAAAATACAATTTTGGTCCTAGCTCACTTCATTATTGCATAACGTTACCAACGTGGGCGAATGATCTGATGAGAGATCAAAAAAAGGAGCCATAGAGATATGTTCGCGTTTCACATTTTTAGTTACAGCAAAATCAATCACATCAGGAATTTTTTTTAAGTCCATAGGCCAGTAGGTAGGATGTCCTGTTGATATTGCATCCAAGTTGTTGCACAAGATTGAGGAGATAAAAGAAAAATAGAAAGAGGAGCTGTTGGCGATACAAAAAGCGCATTTCAGAAGTGTTTCGAGGATTGGAAAAAACGCTGGCATAACTGTATTGTATCTGAAGGGGACAAGATAATTGTTGTTGAATAAATAAATACTTTTTGAAAAAATTTAAAATAACGGTACCTCGTATATGACGTTGCCACATGTCATGTAGCTTGTGAAGCAATCATGAACAGTTATTATCAATGTCTCCTAGACTTGTTCTCTATTAGCTTCTCTCAATTGAATTGCTCTTTTAGATAGCACGATTGAACACCAGCAGATTTATTTTAATAATGTCTTTTTTTAAATCAAGTGCCTGCGAGCGCTCGTAGAAATAAATTCCAAACTGCAACACATTTAAGCAAAATGTTTCAAAGCAATGAAACCCTTTGTTATATTCCTACATAAAAAAAATCCATTTGTAAATAAAAAATGATGGTCTCTTAAAGAAACATATATTTGTATTTAGAGAAAGAAAGAATAAAATCACATATTTATCACATATTTAAAGGAAACCTGTAATAAAGAAGTCAGTTTAAATGTTAATAAGCGGAAAGCGCAAAAAAAATAGAAATGTTCAAATTATAATACACTCGTATCCGCATGCAACTTTTGAAATCATGATTTCAAACTCTAAATGAAAAGGAGCCAACGGGATTTTTAAGCAGTAAAAAGCAAAAACTTGTAAAAAAAATGGAAAAATAAACATGCCAGAAGGGGGTTGAGCTGGCACGTTTAACATTAATGGCATCGTAAGTAACCGTATATTCGTGCAACAACGGTAGCTGGGCTTAACTTAAATGTTTCATCCTATATTTGGTAAAGATTTGTTGTTGTTGTTTTTTTGGGGTTTTCTAAATATGTGCAAAAAAAAAATGTATTTTATAGCAGCGTTTATTTCAATCTCATATAATAATCTTGGATCGTTTCAAAAGGAACTAGCTTAATTGAACGATTCTTAAAAGGAACTATACGGACTTTTAATTTTTTTATTTTTATTTATTAGTTCTCTTATTTTGTAATCTATTTACAATAAAAATATTAAGCAAAATTTATAAATAATTAAAAATAACTTATTTTATTAAGTTCCAGTGAACTTAACAAAAGTTACAAAATAGTAAGTGCGTTAATTTAACTATATTCTGAAGGGTAAGTCAAGAATATGTAATCTTTTCAGTCTTCGTATCTCCTCACTATCATCAATATGTGAAATAGCAAATAAGTTAGAGTGGTTGCTTAAACTATTCAAATATTTTTCACTGAAATTATTGAGCTCTTCCTTTATTGTGGGTATTTTCAGATCACTGTGTAAACCAAGGAGCATTTGTCAATAACCGCAACGTTTTTGATTGATATCTCTGCAGTATTTCAACATTAGAATTACTTGTTTTGCCCCAGAGTTGAAGGCCATAAGTCCAAAGCGGCTTTAAAATCGTTTTATATAAATTTATTTTGTTTTGCAGACTCAGTTCTGATCTTGATTTCAAGAGCCAAAACATTTTTCTTGTTTTAATATCTAAGGACTCGCTTTTAGCTTTGACATGATCCTTCCATGTTAGTCCTCTATTCAAATGGAGGCCTAAGTATTTTACCTTATTTAATTTTGGAATAGTATTTCCATAGAACGTAAGTGATGGACATTCACCTTTTCTTAGCGTGAAAGTCATGTGAGATGATTTCTGGGTATTAATTTTAATATTCCATTTTAGTAGCCATTGTTCAATCAGAGTTAACTGCCTTTGCACCATTGCAGAGGCTTCTTGTGGGGACTCATTCGCATACAAAATAGCTGTGCATAAGTGGCAATGGTTAAAAAATCATTTATGGGCATATCTGACGTGTAGGACTGGACCCAGAACATTTCTTTGTGGTACTCCCGATAAAATAGTTGCAAATTCGGCATCCTCCCCATTAACATATTATGTAAATACGATTTAAAAAGCAAATAAAATGTAGCGGGAAGTAGATGTCTGAGTTTATATAGTAGACCCTAGTGCCATACTCTGTCAAATGCTTGACTGACGTCCAAAAACACCGCTGAACAATATTCTTTCTTTTCCAGTGTATTAGTAATAACATTCAGAATGCGATGACACTGTTCAGGAGTATCATGCTGATGTCTAAAGCCGCATTGGTGGTCAGGTATAATAATCTGAGAATCGAGAATTGGCAGAAGTCTCTTTAGCAGAAGCCTCTCAAATATTTTCGAAAGAATTGGCAACAAACTTATTGGCCTATAAGAGAATACTTCACCTTCCCACTTATTTGGCTTAAGTAACATTATGATAATATTGCGCGTCGAAAGCGCTCGCCATCGAATACAAATCAGCCAGTTACGACGGGAAATGACAATATTATTTCATTTACTGGCAGAGGACAACCAAACAACATAACATTATGATCTTCGCATATTTCCATTGAGACGGATAATAATTTAATGCAATATTGAGCATTAAAAATGGTAGTCAAATATATCATACCCTTTTTTGACTTTTAACTTGATTGCCTACACTCATTTATCGTTCTAACCAAATGGTTTTCAATAAGGAGTGAACATATTTATGGCTTATTAAGACATAGAACGAAACTTGCTCACTTATTTCTTAGCTTTTTGGACTTGTGTTGTCATTAATTTCGATGAAAACCGTCATTTTTAGCTGTTTATTTGTTACGATCGGCGAGCGCCTTCGATGCGATGACTATCAACGATCATTATCAAACTGAGTTTTAGATAGTATTGGATAGTAAGTATTAGGTCGTTCTTTCATTAGGGTCGTATCTATTTATGCAGGTAAATTGTCTCGCGGGGTTAATTTAATATTTCCGTCTTTTATTATTTGCCTGGTAAGTGTGTCCGTCTGAGGATGTTTTACGTTTGTTGAAGTGTATGAGTAGTTTTAGTGGTGTGCAAATTATGTTTGGGGTCGTGTTTACCTGTTGGCTTATAATGCCACTATTAAAAGTTTCTATTTTGAAGATTTCCATACATTTTTTCAAGAAGGTCGAGTCTTTGTTCTAATTTGCTGGGATGTAGTAGTATCACACATTCATCTATTACCCTTGATGAGTGTCCTTGAGTGTCAGGGTACAATACAAAGTAGTAGCGTTTGTGTTTTGTAAATAACACAGAGTTATAAAAATTAAATTATGTTTTTCCATCGAAATATTACACAATAATACGGTTTTTATATCACGTGTTTTTTTTTTGTAGAGGTATAGAACACTTTTTTTAACTGTCGACTATTTTGTCGCTATCAAGAGATTTATGTTTCGCTCCTCATCCGCTTTCTCATTGCTCAAATTAAGGACGAAACCAAGATTGGCGTTGATCCTGCTTTTCCTAAGCCAATTTTGTGTTTAGCGATAAATGTCATTTTTGTTTGAAGGCATATGTGATTATAAAAAGCTCCCGTATTTGGAGTGCCTTAAGTGTATATTGAGACTCCGGTAAAAACGAACCGTATGTTAGTTGTGTTATAGGGGCTGGTGGAGTCATTGGTCTGTACTTTTTTACTGACTACAAACTTTTAACGTCACGATAGGAAGGAACTAGGGCTTCAACAAGACCGCGCAACATGTCACACAGCTCATGCCACAATTATGTTTTATTAAATTATGTCTTTGCTAACCTCACAGTTTTATGTTTCGGACTAGTAAAGTGGCCTTCAAGATCATGCAAAATAACACCGTTACACTGGTTACTCTACAGATATTTAAAATCATTAGTCTACTGCAATAAGTTCGAAACGAACGTTTGAAAAAGTTATCAAAAATTTAACTTCCAAATTAGACTACGTCCGAGCCAGCCGCTAAACTATTTTCTGTTGAAGAGTCGCTTGCCTATGCCAATAAATACGAACTTTTTTACCACTTACATGACAACACTAGCCGCATTATTGCCGATATATGGCCACAAATGTTTTAAAAAGATATCGATAATTATACCTTCATTCCGTGCCAACACATGGCGTTGATATGCTAGAAGTCACATTCCGAAAAAGTAAATTTAATAACAATTTAAAAAATTCATCTTTGTTTTCTTCCATTTCTGTACCTCTATAAAAATACCCTTTTATTTTTAAACTCTTTTAATTGATCAAATTGATTATGATTTGCTCATTTGTTGATAAATTTAAGTTAGTTGATAAATGAAAGAAAAGAAACGATGAACATAAACGACAACATAGTTCACTAAACGAAACAATTTTGCCCAACTCCATCATACAGTGTTACTGCTTGCTAAAAGGTAAAATAGAAAACCATGAATTTTTAATATAATTTTGCGGTACAACTTGTTTTAATTTTTGTTATTTTTCTTTTCAAAACCCTACATTTACAGTCAGCATTTGCTTTTCCTACCCCTCCGCTATAACGTGAACTAAATATTTTTTTTCCACTTTACCCGCGTTTGGTATACTCGTATACCTTGTAGCTACATTTATTATAAACTGATGATGGGTTTATTAAAATTCACAACATATGCTGGCAGATAATGTCAGCTTTTGATGAGAAAACCAAATCGCATTTTATGAAAAAACAGAAAAAATCAAAAAAATAAAAATATAAATTGTTTGGTTTACTTTGCTATTTGGTAACATAACAAAATCTGAATTAAGTCCATTAATATGTTTTCAAAGTCAGTTCTAGTATAAAGGAACGAAATCGTTAGTAATGCACGATTGAGTTTTTGTTTGCAGAGAAATCAGTGCACAAAAAGCAAAAAGAGAAAATATTTTATTTAAAAATATAAATTGATTTTGATAATCTTTGCTTAAATAACAAAGTATAAAATCTAAAAGAGAATGGCAAAGAAGCAATTTCTTTTTCCAATTTTTGTTTTTGGAAATTTCAGCAAGTCTGAAATATTATGTATTCATTTACATTTATTTATTTTAATAAACTTTTTATTATATTGACTTGTTTTATTGCAAAATAATACCACAGCACTTTAAAGTTTTAAATTAAATTAAACGATTTAGTTACTTTCAACACACACAAAAAATAAACACGATGGTAACTTTACCACTATATCAACCAAAAGCTGCTTTACATCCGTATGTCTTACTCCACAATATTTTAATTTGAATTGATTTTATCGTCAGCTAGTAGTATATCTGTTTTAAATGATCCTGGTATATACAAGAATATTCTACTTTAACATCATAACATATTGTTGTTGTTATCACCATTCAGTGTACACGCGTGTTTGGCTCTGTTTTGCTTTTGTTTTTGTTATGTGTTATTTATTTTTGGTTTTCTGTTGTTTAATTTATTTCGTGAAATTTCTTACAAGCATATTGTTGTTGTTTTTGTTTTGTGTGCATAAGATTTCTTAGAAAACTACGCAGTTTGTAAGATACCCAATAGCTATTTCGCTTACTCTTTTACTGATAATTATTTTCTTTTCAAAGTTAAAAAAAATTATCTTCGTAATAAAATTATTATTATTTCTGTTGACACTATTCTCACTAAGTACCTCCTTGTTGAGGTGTGGAACGAGATTTCTTTGTTTTTACTATGCACATATCTCTACAAACTCATCTGGAGCAGCTACACAATATACGCTTTTAATTTGTTTTTTACTTTACTACCTTAACTGCTCCTCTCTGACTACTCTATAAAATGACCTTTATCATTCAATCCATTGCGGCGACACAACCAGTATTTTTTTCTAATCGAGAAAGCCAGGTGATGAAAATACTGTTTTGCATTTATTCATATTTTAAAAATGTATCAATTGTGACTAGTTAACAATAACTAATTTTTTTTATCTGCACTTATCGGCAGTTTTACAACAACCATCAAAATGTTTGAACATGATAGCTGGCGTTTGTAAGTAGTGACAGTATAAAATTATTTAATGCTTAAATTTAACAATTACTTTGCTTGCGGCGACAAATTTGCTTAACATAGTTACGGACGTGTCTTGCTTAAGTTTTAAAAGATAATAGTTAAGCAATAAAGTAAACTACTGGGTATGTTGTTTACTAGCTGCGTGGCTTGCTAAGAAAACTTATGCACAACCACAAATTTCTGTTTACTAACTGCATAGAAATTTTATACACGCAAACAAAAACAATTTGATATGCTGCTTACTAACTGCGTGACCTGCAAGACAACAAGAAATTTCTGTTTACTAACTATATGCGCAAGACAACAACAAACATGTATGCTGTTTACGATCTGCGTAGTTTTTTAAAAAAAATTATCTATACAAAACAACAACAATTATCTTAAAATAAATTCCAAGAAGAAACTTTATCTGTATAAAAACAAAAACAAACATACACACAGACATACAGGCGCCTATACATCGAATAAACAACATACAACAACAAAATCTGATACAAAGGGATTAGAAGATTCTTAAATTTTATAGACTTTTAATGGACAAATATAAAAGAGCAGTGTCTGGGTGGAGTGTAAGCCAATGTAAAAATAAACCTCTTGAGGTAAAGTCGTGTATCTTAAGTAAATTGTTCTGTAGCGTCAACTTTGTGTAGTTAAAGTAAATAAACCTGTTATTAATTTAAAAACTCTAAAAACTGGTGTTATTTATTCTGCAATAAAGCACTCACAATAAAACGTTTATAAAAGGTATAAACCTAACAATATTTTATTATATTGTTCGCAACATGTTATCCCAAATACCTCCGAATTCAAACTATTTGTATTGTAAAATTGTATTAAAAAAGAGTTATATTATATATCAGCTGTATGACTTTGAAATATTTTAAGACGACAATTTTCGGTAGCTTTAATGATTATTATACTTTATTAAATCGTTGCAATATGAAACATGCTAACAATTATTTTCTTTGATATCACGTTAGTTACTCAGATTTCCTATGATATCATTTTAGTTACTCAGATCTGTATGTGGGTAACATGCTTTACATTTATGCACACGTAAGTTCTATGTTTAATGATTTATTTATTCACTTTAATTATACACAAAATAACTTCACCACTGTAAGGCCTAAAATATGATTTATTATTTTGTTGATTTGATTTTACGATGATTTAAATAGAATTCTACTCATCCTCCCGGCAAGTGGTTTTCGCACACAAAAGAATATTCACCATTCCACACTGCTGCATCCAGTCCCACTGCACTTTTTTTGTTCTTTGTTAGTTCTTTTTGTTTTCTGTTGTTTAATTTATTTCGTGGAATTTCTTATAAGCAAAGCGCTGTTGTATTGTGTATATAAAAATTCTTAGAAAACTAGCAGATTGTAAAATACGCAATAGCTCATTTCGTTTACAAGTCAGTTCGTAACAATACATTATATTAAGAACACATTTTTACTAAAATTGTATTTAGTTGACTTATGTATCATAACATGCTCGATTATCCCGGACATACAACAGCTAAAAGTACTCCAACGACTTTCTAGACTTGTGTACTTATAGAGTTAAATCCAAAGATTTTATCTCTGGAGAAGCTGTAAATTATGCATTCGTTTAAAATGTGGTGAATGTAAAGTGTTGCATTATAGGTTGCACACTGCGAAACAGCTTTATTCTCAAAATGATGTTGGTGCGAAAGTTTGCTGTGGCCTAACCTGAGTCTTCTTATTAAGTTGCTTTTGGATTAACTGGTTTTGATTCCAAAGGCATTTTTTTTTGTAGTAATGTTGTTATTCGTCCCATCTTGATTTAGAATATTATTATATTATTCCAGTTGGGAATTCATTAAGGTGATGGTTTTATATAGTTCCCATGTGTAGAAATTTATTATAGGTTTATTTCTGGTATCAGCAGCGCAAACGTTAGCATATTTATCTTCTGCTATAGGTCATATAAATTTAAGATTTTTTAAGAATTAGAGTATTTTGTATATTATTTATTAAATGAGAATCATAATTAATGTTCGATATGTGCTTAGATTTTCCGATGGGGCTAAAATTATTATTATCTGGGCACGGTTTTCCATCGACCCTCGTCAAATTTGGTTCGTGAACAAACCGGTTTCCGCTGTTTGCCATCTTCAGCGTAATCCGAGTACGAAAAGAACACTGCAAGAATAGTGGAGAAGCTGTCGCATCAACTTTAGTTGCAACTGGGATTGCAATGAATATTGCTAAAGCTTCAACCGTAAAAATGGAACAGTATATATCTGTGCCCACAGTTCCTAATTTTACTTATTGAACAATAGCAAAACTTGTGAAAGTTTGTGATTTGGAGCCATCAGTATATAGAAAATTCTGAATTCTGAAAATTCAGTTCTGAGTTGTAAAGAGATTGCAGGTGGCTTTAAAAACTTGTTTAGATACACAAACTGATGTTGTTGGTTTTGGTACGTTGAGCTTGCTGAGGATGTATGGGAAGTAGTGTAACAACCATGAAGGTTCTGATGGCTATTTTAGGAAATGAGGGCACAGTTAAAGCCCCAAAATACGAGAGAATTTTATGCACTGTGAAATCCAAGACTCTCTGCTGGAATTTTTTTTTTTATTTAATTGGAAGTGATTTCAAATAATATTTTATTATGACTGATGAACAATTTTGGAATGAAATATTAAATATTTTTGGAAAAAATGAAGATACGATAAATAAACAATAAATTGTTGCCAAAATTAATAAAAATTTGTTGTAACTTGGATAAATGAAATCGTTAATAACTTTTCCACAAACCATTATTAAAGGTTCCAGCCGGCAAATAACACATTAGAAACACTGCATCAGCTGCACATATTATGGGTATTTCTAAATAAATAAATGTTAAGCTCTCGTACTTAAGTAAAAATAAAATAATTGTCATATAGCAGTGTTATCCGAGTATATTTACGAGTAATATGTTGTTTGAGGAGGCTAGTTAGTAAATAAGTTTTAAGGTCTAGACCTTGGTTGAATTGAAAGATAAACATGTGCTATGTATAAGCGGTTTTGCTAGGATGTTTAATGAACACAACTTTGTGAGTTTAAGCTTTACTGCAACTATAGATAGAAAAAATAACTGTAACGACGTTGCCTTAGGTGACTAAGGTATTGGCTTGATAAAAAGAATAAAATAATATCGCTAAAGTCATAGAGTTTAATGATAGTATATGCCAGTTTTGATTAAAGATTAGTTTTAGCGTTTTAAGTTTTAATTAAAAGAACACTAGAAACGCTTCAATTATCTTCAATATACCTAGACGCAAGTAATATTCACATCCTATTCCCACCGAAAGTATGCTCTTTGATATCTTGCAGATCTTTGAAATTATGTTAAAACTGGAAACAGAGAATAAAGTGATAGGAGAGCAGTTATCAGGTCGGCCTACCTCAGTTTATGTATTACATATATTTTGACTTTAACAAACGTATTTTCTGTTATGCAAACAAATTATTTCTGTCTGTGTATACAAGTATAAAAATGTTTAAGATATCGAGTATCTCTTTATGTTCATATTAGAATTTAAATTTAAGTGCATAAAATCAATATGCTTATAACACGCACATATACATACATACTCCATTGTACATCCAAAATTTTCTTAATATCTGCTTAAAAAATATTTTATGTGTTAAAAAATTTATCAATTGCAATTTGCTTAAAAAGTAAATGACATGAACAGTGAAAGACTAGAGAAAACAAAAAACCAAGCGATAAAATTGCTAGACAAAAATGCAGGCAAAAATTTGACAGATGGCAGAGAATTGTATATAGAAAAATAACTGATAACAACACAACATAGAGAAATTATTTATTATTGAATTTCTATTGTTATTTATGGAAGGATATACAGATGTATGTGAAGGATCTTTTAAACCAAATGACCAAATTGCTTAAGTTGATTTATGTGTTTAAAATGATTTTATTTGTCATAATAACGCAGCGAAAAAAAACTATAGAGAAAAAATATTTCCTTTTCATTTGTAAGAACAGTGGCTGTTAATGTCGAGTTAATTGAAGTGATTAAGCACCGCAGGATTGTTCTGCGCTTTTTCCGCGTTGGAAATTTGAATAATATTGATCTGCAACGATAAGATGAATGACGAACTCAAAACTGCCGTGTTAAACCTCGTAAGCAGAAAATTGGAAATTGTTTCTGAACCAATTCAACATAGTTACTTTGTATGTTATATTTATTATAGTGTGGGTGCCATATGGTGAACGTTAGGGACATATTAAAATTCTTCTATGGAAAAGGAGAAAGCATTTTAAAGACTAACAGCATTAAAAAACAACTTATTATACATTTAATAAAAGATTTAATTTCTTTAACTAACTGAAAGAAAAATGTTCCTTAAATAATTTTGAATAAGAAGAAACTTGTCTTATAATCTCTGTGCTAATTTACGAATACTAAAAAAAAGTTCAATAAACAATCCGGTTAGTTCATTTTAGAAATTTCTTTAGATTAGCTCATATACACACCTACAAGCATAAAAGAAATAAGTTGCCAGAGATATTCATATTAAAAGAATGTAAACGTTTTAACTCGCCTATTAATACAAATCGCAGTTGTTAAATTGTTACGACCTTGGTCCTAACAAATACCTTGGGTTTTTTTCACTACAAATAAAAACTGACTGTCGGTGGGGCTGCTTAGTGATGTTATACGACTGTTAATTTGCGTAACTATCCTTCTACTTTCACCACCTTTCGCAACTCTTCTCTATCCCTTTGCTAAAGAATGTAGCACGGTACTTGACTAAGTAGGCATTGTTAACTGAAGTGCTACTTCTCTTTCAAAAACAAAAAAAAAGAATTTACGTGTACATAGATGTAAAGTGTGTTATCTAGATGCAGATCTGAGTAATTAAAATGATATCAAAGGAAATCTGAAGAACTAAAATGATATTAAAAAAAATAATTGTTGGGATGATTTATTTTGCAACGATTTAATAAAGTTTAGTAAACTTGAAAGCTACCAAACAGTCGTCTTAAAATATTTCAAAGTCATACAGCTGATATATAATACGACCCTCTTTAAATAAAACTTTTCTACGATAACATAATCCGAACGATAAAATAATATATTAAGCAAATTTGTCACTACAAGCAAAGTTATTGTTAAATTTAAGCATTGAATAATTTTATACTGCCTGCTATCATATTCGAAAGTTTTGTTGGTTGTTGTAAAACTGTAGATAAAAATAAAAAAATAGTTTTTGTTAACTGGTCACAATTGATACATTTTTAAAACATGAATAAATGGAAAACAGAATTTTTATCACCTGGCTTTCTCGATTAGAACAACAAGGTTGTGTCGCCGCGATAGATAGTGTGATTCGTTTTACATCCGCACCTGGCTATGTAGCCCTAATCAGATGGTGGACAGACCACAATTGTATAAATTGGAACGTCATACATGCGTCCTAGGAAGCCGAAAACATAATTCTAAGCAACAGAACCACCTAGTTGCAACTTTAATGATTCTAGGGCAGGGCTGCAAACCATCACACCTTGCTAAAGAGTTGGAGACTTTCAACTCTAGTCCAGAACACATGTCTAGCAGGCTCACTGGACTGGATCATTCACTTTGCGTGTCATTATCAGTGAGGTGATCCTGGCCACCATAATAACCATTATACTGTTATGGGTCCACGAAACCACAACTACCACGTTACTCCCATATAGAGGCCAACCTCAATGATCATTCAGAGAACTATTATAAGTCTAAAGAGACAAATAATGAACTTAGCGGTTCACTGATCCCCGTGGAAATAAAGTGGAGCTTCCAGTTGACTACTCGCCTGTCTTCAGGGGACTGGGCTCCCTTTTTCCCCCAGTTGCACAAATCTAGATAGCTGTTACGTACTATAAAGACCAAAAATGTGCCCCCGGGGGGTGTGTCGCCGCGATGGATGGAATGATAAAGGTGATTTTATATTAGAGTAGTCAGAGAGTTAGGGTCGTAAAGTAAATAACAAATTAAAACTTCGCCAGATGAGTTTGTAGAGGTATCTGCATAGTAAAAACAAAGAAATCTCGTTCCACACCTCAACAAGGAGTTACTTAGTGAGAATAGTGTCAACAGAAATAACAATAACATAGTTACGAAAATGATTTGTTCAAGTTTTAAAAGAAAATAATTATCAGCAAAAAAGAAAGCGAAATAGCTATTGGGTATCTTACAAACTGCGTAGTTTTCTAAGAAATTGTATACACACAAACAACAACAACCTGCTTATAAGAAATTCCACGAAATAAATTAAACAACAGAAAACAAAAATAAATAACATAGAATAAAAAAAAGCAAAATACAGCCAAACACGCGCGTACACTGAATGATGATAACAACAATGTGGCATGATGTTAAAGTAGAATATTCTGGTATATGCCAGAATCATTTAAAATAGATATACCACTTGCTGGCAATAGAATTAATTCAGATTAAAATATTGTGAAGTAAGATCTAAGGATCTAAAGCGGCTTTTGGGCGTTATAGTGGCAAAGTTACCATTGTGTTTATTTTGTGTGTATTGATAGTTAATAAATCGTTTAATTTAATTTAAAACTCTCAAGTGTTGTGTTATTATTTTGCAATAAAAGAACTTAATATAACAAAACGTTTATTAAAAGGAATAAACGTAACAATATATATTAATCGTGGCTAAGTCAACAGAAAGACATGATTTGTAAGATGGAAGATAGTGGTTTATACCTTCTTCGAAGCCGTATTTTGAATAGTTCGAGTCTCGTTGTAGTAATATCGTTGTAACAACGGCAGTTCATGTTTAGTAAACATTGTTGCTAATCAATAGAAACACATTATTCGTAAGAGGGAAGATAGTGATTTAAAGCTTCTCCGAAGCCATAGTTTGGATAGTTCGAGTCTCACTGAAGTTATAGTGTTGTAATATCGGCAGCTCATGTTTGGTAAACAATAAATTGCGGGAATAGATCTGGCCAGAATTACCGAATAAAGACTTAAAGTTTGAAACAGATAAAATGCCGTAGAATTCCAAATTAAATTGGACACTCTGTTGTTTTTATTTAAAAGAACTTTTATGTTTGAAAAGAGTAAAATGTTACACTATTATGCTTCATCTTATTTGAATGCCTGAATGTTACCATTAATTAATATTTTCTTAAGGTTGCATGCTATGCATGCTAAAGTAGAATAAAGTGATGATGGAGTTTGTTAAATCTGACCAACATAAAGGGATGGGAAGGTTTAAAAAATCATTGACTTACTTACTGATCCTTCCTCGCATGCTCATCATATATTAAATTACTTAAATGATTAATAAGTATTGTAAGGATTTTTTATGTAGGAAGGAGAAATTTAAACAATTTAAACACACAACTCACTTCAAATGGTTAATGGCTCTAACAACTCAACATTTTATTTGTTTCACTTAAGTCCACTGAAACTATACTCGCTAGCCTTAAGGGACTAAAGAAAGTAACCCTTAATTTAGATTAAGTTTTACTAGACATCATTTAACAACTCAATCTAAGAACAACAAATAACAACGGCAACAGCAACTAATAAAATGCCAACAATGAATGAGTAAATAAATTAAAATTTTCTCAACGAAAAATTGTTAAGTTAAGGTGACAAATTGACAGTAATTTACTTCTTTTGATTTTTAACCTACTCCCTGGGTCTCTGTGTAAATATGTTGTTGCTAAAGTAAAACTGTGTGTATGAAATGTTACGAGTTTTAAAAACCGTATTGGTGTGAAGTTGCCTTGTATTCTTTTGGAAAAGAGATTTGTTAAACTAATAAAATTAAAAGTGATTTGTTTGACAAATATGTTTGTGAGAGTGAAATGGGGTAAAGTGCTTATTGATGTAAACCTAGATAGCTTCATTATGGTTGATAGGTAAAAAAAATTGCCTTTTAAAAGGGGTTATATCTTTCATTCTAAATACCAGCAGTTACATTTTTATTATACTTAATTACGGCACAATATTTCTCATTACTTTCTTAGTAACTCAAGCTAATTCCCATTCAGATTTATTCCCAAAAATTCTTGTTTCATACACACTCACTTTAAGATGTATTATACCTAACTACGGCACAATATTTGTTATTACTTTCTTTTCAACTCAGGCTAATTTCCACTCTGATTTATTCCCACAATTCTTATTTCATGCACACTCGCTTTGAAGAGTACATGCAGCCTTCCAATACACAATATTGTGCGATTTCGTCGAGACTCTTAGTTTTCTAGGGTTTTTTTAAACAGAATTCTTCAGCACTCGCTGCCATGCAGATCACAATATTATCTGATCGGGATCGGGATTTGAACTCACGACTAGGTAGGTCTACTACATTCCTACATTGTTGATTTATTATGACTTTTTTTTTTTAAAGAGAACTTTAGGCAACAATGCCTATTTACTCAAGTACCGTGCTACATTCTTTAGGAAAGAGATAGAGAATAGATGAAACAGGTGGTTAAAGTAGAAGGATAGTCGGAAATTAACTGCCGTATAAGAGACAGAACACAGATCAGTGACTATGCCTTCATCACTGAGCAGCCCCACCGGCAGTCAATTTTTATTTTTGTAATGAAAAAAACCAAGGTCGAACCCACAACCCCCATACTGACAAGCTAGTACACTACCTACTAACCTACAAGGGGCACCTATTTTCTTTTCTTGCTTGCTAATGATCTCTGTTAAGATTTGGGATATAATTTTTTTGGGTTTAGGACCCCAATATACTTTTTTAATATACAGACACTCTCCAAACTCATTTGCCGTGTTTAAACAGCAATTTTTTAACTTTTGTAAAGGAGATTCCGTTAGGTTGGTATTGCTAATTTCTTATTTTTTATGTTTGAAACAATTTGTTCATCGCTGTTGCTTAATAACAATTATATTTTATCCTGACGGGAGTTGAACTCATGACTTAATTTATCTACCGCTATTGCATAAAAATTATTTTCTTTTTTTTTGACGAGAATTGGAAAGGTTTGAGATATTGTTCCCATTTCCATATTTTCTTGGCCGTAATAGAAGTTAAACTCATTACTCGATTCACCTAACGTTGCTGCATAACAATTGTTTTAGTTTCTTTTTTTAAATGTTAGAGTTTTTAACTGCTGCTATTTACCCTTTAAAAAGTTTAAAAGTTTCCAACAACTATTTTCGATGGGATTTGAACTCATGACTATTCTTTTCAAAATTAGCAGCTATCTATCCAATGCAGCCACATAACTTGCTAAACATAAGTCAGCTAAATTTTTATTATATTCTATTATCATTATTAAAGTCTTCTCTCCACATCTACTTATATATGGACTACAAGCATCAACTTTTGTGTTTGCAATATTTATAAATGTTGTTTATTTATTAAATAATACTGTTCTATAGGATCACATTTATAATTTGAATTATTTTCATACAAAGATAAATCATATTTCTGTAAATTTTCAACAGCTCTTATGCGATTATTTACAGCCCAATTACAGCGTTTGCGGCATAGCTGCTTTGGCGGCAAATCATTATTGTATTGATTTTCAAAAGTTCTTAATTTAGACTTAGATTTGAATTCATTTAATATAAAAACAGGCAATTCCACCAAAGCAAAATATAGCAATTCCATGGCGCTTATAAGAGAACAACCTAAAAATAAACCAGCAATGCCACCAAAAGCCACTAGAAAAATTACAAAAAAAAAAAAAAATATTTTAGCATTTAAATTAAAAAAATTCAAAAAATGTTTTGGAAACAATAATTATTTTACCCATTAAATCCACCCAACCAAATACAAAACCAGTTCGATAGACCATCATTTGTTCAAAACGAAAATGCACATCTAAATCAATGAACGTATCATTGCCACGTAAATATGAGGGTAAAAATGATGGTCTTACATCCGTGATATAATTAAGTGAATAACAATTGCGAAAACATTTACAAATCATTCCTTTATATCTACTGTTCACGTACTCCTCTTCACCGTGTTGATGTATAAAACGGAAATAATCTTCAGATATCAATAAAGCAAACATAATCAAATGGAATAATAATTTTCAAGTTTTAATGGCAGCTACAATTAGTTCGATAGACACTTACCATTATATTTAGCTAAACACAATAAATCCTTTACTTTGCAAGATTTATATCCAGCTTGTAAAAAGAGACTTAATTTAAAAAGAAAAAATTTTAAATTTTAAGGCATTTTACCTTGTGGAAATAGCAAGTCCATTGTACAATTACAATAATGCAATATATATTCCTGACGACACTGTGTCTCACAGTTCTCAATCATATAAGTAAAATTGGCCAAGATTTTAAATTCATAATTTTTACGCTCATCCTTAAATAGAGATATAATTTTAATAAAAAAAAAAAATAAAGTTATTTTACGTTTTTGTTTAAGCTCGGTTATAGTATTAAGTGTTTGGATTTATGCCGCCACTAAATGAAATACTATGGTCATTAATTTCCGTTTTAGCTGCCTGTTTAATTGGTATGAACGATATGAATGATGCCATCACATCGAAAGCGCTCGCCCTTCATACCGAATAAACATTCAGCAAAGTCAGAAAGGAATGACAAGCAGTTGGTTGTAATGAGTTTTTCAACAAGAAGTTTGTTTTGCAATTGCGGCTGCACCAACAACATGATATTTTGTTTTTTGCCGTATTCGTAGTAGATGCATTGGCAATTGTTACAATGAATTCAATTTAGCACGAAAATCATATTAAAATCCGCTATGATAATTGTGGTTCTGTTAAAGTTACATTTCCTATAATTCGTGATATTTTCGGACAACCTAATCGTCCTTCTGAGACTCTTAATTTAGTCGTTAAATTTGAGTCGACAGGCTCGATACAGAAGGTACAAACACCATTGCGTATTCGATCCGGTCATTCCACAGAAAACATAGCAGCCGTGAGTCACAATGTTGAAGCAAATCCAAATTTTTATCAATTTCTCGACGTTCTCAACAATTGGGGTTATTCAAAACCACTAAATGTTGAATTTTGCACAAGGATTTGACTTTGAAGCCTTACAAGGTTTAACTGGTGCAGGAATTGAAAACGATCGACCATTTACTTCGTCGTGGATTCGCTAAATTTATTTGGAAAACATCATTTTTTCAATTTTTACTTGTCAGAGTATTTGAAGAAGCAAAATTGCCGCATTTGGACTTCTGAAAATCCTAGAGCGATTATGGAGAAACCTTTGAATATTCAACATGGCACTGTATGGTGCGCTATGTTCTTTGGAAACGGGATTAGGCCCTTTTTTCGAAGATGGATCTTGCTATTGCGAAATGACGTGATAATATTTACATCTGCACCTGGCCGTGGGCCTCTATCAGATGGTGGATCATTACCACAGTGGATGGTATGTAGCGCCATCCTCGCCCTAGAAGGCCTTCGGACACGTGCATCCTCGGGTCCCCCCCCCGGGGGCACATTTATCGGTCTTTATAGAATACTCGGCTATCTAGACCTGTGCAACAGGGGGAAAAAGGAAGCCCAGTCCTCTGAAGTCAGACAGGGAGACAACTGAAAACTCCACTTAATTTCCACGGGGATCAGTGAGCCGCAGAGTTCATTATTTGTCTCTAGACATTTAATAGTTCTCTGACTGACCATTGAGGTTGGCCCCTATATGGGAGCATCGTGGGTGGTTGTGGTTTTGCGGGGAACTATGAAATTTATGGTGGCCAAGATCATTTCACTGATAATGACACGCAAAGTGAATGATCCAGTCCAGTGAGCATGCTGGACATGTGTTCTGGACAGGAGTTAGAAAGTCTCCAACTCTTTAGCAGGGTGTGATGGTTTGCAGACCTGTACTGGAATCATTCAAGTGGTGGTTCTAGGTGGTTCTGTTGCTTAGAATTATGTCTTCGGCTATCTAGGACGAGCATGACGATTCAAATTATGTATAGTGGTTTGTCTACCATCTGATTAAGGCTACATAGCCAGGCGCGGATGTAAAACAAATCACACTCTGTATCCTCCGGTCACCCCTAGTTGCAACTTCAAAAGCCCGAAGCAGGCCGCAGCCTTCACTCCTTGCTGAAGAGTTGGAAACTATCCAACTCCCGGTGCAGAACGCATGAAGCTTAATATAATTAAGAACACGACGGCATTCATACTCACTGGACCTTTACCATTCATTGTGTTCATTGTGAATGATCCGACCCACAAACTGAAACGAAGGCCTCGAAACACACAGCCACCACGATACTCCTAAAGGGCCTACCTCAATAATCAGACAGAGAACAGCTAAATGCCTAAAGAGACAAATAGAGGAACTCTGGGGCTTTACTGATTCCCGTGGAAATATAGTGGATTGTTCAGTTGGCTCCTGCTAGCCTTGAAGGGGACTGGGCTCCCTTTTACCCTATGCAAGACACAAGTCTAGATGGTTGTGTAATCCATAAAGACTTATAATGTGCCCCCGCATTATTGTTATAGTTATGTTCAAGGGTAAAATTTGGGTTCTGGGTCAGTTATAGTTCAGTTTAATTTCAAGTTCAGTTGTTAATTAGCAATTGTTCCATTAAAATTTTTTTCTGCTTCTGATACCACTTATCTCAGTTCTAGTGTGTTTAAACTTCGCTTCGCTTTCGGCTTTTATGTAGATTTACCTTAGAGTAGTTTTTATTCTAGCTTAATTTGCATTCCAGCTCTGTTTCTGTTATAACTTATAATATTTTAAATTAAGTCTGTTTCAGTTAAATTTGTGTTCCGGTCTATTCCAGCTTCAGTGAGCTAAGATAAACAAATTACAAGGGTCATGCTACTAGGCCGTCTCTGATTTTCTGAAGCTGCAGGTCTGCAATAAAAACATTAAATTGCCTGGACTTTAGAAATCAACTAAATTGGGTGGCAAAGTTATTCAAAATACAACGTCTCGTAGTTTTCTTGCGCCACCTTTTCTAGTGGAGAAAATATTTGAATCCTCTTATAATGAAACACATGGAACGTTTTAAGAAGTTTGCAGACATCCACCAATCTGCCATCTCTTTTAAAAACGAGGGCAATTATTTAAACTCGACTTAGCCTCGATATGATGTGATTTGATTTACATCTGCACCGACTAGGTAGTCATAATCAGATGGTGGTCAATGATTTGCAAACGTCATTTACGCCCTAGGAGGCCGTCGAATACGTATATCCTCCGGTCACTCCTAGTAGCAATTTCGAAAGCCCGAATGAGGCCGCAGCCTTCACTCCTTGATAAAGAGTTGAAGACTTTCCAACTCCTGGTCCAGAACGCATGAAGCTTAATATAATTAAGAACACGATGGCATTCATACTCACTAAACCATACCTAAACCATTCATTGTGTTCATTTTGAATGATCCGACCCACAAACTCTCACGAGGGTCTGGACACCACAACCACCACGATACTCCCATATAGGGGCCAACCTCAATAATCAGTCAGAGAATATCTAATTGTCTAAAGAGACAAATAGTGAACGCTGCGAGCGTACTGATTCCCGTTGAAATATGTGGATTGTCCAGGTGACTCCTACTAGCCTTTGAGGGGCCTGGGCTTCCTTTTACCCCGCAAGACACCAGTCTAAATGGAATAGTAGGTTCCAAGAAGACTATCATGTGCCTCGGGGGGAACTGAGCCTCGAGATAACAGCAGGCATGGCATATATATTTCTTCTTAATAGATCTTGCGGCATAACACCCTTTTAAACACTAGTTTACTAATTTTTCGTCTTAATAGACCCCAAACACGTTTGCCAAGTTGGTGTCTTGGGTTATGTAACATTTGCCAACAAATTGTAATGAAATATCGACACCTAAAATGGACTCATGAAACTTGCAACATAATTGAACATAATTAATTGAGTGAGCAATGTAAGCTGAGATAGCAGCAATATTAGCAGTATATCATACAATTAACTACATCGCTTTATTATTTGCGTGGTAATATTTTTTGTCTGATAAACCTTTGAAGTCACTACAACAAATCGCTTGCAAGCAAGGAGTATTATAGTCCATTTTAGACATCCTTTTGCTTCTACTTACATTAAACATACAACGTCTTATTGATGACGATAAACTTTTCGTATCGGCATCATAGAAATAAATAACTGGCTCCACTTCTATCAGCGTTTCGGTATTGCCAGGCACCCAATAAGGATCTTTGTGAAAAACTTGTGGCTCCATTAAACTCACCTGCCACAAACAAAATTAAAAAAATAAAATATATTCAAATCAATTTATACTTGATATTTTATAAAATTCTCACCCATAAGCCCTTGTCATTATTCTTACGATAGTGTTTGTCTTTATTTAACAACACACGTAAATTCAAACCACTTCTCATGCCAGCACTACCTGTTCTCCAGGGATATTTGTCATCCATTAACTGCATACGTCTGCCTTCAGCCGTTGATAATGTATTAAAATGCCAGCAGAGACCATTTAGACCGCGGCTCTTCGAAAATATATCACAACAATTTATTTTACTTTCACGCCAAACACAATCTGTAAGAAATTCTTCACAACGCCAAGTCATAAAATCAAATACCAAACTGAAATTCACATCATTCACTAGCGATATCTCTTGGCCTTTTAAAGCATTAAAAACATCAAATTCACCAAATTCTAAATTGTCATAGAGACCGATAACATTTTCAAACACACGCAGTTTTTGGGTATTATTTTCATGCGGCATAAAAAGTGCTTTCGCTTCTTCTATGCGATGCCAGTTTAAATGATTTCCATTGCAAATAGTTACTTCGGGAAAGGGTATTTCGAAGACAGCTTTATTCGTACTATGCACCACAGTTTGTAAAACCCCGGCACGAAAGCGCTGTGAAAGAATAAGGCAAACATAAATGCAGCCCAAGAGTGCCAATATAAGGGTTATAAGCCAAAAGCATCTACAAAAAAGTATAACTAGAAAAAAATGTTTTAAAAAAATTATTTTCTAAATCACCTTTCAAATTTTTTAGCATTTTCCTTTAAAATCATATTCATACAATGAATTGTTGATTTTCGGCCAAATTCCAAAGCTAAATTTTTGGCATTTTCTTTGAATTCTTTTGCTAATTTTGATCGCTTCTTTTTCTGTGTATTTTTGTATGGAAAATTTTGAGAAAGATGTTGCAAAGCCCAAGGTTGAGCTGGCTTAAAACTATTACAAGACATATTTATCCCCGTATATCCTTAGCACTGGAGCCTTGGTAATTTAATTGATGAAAGTTTAGACGGCACTAATGAAACCAATAAATAAAATACGCTATTTATATACCTTGCTATCATTAACTTTTCCATTTTGTTAATTAGTTTGTCAAATATTTGCTAAGGCTTTTCATTATTTTTGATAGATTAATGTGTGAAGAAATACTGTCACCGAATAGTGATCATTATTTATTGTTTCTTAAATTGTTTACAAGTCTCTGGAGAGTCAATAAATGGTAAAGATTAGAACTAAATCAAGACTCTATGGGAAATATTTTATTTACCATTTATTTATTAATTAAGAAGATATTTGTTTAGCCACACTTAATGTGAAGTGGTGTCACTTAAAAAGAAAATTACATTTTATAAAACAATTTTTTCTTTCTTCCTTTTTTTTTTTGTAGAGAATACACCGAATATTAAGTACTTTAAATATAGAGAATACATTTTAATAAAAGTGTCCTTGAAAGAAAAGTATTCTGTTGGCTTGCGCTTTATGAAAATAGTAGTTTTATATCATTTAGTTATTCTCTATCGATTTGGATATAAAATCGTTTTAATTCTTTTGGCTCGTTCTCGTTTTATATTATATTTATCTATAATATAAAAATAAAACGGGTTTCAAGAGAAAAGCAGGAAAACAGGGAAAATTATGTTTCACATACAACTTGTGATTAGATTTACATCCGCGCCTGGCCATGAAGCCTTAATCAGATGGTGGACCAAACCACTGCATAATTTGGAACGTCATGCTCGTCCTAGGAAGCCGAAGCTATAATTCTATGCAACAGAACTTTCTAGTTGCACCTTCGATGATTCCAGAACAGGGCTGCAAATCATCACTCCTTGCTTAAGAATTGGCGACTTTCCAACTCCTGTCCAGAACACATGTCTAGCATGCTCACTGGACTGAAACATTCACCTAGCGTGTCATTAACGGCGAGATGATCCTGGCCACCATATTAAACAAAAGACCTGATATGGGGCCACGAAACCACAACCACCACGATACTCCCACATAGGGGCCAACCTCAATAATCAGCCAGAGAACTTTTAAATGTGTAAAGAGACAAACAATAAAATCTGCGAGCTTACTGATTCCCGTAGAAATAAAGTGGAGTTTCCAGTTGTACCCCTGCTGACTTCAGGGGACTGGGCTCCCTTTTTTCCCCAGTTGCACTGTGTCTAGATAGTCGAAGTTCTATAAAGACCATATATATGTGTCCCCGGGGAGTCCATCTCAGATACATATCATGTACTAAAACGGCTCCAGTTCGTGGTGTGTGAGTATCCCTCATGGAAATAAGTACGTTTTATTTTAAGTAGATGGCGCCGTGCGCTAGGTCGAATTTATACTGTTTATCCTAGAAATTATGAATGTTTTTACTTGCGACTGCTCTTGTTAAATGTACGTGGACCAAAATCATTTGCGCACCAATGCCAAATATATCGGGAAGCATGTCAACTATTAGGTTTACTGGAGAACGATTCTCATTGGGATTTAACACTTGCAGGCTCAGTTGTTTCATCAAATGCGTACCAAATACGAACGCTGTTCGCTATTAACATTACCACATGTTTCCCTTCAGAACCAATTCAGTTATGGAACAAATGCAAAGGCGACATATGTGAAAATATCTGGCATCGCTTACGCATTCGAACGAATAATTCCCGACATGCAAATAATCGATGAAATATATAATGAAGGATTGATTCTGATTGAAGGTCAATGCTTGACTATTGCAAACAAGCTACTGATTGAAGTAGGAATGATGAATGATCGATCAATGCACGATACATTCAGCCAAGAATTATATCAAAAGCTGCAATACAATGTTGATACATTGCAGGAATTCGTTTGAAATAATGTGCCGTTGCTGAATGAACAGCAAAAACTAAAATACGAAACATTTATGCAAGCCGTGGACAATAATACTGGTGGTCTATTTTTCCCGGACGCACCTAGAGGAACAGGGAAAACATTTAAAACTATTTAATCAAGACGTGACATAGCTTTGGCGTTAGCATCATCTGGAATTGCGGCGACTCTTCTAGATGGCGGTCGTACAGCACATTCTGCGCTTAATTTGCCACTCAATTTAAACACAATTGATACTCCAACATGCAATATTTCCCGATCCAGTGCAATGGGAAAATTGTTGATGCAATGCAAGCTCATTGTTTGGAATGTGTGTACAATGGCACATAAGAAATCACTTGAAGCACTTAACTTCACACTGGAGTATCTTCGGCGAAATAACAACATGTTTGGCAGCTTGATGATATTGTTGGCAGGTAATTTCAGGCAGACGTTGCAGTAATTCCCCATGCAACGCCTGGAGATGAATTGAAAGCTTGCCTGAAGTAATCACTTTTGTTTGTGAAATAACGTAAAAACATTATCGCTAACCACTAATATGAGAGTTCAACTTCAAAATGATCAAATTGCTGCACAATTTTCCAAACAATTATTAGCTGTTGGAAATGGAAAAGTCCCAGTTGATACGAGAGCTGCATTAATTACTCTTACCAACAACTTTTGCCGATTTGTAGACTCTCAATTAGCTTTTATTGGAAATGTTTTCCCAAACATTACTCAGAATTATCAGAATTATGCTTAGTTAAGTCAACGAGCAATTCTCGTCACAAAGAATAATGATGTTGTACATGCACTGAATTTCACCTACAAATCCGTTCATTCCACAAAAAATCCCGATGATGCAGTAAATTATCCAACGGAGTTTTTGAACTCTCTGGAGTTACCAGGATTTCGACCACATAACTTGCAACTCAAAGTTGGTTCAGTCATTATGATATTCCGTAATTTGAATCCACCGCGACTTTGCAACGGTACTCGACTAGAGGTGAAAAGACTCATGCCGAATTTGATTGTGGCAACCATTATTAACGGAAAGTACGCAAGTGGACGATTGCAATTACCGGTTTGCCTTGCGTTCGCAATGACAATTAACAAGTCGCAAGGCCAATCGCTTAGTGTTTGCCGGATAAATTTAGAAAATCATTGTTTTTCACATGAGCACCTATACGTTGCGTGCTTACGAGTTGGGAAACCATCCGCTTTATTTGTGTTAACAAAAAAAAAAAATATGTTTTACAAAAGAGCACTTTAATGGAACGGTTAATATGCGGACACGTATAACGCTTCGATTCAATATTAACTTTGGATTCACTTTCATTTTTTACTTAGTTCAACTAAATTACATACATTTTTGGAATCGAAATGAATTCATTACTGTTGTGCAATGAAATAAAATTTTTCCTTTTCAAATATAAAACAATAAAAATAATTTTTCTTTATTTTTTAATCCCTAAACGAAATGTTACAAACGAAGAAGTCATCTGGGTCTTCCTAGTACAATTATACAATTTAGCTATTTTTACTTATTTCACTTCTCACTTCCTACCATAACCCACAACAATTTTTACAAAAATTATTTTTCAAAAAAACTGATTGTTTTTACAAAAGAATCCATTTTATTACAAAAAAATATTTGTTTTCAAAAAATCAATTTTCTTAAAAAAAATTTTTTCTTAACAAAACTTTATTTAAAGAGAAAAATTTTAAAAATTTCCTTGCGGAAATAGCAAGAAAAAAAAACATATTTATTAAATATAATAATGCAATATATATTCTTCATCACAGTGTGTCCCACAGTTTTGAATTATATAAGTACTTTGCAAAAACTGAAATTATTTCTAAAATGTTTTGTTAAAATATTTTTTGTGAGTCACAATAGGTCACGTTTTTGTGATATTAAATATATATTTTTTTTTAAATCCATGATGTGTCTTTAACCATAAAATATGTCACATTTAGTCACTTATTTCCAAAATAAGTTATCTGTATCCAAATAGTTCTCATTTTCCGAAAATATTCCTTTTTGTGACTTTAGCTAACTGTTTACGTAGAAACTACTTTTGCTATGATAAGCAATTTTTATCCAAAAAAAACGGTTTTGTGACAACAAGTCACTTTTTTTGAAAATAGGGCATTTTTTGTATAAATAATCATTCTTGTCACAAAATGTCATTTCCTTCATAATTTATGGCTTCTAACGCATTGTCACGTTTATTCTACAAAACCACACTTTTGCACGAGATAACTGTTGCACGAATCTATATAACACTTTGTTTTTTTTATCAAATCATCACTTTTCTCGCAATATGCCAATTTTTTTTTTATAAAAAGTCACTTTTAATCAGAATATTAAACTCTTTTTTTCAGAAATATATCTTTCCTATAGGAAGTGACATTTTAACGAAAAATCTCTATATCAATTTTATTTAATAAATAATTACTTTTATGACATTAAGTTATTTTTAGTTAGCAAAAGTCACTTTTATCCCCGTAGTCCTTTTTTTCGCCTTAAAATACTTTTTCCTATAAGTCTTTACTGAACCCCTAACACGAAAACCACGAATAGCATTAATTTTTACATAGAATCTTATTGTTAATAATATCACAAAATGTAACTTTTATCACGAAATTTTTATAAAGTCTTTGTAAAGTTCGCATAATTCACCAAAATTTTAGTCCTTTAGTCCTTTTATTTATTTAAAAAATATCATTTTCTACCATGAATTTAATTAATGAAAGTTGCATTTTCTCAACAACTTTGTTTTCTAATTAGCTCTCGTTCATAAAAAATTTGTTTTTTAAAAAAATTTATACCTCGTCATGGCAAGTGGCCATTTTCGAATGTAAACAAACCCGCCTGAAGAGAATGTTATAGGGTGCAAGTAAATCAGATTTCTTGTGGCCAACAAATAATTGCTCCATGAATTTGGCACTTAATAATTGTTAAAAATGGAAATTAACTAATGATGTATATATAACGGGTGTTTTTTTATAGAGGTATATAATTTAAACTTGGCAATATTTTTTTAACTGGTTACTATTCTGCCAGCTATCTAGTAATTTACGTTTAGTTCGATTTGGTATTTCAACACTGATGCTTCCACAGTACTTCTGAATTGTATAAACTGGAGCCAAAACAAAATTGTCATTGATCCAGATTTTTATACGCGAATTTTATTTAACGATAAATCTTACTTTTCCTTGTGTATGGATGTGTCACTAAAAAAAGCTGCCTTATTTGGAGTATTAATAATCTTCAAGTGTATATGAGACTCTGGTGCATCCAGAAAAACTGACTGCTTTATGAGCTGGTGGAGACACTGATCCCCACTTCTGTAAAAACAATGCTACTGAGAACGTTACGTTAGCTATAGAGCTATGATTACTGGCTTTTTAGGTCATCAATTGAACAATCTTGTAGAAGCTGTGGTGCGTGGTAAGATTTACTTCGGTACCTTTTTTTTTTGTGTATGCTATAATTTGACGGTTGTCGAACCATTGGGGCGATATGATGAGTGCGCCCACGCCACAGGAAGCCGAAGACTAATTTCTAGCAACAGGTCATTCCTAGTTGCGATTTCTGAGGTTTCGTAGCAGGGTCGCCAACCCCCACTGCTTGCTAAAGAGTTGTGGATTAACCAACTCTTGGTACAGAACACATGACAAGCATGCTCACTGGATCCGGATCATTCACCCACCAACCATCACGATACTCCCGAAGGGCCAACCTTAATAATCAGACAGAGAACAACTAACAGCCTAAAAAAACAAAAAGCTGAACTCTGGGGATTACTGTTTCCCGTGGAAATAACGTAGAGCTTCCAGTTGGCTCCCTACCCCTGGGGGGAGGAGATATGGTTTCAAAAAGACCGCATAACATGTCACGGAGCTCGTGATTTATTGAAATTGGTTTACACAATCGTATACGATTAAACGCCGCTAGATTATTTTTTGTGAAGATATGTAAAGTTGCTAGTCTACCCGGTAAGTCCGAAACGAATGCTGGAAGAAGTTATCAAAAATTGGACTTTCAGATTAGACATCGTCTGAACCAGCCGTGACGATCATATGCCGGTAGTCATATTTAAGTTATAATATCAGGAGATTATCTTACGAATAAACTAAATTTTATGTCAATTAAAACAAAAATCATCTGTATTTTATTTCGCTTCAAAGTTCTATACCTATGTAAAAAACACCCTTTATAAATTTAATTACGCATTTATAAAGAATTTCGGCAATTTATTAAAAGCAGCCATATAAAACGAAAAAGTTTATTGTATTTTTTAATAGTTGAACTTCGGGGTTGGTAGCGATCTAAATTGGGCTGTTGAGATGTTATTACAAGAAGACTTTAACTATTTAAAAGTAAAATCAAAATATAAGTTACAAAGTTTCCCACCAAAAGGCCTTAAGAAGCCGAATACGCTCAAAGGAGCAAAAGTATGTGATCAAGGATATTTTCAGTATTTTAAAAGTGTTTTAAATGAATTTGTAAACAATCTAAGCATGCATGGAATTAATAGAATATTTGACAAAAATTTAAGTCTCTACAAAAGGTAATGTCAAAACTTTAAAATAAATTTTTAAGTTAGTGATTTTTCTTAATTTTTGTTCCATATTTGGTTTTTCATAGAATAACATGGATTGTTGGTGTAGTCATTTGTTTATTGGTTTTTGTGTATGTCAGCTCTCTGGTAGCATTTGAATATCAGACAACACCTTTAATAACTGTGGTCTCTTCCACGCGTTATCCTGTCTTTCGTATTCCTTTTCCCGAGGTAACCATTTGCATAAAAAACCGTTTCAACTGGCAACGCTTTAATATGTCCAAGCAATTGTTCCTAAAACCTGAACATCAAATAAATCCAAAATATCAAAACCTTTTCTTAGAGATTGTTAAAGCCTATGACACTCTGACTTATGGAACATTTTTTAAATTCGAAAATCTTACTAAAATGCCATCTGAAGTGCTGCAGGATCTAAACTATATCCATTTTAATTTGGTATCGGAATTTATGGCTTGGAAGTGTCATGAAGTTTTGTCTCTTTGTCAGTGGGTTGATGACGAGTATAATTGCTGCGAGATATTTTTTTTGCGCAATTCTCAAATAGGAACCTGTTTGGCCTTTAACACAATCGAGTCGCCAGAAGGCTTAGAAAAGCAAAGATTAGACCCTTTTTGGCCTTGGCGTACTAAGGATCAAGGCTTTTATAATGGCTTGAAAGTTAGAATCCATTTAAGGCAGCGTCATCTTTCACCCAAGCGTAAGAATAAGAATGGAATTTTGGTGAGTAATAACTATACTTTTTTATCATTTTTTTTAAATTTGTTTTTCTGTTATTTAGTTGATGCTTGCGGAACCTAATGTCTGGTTTACTAATCCCATTGAAATTGGTGCTTACACCAGGACTTCAATTTCCATTAAGGGCATTCTCAATACTCATAGTGATTATACACGTATTGTTTCACCAAAAGTAAGAAAGTGTTTATTTGAGGTAAGATATTTTTTTTTTATTATAGAGTGGAAAGATATTTACTATTTTAAGACAATTAAAATAATTTTTTAACAATTTTTATATAAAACCATTAAAAATAAAAAATAGTTAAATAAAATTTGATTATTATTTTTATTCGACCTTTTATATCATAAATAAATATATATAAATCTTTTTAACGGTCTTTTTAATTAAATTTAACATTATATTATTTTTTCAATATTTCGCTTTGGAAAGCTTCCTCAGAAAATTAATTTTTGTTTTTTTTTTAATAACTTTTGTTTGTATAAAAATTAATTTCCTGAGGAAGTCGAAATACTGAAAAAAAATATATTGTTAAATTTAATTAAAAGACCGTTAAAAAAATTTATACATATTTAGTTAAAAAAAATTAAAATAAAATTTGTTCAAATAAAATGGCTGATTTTGCTGCCACCAAAATTAGTATGAACTAACATAAAATTATAAAAATTATTTATTTACGTCAGCAACCACCTTTTAAAGAAAGGTGGCAATTGAAAAAATTTTTCGCAGTCGGAAGAATAAAAATTATACTTTTTGCTTAAATCAGTGTTCAACCGTTCATTGTACACATAAAACTAAGCAAACTCTGCTCTAATGATGTCCCAGGCTCATTCTCAGCACGTTACTATACAGCGGCTACGTGTAATAAGATTTACATCAGTACCTAACTGTGTAAGCCACAACCCGACGGTGGGATATTTCGTGATAAGATTTACATCTGCACCTGGCCGTGGGCCCTAATCAGATGGTGGTCAAACCACAGTGAATGAAAAGCGACGTCATTCGGTTCCTAGGAAGCCGAAGACTAATCCTAGCAACAGGTCTTTCCTAGTTGCAATTTCAGGGGTTCCAGAGCAGACTGCAAACCACTACACGATGCTGAAGAGCTGGAGACTATCCAACTCCTGTTTAGAACACATGACTAGCATGCTCACTGGAGCTAGGATCATTAACCAGGTAGGTGTTATTAAAGGTGAGATGATCCTGGCCACCATAAAAAACAGACCTGTATGGGATCGCGAAACCATAGCCACAACGATACTCCCGAAGGGCCAAAATCAATAATCAGTGAGAGAAACAGCTAAATGCCTAAAGAGGGCTACTGATTTCCGTGGAAATAACGTGGAGCTTCTAGTTGACCCCTGCTGTGTTCAGTATAGTGGCTATGTCAGCAACAATACCGTGAACCTCGAATTTAGGTATCAAATTATCCAGAGCCTGATTACGATGTAAAACTGCTTGAATTTCACAAAATTTTCACCATTTCGATGGTAAATTTTTACAATTAAATTTTTTTGTTCAATAGTTTAACCTTAAAATTTTCCAAACTTTTACTTAGCGAAAGTTGATAGATGATAGCTCAATGCTTAACATTTTTTTCATTTGACAGATAATGTATTTCCAAACCTCAAATTATAGAATTGAAGAAATATTTATATTCAAAGCAGAAAAAAAACATTTTTGCTTGAAGTCAACTTCCAGGTTAATTAATATATAATTGATTGGCAAACACGGCGAACTCCGCGTCGTCACCAGATGGCTTCGTTTTTCTAACATTTCGTTGGGGATTAAAAGATAAAGAAAAATAATTTTTTTTGTTTTATATTTGGAAAGGAAACATTTTTTTTCATTGCACAACAGTAATGAATTCATTTCGATTACGAAAATGAAGTGGAATTTAGTTGAACTTCTCTAAGTAAAAAATGAAAGTGAATCCAAAGTAAATATTGAATCGAAGCGTTGTACGTGTCTGTAAATTATCTGCTTCATTGAAGTGCTCTTTGGTAAACCACATTTTTTATTTTTTAGCCTGACGTTAACACGAACAAAGCGGACGGTTTCCTAACTCGTGAACACGCAACGTATAGCTGCCCATGTGAAAAACAATGATTTTCTAAATTTATGCAGCAAACACTAAGCGATTGACCGGAAATTGCAATCTTTTGAAGTCAAACCGAAGATCAGTCGGAATCATTGGTATTCGAGGAATTATATACATTTGCACCTGCGTACTTTCCGTTAATAATGGTTGCCTTAATCAAATTCGGCATAAGTCTTTTTACCGCAAGTCGAGTACCGCTGCAAAGTCGCGGTGGATTCAAATTACGGAATATCATAATAACTGAAACAACTTTGAGTTGCAAGTTATGTGGTGGAAATCGTGGTAAATCCAGAGAGTTCAAAAACTCTGTTGGATAAATTACTGCATCATCGGGATTTGTTATTGAATCAACGAATTTATATGTCACCAACTCGCCATCGATTTTTGATTGAATGGTGAATTTCAGTGCGTGTACATCATTATTCTTTGCGGCGAAAATTGCTCGTTGACTTAACCAAGCATAATTCTGATAATTCTCACTAATGTTTGGGAAAACATTTTCAATACGAGCTAATTGAGAGTCCACAAATCGGCAAAAGTCGTTGGTAAGAGTAATTAATCCAGCTGTCGCATCAACTGGGACTTTTTCATTTCCAACAGCTAACAATTGTTTGGAAAATTGTGCAGGACTTTGATCATTTTGAAGTTGCACTCTCATATTAGTGGTTAGCGATAATGTTTTTACGTTATTTCACAAAGGTGATGCAAGCATTCAGTTCATCCGCAGGCGTTGCACGGGGAATTACTGGCAACGTGTGCCTGAAATTACCTGCCAACAATATCATCAAGCTGCCAAAGCTGTTATTATTTCGCCGAAGATCCTTTAATGTGAAGTTAAATGCTTCGAGTGATTTCTTATGTGCCATTCTGCACTAATTCCACACAATGAGCTTGCATTGCATCAACAATTTTCCCATTGCACTGGATCGGGAAATATTGCATGTTGGAGTATCAATTGTGTTTAAATTTAGTGGCAACTTAAGCGCAGAATGTGTCGTACGACCGCCATCTAAAAGAGTCCCCGGAATTCCAGATGATGCTAACGCCAAAGCTATATCACATCTTGATCGAAAAGTGGCCAAAATCAATGAAATGATTTGGTGCATCCAGAAAGAATAGACCACCAGTATTATTGTCCACCACTTGCATAAATGTTTCATATATTAGTTTTTGCTGTTCATTCAGCAACGGTACATTTCGAACGAATTCCTGCAATGTATCAACATTGTATTGCAGTTCTCTAGGCACTCTGTTAAGGATGTTGCAAAAAATTACATTGTCATAAATAAATCAAAAAGTTCTCAAGAACTTTCAGCCTTCAAAGTCAAATATTTATTCAATAAATATCCTTTTAAATTGGGGTATTAGAATATCTTCAACGCCCTTATATGTATTAGTTTTATAGCCTTTTCTATAGCTGAGTTACGATGGTCATTCTATAAAACTAGAGACATTAATAAAAGTTTTCCTGCTTTTGTACTAAAGACTTCTTGATTAGCTCTGCCTCATCGCTTGTAAAAGAAGATGGCATTTATTTATTTACTTAAGAGATTCAATATGATCTTATCTTTTACAAGTTTTCTAGTTTTTTTATCTGCTACAGTTATCCTTTAAAAAATTAAAACTTTTTATTTCTCTTCCTTTTGCAGGATGAATTAAATAATAAATACTACAAGTCTCTACCAAATCATCCTTACATGTATGAAAATTGTCGATCTCAATGTCAACAGGAATATTTAATGAAATATTGCAACTGTACTTTTCCTTTATTTTATCCATCAGGTCCTTATAGACCGTGCAAACTCGTCGACTATCCTTGCTTGTTTTATCACAACGGTAGGCTGCCAAATCAAAGAAAGAAATGAAAGTAAATTATTAATATTTTATTGGTTTTCATTTCAGATAAATTTAAGAATTTAGAAGAAATAAATAAAAATGATCTTTATTACGATATAATGAACTGTACGTGCTTATACAATTGCAAATCCTTGAATTATGCAACAAAAGTAACTACAGCTCATATGAATACTGAGGAAGTCGTCTACAATTATAATAATAGTTACCTCGATTTAGATGTATCCTTTCAAAAGGAATATACAATGGTATTTTTAACAACTGTACTTTATACCTGGATGGATCTAATTGGTAAATTAAGAGAACAAAAAAATATATTAATATTTTGTTTTTTTTTTAATTTTGCTTTAATTTATTTTAGCAAGTTTTGGCGGTTTGGCTAGTTTATGTATTGGCTGTTCGTTAATAAGTCTGGTGGAAATTATTTATTTCTTTACAATTGATCTGCCTTGCAAGTCTCTGTTGTATTATAAACTCAAAACACGTTCGAAATTATATAGAAAACGTTATAGAAATAAAGTTGATGTAATTGAAAATATTTTAAAAAATTAACAACAACAGCAAGAAAAAACTTAAAAATTGAAGAAGGAATGTATCTTAACTGTAGGGAATAGTATTACATCACACAGTAGGGATTTGGTAAAAGAAAAATAAAATAGAACTAATTTTTTGGTTTTATTTGACTATAGTAGAGGTGTTTGGTTTAAAATAACACACCTTGAGTTTATTAAAAACTACAGTATTATTACCATTTTTTTAACCAAATAGCCTACTGTGCATCGTTTATTTAGGCAAAAATAAAGTAATAAATACAAAAATGTTGTAAAAAATATTGTTTTAATTCTTCTTACATTTTTGATTTGGCGATACATACTTGTGTAATTCTGAAAGTTCCGTACACGTAACATAACGCTATTATTTTCTCTACACTGTCTCTCCGACTGTCTCCTGAACCTTGCCCCTGGGGCACACATTCATCTTGACATGTGCCTTCGGCGGTGAAAGGTGGCACCAGTCGCCTGGGCTGGCAGGAGCCCGATACTGGAAGGTACATAGGACTCTCCAAGACCGACCAGTAACTAATAAACACAACTAGTACTATGGAAACCAGTTGTCCGCAGAGTTACGGCTCTGTTCTGGTTGTTGGTAAGGCCCCTCGGGCAGCAACATGGTGGCTTTGGTTTAAATCGGGCTTTGAAGAAAGTCTCGAAGAGGTGTTGACGAAAAGAAAAGTTTAACTTGCAGGATTTGGATAGTCTCTTACTCTTAAACAAGAAGTGGGGGCACGACAACTAAGGAGTATATGCATCTAGCGGGTGTGGGTGGATGCATCTTCCTACACCCAGTGGTAAGACCACCATCAGGTTATGGCCACTTGGCTCGATACCGATGTATATCTTGTCACGTTCTGTCTCTGAAACCTCCCGTAATCTAGATGGATGTCTTCCTCTTTGGAGGAAAAATGCGGCGCCAGTCGGCTGAGCTAGCAGAAGCCCTAATAACAACACAAGGAATTGGATAGTATTCAACTGTTGAGCAAGGAATGGGAGCACGATCCTGATAGTGTGTTCATAAAAATTGTTACTAAAACGTGTATGCACCTAGCTGTGTATGCGTCTTGGGGAGCGGATGGGCGTTCGTGCTGTGTGATTAGATTTACATCTGCGCCTGACTATGTAGTCTTAATCAGATGGTGGTCAAACCACTGCACAATTTGGGGCGTCATGCTCGTCCTAGGAAGCCGAAGACTAATTCTAGCAACAGGTCTTTCCTAGTTGCAACTTTAATGATTCCAGAGCAGGGCTGCAAATCATCACTCCTTGCTAACGAGTTGGAGACTATCCAACTCCTGTGCAGAACACATGTCTAGCATGCTCAATGGATCTGGGAACATTTCACCAGCTAGGTGTTACTAAAGGTGAAATGAACCCGGCCACCATATAAAACTGACCTGTATGTTACGGGGCCGCGAAAGCACAACCACCACGATACTCCCATATAGGGGCCAACCTCAATAATCAGACAACAGTCAGACAACAGTTAAATGTCTAAAGAGACAAATAACGAACTCTGCGGCTTACTGATTCCCGTGGAAATAAAATGGAGTTTCCAAATGTACCCCTGCTAAATTCAGGGTACTGGGCTCCCTTTTTCCCCCAGTTGCACAGGTCTTCATAGTAGCTCTCCATAAAGACCATATACGTGCCCCCGGGGGGTAGGGGCGTTCGTGCTACACATAGTGGTAAGACCACGGTGTGATTAAAGTCAAACAACCAGACGCTGACATAAATATTATAACATCCTGTCTCTAGAAACGCCTCTCCGGGGCCCGCAGTCAAATTCTTTGCCATCTTTACATGTGCTTTCGGGGAGCATTGGTTTTCTAATTGATATTTTTTCTAGTTTTTGTATTGGATTTGATTTTCTGGCTCTTGTTTAATTTCTTTTATTTTTTATTATGAATTTTCTTAATTTTTATCGCTATTTTAAAATTTTTTTTATTTAACAAATAATTTCTTTTTTAGCTTGAACTCTTTTTTTATTTAAAAATTTATTTAAATAAATATAAATAAATATTCTTTTCAACGGTCTTTTTTAATTAACAATATATATTTTTTTTCCTCGATATTTCGCTTTCCTGTAAAAAGCTTCCTTAGGAAATTATTTTTTATATTTTACAAAAACAAAAAATTATAACAATTTGAAAAGAAAAAATTTTTTGAAAACATTTGACAAAACATATAAAATTATTTTCTTCATACATACAAACATACAAAAATTTAAATTTCAAATATTTAAACATACAAAAACAAGGAAACGAAAATTAAATAACAAATTTTTCCTTATAAAATATGTGGAAAGCTTCTTCAGGAAATTATTTTTTATATTTTACAAAAACAAAAAATTATAACAACTTGAAAAGAAAAAATTTTTTGAAAAAAAAATGATAAAATTTTTATTCGCTTCTAAGAAGGTTTGTTTACTGTAATCGGTATCTAATCCTAATTCAAACCAAGTTTTTATAAATTTATTTCTTTAATAAGTGAAGCTGGCTTAATGCTCGCTTTAAGAGCTCTAGAATATTTTGTTTCTTTAATTATCTTCTTTTGACTTATTTTGCTTGTTTTTTATTCTTAAATTTTAATATTAATTTTTTCAATTCTTTTCCTGTTTAGAACATTGTATTTTTACAATTGTAAAAAATATTTCCATTTAAAAGAGAGAAAACATTTTCGTGATAGAGGCTACTATTGCATTTCGCATATTGTATAAATTTTCCCATTTTCATACAGTTTCCTCTTCAAATCACAGGATTCTTTTTGTATGAAGTTGAAAATAAGTATTAAATATTTTCTGCTGGTATCAAGTGCCAGTTCCCTTTAACTTTTCTGCTCCTTTTGCACTATCTCCATGTACACAAAGGCAAATAACCAACAACTATAAACGTTTTTAAATGTCATATACAGAAAATTGTTATTTTCTTAAGATCTTCAAATCTGTTTCAGATTTTTAAGTTTTCTTTTATTTTTCTACACAAGATGAGTATTTAAGTTTTTAGTTGAAACTGCATATTATGACCTCTGCTATTGTTTCTATAGATAATATTGGCTTTTGTGTTATGTCTTCTTTATTTTAGTTTAATACTAAAGTATGTAAGTTTGTATTCTTCTTAAGAAAATATATATGGAGGCGAGTAATGGAGTGAAATACTTCTGAACATTATTTAACTATAGAAATGAAAACTTAATTCGTTGAATGTAAAACCTTTTAAAAGTAGAAGTTGAATCGCTTGGTAAAACAAATTCTAACAATATCGCGTGCTATAGCCTTCGATTCCTAAGGAACTCATTTTAAATCAGAAAGTGTTATAGCATAGATGGCTAGTTATTAAGTTGACCTGATAACCATTTGAAAAGTTCATATTCTAAGTCCATATCCTATCATCGGTCAACTAACAAATTTATTTACTTGAACCAGACTTTATTGTACTGACATGAATCATAGCAGCCTCCTAAAATGTTTAATAAACTGGCTGTATCAGCTTTAAAACTGCAAAACTTTTATACATCGAAAATAAATAAGGACAACATTTATTCGATTTTAATAGTCTTAGTTAAGATATTTAAATATCATTTACCATAATATTTTTCTATATCCAATAATCTGAAACTCCCTTTGAAATTCTTTATTGCTTTCTTTGCTGCAAACTTTTGCATCTTTAATTTTTGTTCTTTGTTATTCAAGCCCACATTTTTGTTGCAGTTTTGTTGTAATTGTTGTATCTATCTATACATGCATTCTTTTTTGTTGTTATTGTTAAGGCAATACAACTTCTCCTTTATTAAACTTAAACTTGTCATTAACAGTTAAGTTGTTATTTGTTTTTTTTTTTTTTAATAAAAACCAATTTTAAGATGCACTTGAGTATGGTGGATTCAAGTAAACTGAAGTGTTTTTGTTTTGCTAAACAGAATGAAAGAGTTAAAGTTGAAGGGCTCTTTGTTTGTATACTTATTAATATGATACGGATAAAAAGAAAAAATAAAATATTAAAAATATTAAATTTATTAAAATAATTAAAGCTAAATAAATAAATAAAAATAGTGTCTGCTGCCTTGTACTACTTTACACATTTTGTCTGCATTATGGTGAAATATTTAACGATATAAAAATTATTATTTGAAGCAGTAAAAACATTTCTTTCATAAAACTTATTAAAATATGGTGTAAAAATAGTTTTAATAAATCCTTAAATCCTGCAACAAGAAGAAGACCCCAAAGTTTTTCTTAGAAGACCAAGCTCTTGAATACGGCGCACATTGGGGATTTTTGTATGGAGGTGAGGACAAAAATATATTTATCAAAAAATGTAGTGATGTCATCACAAATTTAGTTTTATTTATATAGTAATACACAAAAGTAATTAAAATAAAGAAAGTTAGAGAAATGTCGATCGCTACCTGCAATGTAAAAAGCCAAACTAACAAAAAAAAAATTAAATGATTTTTTTTAATTTTTAATTTATTATTCTAAACGAGCCTTAATTTCATCGCTTATAACACTATGCTTTTTCTGGCTAAATGAAAGCGTCAAATGTGAAATAATGGCACCTGATGTTACCATCGTTCTGTGGATAATATCTTCGTTCGTGGCAATTCGACTGCATTTTCTGGAGTGTCTAAGGCGATATTTTTTATAGTCTTTGTCACGACTTTCCTGAGCCTCTTCGGATAGTAGGCCTACAGGAAAAATACACTTTTCAATTATATCTTTTCCATGAATCAGAATTTTGTGAAGTGCAGGTGGCATATTGTACCACACGTACCGTGCAACAAACTCTTTTGCCGGCTCCAAACAAAAATCACCAAATTTTTTTGTATCTACTACCTCGGTAATTGTTATAGCTTCAAAAATGATCGAAAACATCTTGATTATGTTTTCATCTAGACCCGTAATTTCGGAAATCAAAGCAGGCTTAGCAAAGAATCTTCGTGACATATTTCCTGAATTTGTCGTACCAGAGTGTTTCTTAACAGTATCAACCTGTATTCCAATTTTCTCTTTAAGTTCACGCTTTATCAAACATTTTCGGGCTTCTTTTATTGGATGAGTATTTAGAAGTTACATGCAAAAGATACTCCATCAGCTTAATACGCGCATGAAGTGGTGACATATCAAATTGCAGTGCTTGTTCAATGCTTAGGGGCATAGCTTGAACTTCTTCGATTTATTCATCTTGGATGTTGTGTTTCTGTTACTGATTGTGCTGTCTTGCCATCAATCGTTGTAAAATATAATTCATGTTGTACTTTAAAGTTACAATTATTTACTGTTAACTCAAATTCTTTTAGTTAAGATATCTCCTCATCGACTCTTCTCTTTTCTTCTCGTATAACTTGAGGTGTCTCTTTAACGTATGCAAACTGTAGTCTTCTACAATACCGTGTGGAAGAAGGTTTATTGTTGTTCGATACTAATTTTTTTATGTCATCACTTAATGATAATTTAAATGGTATAACTGATGTCATATATAAATGAGAGTCAGAAATTTGATCATCTGAAAACGTCTGTCGGTACTCGCTTTGACTAGATGCCCCATCACATCCCCATTTATAGAACATTATTAGATTTTCGCTTTCAATTTTATTTATATCCTTTGCTGACTTGGTCTCTAGGATGCTTTAAGCAGTATGATCAAACAGATTTTGCAGAGGTACACTGCCTGAACTTTCAGTAATAGAAATTCCTTGCTTCAATATTTATTTAGAAAAGATCATTATTAACATTAATACATTAATTTATTTTATAACCCAACAACAATTGATATAATATATTGATCTGTTACGATCAATTGCTTTAAATTATTAAAAACAGCATTTTATTTTATGTTGCAATTTTTTTGGATAACTATTTTCCAAAATTGACCAAATTTTACTGAAAATACCCACTCGTTTTTTTACTATTCGAAACCAATCTGTTATTGAAAAATTATTATTATTAACATTTGGAGTGACTCGAATTCAGCCTTTATTATTAAGGTAAAACCATAAGTAAAAATTTTAATGATATGAAAAGGAAAAACGGCTTAGGCGTCTCATAGAAAATTTAAGATTAATAAAAAAAGGAAAGAATAATTTTAAATAGACTATTTTTTTAGTAAATAGACTTTGTTTTGTAATCTCGTATAATTAAGTTCTTTGGATTTGTTACGCCAGTAAATGAAACACTATTATTGTCATTCTTTTCGGTGAGAACCGTCGTTGCTGGCTGCTTGTTTGGTATAATTGGCGAGTGCTTTCGATGTTATGACATAGTTATTAACCCTTAACGGCCGAGAGCTTTTTTTGTAATACTCGCCCATAGCACGACGGAAAATTAGGTGAAATTCTAAAACGTTTATAAGGATGAAAACTTAAACTAAACTGATTAAAATGATTTATTTAGATATGAATTCAATATATTTACTTGATTTTTAATGTTATAAATAAAATTTATTTTTATAATATATTTATATTTATATATTTATATATAATTATATATATAATTATAATATATAATTATATATATATTTATATATTTATTTATATATTATATAAATGAAATGAAAATTAAATTCTTTTCATGTCCCCGTAGCGGGGCCTTTTGTTTTCTATGGCATAAGTACTATGTCCCCTCAGCGGGCCTTTCGGCCGTTAAGGGTTAAATTAAAATGCGGCTTAATAATAAAGTTATCGCATCGAAAGCGTACCAAGCAAACCACTTTTTTCACCGAAAGGAAAGTAGAGTATTATAATTAAAATTCGAATAAATTTTTATCGACTAAAGCACTAATATTTAAGACTATCGGCTTAAATAGACTAGCACACATCAGTTATTCAGATCGTTGTTATTCTTTTTTTATTATCTATCTATCTATATATATAAAAATTAAGCCCAGTGTTTGACGAGATGCGCCGTCGGATTTCCACCAAATTTTCACAGTACCTTCGTAATGGTCGTTCGCTGGTTTCTATCTTCGTTTCATACGTTTAGGCATAATAATGCGTCCACAATGCGTGTTTGAAATAAGGCAAATTTTTAAAAAAATCGAAATTTTTTTTCCATTGCATACTTCGACTCAATGTTTTGTATCAAATGAAATGTGTGTTTACGTTTTTACCTTGCTGCATGTGTGCGCCTGCACAGAATGCAACGGCAATACAAATCGAAATATGCTCATGTTCATAGCAAGTGGATGTGCAAACAAATAGAGAATTTTGTTTTCAATATTCAATATCAGCCGAACGTTTTTCAAAGCAATTGTTAGATATTGGGAATGGCGCAATTCCGATTGATTACGCTTCGAGATAATATTTGCCACTTTACACAATCAAAACAAGAATTGGTCAAAAACGTATTTCCCGGTATTGCACAAAATTTTAGAAACTGTGATTAATTGGGGGAAAGAGCAATCTTAGCTGCGAAAAATGTAGATGTTTCGGATATCAATGTGACTATTTTGAATGACATTCCCGAGGAAATTTTTACCTAAAAATCGGTTGACTCTGTTACCAATCAAGACGATGTTGTAAATTATCCAGTCGAATTTTAAAATTCGCCTGAGTTACCGGGACTGCCGCCCCATCGCCTACAATTGAAAGTTTGTGTACAAAATTTTTTGCTTAGAAATATCTGCCAGCCACGACTTTGCAATGGGACACGTTCAGTAGTCAAAAAAGTCAAGAAAAATGTGATTGAAACAAAAATTTTAAAAAGAAAATATAAGAGCAAGGATGTACTGATACCACGCATTCCTATGATTCCTTCAGATTTGCCGATTGATTTTAAGCAGCTTCAGTTCCCCATACATGTTGCTTTTGCAATGATACTTGTTCTTCGCACGGTAAATTATATGTGTCATGTTGACGTGTTATTAAACCAAATGCTTTGTTTGTCGATACCGCGAACCAAAATCAACCGCAGAATGACGTATATGTAAAAGCATTGCAATAGAATAAGACGTATTATATAAGCACACAAAAATATTGAATTGTGAAAAAGATAAAATTTTTAGAAAAACATAAAAATGAAAAAAGAAGAAATCGTGTTCTTTCTGATTAATTGTCTTGAATGATTGAATGTTTTGGCGCACACAAAAAAGAACGCTGCAGAATAAGAACAAACCACAAATGACTTGCAAAGCAGACACGGGTACGCTAGTTGTATTTATACCTTGTAAGATATTTGCTTGTATGTAGTGGCAGTCACTTAACTAGCGGCAAAATTTCGAGTTCTAAAAGTAAAATATGTGTGTTTAGAGCCCAGCTATACGCCTCGAATATAAGTCATATAGAACATATTTTAATTTATCATAGCACAAAACTATATGAACCAAAAGCTTTAGCAGGGACGAAAAAAAGTTTTGAACATTAACTTTCTACCTAAATTCTAATTGACTCGGCTGCATGCTTTTGCATGACTGTTTAAATTTCAGTTAACTCAGCAGCAATAGTTAATGCTGGCAATCTAACCATTTTCTACAGGTATAAACAAACAGCACTGTGTAATAGTGTTGCCACATTAAAAATATTTTAAACCAAAATAACCGATTTTCAAACAATATGAAGTATTAGTAAATTTTTCCCTAGAAGGTGTAGGGCCTTTTTTTAAACCCCTCACACAAATAGTAAAGAAGGAAAAAAACGGTAAGTTTTTTGTCGTTCAATGGATTTTTGGTGAAATTAAAAGGATACTTTTGGTTGTTTGGCCACAGCGAATCTATGTATATAGAAGCATAAAAAAACTTCGTGTTATGTGTTGTTCTACGCAATTACCTAACCAATTCAAACCAGTTGAAAGACTGATTTAAAGTTTTTAACTCTACAACTAGGCTATCAATATATAAAAATGGTTGTTGTTGTGTTTGAAGTGCTGCCAGATAATAGAAAAAGGAAAATGGCACTGAAATCAGTTCTAAATTGGTAGCAAGGCAAAATTTTTGTTTTTTTTTTTTTTAAAGAGAAGTATTACTTCAGGCAACAAGGCCTATTTAGTCAAGTACGGTGCTACATTCTTTAGGAAAGGGATAGAGAAGTGATGAAACAGGTGGTGAAAATAGAAGGATAGTCGGAAATTAACTGCCGTATAAAGACAGCACTGTGACCAGTGATTATGCCTTCAACGCTTAGCAGACCCACCGACAGTCAATTTTTATTTTTGTAGTGAGAAAAAACCAAGGTCTTCGTTGGGAATCGAACCCACAACCCCCATACTGACAAGCTAGTACACTACCTACTAGCCTGCAGTGTTGCCAGATAATAGAAAAAGGAAAACGGCACTGAAATCTGTTCTTAATTAGTAACAGGGCAACATTTTAGAAACGTGACTTTTTTCATTTCATGGTTAAAATGAATTATTTTGTGATCATATATATATTAAAACATAATTTGGAAAATGAGTAAGTAAAATTAGAAAAACTTTAAAAAAATAGCCACATAAAAAGTAAAAATTGTATTGCGCTATTTACAAACGTTTCACAAGAATTTGTTTAAGTATACTAGTAAAAGAATGCTGGCTGACTCACTAAAAGGCATTGGAATACTAAGAGACAGTCTTTTAATCAAAAGTTTTTATCTAAAACAGGTGTCCCAAATGTCAAAGTTAACTTCCGATATGCCAATTTGTTATAACGCGCATACATTCTCTGACGTTACATTTATAAGTATTTACTAATGTCTTGAGTTGTTAGGGTGTTACTTTGAAATTCATGTCTTTTATTTAGAATAGTTAAAGAAACGGGGTATGGTGGTGAGTTAATAATGTGATTTCATATTACATTCCTTTTTCATTCGAAATTAATCGCTGCTTTACGAATAGAATAATCTGTGTCTTTGCAGCAGAGATTTTTATGGAATTTTGAAAATATATCGCTATAGCTCAATGTGACAGATTTAAATAAAAATTATAATTCCAAAAGATTAACTTATAAATTATGTTTTATGAGGTGTCCTCTTACGAGATTCATGGTTTGTGCATGGATAATCACCTTTTCATTAATCTAACAGTACATGGTATTAAGGTATTTAATTAACAGTGTTACTTTTAATTTCTTATTACCAAAGTACAAAATACTTTCATCATTCTTCATAAAACGTACGAAGCAAAATTGTGTCCGAAAAATAAATCCATAAAATTGCTAGAAGAAACCGTTTGAAAAGGATAAAGTAAAATTAAAGCTTAATTGTTCTCCCTTTTACACAGAAGGAAATAAAAAATGTTGTCGCTCAACAACCCAAGACAATCCATTTAGAAAAATTTTATTAAAACAGTTTGTCATGGCAATGAGTATGTTTAAAAACCAAAAATGTACATACCTAAACACCCATCACTAAGTATTCATTAAGGACAAAGGCAATGTTAAAAATACTTACAGAAAAATGCACTGCTTTTCTCTTAAAACCTTTAGACTTTCGAGAGTTTTGTCTCCTTTATAACGGTTTAAAAAAACGTTTAAAACTTTTTAATTTCTCTAGAAGCAAATAATTCTTTTATAAACATGTGGCAACCTTAATTTATAATTGACACCAACCCTGGAAGTGGAATTTGTAGAATGTAAAATTTTTAGTCTCTAAATAACATTGCGTCTTATCAAAAGTGGATTATAATTTTGGGAAGAGTAAGCAAAGACACATTCAATAGCGGGTATTGACTAAGCTAAACAAAGCACATAGCACAACCTTACGGATAAAGGAAATGTAATAAAGCCTAATAACAATAATTAAAATAATTTTTAGCTTCTTTGTGACACTTCTTGGAATAATCCAAACGTAAATCATAAATAGTACTGAAGTAATATAATTTTGTATCTACAATGTATCTGTTTTAGCTCTCTATCGCTTCTATTTTATTTGAGTGTTGCTAGAGTTGGATGTTAAATATAAATTCATAAAGCTGATATTGAAAATAGTCTCTCTATTAGTACTTAAAAACTGAGTTTTAACGAAAAGTACGTATACGTTTATAAACAAAGAAATGAACAAAGCATGCATTTTAAATTGAAAACAAAAAGTACAATTTAATGAGAAAATCTCTTAAAAATGAGTAAGTACCTTTAAGCAAATATTATAATTTAATTTAAAAATATCTTTGATTAAAAAGCATCAAGCAATAGTACATTTTGGAAGGAAGTAATTTGAGAAAAATATATATATCAACCTCCAGATATATTGTGACAAAGATGCTTTGGCTCAATTTTAGAAGAAAATAATTATCAGTAAAAAAACAAGTAAACGAAATGACCTATTATACCTTTTGACAAATTCCATAGTTTCTAAGAAATTCTTTACACACAGGACAACAAAAACATGCTTAATAAAAATTCCAGGAAAAAAACCAAATGCAAACAAAAACAATTAAAACAGGTAAAAAAGCACACACAGTCAAACAGATGTCTACACTGATTGATGATAACAACAACAATATGTGATGATGGTAAAGTAAAGGGTCGGACAAATAACTTTTTTTTTGTTTTAAATGCTACAAAGAAAACTACTAATTATTTTCTCAAATTTCTTTTTTTATTTGAAAGTACAATCCTTCCGGTTAATAATGGAAAATAATTTCAATCAAATGGCTGCCTCGGGCTGGCCATGCAGTAGCTAATACGATCGGTCCAATTTTTAAGAACATTATCGATTGTGTGCAGCTGTATTTCACTGATGGCTTCACCCGTATTATACTTTAAAGCATCAATTGTCTCTGGCTTGTCGGCGTAATACTTATCTTTGACGGCACCCCACAAATAATAGTCCAACGGTGCCAAATCGCAGCTCCGAGCTAGCTCTGCAGCTGATAATGCGATCTTCAAAAATAGGGTGCGCCAAACATCGAGTGAAGCTTCGGCTGTATTGCACGTAGCGCCGTCCTTTTGAAACCAAATGTTGCCTATCTATATCCTCCTCTTCAATTTTTGTGAACAAAAATTCGTTCAACATGCCCCGATAACGATCGCCATGGACTGTGACGGCCACTGCTTGCTCATTTTCGAAGAAAAATGGCCCAATTATGCCTCTGGACCAAACTCTGCACCAAACAGTGACTCGTTTTAGGTGCGTCGGCTTTTCAATGTATGCGTGCGGGTTTTCTGTGCCCCAAATTCGACAATTTTGCTTATTTACATACCCGCCAAGATCAAAATTAGCTTCATCTGTAACGATGATTTTTTTTTTGCAAAATCAGCATCTACTGTAAGTCGATCGCAGACCCACTTACCGAAGCGAAAACGCATTGGATGGTCACTTGCCTTCAACTCCTGAACCAATTGGACTTTATACAGCGTCATACCAAGGTTTTTATCCAAAATTCGTCTGAATGATGTCTCTGTAATGTTCAATTGTTGAGAACGACGGTGAATTGATGTTGATGGTGCTTCACTCACACTTTCTGCCACAACATCAATATTCTCTCACAAGATAACGAACATACGGAGCTGACGGTGCTTCCAAAATCTGTACGCAATTTTCTCACACATTCTGCAACATTACCATGATTTTCAAAGTAATGTTGCAATATTTTCGAGCGTTGTTTAAGCGTATACACAACCATATTCGTTCAGCCATATTCGTTCAGCTAAGTGGTACCATTCACGAAATAAGCAATAGTTGAAAAAAAAACGTTAGATGGCGGACCCTTCAGAATTTATTTATATATGGGAGAACTGCTCAAATCAGATTTATAAGTACCATCTGCTGGGCAATGAACTTAGTTTAATTTGAACTATCGTTGAGTGAAGACATAAAGATATTAAATCAACTTTTGGGCGTTAAAGTAGTACGGTACCATCGTGTATTCTTGTATATTAAAGTGGATAAATCGTGTAATTTAATTAAAGAACTCTAAAGTGTTGTATAATTATTTTGCAATAAAAGAACTCTTCATATAACAAAACGTTTCTTAAAAGATTAAACGTAAAAATATTTATAATCCAACGGCGGGAAATTTAAGAAGTTCTGTATCTTAAGGGTAAACACTTAATGTTATTAATACATCGCCGAAATATCTGTCGGTGTCTCTGCTCATGTGTCATAGAATTTTACTTCTACAGTCAAAACAACTTGAAATCTAAAATTTTTACACCAAGTGTTAGTTCTAGGCGTTACAATAACAAATATTAAACTTTATCTTTTAGATAAAGTTCATGTACATGGCCTTTTTATTTTAAATTTTATAGCCGGATATTTTAAAAATGCGAAAGTACATACGTACTACGCATAGTATGTAGTCTATCATAATCACAAAATGAAAGGGCGGCCAATACAAGACATAACTTTAACCTTTTATTGTCTGATTTGACTGTAAAAGCCAAATCCTTGAAATTTCTATAGAGTGTACCCCCGCTAATTTAAGGAAGTTTAAAAAAAAATGATTAAAACAAGGGTGATTCCATAGAACACGTGATTTTGAGTAGTGTATTTCAAAAGTTTTTAAGCAGTACCCTGAAACTGGCATAGGCTTTATGTTGCTTTATAAATAACAACTTAATTTTATTAAGATATTTGCGTTTTAAGTAAAGAGTGTTTTTTAAAGAGGAAATGGAAAAAGAACAAAGAGAATTTTTTAAGTTGACATGACAATTACTTTATTCGAAAGATAATCTTCTGGCATTATAATTTAAATATTACTTCTGGCATATGGCCACAGCTGTTTCGGAAATAGTAGAAGGTCCAATTTTTAAGGGCTTTTTTTCCAAAATATGTGGTTGTATATCGGCAGTAATGCGGCAAATGTTGTCCTTCTAGTGATCAATATTTTTGGACTTAACACGGTAGACTAGTGTCTTCACATATTGCTACAGTAAATAATGCGAGGGAATTATATTGCACGATCTTGGAAGTCGATTCACTGATTCGAAATGTGACTCTATGCCGTCAGCAAATGTATCCTTTAATAAATCAATTGTGGTTAGAGCTATGTGACATGTCTCGTTGTCTTGTTGAAATCACAGTTCGTGCATATAATGGTTGAATGAAAAAGTATTACGGACCAATACTTTCACTAGTTCATACAGTATAAAAAACAAATAGTTTTTCTGGATGAAACAGTGTCTCAACATCACTTTAAGGATTATCATCACTAGAATTAAGGCAGTTTTGTTTATTGACGTATCCATTCAAATAAGAGTGAGCTTTATCACCAAATAAAATTCGCTGGTGCCTTTGTAGTGTTCCACACAATGTGTACTACACTTTATTACACAAACACACCAAACAACCACTTACCATAGTACAACATGTGTCAACTCAAATGCAATCGATCTATGACACAAATGAGTGACACACTTTAAGGTGTCATAAATCGATTGCATTTGAGTCGACACATGTTGTACTTTGGTAAGTGGTTGTTTGGTGTGTTTGTGTTATATAGTGTAGTACACATTGTGTGGAACACTACACCATCCTTGTTTTGAGCTCAATTTCCATATTTTTAAAGCGTGTTTTAGGCCTCAGTATATACATGTTGAAATGCCAAACTAAACGAAAAATAAATATCTTGGCAGTTGACAAAATGGACTCCAGTTAAAAAGGTGTTGCCAAATTAAAGTTCTTTACATCTATAAAAAAGATCCGATAGTTCACTTTCTTATAGAAAATCACCGCTTAATCCAGAAATCATAGTAATTTAACCCAACGTTTAACTTCTTTTGTATAGAGCAAATCTTGTTATTGATTGATATCGATGTGAGAACCCATTCTAAAATAATAATATTAAAAATAAATCAATTTTATTGCTAGTGACAATGGTGCACTCATTTAATTATGACTAGGTTTGATATTTTACACTGAATATAAAATGTAAAACATTTTTATATTTTTCAACTTTGATTTCTAGTTTAATTTTGTTTTGTATTTATTTTAATACAATAAATCAAAACATATTTTGAAAAATATACTCAGCTTAACTTTGTTTCTATGAACGCATATGATTTTTTAACACAGATATTAAATAAATTTCTACATAGAAAACAATTACCCTACAGTTTTGATAATTTGTAATCATATTATGATAAGCCAGTATCTTTCCATTCAATTGCTGTAATATGAGTATGATAAAAAGAAAACATATTTGAGTTATTCATGAAGTAAAGCAGCATTTTATAAATGAATAATATGGTTGACGTCAAAGAAATTTTATTAACTATGTTATTGTTGTAGTAAAGATATTATTGTTGTAAATGTTTAAAATATTAATGAAATTATTTAAAATTTTATAACATTTTGTAATAAAAATATATGATAAAATAATGTTACGGATGCGTCTTGCTTAAGTTTTAAAAGAAAATAATTAAATAATAAAGTAAACAACTGCGGTTTGCTAACTGCGTGGCTTGCTAAGAAAGCTTATGCACGCATGGCAGCAACAACTTTCTAGTTACAAACTGCATAGAAATTTTATACACGCAAAATAACAACAGTTAAGCATGTTCTTTACTAACTGCGTAGTTTTCTAAAAAAACTTATGTACACAAGACAACAACAATTTTCTAGTTGCAAACTGCGTAGAAATTTTACACACGCAAAACAAATATAATGGGGTATGTAATTTACTAACTGCATAGTTTTCGAAGAAAACTTATGCACACAAGACAACAATAACTATCTTAAAATAAATTCCAGGAAGAAAATTTATCAGCATTAAAACAAAAACCAAAATACACTCAGACTTACAGACGCCTGTACATTGAATGAATAACGTCACAACAATCTATAAAGAAGATTCCTAATTTGTCTAGACCTCTAGTGGACAAATATAAAAGGCAGTGTCTGAGTGGCTAGTCAGTTAGTTGAAAAATAACCCTCGTGAAGCAAAGACTTGCATCTTAAGTAAATTGTTTTGTAGTGTCAACTTTGTGTGTAGTTAAAGTAAATAAATTTTTAATTAATTTAAAAACTCTAAAATTTTGCAATAAAGAACTCACAACAAAACGTCTATAAAAGGTATAAAGGTAACAATATGTTAATAATTTTATATTTTTCAATTTATTAGTTGAACTATAATATGCAATGGAATAATTTTTATTTTAGCTTAAATTTACAAATATTTTAATTTGAAATTTATTAAAAATTCTATGGTAATTTAGTTAAAAAAGACAGGAAATCTCTGAATATAATATAGCATACATTTTATCTCAATATATTACAGCATTTTCTTGATAGCTGCAACAGTCATTCACATCTATCTACTGCTGGTTCAACTATTTAAAGAACTGATGTGATAAATAGGAATACGATGAATAACCTTAGCCAATAAATAGTAATTTGATAAGACAAAGTTCACTTACAATCAAAAACGTTTTTATTTGTTCTCCTTATTAATCGTTACATATATTTTTGTTCTTTTCGCTAACTATTGGCTTAGTAACGTACATAATTTTAGTTTTATTCTTCCATACTATTTTTCTTCAAACATTAGTATGAATTACTGCTCTTAAGGTTGTGCTTTTAATTAATAATAATAATTTTTAAAATTAATTTGGCTTAAGTTCTCATATGCTTTAATTATTTCTAAAATCATTTAATTATAAAATTTTTAAATTTTCAAAATTCGAAAAACTGTTTTTATGGAAAATGGTGACAGATAACTTGATGTCTGAAGCAAATTTGCTTAATATCGGTTTTTTAACAAAAAGTTTGTTTTTTAATTATGGCAACACCAACAACATAATAGTTTCGACATTGTTACCATAAATATAATTTCTCATCAAAATCGCATCAAAATAAATAAGGTCCACTGTTAAAGTTATATTTCGTAAAATTCGTGATATTTTCGAACAACATAATCGTACTTCTGAGACCGCTATTAAAAATTTGGTCGTTTAATTAGAGTCGACAGGCTTAATACAAAATGTGCAAACACCACTGCGTGTTCGAACGAATCGTTAAACTGAAAACAACGCAGCTGTGAGGCACAGTGTTGAAGCAGATTCAGATTTGTCAATTCCTCGATGTTTTCAACAATTGGGGTTATCCAAAACCAACACATGGTGAATTTTGCGTAAGGATTTGAGTTTGAAGTCTTACAAGTTTCAACTGATGTTGGAATCGACGCCAACCGACCATTCATATCGCGGTAGATTCGCTCAATTCATTCAGGAACAACTGGCTGGTTTTTCTTAAAAAAATTATTTTTTCAGACAAAGGCCACTTTCACTTCTCAAGGCATGTTGCCCAGCAAAATAGCCGCATTTGGGCTGCTGAAAATCCTATAACGATTATTGAGAAGCCTTTGCATGCTAAACGTATTAATGTATATGGTGCGCTATGTGGCCTTGAGGTGAGATTGGGTCGTTTTTTTTCGAATATGAGGCTGGAAATGCGGTAATGGCCATGCTAACAACTCAATTTTTGCCTACTATTCATGATTTAGAATCACTGACATGTGGTTTCAGCATGACGGTGCCACATGTCACACACCCAATGATACGATCAATATATTGTAAACGAAATTTCCGGATCGCATAATTTCACGACAATTAGCATTTAAGTGGCCACTCAGATCATGTGATGGTGGCGCTATGTTAAGGACAGCGTCTATATGAAGTCAATTGAATCGATTTCAGCCTTAAACCTCAAAATCCGTAATGTGATTAATGAAACAGGATTTAAACTTTGATGAAAAAATCGACATCTGTCAGCGTGGTCATGCTGAATATTTGCCAGGTATCATTTTTCACTCGTAATTGGTGAAATTTCCTCTTCGTAATACGATATAAATTTGAATCATCTTAATCTAAATTTTTTGTTTCATTTTGTTTTAGAAAACAAACTTGTTGTTGAAAAACCCTTTACATAATTCTTTTTAGTCCAGAATTATTTTCGTATTATTATCCTTCTAAGGTAAACGATTTTGTTAAAAATTCTGGAACAAATATTTTATTTTTTTGATATATAGGAATACTTAACTAAAACTTTCAAACCCCTGCAAATTTTAAAATATTGAATTTATCTAGAAGAAAGCTCGATTTGTGATTATATAAACTATTTTTTTTTTAAATATTTTTTATATTAAAAAAATGTCATTAAATTCGCTACAATTGTTCCTGGTTTATAAATAGTCTAACTAACAGACTTTGTTTTAAATATTTAAATATTTTCTTTAAAAGGAAAAAAAGGATCAGAATTAATTGCTTTCAATGGCCATAGCATTATTTTCATTAAATAGGGTAATTAAGAATATATTGTATTAAAAAATAAATATTATATTTGGAGCGTTTTAAAAACATGATTGTGAACAAAAACTTGTTCACAATTGTGAATATTTTTATATAATAGTTAAGTACCGATAAGAACTTAACTATTGTATAAAAATATTCAGATTTTGTTTACCACAATTATATATTGCAACACGAAACATACTATGGTTATAGCAACCATAACGTAAACATGTTTATTTCTCTTTTAGCTAACGTCCTTATGTGGCACAAGGAAAAAAAAGACAAGTGGTTCTAGAAAAAAGCAAGCAAGTTCTAAAATCATTATCATTAAATTAAAGTTTGGTTTTCCTCGCGGGTCTTAGTATCACTTAATTTTGTACAAGCAATATGAAAGCCAAAAAGTGTAGATTGCAAACATTAACTCTGCTGGGCTTGGATTCGTATACTTTTGCAATGTATTTGATATTTTAAAGCAAACCTTTGTAAACAAGAAAGCAAAACAAATCCCTAATGATTTGGCGTAATAAAATAACAAATAGCACAAATAAAATTTTATGAAATAAATGAAATGAAAAAATATTAAACAAAAAATTGTAAATTTTTCAGCCAAAAAAAAAAAAAAAAATTAAAAATAAAATAAAAAGGGAAGAAATATAAAATACCTGCTAATGACATTTGTAATACAATGTGTTCAGAAAAATATTAAAACAAATAACATTTTCTGTATGTTGAAGAAAACATTTAAATTAACATTTGCACAATGAAATACAGAATTAAATAGTTTAGGGAAGAGAATAAATTTAAGGTCAATTATTTTCAAGGTAAATTTGGTTTTGGCTTTAATGGGCCTGTGGATTTGATGGAATTGTAGAAGTTATTGGATGGTCTTAATTTTTTTCTTTTTTTTTGCAATATAACCCATTTTCAAATAATAAAATTGTTCTTTTTTTATTTGAATATGCATATAATTTTCTATGAGATAATAAAAATCCTACTTGTCTTAATATAAAAGATTTGCTTAAACGTTTTATTACGTTTCCAATAAGTTTGCGGTAGTTTACTACCACTTTTTAAGGTAGACCTTTAAGTTTTTCCCACCCATTCATGTCACATCACCCAGCATGTCTTAATTTGAATAACTTATTTACTGTAGGTGATTCAAAGCAAGGCTCTGTTGGGATTTGAACTCTAACCTGAACTTTGTGAACACAGTTATCGTGGCTACTCAGCATATGATAGCTAGATTTTCTTTTACTAAGTTGTTTGGATTTGTTCCGCTAGTCATCTTACTAGGTGTAAACTGAAAAAATATATACCTCAATAACAACACAAGAAACAAACTAGACAATTTATACGGTAACCAATACCTAACCGAAAGTCTAGATATTGCAAAGACGATAATAAAATAGAACTACTTTTCTTAGTAGTTAATTATAAGGCACTAGGTCAATTTAATAAAAAAATTTTTAAAAAACTTTTATTTTTTATTATTCTTTCGATATTTCACCACACCGTTAGTTGGCATCATCAGGAAAACAAGAATAATGAACAAACAAATTGAAAAAATTTTTTGATTAAAAAATTCAAAACAATCAAAACATTTTTTCAAAAAACAAAACAAACAAACAAAAACAATAAAAAACGACAAATTGAAAAAATTTTTTGTTTTACATACATACAAACAAATTTTCAATATTCAAAAATTTTTAAATGAAAAACAATTTTGAAAATACATAACAAATTTACAAAACAATAGTATCTAAAACATAAATTTAATGACCAAACGTTACAAAAAAATTAAAGTATAAATTATTAATACTATGCAGATACAGAGTTTTGTTTTATAATTTTATGCATTAAATGTCTATAATTTTGAGCAACTTTCTCCGTATCTGCTTTAAAATTTATTCTTTTGGTTAATGGTACTTTAATTATTTGTAACATTTTCAACATATAACGACGTTTATAATTATTTTCTAAATTTAAAATTGAAACATTTTCAAAATTAGGATAGTGATTAACTTTAGAGCAATGCGAAGAGAATGCTGTTTTTTGTAAACTTATATTATTCCAGTATTTCTGGTCTGATCTATGCCCTGCGATTCTAGCTTATAATTTATTTTTTGTTGTGCCTACATAAACCTTATTACAATCCTCCTTATCATTACCGTTACAAGGAATTTTGTACACTACATTGGACGTATTTAATTTTTGAATTTTATCCTTAGTTTTGCTAAACAACCTATTTAATGTGTTTGTATTCTTATATGTCATTTTGTATATATTTGTATCATAACTATTATATAAAATAGAACTACTTTAGATTTAATAATCACTTTTATAAATTAGCTAACGGATTCAGCATGGAGAACCCAACATCCCCAATCTTCATGAAAATTTTCATGCAATTTGAAAATTTTCAGTACACATAAAGCCACTAATAGAAAAACGTAGAATAACTCTTTACTATAGATACGTAGATGACATTATATGCCTCCTTGAATAAGTCAACGTAGCGCAAATTCTAATAGACCTAAACACAATCCATAATAACATTACATACATAATGGAAAAAGAACAAGACAGAAATTTTGCATTATCTTGACATCGGAATATCATGAGGAGCTAACTGTTTACCATTTGATATCCTATAGAAAACCAACTACGATAGACACTCCCTGACCAACATAACATTTGATACACAGACTTAAGATAATCGCACTTACTCCAGATAAGTACAACAAAGAAGTCGACACAACAAAAAACAATGGCTACAAACCCACTACCACCGACAAACTTCTTAGATAATACAACACTAAAAACAGGTATAAAGAAGACAAAGAGACAACCGATAACGCAGGACCAGAAATATATAGATTAACTAACCTTTTTCACAAGAAAGGTATACTCACAGCATTAAAACCAGCAACACAAAAGCAATTGACCAGAGGAGTATACAGACTGAGTACGAAAAGAACACTGAAGATGGCAAACAGCCGAAACCGGTTTGTTCACAAACCAAATTTGACGAGGGTCGGAGGAAAACCGTGCCCAAATAAAAGTATACAGACTTACTTGTACCTGCAATTATACTTATATAGAACAAACTGGACGAACACTAAAAACAAAATGTACAGAATAACATACGCTTGAACAAACGAAAAAGAGAAGACTCCAACTTTGCATTATACCTTGACATTTACGAACACGCATCAAGGGAAATATATGCATGTATGACATTACTACAGGGTCTGCCATCTAACGTTTTTTATTCAACTAGTGCTTATTTCGTGAATGGTAACACTTAGCTCATGTTTAACTTGATTATGGTTGTGCACAAGCTTGAACAACGCTTCGCTAAGTTGGCCTGCGATCGATTTACAGAAGATGCCGATTTTGGAAAAAAAATCATCTTTTCAGATGAAGCTCATTGATCTTGGCGGGTATGTAAATAAGCAAAATTGTCACATTTGGGGCACAGAAAACCCGCACGCATACATTGAAAAGCCGACGCACCCAAAAAGAGTCACTGTTTGGTGCGGATTTTGGTCCAGAGGCATAATTGGGCATTTTTCAGGAGTGGCCGTTACAGTCAATAGCGATTGTTATCGGGCCATGTTGAACGAATTTTTGTTCACAAAAGTTGAAGAGGAGGATATTGGCAACATTTGATTTCAACAGGACAGCGCTACGTGTCAACCAGCCGAAGCTGTGTAGATTTGTTTTTAAAATTAAACAAAATAGTTATTTTGCGGACTCTATATATCCTAGTAAAAAAGGATGAATAGTATTACATTCTTGTAAGCATGGAAATCTACAAAACAAAAACTTATAACAGCGACATTATAAACGAACAGGTAAACAGGGCCTCAAGCAGAATTTTCATACCACTAAACCTACTCATACAGTCGATCAAACGAAAAACACCCTCAGACGGTGACACGTGAATGTATAAAATAAAAAACGAAATATTAATTTAGCGCCGCATAAAATTCTAGGTGGCAGGCAATCTACCTACACGGGCAGATATGACCCTAAAGAAAGAACAACCTAAACCCGAACACTAACTCACCATTACAGTCTGGATCATGGCTTTATTATGATGTCATCATATCGAAAGCGCTCGCCGGTCATACAGAACAAGCAGCCAGCAACAATGGTTTACACCGAGGGAAATAATAACGGTAGATTTTCTTTTATTCATTTTT